>CM040925.1:36053647-37358647 GCA_023029165.1 Gobiocypris rarus | reverse complement strand
GGTTTTTTTTTTTTTTTTAACTCTGGTTTTACCCTGGGGGTGGATTTCTGTTCTCAACACTGTCCAAACTTTATAATGTTCTGTGTGTCCAACTACTGAGCTAAACTCAACCCCTCTGGAGAAGATGCACACACATGCAACCTGGTAAAAGACTCAGGGATTATATAACCCAACATGCTCATGAATTATAAAGTTTTATTTGCATTAATCAGCAGCGAACACATCTGCTGACAACAGTGTTCTTAAATGAAGTATATTTCTGTTTTGTGTGTTTTAATAGCACCTATGAGCAGAGAAAGGAGGGCTTTTTTGTTCAGACACGTAAAGCATCATCTCCAGAACCCAGCTGTGTGTCTATGAAGAGTGACGCATCCATGGACCCTCCACTTAAATTCAGTGATGGAGCAGTGACCTCTGACCCCGAGTGAGTATCAGTAGCTGTGTCCCAATTCAGAGGCTGCATCCTCCGTAAGTCGCATTTAAAGGCTGCATCATTTAAGTCTCTTTTAAGAAAAGTAATTGTAATAAAATTGACTGTTATTCCCTGTGAAGTGTAAAATTCTGTAATTTCTTTATTATCTTGCAATTTAACAGTTACTTTTCTTAAATGAGACCGACTTAATAACATATGCATCCTTCAAATGCGACTTCCGGAGGACACAGCCCCTGAATTGGGCACAGCAGTGTGAAGCTGAGTCTGTACTTTTATTAAGTTGCATCATTTATTTATAAGGCAATTATTACTGTAACTAGTAGGTCGCAGAGCCTAATCATGTTCCCAGAGAATCAGCTCCAACTCTGAGTCCAACACAACTGAAGCAGCTAATTATTATCTTCAGAAGCACTTGATAATTACAGATAGGTGTGTTGGATCAGGGTTGAATCTGAACCCTGCAGATAGATAGATCTCCAGAAACAGTATTAGAAACCCTGTAGTAGGTTATAAGCTAACATGACATAAAGTAACATGTTTTTGCAAAACATGAAATGTAAGTTAATTTACGGTAATGTTACGTTCACTGTTAAGTTCATGGTTGTAGTCTGACAGGTAAAACAAGCCCATTAAATGTGTCTATGTGTACTTTAAAAGTTCAATTTCAGTCAGACTAAACTAATAATTTGGTGTAAACACTTTAGTCTTAGTTTAGATCGGGGTGCAGACATGTTGTATCTGAAAGCAGTGTGTTAAACTGACACTTCTGTCTTTGTGTGGGATCTTAGATCTTAGTGTTTGGTGTGCTGGAAAAATTTGTAAATACTTTTCAGGAACTACTTTTCAATGAAAATGCTTTTTCAGAGTCACAGTTTTATTTCTTTATTTTATAGTCTTATTTCATCTCTCTTTTTCTGCAGCTTGGAGATTGATGATGTGAGCAGATCAGTGACGCGCTATCTGACCTGCACTGACTCCGACTGTCAGACCCTCGTCAGGCAAAGAGTCAAAGACCAGCACAAAACCAGCATGAAGAACAAGTATGAGAGATTATTTGAGGGAATCAAACTAGAGAATCAAACCCTCCTGAACAGGATCTACACACAGCTCTACATCATCGAGGGAGAGAGTGAAGGAGTGAATGGAGAACATGAGGTTTTACAGATGGAGAAAACAGCCAGAACACAAGACACTCCAATCTACTGCAATGACATCTTTAAACCCTTACATCAACCAGGACATGAGGAGAAAGACAAAATCAAGACTGTTCTTACTAAAGGCATCGCTGGAATCGGAAAAACTGTCTCTGTGCAGAAGTTCATTCTGGACTGGGCTGAGGGAAAAGCCAATCAGGATGTAGATTTCATGTTTGTGCTTCCATTTCGAGAGCTGAACTTGATTAAAGATCACCAGTACAGTCTTCACAGACTTCTGCTGGACTTTCATCCCGAACTTCAAGATCTGGACTCAAAGATTTATGAGGAGTGTAAAGTTGTGATCATCTTTGATGGTCTGGATGAAAGCAGAATCAAACTGATGTTTTCAGAAAGACAGAAAGTTTGTGATGTGAATGAGTCTTCATCAGTGGGTGTGTTGATGTCAAACCTCATCAGAGGAGAGCTGCTTCCCTCTGCTCTCATCTGGATCACCTCCAGACCAGCAGCAGCCAATCAGATCCTCAAAATACATTAACCGTGTGACAGAAATTCTGGGATTCAATGAGCCTCAGAAGGAGGAATATTTCAGGAAGAGAATCAGTGACGAGCATCAAGCCAGCAGAATCTTCTCACACATTAGAAGAGCAAGAAGCCTCCACATCATGTGTCACATACCCGTCTTCTGCTGGATCTCAGCCACTGTGCTTCAAAACCTCCTGAAACAAGATGACAGTGCAGAAATCCCTCAAACTCTGACTGAAATGTACATCCACTTCCTGCTGACTCAGATCAACATGAGGAATCAGAAGTATGATGAAAAAGATCCAGAGCTGAAGTCCAACAGAGACGTGATTGTGAAACTTGCTGAACTGGCTTTCAATCAGCTGATGAAGGGTAATGTGATGTTCTATGAGGAGGACCTGATTGAGAGCGGCATAGACGTCACTGAAGCCTCCGTGTATTCTGGGATTTGCACTGAGATCTTTAAGGAGGAATCTGTGATTCATCAGAAGAAAGTCTACTGCTTCATTCACCTGAGCTTTCAGGAGTTTCTAGCTGCTTTCTATCTGTTTTACTGTCATGTAATCAAGAACACAGAATCACTGAAGTCATTCCTGAATGAAACATATAAAAGGTACAGTAAGAAAGACTCTCTGCTTGTGCTACTAAAAGCAGCAGTTAATAAATCTTTAAGGAGTAAAAATGGGCACCTGGACCTTTTCCTACGGTTCCTGCTGGGCGTCTCACTGGAGTCCAATCAGAGACTCTTACAGGATCTACTGACACACACAGTGAACTGCTCAGAGATCATCCGAGAAATCACAGAGGACATTAAAGACACAATCAAGAGTGATGAACGTCTCTCAGCTGACGGATGCATCAATCTGTTCCTCTGTCTGCTGGAAATGAAGGATCAGACTCTGTACAGAGAAATTCAGGAGTTTGTGAAATCAGAGAATCACTCAGTGAATCAACTCTCTCCTGGTCACTGCTCAACAATCGCCTACATGCTTCAGATATCAGAGGTGTTTGATGAGTTTGATCTGAATAAATACAACACATCATATGAGGGTAGAAGAAGACTGATACCAGCCATGCTGAACTGCAGAAAAGCTATGTGAGTATTAATTTATGTGATTGGAAATTAAGCTGAATGTGTCTGTTTTGTTGAAACAGTAATATTGTAATCCCTCCATCAAATCATGACACTGTTTTCTTTGAAATTACTATAATTTAAAAGGAAATCAGAAGCTCTTTGAAGAGGACAGAATGTCTCTGCCATGTGATTTTATCAAACAGCTTTACCTGTCAAATATGACTAACTGTTATTGAGTCAGTTTTATAATAACCTCATAGTATCAGACTAATGTTTTTGAGCTGATTGTCTGTCAATATTCAGAGCTCACCTCCTGATGATATGCGATAAATACCATGTGCACAACACAGACGTTTCAGTTACTAAACCTTGGTTAATGAGATTGCGTCATTTAGCTGACGCTATGGGGAAATACTGAAGCCTAATATCCAAAAATACTGAAGCCTAATTGAATCCCGTCTGTGCAATTGCACAGACCAATCACGCACTGGGGACTGGGGAAGTGGTCAAGTGATAGGGATGGTGATCCAATCCGGGGGCCTCAACAATGGGCATACTGGACATTGGAATTACTGGCAGAGGTGCAAGCTGGTAAGCCACTCCTTCAAACACACACCTCAAGATCCACTAATAAAAACCAATCCCCTGTCTCCCTTGCGCCTTTTTGCTTGTAAGCTCCCTAAGCTGACTCATCCATTAACCTGAGGAGCTTGACGTGGAAGACTTGAAGGACTGCCATCATGTGGAGGGAAGATCCTGCCATCAACAGAGGTGAGGGTGGAAGAATCTGAAGAGGGGTGCAAGTAGCCTTGGATAGTAGTTGGATGAGCTCGGATTTCAGCCTGGCCGGAAATTGCCTGGCTCGTTCTGTAGCAAGGTGGCGGAATCCTCAAAAGAGTTCAACCACTCCTCTGTATCTGAGGTAGCCAGGGACATGGCATCATCACAGTCATCCTCCTCAGACCAACCAAATGAAACCAGTTGTTTAATTTTTCTTCAGATTCTCCTCGCTCTAAAAGAGAATCTTTTTGTGCATCTTCGCTGGTCTTTGTGGGTGAAGAGCCCTGGGGAGTCCTCACGCTGTGGGAAGAGTGAAGAACTGAGTCGACGTGAGCTCATTGTGTCCCGTTTGCTCAGCCTTGCGACTCCGCTTCTTCCCCCTAAGCTTGTGAGAGGAGGTGGAAGAAAACGAGAGGGCGCTAGGGGTGGGATACATTCAGGCTTCAGTCTTATTGAAGAAAGGGATTTCCCCATAGCATCAACTAATGAGCAATGTTGAGAGTGTTATCGAAAGGGAACAATATTTTAATCCACCATCTCCTCTTTATTGAAACATATGTCATCCTCTATTTTAGACTTGCTGACTGTAATCTCTCTGATCAGTTCTGTGAAAGTTTGTCTTCATTTCTACAATCATCAAACTCCTCACTGAGAGAGCTAGACCTGAGTAACAATGACCTGCAGGATTCAGGGGTGAAGCTGCTATCTGATGGACTGAAGAGTTCGCACTGTCAACTCAATATACTGAGGTAGGAAGAACAGACAATGGTTCATGTGGTTATGAAATTAAATATGCCTTCTACTCTGGTCCTATTAGTGTCAAATTTAATAGGGACGCTGAGGACATGTCCCTATCAATACCCAGCGACTACTAAATCTTCCCTAGCACTGGTGTACTGGGAATGTTCTTTACTCGCTTTCTGTACATCATTTATTTACAATTTAAATAACAGTTTTCCCCTCACACAGTTTTCTTTTCCCCATACACAAAAGCATTTTAAAAGTATTCAAATTAATTCACATTAATATTCATTAGTATCAAGTATGAGTATCAAGGGCAATAATCAAAGATAATAATTTTTGTGATAATCTTGTGGCCCTAAACTGCATTAAGTATAACATGCTTGCTCTGACCCACCTCTGTCCTATTAAAGACAACTCTAATGCCACTTGGTTCTGTGTAAATAAAAATAGGCATCATAGAAACCTTAAACGTTTTGTCATGATTTTTCATAATTTACATACTTTGTATTTAAAATGATATTAATTTCATAAAAGAATGCAATTATTGTGTAAATGCTTTGTGCCACATTTAAGCAGCATTAAAAAGTCTGTGTATTTAAACAAATGCCTTGTCAGATATACTTGTAGCTTCTGTTCCACCTTTGCAGTGTAAAGATAGCTGGAATTTTCCTATATCCGATTTAAACTATATTGCCCAATCTTCATTTTGTACTTTCCAAGACACTAAAACTGCTAAAATATATGATGTGATTTTGAGTGTTAGTGGGCTTGTGTTTGTAGATTATCTGGCTGTATGGTGACAGAGAAAGGCTGTTGTTTTCTGGCTTCAGCTCTGAGATCAAACCCCTCACACCTGACAGAGCTGGATCTGAGCTACAATCACCCAGGACAATCATTAGTCAAGCTGCTCTCTGATCCAAACTACAGACTGGTCAAACTCAAGTATGTTCAACACTAACAGTCATCCTGTCATGTGTTTTTGTACAAGTGTTTGCTATAGTCATTGAAAACTCATAAGTACATAGATCCCTGCATACAGAACACATACTGTACAGGAAAATAAGGATGTGCCTTGAACTCTGTGACTGAAGATGATCTTGATTCAGATCAACAGCTGCTTGTGACTCATAATAGCAGCATCTGAGAAACAGACTCATGCCTCTAATACCAAAACATCAATTCAAAGCTTGTTGCTCATATAGAAAGTAAATTATCAGTTCTTGACATGAAGCAAAAACAGATCCTAGATACAAACACAGAGTTTACAGTATAAATGAGAAGAAATTACAGGTGCTGTTCATATAATTAGAATATCATCAAAAAGTTGATTTATTTCACTAATTTCATTCAAAAAGTGAAACTTGTATATTGTATTCATTCATTACACACAGACTGATATATTTAAAATGTTTATTTCTTTTAATTTTGATGATTATAACTGACAACTAAGGAAAATCCCAAATTCAGTATCTCAGAAAATTAGAATGTTACTTAAGACCAATACAAAGAAAGGATTTTTTTGAAATCTTGGCCAACTGAAAAGTATGAGCATGTACAGCACTCAATACTTAGTTGGGGCTAATTTTGCCTGAATTACTGCAGCAATGCGGCGTGGCATGGGGTTGATCAGTCTGTGGCACTGCTCAGGTGTTATGAGAGCCCAGGTTGCTCTGATAGCGGCCTTCAGCTCTTCTGCATTGTTGGGTCTGACATACAGCATCGTCCTCTTCACAATACCCCATAGATTTTCTATGGGGTTAAGGTCAGGCGAGTTTGCTGGCCAGTTAAGAACAGGGATACCATGGTCCTTATACCAGGTACTGGTTTCTTTGGCACTGTGTGCAGGTGCCAAGTCCTGTTGGACAATGAAATCTGCATCTCCATAAAGTTGGTCAGCAGCAGGAAGCATGAAGTGCTCTAAAACTTCCTGGTATACGGCTGCATTGACCTTGGACCTCAGAAAACACAGTGGACCAAGACCAGCAGATGACATGGCACCCCAAACCATCACTGACTGTGGAAACTTTACACTGGAACTCAAACAACGTGGATTGTGTGCCTCTCCTCTCTTCCTCCAGACTCTGGGACCCTGATTTCTAAAGGAGATGCAAAATGTACTTTCATCAGAGAACATAACTTTGGACCACTAAGCAGCAGTCCAGTCCTTTTTGTCTTTAGCCCAGGTGAGACGCTTCTGACGCTGTCTGTTGTTCAAGAGGAATACACAAGGAATGCGACAGCTGAAACCCATGTCTTGCATACGACTCCAGCTGCAGTCGACTCTTTGTGCATCTCCCCCCACATTTTTGAATTAATTTTGTTTCACAATCCTCTCCAGTGTGCGGTTATCCCTATTGCTTGTACACTTTTTTTCTACCACATCTTTTCCTTCCCTTCGCCTCTCTATAAATGTGCTTGGACACAGAGCTCTGTGAACAGCCAGCCTCTTTTGCAATTGCCTTTTGTGTCTTTCCCTCCTTATGCAAGTTGTCAACGTTGTGTTTTGGACAACTGTCAAGTGAGCAGTCTTCCCCATGATTGTGTAGCCTACAGAACTAGACTGAGAGACCATTTAAAGGCCTTTGCAGGTGTTTTGAGTTAATTAGCTGATTAGAGTGTGGCACCAGGTGTCTTCGATATTGAACATTTTCACAATATTCAAAATTTCTGAGATACTGAATTTGGGATTTTCCTTAGTTGTCAGTTATAATCATCAAAATTAAAAGAAATAAACAATTGAAATATAACAGTCTGTGTGTAATAAATTAATATAATATACAAGTTTCACTTTTTGAATGGAATTAGTGAAAGAAATACACTTTTTGATGATATTCTAATTATATGACCAGCACCTGTATGTTTGGCCTCATGATACTAAATAAAGCTGATCAGCTGAACAGCAAGTGATTTCTGCAGTTAGTAGATGAACATCAGCTTTTGATTAAAGCACTTACACAAGTAAAAGGATATAGACACAAATTATCTGTGAATGTAAAGGTGAGTCTGTAGCTTAAGGCTTGATGATCTTATCAAATAACTGAGTTTGTGAATCAGGAACTACACCAAATGTTGACAAACAGAGGATCTCAAAGGATCTTTATCAGAAGAGACATCAAACTGACTTTTTTCTGGACCTATTCCATGTGTTCTTAAGATATACCATGACATTCTGTGATGAACAGACCAAAATTTAAGTCAATTATTAACATGTACCTTATGAGCTTAGTTCAGACTAACATTAACGTTAGACGTAAGAGAACCATTTTCAATTTAATACCCACTTTTATTTTGTATTATTATGTAAATTGATTGTGACATTTTGTTTTTATAGTGTGGATCATGGCGGAAAGTTCAGGACTAAAAAAGGACTACAGAAATGTAGGTTACAAACACACTTAGTCTTAATCGTTGTTTGGTTGTGTTATAAATGTTATAATCTCTCTTTTGTGTTCAGACGCATGTAATCTCACACTGGATTTAAACACAGTAAATACTAGTCTTGTTCTGTCTGAGAGGAACAGAAAGGTGACACATGTGAAGGAGAAGCAGACGTATCCTGATCACCCAGAGAGATTCGATGAGTGGCCTCAGTTTCTGTGTAGAGAGAGTCTGTCTGGACGCTGTTACTGGGAGGCTGAATGGAGCGAATGGGCTGATATATCAGTGGCACATAAAGGAATCAGCAGGAAAGGAGAGAGTGATGACAGTGTGTTTGGCTCCAATGAAAAGTCCTGGCGTCTGAACTGTTTTAACTGTTTCACTGTCAGACACAATAATAAGTGCACAGGCATATCTGTCCCTTCATGTGACTCTAACAGAATAGGAGTGTATCTGGACTGGACGGCCGGTACTCTATCCTTCTACAGCGTCTCTGACACACACACACTCACACACTTACACACATTCAACAGCACATTCACTGAACCCCTCTATGCTGGTTTTGGGGTTTATTTTGGTGGTTCAGTGTCTCTGTGTGAGATTAAACAGCGTCCTGTGAGAAACAACTGAAACAAACAATGTGAGCGTGTTTCATTCACACAACTATCTCTCGCTAACTCCCACAGCTGTAAACTCTTTATCTCTTCCAATCTTAATTTCAGTGTGAACACACACACTCGTTGACTTAAATCTAAATGAGACACAGGCTTCTATTCTGTTTCTATATAGACATTGGAATGCGGCTCAACAGGAGTTTTGTCTTTCTGAGTTGAGCGCCACCTGCAGGAAGATTTAGTTTCCCGCTCAAAGGAAATAGTTAATGTCAACCACTTGCTCTGTTACTACGGTAACTGGGGGTCAGGTCAGAGCTCATCTTCTAAACACACTTCATGTTAAAGGCTGTGGAGTTTATCTTACACTCCATGTGGAAGGTTGACGTCTCTTCCTGATCACTCATTCTCAACTGTCAGTCTTACAATCACAGTCAAACCGATTGTGCTAAAGAGTTACTGTAGATACAAAAATAATGTGTTGAATATATATTATAAACATCTACGTCAGTCCTGGAGAGCCAATGTCCTGCAGAGTTTAGCTCCCACCCTAATCAAACACACCAGCATAAGTGAATCAATGCTTCAGGATTACTAATGCAGAGTTCATACTGCACGATTTTAGCCCTGATTTTCACTCGCTGACAGGTTTTGCAAAATCGTCGACAAATGCCAGAAATCATAGGCAAATCTTTGCTCGTTTACGTGAGTGACAATCCTGAAGTGTGAACTATTAAAGAAGCGATCTGAGAGAATCGCAGTCTCCGGTGTTCGTGAGATATTTGGCATGCTAAAAATCTGGACCTGTCTGCAATTCAAAATCCTGCTGTGTGAAATGTGTTCTGACTGAAAATTACATCGGCGATGACCGAAAGCCAATGAGGGAGCAAGATAGGGGCCAATGTGAAGTTAGGGGAGGAGTTATAGACCAGAAATATCATATTACACATAATCTTTGCAATTATATCAAACAGAAACAAAGCACAAACATTTGCTAGACCAGCCGCATTAGTAGAACATATCAAAATAATTTTTTTATCTCCAAATAAATCTCTTTGCATTTTTAATACAATTCTCTGCCTCCATTCCATAACCAAGACCAGGAGAAATCAAATTTGCTGTACCCAGTGAGGGCTTTAGATGCTAGCGTCCACAGAGCTGCCCTGTGGCGCAAGTCTGAGCAACTGTTTGTGTGTTTTGGGTCACCTAGTAAGGGGAAGCCCGCATCTAAGCAAACTCTGAGTAATTGGATAATCGAGGCTATCACCCTGGCATATGAGTTGGCCGGGCATCCTTAACCATTAAAGGTCAGAGCCCACTCGACTAGGAGTATGGCCGCTTCTATGGCCCTGTTGTCAGGGGTTTCACTTCAGGAGGTATATGATGCGGCAGGGTGGTCCTCTTCGCACACCTTTGTGAGGTTTTATAATCTGGATGTGGCTTCCACTCCAGGTTCTCGGGTGTTTGTAGCTTAATGTGCATTACGATTTCACACATGCAGGCACTTTAGGATTATGGCGCTGTGGGTATTCAGATCCCGCAGCGCTTGACGCAGGTTACGCCTCAGGTTATGTATGTAACCATGGTTCCCTGAGAGGGAACGAGACGCTGCCTCGCTGTGCCATACTCCCAGCATGCTTGTGACCAACTTGTTCGACACTATCAGAAGCTGACACTGTTTGGTTCAGGGGTGCTCTATAGCTTCCTCGTCAATGACATCACCCGCCTATAACGTCTCTTCACGCCATTGGACTGATTTCACGAGTGTTTCATGACGCAATCACGCAGAGGTGTTCCCGCAGTGCTTGATGCAGCGTCTCGTACCCTCTCAGGGAACCATGGCTACATACGTAACCTGAGATGTTTTCTATTTCAGAATGGGAGGTATGTTAAACCCAAGAAAGCAGGGTAAGTCAAGTCCGTTTCTGAAAGAGAGGTATCTTATACTCCGAGTCAGTTACCAGGGTAACTTACTCTGTGAACCTAACCTGGTCTTGAGCAGGTTTTCTTTGGTAAACCCAGAGTTTCTTTCGGTCTCCTCACCCTTTTTAAAGTGCCAACAATTTAAGTTAAAATACTTAATTCATTCATTGATGCTGCACAAATGCTTTTCATACTGAGTATTTTTTTCTTACCCTATTGGCATATAATTAGCAAAATAAGAAAAATGCACTTACATTTGCTTTTTTGCTTTTGTCCCCAGGAACATGCATTTCTAAATGCATATTGATTTAAAAATCTTTATGTTTAAAGCTTTACCTGATTAAATTATATTTTTATACTTCATTTTTACCTGCTACCACACTTTTTTCTTCTTTTTTGCACGTGGGACACCATGAACATGAATATTAGTTCAATAACGTTCTGCCAGTTTTCCCCTCTGATATTATAACAATGATTAAGAATTAAACTTGCGTTTTACCCGGAAGTATGCAGATGTCTTTTTGTCTGGTGCTGTTGCCATGATGAATCATAATTTCGGAGCTCTAGTGATCATGGCTTTTTATAGTCGTGGTGCACGCGCTTAACTCAGAGTCAGTCTACTCAGAGTTGATTTAACTAGCTCAATTCAGCAGTTCAGAAAACCCAAAACTCAGAGTTTCTCATCTCAGGGTAGGTCAACTCAGAGTTAAAGTTTAAACTCAGAGTTGATTGAACTTCCTTATTGATACGGGCCCCAGGGACCGACATTACCTACTCTCAATCTAGAAATGACTTTGATATTACAGGAATTTACAAAAATTATTTTTATAAATATCTGATAGTGATGAAACGAAGTAGGGACACAACTGTGGATCCTTATAAAATTTGTATTTTTCTTCTGTCAGGACATAACAGTGCTTTGTTAAAAGATACATGTGTGTATTTTTTAACCTGAAAATATATTTAAATCTATATGAAGTATTAAGTTATGATCTGAGAACAGGTGGTTTTGGTTTAGAGTACATTGTTTGGGTCTAGTTCTCACAGTTCTAGGTTTCAAACTGGGATCCGCAGACCACCGGGAGGCCACAAGGGAGTGCTGGTGGATCAGTGGAAAAGTTTAGAGTAAAAAAATGTAAATAATAATAATAAAAATAAGATTATCCTTCTTATTGCATTTGGTCCGTTTTGACCCAGAAGTAGTATGTAATCCATTTGCAAAGTGTTTTTCCTGTACTAAAAACTATACATTTTTATTAATTTGTATGTCCAGAGATATATTCTTTAGTGTTATGGGCTGTCAGAAGAGCGGTGTTTTCTTGCATTTGTGTTTTTGTTAGCTTTTTCTGTGTTTCTCCCTCTGTTTCCTGTTTGGCTCCTCCTACTCAATCCATCTGGTCCCCAGCTGCCCCTGCTCACCAGTCAAGATTTAGGCAGCATAAAGAGAAGAAACTGACCGTGTTTGAGAAACTTTTCCCAAAGTGCTGTCTTCGTCCTGCCCAGCCTGTTGCTGCAGTTTACATTGTCCTTTTTTACGTGAAAGCGGCTTCATTGCTTTTTGGTATTGTATTATTTTTATTGATTGTTGTGAGTGTCCAACATTTACACTTTTTGTAGTTTAAGTGCGGAGGTTAATGTTACCATTTACCTCTATCAGTCCTTTCCATACTTTTACTGTTGCTGCTGTTAATATCAAGCTTATTAGTTATTTTAATGGGTGCTTATTTGTTTGTTTATTTGGAAGCTGTAGGGAGGTGGAACTCTGTTTTCTTCAGTGTTGTGGCCAGGAAGGGTGATAGGTTACAATTGTTATAATTTTTTTATTGTTGTGTTATTTTTGCCTTAGCCCTTCCTAAAGCTATTAGCTCCATTTTTAAGTTGTGTTCTTCTTTTTAAATTCATTGTTTTTGTTTCATGAGCTGTAAATAAAAAATCTTGAAGGCAATTTGTTTGTTTGTGGTGCTGTGGCAGAGCTCAGACCAACGGTCTTTAAAACATACATTTTGTTGCGTCCGCCTGTAACCCTGGACTCACAGGGGACGTTACAATTAAGACTAACAAAAAACACTTTTTTAGATTTTTTTATAATAAAAAAATATATATATACTTATATAAATAAAAAAATAGATTAAAATCAGTTAAATAGTACAGTACACTATAGTGAGTAATAATACGACAGAAGCATAAATACATCACAACAATTGGGTCTTTATACATTTAATCATATTTAAATTTTAGGATGGGGTACCTCGTATGAAGATGATCATATTTTGGGGTCCATGGAAATCAAAAGTTTGGTTGTTTTTTAAGTTAATTTCTAAAACAAAACAAAAAGTTTAGACATTTCTGCCATTGCTGTCAAGGAAACGTAGTTTGTTCATCACGACAAGTGTAGATACCATATTTGAACTGATGCCATGAAAACAGTCTGTGGAGGTAAGAAATTTGTTTAGTAAAAGGTTTTCAATGTTTTGTCAGTTGAATTATTGATAAAAGTTAAAAAACAGCACAACACATTGCACAGTATGTCTGTCCCTCACAGCCTCTTTTTCACATCAAATTAAATATGCAATTTGTCACGGTTCTATTTGTGTTTTTGACTTTCAGTTCGTATTTTGAATCATTCATGTGTTCCTTTGTTCAGTTTGCCGCCAATGCTTTGGTTACCCTCCTTAGGGTTAGTTCAGTTCAGCTGTGTCTGTTTAGTTATCTCGTTTCTGTTCACTACTCAAGTTGGACCCTCCCCTTCAGTCTTTGTCTAGTCACTGTTATGTTTCCCTGGGCGTCTGTCAGTTTGCTCCTGGATCCCCACCCTGTTACAGATGACTAGACCAATAACTAAGGGCATGGCAGAGGATTGTCTCCTTAACATCCGGCAGGGTGGTCGTCTGCTGGAATGGTATGTGGAATAATTCCTGGAATATTCCCACCTGGTGAGCTGGAGGGATCCTATAGTCAATGCATGTTTTTGGGATGGACTGGAAGATGATTATTTTCGCGACTCCTTTCTCCTGGCGTTTGTTATAGGTCTGTAGTAGACTTTATTAATTATGTCCTCTTCTTAAATGGTTCTGAATTTGTAGTTAATGTTGTAAATGAGGTCACTTCCTATCATCATCCAGTCCATATCCAAAAGCCGGTGGATGCTCCAGCTAATCCAAAATCTGAACCCTTCACAATTCTGTCCACTGGGGCCATCCCTGATTGATTACTGGCTCATAGACTTCTGGACAGAATTGTCTCCTGTCCATGCTCCAGAGTCCAGTGGCGTCTCCTGTCTCCTGAAGGGTCTGCGCCGTCCTGGCCCCCTGACCTCCAGGGGCTACCTGTAGGGGGCAATCTAATTCTGTTCGACTTGGCTTAAAATTAGCAAAGAAGAACTTGTTAGGTGTGCATGTGGAATCACCATCTTGAACAGATCTTTCTCATGCAAGTTATTAAATTTTTTTCAACTAATATTTATATTTTCTTTTATTTCAGGTTTAATTCGATTAGCATAAATGTTTTTATTTTCTGTTTTAGTTAACTGTAAAACATCCTGGGCAAAACATTCACAGAACTGCAACACTGTACATTTTCCAGCTGTTTCAAGCCACAAATATTTACAAATATTCACAAATTATTATATAATGCCGGTCTGCAACACACCTTTATACAGGCGAATAAACCTACAGCTAGAATAATTACACAAATGTTGAGGCAAGTGATAGCAATGTAGGCCTCTTTTGAGGTCTTCCTTTACTTTTATCAGTTTTTATTTTGATAAATATGATATGCTATAACATTAATGGGTTACACTTTATTTTACAGTCTTTGTTACACAGTACTTAAATGTATAATTACAGAGTAATAATAATTAACTACATGTACTTACTATAAGGTTAGGGTTTGGTTTAGGGTTTGCATGTAATAATGCGTAATTTATAATTATTATTATAGTAACTACATCTTTTAGTAAAAGTTTTTTAATAAAAGCACAGTTTTGTGAGCATTAGCCGGACTGAATATGTCAGAACAAACAAGAAACGCATGAATAAGCTGTGGCCATCGGAGCTGGTTCAGCTGTCTGCTCGTCAATCACTCCTGTGGTAGCCTACATGATTGCACACAGGGCATAAGTCAGAATCTGATAAAGTCGAACACACACCTTCTGAATTTGTTGCACACAGACAGTGCAATGCTCAGCCAATTAATTATCTGTTAACAGTTAAAATAATTTATGTCCGTTAAGAGAACTGGGGAGGCACAAATTCTTTCTGGGGGGCCATGCCCCCTTTTGTCCCCCTATAGTACGGGCCCTGGTCTCAGCTTGTATTTCTACCTGTCTTTTTATCTCTGCTTGCATGCAGGAGCATAATCTCCAGATCAACCTTGCGAAGATGTAGCACCTTGTAATTTTTTTAAGGTGTAATTGTCATTTCAAAAACATTATAACTATTTAACTGGGGTCTACAACACTAACACCAACCAGACAGCAAGGAACCTGGGGATAGTGTTTGATGACCAACTGACCTTACACCTACAACGTCCCATTTGTATAGGTTTGTGCTTTACAATATCAGGAAGGTCCGACCCTTTCTATCAGAATGTGGCACAGCTTCTCATACAAGCTCCTGTCATTTCAAGACTGGACTTCTGCAATGCCCAATCTTCGCAATTACACACTCTTCTGAGGTCATCACAACTTTCAAAAGTGGCTGAAAAACAAACCTCTTCTGCAAAGACTTAACCACTCTACAGCCTTAATACAAGGCACTTTTATATATTTTTTTACATTTCATTTCTGCTCTTTTTTTTTACCAGTATATAATACAATTACAGCTGTATAGTACACATTTAAATGTTTTAAGACAATAATTATAAATGTGTAGAATCTGGAAAGATGCTTTTGACTTCCAGTCTCTGATGTGTTTTCCTGACCCTGAGAGTTAGAATGAATTATCCTGTGGGAAATGTAAGTCTGAATTTGTTTTTAGTTTAAATGCTTCTGTTTAGAATATGTAAGATAATTACAGCTATATAGTATACATTTAAATGTTTTAAATATATTAATATAACATCTGAGAGACAATAAAATACACTCCAGTAACATTTTCTCTCTATTTAATACAGATGTTATATTTTAATGTGATGTTTTAGCTGTGTAGATCTGTTAGTCTTAAAATATGATGACGCAGTAGAAATGAATGTTTGGGTTTCCAGCCTAAGTTGCAGGGCAAAATCAAATCGCCGGCAGATCAGGCTGGGTTTACCCAGTCTACTAATAAAGATGACTTTGGATCTTCAACCAAAGTCTCAGAGCTGTACAGCAGTTATTGACATTATCAAAGATTGTCAGGGCATTTTTGTAGTTACATAGTGCAGGTTTATGAGCAATAAAAAAAGGTTAGATTACAACTAAGCTGCTTTAAAGTGAAATGTATTACTTTTCTTAGCGCTGATCAGAATGGACCAGTAATTTTTTAATTATTGGATGAGACACTTTTTATTATTATTATTTTATGGTATTCTGTATTTGTTTTGATACGCCTCCCATCCACTTTGAATTCACTATATGTAATAGTGAGTAAATACGTAAAAATAAATAGATTAAGACAATAATTATGGATATGTAGAATCTGACAAGATGCCTTTGACTTCCAGTCTCTGATGTGTTTTCCTGATCCTGAATGTTAGAATAAATCACTAATCATTTGTTAGTTGATGGTTCCTTGTTTATTCCATTATTTAATCATAGTTTTTGCTCTTTTCTCAGTCTTGGGTGAATGGTAAATGACTTTACACTCTTGTCTGTATCTTATGATTAAATTTTAACTGAGCTGCTTATAAAAGCATAAACCTGTTCAAAGTCCATTTTGTGAAAAAGAAAGTAAAGAACATCCTGTGGGAAATGTTTGTGTGAATCAGTTTTTTAAGTTGAAATGCTGCTCTTTAGAGAATGACACAATGGATTTATGAAGTTTGTTTCAGTTCATTGCTGCTGGACGAAGGTAGGTTTGAATTCTGGATTCATATTCATGTATTGTTTAATCTGAATTTGCATGTGTTAATGTTTTTTTATTGACTACTGGAATGTATGTATCTTCAGATGCTTTAATAATTTTGTTTGCGACAAAGACTTTTAATACAGACATATAACAGAAACAGAACTATGCTGTGTAAATGTATGCAGATAGATTGTTTCAAAGTTAATTTATTGTGTATTTGATCAGTGAAAAATGAGTTTTGGACTGAAAAAGGCATCTAGTTTTGACAGGTAATTATTGATTCAAATACATGTTTTAAAAATAAAATTACTAAATAAAGACAACACTCAAACTCAGTGTGTTCAAGAATCTGTTTAGGGTTAGGGTATAAAGTAATTAAGCTATTACAGAATGAAATTTCTTAAGTGCATAATCTTATCTTAACTATGGATAGGAAACAGAAGCATCCTAACTCAACAAAAAATCCTAAAAGCTGTCTTAACTTTAGGACAACCTCTCTGGTGTCCTAACTTTTTTAAATCTACTGGTAAAAACCACAGTACAAAAGCCTTTTTTTTTTAAAGGACGTTACATTGATTAATTATACAAGACGAGGAGCGACGTTTGATTGTGCAGAGACTTTTGGAGGACCCAGAGGATGTGCTGTGCTTTGATGATAAAATACTCATAAATAATTACACTCTACCATGACACATGATTTTGCAGTCAACGTTAATTGATGAATTGCGACCAACATTACAGAGGCCAATGAGCCATCACAGAGCAGAACCAGTAATTCTTCAAGTGACTAATGCCTTACTTTTTCTTTGTTGTTGTTGCAAAAGACAGTTTTAAAAGTGAGGTTGCTTCTATTGCAAAAATGTCACATCCTGGCATATCTAAAATTCTTACAGAAGTGGCCAGGTCAATCAGTCCTTTAGCGCCTATCTACATTCAGTTTCCAAGGAGAGAGGAGCTGTCGACCATCAAAACTGCTGAATAAAACAGGCTTTACCTTTTCAACGGAGCTTATCAAAATTTCAATCTCTGACGCACTGTTGTTGTTTCTCCATTTTGATTTTAGGTTTACCTTAGAAGCAGATTGCTTGTTGTTAGTTGCTTGGTAACAGACCTGACAGTTGATTACCAAACTGGATTGAGCGGTTTAAGATTTTCTAACCACTGATAAGATGAGATTTTGTAAGGTAGGATAAGAATCCTAAATAAAATTAAGATTTGCTTCTGTAATACGAATGTGTGGAAAATCCTAAATTAACTTATCATATCTTAAGTTAAGACCTAAGATATAAAGTTTCTGTAATACGTCCCTTGGTGAATAATTCACTTCATAGACATTCAAATGTAACCCCTTATCCCTGTGCTTATAGTACTGTAGGTAGCGAAACTACTTTAGTAAATGTGAACACGAGATAGGGCCCTGGGTCTGGTTCAACAAATAAAAAACTAATAAGACGAATAACCATTATTGAGTTTCCTTTTTTTATAACTATTTGTTTTAAAACAAAACTTATTAGCGGTGCCTCCCTTTTGTAGTAATTATAGGTTTATTTTCAATTATCCCACTAGGAATGTGACCTTTTAATTACGGTTGTAACTTCAAATAACACAACAAAATTGTGAATGGAAGAAATGATATACACTTTACTGAAATAAACAATAGAGATAGTATTCAGTAGAGGGAAATAACTTGTTGTAAATGGACAAAAGAGTTAAACAATATACAATACAAAATATACCAGTTCCAATATGAACCCTCTATTCAACTGACACAAAATCAATGTAGATGCAAATCAGTAGAATGTCAGTATATCAAGTGGGCCCACACACACACACACCGGTCTCACATTCACTCAGTCAAAACAAAATGTCTTGCAGGCCTGTGACGTTGCTTGAGAGCGTGGTGGCCAAAAATGAAACAGGCCGCTTCACTTTAAAAGCAAACACAAAAAATAGAGTACCTGCGCAGGCTTTGTAGGTTGAAATCCAGTTGTAACGAACGTCAGGCACAACTGTACAGGGTGGCAAGTTCAGGCAGATGGCAGATAACAGTTCAACACGGAATCCAGTGAAGAATATTTAACATCACGAATCATCAGCAGGAATAGACGAGGAGGTTATCCCAGTCCATAAACAAACAACTGTCCGTTTCCTTCAGACCAGTAGATAAGCATCCCAGAAGAGCACAACGATTTGTCATCCATAACACTGGGAGTACTTTATCACATTTTTAGAGAACTAACGCGGTTTGCAAGTTCTTTTCACCTTTTTCTTTCTCATCAGCTTCAAGTGCTGCCGCATCTCTTAAGCCCCGCCCACTCATGAACAGTAAACACGGGAAACATACCCAATCAAAAAACAGTTAAATAAAGATGAACGTGTATTTTAATGCATGCAAGGTCATGTGTATGAGCACATAAATTCTAGCAGCCTGTATTTCTATATGCAAATGAATAAAATTCCATCTGGGCTACACAAATAATCGGTAACATTTTAGAATACTGTTCCATAATTAATGAATAACTTCACAGGAACAAGTCAATAGTGCATTAACACTCTAGTAACTACTATTAAATAACAAGAAACTCTGATTAATAAATTAGTAAGTAATAGTGCTTAGTCGAATGTGGTAGTTCACAATTAGCTAATCAGTAACTACTATTTTGTCACACTTCCCAGAGAACTACTAGGAACTACTATATACAGGTTTATAATTCATGTGAATAATGTATCATTAATTCTTAAGTGAAGATCATGGTAACCCACTAGTAATGACTCAAGTGTAACTAAAGTGTTCCTTCAGAAGAGCAACTTCTTATTTGGATCAGTGTTCTAAAGTAAAAAACATAATAACCCACCAGTAATTACTTAAGTGTTATTATCCAAGACCTTACAAAAACCTCACAAGCTTACAATGATTTCAGTAATTGCTACAGAGTTATTATGCTTTTCACTTTAGAATAATGATCCAAATAATTAGTAATTCCTTTAGGAATTACTTGAGTTATTACTAGTGGGTTACCATTACCTTCACTTTAGAATTAATTACATAGTATTCATTATTTGTGTTAATTTTAAACCCGTATATAGTAGTTCTTAGAAGAAAAAATGTAGGAATTGATTAGCTAACAGGTAACTACCACATTCAACTGAGCATTGTTACTTACTAATTCGTTAATCAGAGTTTCTTGTTAGTTAACAGTAGTTACTAGAATGTTAATAGTGCATTACTCATTTGTTCCTGTGTTGCTATTCATAATGAAGGAACTGTATTCTGTCAGTGTTAGCAAATAATCTTTTATAATATCCTTCTAATATATCTGAAGTAAAATGTTTTATATTCATGTTCTGTGAGTTTCTACAGTGAAACCTCTAAAATGAGTCTATATAAGTGGAGAAAAGAAGAGGATGATAATCCAACCCATAGAGCAGCATCTCCAGAACCCAGCTGGGTGTCTATAAAGAGTGACAGATCTTTGCCTATTCCCCCTGATTTCAGTGAAGACATAGTGTCCTCTGACCCTGAGTGAGTACAAACATATCAAACAAGACCATTTTGGTCCAGAAACAGGTCCTGCCTTTCCTTTCACTGCCTGATCTGAATATTTTCACAATAGACCTCAGAGTTTGATGGAACATTTGTATTATTTTCTCTGCATTACTGCTTTGTTATCATTGTTCATCTCAATGTTTCTGCAGAGTTAAAAGAGATGATGTGATCAGATCATTGACGCCCCATCTGACCTGCACTGACTCCAACTGTCAGACCCTCATTAGGCTGAAAGTCAAAGACCAGCACAAAACCAGCATGAAGATCAAGTATGAGAGATTATTTGAAGGAATCAAACTAGAAGAGAATCAAACCCTCCTGAACAGGATCTACACACAGCTCTACATCATAGAGGGAGAGAGTGAAGGAGGGAATGAAGAACATGAGGTTTTACAGATGGAGAAAACAGCCAGAACACAAGACACTCCAATCTACTGCAATGACATATTTAAACCCGTCCATACACCAGGACCTAAGGAGAAAGACCAAATTAAGACTGTTCTTACTAAAGGCATCGCTGGAATTGGAAAAACTGTCTCTGTGCAGAAGTTCATTCTGGACTGGGCAGAGGGAAAAGCCAATCAGGATGTAGATTTCATGTTTGTGCTTCCATTTCGAGAGCTGAACTTAATTAACGATCACCAGTACAGTCTTCACAGACTTCTGCTGGACTTTCATCCTGAACTTCAAGATCTGGACTCAAAGATTTATGAGGAGTGTAAAGTTGTGTTCATCTTTGATGGTCTGGATGAAAGCAGTATCACACTGATGTTTACTGATGATGATGATGATGATGATAAAGTTTGTGGTGTGAATGAGTCTTCATCAGTGGGTGTGTTAATGTCAAACCTCATCAGAGGAGATCTGCTTCCCTCTGCTCTCATCTGGATCACCTCTAGACCAGCAGCAGCCAATCAGATCCCCTCAAAATACATCAACTGTGTGACAGAAATTCAGGGGTTCAATGAGCCTCAGAAGGAGGAATATTTCATAAAGAGAATCAGTGATGAGCATCAAGCCAGCAGAATCATTTCACACATTAGAAGATCAAGAAGCCTCCACATCATGTGTCACATACCCGTCTTCTGCTGGATCTCAGCCACTGTGCTTCAAAACCTCCTGAAACAAGATGACAGTGCAGAAATCCCTCAAACTCTGACTGAAATGTACATCCACTTCCTGCTGACTCAGATCAAGATGAGGAATCAGAAGTATGATGAGAGAAATCCAGAGAAACTCCTGCAGTCCAACAGAGACGTGATTGTGAAACTTGCTGAACTGGCTTTCAATCAGCTGATGAAGGGCAATGTGATGTTCTATGAGGAGGACCTGATTGAGAGCGGCATTGATGTCACTGATGCCTCAGTGTATTCTGGGATTTGCACTGAGATCTTTAAGGAGGAATCTGTAATTCATCAGAGGAAAGTCTACTGCTTCATTCACCTGAGCTTTCAGGAGTTTCTAGCTGCTTTCTATCTGTTTTACTCCCATATTGTAAAGAATGATGAATCACTGGAGTTGTTTTTGAATGAAGAATACCAGTGGTACAACCTGAAAAACTCCCTGTATGATTTACTAAAACCAATAGTTGAAAAATCCTTAAAGAGTGAAAATGGACACCTGGATCTTTTCCTGCGGTTCCTGCTGGGTGTCTCACTGCAGTCCAATCAGAGACTCTTACAGGATCTACTGACACACACAGTGAACTGCTCAGGGTCTATCAAGAAAATCATAAAGTACATTAAAGACAAAATCAAGGGTGATGAACGTCTCTCAGCTGACAGATGCATCAATCTGTTCCTTTGTCTGCTGGAAATGAAGGATCAGACTTTGTACAGACAGATTCAGGAGTTTGTGGAATCAGAGAATCAATCAGTAAATCAACTCTCTCCATCTCACTGCTCAACAATCGCCTACATGCTTAAGATATCAGAGGAGGTGCTGGATGAGTTTGATCTGAAGAAATACAACACATCAGATGAGGGTAGAAGGAGACTGATACCAGCTGTGGTGAACTGCAGAAAAGCTCTGTGAGTATTAGTTTATGTGAATGAAAATGAAACAAAATGTGTCTGTTTTAAATAAGACACAGTAACATTGTTATTTCTCCATTACATTCATCTCCATTACTTCTCCAGACCAGAAGCTATTTGAAGATGGCCATATTATGATAATGTCAGAAGTGTTTGGTCCCTCTTGACTCCAAACAACATGTGTAACCTGTCAGACTCAGCCGAGGGACACAAGCATGTGCAAAGATTTAGCAAAGTTTAGTCAAAGTGTAAAGATTTTTTCCCACTAAGTTCCACTCAATGTTAGATTAAGTTTATATTACAGAGAACACATTTTAAGCATCTCCGCAAATACATCAGTTTAGACATTTCTGCAAATTTTTACTTGTTTCAATTATTTTCACCATTTCAACCATTTGGAATCAAGAACAGCGCAATTTTGAACTTTTCCACATTTGAATCGTATTATTAGTTATATACCAACTGGAGTAATATTATCTTTTTATTATTTCTCGCCTACTTATTACTTCACTGTGACTGAGCACACATTTTTGAATGGGTGTTGCTGATTAACCATATTTCATTATGTGTTATAGACTTGCTGGTTGTAATCTCACTGGTCAGTGTTGTGAAAGTTTGTCTTCATTTCTACTATCATCAAACTCCTCACTGAGAGAGCTGGACCTGAGTAACAATGACCTGCAGGATTCAGGAGTGAAGCTGCTCTCAGAGGGCCTGAAGAGTTCACAATGTCAACTCAACATACTGAGGTAAGAAAAACAGATAAAGGTTTAGTTGTTTATGAAATTAAAGATGTCCTCTGCTCTGGTCCTGATCTCTTGGGAAAAAGTGTGAATTAAATATCTATGTTTCGTTATTATGTGTTTTTCTGGTAATTGAACCCGACTGCAGCATTGTTATTGCCAGTGGATCTACAGGAATATGTCAATGACTTAACAACAAAGTTTCATTGTATCTGAATAATTCAGACTTATTTCTAGTCCATATTCACCTAGTCCATATTAACCCCCTGGAGTCTGAGCTGTTTTGGGGCCCTTTAGAAGTTTTGACATGCTCTGACATTTGTGCTTTTTTCAGTTGCTCATAAACACATTAATGGCAAAAGTGTAATTACACTGTATTCAGCATAAACTGGGCTATCATAATATGTGAGCAACATGTATGTACATGCTTGTATTTTTGAGAGAATGTTCATGCATGGTTTAAAAAAAGAAAAAATTGTTCAAAAATTAAGGCCTCAAAACACCCAATAGATATGTGTCCACAAGACTTCTGACTAATTGGTGTTGCTGCCTAGAGTTTTTGCTTCAAACTGATATGAGAATCATTGTGCCTAATTAATCAAATAAAACACTATATTGATTTACATTTTGTAAGACACTTTTTTCTTAAACTACCATTTCCTCTTTATTAAATCATATTTCCCTCTGTTATAGACTTGCTGGCTGTAATCTCAATGATCACTGCTGTGAAAGTTTGTCTTCATCCCTACAATCTTCAAACTCCTCACTGAGAGAGATGGACCTGAGTAACAATGACCTGTGTGATTCAGGAGTGAAGCTGCTCTCGGGTGGACTGGAGAATTCACACTGTCAACTCAACATACTAAGGTAAGAAGACATGAAGGTTAGGTCCGTTTACGCTGTGTTCATTCGTTTTTCGGCTCATTTTTCGAAAACGGTTCATTTATTCATTTTTCGTTTTTTTCAAAAAAAAAAACAAAAAAAAGAATTCGGCTCGATTTTATATTTTTAGGTTCAGGAATAGAAAATGGATAAAAGGCTTAAATATTCGATTTCCACGTGTGGGTGTGCATGAAACGCCCCTTTCCGCTGAACCAAAGATCAATCCGTGCAGTTTTCAGATCTTCCACAGACTGTGCAGAATAACATGTCCTCCGCTGCTGGACGGATTCTTAAAAGTATTTATTACAAATAAACTCACTCTCATTAAACAACCGGACTAATGCATTGACACAAATCGTGCTGGGCAGGGACTAGAAAGGGTTTTCTTCTCTATATGCATTATTTCAGAAATATTAATGTAGGTCATCTCAGATATGCACCAACATTACCCATCATTAGCCTACTCTAAATCTGCATTACCCACTGTACCCGCTGTTTTTGTTTGTTTTTAGAGAATAGCTTATAATAATTTTTACCTTTTATAAGGGCAATTATTCAAATTTTTTAAATATATTTGTAATCTTTTATGAAAAATTCTTAAATTTCATCGAAAAATTCAATTAGAATAATAAGACAATAGGCTGTTACCAATCCAATCAAATCAGTATCAAAGCTGCATCAGAAGTTTTAAACATAATATTTTGAATAGCTTATTGAAATATGAAATTAATGACAAAATGAAACGATACATAGATTATGAGTTATTAAAACCCCCAGTAGGTGGCAGCATGTAACTGTCATGTTAATACTCAGTGAGTCTGTAATGACTCAGAACTCAACGTCGGATCCATGAGCAGGCTTTATTGAATGAACTCGTAGTCGTACGGGCGGAGGTCGGTAACAGCAGATACAACAGTGTGGAACAGGCAAAAAGAGTGGTCGGTAAACAAGCAAACAGGTCAGGATAACAGGCAGAGAATCACAGTCCAGTAGGCAGGCAATAGTATCAGTAGACGGGCAGCAAAGGTTCGTAGACGAGAAACACAGCGGAACAGCAACCGGAAATCAGACAGGGAAAATAACGCTCAGAAATGATAGCCGTGGCAGAATCAAGACTTCGCGTCTGATTAGAGAAACCAGTCTGTATAAATACATAGTCCTGATGAGCTGCAGCTGGGCAGGAATCAAAGTCCAAGGACGGGGCCTCTGGGAAGTGTAGTGCACGTCAGTGTAGGTGGGTGAATGGGTGCATGTAAGTTAGTATTCGGGAGATGGGACCCTCTGCTGGCCAGCAGAGGGAATCACGGGGTTTGTCTCCGTAACAGAGCCCCTCCCCTCCAAACGACGTCGGGGTCTTCCTCGTGGTCGAGGGGCCGGTCTTTCAGGGTGAGTTCGATGGAACTCTTCAATGAGGTTGGGGTCCAGTATGTCCTCTGAGTTGACCCAGGATTGTTACTCTGGACCATACCCCTCCCAGTCGACCAGATACTGGAGGATACGTCCCCGACGTCTGGAATCGAGCAGCTCTTGTACCTGATAAGCCTCCTCGCCCTCAACTGTGATGGGTTGAGGGGCCTGTTCACGGGACCTCCCCTCTCCCTCCTCTCCGGGACCAGCAGCGGGCTTGAGCAGGGACACATGAAAAGTGGGAGAAATGCGATAAGTATTAGGTAAAGCCAAACGGAATGAAACAGGGGTGATTTGACGGACAATTTGAAATGGTCCCACGTACCTTGGACTTAATTTCTTGCAGGGGAGTCTGAGGTGAAGGTCTCGGGTGGATAGCCATACCCACTGACCGGGCTGATACTCAGGGCCAGGGCGACGCCTGCGATCCGCCTGCTCCCTCTGTCGTCGTACAGCCTGTTGTAGATGAACATGGGCCCGATTCCATGTCTCCTCACTTCTATTCATCCAGTCGTTAACTGCCGGTACGTCAGTCGGTTCTCCTGACCACGGAAACATGGGGTTGAAAGCCCAGGATACACTTGAAAGGGGTTAGCCCAGTCGACGGCTTGATTAGGGAATTCTGAGCATATTCAGCCCACAGAAGGTAGCGGGCCCAGTCATCCTGGCTCTGGTTGCAATATGACCGTAGGAAACGGTTGAGCTCCTGATTAAGTCTCTCCACCTGTCCGTTGGACTGTGGGTGATAGCCGGAGGTAAGGCTGACGTTAATATTGAGGGCTTGACAGAAAGCTGACCATAGTCGGGAGGTGAATTGGGGCCCCCGGTCTGAGACGATGTCCTCCGGTAATCCGTATAGCCGGAAAACCCAGTTACACAAGTGGTCGGCTGTCTGCATGGCAGTAGGGAGCTTGGGTAGAGGAATCAGACGGCAGGCTTTGGAGAATCGGTTGATAATGGTGAGTATGACGGTGTTATTCTGTGATGCTGGGAGGTCTGTGATGAAGTCTATGGCAATGTGGGACCAGGGTCGTTGAGGAATGGGTAGTGGTTGCAAGAGTCCAGCTGGAAGCTGCTTAGATGTTTTGTGCATGTTACAGATTTGACATCTCTGAACGTAAGAGGTAGCATCTCTGGCTAATGTCTCCCACCAGAAGCGGTTCAGTAATAAATGGATCGTGGCGGTGATACCCGGATGGCCTGTTGAAGGATGACAATGAACTTGACTCATTACTTGATCTCTTAGGTCGACAGGAATGAATACCTTATCAGGTGGACATGCAGCTGGAATTTCATTCTGGGCGTTGTGCTGCTGAATAAGTGACATGAGATCCCATTGAATGGGAGCTACCACAATTTGAAATGGGAGGATGGTTTCAGGTGCGGTGAGTGCAGGTTCCTCCTCAAACTGACGGGATAGGGCGTTGGCCTTGGTGTTCTTCGACCCGGGCCGGTAGGTAACTGTGAAGTCGAATCGTGTGAAGAACAATGACCATCTTGCTTGGCATGGGTTCAGGCGTTTAGCTGTGCAGAGATACTCGAGATTCTTGTGGTCCGTGAGTACAGTGAACGGATGATTGGAGCCCTCTAACCAGTGTCTCCATTCCTCTAGCGCCGCTTTCATGGCGAGAAGCTCACGGTCGCCCACATCATAGTTCCGTTCAGCGGGAGTAGAATGCACATGGATGTAACTTCAGTGAAGGACCCTGGCTTTGGGACAGTATGGCTCCTATACCAGTATTGGAGGCGTCCACTTCCACAGTGAATGGTTGTGATGGATCAGGATGCCGAAGGATGGGCGCCGTGACGAACCGTTGCTTGAGGTCAAGGAATGCCTGACGAGCGAGATCGGACCAGTTAAGGTGATGAGCTCCCTTCTTGATCATGGAGGTCAAGGGGGCCACGACAGTACTGAAGTTGCGAATGAACCTCCTATAAAAGTTTGCAAATCCTAAGAAACGCTGCAGTTCCTTTAACGTCCTGGGTTCGGACCACTTAAGAACCGCAGTCACCTTCCCCTCATCCATGGCGACACCGTCAGGGCTGATGATATACCCCAAGAATGTAGTGGAAGTGGTGTGGAACTCACACTTCTCGACCTTGGCGTAGAGCTGATGATCTATCAGGCGTTGGAGAACAGCTCTGACCTGTTGCACATGATCCTCAAGGGTGTTAGAATAGATAAGAATATCGTCTATGTATACGATCACTGACCTGTTGAGCATGTCTCTGAACACGTCGTTAATGAATGACTGGAACACTGAGGGACTATTGACCAGTCCGAACGGCATGACCCGGTATTCGTAGTGCCCGGTGGTTGTGGAGAATGCCGTCTTCCATTCGTCCCCCTCCCTGATACGAATCAGGTTGTAGGCACACCTCAAGTCCAGCTTGGTGTAGTATTGGGCTGTGCGTAGCTGCTCTAGGGCAGAAGGAATGAGTGGCAGAGGATACCGGAACTTTACTGTGATCTCATTGAGCCACCGATAGTCAATGCAAGGCCGTAATCCTCCATCTTTCTTGCGCACAAAAAAGAAGCCAGAGGAGGCAGGTGAGGTAGAGGGACGGATGAATCCCTTCTCGAGTTCCTCTGTGGTGTACTCCTTCATGGCTTCGGATTCAGGTTGTGACAAAGGAAAGATGCGACCTCTAGGGGGCGTGTGACCTGGAATGAGATCAATAGCGCAGTCATAAATACGGTGAGGTGGTAAAGTGTTGGCTTGTTGCTTACTGAATGCCTCGGCCAGGTCGGCGTATTCATTCGGCAGGTTGGTTATGGTGGGAACGGTAGTACTGACGGAAACGGCACAGACAGGCATGGGTGTGACTTTAGACAGACAGGTACGTTGACAATGGGTACTCCATTTGAGAATTTGACCCTCTCTCCAGGAAATCTGAGGATCGTGCAGACGTAACCATGGTAACCCTAGAATGACCGGAGTGTGAGACACAGGCAGAATGTAGAATTGGATGCTTTCTTTATGAAGGAGGCCAGCAGACATCACTAGTTCTGTAGATAGATGGGTTATCAGACCCGTGCCCAGGGACCGCCCATCTATCGTCTCAACTGAGAGAGAAGTGGAATAAGGGATTAAATCAATACAATGGACCTTGGCAAAATCCTCTGATATTAAATTACCCGCAGCACCAGAGTCCAGCAGAGCATCAGTAGGAACACGATTACCATTAATCCATAATATGAAAGGAATCGTTACACATTGAATGGTGCTAATAGACTTCAAAGAGGCACTCACTGATCGTTGGGACTCAGAGGAAGGGCGTGCAGGACATGAGTTACGCTGGTGACCCGGTAATCTGCAATATAAACATAGACGATTAGAGAGACGGCGGTCTCTCTCCTCCGCGGACAGGCGGTAGGTGTTGACTTGCATGGGTTCGGTGAAATCGTATCCGGTAACAGGCACTTGTGGTATGACGCGACGTGAGCTTGAGCGTCGGGACCGTTGTAGGTTATCCATATTAATGGGAAGCTCAGTAAGGCTGCTGAGGTCCCTGCCCTCGTCTCGACATGCCAGTTCCGTCTGTAGCTCGTGATTTAACCCTCTGCGGAACAGAACCTTTAATGTATCGCTCACCCAGGTGGTCTGCGCTGCCAGGGTCCGAAAGTTCAACGCATACTCGGCTGCAGTCCGACTCCCCTGTGATATCTCGAGGAGGCGATCACCCGCTCCTTTCCCCTCCGTGGGGTGATCAAAAACTTCACGAAACTGCCTCAGAAAATCTTGAAACGAGGAGAACGCTGTCCCATCGGGACCCCATATAGCAGTAATCCACTCCAGAGCTTTATCAGTCAATAGTGAACAAACAAAAGCGATCTTACCAGTGTCGTTGGTGTAAAGGGATGGTTGCTGATCAACGAAGAGCGAGCATTGCAACAGAAAGCCCTTACATCTGGTAGAGTCGCCATCAAACTTTTCGGGAAGTGCCAAACGAGGGTTAATATGAGACGGCGTCTCCATCATGCGGGGAATGGCGGCTGCTGCCGGAGCAGGTGTGACAGCTGCCGTAGCTGCCGTGTCATGGAGACTGCGAACGGCCTTAACAAGCTCCTCAGTGACCGTCGTTAACCGATTCAGCTGGTGCTGGTTTGCCGCGATCTGGCTTGCTTGGGCCGCCATGTTAGCACACAGATGTTCATAGGCCGCTGGATCCTGTGGGGGCGAAGTCTTCTGTAATGACTCAGAACTCAACGTCGGATCCATGAGCAGGCTTTATTGAATGAACTCGTAGTCGTACGGGCGGAGGTCGGTAACAGCAGATACAACAGTGTGGAACAGGCAAAAAGAGTGGTCGGTAAACAAGCAAACAGGTCAGGATAACAGGCAGAGAATCACAGTCCAGTAGGCAGGCAATAGTATCAGTAGACGGGCAGCAAAGGTTCGTAGACGAGAAACACAGCGGAACAGCAACCGGAAATCAGACAGGGAAAATAACGCTCAGAAATGATAGCCGTGGCAGAATCAAGACTTCGCGTCTGATTAGAGAAACCAGTCTGTATAAATACATAGTCCTGATGAGCTGCAGCTGGGCAGGAATCAAAGTCCAAGGACGGGGCCTCTGGGAAGTGTAGTGCACGTCAGTGTAGGTGGGTGAATGGGTGCATGTAAGTTAGTATTCGGGAGATGGGACCCTCTGCTGGTCAGCAGAGGGAATCACAGGGTTCGTCTCCGTAACAGAGTCATTCATTTAACCGATTTGTTCAAACGCTGATTCATTCAGGAATGAAGAAGTGGCTGTCTATAGCAGTTTCTCAACCAGTGGGTCGTGGATCATTTTATAGGGGGTCGCGAGACTTTCTCTGTGTTCTCATATTTTCGAATTTTGTATGTTGAATCATTATTGCCGTAACTTTCTAACGCTGTTTCTAAACTGTCCTATAACAATAAGGTATCTGTGATGAGGTTCGTTGCGTGGACAGGAAGGAAGAAGACGGGTCGGCTTTGACTGGGACTCGCTCTCTTTATTCAGTATTTCTCAAACAAAACAACAGATGCTCAACAGCGTTTCTCTTGGTCTCCTCGATGTGGATCGCTCCTTTCAAACAGCTTTACAGCACAGGCTCTCTGGTTTCTCTGACAGTCACTCGCGAAGTCCCAGTCCAACTCTCTCTCTCTCTCTCTCTCTCCCGGCCGCGGCTTAAATGCACTCTCTCCACGCCAATCACTGCAACCAGAATCAGGTTTTCATCATCTGTGCTTGACCTACTCACCTGCCGCTCCGCTCTGCACTCTCTCTCCCTCTACAGACCTCGCAGAACCACGCCGCCTCCGCCACAGTATCACTGCCGTGAACGGCTCTTATTGGACAAGGTCCTACTCTCTTTATGTAGGCGGTTTACCCCGTTGCTTGGTAACGACAGCGCACTCGCGATGCCAGACCTGTAAAGCCTTGTTTATACTTTCGGTGTGATGAGACGTCATGTTCGGCCAGATTCGCCTCGAACTCGTGCATCTTCGGTTGCGGAGCGGCGCGCAAAGTTACAAAACTTGACGTGAACACCGCCAGGCGGAATGGGGTCTCACGCTCTCAACACGCACGACCGCGGACGCGTCGAGTATAAACAAGGCTTGTGTACTGTACGCAGCCACGGGCTGTTAGCTTGAGAATATGCATCCATTTTTTAAAAGAAAACAAGCTGAAGATTTTACAATATGGTTCATTAGTTAACATGAACTAATAATGAACTGCACTTTCAATATTTACAAATCCATTATTAAAATCTTGTTAACATTAGTTAATGCACTGTGAACTAACACGAACAAACCATGAACAGCTGTATTCTTATAAACTAGCCTAGGTCTAAATTTTAAGTTATTTATTTCCAGCCTTAGTGGGTCGAATGACTGGCATAAAAAAAAAGTGGGTCGCAGTAGGCAAAAGGTTGAGAAACCCTGGTCTATAGGACATTGAATCATTCACTCAACCAATTCGTTTAAAGAATCAGATTCATTCATGAACAACACTGTCCAGTAAATCAGTCACACAATGGTTCTGTGGCTTTATTTTTCAATAGCATTAATTAATTTGATTTCAGCTTCATCCCTTGTCCAAAATTCAGCGTGCTGTCTAAAATAAAAGTTATGCCTGCTGCATATTTAAACAAATAGATACTGATGTGCTTCGCTACAGTGTGACACCATCTGCGCGCTGTCCAGTGGGTCCCGCAGATTTAGAGTAGGCTAATGATGGGTAATGTGGGTGCATATCTGAGATGACCTACATTAACATTTCTGAAATAATCAGCTAATATTTACACGTAACGTAGGTTGTTGAATCCATGCTTATAGAGAAGAAAACTCTTTCTAGTCCCTGCCCAGCACGATTTGCGTCAAAGCATTAGTCCGGTTGTTTGATGAGAGTGAGTTTATTTGTAATAAACACTCTAAGAATCCGTCCAGCATCGGAGGACTATTATTTTGCACAGTCTGTGGAAGATCTGAAAACTGCACGGATAGCAGTGTTGCCAACTTAGCGCCTTTTCCGCTATATTTAGCGACTTTTCAGACCCCTACAGCGACTTTATTTTAAAAAAGTGACTAGCGACATATCTAGCGACTTTTTGGACCAGCATCAGTTACTTTACAAATGTCGCCAGTACTGTCCTGCGAGCGCAAGGTCTTGCTTTCTCCCTGCCGTCACACCTCTCTCTGCGTCTACGCTGTTCAGTGAATGGCTGAGAGGAGCAGCAGCGCATGCCGGTGAACACACACATCAGCTGACAGACGTGAATGTGCAAGCTACACATGAGCACACGGTGTTGCTACGGATTTTGTTTTATATTTAAAGAATTTAGTTTGACCCATTATGATTTCCATTCTTCTCTTGTGCTTATCACTTCCTCACTATAAAAAGCTTTAGTTCATCCAGTTTCTGACCTCTCTCAATTCAGATTATTTTAAACATAGAAATTAAGTCATTGACTATATCATACTAGTTCTACTGTGATTGTATGACAAAAATATATAGGAAATGAGAACGTCTTTATTGGACAGTATGTGAGCACGGATGGCAGGCAGAATGCAATTACGACGTGATGACGTTACATATGCTAATTGACGCATGACGTCATCTAGCGACATTTAGCAACTTTTTGGGCAGGCTTTAGCTACTTTCCTTGAAAAATAGTTGGCAACACTGGTTGTTAGAAACGCAGATGAACAGAAACTGTTAATGGGATCAAATCTGCTCCATCAACACTGTGACATTAAGTAAAACACTGAATCCAGAGTTGCTTTAGCTGAACTGAACCTGTAATAAGTGATCTGTCAATAAAAAGTGCTACATTGAATGAATCATTCAAGCATAGTTACAGGAATCTGAATACTCCTGTGGTATGAATCAGTTTAAAGTGATCTCCAATCCCTGATGATGTGATGTTGCATGTTTGTGTGTTTGTTTGTAGATTATCTGGTTGTATGGTGACAGAGAAAGGCTGTTATTTTCTGGCTTCCGCTCTGAGTTCAAACCCCTCACACCTGACAGAGCTGGATCTGAGCTACAATCACCCAGGACAATCATTAGTCAAGCTGCTCTCTGATCCAAACTACAGACTGGACAAACTCAAGTATGTTCAACACTAACAGTCATCCTGGACATGTGTGTTTAAACTTCCTTTTTGTGGCAGCTCGGTATATTTCTGTGGCATTACTGTTAAAGAGTAATTAGCTTGTGAAGTAGATTTACTTATTGTAGAGTTAACAAAAGTCATAATGAGCATTGTAATGTTTGAAGCAGAGTAGTCAGACAGAGAAGATTCCTGCAAGATGTAAATAAAAAACTCATATTTACATAGATCCCTGCATACCTCTCTCTCTCTCTCTCTCACACACACACACACACACACACACACACATTATATATACACTGATCAGGCATAACATTATAATCACTGACAGGTGAAGTAAATGATTATCTCTTCATCACGGCTCCTGTTAGTCGGAGGGATATATTAGGCAGCAAGTGAACATTTTGTCTTCAAAGTTGATGTGTTAGAAGCAGGGAAAATGGGCAAGCGTAAGGATTTGAGCGAGTTTAACAAGGACTAAAAATGCTCATTGATGCACGTGGGGAGTGAAGGCTGGCCCGTGTGGTCCGATCAAACAGACGAGCTACTGGAGCTCAAATTGCTCAAGAAGTTAATGCTGGTTCTGATAGAAAGGTGTCAGAATACACAGTGCATCTCAGTTTGTTGCGTTTGGGGCTGCATCGCTGCTGACCAGTCAGGGTGCCTATGCTGACCCCTGTCCACCGCCGAAAGCACCAACAGTGGCACGTGAGCATCAGAACTGGACCACGGAGCAATGGAAGAAGGAGGCCTGGTCTGATGAATCAAGTTTTCTTTTACATCACGTGGATGGCCCGGGTGCAATATTCAGCTGGGAAACCTTGGGTCCTGCCATCCATGTGGATGTTACTTTGACACTGCACCTACCTAAGCATTGTTACCGACCATGTACACCCTTTCATGGAAACAGTATTCCCTGGAGGCTGTGGCCTTTTTCAACATTCAACGCACAAAATGTATGAGTATGATGTGTCTCCCTGTCAATTTTCAACCAGATCATTTGAAAATATTAGCATGAACAATGTTTCTGAACGACCATCTAGATTATTTTAACTAAATAAAGGTAATTTGGCTCTTATGTTTTTATTTGTATTTTCTTCCTTATTTAATTGGAGGTTTTTTTATATAGTGTGGATCATGGAGGAGAGATCAGGATTATAACAGGACCACGGAAATGTAGGTCTCACACACACACACACACACACACACACACAAACACAAACCCCCAAACACACATATATTAGTTCAGCCTTTATGGCGTATTATACGTTTGAACCCCCCACACCCCCACCCTCACCCTACCCAAAAGCGTGTCATATACACGCCATAAAGTGCGTGTCATATACACGCCAAAAGCTGCGTAGCATATGTACATTCTACGAGATTGCACACACACTAATAACGTGTTGACTAGTTTCCATGTTTTATGGGGACTTATATACTATATTCCATATTTTATACTCTGTCACCTACTTAATGCAATCCTTTTGTACACACACACTAATAATTGTTTTTGTGTTATAAATGTTAAAATCTCTTATTGTGTTCAGATGCATCTGAACTCACACTGGATTTAAACACTGCAAACACTCGTCTTTCTCTGTCTGAGAGGAACAGAAAGTTGACATATGCAGGAGAGAAGCAGCCGTATCCTGATCATCCAGAGAGATTTGATTGGTGTTATCAGGTTCTGTGTAGAGAGAGTCTGACTGGACGCTGTTACTGGGAGGCTGAATGGAGCGGGAGGGCAGTTAATATATCAGTGGCATATAAAGGAATCAGCAGGAAAGAAATGAGTGACGACTCTTGGTTTGGATGCAATGCAAAGTCCTGGAGTCTGAACTGGTTCAAAGACAAATTCACTGCCGGTCACAATAAGAAGAGCACAGTCATATTTGTCCCTTCATGTGACTCTAAGAGAGTAGGAGTGTATCTGAACTGGCCAGCCGGCACTCTGTCCTTCTACAGCGTCTCTGACACACACACACTCACACACTTACACACATTCAACAGCACATTCACTGAACCCCTCTATGCTGGATTCGGGGTTTATTTTGGTAGTTCAGTGTCTCTGTGTGAGATTACACAGATTCCTGTGAGAAACCAATGAGACACACAGATGATTGAAAGAAACACTCACATCATCTCTCACTTTAACTCACACAGCTGTAAACTCTCTTCTAATCTTAATTTCAGTGTGTGTATATAGAAACACACACATGTTGACTTCAGTCTAAATGAGACACCACAGACTTCTATTTTCTATAAAGACATTTGAATGCGGCTTAAAAGGAGTTTTGTCTTTCTGAGTCAAGAGCGCCACCTGGAGGAAGATTTAGTTTCTCGCTCACAGGAAACAGTTCAACTGTTTGCTCTGTTACTATGGGAACCGAGGGCCAGAACAGAGTTCATCATCTAAACACACTTACTACAAATGTTAATGGCTGTGGAGCTTATCTTATGCTCCATGTGTAGGGTTGACGTCTCTTCCTGATCACTCAATCTCAGTCAAACTGATTGTTCAATTGAGCAGAAGATGTGGATTTAGTCTCTGTAGAGTCTCAATGATCAGGACATTTTGATAATCTCTCATAGTTGTAGAGCTTGAATACATTCAATGATCAATGTTGTCATTAACTATATAATTAACTACTTGCGTCTTGAGCTCAACATTATGGGCTGATATTTTATTCTCAAATTATGTGTTTTAACCTGTTGCTTACTTATACTTAAAATATCATAAACTATGTATTTACTGTGAGAAGACTGTCATTAATTATTGTCATTTTTATTCAATGAAATAAATGTTCGTAAATTTTGTTTGTGATTTTCTTGTTTTCATGACAATATTGTTTGGCAAAAAAGGCAAACTACAGCAACAGTTTTTTAGAAAAACAAAAAGCTGACAGGAAAAAGCATACACTGACCACAACATAATCGGTTATTAACATTTAATTCGTCATCTCTTGTTTTTCCATGTGTTCCTACATTCTTTGTATGTCATCCTGGCCAAAAATTATCACAAATAAATAAAACATGAACCCATGTTACAGTGCACCCCATAAACACAGTCAAGTCATCGAAAAAGCTGATCACCTTGACAATCCTGATTTTGTAACTCTTCTGGCCTTGTTCGACCTCACAAGAAATTAAACCCCTTTGACACACAAAGCCATTGATTAACTAGACCTCATTCTGACAAGTAACTGTATCACTGATCACAATTCAGAAATGAGAAGCACCCCATATGCTGTCCAATTGGTCAATAATGCTCATGAGTTCCGCTTTTTGGCCATTATTATAAATTTTTTGGGGGTTGAAATGGGAAGTAAAGTCAGCATTATTTGTACAAACCATTATTTGTTCTGCATTATTTGTGGTGTATTTTTGGAGAAGCTTATACAAGTTAAATGTATAGGTAATATTGTAATTATCATACTTTTTCAAGGCACACCAGTAATGATGAACAGTTGTATGAATTAAATGAACTAAAATATTCTGTCATTAATTACTCACCCCTCATGTCGTTCCAAACCCATAAGACCTTTGTTCATTTTTAGAACACAAATAAAGATATATTTGATAAAATCCGAGAGCTCTCTGACCCTGCCTTTCTCTTCCTACCTTATAATTTTCTTTGGCTTTTGTCCTGGACACACATTAATACACACTGTTACGTATAATTACTTACTTTGAACATAACATTTGTGAGCAACAACTTGCAGCTAAAATAAAAGATCATGAAATACACAAAAAATAAGAAATTAAGAAACAGCAAGAAAGGCTTGTGTCAGACAAATCAAATTAAACTCTTTGTTATAATCAAGTACTTTCTACAAGGTACAAAACAGAACATATGATAGAGAACAGAAATATAAAGATGGACAGAATAAGATTCAATACATTATTCTCCCAGAATATCCTTGAATACAATCACTATTTATTGACTAACTCAAAATTGGATACGTTTACCTTGTCATTTATTTGCTTATTATGGTTCCATTAATCTCAAAATATATGTTAATTGTTTGATTGACACTTGATTAAATATTAAATACTACTGATTGATTCAAATTTGATACTTCAATCATAACGAATCATATCCAATCATAACCATGATTTATATGAGTATATGATTGCTGTTTAGATTAATTTTTTTGTAGAGGTTTAGATATTTGGATAGTGTCAGCAACAGATGTGTACAGCTGGAGGCTAAATGAAGTCGAAACCCAGAGCATCAATTTGAGTCCCGCTTCTCCCTCTAATGCAGTAACACTTTCCAGACTTCACATCAACACTCACAGGCTCACCCAGATGATCACACTTAACAGATAATGTCTTTCTTTCACCATTATTTTTGGCAACCACAAATTCCAAACCCCCACATCTGCTGTGATCAATATTTGGCCACAGTGTTGCAGCAACAATTTTATCATTTTCGTCCATTACAAATGTTTCTACTTTAGTTCCTGCTGGACTTCCAACAGTCACTATCTGGTTGCCGTGGAAAATCAACTGGATTGTGTTCAGTGTCATCTAAAAAGCACACATGTATTTAATGTGAATCAAATAACAATAAAAATGTGATTCAAATAGTAGGAATCAAAGAAGATAAAATAGAAAACAATCTTCACACACCTCACTGTAAGTAATGCTGATATTCAAAATGCTGCAGGTAAGGAACTTGAAGGAGAATTCAGAACCTCCGCTCCCACCCACTTGTGCTGAGAAAGGATTTAAGGAATAAACATTTTTGCAACAAATTGCTACATTCACAGCAGCTGAATATGGTGGTCAGTCCTGTTTTAGAGTGCTAAATACAGTAACATTTACACGGTTCACTTAATATAAGAGTGACAACAGAATTCAATAACTGAAGTGACTCACAATTGGATTTTCAGTAAACCTGCACCGTTTGGACAAGTATAGTTGTCTGTCAAGTCAAACAACAGGACAGCCACACTGCACACATGTGTGTCTCTGTGTGTTGTCATGTAGGGTTTCAACAGAAACACAGATAAGCTGTTTGTCATCCGAGAGTTTTAGATCAGTGTCCGTCTCCCACTGGAGACTCCCATCATTTTTGCTGAGCTCTACACTTAGGTACAAATGTAAAAAGCATTTAAAGACACTGTCCATTAATTAAGGGTGTATTCACACCTGTCTTGATTGGTTGGATTGAATCAAACTCAAGTTCGTTTTCCCCCTTGGTGTGGATCTTTTGGGCAGGTGTGAATACAGAGATCGCACTCAGGTGCGGACCAAACAACCGCACCGAAACCCAGCTGAAGAGGTGCTCTGTCCGTTTCTCTCTCCACTAGAACTATCTTGCAGCACATATTAGTCTTCACAAAATCCTAATTACAACATTGTATGACATTGTATTATATTTTTTATATTGCGTTAGTAGCTGATAACACCAAATCAGTAAGTGTTTTAACTAACTGAAAACACTAGGCGTTCTGCTGAAAATTACTTGCTGTGGGCTTTTTTTTTTTTCAGCTGAGACGCTTTCATAATCATACTAAATTGAAAGTTACGTTATAACATTTCTCTGTGTGTTTGCTGGGAGACTGCATTGAGAGACTTGTTACAATCTAGATGGATATTAGAATATTATATTAATGAAAACAGGATGACTAAATGACACTTGACAAAATAGTGTTGTCTCTAGGCAGAATGATTTATTATTTCATTCATTTGATAAGTAAATACGCAATACGTTGTGGGAGCGAGTGGTAATGGTCAGAAATTTTGTGGGAGCTGGTTATGGTTATGACACTGTCCTAACCAATATAAAACACACTTGAGTGAAAGCAACGAGTTTTACCATGTTCTAGTTCAAGTCAGAGGATGATATAACTCTCCCACTTTGAGTTTCATGTATCATTTTCAAAGATTAATGTTTCCATGTCTTCGCTTGTCACATTCGCAATTAAGATTTACAATTGGAATTGTATGACAAATAACGTAAATGACATTCAGATCAGTGAAAATTTCCAAATGTTAGCAGTTTGCATCCCTGGATATTACTGTAAGTTGTTTAACATATTTTATCATAAAACAGTCGGTCAGTCCCTGTATTGATTCACATAGTAGCAGCTGGAATACTGTAAATAATCTGCCGTGTGAATCACTCCTGTTATTAAATACAGTCACACTGACTGTGTGAATATATAGCCAATAAAAAAAATATTATTCATGAAATGTGCAGATGACACTTACCTGAAGCCAGTACGACGTTGACAGTATCACTGGCTTCACTCACTCCCACTTTATCCACTATCCTGTAGCGGATCAAGTACTGCGCTCCAGATTTCAATCCAGTCAGAGTAAAGTCTTCATCAGCAGTGTTTATGACAAGCCACTGTTCACTCTCCTTAGCTCCAGAATCTGCTTTTACCTCCTTGTACTCGACTCTGTACGACACTGGAGACTTCTGCAGTTTCAGGGACACAGTTTGGTCTAGGGTATTCTTCACTATCGGTGGGTCTGGCTTGGACACAAGCTGGAACTGTGTGTCTGTCAGATTCCCTTTTTCGTACAAATAGATAGAGGAGCCTGGATGGGAGGCATCAGAGACAGCAGAAATAATGAAGCTGATCTTCTTTTCATCTTTATTGGCTTCTGAAAAACCTCTGAAGCGAGATAAGTTCTCTCTCATCTTTTTTATTACATCTGGATCATTGACCCATTTTTTGACAGATGCACCAGAAAGCACTTTTTTGTTTTCATCTAACTCTTTAAACTGATCAGATTTCAGGAACTCATTCAGGGTTGAAAGATATGGGTCTTCATACTTCAGAGACGTGAAGTTCAAGCACACCACAACATCGATATCAGGATCAAGGAGGATGGTGTTCAAACCATCAGAGTCTTCCATTTTTATCTGCTCCAACGTCTTAGTCTGTGAACTCAAGAGGTTAAGTTCAGACTTTGCTTCATGTAACCACTGGTTAAGCTTGTCAGCATTAAAAGGGGAGGTTTTGTGGATCGTCAGGATGTCTGCCAGTGACTTCTCCTCCTTACCTCCTCCTCTTATAGCAGGCAAGACCCTAGCCACTGCTTTCTGGAGCACTGTCTTGTAAATGCTAAATGAGTCCTGAAATGAGTGTAACCTCTCTTCAATGTCACTCCAAACCTTTACGTCTGTTCTTCTGGACAGGTCATTGCATGTCCTTTCTACCTCTCCCAGCCCCTCCATTATATATTCAGTGTTGGAAACCAGACTTGTGCTGATTTCTCTCTCTAACTGAGCGGCTTCTGTGTCCAATAAATAAAGAGGATATAGCCAGACTTTTATTGGAACTGCATTCTGTGGATTCTCCTTCAGCAGAGAGGGGAGCTGCTTGTACAAATTCAGGGCTTCCATGTAAGTGGTGGGATTATGCTCAAGATGGAAGTCACCATGAAATGTGCAAATGATATTCTCTGCGGTTTTCTTTTCATTGTCTGTCATTTTTACAGATCCTTCTCCCTCAATAGAAAAAGCAGGAATCTTCTTGACTATGACATTCAGTTTTCCCTCAATCTCCTGCTTGCTTTCATCTTCTGAAGACATCTGATCAAACACCATGAAGGCCTGAGCTCCGTACAGAACAGCCGTGACCACATGAGTTGCAGTTTTCTGGTCAAACACCTGAGGGTAGGTGATCTTGCCCAGCTGGGTCATAGTTAGCTGTTCGAATCTGGAGGTATCACTGTAATACATTGTAACTCTCGACTGTTTGTGTGAGGATTTGGTGTCACGCAGGTATTTGGCAGATCCTCCTACCTCCACCAACCCTCCCATGAAGCTGGCCTTTAGGGAAGCACTGACATCCAGGAGATTGGATTTACTAGCGAGAGAGTCAGAGCTACTGAACTTCAAATCTGTCATGAGCTCTGGATGACTGTCCAAATCTTCAGTCAATGATTTCTTATCCCACAGAGTAACACCTGAAATGGGAAGTGGCTTTAAGAGTTGTGTGCGAAAGTGATGTAGTTTTGAAGTAAATGTGCAAGTCGTATATGTATAATACAGTTTTAAACTGATTTAATAGTTGTGTTGGGGACAGTGAGAGCCCATGTGTGTTTGTGTGACCCTAGGCGAGATCATCAAGAAAATCAAAACAGCCAAATGTTACCTGTCGACCCAGAAATTGGTTAAGAATAAGAAGGTTTGTGGGTGTTGATGAACTCGATCTACTCCATCTGTGTTTTGATCTTGTTCTTTTGATATATTGCATGTTCAGATATGGATGAAAATAGCAAATTCAGATGGCAATTTTAGTGAATATTATTAACAACAGATAAATAGATTAGGTCCCACTTTATATCAGGTGGTCGTAACTACTATGTACTTGCATAAAAAAATAAGTAAATGTACTTATTGTGCTCATATTGTATTGCGAAACCCTTATATTGAGGTGGGATACGGGTAAAGTTAGGGACAGGTGTGGTGGTAAGTTTAAGGGTAGGGTTAGGGACAGGTGTTTGTATTGAACATTTATAGAGCAACAGATTTTGTGTAAAAATAAATCATAAAATTAGTTGATTTTGTTTAAAATTCTTATAAATGTATGAGATGCGAGGTGGGCTTTTACTGCACAGACACACAGGGCACGCATAACTTAGCTATACAAATACTTTAAATTAATACTTGTTCAAAATAATCACTTTAGCAAAGTGTGAATTAATTTCTGTTTATTCTGATGCATAAAATAATTCATTATTGTTCAATAAATATACTGTCATAAAAAAGGTTATTACAAAAATATATTTTGAAAATACATACAATTATTTTAAAATGTAAAGATTCTAAAAAAGCATTGAATGAGATATCATAAAATCCTATTTGAACTGATTAATATGGTATAAAGATAATAAATCAATAATAAAGATGGTTTCATATATAAATATGTGACTACCAATATGGTGATTACCATCTGAATCTAACCAACAAATGGAAAAGTAAGCCGGCTTTTACATAACATTAATATAATATAAAAAAAAAATTCCAGATAAGTTATAGAGAGGATCGGCAAAGGACTTGAATTCAGGTCGCACAAGGCTATTGCTCCCACATCATGCACCTCTAATCCTGCCACTCAAGTACTGTAATTTAGCAACTGGGTGAAAAAGGGATCAAATAAAAGTATACAGCACCTGGAATGAAGGAATCCTTGCGGCAGTCATACAGCATACCAGGAAACAGAGGTCTTCCTAAGGCTGCCATTTCAATTGTTTCTTCTTCCATGGCTCTAATAAATAAAAGAAATGAAAAAAAAGGTTAATTTTAATTATTACTCAATTATTATTCAAAAATTCTAAAGACAAGTTTTTAATATATCAAATTAAAGTAATAGGTAACAGGTTAGCAGGTGCACATAAAACTTTTATTCATTTATTTTATTAACTGTATGAATACATTGAATACAACTGTATTCATTTATTAATTCAAATTAATTCAAATGTATTAGTTTTCAAAATGATTTAAAATCCTTTAAAAATATGCATACATGATCTAAATCAGTGTTTTTAATACATTAACTAATGCATTTGTATATAATTGTAAAGTGTTACCAATTTTTTTTCAGGTATACGATCTGCAGCCTTCGAAGCGATCAGTGATCAGTTGGAAACAGGCTCTCTCCTGTGATGTACGGCAGCAGCAGCGGCGAGATCTTAGGAGAATGATCAAGCAGACACAGAGACAGTGCAGTACCATAACGTTCTCAAGTTTAGAAGGATCATATTTATACACAAGATAAAGCAGAATCAATCAACCACAATGTCCAGTCCATCCAGTCATAGTACTCAAAAATCAACCCCTACCATATATGGCATATTAAGAAATATAATAAGAAAGAGAGGAACTGTATGCGCGTGTCTTGAGTTCCTGTTTGAAAGGGAATGTATAAGTGTGTCCAAGGTCTAGTTCTTGTTTTTCTAGGTGTCCATGATGTGCATATAATGGAAAGAAGGAAAGGGAAGTCTTAAAAAGTGAAACCAAAGAAATAAGTGAATATTAACAAACAAGAAATTTTTGATAAACAAATTAGTAAGTAATAGTGCTTAGTGGACTATGGTAGTTCCCTGTTAGCTAATCAATAACTGCTATTTTTCATACCTCCTGGAGAACCAAGAACTATACAGGTTCAAAATTAGTTTGAATAATGCATAATGTATAATTAATTCTAAAGTGAAGGTCATTGCAACAGAAGGAATTACTAATTATTTGGATCAGTATTCTAAAGTGAAAAACATGATAACTCTCTAGTTATGATTAAAGTCATTGTAAGCTTTGGAGGTTTTTGTGAGGTTTTGAATAGTAATTCCTTCCAATGGATTTGGTAACACTTGAGCCATTACTTGTGGGGTACCATGAGCTTCACTTTAGTGTAACAGAGGCCATCTAGTAAGAGCTGTGCAGGTAAACCTCACTCACCTGATCTCAAGAGGTTATCTAACAAATGGGGTAAAGACTGCAATCTCAAAGTTTCATGAGTTTTCGACCATGTCTAGGCCCTAAAAAAGTGATTAATTTGGGAGAAGAATAATAATAGGCTGAGCAATTCCAATAGGGTCCTCACACCATCGGTACTTGGGGCCTAATAATATTCACCAACAATACTTTCTTTCCACAGATCAGACATTCTGAATCAGAGGAGTCATCTGTTGGGTTTGTTTTAATCAGCATTTTTGCAATGTATTGTGGTCATAGGTCATTGAATGATTCATAAACAAGTAATAGTACTTTAAAATCTATTCTAAATGTAACTGGAAGCCAGTGTAAAGATCTGAGGACTGGCGTGATATGGTCATATGTTCTGGTTCTGCTCAGAATCCTGGCCGCTGCGTTGTGTATGAGCTGCAGCTGTCTAATGGTGTTTTTGGGAAGGCCGGTGAGAAGACCATTACAATAGTCCACCCCGCTGGTGATGAAAGCATGAACAAGTTTCTCTAAGTCTTGGCTGGAAACAAAGATGATAGTAAGCTGATTTAGTTATTGCTTTGACATGAGTACTGAAACTCAGGTCTGAGTCCAAAATCACACTGAGATTCCTGACTTGATTTTTTGTTATTAGACCTTTAGCCTCAAGATATGTATTCACCTTGAGAATTTCATCTTGGTTTCCAAATGTAATGATTTCAGTTTTGTCTTTGTTTAACTGAAGATGGTTTTGGCACATCGAACTGTTAACTTCATCAATGCATTTGCACAGGGAGTCAATGGGGCTATAGTCATTAGGTGATAGTGCTAAGTAGATCTGGGTGTCGTCGGCATAGCTGTGGTAAGCCATTTGGTTCTCTCTCATTATTTGGCTCAGTGGCAGCATATACAGGTTGAATAGGAGTGGTGCTAGAATTGACCCTTGTGGGACTCCGCAAGTCATGGATGTCCAGTCAGACTTATGGTAACCTATACTCACATAATAACCTCTCCCTTCTAAGTACGACCTGAACCATTTAAGGACGATCCCAGAAAGTCAGACACAATTTTCTAGCCTGTCAAGAAGTATGTTATGGTCAACAGTGTCGAATGCAGCACTGAGGTCGAGTAGTACCAGAATTGATGTTTTGCCTGTATCTGTATTGAGGCGAATATCATTTATTATCTTTATAAGCGCTGTTTCTGTGCTGTGATGTGGTCGGAAACCGGATTAAAAATTGTCAAAGTATCCGTTTGAGCTTAAGAATTTGTTCAGCTGACTGAAGACAACTTTTTCAATGATCTTGCCTATGAAGGGGAGATTTGAGATTGGTCTGTATTTGCTCAATATGGAGTTATCCAGTTTTCTCTTTTTCAGAAGAGGCTTAACTACTGCGGTTTTAAGGGAGTTTGAAAAAGTCCCATTGAGAAGTGAGGAGTTTACCACTTCTAGCAGATCTGCTTCTAAACAGTTTAACACACTTTTGAAAAAAGAAGTGGGGAGTGTGTCAAGGGCGCAGGTTGATGTTTTAAGGTGCTGTACCGTTTCTTCTAAAATTTTACAATCAGTTTGCTTCGAAATCAGACATAGTAACTTTCTGAGGTTGTGGTCTGATCTGACTGACCCCAGAGCAGCTCAAGGATGTGCTGATCGCCTTCCTGATTTTCTTGGAGAAGAAGGAAGCAATCTCACTGCATTTGCTGTCAGAGAGCATTTCACTCTCAGGGGGTGTCAGTTTCTCTATTGTAGTAAAAAGAGTTTGCGTGTTGTTTATGTTTCTGTTTATAATATTTGAGAAGAAGGTCTGTCTAGCTTTGCCTAGCTCCACATTGAAAGCATGAAGGCTGTCTTTATAGATGTTATAATGGACTGCAAGTTTTGTCTTCTGCCACATGCGTTCAGATTTCCTGTATCACTATTAGCTTCACTAATTATAAACCGGAATTACTTTATTTTCATACATGCACAAAAGCTCTTATTGATAATTAACAGATGTTTATATATTGATTTATTATGATTTATTGAAAATAATAAAGTTTGCAGTCACCATTTATTAGCAACTGTGGCAGTAATAATGCGCACAATGAAGGATATACAACAAAATTTGAAAAATAATTTAGCCTAAATAATTCATACACGTGTAATCAAAGTGTACATACTAAATAACTGAACTTTAAAGCCGTGCAATTATGCTAACGCTATCCAGAGGTGGATCTAGAAAATTATATATAGGGTGGCATGAGGTCTCTGAGGGGTGAAAACACCAAAGCAAGGACCCATGCATAGTTTTTGGAGAATAATGGCCTGACATACACAATTGTGTTCGCAAATATTTCATTACCACAGAGTATGAAATAACAAAATAAATATCTGTCATGGCACACAGTCAAGAGACTTTATATGAAAAACATCAACAGATTCGAAATGTTTCTGAGCTTGAATCACTAAAGAAGATAAGCAGTTTTATTAATATTTAATAAAAGACTGCTTGGATGGCATAAATCACATAACTTTTGAATTTCCTAACATTAGAAATAAGTACAATAATATCAAAGCACTGAGACTGGATCAGTTTTGCAAACAATGTTTGACTTTACATTTATCCATTCTGGCATAACTGACCAAATTCACAAAGCTTTAAATTTGTCTTTTAAACTTTTCAATCTAGTTATTCGTTTTTCTTGATTGTTAAAACACACTTCATGAAACAATTAATAATTTTCTCACAACTATAAACGCAAATCTCAAAACTATACACCAATTTGCACAAACCTTCCACGAAACTTCCCGGTCAAAATTAAATATTCCAGTCATATTCCAAAACATATCCTCTTCTGTCAAAATCAAACTTTGCCCTCAGATGACACACACAATTTAAATACACATACTACTTTCCTGACCAGTGAACACTGGTGAGATCAATTCATTACACTGTAACACACACCTCTTATTGGGTTTTAGGAATCATTTTGCAGCTCAATGAATATTACAGACAGCAAATATTTACATTTACAGATGAAGATACAGTAAAAAAGCAATGACAATGACTTTTGGGGGACAAAAAAATCATTGAACTACTGTAAAGTGATCCTGCAGTAGATGGAAAGTACCACATAATAGTACAAGAACTTGGTATGCACCACAATACAGTATACTATCTATTATAGTACATAAAAAAGAAGTGAATTCAGCGACCTCTGCACATTTGGCCAAATTGCATTACATTACAGCAGTTTTTTTGTCTTCTGACACAAGACTATATCCCTAGACAGTCATTTTTCAGTTCTTCAAAAATCCAGTACACATAAAAATAGCTACAAATAAAGCTGACAATCACGATCATACGATGTCTTTAGCTAGAGCTTTAACTACTGTCTGTGCATTTTCTCTTCCACATGGAAAAGCTTCCGGCCAGAAATCTGTCAACAATCACAAGCAAATATTTCTTATTTCCGCAAGGTAAAATCAATTTGCAAGTCTTGGAATGGTAGCTCAAGGTGTGGTAAAGAGTCAGGTTTAATTGTCTTGTGCTTGTTGGTTTGAGCACACACCAGGCAAGCATCCAAAATCAAACGAGTATTTCGTCGAACATTTGGTATGCAGTAAGATCGATTCAGCATTTGTATAACCTTCCTTTTGATAATGTCTACATAGCATGCCAATTGTAGATTCAGGTAGTGCGAGTCTACCTTGTTTATCTCGTAAAATTCCAGCTTGATCTGGTTTTACTTCATTGTCTGACCAATGAGTCAAATCATTTTGCGGAGGGTTAGCTTGTAATATCCTAATGTCCAAATCAGTAGTGAATGATAAATTCATCATAGGCACATCTGTGCCCCTTTCACTTACATGAGGACTTAATATCACTTCTTTCGCAGCCCATTTTGCTATTTCATCTGCAAATCTGTTTCCTTTGGCTTCATCTGTTTCTCCTGAGCTCAGCTACAATGCTATGGTGAGCAATTGGCTTTCCATCTGAGGTTTTAAAATTTCTCTCTTCCCATAATTTAGCAAAATCATGGACTATGCTATATGCATATTTGGAGTCAGTGTATATATTGACACACTGATCTTTTGCCAATTGACAAGCTCTCGTCAAAGCAATTAATTCTGCAACTTGTGCTGACCTATATGGCAAAGAGTATGCCTCAACTACACGATCAGGTATTTCAATAATGGCATATCCACACAAATATTCGTTATCATTCGGCTTGAAACAGGATCCATCAATGTACCAGTCACGTCCCTCTTTCAGGACAGATGTAGAAACATCTGGCCTGCAGGCAGTCGAAATTTGGATTCTGGTCAGGCAATCGTGGTCGTCACTCTCAAATTCACCTTGCGTCAGCAACCTGTGCAAATGTACAGTAGGGCCATGAATAACAGAAGTTGGTTTCAGAATCAAATTAGTAGTAGCTAACAATAGCTTCATAGACAGAACGGCGTTTAGCAGTCATATGTTGAGTAGAAATATTGCTCATAATGCATTCTACCTGATATGACGTGTCCCCTGGCTACAGAATCAAGAGTTTTCGACAAATACGCAATTGGACGAAAATTACCTCCGTGGTTCTGCGCCAGGATTCCCGCGGCTGTGCCTCCGCCTTCATGCACGTACAGGTGAAAGTCTTGTGTGTAACTCGGGAGGCCGTGTGCAGGAGGTCTTGTGAGGGAGGATTTCAAATGTCTGAATGCTTTGTCCATCTCCGCTGTCCATGTAATTGTCCCCAGAGTAGCAGCGCGCAGGATTTTGTAATGAGTAGAACAGCTGGGCATCCATGATCTGCAGTAATTAATTAGTCCCAGGAAGCTTTGCATTTGCTTCCTTGTTGTTGGTTGTTTGAAGGTAGCAATAGGTTTCACTCTGTCAGCAGACAATTGCACCTTGCCCTGTGACAGTTCATGTCCAAGGTATTCAACCCTCCTCTGAACCCATTGCAAATTCTCTCTGGATGCCTTGAAACCAGCCTCTGCCAAAATGTTACAGACAATTCTAGAGGCAGCAGCACACATGTCCTCAGATGCACCTGTGATGAGGATGTCATCTGCATATTGAAGCAGACAGGTGTTTGGAGGAAGCTTGGCATCTTTCAGCGTTGCGTGCACTACAGCAGAGAAAAGCTTTCTAGGGTAAAAGCAAACAATGGCTGAGTCCGGCGATCAACAGGAATGCTGAAGAAGGCACTAGAAATATCAAAAACAGTATAAAATGAATGTTCAAAAGGTATATAATTAATTACAGTTTGCACATCAGGTACAATTGGAGACAAAGGAGTCACTAACTCATTAACTTTTCTCAAATCTTGAGTTCACGAGTTCACACTTACAAATAAGTCAAGTAGAATAGATGGTATGCGTATTTGGCGTGCTGTCCGAGGAGAGGGCTCCGAGCTCGGTATTTGGCCCGAACCCAGAGTACTCCCCCCGTATCTCTGGTTAGGATGTTAACCAGGTGCGTGTGAGGAAGATGGGGTGGTGGAGGGATGCTGCAAAACCTGTCAAGGAACGTTGGTGAGTTGACTGGATTATTTATGTGATTCTCCACTTGAGCTGATTGGTAGACATGTTGATTACTGATTGCTGACAGCTGATTGGGATGACATCATGACTGGGTAGATCATTTGAAAGTGTTCCTCCCGAACTTAGTTTTTTAAGAAACATCATTTCACGAGTTCACACTTACAAATAAGTCAAGTAGAATAGATGGTATGCGTATTTGGCGTGCTGTCCGAGGAGAGGGCTCCGAGCTCGGTATTTGGCCCGAACCCAGAGTACTCCCCCAAAAAAGGCAAATAACATGGGACAGCAGCCAGTAAATGATGTTGATGCCCCCCAAAAGTTGCTGAGCACAAACTGATGCTGTGCCACTCAAAAGGAGGGGTTGTCACTGGATCGGGAGGTTATTGTCTGGGGTTTTGATGGTCGTGGTATCAGAAAGGAGAACCTCGTTGGTAGTCAGCTGGGAATGGCTGCACGAGGGCGGGAGGAGATAGCACGGCTGCAGCTGTGGCAACAAATTCTTTCCTTTCCCACTTGCTTTTAACTGACTAAGAGCCAGTTGTATGGAGAATTGGGCTGCCTGAGCTGAAGAGATGATACTTCTGTGGCAGGAAATGAGTTTAGATGGCGTAACCGAGCTCCGGCGGGAGCGGAGTTGATGATACTGCTGCGGCAGTGGAGACGAGCTGTTTCCAACTATCCAATGAGCCAATTGTACGGAGAATTGAGCTCCTGCGGGAGCGGAGTTGACGACACTGCGGTGGCAGTGGAGAAGAGATGTCTCAACTTGCTTTCCAAACTATCCAATGAGCCAGTTGTACGGAGATTTGAGCTCCTGCGGGAGCGGAGTTTGACGACACTGCTGCGGCAGTGAAACGAGTTTGGATGGCTGTAACAGAGCTCCTGCGGGAGCGGAGTTGGCACTGCTGCTGCGGCAGTGAAACGAGTTTGGATGGCTGTAACAGAGCTCCTGCGGGAGCGGAGTTGACGACACAGCTGCGGCAGTGAAACGAGTTTGGATGGCTGTAACAGAGCTCCTGCGGGAGCGGAGTTGACGACACTGCTGCGGCAGTGGCGATGAGATGTTTCAACTTGCTTTCCAAACTATCCAATGAGCCAGTTGTATGGAGATTTGAGCTCCTGCGGGAGCGGAGTTGACGACACTGCTGCGGCAGTGAAACGAGTTTGGATGGCTGTAACAGAGCTCCTGCGGGAGCGGAGTTGGCGACACTGCTGCGGCAGTGAAACGAGTTTGGATGGCTGTAACAGAGCTCCTGCGGGAGCGGAGTTGACAACACTGCTGCGGCAGTGGAGATGAGCCGTTTTCAACAAGCTTTCCGAAATATCCAAAGAGCTGGTTGTACGGAGAATTTAGCTCCTGTGGGTGCGGAGTTGATGACCTTGCGGTGGCATTGAAATGAGTTTGGATGGAGTAATCGAGCTCTTGCGAGATCGGAATTGCTGATTCTGCTGCAGCAGTGGAAACGAGCCGTTTCCATCTAGCTTTCAAATCCGGTCAAAGTCGGGAGGGATGTAGAACTGAACTCCTGTGACGATATGGGGATTACACTGCTGCGGCAGTATAAGCAAGTTGAACTGAAATACGGAACTCCTGCGGGAGCTGAGGCAGTATTACTGCTGTGGCAGTGGAGGCCTTTGGGTGGAGGAACTGGCTTCTGTTGGAGCGGAGGAGATAAAGCTGCTGCTGCAGTGAACGATTGAGGTGGGCTCCTGCGGGAGCGACTGCAGAGATGCTGCTACGGTAGTAAATATGATTGGTTCCCTTAGAAATTGGTGATTTGAATTGAAGCGTAAGCGTTGATCCTGTAGGTTTTGGTTGTATGAAAATAGGCTGAAAGTTTGAACAAAATTAGCTTATGAGGGTCTGTTGGGCTTCTTTGATGTGGGAGCGATTGGAACGGATGTAGCTCTTGAAAGCCTCTGACGACCAGCGACCAAGTGTTTGGATCTGGTGCTGGGAGAGGCCTTTTTGGACAGCTGTGGTGGCTGCACCTATGCGGAATGAATGGCTGGAAAAGTTGTCTGCTGGAATGCCGGATTGAATCAATATGGACTTGAGGTGTTTTTGGAAACAGAAACGTGTGACAGGACGGTTAGAATCGTCTGTGAAGAGTGGGTCTGAAGGAGTTTTAGTCTGCAAACTTCTGAAATGTAGGTATGCTAAAAGGGATTGGTATGGCTGGATTGGTGATGGGAAGTTGAAAATGTAAATGAAATCTTTTTCATTTGATCCGTCTTGCTTTGTTTGATGAAGTAAGATATTGTTTCGTCATCTAGTACTGCTAGGTCTGAGAGTGTGGGATGAAGCTTTGGGTTGAAGGTGGACGTGATCGTGAGTTCTGAGCTTCTGAGAAAGCCGAAGAAAGCTAGAATGAACATTGCATCCAGAGTGCGGGCGGTATTGGTGGAATGGTGGCCTCGGCGGAGGGTGGAGATACATTTGGTGAGTATGTCCAGAGTTATTGGTTGTCTGCCTGGGTGGGTGGGTTGGGTTTTTTGGATACCTTTGATGAGCATGGAGGTTTGAGAATTGGTTATTTCTGTGGAGGGCAAACCAAAAACGAGTTTGTGAAAAAACTGAATTCCGCTTAGATAACCCTTGATGGAGCTGGCTTGGAGGTTCTTGATGCTGTTGAGATAAGATATGAATAAAGTGATGGTAAGCAAAGAAAAATCAGGGAAGTTCAGGTTGTATGTGGAGTGAAAAGACTTTAAACTCTTCCGGGCGTTTCCAAGGCTGTAGCATTCGGCGGGATGGGCATCGGTATGGCAGAAAATAAAGTGAAAGGAGCAGGAGTTTGGGAAAAAGTGTTAGGTGGATAGAAACCAGGTGCCGAGACCGCTTGCGGAGGCAACCTCTCGTTTGGGTCGGCCCCTGAGGCACAGGAGGAACGGGAAACATAGGAAAGGAGGAAAGTTGGGGAGGAAAAAGGGGCAGCTGGGCCTGCGCCGCTAGCGGAGGCAGCCTCGCGCTAGAGTTTGATGGTGGGTCTGCAGGCCAAGGGAAAGGGTTTAGAAATAAAATGGCTGTGATAGCGAAGCCTGTGCTGCTGGCGGAAGCGTACTTACGCTGGAAGGATGGCCTGGGGCAGAGAAAAGTGGCATTGTGACCTGAGGTGCAATGCTGGAAATACCTGAGATCTGAGGCTTGGTGGAGCGGAGAGACGAGTTGGGCTGGGTGGCGGCGATGGCAGTGGAGGCTGGATCTGGGCGCAGCCCAGACTAGCTGATGGCCTGCTGCAGCGGCCTGTGGATTTTGGAGATGGAGAAGCTGCTTGGAGTGACATGCACAGGTTGTACAATTCAGCTTTATTCATTCTTCTGGAAAAATGAACGTCAGCACTGATTAGTTCTTGTCTTAACCCTAGTACAGTCCATTACGATTCTATATGCTGGAATCGTAGGTTGTGCAGAGGTGTAGGAGGAAGCTGGAGATGGTGGAAGTCTTGATGGTGGAGGCGATGGCAGGCCTCTGCGTCTCAGGGTACTGGAGATGACGCGGCTGGGCCGACGGCCACGCTGTGTTGCTGGAGATTCAGTCATGGTGTCCTGTTGGATTGGGGTGCTCCTTGCATCTGTGGGATGCTGTAGAGGATCCTGGGCAATGAGGGAATCTTCATCTGACTGAAAAAGTTCATTTTCAGATGGGTAGGACTAAATGCTGATTTTACTTCAGCTCCTGCAGGAGCAGAGAGTACATCACTGTTTTGGCAGTGAAGAAAATTAGCCAGAAGAGCTGAGCTCTTGTGGGAGCAGAGGGAACAGCACTGCTGTGGCAGTGGAGAAAATTAGCCAGAGAAACTGAGCTCCTGCGGGAGCAGAGGGAAACAGCACTGCTGTGCAGTGGAGAAAATTAGCCAGAGAAACTGAGCTCCTGCGGGAGCAGAGGGAACAACACTGCTGTGACAGTGGAGAAATTAGCCAGATAAACTGAAGCTCCTGTGGGAACAGAGGGAACAGCACTGCTGTGGCAGTGGAGAAATTAGCCAGAGAAACTGAAGCTCCTGTGGGAACAGAGGGAACAGCACTGCTGTGGCAGTGGAGAAAGGTTAGATGGACAAAAATGGAGAGACCTGTTTGTGTAACCAAAGGGGACTCTTATTTTGAAAGAGACCCATTTGCGTCCCACTCTTATTGAATTTGTACACAACATTACAATGTAAACACAGTAAGAAAACATTGTCATGGTTGATATGAAGTCGCTTGGCAATAAATGCGCGCATTGATTGCGAAATGCTCTGAAACTTCAGTATTCTGAACACACCACAGCGCCACATTCAAATTTTGAAACGGGAAACACTCATAATGAAATGGTAAAAGGTCGCACTTTGTCGAGCCCTGTGTGAACAACTTGACGTGCTTTGAGCATCAAGTTGAGAGAAGAATTATTGAATCAAGGCAGTGATTATCAGCTGGTTCCAGTCAGTGGCCTATCGTTTGACGTAGGCTAATATGTGCTGTTGTATTGTCATCATTTAAGTTATTTAGCTTCACGATACATTCATTTGCTTTGCGAGCAAGTATATTTATTGTTCATCACCACGGCAACCGAATGGGCATTGTAACAAGTGGAATTAGGTACTGCTCCTTTAAGGCGGAACACTCTCACTCGCTGATGAGTGGGCACTGTGCAGTCCGTAGATGGAACGCATGCTGTGAACATTTCTGTTGTTCTTTGCCCTGTTTATTTTCCTGTTCAGTAATGCAGTTGTCAGTGGAGTGTTTGCAAACTGCCCCATGTGTGCGTGGGATCGACAACGCTGATAATAAACCCCTGTGAAATATCAGATACATGAGTTGCTTATACTTGGCTACAACCTTTCAGACAAGCTATCCGGCCTCTCTGTATAAGCGTTACAACATCCACGATGAAGCACCTCGTGTGTGAAAAGTATCTGTCTGTGGTACAAAGAGGCAGCAAGATCACAAGAAAGCTTGATGTGTGCAGGTAACAATATGTTATTTTAGATCAAATTCTATTTCTTATGACAGGAACTGTTGTAGCTTTCCTGCTGCAAGTCTGTGCAGTGTGCACTCTTTACCCTGTCCGTGCGCTGCTCAAACAGTTGACTCATCATTGTTCCAAACCACATTATTAACATAGGCCTACCTTTAGAACTTTGGAAAAACAGCAATTCTTTTACCGTGATGTTGAGGAGTCATTGGTTTGAAATAAAGCTGGTGGAAGCGGCCGAAATGGGGCTTTTAGGTAGCTTAGGAATTTGTAAGGAAAGTTTTGCATCGTAGAATAGTTTCAAGCAGCGTGTGGAGCCATGTTGAAAGCGTGAGCAGAAAGGGCGACCTGCCAGCATGCTGCAAAACCTGTCAAGGAACGTTGGTGAGTTGACTGGATTATTTATGTGATTCTCCACTTGAGCTGATTGGTAGACATGTTGATTACTGATTGCTGACAGCTGATTGGGATGACATCATGACTGGGTAGATCATTTGAAAGTGTTCCTCCCGAACTAGACGCCAAGAACCATTTGCTTTCTTAATTGGATTCATTGGTGTATTATAATGTGAATGAGTGTGCACCAGAATGCCTTGAGCCAGTAAATTATCAATAACAGGGATAATACCTGCACCTTCTCTTTTGAGAGAGGGTATTGTTTTTGATAAACAGGCTTGTCTGTTATTAGCTTAGCGACATAGGGCTGTACTTCGATGAATCCTGCATCATCCTTATGGGCCGCCCAAAACTTGGGGTTGACGCCTTCAATTTCCTGTTTGAGCTCAGTTGCAGTCTCATCTTTAAGGAGCACACTTCCTGTATCAACAGTGAGAGAGTAGGCTGCAGGAAACATAATTTGCAGAGAATCAGCATCAAAGTGAATTTGAATACCCAATTTATGCATCAAATCTCTACCCAAAAGGTAGAATGGAGAATCGGGTAATATTGCAAAAGCATTCATTTTAAACAATGATGGGATATCATTAGAAGTAAATCAAGCTTGCGTCATTTCACATTTTATAGGAACACCATTGATTCCCACAGAATTCACATGCTTTCCTGTAATCGGGCCTTCAGGGTACAATTGGGGGCTTTTGCTTAGAGCCACCAAAGCTCCTGTTCCTCTGCTTTTCTGACCTCTGCCTTAAATTCCATGTTTTCTTCCTACAGTCTTGTTCAAAATGTCCAGGTTTTCCACAATAAAAGCAACATCTCACATTTACAGATGAGCGTGGATTTATCGCAGATTTAATTTGTAGCATTGCTGGAGTTTTCCCCATGGAGGCATCAAAAGCTCCCAAGGTATCAAAAGGTATTTAGAAAAATCAAGGGTTTTAGTAGGAGTTTTCTGAGACTCAACACGACGAACGGGCGGTGTATCGTATACAAGATTTAAGTAATGAATTCCTTCAATCATTTCTTCCTCCGTGATTTCAGCAGGCAGTGTTTTAGTCAAAATAAAGCGGTAATCTCGCCCCGTCATTTGACTGTATGCTGTTAACCTTTTCAGTACTGCTACAAATTGATGAGGAGAGCGAGCAGGATCCGGCAAATCTTTACAGATCGCTGTTGCTTCCGTTATGCTTAAGGAATTAATTTTTTGTACCCATTGGGTACTTGAACAAATGGAAAAGTGTCATTTGTGTTTGGCAACAGCGGATACAGTCTCTTAATCTCTGGCTTTGGAACTTCTGTAGATGCAATGCATTCATACGGAGGAAGAGAGATTTCAGATTTCAGCTCTGGTAGAGAACTAGAGCATTCAGCTTTCAGCTGAGTCAGAGAGTTAGAGCTATTGTTTTGTCAAATCTGGACCCTTGTCCAGTGGCGCAAAAAGTGGGTATGCGCTATATGCGGCGCAGCACCTTGGGGGCGCCAAAACGATGGTATAATTTTTTTTTTTTTTTTTAATTCTCTAAATGTAGATGCTGTTGTGCGTTTCTAAATCATTTCTGTATTTCCTCAATATTATATAACATTTTAGAGGACTAACAGGCTAGAGTAGGCGCCCTCATAAAATTCCATAAAATAATTTGGGATAATAATGGAATATCGCGAGTGGGCGCGTCACCCGTGAGCGCTGAGCGAGCAGGAGTACAGTTGTCATAGTACTATCATAAAGTTGTTGAAAGATGGATAAAGCAAAAAAGCTGTCGGGGGCTAAAAATATAAAAATAAAGAGGGAAAAGGAGATGGCATGTCAAGGGATGCGACAGCAGCTTAACAAGTGGATAGTGAAAGGCAACAGGTAGGATTTAAAGTGTGGCGTCTGTGCTTGGCTTGCACATATTCATGTTAACAGACCAGCTAGCGTTTGCTAACACTAGGAATGTAGCAGCCAAATGGGGATTAAATTAAGGCTAGTTTATATGCAAACGAGGTTTGCGGAGCTGAAAACTGGAAAATATAAGGTAGCAGGCCATGTACAATAAATTACATAAATTTGGAAAACAATTAATGCAAAATAATAACTGGTAAATATAAGGAAGCATGCACAATAAATGACTAGAAGCTGGAAAACATAACTTATGCAATATGTCTGGTTTACCATTGAATCATTAATAGATTTTGTTTTACCATTAGCTGCTGTTCATGTTATCTGTGCTGTCAGACATGTAGGCTATAGTTACATCTACATCTGTTGGGTGACATGGAAGCTGTAATTACAGGGTCACATCTCTTTCTCTCTTTTTAAATGTCTGTTCTATATATATATATATATATATATATATATATATATATATATACATACATATATGTCTGTGTGTGTATGTGTGTCTGCCATATTTGTACTTTTTAAAATCCAAAATGTGAATGTAATTTCAACAGCAGCACAACCTTACTGCATAATAGTTGTGTTATCTGATGCAATCACTAGGCTGATTTAAGAATTGAATTTAGGCTGCTATATTTAACAGTGAGTTCATTTCATTCAGGTGTGAGGATGGTGGATCAGGAAAGACAGGGGAAGGAATCAGGTAGGTCTAACATTAGGTGGAAGTGTAGGGGGACCCCTTGATACCAACAGATTAATTTCTTAATATTAAATAATATTAATATTATTTCAGTATATATGCACATACTGTATAATTATGGTTGGCCTACAGTGGCTGATATACGTTAAAATAAACCTTTATTATTTAAATCCCATACATAATTATGTCCGGCTTTTTTTGAAGGGGGGGGGGATGGGGGGCGCCAAAATTGTTGCTGCATACCCCTCTGGCACTGGGTAGTTGCGCCCCTGCCCTTGTCCCAATAGGTTTTCATTTTCATCCAGACTTTGTATGCATCTTTCATATAGCCTGACCATTCTGGATCACCCCAATGATTGAAAATCATATCTTTTGCATTAATAGATTAAGTAATTGTATTTTTCCTTCTGACCATTCCTGCGAGATTAAATATATGGCTCTGTGTACAACACTTATTATTGCGATTCATAAAATCCCTGGGAGTTTCTCCCATGGTCAACTAATTGTGTCACCCATTTGAAACAGCCATCAAAGATCTCTGCTTTCATGCAAGCTTTAAAATTGAATTGCCAAATAAAATTATTATTATTTATTCAACCGCCAAAGAGAACGTCTCGGGTTATGACTATAACCCTTGTTCCCTGAGAAGGGAACGAGACACTGCGTCGTAAGAACGACACTTTACGCTTCTGAAGCATGAATGAAACTAAGACCAATCTTGATTGGTGCTACGTCATGACGTAGTATGTGATGGCATACCCGGAAGTATAAAGGGACGCCGTTTCACAACCGCGCTAGCTTTTTCGCGATGAAGCAAGTTGCTCCCAGACATGGAGAGGCGTGGCAAGGTGACGCAGTGTCTCGTTCCCTTCTCAGGAACAAGGGTTATAGTCATAACCCGAGGCGTTCCCTTCGAGGAACTCCACTGCGTCGTAGAACGACACTTATGGGAAGCAGTACCCACTATGCCACCACGAACCATGTCTGCCCTAGTGTGAAGCTGGAAGCCAGGCACACTTAGGACGAGAGCACCCTAGCGCCTGGCGTCGCAGGGAGATGCAGACTATAAAACCTAATGAAAGTGTGTGGGGTAGCCCAGCCGGCTGCCTCACAGATCTCCTGAAGCGGGACCCCCATTTGAAGGGCCCGAGAAGAGGCCATGCCCTTCGTGGAATGCGCCCTCAAGGCCAAAGGTGAAGGCAAGCCGCGCACCTGATAGGCCAAGGCAATAGCCTGGACGATCCAATTACTGACCGTCTGCTTGGTCGCGGGCAGACCCCTCTTATGAGACCCGAAACACACTAACAGTTGGTCCGACCTTCTCCACTGCGAAGACTTCCGCAGATACATTTTCAGTGCTCTGACCGGGCAGAGCAGATGAAGTCTCCCCTCTTCAGCCGACACATGAGGTGGATGATGAAATGCCTGCAGGACCGTAGGCCGTGCCACACTAGATGGCACCTTAGGCACATAGCCCGGCCTAGGATGCAAGATGGCCCCTAACCCGCCGGGCAAACTCCAGGCAAGTCGGCGTTATAGCCAAGGCCTTGAGGTCCCCACCCTCTTAAGCGGTGATCGCCAGAAGCAGCGCCACCTTGAGCGACAGAACTCGATCTGTCGCCGACTCAGTGGTTCAAGGGGCCTCAGCCAGCCCTTCAAGCACCACCGCCAGATCCCAAGTTGGAACTCTGGGGCGAGTCGCGAGCCTCATCCTCCAGGTACCACGGAGAAGCGTGCGACCAAGGTGCCTCCCAGAGGCCCATCACTTACAGGAGCGTGGAAAGCCGTAACGGCAGCCACGTACACCTTAAGTGGGGACGGGGTAAGCCCCGCAGTGAAGCGATCTTGGAGGAACTCCAGCACTGAAGCCACCTTGGCAGTTAACTGGGTCCACCTCACGCTCCCTGCACCAAGTGGAAAATACATTCCACTTTAAGCCGTACAACCTTCTCGTGGAAGGAGCCCTGGAACTGAGTATGGTCTCCACTACACCTGCCGACAGGCCAGCCTCTAAGTACTGAGCCCCCTCAGGGGCCAGACCCAAAGCTTCCACAGCTCTGGCTGGGGGTGCAATATTGTGCCCCCTGCCTGAGACAGCAGGTCCCTCCTCAAAGGGATCTGCCATGGAGGACCTGCCAGCAGTGCTATGATGTCTGAGAACCATACTCGGGCCGGCCAGTACGGGGCTACTAGGAGTAGACTGATCCCGTCCTGCCGGACCCTCTCCAGAACTCCCGGGAGCAGAGCTATCGGGGGAAATGCATACAGACGCAGCCTCGGCCACGTCTGTACCATGGCATCCAACCCTAGCGGAGCTGGATGCGTGAGGGAAAACCACAGTGGGAAGTGGGACGTCTCTCAAAACGTGAACAGATCCACTTCCACCGGGCCGAACCTCTCGCATATAGACCTCACCACCTCTGGGTGAAGTCTCCATTCCCCGGGCCTCAGCCCCTGCCTCGACAGGATGTCCACTCCCTGATTCTGGTCCCCGGGAATCTACATCGCTCTGATAGACGATAGTTTCCCCTGGGACCATAGGAGGATCTGATGCGCCAATCTGCACAGAGGGCGAGACCTCAGACCCCCCTGATGGTTCAGGTACGCGACCACTGATATATTGTCGGAGCGCACCAGAACATGATAACCCCTGAGATCTGTCAGGAAGCTCCTCAGAGCCCTGAACACAGCCAACATCTCCAGGCAATTTATATGCCATGAAAGATGATGGTCCTGCCACAGACCCTGGGCAAAGCGGCCCATGACCGCGCCCAACCAGTGAGGGAGGCGTCTGTAGAAACGGATTTCCGGCGACATGACGCTCCCAACACTGGCCCTTGGGACAGAAACCAAGGTTTCTTCCATATTGATAGGGAACGAAGGCATCTGTGCGTAACCCTGATCATACGGAATGGATTCCCCTTCGGGGAAAACCCCTTGGCTTTCAGCCACCACTGCAGGGGTCTCATGTACAGCAGGCCAAAAGGTATTACATTGGACGCAGCTGCCATGAGCCCCAGCAGTCTTTGAAACTGCTTTACAGTGATGTTGCGGCCTAGCTTTATGCTGGAGACCATCGCCCGTATGGACTCGATGCGCGTGGGAGACATATGTGCCCGCATCGTCGTCGAGTCCCATACCACTCCCAGGAACGTGGTCCTCTGGGAGGGCGTCAACACGCTCTTCTTCGTGTTGAGTCTCAACCCCAAGCTCTGAATATGGCCAAGGATGACATCTTGATGCCGAACTGCCATCTCTCGAGACTGGGCCAAAATGAGCCAGTCGTCGATATAGTTCAGTACACGGATGCCCTGGAGTCTCAGTGGAGCCAGAACTGCATCCATGCACTTGGTGAACGTGCGAGGGGAGAGAGCTAGGCCGAATGGAAGAACTCGATATTGGAACGCTTCGCCCCCGAAAGCGAACCTCAGGAACTTCCTGTGAGAAGGACTGATGGAAATGTGGAAGTAAGCGTCTTTTAGATCTATCGTGACAAACCAGTCCTCGGACCGAATTAGATTCACGATAATAGGTATTGTTAGCATCTTGAACCTGAACCTCCTCAGAGACCGGTTTTAATTACCTCAGATCTAAAATCAGACGCAGACCTCCGTCCTTTTTGGGAACTATAAAGTACCGGCTGTAGAACCCCGACTCCCTTTCTGGTGAAGGAACATGTTCTATGGCCTCCTTTACCAGCAGGGAGTGTACTTCCTGTTCCATAACCCGAGCCCGCTCTGGGACCACTGCCGTCCAGACCACCCCACTGAATCTTGGTGGCCTGTGGCCGAACTGCAGTCTGTACCCCCTTTCTACAGTGCGCAGGACCCATGGCGACACATTCGACAGGCGTAGCCACGCCTGGAAAAAATCTACCAAGGGAATCAGCCTCTCGAGGCTGACCTCCGGTGTTCCTTGAATACCGTTCTTGACCCCCTGAAGCTGCTGCCCGGCAGGGAGAGGTCGTGGACGATTTTCGGTGTGCGAACGCCATCGCTGCCTGCCCGAAACCCCTCGGGGCGGACGAGGTAGCGCTTACGCTGGAAATCGATGTGGCCCGAAGCGTCATTGACGGCGGGATTACCACATTGATTTCCAGAGGGCTCCGCGGAGAAAATGGCCTCAGCCGCTTCTCCCCGGAGGGGACAGCCCTCAGAGGTCCTACCACGGCTAGGACCTCTTTCCCAAAGCCTTCTTAGCCTGAATGAAGGCCCTCAGGTCGCCCTTCTGCTGAGCCGGCTTTGGGCGAGAATGCCGCCTCTGTTGCCAAGCTCCTGGGAGGGGCTCTAGAGGCGACGCTCTCCTTTGTACCTGCCGCACGGGAGCTCGATGACGGCTGGGGCTGGTCGGTTTTAGGACCAGCCCCTTTAGACTTGGAGCGGCGAGGGATAAACTGCTGGAACGCCGCAGATTGCCTCTTCGCCTCCTGATACCTGTCGACAACCGTGTTGACAGCGTCGCCGAACAGGCCAGAAGGCGAAAGAGGAGCATCAAGGAGGAAAACCTTATCCTTCTCCTTGATGCCCGACAGATTCAGCCATAAATGCCTCTCCGTAGCCACCATAGCTGACATGGAGCGGCCCACAGCGCGGGCCGTCTCCTTGGTGACCCGGAGAGACAAATCTGTCGCTCTGGAGCTCAGCCACATCCTCAGGTGTGGGTCCCTCGCCTTCATCCAAGTCTTTTAATAGGTCGGCCTGGAATGCCTGCAATAATGCCATAGTATGCAGACATGCACCAGCCCGACCTGCCGCCATATATGCCCTGCCCACCATCACCGATGTATCTCTACACGGCTTGGTGGGCAGCACCGGGGTTTTTAGGGAAGACGCCGCATCGGGAGAAAGATAGCTGGCCAAAGCCTCCTCCACCCGCGGCATCCTCCCATAGCCATTCTCTCCGCCCCATGATATTACTATAATCCAACACTGTTGGATTAGAGAGGCGAGGAGTGTGGTCTGTTCCACGATTTACACAACTCATTGTGTAAATCTGGAAAAAATGGCAAACCCCGGTGTTGAGGTTGTGCTCTGTGCTGCAGGAAGCACTCATCAAGCTTACTTTTAACTACTGTCGCTTCCTGCTTTTCTGATGGCCAGCTTATGTTTAATCTGGCCACCGCACGAGTCACAACCTCAACGAGCTCCTCATAAGCGGGCACGTGAGGTGACGAGTGAGCCTCAACGTCACCCGCCTCGATGCTGAGCACATCCACATCCTCAGATGCAGACAGCTCAAGCATCGGACTCTCTCTCGTGCAGAAGAAGCCGCGCGGGCTTCTGCACGGGAGGAAGAACATCAGAACTGTCTGATGATGATTGGGAAAGTGCCTCAGCAGTCCCAATCTCACCAGTTCCCCGCTGGCGATCCCCACGATCTAAGCCGCCGCGCCGCCTCGGCGGACGCGGGACCCGAACCGCGGGGAGCGCGAGCCTGGCCGGACTCGTCAAACACGGCCAGGCGGGAGCACAGCACTCTGATGGAGAGTGCTTCACAGTGCTCGCAGTCAGCTCCCTCGAGAGCTGCGCTCCCAAACAGTTCACACACATTGAGTGCGTGTCCCCACCCGTGAGATAACGAGGGCAGGGGTACACACACTTCCTGAACTGTTCACTCGTCATTCTCATTCAAAAGATTTAAATCAAACACAGTCTCTCATCTCATACACACACACACACAGAGCATTTGCTGAAGAGCGAAAAAGCTAGCGTGGTTGTGAAACGGCGTCCCTTTATACTTCCGGGTATGCCGTCACATACTACGTCATGACGTAGCACCAATCAAGATTGGTTTTAGTTTCATTCATGCTTCAGACGCGTAACGCTGGGGGCGTTCCCCATAAGTGTCGTTCTTACGACGCAGTGGGAGTTCCCTCGAAAGGGAACTGAGGATACCACTGAAATAGGCTTATGAGAAAAAAGAAAATCTTTAACTCAAACTCATCTATTCCCTTCCCACAAATAAAAATCTGTGAGGATAACACCAAAAAATGAAAGGGTGATCAGTCCCTCTTCACTCTTCCTGCATTTATCACAAAAATACGAGGTTATCCACTTTTAACAAATATGAAAAAAGTTCGGCACGCAAATACAAGGATAAATTTCTCAACAGACAGTAAGATGTGTCATAATGTATTAATTCCCTAATATCATATTATATTACCTAATAGTGTAAATTTACATATTAATTACCTCAATGGGTCAAAGCCATGCATTTCAACTTCCAGTTATCTGCTTTAATTAATCCTTAACTAATTATTTGCAAAGATATCATTGTTACTTTACTTGTTGAGGCACATGACTATTAACTAATTCAAAATTAATAAAAAAAAACATAACCACAAAGATATATAACTTAACAATTAGTTAATAGTCATGTTCCACAACAAGTAAAGTCATAACATAATGTTACCTTTGCAAATCGTTAGCTAATGATTAATTAAAGCAGACAACTGGAAGTTGAAATGCATGGCTTTGACCCGTTGTTTAACGTGATTCATTTACACTATTAGTTCATTTAATATGAGTGTTGACTCTACACTTTGGTCTAAATGAGACACACCACAGACTTCTATTGTGAGCCTCTGTGCACCACCTGGAGGAAGATTTAGTTGACGTCTCTTCTCAAAAATGTTTACAATCTCAAACAAACTGATTGTTCAATAGAGCTGAAGATGTGGATCAAACTCATCTCAGATTTAGTCTTTGTAGAGACTCCATGATCAGGAGAGTTTGAACATCTTTAGTTGTAGAGCTTTTATCCTGTTGCTTCCTAATACTTTATCATTTAATAGACAATTGTTATTATATAAAATGTTAATTATTATGATTTTCAATAAATGAAATTCAATTTTTCATTCAATATGGGTTTGTTAGTTAAGTTTTCTTTTAAATATTTATAACAAACATTTACAAATCTAGCACATGTTAAATATAATAAAACGAATGAGAGGTGAAGTTGCAGGACTTTTTAACTCTGATTTTATGTTTTTTTTTAAGGTCAAATGAATGTGATTCTAGTGTAATTATAAAATAATAATAATAATAATTATGTGATTGTTGAAGTATTGGTAATGTTACAGTTCAATTTCAGTATTAATCTAGTCTGATTATAAATATTTGAACACAGACTTTTTCTAAAAACAAAATTGATGTTTTGAAGAAGTTTAATTTATAGGCTATATGTTTGAATTTCTGTCATTTGCGATATAGAAGTTTATAAATTGACTTCATTCCTGCCTTTGCCAGCCAGTCAAAACATTACAGTTTTCTTTGGATCACAGCCATAAACACAGCGACTCCTTCAGCTCTTGTCCAACTGTGTGGATGGAGGGACAGGTTTACTCATTTCCAACAGCTGGAAATTCACTCCTCTCTCTTCTCTCTGCACTTACACTTCCTTTGAATATCATCCATTACTCTTACTAATCATAGATAAATTAGGCTAATCCTGTCACCTTCCATCCTCCATGTCAACTTCCTGGAAGAGTGAGACATGCTTCTGTCTTGCCATGTAGAGATGGTTATCCAGTGGGTTAAGCACATGGCACTGATACGCAGAAGGTTGCTGGTTCGATCCCAGTGGTCACCACCAGTGTGTCCTTGAGCAAGGCACTTTACTCCATGTTGCTCCAGGGGGATTGTCCCTGTAATAAGGGCACTCTAAGTCGCTTAGGATAAAAGTGTCTGCCAAATGTGTAAATGTAAATGTCTTCTTTCCCAGAGGATGAAACACTGCTAATCTTCTATGGTGTGGGCTGAACTGAACCAGACAGTTGTAGAAGTGCAGAGGACGAATTCATTGACTGCAGAGTAAAACTGTATCAGCAGTTTGGAGTCATACGTGGAACTCCCACTTCAAGTCCTGAGAGGTGGTGGTGTCCAGGAACCTGAATGACTCCACGCTGTGACTGTCCATCAAGTGGGAATAATTCTGGGGTCCATGCAGTCCGTTCATCTCACCACCAGAGGTCACTCTCACCCACTTATATTCACATAATTTAACATTTGTTTAATAAGACAGTGGGTGAGCTAATGTTAGTCCTGACTCTGAGAACCAATTTCTGTGTTAATATTTTAAGTTTATAATTCAATAAATAGTTTCAAAGATTTGACATTTTGAATAAGCTTTGAAATTGATTAGAGAGATATCACTGTATATAAAGAGGTAAATGTAGGTAATATTGTGCTTTTTGCATTATTATAGGCTACTTTTCCAAGGTACACCAGTCGTGAAGAACAATTGTATTAATAAATCACCTTATGGTTTATAAATGAAGGGTGATTTAAACTGAAGGATTTTTGTGGTTATAAAATATTTAACATTATTAATTTAATATTTTAATTATAAAAAATATTTTTGAATATTTAAATATTGCATAATTAGAGAGTAAATAATATTAATATTATATAGTCATATATTATATATGTCAGTGAACTGTTTCATTCCTCCTTTCTGGTGTTCAAGACAGTAACAAGTGACAATCAGCAGCAAGCGACCTGATGAGTGAGTCATGAATCATTCGATCGATTCAACTGATTCATTCAGTCATATTGACTCATTGAATCAAACACCAGCTGCGTGTTTCTCGGAGGTGCGCACACGTGTGGAAATATTTTCATCAATGGAACAAAATAGAATGTAAGTAGGCTAAGTTAGTAGTAATATCGTGTTTATATGAGTGCTGTTTAAAAGCAATGTCACAATCGTGCTGTTCGTCAACCATCATCATATCTCATACATTACTGCAGAGCTCGTTGGCATTTTCTTGATGTAGTTTAAGGCGTTGTCATGTTAGCACAAGGTAAAGTAAGAGGATTACTGTAAAAATCCTTTTGCGTTTGTATTTAGATTGGATGTGGACATTTTTGGAAAAAAGCTTCATCTGAGCAGGAGTTTCACACTAAATAGGTAACCTTGCAGGTAAAAAATGCAGACCGGTTTAACCAGTTTGTCTCAAGTCGACAATAGAAGCCATTTCGTTTGACGAACATGAACATCAGGAGAGAAGATCTGTTTGTGAATAATGTGATTCAGTTTGAGAACATCAGATCAGTTTAATGCTGTTATCGAGAGACTGCATTGATTTAACTGTTGAGACTGAAGGTAAGTGTAAACCAACACATTTCTGAGATCATTTAGTACTATCTATAATCATTTATCTGAATGAGAAGTGATTTCTGAGACATTTAATTAGCAAACCAGGATGACGGCAGTCAGAAAATCTCGACTGTTAAACAAAAAAAATTTTATTAAACTGCAAACCACATAAACAAACAGTGTAACTTGTGAACAATTGACTCCCGTACTTTAGGCATAAATCATGCATAAAACTGTTATGTTCTGTATATCAAATGTTTAAAATTGTTGTACATTTGTCTGTTTCAAGTGCTCGCCGCATCTAATATGAGTATCAATGAGAAGAGAGAGGAGGACGTCGAGTCCATGGGTCATCCCCCTAATATGAGTGATGGAGCAGGGACCTCTGACCTTGAGTGAGTATAAACATGGTTTACCTGCTGAAGTTAAAACAAAAAACAGTAATGGAGTAAAATACTGGCCACCTCTGGTCAGTACCATCTGATATCAGCCATATGCAGAATGAATAAAGTCTGGTTTACCTGTATTTCATAAATTACCACATTTTTTAGCTCTCCTCTTGTGTAAATGAAAACCAGTTAAGCCTGTTTTACAAAAACATTTCTGCAACCATTCTCATTGCATCATAATGACAATCACAAATGTATTCATGCACTTCTATGGATCAATCTCTGAAATTAAGGTAGTTTTGTTTAGTTTATTTATAAAAGACCTTACAGACTACCACCGTAGTTCCAAAATGCTGTACATTGCAGTAAAAAAAGAAACCAACAGTACAACAAGACAAAACACAAATTATCCATGTACTGATGTACAGATACGATTTTAAGTGGTCCTTAAAAACATTTAGATTTATGGAAGATCTAACATCCAACGGCAGATTATTCCAAAATCTAGGACCAGCGACAGAAAAAGCATGATCACCTTTCATTTTGAAGCGTTAAAAGAAACTTGTTTGCTGATCTTAGACTTACACCTGCACTGTAGGGCTTAATAAGCTCAGCTAAATATTCTGGCACCATTCCATGAAGTGCTTTAAAAACATATAGCAAAATCTTATACTGTATCCTAAAATATATTGGTAGCCAACCTAGAGATGCCAAGAAGGGAGTAACATGGTCCTTTTACAGGTCCCAACGTAAAGTGCACTACAGTAATCTAGACTTCATTAATCTAGACGAGAAAAATAAAAGCATGGACAACTTTTTCCAGCTCGCTGGCTCAGAGTATTGGTTTAAATTTGGCTATTGCTCTTAAATAAAAGAAGCAATTATGAACCACTGTATAATCTGCCGATCAAAAACGATGGATTAGTCAAAAATGACACCCAAGTTTTTTATTTGTTTGTACCCCTTCCATGGGCCTAAGTAATCGACTAACGTTTGGCTACGAGCTGTGCAACCAAAAATAAGGATTTCAGTTTCAATTGAATGAAATTTTCAGCCACCCACAGCTTTGCTTTCACCAGACACTTAAGGAGAATGGCATTAGAATCATTACCAGTTGTGTATTATTGTGTATTAGTTGTGTATTATTAGAATTTGTTATATATTTTAATCTTATGTGGATTAATTTAACTGATATTAGTAAAGAATGGCCTTAGACATTCATATTTGTATTGAAAATTTCTTCATAGCTGTGAATTTGTCGATCCATGACTCATTAAAGTTCCCCTTCAGTGAATTCGTGTTTAGGTAGATGAAGAAAATGTTGACAGGACGACTTAATTTTTGTATTATTATAAGCATCTGAGCATTATGATTATAATCAGACAGGTGTAATTGTGAAAAAATCTACATAAATACCTGTATTTCATATTTCATAAATTACCACCTCTTTCTTGTGAAAATGAAAACCAGTTAAGCCTGTTTTATAAAAACATTTATGCAAATATTATCATTGCATCATAATGACAATCACAAATGGATTCATGCACTTCTAGGGATCAATCTCTGACATTAAGGTAGTTGTGTATAATTATAATTTATTATATACTTTAATATTATGTGGATTAATTAATTAACTCATGAAGAATTCACTGCAATGTCGAAATTAGTAAAGAATGGCCTTAGACATTCATAGTTTCTTCATAGCAGTGAATTTGTAGATCCGCGACTCATTAAAGTTCCCCTTGAGTGAATTCTTGCTTAGGTAGATGAAGAAACTGTTCACAGAAGGACTTTTTGGGGATTTTTTTTTGTATGATTGCAAGCATCTGAGAATTCGGATTACATAAATTATTAGGATTATTAGGATTACAATCAAACAGGTGTAATTTTGAAAAGAATCTAGAGAAACGTGAATACACGGAGAGGGGTTGGGGAGTGTGAAACAGCTTTGTTGATAACACTAAATACACTGACTACATGGATATGCCTTTGGACAGAAATGCAACTTTCATATTTGGATTAAATAACCAGAGAGTATTTGATTTCGGTATTGACTGTTTGTTTAAAAGTAGAAATTTCAAGATTTCTATGGGCTAGACATTATTTCTCATGTCTGATGCGCTCCAGTTCACAGAAACAGCAGGAAGCGCATCCATTCATTATTTTACAAAAGCACAATGTTTTGTTGCTATTGTCAGTTTACAGAAATAAAAGTAGACCATTTTACAGTTTTGAAAGATCTAATACTATTATTTGTATGACCAAAAATGTTGTAGCATTTTAAGTTGTTTCGCTATCAGGAAAAAATGTATGTGATTGCGGTGCCTCCATGTTATGCAGTGAGTGCATTAGGGCTGTGATGGTGGCAGTTTTTTAACTTCCACACTCCACATACATAACTTGAATATGCGTCAATAATAGAGCACATTTATCTAGGTTAACGTTAGAGTTTGGGATTTATTAAAATAAATCTACACCAGTCTACATCCGAGACAGATGCAGTTATGTAAAGCGCTTTGAAAAGCGTTATATAAATGTAATCAATTATTATAATTATAACCTTTAAATTGAAGGCTGTTTTAAATTGACAGACGCAGCTGCAATTTGTTGATCATTAGGTGTTATTGATCATTTAAATGTATGGCAATGTGATAATGACTCATTTATTCATTAAATAATTAGGATACAAAACAAGTAAAATATGTTGAATATACAGTAATATCATACAAATATTTAAAAAATGATACACATATATAGACTACAGAGCAAAAAAGGGAGATAAGTTGAACATAATTAAAATTGACAATTTGGCGTTGTAGAGAAAGTTTCAAGTTAATTGCATTAATAATTATTGTATGCTATAAGCTTAATCTTTAAAACGTTACTGTCTTGACACCGCACTGAAGCGTCGTGACTTCAGAAATCTAGATAATCCCACATAAATACAAAAATCATCGCTGTTTAGACAGTGAGCTTTTTTTTCAGACAGGTCTCTTATCTTTTTTATAAAATGCTTACTGTTGACATAAATAAAAAATGGACGGCCTTTGATCTTTCTCTTTAGCAAACATGAAATATAATTGGATGAAAATGTAATGCACCCCTCATATGTGGTGGATAAACAGTGATTAATGTCTATTAAAGCACATTAATGCTGTAAAATACAGACCTAAATGCACAACATAAATAAGGTTTTGTTCTTTTGGTAAAAACATATTTTTTCTCTTAGTAAGGTTGATATTTTTATGGAATTGACTTTGATAGGTGATTTTTATTTTATTTATTTTTTTTAGGTGAAAGTCTCTTCACATCCTCATAACAATCATTAAAGGGTTAGTTCACCCGAAAATAAAAATTCTGTCATTATTTACTCACCCTCATGTCATTCCAAACCCGTAAGACCTTCGTTCATCTTCGGAACACAAATTAAGATATTTTTGATGAAATCCGAGAGCTCTCTGACCCCTATATAGACTGCTGTTAATGCTGCTGTTAATGCTCTGGTGAGGAGATAAACATGGCAGACTGTGAACTGCTCAGCTACAGCTCTCTGAGGGAGGGGTCTGTGCTAGTATGTCAGTGTCAATCAACATGTGTGGGCGGGGCCTCTGCAGTGTGATGTCACATCTGACAACGGCTTGTGCTGAGACACTGCTTATGATTTATGGGGATTAAAAAAAAAGTGGGTGGATTTTTACCACTATAGGGTTGTTGTGTACACACACTGCCAACACACATTTATGTTCAAACACATTATAAAAGTGAATTTTGCATAATAGGTGTCCTTTAAAAAATACACGAAAGAGAGCTGAATTCAATTTTTTTGTTTTGTTTTTTAAAAACATCTACTTTTTATAATTTGCAGTTCTGTTTTAGTTAGCATATCAGGTTAAGCTAAAGTTTCAAGTAATTTTTTTTTTTTATTTCAGTTAAGATTTATCTAATTTCAAGTAATGGAGATTTTTATGGTTTTATATATTTTCTTTCCTATTATAACTGATACTTTATTGAATATGTGTCAAATACTGGTCTTTCCTCCTGTCTATAAATTAATTTGGGAATTAAATTAAACACAGTTCATTATGTAACCAAAAACGAATATATAATGCGTAACTTTTAATTATAAACAAACTCGGAATGCACCGGGACTCTTATTTTGAAACGCCTCATTATTGCAGTGGCAGCTGCTCTTTCAAGTTCAGACGAGGGAGATAAAATATGCATTGTTACAACCATCTAAAACATATTATTCAGTATTTAATTTCAGTATTTAAAATAATTAAATGTTTTGGTGTGTTAGAAATATTTGTTTCTGCAGAGTGAAGACAGATGATGTGAGCAGACCAGTGACGCCCCATCTGAACTGCACTGACTCTGACTGTCAGACACTCATCAAACAGAGATTCAAAGACCCGCACAAAACCAGCATAAAGAACAAGTATGAGAGATTATTTGAGGGAATCCAACTACAGGAGAATCAAACCCTCCTGAACAGGATCTACACACAGCTCTACATCATAGAAGGAGAGAGTGAAGGAGTGAATAAAGAACATGAGGTTTTACAGATAGAGAAAACAGCCAGAACACAAGACACTCCAATGAACTGCAATGACATTTTTAAACCCTTACATCAACCAGGACATGAGGAGAAAGACCAAATCAAGACTGTTCTCACTAAAGGCATCGCTGGAATAGGAAAAACTGTCTCTGTGCAGAAGTTCATTCTGGACTGGGCTGAGGGAAAAGCCAATCAGGATGTAGATTTCATGTTTGTGCTTCCATTTCGAGAGCTGAACTTGATTAAAGATCAACAGTACAGTCTTCACAAACTTCTGCTGTACTTTCATCCCGAACTTCAAGATCTGGACTCAAAGATTTATGAGGAGTGTAAAGTTGTGTTCATCTTTGATGGTCTGGATGAAAGCAGAATTACACTAATGTTTTCAGACACTCAGAAAGTTTCTGATGTGAATGAGTCTTCATCAGTGGGTGCGTTGATGTCAAACCTCATCAGAGGAGAGCTGCTTCCCTCTGCTCTCATCTGGATCACCTCCAGACCAGCAGCAGCCAATCAGATCCCCTCAAAATACATTAACCGTGTGACAGAAATTCAGGGGTTCAATGAGCTTCAGAAGGAGAAATATTTCAAGAAGAGAATCAGTGACGAGCATCAAGCCAGCAGAATCATCTCACACATTAGAAGATCAAGAAGCCTCCACATCATGTGTCACATACCCGTCTTCTGCTGGATCTCAGCCACTGTGCTTCAAAACCTCCTGAAACAAGATGCCAGTGCAGAAATCCCTCAAACTCTGACTGAAATGTACATCCACTTCCTGCTGACTCAGATCAACATGAGGAATCAGAAGTATGATGAAAAAGATCCAGAGAAATTCTTGCAGTCCAACAGAGACGTGATTGTGAAACTTGCTGAACTGGCTTTCAATCAGCTGATGAAGGGCAATGTGATGTTCTATGAGGAGGACCTGATTGAGAGCGGCATTGATGTCACTGACGCCTCAGTGTATTCTGGGATTTGCACTGAGGAGGAATCTGTGATTCATCAGAAGAGAGTCTACTGCTTCATTCATCTGAGCTTTCAGGAGTTTCTAGCTGCTTTCTATCTGTTTTACTGCCATGTAGTCAATAATAAGCAATCACTGCAGTTGTTTCTGAATAAAAAATATCAGCAATACAATCAGAAAAACTCTCTGTATACGCTACTAAAAGCAGCAGTTCACAAATCCTTACGGAGTAAAAATGGACACCTGAATCTTTTCCTGCGGTTCCTGCTGGGTGTCTCACTGGAGTCCAATCAGAGACTCTTTCAGGATCTACTGACACACACAGTGAACAGCTCAGAGATCATCATGAGAATCACACTGTACATTAAAGACACAATTAAGAGTAATGTGTGTCTCTCAGCTGACAGATGTATGAATCTGTTCCTTTGTCTGCTGGAAATGAAGAATCAGACTCTGTGCAGAGAAATTCAGGAGTTTGTGAAGTCAGAGAATCACTCGGTGAATCAACTCTCTCCGTCTCACTGCTCAACAATCGCCTACATGCTTCAGATATCAGAGGAGGTGCTGGATGAGTTTGATCTGAAGAAATACAACACATCAGATGAGGGTAGAAGAAGACTGATACCAGCTGTGGTGAACTGCAGAAAAGCTAAGTGAGTATTAAATTATGTGATTGGAGATCAAACTGAATGTGTCTCATTTATAAATTCAAAATACCAGTCATGGGATCAATATGTGGTTAAGGCCATATGCAGAACACAGAAAACAATATTTTAACTTATGTCCATATTTTCTTTATATTTTCTTTATTGTTTGCAGACATATAAAATGTGTTACAGCTGTTGCATAATGAAACAAGGTGTCTGAAAAAGTAATATAAAGATTGAAAAGCAACAGAACAGGTCAACAGCAACATAGAACATAGATTCAAAAATGAATTCAAGTGAAAAGAGGAAAAAAAAAAGCAGGACTCGAGATTCACAGCTTTGGCAAGCAATTTCGTGGTGCTCTCTGTTAGCATAGCACAGGTTGTTTCTAAAGCTTGTATGCGCTCATCCTGTGAATTTGCATGTGTCTCTAGCGAAGCAATCTTCGAAGCGTGAGCCGTCATGGTAGCCTGAATTTGGTCTAGCTTTACCTCAGGTGTCGAAACGGCAGCTTTAAAGTCTGTAGAAAGAGCGAACCGGTGTTCCTCCAGAAGGTTAGTGATAGCTGGCGTGTTGACCTCTTTACCGTCGTCTCTGCCTTGGCTTTCTTATCCTTTTTTGTCTTTTTTCGACTATTTATCTGCCATAATCCAAAGCCAATATGTATGTAACAAATATGATGTTCACTTGGTAGTAAAATAAAAATAAATAGTGGGGTTAAGGCAAACAGGGACGAAAAATATGAGGGAGCGAGACTTAACGTGTGTCTACGCCATTCCACCAAACCGGAAGCCCCTCTTTATTGCACTTCAATTCTTTGTTGTAGACTTGCTGACTGTAATCTCACTGGTCAGTGCTGTGAAAGCTTGTCTTCATCTCTACAATCATCGAACTCCTCACTGAGTGAGCTGGACCTGAGTTATAATAAGCTGCAGGATTCAGGAGTGAAACTGCTATCTGATGGGCTGAAGAGCTCACACTGTCGACTCAACATACTGAGGTTTGTGATTTTCAGTAAAGTCCAAATCATTCCAGATGCAATAAATTGACCCATCAGTGTCTGGTAATGCAATAACTTTCAAAATTTGTGGCCGTCACCCTTTAGTAATTAACAAAACAGTGAGAAACTACATGTTTTGGCAAGATAAATGAGGATATCTTTACACTGGTCTGTTTAGATTGTCCCTCTGTAATCTCACTGGTCAGTGCTGTGAAAGTTTGTCTTCATCCCTGCAATCATCAAACTCCTCACTGAGTGAGCTGGACCTGAGTCACAATGACCTACAGGATTCAGGTGTGAAGCTGCTCTCTGATGGACTGAAGAGTTCACACTGTCAACTCAACATACTGAGGTAAAAAAAAACTGATTAAGACTTTGAAATTAAAAATGCTCTCTGGTCCACATCCACTCTTTATTTGTAATATATCAGCAGATCCTGAAATCTTAAGACTTTGAGTTTGTATTTGTTTTAGGCCAGGGTTTCTCAAACTCAGTCCTGGAGGGCCACTGTCATGCAGAGTTTAGCTCCAACCTTAATCAAACACACCTTCCTATGATTTTCTTTAGGGCCGGGACTTTAACGCGTTAATTAAGATTAATTAATTGCGTGACTTTAACGCGTTAATTAAGATTAATTACGCAAAAATTGATAACAATTTTAACTTATTTTTGCACGCGGAACATTTTTAATGAATGAGTTTGTCGGACCGTTTATACTGGAACACCAACTAGCGTTCTTGACTTCTGAACACAACAAACCACAGTGAACATGAGCGAAGAAGCGAGACTGCTTTGCTTGGCAAATTTTGTTTTAAAAAACGAAAGGATGGAAGCGTCGACAAGAGCATGGTTGTGTGGAAGCTATGCAAAAGGAATTTGCGTATCGAGCCTCAAATATCACCTCAACGCAAAACGCTGGACATAAATAAATAAACACAATTTTGTTGATTAAACTTATGTATTCAGTCATTATTCAATGGTATACTAAAAGTCCATGTGAAAAAAATTACTTCTCACTGTTCTCAGGTCAAATATTTATATGCAATTAAAATGCGATTAATTTCGATTAATTAATTACAAAGCCTCTAATTAATTAGATTAATTTTTTTAATCGAGTCCCGGCCCTAATTTTCTTATGATCCTGAATACTTTGATTAGCTTGCTCAGTTGTGTTTGATCAGGGTTGGAGCTAAACTCTGCAGGACAGTGGCCCTCCAGGACTGAGTTTGAGAAACCCTGTTTTAGAGAGTGTGTGTGTGTGTGTGTGTGTATATATATATATACACATACATATATATATATATATATATATATATATATATATATATATATATATATATATATATATATATATATATATACATACATACATACATACATACATACATACATACATACATACATACATACATACATACATACATACATACATACATACATACACATACACACACACACACACACACACACACACACACACACACACACACACACACACACACACACACACACACACACACACACACACACACACACACACAATGGCATGTCTGGTGCGCTATCCTTCTGGGGACTCGCCATAGGCGTAATGGTTTTTATACTGTAAAAAACGTAAATGTTATCCCCCTACACTGCCCCTGCCCCTAAACCTACCCATCACAGGAAACATTCTGCATTTTTACATTTTCATAAAAACTCATCCTGTGTGATTTATAAGCTTTTGTGCCCGTGGGGACCTCAATTTTGATCCCCACGGTGACACAAGTCCCCATGAGTCTGTCTGCAGTCAGGTTGAAGTCCCCACCAGGCTAGAAAAACATGTACTCACACACACAGTGGCAAGAAAAAGTATGTGCACCACTTGCAGAATCTGTGAAAATGTAATTTTATATAAATCATACAAAATGCATTTAGTATTGTCCTGAATAAGTGTGTATTTATTTTTTATTTATTTTTTGAATTTTACATATACAGTCCCTGACAAAAGTCGTGTCGCTTATCTCTTTTGTAGAAACACCTGCTAATTAACCTGATTTTTAATTCATAAATTGGTGTTCGAAATAGCTCATATGAAAAGCTAAAACCCTCCCAAATGATGTTTAAAGCACTGAAATAAATTAGTTTCACTGAAAAAAGATTTATCATTTAATCAAGACAGAAAGGTCAAATTTTGGCAAGACAAAAGTTTTGTCGCCTATACAGAAATTGAACAAATTTACTGCAAATACAAAAATATGTCAGCAAATTAAGTAGTGGTGCTGTGAGATCCAAATGTAATATCTTGTATGACTTCCATGAGCTTGAAGGACTGCATCCATGCGGTTTGGCAAGGACTCATACAATTTATTGATGAAGTCATCAGGAATAGCAAAGAAAGCAGTCTTGCATGCCTCCCAGAGTTCATCAATATTCTTTGGTTTCGTCTTCCATGCTTCCTCTTTCATCCTACCCCACATATGCTCAATGATGTTCATGTCTGACTGGGCTGGCAATCCTGGAGCATCTTGATCTTCTTCGCCTTGAGGAACTTTGATGTGGAGATTGAAGAATGCGATGGAGCACCATCCTGCTGCAGAATTTGGCCTCTTTTATGGTTGGGAATATAAGAGGTATAAGATTTCTTGGTATTTTAGACTATTGAAGTTGCCTTTCACCCTGCAGATCTCTCGCACACCCCCATACTGGATGTAACCCAAGACCATGATTTTCCCCCACCAAACTTCACTGTTTTCTGGGTGAATCTCGGATCCATGCAGGCTCCAGTAGTTCTCCTGCAATATTTGCGGCGACTGTGGTGTAATTCAACAGAAGATTCATCTGAAAAATCCACCTTCTGCCACTTTTCCAGCGTCCATCCTTTTAGCAGGCTGTGGGCTTTGGCACACGGTTTTTCAATTGTCTTTTGTTTAGTGCTGGCTTCTGGGCACTGATTCGATCATGGAGGCCATTTCGAGACAGAATCCGACAAACTGTTCTGGTTGACACAGGGACTTCAGGTGACCAGGTCTCATTGGGGGTTCGGCTGCGGTGGAAAATGGGCTGGCCTTGGATTTTCGAGCCAACAAACGGTCCTCTTGAGCAGTTGTCTTGCGGGCTCTGCCTGACCTGGGTTTGTCATAAACGTCTCCAGTCTCTTCAAATCTTTTTTTTATCCTCTGTACTTGACACTGAGACACTTTGAAGGTGTCTGCCACATCAGCAGTGGATCTGGTCTTCAGCCTCTTGATAATCTAAACTTTAGTCTCAGGGTGAATCTTAGGCATGTTTGCAGAGGTCTAGTTGCAGTTGATGTGAAGGTCTAGTGTACTGGGGTTCTTTTCATACACACCTGAGATCTAATTGATCCATTATTAGTCACAGGTGAAGCTCATTTGACAAGGCGACAACACTTATGTCTTTGCAAAAATTGACTCAATGGGCTTTACCAAGCTGTGAATATTAGAATATCTTGTTTATTTTGCACTGAAACATTACTGTGGACTGTAGTCCACAAGACAAATAAAATAGCTCAATGTATTGTCCCCATTCTAAAGTTTATAAACCATTGATTCTTAATACTGTGTGCCGTTCCCTGGATGATCCAAGGCTGTTTTTTTGTGCGTTGTGGTGGTTGTTCACCTTGTTCAATAGTTGTGTTTGAGTCTCTCAAATGTCCTCAGTGTGAAAAAATGGATCTCAAAATCGTACAGTCACTGCTGAAGAGGGTTCAAAAATGCAAAAGATGCTGGAAAACTGAAGAGTTTGCAGACCTTGAGGATTTTTCTGAAGAACATTGGGCAGTTCAACTGCTCAGGGCAAACAAGGGACTCATGAGCAACCATCACAAGACAATAAAAAAACAGCCGTGGATCATCCAGGAAAAGACACAGTATTGAGAATCATTGGTTCATAAACTTTTGAACAGGTCATTTTTATACATTCAGCTATTTATTTATTTATTTGGCTTGTAGACTATATGTAGAATTTTTTTATGCAAAATATCTTACTCAGGACAGCACTACATCAAAAAAAAACACATTTTGTATGATCTCTTATTTTGTTGAAATTATTCACATTTTATAATATATTATTTTTTATGATTATTATTATTTTTATTTACTGATTAAAATGTAAAAGTTGTGAGGAGTGGAGATCTGTTACTGATATCTGTCCTGCTCCATCAACACTGTGACAGTGAGTAAAACTCAGTACCTCCAGCTGAACTTAACCTTTAATCAATGATCTGTGGGGAAAACAAGTGTCACATTTAATCAATGAATCATTTGATTAAATCTGAACACTCCTGTGGGTGTTATGTATTTTGGTGTAGATTGTCTGGCTGTATGGTGACAGAGGAAGGCTGTTGTTTTCTGGCTTCAGCTCTGAGATCAAACCCCTCACACCTGAGAGAGCTGGATCTGAGCTACAATCACCCAGGAGAATCATTAGTCAAGCTGCTCTCTGATCCAAACTACAGACTGGACAAACTCAAGTATGTTCAACACTAAGGGTGCGTCCGAAATCGCGTACTATGTGAGTATGTACTACATTTGAATTAGAACGTACTTCACGACCGTTAAAAGAAATCGTTCTATATAGTATGAATACGGGTAGTATGAATGAAGTCGGGCGTACTACATGCGTCATGATGGAATTGTCACGTGTCATAACAGCGAATGTCACGTGACAGGCTGTCATAACAGCGCGAAAATTTAAAGAGCCCATTCCACTGACTGCACCAACTTCGAGCGATGTTTTTAGTTCTGCTTTCCGCTTTCATCGGCGTTTTAACGTCGTTGGAGATCACAATCCAGAGGAGGCGTCGGTCAGCTACTGCAGATCACGCCTCGTCGAGCTTTTGAGAATTTCTCAAATAACGTAAGTATTATAATTTATTTAGCTATTAAATTTTACCTCAGAAAAAAAAAAAAAAACACAAACATGTGAACAATGACAATGTTGATTGTTGGCAAGGAAAACGTGTTTTATTTGCTTGTGATATCATCGATGATTAAACATGAATTAATCAATAGAGATAAATATGTGTGCGTGTCTCTATTGATTCATTAAGCCTGTCAGATACAATACACGTTTCCTTTTGAAGACTTAAGATGTAAAAGCCTCTAAATGCCGTCTGTAATGTTCTTCTAAAATGAAGATTTTATCAAGCACGTATGTTTAGGTTCAGTAATGTTAATTTAATTTGAATGGCAATAGATCCTTTTCATTGCCATTACATGATATGGACATGATATCTTCAGGTAAAGTGAGTCCTCATAACTCTTTTATTATATACCAGTTTTTTTATTTAGAGGACGAAGTTAGAAATTTATACTTTTCATTACAGTGAAATAACTGAACGGAAATATACAAGCTCGATAAAAATGATAATTCTAGAAAATTTCAGATGGCACTTCAGAAAACATCTAAAGTCTCAATTTTCTATATCTATATCTATATATATATATATATATATATATATATATATATATATATATATATATATATATATATATATATATAAATAAAATACAAAAATATACAAATACACATTTATACATAAGAAATTTTATCATATACATATAAATATTATAAATGATATTTATAAATAAGCCAACACAGGAAACACGTGTCTTCAAGTGTATTAAAACTGTATTCTAAAATAAAACTATATACACGTTTACAGATTGTGAGCCCTACAACCTACTGCCACCTGAATGCTGCTGTGCCAATTCTTCGGCTGTATTTTGAAGATGGAACAGACCTCCGCCCCAACCTCCGACTTTCACGGCCGTCCATCCAGTCCCTGATTGCTGCAGTGAAACCTGACTGTGACCACGGCTGGGAAAAGGACATTGAGGTTTTGGTGTTCCTTTACTGGCTGGCCCATGCAGCATCATACTGGGTAGTGTCACTCGCCTTTGACATCCCAAAGTCTACTGTGCATGACATTGTGCACAGAATGAGCAAGGCAGTCATCGGCATCTTGAGGCAGCTCATCGCTTTCCCCAGCGCAGATGACCTGGATGAAGTGGGAGCAGGTTTTGCCCAGCTGGCAGGGTCTCCAGTGTTCAGTGTTGTAGCTGGTGCCATAGATGGCTGTCACATTTGGATCAAACCACCAGCAAGTGACGTCCAGTGCAACTTCAACCGAAAGCTATTTAATTCGGTCCAGCTGCAGACCATCACTGATTCCTCGACATTTTGTTGGGTATCCTGGGTCTGTGCACGATGCCAGGGTGCTGAAGAACAGCCCTGTGAACGCTGGCCGCCTGTATCCACCTGCAGGAAAGTGCATCCTTGGAGATGGTGGGTATCCTTGCCTGAGTGCGCCCATCTGCCTCATGACCCCATACAGAGAGCCTGTGCAGAATGCTGTACAGACTCGCTACAACAGGAAGTATTCTCGAGCACAGAGCATCATTGAGAGGGCCTTCGGGATGCTGAAAACACGCTGGCGGTCCATTTCTTTCAAGGGCCTGGAAGTCCGCCCTGCTTTTGTACCAGATGTCGTTGCATGCTGCACGGTGCTCCACAACCTCTTAATGGGGACATTGTTGATCCTTAGGATGATGATGGGCCACCTGAACCCAGCAACATAGAAGCCAGCGCGGGAGAGCACGTGCGGGACAATCTCGCTGCAGCGGTGTCTTCACCAGGCAACTGTGTGCCTGCTCTTCATGAGCACGATCACCTCTAAGACACTTTTTAACAGGTTATGTTTTTGTTTTCTAATCAGTTCTTGTTCTCAGATTGACATTGTTCAAGCTTGTCTATGTTAGTTATTATGTAAATAGTTAGGTGTGTGTGTGTGGGCACAGCCCCACAGGGTGCTGTAGTAGTAGTTAGAGAGGTGCATGGCTATCTGTGTGCATCTCTCTGGATCTTACAGCTCACTGCGCTGGACAAAGCCTCTCCAGCACCAAGACTCCTGTCGGGCCTCCTCGGCTGCACATGGTAACTGGGTATATTGCAGACCCAGGCTAATCGACAGGATCTCGGAGCTACAGTGGTCCCTAGAGGTGACACCCACCAACCACTGTTAATTTAATAATAATAATTCATTACATTTATCTAGCGCTTTTCTAGGCACTCAAAGCGCTTTACATATAGAAGGGGGAATCTCCTCAACCACCACTAACGTGCAGCTCCACCTGGATGGCAGCCATATTGTGCCAGAATGCTCACCACACACCGGTGATTGGTCTCCCATCCAGGTACTGACCAGGCTACAGGCTACAGTCTTGGGCTACAGGGTGATATGGCTATGGATTTGAGTACCAATTCTTTGAAATTCTAGCTACATATCACATATTTGAGGTTAATGTTTTACAAATTATTTATTTTAAGTGGAAATCCAAAAATTACCCAAGGCATAAAGTCCTTAGCTTGTACAAATGCTTTGAAAGAAATTTATTGAATTATTTTAAAGTGATGCCCTATAAATAAGATTGCTAGTATCAAAGTGTTTAGATCTTTTGAAACCTGTGAAAGTTACCTTACTGAAACTGCTGGAGTTCATTTTCTTTCCTCATGATGACACTATAATAAGTTTTCTTTTGGTGGTGTTGTAAGCTCTATTATACTACTTTATGCCAAAATTATGTGATTTTGTTTTAAGCTTTGTATCCTGTATCCATTTGAAAGTTAAATACACAAAAATAAAGCAAATAGATTTGAATGGTGTCTGAATTTTTCTCTACAGTGCAGCACTCATATTCAGAGTCAGACATTATATTTTTCAGATATACCTGCAGTTTGCTTGTTTCAAAAACATCTGGAATCTGCTACAAAGAAGGACATACACAAATCACTTTAAAAATCTTAATTAGTCAATGCCACATATTAAGCTCTTTGCAACTGACAATCTAGATGCTATAAATCCCTGGGAATTAAGTGTTTTGTAATATAACTTGCTAAAACAGCATGACAGTGAACTTACAAACAAATAAATAAAAAGAGTATATATATTATTTGATTTCTTTATTAACATTATTTTTTTGCAATTATTTCTAGAAGCTGAAGGAATCTTTCCTCTCTCTCTTTTGTCTCCCTTTCTCTCTCTCTCACTTCCCGGTCTCTTCTTTCATCTCTTTCTCTGGCCTCCTGTTCTAGTCTCTTCTCATGCTCACGTCGCTCTCTTTCTTTTCTTTCCTCCTTCTCCTCCATCTCTTTCCAACGCCTCTCCTCCCTTTCAATGGCATCTCTTTCTCTTTCAGCTTCCCTCTCCTCCATCTCTCGGATCAGCTCCTCAAAATCTTTTCTTTTCCTCCCTACTCTCTCATGCTCTGACCTCACTGAGGATGGAGAGGTAACAGCAGCATCCGGGCCAGATGAGGCAATAAGGGTGGGTGGTGTGATGGAGGGTCTGCCCCCTATTGCCTCATCCATGGCAGAATACCATTTCCAGGATGCTGCTGTAACATCCCCATCCTCAGTGCTCACCCCAGTCTGTGGACATTTCAGATCCTACAAATATTTGAAAACAGATTATCAAGACAGTCGAATATATTGTAAAACATATGATTTATTTAATTATTGCATTACAGGGCCAAACATAGGCATGATTAAATCATGACAGAATTCTCATTTTGGGGTGAACTACAATAATAATAAAAAAAATCTTACTTTGTATTTTTGTTTAAGGTTTTCCCATTTTTTTTTAATCTGAACAGCAGACATTTTGCCCTCTAGCCTCTGCTCTGTGATAAAAACTCTGCAATAAATGCACAGAAATCAAACAAAATGAATGCAGTAATAAGAGCTAGAGTAAAAATTTTTACATCTAATGTTACAACTAACATACCATTGAATCTACAGCACTTGAATACAATTACATTTGTCTTGTATACTTACCCAAAACCTTTTTGCGCATTTCTTTTCCCAGTGAAGAGGGCTTCATTTGCCACTCTCCACTCAATTAAAATGCGGGTGTGTTCATCATCCTGCAAAATAAACACAGATTTTAACACGTGATGAACCATGGTCAATCTATTAATGTTACATGGACAAGCTGAGGTAACGTTAACGTTACACTTGTTAACAGTAACGTTAGCTAGCTTGCTATGTAGCCAACAAATATTTAATACTATCAACACTGGTAAAGGAGAAAATAAAATCGTTTTAATTTACTGAAGTTGTGTTATTATCTCATTAAACTGATAAACAACGAACGTCGTTGTTTAATGAAAACAGTGTTAGTTAAGTTAGCTGATTTACATGATCTCGGTCTAATAATGATAAAACTATAATTTTTCAGAATTGTCTGGAAAAGGACACCCTCAATTTACATTATTTAAACTTTTAACAATCAATCGTGTACTTATATGATGTTAAACAACTACAATTTAACCACATATAAACAAAAAATGTTTCTAAAGTACTTACACTTGAAAACAGCCGCATCTCCGTTTTCCGCCATTTTCAAATATAACGACAAATCCTCTCTTCCGTGGCATCATGGGATAGTAAAGTGTCCATCGTATGCGCACTTCAGAATCTCACCGGAAGTAGTAGGCCATCCGGTACTTTTCGTGATACTGTTTTGAATTCTATGAATTCGGACATACTACTCTGCTCGCGTACTGTTTTTCGCATACTATTTAGTATGGAAGTACGCGATTTCGGACGCACCGTAACAGTCATCCTATCTTGTGTGTTTGTACATGTGTGAGCTATTAAGTCATAGAAACCCATATGTATATAGATCACTGCATACAGCACGTACTGTATATACACATACACACTGCACAGGTGTAATAAGGACTTGTCTTAAAATAATCTTGATTCAGATCAACAGCTGCTTTTGACTCATAACATCAGTATCTGAGAAACAGACGCAAGGCTCTGATCACAAAACATCAATTCAGAGGTTGTTTCTGCTCTAGAAAGTAAATTTGTGTTGCTTTTAGAGACCTGAAGCAAAACAGATCCAACTGTGTATTTTGGTATTTTGTAAAATGTGTATGACATCTTTTGTTTTATAGTGTAGATCATGAAGGGGAGATCAGGATTAAACCAGGTCCACAAAAATGTAGGACACACACTCACATTAATTTGGCTATTAATATTGTTTTGTTGTCATAAATGTCTTAATCTCTTTTCTTGTGTTAAGATGCATGTGATCCCACACTGGATTTAAGGACTACACCCAGTTGTTCCGCTGCGTCTGATAGTATCGGAAAGGTGATGTGTATTATGATGAAGCAGTTGCATCCTGATCAGAAAGAGTTTCCTCAGCTTGTGTGTGATGGGGAACTGAATGGAAAATGTACATGGTTATGTAAATAGACCGAGAAGGCTGATACATCAGTGATGTATGAAGGGATGAGCAGGAAAGGATGGAGCTATGACTGCTGGTTTGGACTCAGTAAAATGTTCTGGATTATCTGAACTGTGTATCTCAACTGGTCGGCCGGAACTCTGTCCTTCTGCAGCGTCTCTGTCATACACACACTTACATTCAACAGCACATTCACGGATCTCTCTATGCTAGATTTTGGGTTTATTTTGGTAGTTCCGTGTCACATATAGGTCAACACAGATACTAGAAATAAGTAATGTAAGTAAAGTAATGTGGGCCGTATTACCAAAACATTTTATCTTATCACTAAGAGCTCCTAAATAGCATTAAAAGGTCTTAGGTGCAGAATTTTTCTTTTCAACATGGCATCATGACTTTGCGTAAACATACACGCCACTTTCTAAAGCCAAAAATGGCGTTATCTGTACGCATTTTGAGCTATCCGCGTGTATGTCTACGCCGAAACGAACCATCATCTCCGCGTGTATGTCTACGCCGTGTGATTTTGCGTGTATGTCTACGCCGTGTGATTCCACGTGTATGTCTACGCGAAACTAACCATAATGTGTGTGTCCACAATGTAAATGGATTTATAAACATACTAAATGCTGTTTTTTTTATGAAAATGTAAAAATGCTAAATGTTTCTTGTGATGGGTAGGTTTAGGGGCTGTGTGTGTGTGTAGGTTTAGGGGTAGGGGTAGTTTAGGGGATAGAATGAAATGTTGTTGATAAACTTGCTAAAAAGCGATTATGCGTCTTGATAGCACACCAAAATGGCATATGAATTGGCATGTCATACATACGCCATTTCATGAGATCAGTCTGTTCTTTCATATTTTCAATGTTGCAAACTGTCTGCTATTAAAAGATTTATTCATTATAAACATTCTAATCTATTATATCCGCACATACAAAACACATATACACTGCACAAGAATATAAAGACGTGTCTTCAACACTGTGACTGATCTTGATTCAGATCAACAGCTGCATTTGCTTGTGACTGAAAACAGTCGTTGGAAGATAATTCTGGTTTGTGTATAAAAATGGGATCATATTTGTTCTCATGGCAACAAGTCAGTATAAATCACATATCTTCTACAAAGGTGAATTCATGACCTGTGATAAGCTCACATCCATGTCACCATGTCAATGTAGCAAAATTAACAAGTGTCACCTAGTTATATGAAGTGCAAAGATTCCCCTGGCACCCTTTTCATTGTCTGTGGGAATGTGTTTGCTTTAAATCTGCAAGGCCCTCTCAGACATTTGTAAAGTAACAGTTTAAGCCTCACCCTCCATGTGTTTACTTGGCATCTTGCCTCCTACCTCTGAGGAACACATAGACATGGTTCATCCTTTACGGATGTGTATTCTGTTCATTATCGCTGTGTCTTTAAGTCCCTCATTTTGGCTCACTCAGTTGTCTGGTATTGTCTGTGCTATGCAAACTGTTTCATAGTTTCGCACACTCTTCTTGCCTTTGGTTGTACCTGGTTGTATTTTGATTCTTTATCTTCATTGCAACGTTACATTAATGTCATTTCTATTGAAACTTGTATGTCTTGTAATTACACATGTGTAGAGATGAAGCTGCAATTTAGTACTTTTCGAACATTGAGCCCTATTTTACTGATCTGAGCACATGGTCTGAAGCGCATGTGCACTTTAGGGCATCCAAATCAACTTTTGCTAGTTTAACAATGGAAAAAACAGCCTTTTAAGTTGCGTTTTATTTCATTAATATTTTATATTATTTACATGACCAGTCTATTCAATACAGTTGTGCAAAAGTGTGTTTCTTTTTCAAAAGGGCAACAAAAAAGTTTTTTTCTTTTCTTTTTTTCTCCAAAACGGACAAACAAAATCAATGGATAAAATGCTCAGTGCACCTCATTACTGGACCAAAAAGCAAGAGACAGGTCTAATACGGCCAAAACTCTCTCACGCTGGGCCCAGACTAGCAGCTCATCCTTATTACTGAGCCCTGAAACCTAGCAGTGCCCTAACCGCCCAGTACAATCTGGACACTGCAGAGCAAACACACTTAAAACACCATAACACTTTAGCTTAAGAGTCCAGAATTATGCATTAGTTAAGCATTAACACACTAGCAATAAATGAAGAACTTAACATATAGTGAAACCAACAACTTTATAAGACATTAATTGACACATATCCAGTGTTCCTTAAAATGTTTATTTAGCACACACACACACACACACAGTTGTTTCATTTTTCACACACCTCTCTCACACACACACACACACACACACACACACTCCTCACTCACTCCCTCACTCACACTTTCATTCTTTCTTTCTTTTATTTATTAATAAAGCACCTTTTTTATACAACCGAGATTGCCCAAAGTGTTGTATATCAATGCTAATAAATAAAACACAAAAGGTAATAACAGTTATAATAAAACAAACAATAAAATAAAACAACATAAAACAACCACAACCCGAAAAATGAATAACCCGGGGAATTAAAAGCGGTCGTTAATAAAGGATTTAAAACTGGAAATGGTCTGAGCGGCTCGAATACGAAAAGGCAAAGAATTCCAAAGTTTGGGGGCGGCAACTGGAAAGGCACGATCCCCCTGGAGTTTAAATCTGGATCTGGGAAGATCTCAGGGGCCTCACAGCGGAGTGCCGGTTCACTAATGTCTCCAAGTATTCTGGAGCCAAACCATTCAAAGACTTAAAAACAAACAATAAAAGTTTAAATTCGATCCGGCAACGGATCGGCAGCCATTTAACGGAAAATAAAACCGGAGAAATATTATCATGCTTTCAAGTGCCTGTCAGCAATCTCACAGCCGCATTTTGAACTAACTGTAAACACACACACTCACGCATTCACTCACTCACTCACACACACTCACACTCACACACACAAACACACGCACACTCTCACAGACACACACACACACACACACACACACACACACACACACACACACTCACACTCACTCACCTCACACACACTCACACTCACACTCACACAGACTCTCACAGACACTCACACTCACACACACTCTCACACACACTGGCTCTTCAGTGTGTTTGGCTCTGTAATTGTGTAATGCATCTTTTTCTCTCTGTGTTTCTTCTGTCTTGCTCTGTGTCTTTACTTTATTCGGTGCTCTGCTGGACTTCATCTGTTCTGCCTGCTTGTGTCTCCTGTAGCTGTTGTTTGACTTTCAGATCCTGATTGAGGACTGCCAGCTGCTTCAGGAACTCTGTGTCGGGCTGGATGTATCTGACCTTGATGAGATAATCAATGGCATCCTCCACAGTCATGTTATGGTGGATCATGAGGTATGCCAGAAAAAGTGTAGGGGCGCAGCTGACACCGTCTGTGCAGTGAATGAACACCTTATCTGTGGAAATAAAAACAGAGTAAAAAAAAAGTCCCAAACAGTTTGTCACTCCAGAACACTTGATAAAAGATCTTACTTTCTGGGTTTTTCTTGGCCTTGCGGATGAATTTGGCAGCTTTGTAGAAATATTTGCTGATGTCTGAACTGTTCGATGCAGGCAAGCCACAATACGAGATCTTCATTCCTCTGTAATACCACGCGCCTGTATTAACAGCTTCTCTCAGGTCTTTCTCCCATGGCACTCCCAACAACACCCCCAGTTTGGTCTTCACCGCAGCCGCATTCAGGACGTGAGTGATACCCAGCTCCTTCAGTCTTATTCGGTCCCTCGCTATCTCTCTGCACAAGAACACAACAGCCTAGATTAGTCTTTCACTAAAGAGGATTGTAGAAATATATCCTGTTCATACATGGTTTATATCAGTGTAAATGTGTTGCAGGCTTACTCATTTCCAATGAAGATGTTGTTCCAGACATTAGTGATTGGTCTATGACGCTGTGTACAGCCCTTCACACGCTTCTCTAATAGTGAACAATGTTCTTCTGGAGATCGCTCCTGCTCAGAAGGGCTTGTGTAAGGTTTTGGCACAGAACTGCTTGGACCTGGGACACACGAATCATCCGAATCATCTAGATCTGGTTCAGATTCCAACTCAGGCGGATCCAACTGGAAATACTTTAGGAAAAGAGCACTCATTTCCTTCATTGTTTCATCATCCGAGTCATCACTGATGTCAACCTCTTGACCTTCTGGAGACACAGGTTCAGTCTCAGGAACGCTTGCATCTGGGATACACGAGGGCTCAGACGGATCCAGCGGGAAATACTTTTTAAAGAAAGCCCTCATCTTCTTCTCTTCTGAAAAAGAAGAAAACAAATAATCTTATTAGAAACATCATTGACCACAGATCAAACATGAATTATTCGTCCAGCTTGAAAGAAATTTCTGTTTGCATCTCATTTGTTCTGCACACACACACAGTTCAGTAATTTACGGGAGTGACGACCACATTTACAAAAACTATCCGCAGTGTGTACGGAACCGAACTGAACAAATAGTTGTTAATGCGGTTAAATGCTGTCGTCACTCCTGAAACTTTACAGTGTGTGTGTGGCCATTGTAATGCTGCATCTCAAATGCTCTGTTGACATTCACCTCTTTTGGGGCTGTTCTTTTCGTTCCCTGGCTCTTCTGCTGGCCAGCCGACAGTAACCAGGTTCACTTCCGGTTCAGGAACTGGAGCCGTTTCAGGTTTTGGCTCAGGAACAACAGGATCCATCCAAAAAAGCGTTTGGATGACTCCACCAATTTTTCTAATCGCCCACTCTGTGGTACTTTCTGAAAAACAAATAATATGTAATTAGAAACATCTCAAACCACAGATTAGACATGATTAATTTCTGTTTGCATCTCATTTGTTCTGCACACACAAAGTTCAGTAATTTACGGGAGTGACGACCGCATTTACAAAAACTATCTGCAGTGTGTACGGAACCGAACTGAACAACTAGTTGTTAATGCGGTTAAATGTGGTCGTCACTCCTGAAACTTTACAGTGTGTGTGTGGCCATTGTAATGCTGCATCTCTAATGCTCTGTTGACATTCACCTCTTGGGCCGTTCATTTCTGCGGTTTCAGGAGAAGCATCCATCCCATCAGTGACATCAACCTCCTGACCTTCTGCAGACACCGGTTCTGCAGGATCACACGAGGGCTCAGGCGGATCCAACGGGAAATACTTTTTGAAGAAAGCCCTTGTTTTCTTCATCTTCTTTATCTTTTCAGGAGAAGCATCTATGCCATCCTGATCATCCATCCCATCACTGATGTCAACCTCTTGACCTTCTGGAGACACAGGTTCAGTCTCAGGAACACTTGCATCTGGGACACACGAAGGCTCAGGCGGATCCAGCGGGAAATACTTTTGGAAGAAATCACTCGTTTTCTTCATTTTTTCAGCATCCATGTCACCACTGACGTCAGCCTCCGGACCTTCAGCGGACACAGGTTCAGTGTCAGGAAAGCTTGGAACTGGGTCACACGATTCCTTGGATTCGACCACATCCAATTCAGGTTCCGTCTCAGGATCACACAAGGGCTCAGCCGGGTCGATCGGAAAATACTTTTGGAAGAAAGCGCTCATTTTCTTTATCACTTTAGTAAAAAAAGAAGAAAACAAATAATCTTATTAGAAACATCACTGACCACAGATCAAACATGAATTATTAGTCCAACTTGAAAGAAATTTCTGTTTGCATCTCATTTGTTCTGCACACACACAGTTCAGTAATTTACGGGAGTGACGACCACATTTACAAAAACTATCCGCAGTGTGTACGGAACCGAACTGAACGACTAGTTGTTAATGCGGTTAAATGCGGTCGTCACTCCTGAAACTTTACAGTGTGTGTGTGGCCATTGTAATGCTGCATCTCAAATGCTCTGTTGACATTCACCTCTTTTGGGGCTGTTCTTTTCGTTCCCTGGCTCTTCTGCTGGCCAGCGCACAGTAACCAGGTTCACTTCCGGTTCAGGAACTCGAGCCGTTTCAGGTTTTGGCTCTGGAACAGCCGGATTCATCCAAAAAAGCGTTTGAATGAATCCACTAATTTTTCTCATCGCCCACTCTGTGGTACTTTCTGAAAAATAAATAATATGTTATTAGACACATCTCAAACCACAGATTAGACATTAATAATTTGTCTGACTTGAAAGACATATCTCTATTGCGAGTTTGCATCCTACAATTCTGGATGCAACCAGTTCCCCTGTTTGTTCACGTTATTCCCGGTTTTGAACATTTTATGCTTATTTATGTTGATAAACACCTCTCTGAGGCCTGACGCCACACCCACTGTCTGTCGTTTGCTCCTCCCACCACAACAATAAAAACATAGTCATTGAAATACATAATGAAGAGCTATACACAATACATGAAGAAACTAAATATCATATAAAATATCAGAAACCCAAACTACACAAGACATCACTGAATATTAAAAGCACATCTATACAGTTTTCAGACGACATTTAAAAACAGACACACATTCAGATGTTCTGATATGAATTGGCAAACTATTCCATAATGTCGGAGTCCTCACTGCAAATCTCCTTTAGTTTTAGTTTCTCCTTGTTAAAAGATGACCTCAGACATCTCCCTGCTTCATTAGGTCTCAGGAGCTCAGGTAAATATACAGGTGCCAAACCATTTAAAGATTTATATGTCAACAATAAAACCTTAAAATCAACCCTTGAGTAACCAAGTCAATGCACACCAATACAAATCATTCATTTAAGCAGAAACAATGATCTCATTAAAACAGTTATTATTATATGGTGTGATCATCATAATGATTACAGTAAGTTATATGTGAAAGTTGTGAGAGGTGCATGTTGAGCACTCACCTGTCGGGCTGTTCTCAGGGGTTGTACAGGTACAGGTTGGCTGCTTCATCTCAATGTTGATGTGCAGATCCTCCCCCTCTAAAGCGGCGTGACTGACTGTCATGCACTCGTCCGTGTCCACCTCCAGCTGTGCGGTTATGTCGCCCGGTGAGCACCCGAGAAGCTCGTAGATGCGATCGGTGACCATAAACTCCACCTGCACATTCTCCTCATCCGGGACCTCGACGTTGTCAATGCAGTACAACTCTCCGTTCACATAGACCTCCACACACACCTCTCTGCTGTTTGAGTTGGAAGCCATTGTGTGTTTTGTATGCTGATCAAATCCAACGGAAACGGGTAATATCAGATTTACAAAACTGTATGTGTGATGCACAAGCACACTGTGTGTGACTGTATAGTTCGAGTCTATAATCTGTGAGTATGAACGCGCTGAATGTAGACTCTGTATGAAATGATGGTGCTTGTAAAGTATCGGTAGGTTATTTTGGTGTAAGAGATCGGTAGTCAGTGTTGCTCAAAATCGCTGGGATTATCGCTGTACTGAAGAAACTGCAGGTAAGAGTCTTTATAGTAAATGCCGTCTGTGACGCAAGCGCTGTCTGTGACGCAATCATACAGGCCGCTCCATGGTTGCCATAGTAACGGATTGATTGGCAGTAGCAGTTTCTCAACGGTTTATGTTGTCGCTGACTCTCTAATGATCTATACATTATTATTAATATAAAATAAATAATTGAACAATTTCCTGTACTCAGATTACATTTACTGCCTCGATTTTAATCACCTTAGCGGTAACAATATTATATTTCAGTCAGTGTTTGCAATGCAGACTCTCCAGAGCCACAATATTTACAAAAAAAGAACAAAAACATATTTACCAGATGGGCATCGGAACCATTGTGTGTGTGGGTGGGGCATCAGCACATGTCTGTTTACTTAACCGATAAACACTTATTATTAAACACGTTAGATGCTTTATTTCCACTTTTCTAATATTTTCTTTATTTTTATTGAAAATAAATGCCTTAACGATCTGATGTGTGAAAAGAGTAGAGCGAGTTCGGCAAAAGGCGGATTCGAACCTCAGATTGATTTGCGTCAAAACTTGATGCTATGCCTCTTACCCCTACACTATTGCCATGGTAAATTAAAAAGTGATTTACCTAATTTTGTCTTTCCTATCAGTCGTTTAGTAAATGGCAGTATAGTTGTGTTATTTAATGTAAATGGCATCTAACGTTACTCCAGTAAAAACAATTCTTAAAGAGAGGACCCACCCACATTTTATTTGCTTCAGACGCCAATGATTTAACATACCAGATGTACTTTTGAAGGCTGAATTCTATGTTGTGATAAAACATCGTGTTAATGCTTCTGTTGCGTTGCATTGGCCTCGTGAGCTGAACGCCAAATCAAACAAAGCAGTCCGATTCATGAGCAAATGACTCATTATTTTATTTTCAGTAACTTAATGTTTTGAATCAGCAAGAAAAAATATGGGTGTCTCAATCAGCCCCCTAGTTCAGTAGTCAGGGCACTGATCAGGACATAAGTCAATGGGCTGTCCCTGATCAGTGACCTGACTACTGAACTAGGGAGCTGATTGAGACGCACCCTATGAATCAGTTTGAATCAGTCCAGATACGAATCATTTTGAATGAACTGAGGAATTCGTCAGAGCGGTTAATGAATCAACATTTGACTTGCTGAACTGCAAGTTGTTGTTTATTTTAACGATGATTTTAACGTTTCGAAACAAGTGTACTGAAGACTGGGTGCACCATTTGGTGCATGATATTTGCTTGTTGTAACTCAAAATTAAACTTTATTTTTTATCTCTTTTTTTCCAACACTGAATCTAATACTGCACATATATTTAACTATTCAAAATGTGTATTGGTCGATCTCAGGAAGGCTATATGGCAAGCCGTTTTGACTTTTATTAATTCACAGGATATGAATTCTTCATATCAATCATTCAATCATTTTAAATAGTAAAAACTCAAACCAAATTTTTGATATCAGTAATTCACTAGTGAAAGGTCACCTTAGGCTGCCATTCCAACTGAACAATTAGCATTTCTGATGTCAAGAATTTAATTGTTAAAAAATTCAATTAATATAATTTCAGATATCTAAAATGGCTTTCTTACTACTACAATCACATTCATGATATCAGAAATTAATATTGTCACTAGTGGCAATTCAATTCAACAATTCAGTTTAATGGCAGCCTGGTGACATTTCACTAGTGAAAATACAATTCCTGGTATCAAGAATTCAAATCCTGTGAATTAATAAAAGTCAAAACGGCTTGCCATAGATAACAGTTTTTCCAAGGTTTCTAGCAGAAGGAGTGCATGTTTTCTCTGCTGTTATCAAAACTCATGTGCCATTTTAAAAGCAAGTCAATTATTTCCTTTGTTTTCCCTTTAAGAAATATGTTTATTTGAAAGAATTTGATGGTTATATGTTCAAATAATGAATTGTCTCTATGAAGACAATGTGTATTTTAATAAAAATACAAAATCATTTTTCATTTTAAAGAAGACCGAAGCCTCAAGTAAGTGTGTGTGTATATATAATAATCTAATTTAATAAACAATTGTATAAATGATGGACCAAACAAAACTGAAGGAATGAATACTGGGTAACATGAATGCGTGTCAGTGTGTGAATGGATGTGTAAGAGAGAGTGAATGTGCATTTATTTATCATAATGTTCAGTGTTTGACTTCTCATCTTATGCCTGGTAAACTGTGAATGAACTATTATGTGAATGTTGAAAGTTGCCGTACTTTATTGAGGGAGGACATTGTTTTGGTCTAGTTCTCACACTTAGGGATTTCAGATCGGAGTCCAGGAAAAAAATAAAAATAAGATTGACCCTGATTGCACTTAGGCATTGCATGGAGGCAGTACATAAAACTTTCTTTAAAATCCATATGCAAATGAGTTAAAACCATTTACAAAATACACATTATTTATTTTTGTGATTATTTTTATTCAAACGTATTTTTAAATTGAAATAAATATTAAAAATTCAAATTATAAAAATAAATAAATTGATTGAAATCAATGAAACAATCAATAACACAATTTAATTAAACAAATTGTCTGTAAGGGCATTTGTAGGAGCATCACTCAATGGATCAGGGGCAGAAATTATGACTTTCCCCACAAAATGAAAGGTGAGAACCTGCTGTTATATATTATATAATATATGGACTCATATCAGGCTGTGATCCACCAGATAAATCAGTGCCCTCTGCTCTTGTGACGAGAGTCTACAGATGCCGGACCGTTGCTCAACTCATTCTACTTCAGTGCTGAGAAAAGAGAGACATCATTTCCATGCATTCAGTGGCGATGATCCGTTCAAGGTATTAGATGCAAATATGACTCTCTATAATAATGCATAGAAGCTCATTTAAAGGAATAGATCCCCTAAACATGTAAATGTTTCTGACTTCCTTCAGTGGAAGAAAAAAGATCTTTCTGCTCTTTCATATTGACCAGCAGAGGACGCTCTATCCTAAAATATACAGGATTTAAAAACACTGAAAGATGATTACAATGTGTATCACTTGAACAGATAAATACATGACAGAAAACCATTTTAAACATAGTTTTACCACCTTCATGAGCTCTATAACAGCAGAAGAGATCATTCCCATTCATCTCAAGGGTTTCTCCGGTGGTGAATAAACATAACCTGAAGGAGATTTCACTGCAAAACTGTTAATGAATGTCTGTTTAATCCTTTTAATGAAGTGATCTGGATAATACATTTATATTTTGATGGTCTTCCATAATATAGGCTCCATGTTTGAACTCCTGTAGTGCTGTTTAAATCTTTTAAATGAGCCAATCGTTCTCTTTCACTTTCATGCACTGAAGTCTGTCTCTTTTAAAGTGCTTGACTGCTTTCCCGGAGTCTGACTGAAGCAAGTATCAAACATATCAAGTGACACAAGCACTGTCAGTCATTGCCAATGTTATTTACTGGCTGGTTTATTTTATCTATATGTATTTATTTGGTTATTGACTGGCTGATTTATTGATTCCATGTTCTTGCCATGAAACGTCAGTGCTGACATATCATTCATTAATCCTACAGGCTTATAATAACCCAAATCATCTCGCTAACAACTCAATAGTTTTAAGATAAACTTCAACCCCAGGTCATATTAAATAGTAAAAAACAAGCTACATGAGTTCTGATGTTACTGTTCCTCTGTGTGTTTGTACATTATCTGGCTGTATATCTAAAGATCATAAAACGGTCCGTGGGCATGACGTCTGAGGCTGAGACTAAGTTTAGTTTATTGTATATAATATTATATTATAACTTTAGTTGCCGTCTTGCTTTTATCACATGCTATTGCATTTGTGTTACGTACTGTATTGCAATAAATGTGAAAAGAAGGATGTGACCGTTTGAGCAGACACCCAAATGTCTGTACAACAACTCTTTCTCTCCTCTAAAGTAGCCCAACATGGCCTCACCCCCTTTGTTGCATGTTCCCGGAGGCGGAGTTTATGTAAATTTTACGGTTTGTGATGTCACCAACCCAGGAAGAAGCTCATTGTAGTCCCTACCAGCCGTTTGTTGTAGTTCTTAAAAAGCGATTTCTTTAAAATAAAATATCTCCCTTTGCTTTGAGCGTCGTAACTTTGCAGACGTTGTTTATGCTCAAACAGTAACACTACACACTAACTAAAGTTTAAAAAGTGCCATCATAAACTGGACTCCTTTAAGCTGGACTATGACACTATTTACTTCTAGATCTGATGTACAGCCAACACAAACTTTGTTGCATTAATTTCCAGTTATCACTGTAAATCTGCTTTGAAACGATCTGTATTGTAAAAAGCGCTATCTTCTGCCCACTTAGTGCTGTAGTTTCTGGTCTCATCAATGGACTGCCCATCCCAGTGCTGACTCTCACTCTTGTCACTGGTTCTGGTTGCTGGAATATCTCTTGGCGCTGATTGCTGTAATGACCTTGGGACTGATTTGCGCTGTTTATGCTGCTGTTCGCCTCATAATGACCTTCTTGCATGTCTGACTCCTCTATTGTCTTCCTGGATCTGATCACTATGGACTGTCTCTCTGGTCTGACCCGTCCCCTGTCTGAAACCACGAATTTGGCTCATAGTCTTTTCAGTTGGAAGTGCAAATAAAGACTTTTTTCTGCTTTCTTGCCCATCCTTCCAGTAAACCTGACATTTTTGGTCTTGCCATGCATGGATACAACACTGTTAAATGATGCTCACATTCCCGACATCCATCATGCAGCAGTTCCGTAAGTATCATGGCTGCTGAACAGAGTTGAACACCTTGACCCTTTCCATCAGGGCACGCTCAGATCTGCTGCACAGAGTGTTGTCATGTGACAGCCCTGGCGTTCTGCAGGTTCATATATCAAGGTGCCAAGAATTGAAAGCAAAACTGTTGTTGTTTGGTGACTTTACTGGAAGTTCTAACAAAACAACACAAGATGTGACATGTTTTGTCAAAGTTGATGAGAATGACGGATGAGACTGACATTGGAGATATGCATCTCTTTAATCCTCTGTATGTTCATTACACTTATGATTCAACATTCTGAAATTTGTGCTGGTGTTCTCAGAAAGAGACTAAAGAGACACAAGACTAAATGAGCCGGAAATTTCATACAAAAAATTATGTTGAAGAACCTGTCTGAATACATACGAAAGCTCTTTGTGGTGCGAGCACCTGCTTCACCCGTCTGTGTTATGCTAACATGTTGTGAATGGTCACACATAATTTTGTTAGAGCTTCATACAAAGTATATAGTAGCATATACATAGTATTTAACACAAAAGCCAATAAAAGCACTGATCCAGAAGGTATTCTAAACTATTATGAAGTCTAAACTATCTTTATGTCTACATTTCAGTGGCATAACACTTAAAATATAAAATATCCATCTTTACCTGTTTGCATCGTGTCATGGGATGCATTAAGTAAAACAACATCAGCTTTGAAATCTATTTTGTGTTCTATAATACAAGCAATTTTTATGTAAGTTGGGAGTGTGCAATACTGTATATGAATGATCAGAAATATTGATTCTTAAATATGCCTAACAATAATATCTGCTTAAACTCTCTACATTACTGCATTCTGAACTCCTTGCATATAAATATAGTTGCCTCTGGCTATATTACTGTAATGCATTTCATAATCATGAATCATAAAGAGTATACTTTGAGTTTTTTGATGATAAACAATTCTGAATAAATTATGAATTGTTGATCTAACAGACTAAATATCTTGTGATCTTGTATTTTTGCATTGAACGTATGTTTAATTTTATTAAAAAATGTTTCATGAGGCTGTTGAAAGCCATAACAACTTTGGGACTTTCCTGATAACATTTTGATATCTGCTTACGGAAACAGAGCCAAAGTAATCTGTGATGTGCACTGTTCACTTTGCCAAAGCTTTTAGGTGCATACCATTACCTTTTATAGAAATGTTTCTTTGGGAATTTTGCTGCGTTATGGACATTGTATCAGGGCCTCCCATGAAGGTGTCCTCTAGTCTCATGGTTAGTGGAATGCAATGAAAAACACCTGTACATGTAGCTCTCTGGCTGCTGCTTTACCTTCTGTAGATGTTTGGTGCAGATCATCCTCTCCATTTATCTTTTCATAAAATCTGCATTGGCTCAGTCTGTGATCAAACATGCTCCCATGAAAGTTTTAAAGATGAAAGATTTATAAACCGATGATACGCCCTGAGTTATTCCTACTTCTGTGGGATTTTAGAGGGTGCTCGACTACTTCACCCAGCTGCTATTCTAACCTCAGCGAGTTCAGATTTAGCTGTCCTGGGTAGGCTGGGACATCCAGAACAGCCTCTGGCACTGGAGAGCAGCGGGTCTGCCTCTGGAGCCCACAGCATGCTGCTAACCACCCTAAATGCTGAGTAAAAATAGAGAGCGTTGGTTAGCAGGCCCATAGACAATGCCAACTCCTTCTCTCTCTCTCTCTCTCTCTCTCTCTCTCTCTCTCTCTCTCTCTCTCTAAGAGTTTGGGAGGAATCTAAAGGGATGTACAGAGAGCTGAAAAGCAGGGGCGATTCTAGGATTTCAACATTAGCGTATGATTTAAAAAAAATAGTAAGTCCCACTGAAATGCCTTGAAATGCAAAGGGTTATTCAATGCGTTGACGTAATTTCTACTGAAACATGAATGACAGGGCGGGACATATCGATCAGCTCCTCCCCTTTTTTTAAATAGCCAATCGTGTTTAGTTTATATCACAGCTCAGAGCCATTGAGCTCAGTAAAGCCACAATATCCGCCAAATCTCTAACCGTTTCTCCTCCTAATCTCCTCCATATCTCTTTTAAGTATAAATATAATTCAAACAGGTCTGATACATTTTCTGGTCTGCACCAACTCGATCACATGATCCGCTCTGTGCTGTCGTGTCTCTGGGCCGGAGCTGCATCAGTTCATGTGACACTAACATTAAAACAGTTCTCATTTGCCCCAATGGAAAGCATATTTATACTGTCTGATCGTTCCCTATCCCTATATAGTGCACGGTGTGATTGTTCCCTATCCCCTATATAGTGCACTGTCTGATCGTTCCCTATCCTCTATATAGTGCACTGTCTGATCGTTCCCTATCCTCTATATAGTGCACTGTCTGATTGTTCACCTATCCTCTATATAGTGCACTGTCTGATCGTTCACCTATCCCCTATATAGTGCACTGTATAATCGTTCCCTATCCCCTATATAGTGCACTGTCTGAAGCGTTCCCTATCCCCTATATAGTGCACTGTCTGATCGTTCCCTATCCTCTATATAGTGCACTGTCTGAATCGCTCCCTATCCCCTATATAGTGTGCTGTCTGATCGTTCACCTATCCTCTATATAGTGCACTTTCTGATCGTTCACCTATCCTCAATATAGTGCACTGTCTGATCGCTCCCTATCCCCTATATAGTGAACTCTGATTGTTCCCTATCCCCTATATAGTGTACTGTCTGATCGTTCCCTATCCTCTATATAGTGCACTGTCTGATCGTTCACCTATCCTCTATATAGTGCACTGTCTGATCGCTCCCTATCCCCTATATAGTGCACTCTGATTGTTCCCTATCCCCTATATAGTGCACTGTCTGATCGTTCACCTATCCTCTATATAGTGCACTGTCTGAAGCATTCCCTATCCCCTATATTGTGCACTGTCTGATCGTTCCCTATCCCCTATATAGTGCACTGTCTGATCATTCCCTATCCCCTATATAGTGCACTGTCTGATCATTCCCTATCCCCTATATAGTGCACTGTCTGATCGTTCACCTATCCCCTATATAGTGCACTGTCTGATCATTCCCTATCCCCTATATAGTGCACTGTCTGATCATTCCCTATCCCCTATATAGTGCACTGTCTGATCATTCCCTATCCCTATATTGTGCACTGTCTGATCGTTTCCTATCCCTATATAGTGCACTGTCTGATCATTCCCTATCCCCTATATAGTGCACTGTCTGATCATTCCCTATCCCCTATATAGTGCACTGTCTGATCGTTCACCTATCCCTATATAGTGCACTGTCTGATCATTCCCTATCCCTATATAGTGCACTGTCTGATCATTCCCTATCCCTATATAGTGCACTGTCTGATCATTCCCTATCCCTATATAGTGCACTGTCTGATCATTCCCTATCCCCTATATAGTGCACTGTCTGATCATTCCCTATCCCCTATATAGTGCACTGTCTGATCATTCCCTATCCCCTATATAGTGCACTGTCTGATCGTTCACCTATCCTCTATATAGTGCACTGTCTGATCGTTCCCTATCCCCTATATAGTGCACTGTCTGATCGTTCACCTATCCCCTATATTGTGCACTGTCTGATCGTTCCCTATCCCCTATATAGTGCACTGTCTGATCGTTCACCTATCCCCTATATAGTGCACTTTCTGATCATTCCCTATCCTCTATATAGTGCACTGTCTGATCGTTCCCTATCCCCTATATAGTGCACTGTCTGATCGTTCACCTATCCCCTATATTGTGCACTGTCTGATCGTTCCCTATCCCCTATATAGTGCACTGTCTGATCGTTCACCTATCCTCTATATAGTGCACTGTCTGATCGTTCACCTATCCTCTATATAGTGCACTGTCTGATCGTTCCCTATCCCCTATATAGTGCACTGTCTGATCGTTCACCTATCCCTATATTGTGCACTGTCTGATCGTTCCCTATCCCCTATATAGTGCACTCTCTGATCGTTCACCTATCCCCTATATAGTGCACTTTCTGATCATTCCCTATCCTCTATATAGTGCACTGTCTGATCGTTCCCTATCCCCTATATAGTGCACTGTCTGATCGTTCACCTATCCCCTATATAGTGCACTGTCTGATCGTTCACCTATCCCCTATATAGTGCACTGTCTGATCGTTGGCTATCCCCTATATAGTGCACTGTCTGATCATTCCCTATCCCCTATATAGTGCACTGTCTGATCATTCCCTATCCCCTATATAGCGCACTGTCTGATCGTTCACCTATCCCCTATATAGTGCACTGTCTGATCATTCCCTATCCCCTATATAGTGCACTGTCTGATCATTCCCTATCCCTATAGTGCACTGTCTGATCGTTCACCTATCCCCTATATAGTGCACTGTCTGATCGTTCACCTATCCTCTATATAGTACACTGTCTGATCGTTCCCTATCCCCTATATAGTGCACTGTCTGATCGTTCACCTATCCCCTATATTGTGCACTGTCTGATCGTTCCCTATCCCCTATATAGTGCACTGTCTGATCGTTCACCTATCCCCTATATAGTGCACTTTCTGATCATTCCCTATCCTCTATATAGTGCACTGTCTGATCGTTCCTATCCCTATATAGTGCACTGTCTGATCGTTCACCTATCCTCTATATAGTGCACTGTCTGATCGTTCCCTATCCCCTATATAGTGCACTGTCTGATCGTTCACCTATCCCTATATTGTGCACTGTCTGATCGTTCCCTATCCCTATATAGTGCACTGTCTGATCGTTCACCTATCCCTATATAGTGCACTTTCTGATCATTCCCTATCCTCTATATAGTGCACTGTCTGATCGTTCCCTATCCCCTATATAGTGCACTGTCTGATCGTTCACCTATCCTCTATATAGTGCACTGTCTGATCATTCACCTATCCTCTATATAGTGCACTGTCTGATCGTTCCCTATCCCCTATATAGTGCACTGTCTGATCGTTCACCTATCCCCTTTATAGTGCACTGTCTGATCGTTCCCTATCCCCTATATAGTGCACTGTCTGATCGTTCACCTATCCTCTATATAGTGCACTGTCTGATCGTTCCCTATCCCCTATGTAGTGCACTGTCTGATCGTTCCCTATCCCCTATATAGTGCACTGTCTGATTGTTCCCTATCCTCTATATAGTGCACTGTCTGATCGTTCACCTATCCTCTATATAGTGCACTGTATGATCTTTCCCTATCCCCTATATAGTGCACTGTCTGATCGTTCACCTATCCCCTATATAGTGCACTTTCTTATTCGTTCACCTATCCCCTATATAGTGCACTGTCTGATCGTTCCCTATCCCCTATATAGTGCACTGTCTGATTGTTCCCTATCCTCTATATAGTGCACTGTCTGATCGTTCACCTATCCTCTATATAGTGCACTGTATGATCTTTCCCTATCCCCTATATAGTGCACTGTCTGATCGTTCACCTATCCCCTATATAGTGCACTGTCTGATCGTTCACCTATCCCCTATATAGTGCACTTTCTTATTCGTTCACCTATCCTCTATATAGTGCACTGTCTGATCGTTCCCTATCCTCTATATAGTGCACTGTCTGATCGTTCCCTATCCCCTAAATAGTGCACTGTCTGATCGTTGGCTATCCTCTATATAGTGCACTGTCTGATCGTTCACCTATCCCCTATATAGTGCACTTTCTGATCATTCCCTATCCTCTATATAGTGCACTGTCTGATCGTTGGCTATCCTCTATATAGTGCACTGTCTGATCGTTGGCTATCCTCTATATAGTGCACTGTCTGATCGTTCACCTATCCCCTATATAGTGCACTGTGATTGTTCCCTATCCCCTATATAGTGCACTGTCTGAAGCGTTCCCTATCCTCTATATAGTGCACTGTCTGATCGTTCCCTATCCCCTATATAGTGCACTGTCTGATCGTTGGCTATCCCCTATATAGTGCACTGTCTGATCGTTCACCTATCCCCTATATAGTGCACTGTCTGATCGTTGGCTATCCCCTATATAGTGCACTGTCTGATCGTTGGCTATCCCCTATATAGTGCACTGTCTGATCGTTGGCTATCCCCTATATAGTGCACTGTCTGATCGTTGGCTATCCTCTATATAGTGCACTGTCTGATCGTTCCCTATCCCCTATATAGTGCACTGTCTGATCGTTCACCTATCCCCTATATAGTGCACTGTCTGATCGTTCACCTATCCTCTATATAGTGCACTGTCTGAAGCGTTCCCTATCCCCTATATAGTGCACTGTCTGATCGTTCACCTATCCTCTATATAGTGCACTGTCTGAAGCGTTCCCTATCCCCTATATAGTGCACTGTCTGATCGTTCACCTATCCTCTATATAGTGCACTGTCTGAAGCGTTCCCTATCCCCTATATAGTGCACTGTCTGATCGTTCACCTATCCTCTATATAGTGCATATCCTCTATATATCCCCTATATAGTGCACTCTGTCTGATCGTTCCCTGTCCCCTATATAGTGCACTGTCTGATCGTTCCCTATCCTCTATATAGTGCACTCTGATTGTTCCCTATCCCCTATAGAGTGCAGAATAAAACATGTTTACAGCCTGGGACAAGTTGTGGTTTTGGTCTATATGGCAAATTTTGCCCTTAATGACGACTGTGATGGGGTGAACTCATTTGTTTACATTATATAAAGCCTTAAAGTTCTGCATAATTAAGGGCGCGGCCACTTTTTGAGTGACAGGTGGACACGTCACCTCAGCTCCACCCACCTCCCGCATCTTTGCCCATTTTCTGTTATCTGGGAGTGACACACGGTGACGTGTTGCCACGGTAACAGCTGACTTTGAGGCTTCAAAACTGCTCTTCAGAAACCTATGGATGATGTCATGGACACTATATGTCCATATTTATTTTACAGTCTATGGTCTGAACATATCTTGTTTTCAGACCAGCAAGCCCATGGGCGACCAGATGGGCACGAGTCCATGCTTTTTAAACAACGTGGCACTGGACGTGAGATAACTGCGTCTGGCTGAAACTACCAAAAAACACATGCGGCCCTGATGTCCACTACAGAGGACATAGCATAACATATGGGGAAAAAGTCTCAATTAAAAAACAGAGTCTCAGGAGGATATAACAATTGGCTTTACATCAAGTCAGTTGTCGCTTTGTTTCACACTTGATGGTTCTAGTCAGGGCCGTAGGCAGGGTTTTAAAATCAGTGAGGTCCCAAATATGAGGTAGTTAAGGAGGTTCGGGGGGGAAATTTTTGATTTCTCTGATCTACATATGTGCATTTTTAAGATGTTTGAAGGCCAAACAATTTCTAATAAATAGCTTTCAAAACATCTGCATTAGGCGTCTGCAGATTACTTGTCAATACCCCCCTAAAGCTGAGCTTTGACTGTAGTCTCTAATGTGGGGTTAATTGTAACACACATGGTTTAAAACTTTCCACACATGCCAGCAGAAGACACAAGCCGGGTTCACAATGAGCTCCTATTAGAACTACACTATTCTATTCCATACTTTTATTAATTCTATTGAGAAACCATGAGAAAAAGGTGAATAAGTAAGAAATGATTCATTATTATGTTTTGTACAATGTTGTAGTATAGCTGTATTTTACGATGTGTTTATCAAACTCAAAAATAGTTTTTGTTTTCTATTATATCAGATAACATTTTAAGCTGTCGTATGCTCATCTAACAATCTGCCCCCACCTATGGGGCATGTTGTCACATTTCACTTCTATTCTTTTGGAGTAAATCAAGAAAACTGTGTTAATGAAAGAACCACATTATTGTTCTAGACATGTGTAGGGGTGTGCGATATTGACAAAAAAAAATCTCTATATTTTCTGTGATTTTCTGGATAATTAGAGGATATTTTGCTGAGTGTGTTATTGTGCTGGTACTTTGGTAGGTTTAGGAATGCCGTGGTCAGCTGACATGTGTGGTGGTCAGTTCACAGAAGTGACAGAAATCATCTTTTTTTACCTTGGCATCATTTGTGTCAATTTCATAAATTTAATAAAAATGTATTATAAGAAGACACAATAGGGCTGTTACCAATCAAATTAAATAAGTGTCAAAATTAATCTTTGCAGTGCAGAGGAAACAGAAGCTGCATCTGAAGTGGCATTTAGATCATTTACTAGGGATGCACCGAAATCAAAATTCTTGGCCGAAACCGTAAACCGAAAAAGAGGAAACCAAGGCCGAAAGTCGAAAACCGAAACACCGAAAGAAATTATGCCAATTATTAGTACCATTGCATTTATGGCTATGACTGTGTAACTTTACTAAAAATCAAGGCATTGCAATTGCATAAATTAATATTAAAGTTTCAAATAATAAATCAATTACAAATTATGCAAATATTTATTTAGCACATTGCAACAATGCACAGTATAAAATAAAAATGTTTAACTTGACCTCACTCATGTGTACATTAAATAATAATGTACAGGCCTACTGGCCTGCAGAAAGGTACATAATTTTAATAAAGCAATCAAACATAAAATAACTGCATATTTAACTGTTTAAATTAAAGATGAATTATTATTAAACTTACAAAAGATATTCAATCAAGAGCAGTGAGTGATGTCCTTGTCTTTTGTTGACATTAAACAGACCGCAGTAATGGCTACTGCCCCTTTAAGACCTGATGCAGGGATATGCGTCGTCTTTCTCGACTGTATACAGTATACAGGCATACAGACTATGTCTGCAGGGATACTCATCAAGATGGACATGTTGACATACTTTTTGTGTGAATTTGTCCGTTTAAGCGCAAGACTTGAAAGAGAACTCAGTGTTTGCGCGCTGTGAGACGAGTGCGCGCTTTCGGGTGAGTGCACAGAGACAGATCTTCTCACAGCGCGCGAGTTCTCATTCCCGTCTTCTGGCTCTACACCCGGTGATGACGCGAAAACGACTGGTCATATTCGATCATACGGCAGCACTCGCATGCATTGAACAAAGTTTACAAAGACAGACCGTTTTGCCCAAGTTTTTCTTTTATTATCGCTGTTGTTGTAGTGTATCATTGAGGAGCCAGCACCTGTATCCATCAACAGAAACATAAACAAAGCATTATTTTCAAGTTACAACCCATAGATGCGTCATCAGATGTGAGATGAACCACATACGTCCACACAGCGGACATGTTGCTTGTTTAGACCGTAGACAAGCACGTGCAGGTCGCGGTGTGTGTTTGCGTCATCACAACATTTCGGCCTTATTGTTTCGGTGATAAAAGTCTTTCGGCCGAAAACCGAAAATGCCCTTTTGGGCCATTTTCGGCCGAAAATTTTCGGTGGCCGAATATTCGGTGCATCCCTATCATTTACACTAACTGTTTACTGTTTGATCATTTACACAGCTCAGAAGTGACAAATGAATAACCTGCAGTTATGCATAAATAATGTTTTGATGTTTAAAACATAAAAAATGTTGAATAATATTGATATTTGAAATTATTTAAAACATGAGAAGATACTTTACCTGTGAAATTAAAACCGCCAGTAGGTGGCAGCAAGTCAGGTTTAATGAGTGAGTCATTGAGATTCAACCGATTCATTCAAACAGCTGATTCATTCAAGCAACGAAGCATTTTACTATCTTAATCTATCTTAGTCATTGAATCATTGATTCAATTGATTTGTTTAAAAAGCTGATTCGTTCAGTATGAAAACACCGCTGTGTTTTGCTCAGAGACTCAGATACAGTGCTGTGTCTTTGTTTTGAACAATTTTCGGTGGCGAAATAGAGCAAAAACAGGCAATATGGAAGTCTAAACTGTAAGTCACTTAATATAACTTCTTGTTTAGTAAACTTGCATAAAATTTGAAAAACTGCAATCTTTGTGTGAAATATTATTAACTATATATTATATAATCACGCAGTGAAAGCGTATTCTCTAATGCACCCGCAATAGTCTATTCAAGAATTTAATTTTATTAGTTGACCTTATTATTTTTGTCAGTTGTTTAATATTTCTGTTCTAAAAAATGAAATGTTCAGTTTAGCTACTTACACTCGCACTTTATGTGTCCGTTTACTGAAAGGTTGAGCTGGAATTTGCGCTCAGCATCTTGACCACAAAGCCCGCCTACTTTGATTTGATTGGTCATCTCAATTATAATATTTTGACATTGACGTCCGATGAGAAGTTCTTGGTGCTGTACTTTTTTCTTGCATCATTTAAGTAGTGTTAATACTATATTAGGCATTTATTTCACAACATTTATTAGGCTATATACACCTCGGGAAAATACCGAGGTCCGTGACCTCATAGCTGGCTACGGCCATGGTTCTACGCCAGTTGATTTGGTTGTAAGCACGACAGACAGGATTGCTGAAGGAGCTGTGTCTTTAAGAGAGACTTTAGGTAGGCGTGTGTAGCACTCGGACTGATGTGAGGCGCTCTTCCTTCACTCACTGCCACTTCTGAAGTCACAGCGCTACATTCACGGCATCAACACAAACGGATTACAACCTGGACAGCGCCTTTCTCTCAAATATGAAGATATACGGTAAGTAAACAAGACTTGCTGATTTGTGCCAGCCGTGTGATGCTCTTTCATGATGATTGCTCTTGCTAATATTGCAGAGATTACATATTTCACAGCATCTCGGTTAAATGTGGACCTTTCCTGTTTACTTCTTTAGATATTAAACTTAAATAAAATGCACAAAATGCACATTCGAATTTCCCTTTTTTTTGGTTTGTTGTAGCCTAATATTAAAGGCTGATATCTGTTTTTCCCATTGCAAAGCCCTGCAGCGTTTTGGGAATGATCCATGTGGAATTTCAGGCGTTCATGGCAGTCAGTGATTGATTGGTTTTGTGAATAAGAGCGTTGTTATTTCACTTCTACATGCGTGTATCCGAAATGTGATTACAAACACAGTGTTTTACAGTTAGATTTCAATCAGAAATCCAATTGCCGGTGTTGTGAAGTGTAGTCAGTGTCAGGCTGTATTTTTTTCATGGCGAGTAGAGGGCGCTGTTTCCCTCTTTCCACATTGGGAAAAATTACAAATCATAAAACATACTAAAAACATTTTTTAACGTTCTTCAAATTATCTTGTCACGTTGTCTCTTTTATTGTGTCTGACAAAATACACAATGATATAACTAATTTATGCACAATACTCATGTAATATCCTTTTGTTTGTTACCATAATTCTGCCCATATGTTGGCAACCGATGAATAAAGTCAAATGGCTTTGTAGTTTGTAAAGAAGAAAAAGTATACTAAAGGGCAGATTTTAATTGTCATGCAAAGTTTTGTGTTCACATAGGACGTTGGTGGCTCATTTATGGCTCAGCCCCCATAAGGTAGCTGTAAAATTATTACAAAATACCAATGCCAACTCAGACTTAATAATGAGGCCAGCTTGCAACTTTAGTGACCCCATTTTGTATGAGTGATTCTATAAAAATAAAAATAAAAAAACTGTTCACTAACTGAAGTTCTTATTGAAAACATTAAATTTTTAATAATTCAGTCAGTGCTTGCCAAACACAAGTTAGGCTACTTGGTTTTTTTCGTTACTCTCTCTTCTCTAGTATTGTTTGTCAACTCAGTTACTGTCAATTATGATACCTACTGTCAACATTGTTACTCTACCTTGGTAACAGAATTATTCAACTTTTTAGCCAATAACTCCACTTGCTAGCATAAATGCTAAGAGCACATGGCACTAATGACATCTTTTAAACAACTGTGTGACCAGTGATGAATTCTGTTTTCCTTTTGATATTGTTTGTTTTACGTTTTACAAAATAACTCATGGTGTAGGAACTTTTTATATTAAAACACTTTCTCAGCGCTTCAGATCTTATCAGCGAGGGAACATGACATCATTTCCTGTGTCTTACATAGTTGTGGGAGATAATTGCCACCAATTTAATGGCAAAGTATGATACGGTCACATAATTGGTGCAAGATTTATGGACAGATAAAAGTTTTTTTTTTAAAAGATTTAATGTTGTAGAATTCAGAAAGTTACAATGTAGGGATTTTATAAATAAAATAATTGAAATATTATCAAAATAAAAGTTAAATAAAATATTTTGACTACACAATACATGATGGAAAATTAATTTGGACAGCAAGATATCATGATTTTCAGCTATATAAGACACTTATACAGAAAATATTATATTGGTATGGCCTGTAAAATCTTGTGATCCATGGCAATGAGTAATTATTTAAAATAAAATGATTAAAAATATAACCATTTGAAAAAAATCTGAAATAAATAATGACTTTGGACACCAAATGTACTGTACCTGCAATTATAGAATCACCCGTATACACCACATGAGTTTTCTCTGTGTCAGTTTTCCATCAGCGGCTTTATTCTTCTGACCAAGTGAGGGTTTTTTTTGGGGGGAGGAAAAAGTCCCAGGGTGGTTATATCACATCCATGCATATCAATGGGCATTGTGCACACATGTATGCTTACCCAGTGAGTGAGATGGAAGTCACTGATGTCAGCTGCTCAGACTCTTGTGTTGTGGTTGGCAGGGCTTCTGGCTGGGATACAAGTAAAGTGAGAACGTAGGTGTTCTCCCGGCTGCTTCCGTATGGGACGGCAGCTTCTGGAAACATGCAGTGTGTCTCCAGATGTTGATTGACATTAGCACCAACACGCCAAAACTAATAGAAAGTAAACATGCACGTATGCATGGAATATGGGGTATCTTTGTTCAATGGCTTTTGGCACTAGAGGAACCGCTAAATTCCTTTAAAAAAGACCAGATTTATTTTTACATATTCTTAAAAGCAAATGAATGGAGCTTGCCTGTGCTTGCCATGGTGTTGGAGTTGGCCTGACATCTTGCCCAGTTCTTGGTGGTTTGTAGGGCATTGGCTTTTGTTTTTGGTGGTTGCTAGGTGTTTCCTTACTGGTCAAAGCCAAAACAGCCCATTTTAAGTCTGATTCATGTGTCAGGTGTCAATTATGAATCAAGATATGATTTTTCTTTTCACATGTGACCATATATCTGATTCCTTAGCACCTCTTCTCAATAAGCCACACAAATTTCAATATCATTCAGTTTTCTGGATGTATGTCCATTAATTCATTCACATATCCCAGTTCAAGAACATTTTAATGAAATATAAAGAGAATAAGTGTGAAAAATTGTAATCCTATTTTACTATTGTCCCAGACATCCTTTATTAGACGTCCTTTACTACAGGAAAATATAAATAGTCTACTCTTATTAAATGCGCCATTGTTCTTCTATAGTATAACACTGAACTGACTGACAGCTTCAGGAATTATTAAAGGAGCTCAAGTAAGTAAAGTGTTCCTCTGCCGCCAACTACTGGTTATAGTGGTCATTTCATGTGTGTATATATATATATATTTTAAAAAGTTTGTTTGCCACAAAGTGTTAGTTTTCTTACACCTACAAATCATCACATACATTTAAAAATAAATAAATAATAATAATTACAATTGGATAACATTTAGAGCTTTTTAAGTGCTGGAAAAAGGATTAAGCCCTGGAAAACCCTTTAAAAGTGCTTGAATTTTACTCTCAAAAGGTTGTATGAAACATTTGACTATTTCAGCTCCAATAACGTGGTTAATACATTGAATCCATGGTGAATGTTGGTGATTTGTGGACAAACCTCTGGGGGGTATTCCAGAAAGCAAGGTTAACTTACCATCACATATACCCTGAACTCCCGGTTGATTAACCAAATCTTGCTTACTCAAGGTATGCTGGTTCCAAAAGTGCATCTGGGAGTAAGTTCAGACAACTCTGACTATGTTCACGATTAACACACAAGACAGTCTCAACAAAGCAGTCTTTACATAACCAATTTAATGCACACCGCCACCTATTTGGTGGTTGTGCAATAATTATTTAAAACTTTATTCACTGAGAATAAGGATTATATTGTTTGTTTGATGCTCATTAACTGAATGCAGATCCATGTGTGAGATGACAATAAAATAAATATATTTTAATTGAATTAACATCACCTTTGTTATAATAGTGCTTTAGAATTAATATATAATATTGTATATTATAACTGTAACTATATAACAAATTTAGTTATATTAATATCTATATTAATTATATAACACACATCTGAATACCTCCTTAAGCAAACTAACCCTGGATCATGAGCCGCTCCAGAGCAGGTTATGTGCAGAGAGTGAGTTGCTATGGTTACTTGCATACCCTGAAAGTTACCTCCATCTGGAACCGAAAGTTGAGGTTATCCTGTAGGGGCAATAGGGTTCATGTAGGTTGTCTACAAACCTGAAGGTTTGTGGTTCGATCCCCGGTTCCACCTGACCAAGTGTCGAGGTGTCCATGAGCAAGACACCCAACCCCAGCTGCTCCTGACGAGCTGGATGGCGCCTTGCTTTGCTGACACCGCCGTCGGTGTGTGAATGAGAGTGAATGCTGAATGTGAGGCAACATGCGTAGCGCTTTGGTGGCCATGGGTCTGTTGAAAACACTATATAAATGCAGTCCATTTATCCGCTTACTTACTCTTAAACATACCCGGGTATATCACATAACCTGCTTTCTGGAATACCCCTCTGAACTTCGGTCATGAATCATGGCCCAATGTTGCTCCTGGTTTCCATGTCAGCGCTTTTTGATCTGATATCTATGGTTTATAGCAGAGCGCTATATTATATAGCGATGTTATTAATTCTGTGGTGAATTTAAACACTTTCTCACTGGATCTCCCAGTTTTGTGTAGTAACGGTGTCACGTGGTCGAGATTGGCACGTGAATGAGCTCGGCTCAAACGAGTAGCGCGGTTCCTTTCTGCTTTCGTTTGCTGTTTGATGTTCCTCATTTGTAATACAGAAATGGCAGCCCTTATCAGTTGGACATGGTGGATTAGGCACCAGTGCAACCTCTAACAATGTAGTCGCACCAGCACACAATTTGGTCGCAGTCTGGAGCCCTGCCTTTGGCACTTACTGGTCCAGTAATATGTAAGTTACATTTGTTCTTGTTTGTTAACCCTTCTCTCAGTCATTCTGCAGGACAGCTCTCTAGTTTAGGGAAGTGTAGTGGCTCTGTGGACGTTGTTGACACTGCTCCTCTGAGGTCTGTCAATAATTAGCAACTCAGCACAATATACAGTATCTCTACAGCCCTCTCTGCCAATCACAGCCTGTAGTTACAACCCCCTGTGCCCAGCTGGTGTGTGTTAGCCAAAGAGAGTTGACTGCAGGAAAATCTGGAAGCATTTATTAATAGCATCCAAGCGTCTGTGCTAGAAACACACTGCATGCCTTTGTCTCCTCGCCACTGGTCGCCTGTCTGCTTTACACAGGCCTGTTCTTGTGTGTTAGTGGTAGCCGTTCTTGGCATGTTATGGTTGCAGTGAGCAAAGCGAGCGGTCCTAGTGTTTGTAACTCTGACTGCCCCGTCTGGTGCTGTGTTTATATACACTGAACGCGCCACTTATCAGTGTTTGCACTAGTAATAGAAATAAAGAATAAAGAAGTGCTGTCTCAACACCAAGAGAAATTCAGTCTGGTGTATTTAACAAATTATTTAGAAGAACGAAAAGTTGTGTAATGTATGAATGGATTTTCACTAATAATAAAAGCTTCTTGAAGGAAAGCATAGTATTACTTTTCTAAGTGATTGTACCTTTGCCATCCATCCATCCATCCATCAATTTTTAAGTGCAAAATAAAGCACTCTAATGTCTAGGATGCTGTATTTCAGATTCCATCCATCCGTCCATCCATCCGTCCATCCATCCGTCCGTCCGTCCGTCTGTCCGTCCATCCATCCATCCATCCATCCATCCATCCATCCATCCCACTCTAAATCTATATGCTGTATTTCAGACTCCATCCATCCCTCTCTCCATCCATCCATCTATCCATCCATCCATCCATCCATCCATCCATCCATCCATCCATCCATCCATCCATCCATCCATCCATCCCACTCTAAATCTATATGCTGTATTTCAGACAACATCCATCCCTCTCTCCATCCATCTATCCATCCACCCCTTTCTCCCTCCATTGTCCATCTGTCTGTCCATCTGTCCATTTCTCCCTCCCTGCCTCCTTCATTCATTTGTCCGTACATCTGTGTCTGTCCATCCGTCCGTTTAAAAAAAAAAAATTTATAAGTGTAATATAAAGCAATCTAATGTTAAGGATGCCAATTTCAGATGCCATCCATCAACTTTTTAAGTCCAATATAAAGCATTCTAATGTCTAGGACGATATATCATCCATCCATCTATCCATCCATCCATCATCGCATTCTAACTCTAGGATGCTGTATTTCAGATTCCATCCGTCCCTCTCTCCATCAATCCATCCACCCCTCTCTCCCTCCATCATCCATCCGTCCATCCATCCATCCATCCATCCATCTCCTCCCTGCCTCCTTCATTTGTTTGTCCGTACATCCGTGTCTGTCCGTCCATCTGTTTTTTCTTTTACTTTTTATAAGTGCAATATAAAGCACTCTAATGTTTAGGATGCTATATTTCTGATGCCATCTATCCATTTTTAAGTGCAATATAAAGCATTCTAATGTCTAGGACGATATATTTGAGATGCCATTTGTCTGTCCGTCTGTCCATCCATCCCTCCATCCCTGTCGCCTTCATTTGTCCGTCCGTCTGTCCATCCATCCCTCCATCCCTGTCTCCTTCATTTGTTTGTCCGTCTGTCCATTCGTCTGTTTTTTTGTAGTGCAATATAAAGCATTCTAATGTCTAGGATGATATATATTTAGATGCCATCCAATCCAATTTTAGTTATTATTATGGAATCTCCTTCAAAGCATTCAAAATCGTTCTGTCTAACAAATGTAAATTAAAAAAATACTACAAACTTTGCTTACGTAATTGTTATTGTTATCAACAATTTGTATCAATACTGGGTGTTCTTCCATGCTGGTGAACTTTCGACCCCATGTCGTAAAAGGCCCCCCTCACCACCTCCTTCCATTTATAAGATAACAAAACAAAACACTTTTATGATTTATTTCCGTCCATCATTCCAGTGCATTCTAATCTGTCCGTTCCGTAAAGTGATGTGACTGGCAGATGTTTTCCGTGTACAGTGTGCAGGAGTGAATAATCGATAATCAAATTTGTTGTCCGTATTTTTCATTTTCGATTATTACTGATTTTATCGATTAGTTGTTGTAGTCCTCCTTGATGGCATGCTTGTACTTTGTTTGTTTCTGACTCTGATCCGTTGACCCCTAATGAGTTGGGAAAAGGTGTTGAGTTACACATGGATTGTGAGACGAGTTGGCACGAGTGAGCGCTTCAACACACTGGATGTACTGTACGCTCAGTGGTGCGAACAAGTGCTTCCAATGAGAACGAGGGGTAAAACCATGAATGCTTTCTGTTTTCATGTTTAAACAGGAGATATTGAAGATTTTCTGGGTTTTGGCCAAGTTGAGGGGCAGAAAGTGGTGTCTAAATAGTTGTTCTAATACTTAATGTTTTTCTTTTAAAATATTATAGATTTGCTGTCTGTACTAACAAATCAGAATTGAGAAATTTATTGAATGTAGTTTGAGACAGGTTCAGTTTTTTTTTTCATGACATTTTTCATACCGTAGAATTAAATATTACTTATTATAATGGGATCTCCTTCAAAGCATTCAGAATCTTTTCGATCTTTTGAAATGACAAAAATGTAATAGTATGTCTAACAAATGTAAAATAAATAAATAAATTAAAAATACTACAAAATTTGCTAAAGTGATTGTTATAAACGAGTTTTGAACGAGTATTTGTATCATGCTGTCTTTCTCCCATGCTGGTGAACTTTCGACCCCGTGGGGTAAAAGGCCCCCCTCGCCACCTCATACATTTATAACAAAACAAACCACTTTTATGATTTATTTTCCCACAAAAATGTGTTGCTCCATCACTGTGTTCAATAAAAACATACTTCTTCATACACACTACGGGGGTTGTGTTCATAGTAATTTTTTAAAAAATACAATTAATATATTATTTATTTAATACCATGTCACATATCTGATTCAATCACAGTATCATGGCTCCATCATTTTTTTTTTTTTTGTCAGGGATCAGCTGTGTTTAGTTATTTTGTTGTTATATTTGTTTTTTTTTTATAGCTATGACAGCCCTCCTCCTTTACAGAGAGGGGTTGTGGGAAAATTCCTGCTCTGTCCGTGAGAGAAACCACCCCTCTCCCAGATTTCCCATGGGCTCAGTGTGCAAAGCCAGAGGTCCAACTTCTCCCAGTAGCTCCTTTGGGTTACAGGGAGTTCCAAAAGTCAACGTCTCTGGTCCCATCAACACAACCCCTTTAGCTCATTCAGTGATTTGTTATATTATACCCTTCTTGCCACACTATACAACAATGTGGCCAAAATAAAGGGGTCATTAAGAAACAAAGAGGAAGTTGACCATTTAGACACTGGCTTGATTTACAGAAAACATCATAGACTGAAAAATCAATTTTTGAAATTAAGACTGTATATTGGTTCATCAAAATGAAGATGATCTATATCTTACTACAGTGAACATGAGAGTCTTCAGAACCTAGATTTTACATTGTACATTGTGCAAGTGGCAACTTCACATACAGTAGTACCACCGTACCCTAGAAGCTGAGGTAGATGGCCAAACCATTTATATTGCCTGTGTAAAGAGGTAAATGCAGAAGACAGAAACAAACAAGCTTGGTTACTCAATAGTGCACCTTCACTTTTATTTTTGATTTGGTGTTTTCGGGATTTTCCATTTTAGAATTTCCATTCAAGTGTGAAGGATTGTCACCTAGTTTGTTTTCCTTTTCACATAGAATGGACAAATGCACTATTGATTGGATTGGATTGGATTGATAAAGCCAAATGCACTCTATAAAACCGAGGACTGTCACCCTGTGCAAATATAAAGACAAAATATAATAGTTTGTCATCTTGTGTTTTGCACATTTTACACAACCATTGCAGGTAGGTGTGTCATTTACAAGATCGTTTTACTGTATATTGTAGAAAAGAATGGGAAAGAAGAACAGATGAGAATGTTTTTGGGGAGATGTGGGCACCTCTTGTGCTCGCCTCTTTCATTTTCATTTATCTGTTGTGAGTTTGCAACAAATTGCTTTTTGTATGAAGCTGAAGAAACTGGTTAAACTAGCAGCAGTTGGGATGCTGTAACATCCAAAGGGACAAGTAGAGTTACCATGATCTGTCTCTTGATTCAGTTGGATGTTGCAGTTTTGTGGTATAGACCTACTGTGACTTTGTGACCAATAGGGTTGGCTATCCGGCAATTCTGATTCTGCTTATCGATTCCCAGTTTTTATTCCGGTAAGGTAATAACATTTATATTAAACGTATTTATTCTTTTAGCAAAACAAAAATCAGCAACCTAAAGAACGTTTAAAAAAAAATTAACAGGAAAAACAACTGGACTCACTAATATAAATGTATACATTATTAAAGAGAAGTAAACTGGAGCCATTCATTTGTGGTGGGTTTTTCAGAAAATCCTACGTTAACAAGTGTTGTCTGGCTATCACCAGACCAAGCTCAGTTTAAGATTGAACACTGGTCTGGGGAGTCTGCTCTGTATTTTCTTCTGCACAAGAGGCGTGATCAACGGGCATAGTTCAAATGACTCTGTACGCAATTGGATAGTCCTTCAACCAATCAGACCACAAGAGGTGTGATCGAGCAACGACCCATTGCTTCTCTTTCCGTCATCGTGTTAAACCTGCCAATAGCGTGCCAGGTGGATAAGCCAATCTGTGATTGGTTCCCGCAAATGTGTACCAGGGGCAGGATAAATTAATGTACAAATTTCCAGAAATCAAATCGCCGGCAGATCAGGCTGGGTTTACCTGTTCTAAGTGCAATAACCAATTCATTAAAAAAAAAAAAAAAAACCTCCAAAATGCAGTATGTTCTTCTTGATGTGGGTGTGCTTTGTCTTACCGTGGATGCTTATCATGTTTGCAGCATGAATCTTTATGGTTAGTTGCTTCCTCAAAAATATTCAAGTTAAATTTTGTCCTTGACATATATGGTACTTGTGTGACCTCTTAAGCCTGCAGTTGTTGAGGCTATTGGGCCAGAGCTTCCCTGACTGTTTACTTCTCTTCCAGGAAGAATAAACATGGATGAGATATATTATCTGCATCCAGGAAGTGTAGAGCTAAACAATCTTCTGGGTGCAGGAATTGGACATAAATGATCTCCTAGTTTTGATTTAGAAACTAGGCAATGCTTCTCTGTTCGTTTGGGAGTGAGTGGAAAAATATCAACCAAAACACCAACAACTTTTATTCCTTTTCACACAAATTATGATTACAGGAGCAGAATAATGAATTCATTATGGCTATGATCTCAGAACACTTTTAGCATAGCACATGATTTGTAAACACTGTATCATAGAAACAGCATCATATGTTTGGAAAGGCCCTAAAATGAACTCTGCGTTGGCAGGTATATGAAACTGTGTCACTCGCCTGTTGGCCGGTAACATTTTTAGAGTTCTAACAATGCACGTGAACAAACGTGAAGCTGAGGGCAGCTGACAGGCTAGCACTGAATCGTTACGAAAGTTTTAGCCTTGGCAATTTAAATATCAAAGCGCAAGAAGACGCAAAAGGGAACTCTTGTTTTGTTACTGGCACGCTCTGTGGAAAGCTTTGTGTGCACAAACATCCGAAGCGCACGCCCAAAAAGTCGTGTTTCAGACAGAGACTGAGCTAAACTGAGCTCTCATTCATGTCTTCTTGCACTTGAGCAGACAAATTCAGACAAAATTATGTCAATAAATATAGTGGGTACCCTAGTAAACAGTCGGTTTTATCTGAAGTGAATATAAATAGTTGAGAAAGTAAGCGCATGTGTGTCAGTAGTGTTAAATCTGTGCATTCGCTCTTAAAGTGACAGCAGCCTAATATTCAAATAAAATAACAAAAGGCAAAAAAAATCACTCACACTCAAAAAATGTATTTGTTGAATTTACTTAAAAAAACATGGTCAAGTGGTTCCACACAACAATATTGAGTAAGTTTTACAAATAACAAATTAGTTATATGAACAAAAGAATGTAAAGTAAAGCTGACAAAATTTCTTTAAGTAAATACAAACCATTTAAATTTAAAACTGTTACATAATATTTATATGTGTAGTTTACTTAATAATGTTATGTTACATTTATAAAAGTTTATTATGTTAGGTGAACACATTTATCAATTTAATTTACCTTATTAAATTAACTACTTCTTCTACAAGTGAATGTTTAAAAACTTAATTAAAAAAACACTTAATTGGAGGCAGGACGTCCATCCAATAAATGTGTGTGTGTGAGTGCCCACAGCCTAAACACAGGCGCCACTCTTCTGCATAATGGTAACCACAATTACAGAAACTCCTCTAAATGTCCAAGATAACTGAACATTTAGACACTAACATAACTAACAACATCTTTCCTTTTACTGAAAAACACATACACTAACACTTTAATCCATAAATGTACTCTCCTAATGCAGTCCCTTGTAAAGCATGCTGGGAACTACAGATCCACTGTCCAGTTTGGTCGTTTCACTCAGCAATGTTAAGTTGACCGAACAAACACTTATTAAGTAAACTCATTACTCAAATACTCATCTTTAGTAGAAACAACTCAGTAAACTTAAGTTAATTTAGTTAAATGAGTGTTTTAAGTAATGTGAACAAGGATGATTTGAGTGCAACTAACAACAGTGAAAGTTCATTTTTTGAGTGCTCTTGACTGAATAACTTAACAATAAGGATAAATTAATAAGGATTTTTAATTTACACTGTGAAGACTATGCAATGATATTTTACATTTGTTTGCTTTATTTCTGTTCCTGAAAAGCACTGATTATTTCCTTTGTATATTTGTTATATTGTATATATTTGTACTTTTGCTTGTAATTTGATTTTTTCTTATTTTATTACTGACCGTTAAGCTACTTGTCTTTTAATAATGTTTTAAATTGATATTAGTTGTGCTGGTAGTTTTAGCTGAGGTATCGAAATCGTAATAGAGAATTGTGAATCGTCACTGGTAAATAAAATTTTGGTGTCATTACTGCCTGTTTTTGCATTCATGTCCAGGAAAAAATATTTATGGCCGCTGCTTCATTTTCTTAAGTCACTGGCCATTGGCAGGTGTGGCAAAAAGAGCCTGTGTGTGGCTTTTTTTAAGCCATACACCTGGTCCATCGTTGCACTTGTGAAACACGAGTTCCCCTGAAACATGAGACTTGATAATAAAGCTCAAAGACTTGAAGAAGCAAGCTAAAATAACGGCTGCTTCAGCAAATGTGTTTTACCTTTGCTTTTTTTAACACTATCAATTAGGTTTAGGGTAAAGTTTAGTGTAGGTGGCAGGCACCGCCGTGATTTGTACAGCAGTCAACGTAAACGTACATGCCCAGATTCACATTCATCTGTTTCAGATAAAACTGAATGCGCTTTTTAGAACCGCTCACTAGAGATTTCGCTTTGAAAGTGTTGTGGAATCTGCAAAATATATGAAAAATCTGGTTTATAGAGTGTCACTGAGTCTTTAAGATAGGCTTGCATCTCTTTTTCTCCCCAGAAACACTGTGTTCTGCTGTGAGGCCTTGATTCATTGCCAGGTTGCCAGGGTAATTTGCTGCAGTATATAAACGGTGAGATGTTTTGGGAGCTGTGGGCTTTGGAGCAGGAAGTCTTACGCATTCTTTATCTCCAAGCCTTTGGATGTCACTCAGGCAGCACATGGAGCAAATTCAGCACGGCATTTCCTCTTTCCACTTCACCTTCAGGAGAAAGAGAGCTTTTTAAGGAGAACCCATTCCAATGACCCTCAAACCGCCATATACAACTCTTTATTCATGTTAAATCAGAGAGAGAGACAATTGCAGGAAAATGTTCTTTCCTAATTTCATCTGCAATAAGTATAGAGTGCCTGTATAGCTGTAGATCCAAGTAATGACCATTGAATAATGAGTCTGGGCAGGATTTGATGAATGAATCTGACTCGGGGTCAACTTGGCTTGGTTTTAGACTGAGCCACAAATCTATAATGAAGCACTGAGCTTTGTGATGTGCCTCTGTTTTCAAAAATTGCTTCTCGCTGTGGTAGCATGCTGTAGTACAGGGGTAGCTAGTTCAGGGGTTTTTCAAACTTTTTCAAGGAGTCAGGGATCTCTTATAGGGTAGGACATTTTCCAACGCCCCCCTCATAATTATAACTGCGATAGAACTATTTTGTGTTTACAAACAGCGATGATGTTTTGTGGGCGGAGCCTACCTGGTTGCAGAAAATGACTGTACTGCCTTAGCAATCTGTGAAGGCCACGGAGTAAAAGTTTCTATAAAAAAAATTCACATTTTGAGTTTAATCTCACAATTCCTAGAAGGATAAACAATCTTGTGGATTTCTGACTCTTTCCCCTCAGAATTGTGATTTAACCACGCTCGTTTTTTTGGGGCAACAGCTTATAAACACTTCTGGGTTTTTGGTTGTGTTTTTTAGCTTGTTTGCTGTACACCTTGTCACATATCACATGTTTTTTGTAATAAGTCAGAAATGACAAGGAGGCCGCTTCATGCAATATAAAGTCAATGGAGACGGTTGGTTTGTTTCCCGCACCGGTGGGCATGGTTTTCAGACGCGTGCCGCACTCTCTCTATTGTGGTATAATCAAAATTTATATCATAACAAAAATAAACACTGGTATTTGGTGTGAACTAGGGCTGTCACTACGTTCGAAAATCGATTACACAATCGATGGGACTAACCAACATAAGTTTCGAAAACGAAAATAGGGAATCGATTTTAACCAAATATGTACACTATTATTTTTAAACGATTTAAACAAATAAAAAAGTTATTAAAAAGTATTATTTATATGTTGAATTATATTTTTAAAACATACTTGAGGTCATATTGTGACAATTGCTATGTGCGTAGAAAGAATGAGCAGTATTACGCTATTTCCTCCAGCATGGAGAGCACCTTTCTGAATATTCCCTTAATTTCTGAAGCTCATTCCTTTGTGACATGCTGAATCAAATATAGGTCTATCTGAAATAAATGTGTGTCCTGTTCAATAGGTGTGTAGGTGTGTCCTGTTCAATTTTCATATTCAAGGCAGGCTAAATTAAATAAATAAATAACATTGTTATATTATTTAATATTATTAATTAATTAAATATATTTATATTTAACATATAAAACTACATACATGTTTTAATGGCTACAACAAGTATAGTAGGCTAAGTAAGTTTCTGTCAGAGCGGGATTTGAGCGGAAGCCGTTTTACCGGTGAGTGGTTCATGAGTAGAGCTTCACACATGCTTTGCTGAGGTAGGCAGAATTTTTTGAATTTAATTTTATTTCCTGTCGCTGTGCAGGCTCTTTTATTGTAGGCTATAGGACTGTAAATGCCCAATAACCCTTTTATTTAAAGGTTTAATGTAGGCCATAGTCAATTGCATTACGATTGCAAGAAGAATCAACCATGTCAAAAATGCGATGTGCAGTCATGTCCCGGTGTGTGCGCTGTTTAAACGAGTGTTCTCACAAATATGCTTGTTGTGCCTAGTGTGCACGAAACTTCATGCCAATAAATCTTCAGAAAAATTGCTGCCTTGTGCGTCTCAAGCGCCCTCTTTACTTTCATCCTCGCGTTAGTTGTCCGTGGATTGGCGTATATTTAGCATTGAAAATGAAAACGTCATTTAAAATCGATTTTAGAATCGATTCAATGAACACTTGTCTCAAAAATCGAACAGGAGTTTTTACAAAAGTGACAGCCCTAGTGTGAACTGGTATACCGCCCAGCACTAAGTACTGGGATAAAAGTTTATTGTTCGGATATAAACACTGATGTCTACAGTAGCGAACAAAATAGAGCAAATCACCTTTTAAAATTAACTTGGTGCTTTAAATAATGATTGTATTAATAATACAATTATATTTTATAATCATTCATTCAAGAGATTTGTTCAAAAACACTGATTCATCCAGTAATGAAACAAGTGAATTATTTTTGAGTCATTGAATCATTCATTCAACCCATATTCAAACGGGCAGCATATCCTCTCTCTCTCTGGTTTGAGGGATTACTGTTGGCATATTGCCTGCTGCACTGAACAACAGTCTTTCTGATGGTGTGCTTGTGGCAGGAACTCACCGGTATCGGCACGTTAACCTGGTGCTGTTTCCACCAGGCCAGGGGATCCTCTTCTCCTCTTCTCCATTATTTTCTGGTGCAGTTAAGAAGCTGTTCAGGTCTGCTTCCACCACATGATTAAAATGAGGAGGCTTTTCTGGAGACACAGAGGAAATCTTGAAATAGCTGCTAAGTGTCTTTGCTTTCAGAGATGAGGCTGCTGCTAAAACCACTGACTGTGACGCATGGGCTCCTGTAACATTCAAAATACATGACAACCAAGTTCCTTCAGTCTTAACACATTTTCAGAACAGAAATGAACTGTCACAAAGTTTCTTAATATAGAAACCAAGTTCTTAATTTTTCCTGCAACTTCTTCCATCTGTCATCATACTTGTCTTTATGGCTGGGTTGTTATCTTGACTGTAGCTTGCTGTGAAGCAAGGGTCTAAGAATTAAATAACATCCAGAAGTTCTTGAGTGGCTGGATCATCATATTTTTTCCTTGAGGTATTAAGGGTATTGTCTTCCTGATCCTCAGTGAGAGTTTTGTCCTCAAAATGTGAAGTACCGGCTTAAGATGGGAGATCTCTCTCCAGAAAGCACATCTGTAAACTCCTGGAGTAGATGCAGAGCTTTGTGGATGTATGTCTTTCCAGGTCAGTGTTAGATGTATTGTTTTCCTGTCTGCAGACAGTATGATTCAAGGCTTTACATTGCTCCAGCAATCTTGCAATCATTATTTCTTTGGTTCCCCATCTTGCTAACTCTGTATACCGTCACAGAGAGGTGCAAAACAGATCACAATTATAAAAATCAAATAACAAATCCCAAAACAAAACAACAAAAAGGACCGTTAAAGCTAAGCTGCATTATGTTTGGATGAGAATGAATGAGTGATGTAAATTTAATGTCAGCAGGCCATCCCAAAGCCAGTGTACTGTAGAGTCACATTGCTAGAGCCGGAGAACCCAACAGGCACAGCTGGTTTCAATCAGCACTCCCAAAAAAAGCACAAAGAGCTCCCTCATCTGCATTTGCACTCTCTCTCACTGTTATTCACCCTCTGTGACTCTCCGTCTCCCTCTCCTCTCAACCACTACTCATATCCTTTACTGAAAATTTGGTTCTGGTCAGAGATGCCAGGTCCATCTACACACACACACACACACACACACACACACGCTTCTTCATACTGACCTTTTTTCTCTACGTTACAGAATCCCACAGCATTAACCTAGTTGGAACTTTTAGTGCATAGTAGTTCCCTGTCAGTTTTTTCTATGGCTTCTGGATGTAGGGTTGCCAGTATATATTTTTATAATTTAACAATTTAATAATGGAAAATAAGACGCATAGTATTGTGTAGGTTAACAGAACACATGCTAGTAGGATATATCAGACATGATGCACCTTGAGTCTTCTCAAACTGTTGCTGTTTCTGTTAGTCAGCATATCAATGGCTATTCAAACCAAAGTGTATTCACTGATGGTTAAGGGTTTTATTTTATACACCGACTTTTCTAGGTTGACAATGGACTGTCTAAAATGATAAAGTATGATAAAGTAATATCTAATTCCTCTCTATATAAGATAAGTTGTCCACAGAATGCTATTTAATTACACTAACTACTATAACTGCGCTGTGGATTGAATCAGAGTGTGATTTCGCACAAAGTAGCCATCGCTTCTCGGGTCGACATTAACACACTGACAAAACTATATTCAGAATTAAAAATATTTTTATACCACTTTTTAATGTGTGATTGTGTAAAGGTGTTCACGAGATACCAACCTTTCACGAACTTGCTTTCTACGTCGAACGTCGAACACTCGTTCTCATGGAGACGGCGGGCGGTGTGCAGGTAGGGGAGGGGCTGTGTGTGTGTGTGTGTGTGTGTGTGTGTGTGTGTGTGTGGGGGGGGCGCACGTGTATGTGAGAGAGACTCGTGAGTGAGAGATGCAGGGAAAGGAAATGCAGCTGAACGTTATTTGCTCTATGAAATACATTGACAAAGACGAAAACAAAGGACATTTAATCTTCATTTAAACTTCCGACTTCTCGGCTATTTTTTGTACCTGGATATTGTTGCGTCTAAATATGAATGAGGATACGGTTATTGATAAATCTAATTATGTTGTTCTTATTATCATTTAGGGGGGCTTTGGAACATTTTGGGGTAGCTTCAGCCCCCCTAAAATAGGCCTAACGACGTCCCTGGGGTTCAGGTCAGGAGAGTTGGCAGGCCAATTGAGCACAGTAATACCATGGTCAGTAAACCATTTACCAGTGGTTTTGGCACTGTGAGCAGGTGCCAGGTCGTGCTGAAAAACGAAATCTTCATCTCCATAAAGCTTTTCAGCAGATGGAAGCATGAAGTGCTCCAAAATCTCCTGATAGCTAGCTGCATTGACCCTGCCCTTGATAAAATACAGTGGACCAACACCAGCAGCTGACATGGCACCCCAGACCATCACTGACTGTGGGTACTTGACACTGGACTTCAGGCATTTTGGCATTTCCTTCTCCCCAGTCTTCCTCCAGACTCTGGCACCTTGATTTCCGAATGACATGCAAAATTTGAGCGACAGTCCAGTGCTGCTTCTCTGCAGCCCAGCTCAAGCGCTTCTGCCGCTGTTTCTGGTTCAAAAGTGGCTTGACCTGGGGAATGCGGCACCTGTAGCCCATTTCCTGCACACGCCTGTGCACGGTGACTCTGGATGTTTCTACTCCAGACTCGGTCCACTGCTTCCGCAGGTCCCCCAAGGTCTGGAATCGGTCCTTCTCCACATTCTTCCTCAGGGTCCGGTCACCTCTTCTCGTTGTGCAGCGTTTTTTTGCCACACTTTTTCCTTCCCACAGACTTCCCACTGAGGTGCCTTGATACAGCACTCTGGGTACAGCCTATTGGTTCAGAAATGTCTTTCTGTGTCTTACCCTCTCGCTTGAGGGTGTCAATGATAGCCTTCTGGACAGCAGTCAGGTCGGCAGTCTTACCCATGATTGCGGTTTTGAGTAATGAACCAGGCTGGGAGTTTTTAAAAGCCTCAGGAATCTTTTGCAGGTGTTTAGAGTTAATTAGTTGATTCAGATGATTAGGTTAATAGCTCATTTAGAGAACCTTTTGATGATATGCTCATTTTTAAAATATTTTAGTTGGTTTACAATGAATCTAAAATATATGAAAGTTTAATTTTTATCATTACATTATGGAAAATAATGAACTTTTATCACAATATGCTAATTTTTTGAGAAGGACCTGTATATATTCTAATGTTATTGAAAACATTTGTCTAAAACTAAATTGTATTGCTATCCAATTAAAACCGAGACAAAATTGTCTTGTAATATAATACACAGAATGATACTTTAGAGAGACACCTATAAATATATATATATATATTTTTTTAATTTTTTAAAGCATTTAAAAAGAGACATGACCATTGCATCACTGTACTGTCTACATAAACCATTAGTGCCATTTGTGCCTATATTTAATATTTAGACTGGCTTTTTCCACACCCTGTTTAAATGAGCTTACACATTCTTTCCTGTCAAATGCTCCGTGTTTTAAATGCGCCCTAAAGTGGTCAGGGCACAATATATATTTGTGCTGATCTTATTCTTAGCAGCTTATTCTGGGCAAATTCCAATCGGAAGTGAGCATACCTTTTCCCTACTCACTCCGAAGCAGCTGACGTTATTGCCTTTGCCGCTGGCAACAAAATGGCCAGCTCGGAAATGGTCCCAGTCCAAGCATGTAAAAAATCGGCTGATACCTGGCCTGTGGATCAGTGCATCTCTAATTCATTACTGTGTCCCTATATTACCTTGGTACATCCAAACAAATGCACTATTGCTGTTCTCTATACAGGTTCTCTTACTAGCCCTCCACATCCCCAGCACCACCTGCCTAGATCTGCTTTGGGGAGGAGGGGTTGGGGGGATACATTCCTATTTTCATTTAATAAAATGTTTTATAAAATTATCCCGACTGCACTTGAATTAAAGGAACACTCCACCGTTTTTAAAAATAGGGCTTATTCTACATCTTTCCAACATTTAGATATGTGGGCAAATGCATTTTTGTCTCAGTGCACGCATTGTTTTAGTTTGGCAGGGTTGCCGCTAGCTTAGCTTAGCATAAATGGAATCCTATGTTGCCAGCTAGCAAGTAAAAGTGATCCAAAAATCCCCAAAAAACCCAGAATTACTTCTTGTGGCCTGCGTATTCACGTTGAGTGCAAATAGCGATGCAGATTAAGACTAGGCGATTTCCTAGGCAGATATTAACTTGGGACTATATTATTGGGAAGCACAGGCTTCTACTTGGGCGCAGAGATATCATGCAACACATGAAATCCCACAACTTCCGTCAACATACCGGCGTATGTTGTGCATGTTTTGCGAGATATCTCTGCACCCAAGCAGTGCTTCGCCTAAAACAAGACACTGAACACTGAGACAAAAATGCATTTGCCCACATATCTAAATGTAGGAAAGAGGTTGATTAAGCCCTATTTCTAAAAACGGTGGAGTGTTAACTCCAACTCTCCCACCATATCTAGATTTAAAATGAATTACCCGGACACACGATTACATTACTTTCTGAAGTGACCATTGCTTGTTCCCTTCGCCAATAGACTTGTGGAAGGGCCTTCGTGAAGGGATTCAGCTGTTCACTATTGTTTGATACGCGTCTTCCTGAAGTCCCGTTCAAGGGTGCAAAATTCGCTGTTTGGATTTCACTCTCTAACAATTTAACGTCAACTGAGTGGTGCAATCTGTAATGCCACAAGCCCTGAATCTTTCAGGTTGTGGTTTTAAATCCTGTTTAAGTTATGGCCTAATAGTTAGAAAGTCAGACTTGTAACCCAAAGGTCATGGGTTCGACTCTCAGTACCGGCAGGAAATTTGAATGAACAGCGCACTCTTCTACCCTCATTAACTGAGGTGCCCTTGAGCAAGGCACCAAACCCCCAATCGCTCCCTGGGCTGCCCACTGCTCCGGGTGTGTGTGTGTTCAATACTCACTGCTGTGTGTGCACTTGGATGGGTGCATGCAGAGCACAAATCCTGAGTACTTTGCTACACGTCACATCACTTTCACCTTCCATTTATTAGCCAATGTCTATTGATAGACATTATTGAATTGCCTAGTGTAAAATGTAGTCACAAATGCAAGTGATCTACTTGCAATGTTGACTTGCATAATAAGGATGTAACCATGTGAACTTGACATGTTTAGCTGAGATTTGGTGGTTCATGCACCCCATTTACATCAAATGGGATTTAAAAATCCCAATGTTGCTCTCATGTAGTGGACGAAACACATGAATATAGTTCCGCGTATCTCCAGCTTTTTTCTATAACAGCCTGGGTTGGGAATGTGAAGATCGGCAAGACTCGTTCCTTCTCACTTCATCTCTTCTCATGCTGGTTTACAGATATACACTTGCATGGTGTCATGTGCTAAACCCGGATTCCAGAGAAGGGGAAAGGGAGGGGAGTGAGTGAGAGAGAGAGGGAGAGAGAGAAGAGAGCGATGAGAGAGGGAGGGAGCAATGTCAACAGCTTTGATTCCAGCACAGTCAGCTGAAATCCAGGCTCTGGCGCAGTCGCTCTCTGGTCGCTCTGGGTTGGAAGTATCATTTTAAGATTCAACAACGGTTTCAAATAAAAGAAAAGGAGAAGCGTGTCTGAGAGGACTTTGATGCACAGATTTAAAAGGCACTAGGAATCATTCTAGCTTACAGTGATTTGGGCAAGGATGATATATCTGAAAGGGTTGGTTTCTGAAGTGGGTGAGTACTTGCATCCTGCCATTCTGGTGCATTTTATGACGAAATACCTTTTTACAAGAACAAATACTCATCTTTAGTGCATCGAAGGCATTTTGAATGAAGAAGAAGGACTGTTTAAATGGCAGATGTAAGTGTGGCTGTTTCCATGCCTGTGACAGCACCATCCATATTTGATCCGGGAAAGGAAGCATGTTGAGAAATGAAGGATGGGAATTGACGTGTGTTTGAGGCATCTGATCATCTATCATAGAGTAAAATAAAACTAATGCCAGACAAATTCCCATTGTTGGGTCGTGCATGCTGTCATCCACTGGTTTCTGACTTTGGGAGAATCTCCCAAGTTTCTGTTGAAGTGTCTCTGAACAGTGTGTGTGTTCCCTTGTGATAGTGTTTGGTCAGTCGTAAATGTTTAAGATGGTAAAGAAGACGGAGTTGAGCACTCTCATCTGGAAAAGGCTATAACAAGCATGGTTGCACTTTATTTTACAGGACGTGCACTTTAAATGTACTTTCAGTGTACTTGCCCACAGAAGTACTGCGTAGGTAAGGTTTAGAGGTAGATTCAGGGTTAGTACCTAGTTAGTGTCATTACTAAGTATAGTATGTGAAACAGGACTGCAGAATAAAGTGCACTTAATTGATTTTAAGGTAATGATATATGCTTGTAGAAGCAATCTGTCACAGTGATGCTCCTACTGCTCTCAACCATCAGTCAATCTGTTGTTCTTCAACCATGCAAACGGCCTTTCCCGGCACGGCATGTTTACAATTCACATGGAGTGGACACATGGAGCGAGCTGTGAATGTACATAAGGTCATTAAAGGGGTCGTGAACGGCATTTTCTTTTTGTCTCCAGTTTCCTAAAGGTTTACTTATAATATTAATAGGATTTTTAAATCAAAACTGTCATTTAGAAATGATAGGTCACTTTATCCCACTAATTTAAACACTGAACGTCTCCTTTAAGACTTCAATATTTATGTCCAGTGGTATGTTTGTGTAACACCCTTGCATGATATTGATAAATGGATCAAGACAAAAACTAATGCTTATTACTGCTCATCAAAATCTGATAGTAAAAAGTCAACTTCACAAAATAAATTCCACTCAGTTGATGTCTCTTTGAGAGCATGAGCAACACCTGTCGTTTAGTGGTGAGCGATTAGACCAAAATCTTATTTCACGATAACAACGTATATCTCATTATAGTTACTTTTTATATTAAAAATAAGAACGAAAAATGACAATTACAAATATTAGGATGTTTAAGAGTAGCATGTAAGTAAGAAATACTACGGAAATTGACTAATAAAATGTGAAAATATAACACTACGTAGTTGTCACTGTATGAATTAAAGATACATTTATCCTTATTAAAGCTGAAGAATTGTTCATTTGAGTGCAATGAGTCTTTTTCTTGTTTTCTTTTGTTGTTTGATTAATATTAATGCGGCAGCAGGTATATTCAATTCAATTCAATTCACATTTATTTGTAAAGCGCTTTTCACAATACATATCGTTTCAAAGTAGCTTCACAGAAAAAGCATATGGCTACATTACAATTTAAAGTGATTTGTCCACATTATGCATTTCAGAAATGTTCAAAGGAAACAGATCATCTAACAATGTATTTATCAGTATAATAATGAATTAAATAAGGGCACACTGAAGTGAAAATAGAAATACATGTAGCAATGATTAGGTTTAAGAAAAGAGCAAGTTGATGATGCAGCTGCGTCATCTGAAGTCCTCGCATGATTTAGAGTCATCTCTTCACAGGTGATGGTCATCAGTCTGTATGAGAGGCTGGAGCTGATGGACTCTGTAGTTACCTCGGGACGGGCGTCCCAAGATAAAACAGAACAGGAAAATTATTAGCGTAGCTGCTGTTCAAAGCATGAAGCAAAGACAGTCATGTGCACTGATATAACTGGAGGTTAAGAGATGCATGTGAATGCTTGGCTAAAGAGATGCGTCTTTAATCTAGATTTAAACTGTGAGAGTGAGTCTGAGCCCCGAACATGATCACGGAGGCTATTCCATAGTTTAGGAGCCAAATATGAGAATGTTCTCCCTCCTTTAGAGGACTTAGATATTTTGGGTACTACCAGAAGCCCAGAGTTTAGTGATCGTAAAGATCGTAAAGGGTTATAAGGCGATAGAAGATCAGTTAAATACACTGGAGCTAAACTGTTTAGGGCCTTATAGGTCAGGAGCAAAGCAATACTTTATAATTGATACTAAAGTTAATAGGTAACCAGTGTTTGATAAAATTGGTGTTAAATGATCATATTTTCTTGACCTAGTAAGAACTCTATCAGCTGCATTTTGGACTAATTGTAGCTTGATTATTGAGGATGCAGAACATCCTGCTAGTAATGCATTACAGTAATCTACTCTCGAGGTCATGAACGCATGAACTAACTTTTCTGCATCAGAGACGGATAACATGTTACGTAACTTAGCGATGTTTCTTAGGTGGAAGAAGGCTGTTTTTGTAACATTTGTAATATGATTTGCAAAAGATAAGTTGCTGTCTAATATAACACCCAGGTCTTTAAAGTGTTACTTCAGCGATTAGCATTAAGCTTTGTATCAGTAGAAACCCGGGAGTATATTCAAATTATTGTACTTTCCCCCCTCATATGACCCTGAGACGAGAGAATTATGTATTTTATTTCTGGAAAAATTCCTCCGATGACGCAAATATCGTCATTTTGCATCATCGGAGGAGTTTTTGTCCAGAGGCTAAAGACTACAGCCAGCAGGAGGCGCTATTTCCGCATGTTTTTAACATCACACTCACAGCACTCGGCTCGCGGAGCTGCGGAGATTCATGTAAACGGAGCGGTGGAGACCAAAGTTAGTGTTTTAACTTTTAAAATGAACTTCCTATGAAAGTTAAGCTTCCAAAGACATGAAACTGAACACGTGCCAGACTGATCACACGCTGTGAATGCAGCCGCAACCGTGAATCCCGCGATTACCTCCGCTCATGTGATGAATGTAATCCGATCCTGCTGCGTTTGTGCCGTGACGCTCAATTGGCTCACTCGCTTTATATCGAACAGACACGTTCAGTTTTTAATTGTAGTTACTACAAACTGCTCGAACTGAACTGATTTTCTGAAAATGAACGCGGTAGGCAAGTGATCCAGTAATCCTGTAGCCGACTAGCCGTGCCTAGAGTAGGGCAGTGAAGCAGTGCATTCTGGGAATTGTTGTCTTTCATCCCCATGAGACAAAAATACATTTTCTGTGTTTTCTCAGTATAGAAGGCACCAAATTCAAAAATAATTTCTACTACATTAATGACCCAGTTTAAATACAGATTAATCTTCCCAGCGCTGAAGTACCCCTTTAAGTGTAGAGGATAAAGAAATGGTACAGCCTTCTATATTAGGCTACTGTCACTTTAAGGCCTAATGCATGTATCCAACATACTAATGCACATTTGATTTTCTCTCAGCGGTTTACATTCACTTAAAAGGATAGTTCCCCTAAAAATGAAAATTACCCCATGATTTACTCTGTCCATTATAAAAGTAATCCACACAGCTCTGATGAGTTAATAAAGGCCTTCTGAAGGAAACCGATGGGCTTTTGTAAGAAAAATATCCATATATAACCCATTATTTGCTTCTGGCGGACTGTCTTCCATGTTCAACTTATGGAAAAAGCATAACATAACTGGCGTGACAATGACGTTGCGTTTGAACTCCGCAAGGCGTTACACTTTCTTTGTGAGTTGAATACGGAAGGTGGTCCGCCAAATATTTTAATTTTATAACATGTTAAATATGGATATTTTTCTTACACAAAACCATCGATTCACTTCAGAAGGCCTGTATAAACACCCCGGAGCCGTGTGGAGCACGTTTATAATGGATGGATGCACTTTTTTGGGTCTTCAAATTTGAGGCTCTCATTCACTGGCATTATAAAGCTTGGATTAGCCAGGATAATTTTTTATATAACTCTGATTGTATTTGTCTGAAAGAAGAATGTCATATACACCTAGGATGACTTGAGGGTGAGTATATTATGGGATAATTATTTGGGTGAACTATCCCTTTAAGAACATACCAACTATGTTTATTTAATACGTGAATACAATGTGGTCATTTCAACTTTATTTTGAGTGTATTTGACCAGTTTATTGACCAGCGCTTGCTTATTGTAGTGAACAATGTCGGGGTCACAAATCATTGCATTGTCTAGCGGCTTTCTGCCACTTCGGGCGCACTACTTCTGCCAATGATGGGATTTGGGTAAGGAAAGTTGATGTCCACACTACAGGATGCTCAGGAATTTGACTGTGTGATCAGGTTTCTCTCACAGCCCCAGTGACACATGGGAAATGCCCTGTACAGTCTAATGGAATGTTAAACATCTAACAGCTAACCAGTGACTCTGGGTATAAATAGTGTCCAGTTTAGATCAGTCAATGACCTTTTTGTGGGAGTCTTAGCGATGGCTGCTTGGGAAGAAGTGTCTCAGTAGAACAAACATACTTGAGATTGTCCTGAATTCCACCTCATGTCCGTATACTGTAAACATCTGTACTGTTTCTGGCAGGCTGACTTTATAAACAGCTTGTTTATTGCAAGGCATTTAAGGACAGATACCTCCGGGAAACCTGGAGTGTGGAACACTAAAGATCTGGAAAAGTGTTCTGGATGGTATTGGAGGACTTGAGTAAATGTTTAAGTTAATTTACACCACTAGTTTTAGTTGGCAACTTTTCACTTCTGAATGTATTTTTTAACATGTAAAAATGCGTGGAAAATTATAGTCTCTTTCAACCAAGAGTATGTTTTGAATTAATTACACAGCTCAAAATATTAGCAGACCAACCAGGTAAAGAAAAGAGTGTACCGTACTTATTGGTCAAGTCAAGTCCCATTTAGAGTCCAGTTTCTAAAAAACTGTTGTAGCCTATATCAGCATAGGATCAGCATCTTTTTCTATTATTGAGGTCTGTTTTTTAATCTATGCTCTGGCTAAGTTTGGTTATGCCTGTTTTGCTTAGACGCTTCAGATGAGTAAAGTTTGATGTGAGTTTGCATATCTTGTCTTGTGTTTCTATCATGCATCATATGGTGGGCATTACAACAAACCCCAAAAAGACGTGGTATGACTGCTTAATGCTTAATAGTTTAAAACAGAAATCTACAAGTGTTTATTGTGTTTCATAAAAACATTAAAAAAAATATTGTGTAGGTATCTGGCTAACTAACATTATCACTGTCTTACTGTAATACTACTGTAAATCAGCTGTGGGCTGCAGTATTACCTAAAACTGTGTCTATTAATGCAGATTGTCTGTCATTCTTACTACTTTGAGTAAAGATAAAGGATGGAGCAAGATTTGTTTTGCAAACTTTAATATTACATCAGTCATTCACGTTTATACCCTGAGCTATTATTGATACAGTTCCCTCATGTGCACCGCAATGAATTAAAAACACAAACACACACACACACACACCATTTTCCATGTTTTATGGGGACATTCCATAGGCGTAATGGTTTTTATACCGTATAAACTATATTTTCTATCCCCCTACACTGCCCCTGCCCCTAAACCTACCCATCACAGGAAACATTCTGCATTTTTACATTTTCAAAAAACATCACTTAGTGTGATTTATAAGATGTTTTCCTCATGGGTACCAAAAATGGCCCCACAAGGACAAGGATTTTGGATATTGCCATCTTTGTGGGGACAAATTTGTCCCCATAACGTAGGGATTACCAGTCCCCCACACACACACACACAGGTTTGTTGATGGACATACACTTGTTAATGCTGATGGTGAGGAATTACAGTTGAAACATCTCATAATGTGTAGCGTCACTGAGAAACGTCCTCCTTTCGGGTTTCCAATGTTTCATCATCGATTCGGACTCACGCTGGGATTGGTGTAAAATTGACGTCATCAGTGTGTACAATCGCTGAGCTTTAGGAAGCCATTTGGACTGAGCTGAAGTACAGTTTATGGTAATGGGTGTTTGTTTCTGAAATACGCGCTGTACGCGGTAGACCAATCACAACAGACTCCAGACGGTAGACCAATCACAAGAGACCTCCAAAACTAAATTAGGAAACTTTAAAATAGCGTAATAGGGCAGTTTAAGAAATTCATTTTAAATAAAAATAAAGCAAGATGCCCCCGTTGAAATCCATGAGATGTAAACTGCAACAGTAACATGTTGATTCAATTTAGTTCAATCACAGTGTCAATGTCGCAAAGTTCATCAATTATGAAATGAGTCCTGAAGGCAGAAGATAATAGTGTTTCTATCCAGATCATTTCAGGTCAAGTCTCATCAGATTGTGTCAGTACAGTCAGATTGATTAATATTGTTTTTCTATTAAGCCCCAAATGAGAGAGCCAATGCAGACAGCGGCATCATGGAACCAAAACTCCCATCTCGCATTTCTCTTCATTCATTGTGAGTTTCTTTGTAAACACTGGATTACTCTGCAAGTCTGTGTTGAAAATGGAGACCACTGTGTTTGACACGTTACTCCTTCAGACAGTGAAGCTTGGATTAATTTTCTACTTGAATGTAAATCCATCACCTCCTTGACCGCTGATTTCTTTAATGCTCTCCGAAGTCTTCGTTAAAGGAGAGAAACACGACAGCTGCATTGTAAACTGCTCTGTCAAACTGACGTATTGCAACTTGTAGCCTTCTGTTTAAATCGTAAGACTTCTAGTTAAAGTGAATGAGTTCACCGTGACCAGAATCAGATGTGGACATGGTTTGAATTTATGAGTGAGAATGAATAAAACAGGGTTTATCTACACTCTTTGCGGATACTTGCTTTCTAGTAGTTTAGCAGAGTTGTTGAAACGTTCAGAAAGGCACATTCAGAAGCTCGATTAGCAAATGGCCAGTTGTTTGTTGGGTTGTCATCTGCAAGAGAACAAAAGTGCCAGATATTTCTGTGCAGTTGACAGAGTAACTGTTCACATAATAACTGGGAAATTGCCAAATGAATCAATACCATATTGAGTCAAGGCCTTGCGAGTCAGGAAATCTGTATTGATCATCAGCCCTAAAAAAGGTTATAATCCTTTAAAGCTAATTATAATGTCTATTTTACCCAATAATTGTGTTTTTATGCTTAATACAATATCGGATAACTAGATGATTAATGTTATTCTCAGTCAGAGGAGACAAGTCCGACCCATTTCAATTCAACAACAATGTTGTCAAGTTGTTTGGATGTAATGAATGTAGTCGGGAGCTTTGAGATGTTGCAGGGATTTATTTGGCATCCAGTGTATTGAATACAGAATCTGCATCTAAAGCTACGTACATATTACAAAAATATACATTGACACAGTGATTAATGCAGCATATAGGTGGCAAAATATATGCATTTACAATTACAAAAATATGAAATAATGGATAAATTTTACATTTTAGGGACCATTCACAAAGCATTCTCTTCTCAATCTATGCTATATCCATTCATTTATTTCATAGCTAGTTTTGGCTATGTGTAACAGCTTGGCTTAGGTTTTTACTGTGACATTTTTGATTGCTCCTTCCCCGAATGCTGTAGTCTTTCTCTTATCTTACGCGAGGAGAGAGGGGAAGTGATTTGGAGGGAATAGAGGAGAGATAGGACGGGTTGGGTTAGCCCATCATCTCTGTTGCACGTAGACACATTTAAAGGTCTTCCTTCATAGATGTGATATACTTTGCCTTGATAACTCTGATCATGCCACTGGTCAAAGACCTTTCTGTATTCCTGTAACTCAAACAGTAAGTGATGGTGCTGTATACCTACAGTGCGGTATAAGTCACTTTGTATAAAAGCATCTGCCAAATGCATGTATGCAAACTTCCACTTCAAAGATTTATCCTCCCCAGTCCCCATGTTTTTCATTGGCTTGAAATATGGTCATCTATCAGTTTCGAATATAATCTACATAACTGTGTGTAGTTTTAGTAAGACGGTTTTGTGCATGTGTTATACAAATATGTCTCTGTGTATGCATGGCAGGCGTGTGATTATGTGAGTCAAAGCAGATGAGATAAATCAACCCATGTTTGCATGCAGTCAGCCAGCAGTTTAGCCTTGTTATTTATGCAATGCCCTCTGTCCTTCCATATTCAACTCCCCTCTGCACGCACACATGTACACACATGCCAAAAGACACACACAATTCACACTCAACAGCAGTCAATGACCTGAATACTATATTGACAATTGCATTGTCCCATTATGGTCCAATTGTCCCAGATACAAACTATAAAGCAGCAAAGAAAACAATGTTTATAGTTTGTATCAAACTATAAAGCAGCAAAGAAAACAACATGTTGGTCACATTCTTAATAAATGTTGCCCCTCGATATCTGGTGTGATGTATTCGACAGTTTAAGAGAGATTGCACATGCTTTTGACATGGTAACATGGTTAAAAAATCATGCCCATGCCATCTTAAAGCATTCTCTTCAATGGAAATCAATGCATTATATCAAACTCATTAAACCAATCATGTTTTGAAGTGAGCTGCAATGCCATTTAAAGCTACACTGTGTAACGTTTTTTAGTTTATTCTTAGCCAAAAACACTTAGTTCTTTCAAAAATATATGTGCTCATTAATGTATATTTACTTCTTTCAAGTAATAAAGTATTCTCATAAGTGTATAATATGCCATTGAAAATACATACGGGTGAGGGGTTCGAATGCGCGTCGCCATGTTGCCCCTCCATCTTGAAATTACATTAGCCAAAGAGGGACATAGCCGTAAATTCAAGCTTCGCCTTCCGCGTTTTAACACTCGATGGCACTGTGTCGAATGTGAAGAGGGGAATTGCTTGATATAGCCTACAATGTAAACTTTGCCTTACGCTAGTGATGTCGTACAATATACAGAATAACGATAGCACCGATAAAAGTTACTTTACTAAGATTAGCTTGCATTCGTCTGGGAACCTGATCGCTGATGTTAGCAATGAAATGGTAAAAAATAACGATAATTTTCTAAAGTAACCTCATCACTTGATCGAACTGGAAGCCATGTTAATCTTGGACTAAATCAGCCACCGTAGGAGTTAAAACAAAATCGGAATTTAGAGAAATAGAAACTAATATTTACTGGATGGTCATATACCTTTTCACCGCTAGAAGGGGGAAAATATCACACAGAGTAGCTTTAAGGTATAAAGTGACATCTAATCAAATGATGTAGAAAAAGTCTGCACATCAAAAACCATCTCTTTTAGTGTGTCCAAATACAGAATCTCTCCAAACAGAATTGTTTTCTGTTGGAAATTTTACAGACTTTAACCAAAACAGCAGAGAGAGCCTACATTTTTATTGTAGTTGAAGTGTCAATGTTGAAAGATGTTAAACATCGTTCACATGAGTGCAGTGAAGGGACTCTACTTCCTATGATAAAAAGATCTCTAAGATATCTAAGAAGGGTTGAAAAAAAGATTGGTGTACAAGATATGCAGGATAGGGAGGAGAAGACAGATACTAGGATCACTTAAATAAAGAAGGAAAATACAGTAAAGTTCAACAAGTCTTATTAGCTACATAAAATTATACATAATATGCAATATGCAGAGTAAACATTATAATTGTGGGCTTGGGACATGGCTTTTATTGGTGAGACTTTTGTTTTTGTAATCAGGATCTCAAAAATTATATAAAAAATTTAGATTTATTGGCCAATATATCTGTTATCGGCTTTCAAGTATAAAGAATTACCGTTTTCATTATCGGAAAAAGTTTTCATATCGGTGTATCCCTAAAGAATACTTATTTTGTAGTTAATACGGAGTCAAAGGCATGCTACATGCATAATTACTTAAAAAAAAAAGTTTTACATTTTAAACTTATAATATTGTACAATGTCTTGTACAACTCAAAACTAGTTAGCATGACTTTTCCCTGTGGAAAACAGGATTTATCATAATGTCAAAACAGCTCTTTTGCATACCATGAAAAAGCATGGTGAACACTGGCTGCCAAGTTCAATGTAAAAACAATGACATCTCTATAGGTGCAGAAAGTTGATGAACTCACAGAAACAAATTATACAAGAGCACTGCAAAATGCATTGACAAATGTAGTCATCAGTTTCCACTGAAGAAATGCTGAAGTGAACTGGGTCTCTCGAGTCATGAGAGGACCAGAGATGATCTTGATGGTGAGATCCTGGGGAAGTTTGATTTAGTCTTTTCCCCATCCTCCACATTGGCTGACATAAGAATGCATAATCGCAGTCAACAACACTCATGCTGAAGGGCAAAATCAATACTCACCGTACAGTCACTCAGTGCCTAATACATGTAAAGTATGAGTGCAGTGTCTTTTATTTGTGAGTGCGCATCAAATTAAAATATGATGTATAAATAATAAGCAAAGTGAACCTTTTCAGTTGAAGAAAAGTTCAGTGCATTGAACATCACACAGCTGTTTTTAAACGTGTAAAAATAAAAGTTAAGTAATGAATTTAGTTATTATAAGTTCAGTTATTGAATTTAGCTGTAGTACAATTTTATGACACTGAGTAGGTTATGTCCTGATGCTACCGTACTGTATTGCTTTACTCAAAAGTAAGCAAAGTGCATACTTTTAATGTGTAGTTTATGAATTGGCTCAGTTGTCTTGTTTGTACGTAATTAAGAACTGTTCCTCATTTCTTACTCCCATAACGCTATACATTTATTCCATTTGGTCTTTGTATGTTGTTGCTCTATTTTTTCCTCAGACACTGGGAACGAGTGTCTATATTGGCTTTGAAGATCAGATAGGGGCCCTCATGAAAGGACAACCTCTGATATTACTTGTAAAAACACAGAGAGAGAGAGAGAGAGAGAGAGAGAGAGATAGAAAGAAAATGAAAAGATTCAATTTGGCCACTGTGACAGAGGCGGCTTGGAATGCCAAAGATTCCTTGGAGTTCCCTTGGGTTTATTGTGAGAACATTATGGAATGAATTCTGGGGGAACGTGGGGAGAGAAGTTTATTTGCATTACATAAGGCCCAGGCTTTGTCTTATAGAGAGAACAAACAAACAATTATGAGGAGGAGAAATGAGGATTATGTGAAGAGACTGAGGCTTCTGTAACAGCAGTAGAAGGACATTGTGCAAAACTTATCGCCACAATGCTGTTTTTGGTACATTGCTATGTGGTTGCTGGAGTGTATTCTGGTTGGTTGTTTAATGGTCCTAGTCAAAAGATCCTTCATCCATGTCTCTATTATATTTTTGTCCCTTAATTATGGCTGAGGTCGTCTATGTATGCCTCCCTGGTTCCCTGAATAGGGAACTGGCTGCGGGTGGCCACCAAAACAAATAATGCCTGATTCGATTTACACCACTGGATCTTGTGGTCGACGTAAATCTTCAATCGCCTCAAACGACGACAAGCTGTGCAGACTCTCATCCTCCTGTGACTTAAAAGTAGATGAGAAAATGACTGCAACACCACAATGGAGAGCGGAAAACCCTTAGGGACATACTCTATAGGTCACAAAAAGAATTTTCCTGAACCAGGAGCGAAATCCATACAGGATGCACTCACCGACAAGGCCTGCAAATTACAAATACATTTTAGGGATGTTAAGGCCATCAACCAACTTTAGAGTCAGAAATCTCTAGGGGGCTTCAACGACATAAACGGAGGCCATGTGAAGCCTTCCAGGACCACAGATATGTCCAAGGAAGGTACACAAATGGGACAGAAAGTTCTCATTCTTCTTGTGCCACACAAAACAGAAGACAAGTGAATGTCTCTCAAGAAACACCCTTAACATATATGGGTTCACTTCGCCAAGCCGGTCTCGCTGAGAAACATTCTTGTAGGAGCTCCAGCACTGGTCCAAATTGCAATTTACTCCTGCATCAGGACACAAACAGATTCAACAGATTGAGACATGGGCGTCGGAACCATTGTGTGTGCCATTTACGACCAATGATATTGGACCCACTCACTTTTATCGTCTTTAATTCAGCGTACGTCTGTTTACCTACTAATAACCAATAAACACTTAATATTAAACTTTATGATCTGATATGTGATGGCAAGTTCGGCAAAAGGCGGATTCGAACCTCAGATCGATTTGCGTCAACCTGATGCCATGCATCTTACCTCTTAAATGATTCTGTGATTTCCGTAATTTTGTCTGGCCCAATCAGTCGTTTATCCAGTAAAAAAAATTCTGAGAGGACCCACCCACATTTTATTAGCTTCTGACGCCCATGGATTGAGAACATATAACTTCCTAGTTAAGGGAGCCCTTGCAATCAAAATGCTCTCCCTTACTCCAGTGAGAGACCACTGGACCCGTGAGAGACCCGTTCACTGGCCAAACCCAAAGTTTCCTCATACTCAGACAAGGATGCCATACTGAGATAACAGATCAGCTCTGACAAGGCGCCACATGAGGCACGAACACATCCCCCTAAAGGGGTCATGACACGAGGAATCACATTTTCTTTGACCTTTTGACATATACGAGCCGAGGTCATTATACTACAAACAAATGCTCTATGTTTCAGACCTAAAAAAATTCCTCCTTACTGCAAACTAATTTTTAAACCAATATGCCAGAATGACCGACTCATGCTGAGAAAGGCTGATTTCAAGATATCGGAAACTCATTATTAAGATCTGGAATGAACAAAAGCAGCTAAATCAATCATCAAACATTTGACGCTGACAAGATAAATGGCTTCCTGAAGATTAAGAAATTTGAGGAGTGATGGTACGGCCAACTTCTGAAGCACCTCTAGGGGAGGCCACCAGGCAAGTAATTGCTGTGTTTCTATGGCCCTGTTTACACCTGTATTAAGATGCGTTTTGGTCGATTAGATCACAAGTAGACAGCACTCAATACAGGTGTAAACGGGGTCTAAAACGTTTTGAGTTTGTCCACTTTCGACCACTTCCAGAGGTAGTTAAACACATTCGACCAGATTGCTTTCGTAGTGTAAATGTTCATGTGGTCCAATGCGTTCAAAACACCACTGAAGACCATCTACTCTACGTCTACTCTCCTACTGACCTAATGCATAAACATTATGGGATGTGTGCTAGCCAGACAGGATTTAAACTTTGTCGGCCTGAGACCCAAGTTTGGTTTGAAGATGGAAAAACACACCAAGCACAATGTTCTCTTAACATTCCTGATTTCCAGCACGCACTCAAAGCGTTTGTCGTGGTCTTGTTCTCCATGTGGTCTCATCTAGGGTCTGTTCCCAAAGCGTCAGCTACTAGTGAGTCTTCTTTTTTTATTGTAAGTAATAGAGAATGTTTTTGTAAATGGAAAATGAAAAGCATAAGTCTGATCACTTGGAAAAAGTTATAGTACTATATGCTGTAGTTTTTAGGTATAATTTGTGTCTGTAGCTTAAATGGTGTAGGATAGGATATGTACCAAAGTTAAAGGTACTAATCCAAAGTATGAACAAAAATATTTGTGTTTGCTAAGGTAACCATCACTATTAAGGAAATACTGACCTATATAGTCCATCTATTCAGTATTGTTTAAAGCAGCAAATATTTTTTTGCATTTGACTGTACACAATTTTTAAGGCTGGTCAGTTGAAATAGTACTTTCACTAACTAACTAATTTTAGTTGAGTATGAATATGGAGGTATGTTATTGAGAGGAAAAGTTTTGTGAGAGGGAAGATTTGTAATTTAGCAAAAAGATCTGCTTGAGACAGATGCTGTTGATCACACAATGCAGGAGATAGAAACCAGTGGAGCAGTGTGTGTGTGTGTGTGTGTGTGTGTGTGTGTGTGTGTGTGTGTGTGTGTGTGTGTGTGTGTGTGTGTGTGTGTGTGTGTGTGTGTGTGTGTGTGTGTGTGTGTGTGTGTGTGTGTGTGTGTGTGTGTGAGAGCGAGGGGAAACGCTCCTCCCTCTCTCCTCCACTGACCTACTTCCAGCAGCACACAGGATGATGTTGATGTAGTCATGAGTTGAATGAGAAATGGCAACAGCCAACATCACACACCTCCCCGACTCTTTCCCTGTCTCGCTTTATACTCCAATGCCCACACAGTTTACCCATCATGCCTTACCTTGTGGCATAAATGCATAAGAGACCGCATGAGCGTAATTATCTGACTGCTGCTGGAGATGGTATAAGGAGGAGGAGACCGACTGCTCGTTGAAAAATGAATGGGGGGAAAAATGGAAGCTGTAGAAATGAAAGTCCTGTATTTCATTTGCAAGAGCCAGTCACCTTTTCTTTTGCCCAAAGTGAGTTGCCTTTCTACTGCAAGTGTAGGCAGTATCTCAACTGTAATTGAACCTCATAATATAAATGATCATGAAAGTTTTGCTCCAATATCTCTCCTCATCATTACGAGCATCTGAGACTTGACATCACACTAAATTATTGAAGTTAGTTTCTAAATTTATCTCAGTGGTAAAGTTAAAAGTAGTGTTTATCTTTGCTGCGTTTATGTATTCAGACTGTTGTCTGCTTTATTAAGAAAAGTGTCCATATCCTTCAAGAACATTGGCAGAACACCTCTAATAGATGTTTAACATGTTTAGAGACAGATATTCAGTCTCTGCTTCCTTTAAAGTATGCAGATGAAAGCCTTTACTGCTGTTCTGTCATGCACTAAAATAAGCATTTATTTGAGAGCTGTACAAGCAAACTGCATGAAGAATTTTTGTAGAAGCTATAAAAAATAACTTTTAATGGTTATGCATGCAGTGATGTGAATGATACATTATTAATGGGAGGTTATATATATTTCCTAGGGATAAAAAATCATAAGGAATTTAATGATTTTGATTCTTAATGATTCCCTAAACAATTCTTGTTAGTTGTTGTCAATTGTTGTATGTAACCAGTGACAATCTAGATTTTAATTGCATTTGTATTAATTTGTGGCAACTATACCGTAGTCTTTCTTTAAGTCCTTCTCTCTCATCACATTCAAGCTGCAATCTTAGCTACAACACAAACAGAAACATACAGTATCATTTTGTTACATTTTTCTTGTTGTGGTACTGTACATTAGGTGCAAAGTAGGAAACACCTTTTTTTTTTTAGCTAATTTGGGCTGGTCTAGATGATCAGCTCAATCTGGCAGATCATCTTGGACAAGCTTGTTAGAGCTACTAGACCATGACTACAAATCCAGCTACAATATTATGTCATACTGTGTTGGTTTTTGTTTTTGTGAGTTGTACTTGCACTTGTCTTGTAGGGTTTGAGAAATAATCTGAAATAAACGAGGCTGACACTTTTATTTCCTTGACACAGTTTTTTGGTAAGCTCAATGGAAACCACTACCTTTCTGAATATGTGAGTCTAAGAACGCTGTGCTTGTTTCCCTCTTGTGTTTTCTCCGTTCCGGTGTGTGTGATGGGTACGGCCGCCTCTTATGGCAATTACTCATGCCCTCCCTCGCTTTCCTTCTCATTTACCATTTGCGATCATTGTAGCCTGGAAACAGAGAGGTCTTTGTAGCGCCCTGGGGGTTATGCCAGCACATCCAGAGAGGTGCCAGGAGGTTCCATTCTCTGTGCCCACATGGACCGAAGAAGCATTGGAGAGGGATGAGAGTTGTTGCTTTTCAGAGTCCCAGCTCCTTCATGGCCACTCCACCCAGCTGAGGGTTTTCAGCCTGTAAAACAACAGCCTCTGTCATTCATTCCCATTCTGATGTTGAGCAATTAAAGCTGCCGGGCGGCTGTGAAACTGCTTTAGATTCAACATCAGTGAGGTACATCAATGCAGGGAAGAACATATTGGGCAGTATGGAGGGCTCAACTCTCAACATGACGCTTCAACTTAGCTTGAGAGTTGTTTTTGGGTTCCATTTCTGTGGTTGAACACTAGGAAAGTTTATTCAGTTTCTTGATGTTTGTCTTAATGTTTTTAAATGCATTTAAATTTAGTTTGTGATTTGTATGACAACAGGTATTTAATGAATGACAAGGACATTCTGTTACTCTCATTAGTCCAAGCTTCAGCGAGAACCAATGAGGTTCATTCTCGTGTTACGCATCACGTTTGAGCTTCAGCAAGAACCAATGAGGTTCATTCTCGTGTTACACATCACGTTTGAGCTTCAGCAAGAACCAATGAGGTTCATTCTCGTGTTACGCATCACGTTTGAGCTTCAGCAAGAACCAATGAGGTTCATTCTCGTGTTACGCATCACGTTTGAGCTTCAGCAAGAACCAATGAGGTTCATTCTCGTGTTACGCAGCATGTCTGAGCTTCAGCAAGAACCAATGAGATCCATTCTCGTGTTACGCAGCACGTTTGAGCTTCAGCAAGAACCAATGAGGTTCATTCTCGTGTTACGCATCACGTTAGAGCTTCAGCAAGAACCAATGAGATCCATTCTCATGTTACGCATCACGTTTGAGCTTCAGCAAGAACCAATGAGGTTCATTCTCGTGTTACGCATCACGTTTGAGCTTCAGCAAGAACCAATGAGGTTCATTCTCGTGTTACGCATCACGTTTGAGCTTCAGCAAGAACCAATGAGGTTCATTCTCGTGTTACGCAGCACGTTTGAGCTTCAGCAAGAACCAATGAGGTTCATTCTCACGTTACTCATCATGTTTGAGCTTCAGCGAGAACCAATGAGGTTCATTCTTGTGTTACGCATCACGTTTGAGCTTCAGCAAGAACCAATGAGGTTCATTCTCGTGTTACGCAGCACGTTTGAGCTTCAGCAAGAACCAATGAGGTTCATTCTCGTGTTACGCAGCACGTTTGAGCTTCAGCAAGAACCAATGAGGTTTGTTCTCAACCGTCAAGCAGGTTCGGTTGAGCTTCTGTTTATGTTCGCTGATCAATGTTTATTGATTTTAAATTTGGACTAATCCGCTTGATTAATATGGATTCGTTTTATGATCTCTTTATGAACTTTTTGAAGTGTCAGTAGCTGCATAGACTGTCTGTAGAGGTAGAAGATTTGTTTGGAAAAAAATTTGTTTTCCGGAGATGAATGAAAGTCTTACAGGTTTGGACCGACATGAGTACTTAACTAACCCTTTAACATGTTGTCATTTTGTGTGGTCCTAATTAAATCCTGATTGGCTCTTTTTTTTCTCTCTCTTGCAGATCATGCCCCGTAGATAGCAGACTCTTCACCCCTCTGGTTGTCGGCTCCTCCTGATTGGAGAGGATGCCTCCCCGGAAGCGCACGCGGCCCGCCCTGGGCTTCCTGTGCTGCTTCAGCAGCAGTGAACCCCCTGAGATCAACCTGAAAGACAGTGTCCCGCTGCAGCTGCTGGAGTTCAGTGCCCCCATGCCCCCAGAGGAAGAACTGCATGCCCGCTTCTCTGAATTAGTGGTAAGTATCTGCTGGCTAGTCTGGTGGTCATGGTTTATGCCATGAAATCGGTTTAATTTGCTCCTAGATTCATTCAAGGAATTCATAATGTAACACACAAGTGGAAAATTTTAGAGGCTAACAGGGCGCAATCTATGTCTCAGTGACTTTGCATAGTTTCCTAACATTTATAATCAGCTTTTGTACTACAAGTGTTCCAAACTGATGTTAGAAATTGGATGCTGACTTGCATTATTGAGGTTCAGGGCATTCGTACAATACTGATCTCCGCTGCTGCCAAACAACAGTGGTTTTGGAGCATCTTGAATAATACAGTTTGACGAACAAAGTAGGGCATGTAATCTTTAAATTGCTTAAATATCCTCTTAAAGGGATAGTTCACCCTAAAATGAAAAAAATCATAATTTACTCACCCTGTTGTTGTTCTAACATCATATGCCCTTCTTTATTTTATGGACCAAAAATGGAGATTTTTTTTTTTAAATGTCCCACTCGCGCTTGTCTATATAATGGCAGTGAATTGCGACCAGCATCAAGCTTTTAAAAAAGATGCAGAAGTATCACAGAATGATCCGACATGTCATATATTCCAAGTGTTCTGTTCAGTCTTCATGCAGCAGATATTATCTGTGCATCTTGCAACAGTACCCAGATTATTATGACAAAAAAAGCCAATCGATGACTTGACTTAACTTCACATAAGCTGCATAAATTCATCAACTAACCATTCAGAAGCGTCCTGTCTCATTCTACATGTTGTCGCTTCTTCTTGAGTCTCTCCATCATTGTCCGACTCCGGTTTGAACATAAAAGACTGAACCATTTCTGACATTTTCAGTGCGTGTCTGCGTGAGGTAATCGGAGCTGCTAACACAAGCTCTTGAAGCTCCGCCCTCGTCCTGAAAGGGGGCCAGGAGCAGAAGCTCATTTGCATTTAAAGGGACATACAATGACAATTTTAACAAGCTATAAAAATTACTTGAGGGTATTTTGAGCTAAAACTTTACATACACACTCTGTGGACATCAGAGACATATTTTACATCTTGTGACAAGGGCAATTATAGGACCCCTATAAATAATACATTAAGTTTCAGATAAAATATCCTATCCACTGCCATTATATGGCCATTAAAAATTCTCCTTTTGGGGTTCATTAAAGAAAGAAGGGCATACGTTCCTTGGAACAACACCAGGGTGAGTAAATGATGACTTAATTTTCATTTTAGGGTGAACTATCCCTTTAAGAAAAACTGAGTTGCGAGAATATTTAATTTTCTTTTTCTGTCTGGCTCTTTTTCTGTCTTTCTCCACCCTGTATTTGAGCTAAAAACAGATTGTGGAAAGGAAAAAATGAATAAATAAAGCTGCTCATCATTTGGAGTCAAAACATGCTCAACATATGGGAGCTGTTAGTTAAATCACAGCAGCCTTATGCTTGATAAAGAAAGAAAAATATATCATATAATATAATGGGTTTAACTGAAAAAAGTATTTTTTCACTTTTTTCACCATTTTTTTCACTATCCCTCTCCATTTAAACAAACAAACAAACAATCAAACAAACATGTCCTTGTTACTGCTCTGCCAAACATCTAAACACTGCACCCCATGTGGAGCAAGACTTGTCCATGTTCTGCAAAGACCAAACTAATACCCAAGTGACAGTTTTCCATATATATGTCAAATCATGCACTTGTTGCAAAAATATAATAAAAATTTTCTCACAAGAAGCTTGGAGAAACCTGACAGAACTGGGTCACTGTTGACAGGATTAACAGTTTTTTGGAATATGATACGAGTTTGAAACATGCCAACAGAGGCCACCTCCGCGCGGTGATGAAGGTGTGCACAGACGTGAATGTATTTTGGTTTATATTTAATATATAACCTCTAGGGTTGCAGATTGGTGGTAATTTAAATAGGCAGTGGCTATTTACACTGAGTGCAAATAGAGTTAGATGCTATTTACACTAAGTGCAAATAGTAGTTGCACTAAATGTAAATACTAATTAGATACTATTTAAACTTAGTGCAAATAGTGGCAGATACTGTTTGCTCCTCAGATTATTAAAGCCCTTCCATATACCAACTCCTCACCTGTTAAACAATTTATTCCCACTACTAAATAACTGTTAGGCACTTTATTTCCACTTTTCAAAACTATTTCTCAACTTACTCTCCAATCCACTTCTCTTGTTATTAGAAGGATGTATTTTGTCATTTTGTCTGGCTCAGTCGGGCTATGGTGGGCGGAGTTACTTTTTGAATTTCCATCATAATTTCAGATGTTCTTTCTATTTATTTAATTGAATTACTGACACAAAAAACAACTCTCCCACCCCAAAGCATTAATTATGGCATTGTGCGCAACATGAACACAAAAACAAAAAAATGCTGCTTTTAAAAGTAATGTTACCCAACACAACTACCATCCGTCCCATAACTTCAGCTTAAGATATGTGTACTAGTGCTTTACACATTTTTTTACAACTTGAAATCTTTTGCCTCTCTATCGCCGTCTCTGTTTGAAACATAAGATTGCAAGGGGAGTTATTTTTTTACATGGGTTGTGCTTCGATACGGCTCCTCTGTGCTATTAATATACAGTTCATTGTACAGTCAAGCCAAACATTATTCAGACACCAGATTTGATGTTTCACTAGTGTGTTCAGGACACTATAGTTCATTTCTGTAAGTGAGGAGAGCAAAATAAAGAAAACTGTGACATTATACCCAAATATCCTTCATACAGTATCTACCAGTAACATTAATTATTTATTTATTGTTATAGGCCTAAAAAGAAAAGTTGGCCAATATATTAAAGCTTATAAGTAATGTTTTATTTCCTTCACATGAGACGCTTCAGATGCACAACGGTCGCCATGATGGGTTTGAATTAATTGAAATATGATTGTAATCAATTAAGTAAAGGAAAACTTGGGACATGACTTTTAATGGTGAGACTTTTGTTTTTGTAATCAAAATTTGGATTTAGATTTATCGGCCGATTTTATCGGTTTTCAAATATAACGAATTATCGGTTATCAAAATCAGCCAAAATGTTCATTTCGGTGCATCCCTAGTTCTGTCATATTAGCTAGCTAGCTATCTATTGAGCATGATCAATCCATTCATATCTCACCACCTCTTAAAAGCCATGCTGATATTTACTGTATTCTCATTTTAGCACGGGTGCTGTCGCTTTCCCTTTTTTCGTAGACAAAAGTTTGGGAAACACTGATCTAGATGATAGATGATAAGTTTTAAATTATGAGCAACTGTATCCTCAGCTGTATAGTAGCCAGCAGTGTTGGGGTGTAATGCATTACAAGTAACTTGAGTTATGTAATAAGATTACTTTTTCAAGTAACTAGTAAAGTAACCCATTACTTTTCAAATGTACAAAATATCTGAGTTACTTTTTCAAAAAAGTGAGTTTTTTTAGTTCTAGACTAAATTTGAGCATTTATTCATCTCACTTGCATAAAGATTGAGTATTCCTCAGAAAGAATAAAATCAGTCAAATGCAAAATATGCAAACCTCCAATAATTAAATGTTAAATAAAACAAATATTTGTATGCATTTAACCTACCTTTATTGACCTTTTAATGATTCAGTTAAACCATGAGCAAAAATGACTAGATTTTATTTTTTATTGGTAAAACTTTTTTTCCCCTGCGTCCTATTCTTCCATTATCCAGAATGGCAGCGCAGCAGAGCGTGTGAATTTGTATTTTTACCTCAGCATTTTATTTCAATTTTGGTATGAAGAGGTCTTTACATTTGCACAAAAAATAGAACCTTTTTGTTATAAAAAAAACTAAAACTAAAAAAACAAGCCCAGTTCAGGTGAGAAAAAGTAATGCCAAAGTAATCTAACGCATTACTTTTCTTAAAAAGTATCTCAATAAGTTACTTTTTAAGGGAGAAACGCAATATTGTAATGCATTACTTTTCAAAGTAACTTTCCCCAACACTGGTAGCCAGGTCTTCTTTTTTCTTTTCTTTTTTTAAGGACGCATAGCAATGGAAAAAAACTAAAATTGACATTTCACATTAAATCGGAGCCGACAGCTCAAATTATAAATGAATTTTATAAGCTTAACATTGTGAATTGGGATTTAAGGTGTGGAGACAGTTTTGAACACTGATCCCTATCTTATGTCAATCTATCTCAATAACAGATTTGTGTTATTTTTTAACCAAAAAAATTTACATACTGCAGCTTTTTTTTCAGCTGACTTGGATATCTGTTGTCTATTTTCACAATAGCTCTCTAGTGTGAGGATTTGAGTGCCATTTGCTGCAGAATCAGGTTTGAAAAGAAGAAAATCTTCCAACTGTTAACAGCTTTGGTCCATTCAAACAGTCAATTGTAACTGACTGCACTATAGAGTAAACGTGTAAGCAACTCTTCCATGCACGCATGAGCTGTTAGCGTGACTGGAGGAATTAGCTCCTTCTGATTGAGTGTTTCATGATGGCGATAGATCATACGACAGAGTTGAGTGGATGCAATCAATCAGCAATATGTGTAACACAAAACCTCACATCAATTTGCAGTTATGTATCTTTATAATTTTGGGGTTTTTTTGTGACACGTGGCCGTGTGCATTCAGGCAAATGGGATAATGATCATGTTTTACTCTCCAGCTAAATAACTCACATATTTGGGTACAGCGGCCTCTTTGCAAACACATGGGATTTATCGGAAAGTTGTATGTTGTGGTTGTATCTGTTTGTGTGTGTGGGATCTGTTGTTGGCGCATTGTCTTGTGTTTGAGTGTAATGTGCTTGTGTGCATGTGTGTTTATTCACTCATGCGTGTTTACTTTTTAAAAATATTGGCTATTTTGGTGAAATGGGCGTGTGGGCCCGCTGTAGTAATGAGTTATCTGAGGACGTGAAACAAGTCGGCTAATGCCTGAGGTAGACTGACATTAAAGGTGAAGGCAGAAATGAGCAGATGCTGGAACAGATGAATGAAGAGATAGAGAGTGTGTCTCTGCATTCAGAGAAAAAGAGAAACCTCACAAAGTTTTGAGGGAGGAAAAACATGAAGCACAGAAAAGGATTGTATTTAGTCTGAAGAGGCTGTCAATAACAGGATGCAGTTAGCAAGTAACTTGGTGCATTAATACAGAATTCAACTGATGTGCCGTCACTTAAAGGGCAATTTATTTATTGTCAAAATGGGCTTTCGATAAAACTTGGGTGCCTATGGAGAAGAAAGGCAGAAAAAAATGAAATTGGTGCTACCTGACTAGAGAAAACTAAGAAAAAAGGCTGTTGTCTTCCATTGTACCAAATACTTCAACACCCATAATGCACTGGGCATTTTGCTGTCCAAGGCCACTCCCGCCAGGATACGCTTACCAGAATCAAATACCGCCTTGCTTTAGTAGGAAATACTTCTTAGCAAACGTTTAGGGAACGTTTACATGACAACAATGTACTAAAAACTGAAACGTTTTTCTTTAGCGTTTTTTAGCGTACAGATGTCAACGTTGCCAAAATGTTCCCCAACGAATCCGCAAAAACGGTTAAAAATGCTGTATTATGCTGCCAGGCCAATAGTTGCCGATGTCATTTTGTAAAGAAACACTACACGCCTATGAACTGAACATATAATAAACATGCACATGACGTCACAATTTTCTTTTTTTTTTATAGTTTACACAGACACAATAGCAGTATCATTTTTCTTGTACTGAATCACTTTTTCAAATGTTTTTGAATTTTCATGCTTTCAAAATGCTGTTGTTGTGTAAATGAATGTCCAAATTGCATAAAAAGTTTTACGTTTTCAGTTGAAAAAAATGGTTTTGTGCAAACGGCCCCTCAGTCATAGTAGTGTCGACTTGCATTATTCCCAGGTGCAAGAATTCAGAGTAAACGTTTAGCGGGAGTGAGAAAAACCTGTGTTTGAGGTCAACATTTCAAACTGGATGTCCAGCAGAACAGTGTTTTATGCCAATGCCTAACTGTTCTGTTGATGGCCCTCCGTCGATCCGACTGTCCGTGGGAAGGGAAGCAAAAATGCGGAAGTATAAGTCCTGAAGCTGTCAAAAATCACATTTATTTGTCAGCAAAAGTCTTAAATGTGATTTTCTCGATATGGGTAACAGAGAATGTGTATACATTGTTCATTTTCATATACTACAGACACTGTAACTATTTTCAAATAGCTTTTGTATTAAGTTACACTTTAAGGCATTCAAGCCACACTTAAAATGCCTGAATGTTGTATTGATACAGTAATTTGATTTTAAAAAAATGATCCCTTTTTTTGCATTTCCCTGAAATTCACACAGTCCTAGGAGCCACAAGTGTAGTTATTCGCATTGACTATGAACAAGTTCCAATTTAAAAAAAAAAAAAAAACTTAGGGCCCTATTTTAACGATCTAAGCACATGGTCTAAAGTGCATGGTACTGGTGCACTTAGGGTGTGATTATCCATTTTGACATGTAGGCATTTTTATATTTATGTACACAGTAATAATCTTTTACATTTTAATCCTTTAATTTTCATATTTGAAAATGGTGTGTGTAATAAGCAGAGTGTAAGCGTATAGACACCTATTACTTACACTCCCTTTAAATAACACAAAAATACTGCGCTATTGACTTTAGTCCAGGTTTGTGTTGGTCAATGGCGCAGTCGTTTTCAGTTCCTCAAAATAGCAATTTGCCAACACACCTGGTTTTCAGATCAGCACACCCATGGGCGATCGGATGGCGCGACTGCATTTGCTATTTAAACAATGTAACTGCTTCGGGCTGAAACTAGCAAAAAACACTTGCGTTGCGCCGGGTGTATGATAGGGCCCTTAATTTAAATGACCCGCCTTCATGATATTTTGTTACACAATGCTTAGGACCACTGTATATCGCAACCGTTGCAGCGTTCCAAGAGTTTTGTCACTACGCTGTGTTTGTGGTGTTACAGAAAGGTTGCCAGTCTGTGTGATCATTGTGGGGATTTTTCAACAGTTACTGTCTTTTTGGTGTGTTATGAGTGAGTCACTGAATCAGTTGATTTTTAAAAAAATGAATTATTAAAAAATAAATACCTTCTGCGTGTTGCTCAGAGACATGTTTCAGTTAATCCTGCTTTGGTTTTGCAGGTTCGAGTGGCTCACATGGGCGATTACCGTATGAATAGGCTGCGCTGCGCATGGGTGTGGTCACATTACTGATAATCAGTGGAGACGTGAGAAACTATACTTCTTGTTGGTCTCATATGGATTACATAAACAGAATATTTGTTTTCAATATGACTTACTTCCTGTTGCACTCAAATCTGATAACATTTATTTCCCACTGTGGACAGTCAATTGGACCCCAGCAATAAAAACCTCCAGAATATTTTACAAAGGTTTATGTGTCTGGTAATTTGCGTGTCTTTGTTGATGACTTGCGCTGTTTATGTTGTTGGTCCTAATATGGCCGTGCTGATATTCAGAACAACAGAGCTCTTATTAATATTGCAATATTGCTTAGTTAATTCTTGCATACAGCCTTTGCAGATGCCTGATTAGTCAGACAGTGTTTTTTTAAATAAAATAATGAGTAACATGGCATAATAACGGTACAGCCCTTTCCCTCCTTTCGGATGCCCAGCCTTCCTGGAGCGGAGAGGTCAGAGATGTGTCTTTTCCTCATTTCCGTGGCTGAGCGCTCTGGGTGTGGTGGTATCGGCCAATGAACTTCCTGACTACCGCTGCCACATCAGTGTCCTCAGCCAACCTCTCTGTCCTCGCACCGTGAATCAGCTGATTAGATTTGGATGAGCAGGGAGTGGAACAGTAGAGGAAATGTGTGACGGATAAGGTTTGGTTTGTGTTGTCGTGAGAGATTTGTTTCTGCCAGTTTAGGAACATCTGGTTTACTGGAGTGGAGGTGAGGCCCATCCTTAATGGAGTATTAATTTAAAGGCAAAACTGCATATTATTGAGGGTGTTTTGGTTTGGAATTACACATTTTTAGAGCCCTTATAGGAAAAGTGTATCCAAAAATAACAAAATCCCTGATTATATTTCAATGCAACCCATGAACAGTATTGCTACTCTTCAAAAGTCATATGTTATCCTTCATCATAGCCTGTCATGTAATTGAAATTTTGTACAGATACAATTATAGTTTTGTTGCCAAGAATGAGACGCACAAGAAACAATTAGATTTAATATCAGGCCTGCTTTTATGTACCCTGTGTTCATATTCAGATGAACTACTCAAATTTTTGTCTTGTTTATGATGCTCTCTGCTTAGTCACTACTGGCTGGAACAGCTTCCTGTCAGTCCTCTGTGGGCCACATATGACTTCCTTCCATTTTGACCATCTCTAAATCTTTCCCTCATGAAGTCTTTCCTGCACCTCCCTCATTTTAAGTTTCCTTGTTTCCTCTCTCACTGGTATTGTATGCCCATGGCTCTATAGAGAACCTGCACAATTGTGAATTGAATAGTCAGTGCCTTTTAAACTCAATTCCTGAAGCATAATCTAGAGTTCTAGTGGACCAATAAAACGAATAAAATGAATGGCATGGTAATGAATATGACAATGTTTGATATGTTTGGCTTTGGTGGAAAGAATTTGCTATGCTGCTGCTACTACAGAGCAAGTAGGGGACTTGTACTGCCAGGGAATACATGACACGCTGCTGTGAGCAAGTAAGATATGCTGCTGCTGTACAATGGCATATGTGAATTACATGTAGCAGATCTATACAGGTGGAACTGGGGAAGGTGGGGGTTACGTGTTGCAAACTGTTACGCAGATGCTGAGCTGCAAGCTCACTGGCTACTGTTACAGCAGGGACCAATCAGCTGTCAAGTCATCTTTATTTATTTAACGTTTTTTACAATGCTGTGTCAAAGCAGCTTCACAGTGTTAATAGGAAAATAATGCAACAGAATTTGATTCAGCTGTACAGCCGCTCTGGAGAAAACGCTGATGTTATCCAGCTAATTTAAATTATCATATAGTGACAATACTGGCAGATCAGTAATTTAGAAAATTTATTTGAATATTTAGTTGAAAATTTTAGTGCCCCAAGTGAGCAAGCCAAGCCAAAGGCATGAGTTAAGCAACGAGTGCAGCGCAAGTCTGTCATATAGGCTACATAAAATTATAATGGGAACATTATAATTGTGTGCTTGGGACATGGATTTGAATGTTGAGACTTTTTTTTATCAGGGTCTCAAAAATTACATTATTTTAATTTAGATTTATCGGCCAATATAACGGTTATTGGCTTTCAAATATGAAGAATTATCGGTTATCTGTATTGACCCAAATTTTCATATCGGTGCATCCCTTATACTTGGGAATGTAAATTTCCAACAATGTTGGTGATTTATTACATAGTTGTACTAAGATATAGTTCATGACATAGTTGATCATGACATGATATCCTATGGTCATATTCCACAAAATCTGGCAACCAGTAAATATCAATGTTTTGTCTCTATTTTTATCCATTTTATTAAAATATAAAACCTAGTAAATCTGATAATGTGAATTTTGCTGTATTTTAATTCATTAATATGGTTAGATATTTTGGTTTCACTTTATTTTGATGGTCCCTTTAACACATTTAGTTGACTATAGTCTAAATAACGTTACACTTACATGTCTACTAACTCTCAGTGTTAGGGAGAGTATTAGTAGACTGGTAGGGTTAGAAAAAGTTGACATGTAGTTGCAGATGTCTGTTGGGGACCATAAAAAGACATAGATATTAAGCGGACAGTCTACTAATAGTTGACATGTAGTTGCAAAGTTTCTTAAAGGAACAATCCACCATTTTTAGAAATAGGGCTTATTCAACATCTTTCCTATATTTAGATATGTGGGCAAATGCATTTTTGTCTCAGTGCATGCATTGTTTTAGTTTGGCATGGTCGCCGCTAGCTTAGCTTGGCATAATGAATGGAATCCTATGTTGCCAGCTAGCATGTCCCGAGTAAAAATAAAAAAAAAACCCACCTAATTACTTCTTGTGGCCTTTTTTTTTGGATCACTTTTACTCGGGACATGCTAGCTGGCTACATAGGATTTTAATGTGAGTGCATCGGAAACTTAAGTGTCCAAATGCTTTTTGGGGTCATTATGTGAGTTTCATAGCTGTTAAAACGGAACCCAGGACTCTTTGGATTGGATATTTTGGAAATGTATGGCAAGTGACATGAGCACTAATCCTAAGGTTTATTTCAATATGTAAAGTTGAGGTTGTACACGCTTTCTCTTTATCTCACACATTCACCTGAACATACTAGAAATACACATGAACTACACTGTTTTATTTGAATACTGTAATGATTACAACACACACAGACACATTCATATGGATGACATTGTATCTTTTCAGCATGCTTTTTAAGATACATGAGGTTAAGTGTGGCTCAGTTGTTGTGTCTGCTCCTTTTCTCAGGATGAATTGGATCTCACGGACAAGAACCGGGAAGCCATGTTTGCTTTGCCTGACGAGAAGAAATGGCAGATCTATTGCAGCAAGAAGAAGGTGAGTTCTTGACAACAGAACAAATAATTTAAGCTTTTCTTTAGGAGTTTGCTTAAATGACTAAATGTCTCTGGCTACGGTTTTCCTTTGTTAGTCACTGACTATAGAAAGGGCTAGCGTTCTTTGCAAGGAAGTGCATTATTTTTGCACAGATTCAGAACTGTAAACATTTCATTGTGAGACTAAGCCTTTGAAATGGATGTCGGAAAACTACAGCTTCTTTGAATCCTCGGGCCAAAACGTCTACCACACTTATCACACACACACACAGCCTCTCCCTTCCTCCTCTGGACACCATCCTTTTGAAACCCATGTCTGTGGTCAGCCACTTTCAGGATATTACTCCCTTTCTCCCTGATTACAGAGAGAGAGAGAGAAGACGTTGACTGCTTTCAGAAGCCTCAGTGGAATACAGATTGGCTTTAACCATTTCCAGGTTATGTTTTTATGGAAGTGCTATTGTTTTGAAAGGGCCTGCGGAGTGAACGACAACCACTGTAGCTCCGGTCTGGCAGTGTTGTCTTCATTGACTGCTACAGTTTAGTTTCCATTGTATCTACAAATCCTTGTAGAATGTTTGGATCCATGCACCTGGAGCTCTGGACACTTGGCCTCGATTTGGGAGGTGGAATTATTGGTAAAGTGGGATGTGGCTATGAGAGGATTTGTAGTTACTGTAACAAAGTTTATGGAACAAAATTGTCAGCTGTCTGTTCTCTCAGTGCTGCTGCGCCCAAAAATTACTTCCTCTCAGAGCTGAAGGTTAGAAAAGAACCAAATCCAGGAAACAGGAACCAGAACTAAGCAACAGACGTCTTGGAAAACAAGTTGTGAGATCAAACAAAAAGCTCATTCATGTCTGCAGTAATGGAGGATTGCCATGGAGGCCCACCACATGGCCTGCTTAAAATGCACAGCAATGTAAATGGAACAAGCAAGGCTATGTGTTTAGAGAAAGAGAGACTTGAATGAATCAAGATGGGAGAGAGATGTTGAAGCTGTTTCTCTGAGGTTCCCTGCACTTAAAAACGATCAAGTAAATATATGTGTACACTGGAAACAATTCCTGGTATATTTACAAAGTTACTGGCAGCAGAGATGCCAGCAAATTGATGCCTTTTGGTTTACAGTAATTGTACTGTAATGCAATTTACAGTTGTAAGGGAATCTTCTAGGGGTGTAACGATACACTCGTGTCACGAATCGATATTAATCGCGATACTGAACTCACGATACAATACGTTCGCAATATTTTATATATTCCGTCTGTGTGCTTGATGTTGATAAAACAAGACAGAGAAAATCACCCACTGTTCTTGACTGAATAACTTTTGTAGCTTCAATAAGGGTGTTTTCACACCTACCTTGTTTGGTTTGGACTTTCCAGTTTCACCAAACAGATGAAATTTGATCAGACGAAAAGAGTAGTCTTGGTCCGGATCAAACTTAACAAAGGTTTGGTTCGTTGCTAGTGTGAACGCATTGTCTGTATGGTTCGGACTTTCAGACCATTTACAGGAAGTTCCGGTGGTTCAATTGACAACACACTGTCGTAGACGCACGTCCGCTAACAAACCAATCAATGTTAAGATGCAGCCCACATAACTAATGACGACCTGACGCAAGTACGTCATGTAAAGTTCTTTAGTGCGCTCACATAATTGCAGTGTGAAACCAAACCAAAACCAACCCAATGTATAAAATGTACAAAAACATGAACTTTGGTTCGGACCTTGGTGTGGACTTTCAGCTGTGAAAACGCCCTAAGAATCAGTGTTTAATTCAGACAGTGAAAACTAAGCAGTGTTTCATTTGTACATTTGATTATTCAATTGATGTTGTTATATAAGCCCAATGTAGGCCTACCTGAAACCCCAAAGTTAAACTGATGTTAAAATGACATTTCGTTTTTATGTAATGCTACATTAAAAAACAGCTGTTCACTTTCGGAAGTTGTAGAAATGCTTTCTTCTTACAAAAAAAAGGGAAACGTGTTGTTTCATTTCTAATTTAAATTTATTTTACACGTTTATTGTGTATAGCATTATTGTATCGTTAAATAGTTAAAACATATCACATTTTTCTTCAAGATCGTGCTGTCTTACTGTAAAATAATCTTGCTCAATCAAAATGACACAGAATGCAATATAAACTAAGGTATTTTACTGTAATGTAGAAATGTCGTATTGTACTGTAGGTTTTTACAGTACCGTGCTAAAAAGTGACATATAACATCTAACCCTAACAGTGCAGGCTTGACAAAACACACCATTCTCACCACCAAGATGTCTAATGCATCTGCTTATTGCACGTTCACTCATGCCATTCTTTAGTTTCTTTATTGTAACACGGTCAGTAAGCCCACTGCTTTCAATGAGAAATATCTCAGTTACGTATGTCACCTTGGTTCCCTGAGTAGGGAATAAGATGCTGATGCTTTGGGAACTCTATACCACAGCGCAATAATACAAAGTGACTGCCAGTTTATCAGTCTGTGAAAAGTATATTTGCACAGACTTACAAAATTGAAGAACCAGGAGTTAGATAAACATCCAGATTGTAAATTCTAATAATGCACAGAGACTCGGACTGCTGCCACACAAATATCTTATGTAAGACCCACACCCTGAGAAGCAGCAACAGCTCTAGTAAAGTGTGCTTGAATATCAATGCCAGCACCCGTGCTGCAGCCATCAAAACAACCCTAACCAGGCAAAGCCTATACAATCGCTCACTCGCCTGTGACTGCAACACTGCAACATGACAACTTTAAAATAGAAGAAACCTTTGCTGTATTCTAGCCTTGGTCGCAATAAAATCTAAACCAGGCCAGGAGCGAAATCCATACAGGAAGAGCTCACAGATAAAACCTGCAAATCAAAATGTTTTTAATAGTCAGAATTTCTCAGCGGCTGAAACGAGGAACATGTTAAACCTTTTATGGTAGTCAAGTAAAGTGAGATAAGTATTGTATGTTGTACCAAAGACTTTATATAAAGGAAGACGGTGCACTCTGATAACTTCAAAATGGAAGAGCCAATTGTTGATTTAGTAAAGTCATCGCGTCGTTAGAAGCTCCGGTTGCTATAGAAACAGGCAGTGTGCTGAGACGCATGTTTAGGATTGTACATGTGCATTAGCTTCGTCCAGGCTGAAAATACAGGTTTGTTTTTTTTGTCATGATTCAAGCTTTTAGAACTAAATTTATGAGACAGTTGTCAGATTACATTTAATCTTAAACTTGATGACCAGTTTTGGAGAATTTGACATTTCCACATTCAAAGAGATAGGAGCTGCACTTGCATGTCCGAGAGGCGCTTAAAAGATGGCCGCCGAGTGAAATGACTTATTTGTCTTAAAGGGACTTTGGTTTTACTAACAAATACTTATTTAGTGCATTACACTTTCACAAGATTTAAAGTAACTAGAAAAGAACTATAGAGTGTACTTGATAAATTAATTTAGATTTAAAATTACTATTACTCAGAATTACTATTTTCAACAGCTAAAAACTTAAAGGAACACTCCACCGTTTTTAGAAATAGGGCTTATTCAACTTCTTTCCTACATTTAGATATGTGGGCAAATGCATTTTTGTCTCAGTGCACGCATTGTTTTAGTTTGGCAGGGTCGTCGCTAGCTTAGCTTAGCATAATGAATGGAATCCTATGTTGCCAGCTAGCATGTCCCGAGTAAAAGTGATCAAACCCCCACCACCTAATTACTTCTTGTGGCTTGCGTATTCACAATAGCGATGCAGATTAAGACTAGGTGATTTCCTAGGCAGATATTAACTTGGGACTATATTATGGGGAAGCACAGGCGAAGCACTGCTACTTGGGCGCAGCGATATCACACAACACATGAAATCCCCAAACTTCTGTCAACATTAATCTGCTCGGGACATGCTAGCTGGCAACATAGGATTCCATTCATTATGCTAAGCTAAGCTAGCGGCGACCCTGCCAAAATTAAACAATGCATGCACTGAGACAAAAATGCATTTCCTACATTTACTAAATTAATATGGAATGGAATCGTTTGGAATAGTATTCCATAATAGTATTCCAATATAGGTGTTAATGCAATGCATGCAATACAGCTCTAATGGATCATAATTCTACATTTCAAAATCAAATGTAAATGAGCTAATGATCTATGTTGTAAGTTAAGTCACTTTTCAGAAGCGAACTGTTTACTTTGCTTCCTTTAAAAACACAAATAACTGTGATTCTCGTAACACACCACCACACTGATAGAAAGTGGGAAGAAGTGCCAAGTAACAAACCTTGGACACACTAATCACTATAATGGGGACTTATATCAAAACCGTTTTAGGAAATCAATGTATGAAGTTAACTTATGTGATGTTCTCTCAATTTTCAGTTGTTTTGACAATTCAACATTCAATTCATGATTTTGGAAAATGATTGAATGCAAGGGCTTTTGCAAAATGGTAATCAAACAAAACAATTTTCCTTGCTTAATCATTTTGGATAAAATTAAGCCCATTCCTACTTTTGTAATGCATTTCAGAGTGAAACAATAGGATAATAAACTCGGTCACAACATTAGTTTTAGGTTGACCTTAAACATCCTCGACTGGAATTTAACTTGAGAGAAGCAGATCTGGATAAATCATTGTAAAAATACAACAAATTATTTTTTTTGCATTGAAATTGAATCTCCGTATTTTGGCAGGGTAGAAGAGAGGACAACCCATTGAGATGTTGGATTCTGGAAAGATGTTTGTCTAGATCTGAAATGCAAGGCCAATTACTGCACTGGCGTTGGGACAGGCCGAAATCTGTTTGCTAATGTGATTTAGCTGGGGGATTCTGGAGAGCCAAACTGTTATTGAAGGAACAGATACTTGTTTGGCTCACAAATATAGTTCCATTCTCAAGTCATATAACATACCGTTGAGCTTGTGCAGACTGTTCGAACCGTGTCAGAGCTCCTGAGGAAATGTTGTGTCTGAGTAGCGGATCAAATACACATCACAAAATTAAAACTTCATTAACGCACAATCTTAAATGTTAATGCACCACCAGAAATGTACGTTTATAGTTGGGTCAGACATTATGTAGAATGACAAGTGTTAATTTCAATGCATGTCTGTGTCTGCAGGAAAACAAATTCTAAAAGCCATATGCATTTGGCTACACACAAAACCTGTGTTTTTACTTTATTTTTTAAAAATATATTAGGTCCATATGTGTTAGTGTTATGTTGTGAATGTGAAAATGAACTGCTACCTCCTCTGTCAGCTCTAGTTACTGAAAAGAGGAGAGATCAGACCATTTACAAAAGCTGGTCAGTCTGATGTGGTGTTGCCTGAGCTCATTACTATTCATGAGCTCGCCCAGTTGAGACCACGCCCAGAAAATTTGTCTAGCTCAGTGACAGTTTTTGTATACAGAAAGAATGGCTGAACGTCATTTATATATGGCAATATACCTGAAGAAGCCATTTCTGCAGCGATTCCAGACCATAGTAAACAAAGTTCCTCTACTTGTGCTGGGTAAAGGATGCTGATAGCCAGGCTCTCATTGGCTAGATGTTAGCCAATCAGAGTTAAATAGCTTAGCTCGTTGAATATTAATGAGAACTGGCGCAAATTGAGCTGAGTCTCCCGAAAGGCTTTCTATGTCACGCTAGAATGGCTTGAAACGAGGTAACCAAGGCATTTTTTCCACAAAAAAATGTTACATAGTCCATGGTAGAACTTCAGACATTTTCACAAAAGTAATGAAATATGTGTGGCAGGGCACCTTTAAGAAAGAGAGACACCTAATGCCGAGTTCACACTGCATGATTTTAGCCCCGATTTTGACTCGCTGACAGGTTTTGCAGAAATCACAAACAAATGCCTGAAATCATAGGAAAATCGGTGCTCATTCACTTGAGTAACAATCATGCAGTGTGAATTATCAGTCTGCGAGAATCGGCCTCAAGTTGACGACGCCCGTGAGATATTTGGCATGCTAAATATCCGGACCTGTCTGCGATTCAAAATCTTGCTGTGTGAAATGTGTTCTGACTGAAAATTACATCTGCGATGACCGACAGCCAATGAGAGTGCAAGATACAGGCCAGCGGGAAGTTCTGGGAGGAGTTATTGACCAGAATATCAGTATTTTAATAGATGTATTAACAATTACATCAAACAGAAACAAAGCACAAACATTTGTTTGACCAGCCGCGACAGCAGCACATTGCACAATTATATATTTACCTAATAATCCTTTATCCCGTCTCCCCAACCATTTCCTCCTGCTTATTCTTTTTTCTTTTTCTCCTTCGCTTCAAGTCAGCGCTCAGACAATTTGGATCAGGCTATAATTTTTAATATCAATTCCAGTCTCGGTGATAACTCCGGTCTGGCACACGTGTGGTCTTGTGTTGTTTTCCTTGTCGCATCTTCTGTGTGTTTGGTCGTGAATCGTATAGTTTGAGTGTTGTTGGCGATTCTTCCTTTTATGGCTGGGCGATATATCGAATATTAGTGATAATATCGCAATAATTTTGACGACAATGTAAAATTTGAAGATATCGTGAATATCGAATATTTCAAATTCAACATGCATACTTTCCCCAAAAAAATTACCAGATAACGCAGAAGTCTGCTTCCACCGTTCATTAAACATTGGAAGCAGAAGAGTTAAATATATACGCACAGCGCATGACAAAGCAAGCAACAGAAAAGAAACATGCGCGCATGAGAGAAATAATTGCGCGGCGCGGATGAATCGCAAGTGTTTGATTTAGGAGATGAGTTCATGACTGCACCCGGCGATGAGGCTGAAAACAGCACAACCAGTGCTTGAAGACTTTGACTATTTCATTTGATTTAACATAATTTTATTTATCCGCTGTATTGACAAGACCTTTTTGAACACTATTGGTTTATTTATGGCCTTCTTAACTGAGACTTGAGAGTTTGTAGACGTTTAAAAGGCTTTTGTGTCAAACATGATTTATTGCAATAATGTGCCGTTTTATTTTGATTTTAGGAAATAATCATGATTTCTCATCTTTCAAATCAATTGTTTCTTATTTTCACTGGTATGCCTCTCAGGTGTTGAGGATTGGTGCATCACTGAGCCTATATTTAGTATGAGTAAAATACTTAATTACTGTTAAAATCAGATACGCAAAGACTTTTACTCGAGTTGTATTGGAATTGGTAACTTGTACAGATACTTGTAGGAATCTGTACTTTTACTCAAGTTTGGTTTTCAGGTACTCTTAACACCTATGAATAAGGCATGGAATGCAATTTAAGTTGAGTTATGTTCACCATTGCTCAGCTTGTTCTGGTTTCCCCTGCAATATAAAGACATGCAGCATTGGTGAATTCACTGTGAAATCTGTTATTGTCTTATTATTGAAGTATACAGATTTTAGTAATATGCTGAACATTGAGTCAATTAATGTTTTACCTCCAGGGTTTACCCTTACTTGGTGGATATAAAAAGTTTACACACCCCCAGCTGCTTTTTATAATTTTGAAAAATGACAAAGATAAATCTTATCAGACCTTATGCTTGTTTCTTCAGCTGGAACTGGGGCTTTAGTGAAGGTGAAGATGATAGCTCCAAGTACTAGTCGATTTGGGCACAGAACATTCTGCCGTCTGCTAGAAAGCTGCACAGTGCACAGGAGATGTCCTCGTAATTTAACAGGTCTGGAATGTTTTTGTAAAGAATAGTGGGAAAATATTCCCAAATCAAGAAGTGCCAAGCTGCCTCCTATCCAAACATACTGAGTGCTGTAATGAAATCAATGGGTGCTTCAATTAAGTGTTATTTCACACTTACTAGATAGTTATTTCATGTTTTTTGTTATTTTTTCTCTGAAATTTTACACTTTAATTTTCAGGGGTATTGCATAGGTTATAATTCTTACATTAAACATTCAAAAATTCTGATATGACTTCACAAAAACCATGTGTTTTAACAGGGATATGTGGGGATTTTTTATATCCTCAGTTATTGTATTATATGTAGGCTAGAACAGCCAAAGCTGTACCTGCCTGAGGTTCCAAGGAACGCATTTGCAAATGTCCATTTCATCTCTACATCTTTTTGAGCTCATTCCCTGAGCTGTCACTCCTCTGAGATAATAAGGAACAGATCCACCATATAATATAGCTAATATCGTTGGCATGCCAATAAAAGTTTAAAGGTTAAACATGTGTTTGCGTTGTTCTCAAACTTGCATAATCTTTTCTACCTTGAGGGATACATTCCGATTATGCAATCTATAAAAATTCAATATCCTGTATATTTTTTTCCACCCGACTTGGAGGTTTTTTCCACACTAATATAGGCTCCTAAGTGCCAGGGGCGTCACTAGGCCTATTTTAGGAGGGCTTTAGACCCCATACATCCCCCCTCCAACCCCCTAAAATTTTGTACTCAAATATGTACACTAATTCATGATCGTCTCAGTCTCCTTTAAAACGCATATGAAACCGGTGGTAGGCTTAAGCTCATCCGTTCTTCAATCCGTAGCAGTGCAGCGTCAGAAGTAGAGGACAACGTGTGTGCATTGATAGATTGTTATATATGTGCACTTGTATAGTTCTTTGTCATAAATGCAGTTTACATAATATGATGTGGGAGCAATTCAAGACAGTTTTCCCATCCACTGTAAAATCTGGGCTTATCGTCTTGTTTTTTAAATGTTCCTTTAATCTAAATGGCATGAGACTTTGTGAATTTTTCTGCTTTTGCTATACTTCTTACTTCAGTACAATAAAATTGGTCATAATATTAATTTTATAATAAATACAACATGAAAACGTGAAAAGAACTGTAAAAGGGAGTGGAAATGGCTTATAGGCCAATGAGTGCAGCCATCTACTGGTTACAGTGGTAATTTAATGTCATTTTCATGTTAAAGGGTTAATTCAGCGATTAGCATTAAGCTTTGTATCAGTAGAAACCCAGGAGTATATTCAAAGTATCGTACTTTCCACCCTCATATGACCCTGAGACGAGAGAATTATGTATTTTATTTCTGGAAAAATTCCTCCGATGACGCACATATCGTCATTTTGCGTCATCGGAGGAGTTTTTGTCCAGAGGCTGAAGACTACAGCCAGCAGGAGGCGCTATTTCCGCATGTTTTCAACATCACACTCACAGCGCTCGGCTCGCGGAGCTGCGGAGATTCAAGTAAACGGAGCGGTGGAGAGCAAAGGGAGTGTTTCAACTTTTCAAATGAATTCCAATGAAAGTTAAGCTTCCAAAGACATGAACTGAACACGCGCCAGACTGATCACGCGCTGTGAATGCAGCCGCAGCTACGAATCCTGCGATTACCTCAGCTCATGTGATGAATGTAATCCGATCCTGCTGCGTTTGTGCCGTGACGGCCGTGACATTTTAATTGACTCACTCATAATATATTGAACAGACTCGTTCAGTTTTTAATTGTAGTGTCTCTAACTGAACTGATTTTATGAAAATGAACGCGGTGGGCAAGTAAACCAGTAAGCCGTGCCTAGAGTAGGGCAGTGAAGTGCAATCTGGGAATTGTTGTCTTTCATCCCCATGAGACAAAAATACATTTTCTGTGTTTTCTCAGTCTAGAAGGCACCAAATTCAAAAATAATTTCACATTTCTACTACATTAATGACCCAGTTTAAATACAGATTCATCTTCCCAACGCTGAAGTACCCCTTTAAAAGTGTTTGTTTTCCACCAGATGACAGAAATCCTCCACTAAACATATTACATGGCAGATCTTCTTTCAAGTTATTTTTATTGCACAAATGTAAAGTAAAAAAAAAATAGTGCTTAAAACATCACATGTATTTTACCCACATGGTGCCAATCTAGACATTTACAGTAATAGAAGGTTTGCCTGTATTCTTAATGAATATTAGCTGGTTATTTACATTTTTTTAGAAATTAAATCAACGGTCAGGCATTGTCTTGATAGGTAGTATTGGTCATGACTACCCTATTATACAAACAATATATAATTATTATTTTTTTATAATACCCTCATTGGGGACTGAGCCCACCTGATTTCAAAGTCCTTTTATATCCAATGCACTAACCATAGAAGTGTATCTATATAAGTAACTGTCCTCTATTTCTTTGATTCATCATGAAGCACTTCTTAATTGCCGGCATTACAACCAAACTTTACGATTTGTCCAGAGATGTCAGGTTTACATAGCCTGGATGCCAGCCAAACTTAGCCCAGCTCACAACATTTGAGGTCAGGATGTTCGGTCTGGGCTTGATCCGATATGGAGCAACTATGCTCGAACAGGAGCTGTTCGGACCAATCAAATTGTCAGGGTGGGCTTTATACGATGATGGACAGATGATCAACAGTTACGTAAGCATTCACGTCATCAAAGAGCGCTTGGGTTGAATTCGTTCTAATCCTTGTTCGTATGCATTCACCTTTACTATTTCTCTCAAAAATGATAATCGTGTTGGTAAGTACTCCGTGCATCCTTAAATTCTTTTTTCAACACCGGCAAAGATCGTTTACTCTCATCTTCTTCTACTTCTTCCAACGTGCGTGCAGTTAAGTTCTGTTGACGACTATGCGTCGCTGAAGACAACATACAGTACATCACTTACTCCATTGCTCTGATTGGTTGTAGGTCTATCCAGTTGATGGTTCAGTTGAAACACGCCCCATAATCACAGCCCAGTGGAGCAGTATAAGACTCATATTCTGACTAGAATCAGAGTATGACGACGTCAGACCAAGGTTTACATTCAGTTTAGCAGTATAACAGACACCCAAGAACAGATTAAAAAAACTAAAAACTTTGATGTCTTTTACATTGCAATTTGGCACAGACTCAACACTTACAAGAGTGATGATTTGTAAACAGCATGCAAGTTGTTTGTGTATAAGGTTGAAGAGTGCACACCCTTCACAAACATGTATCTTTTTCCTGTTTGGATTACTGTGTCATCATATTCGCATTTTGACAGCTGGACCCTTAAAGAAGTCTCTGAGTTCAGCCAGAAATGCTCCAAATCTCCATAAACACTCGTGAGCGCACAGTGTTCAAACAAAACCACAGAAATCGGAGAGATGGAGAAACATGACAGCAGACGCACAAACCCAGAGGTCACCCCGGTCATGGAGGGATTGAATTTTACACAGAGAGAATGAGCTTCTTGAGTAAAGGCAGCCAAACGTTTTCATTATCGCAGTGGAACACCGTGTGGAAACAAATTCCAGCGATGCTGGTTGTGTGCCGATTAACAAAACAAAAGAAAATCATTCTAGACTTTGTATTTGGGTTTCTTCTCTAAACTGTGTTTGACCCATACTGGAAATCTGCTGGCAAAGATAATGTTTATTATCGTTACCTCCTCTATTGCTCCTTTTTATTGATAGTGAAAATATTGACACACAGGAGGAGTAGTTCACTACTGTGCTGACCTTAAGCCAAGCATGCCCTATCTCTCGATGGTTTTTTATTTGTACCAGAGAGGGAAATCAGGGAGTTTTAATAACCCTCTTGAGCTGGTCAATGTTAATGTTTCAAGCAATGTGACATGATTGAGACTGTGAGTGGTAAGAAATTGAGGGGTGAACAATGTGAAAACTCATTAAACTGTATAATCTGGTTGTCACAATCAGTTTGGCTGCAACTGACATCTCGGTACAAATCGGAAAAACACAACATGGGATCGAGCTCCAGGCCAAGCGGTTGTGCTGCGTTCCACCATTGTTTCGCTCTGATGTTCAACACTTACCGCTGAGAGGAAAGAAGCGAGTTGCTTAAATCTGATTGCAAGTTATACATCCTAGGTTGTTGTTGCTGTTGTTGTTTTGTCTGGCTTGTGTAAGCTCTGTTTTTCAAATACTTATAATTTCCATTTTAGGCATATCATGTCCCTCTGTTGTACAAGAAATCACATTTCGTGTTAAAGGTTAAAAGGTAAAACTCCTGCAAGATATAAACAAACAGCATAGGAAAATTGAATTTAAAAAGAACGCTTTTGCAGCCAACCATCACAGAATACAACCCACACTTAGGAAGGCAGCAGGGAAAGACAGTTCATGTTCAGCAGAGCAATTATATTACCTGATAAACATTTACCAAGATAAGATGGACTTCGATTAACCCTTATATTAGAACCTGAGCTGTGTGATATGATCTGTGGTGATTAAAACTGAAATATCTGAACTAAAAAACAACCAGAACGTCATGCACAAATAAGTCAGAAGAAAACCAAAACTAATCCCAGACCTCAGGCTCCAAAGCACCATGACTCCATTTCATTACAGTTTTTCAGTCTGCTATGTAAACACTGATCTAGTCACTTTACTTGTTTGGAAATAAACAATTTCAGTTGTCATGGCCTTGCTAATATTGATATATTGACATAAGCATCCTCTGAGGGGGGATTGCAATGAAAAGTTGATTTTTTTTTCCTCCCCCGTAGTTCGATAATTAACTCAATGTGGAATCTGTTGTTCTTCTCTTAGGAACAAGAGGACCCCAACAAGCTTGCTACCAGTTGGCCTGATTACTACATAGACCGCATCAACTCCATGGCAGCTGTAAGTATTTACTCTGTTACCTTTACATTTCTTACATGCACAAAAACATTTGCACCCTTCGTGATAAAACCCCGTGTTTGACACCAGTTAAGGTGAGGGGAAACTTATCCTGAATCAAGTTCTAATGGGTTAAGGTTCATGTGGAATAACATGAAGATTAGCTTCTAAAATACGAGCCTTTTTTACATTTTGTCTGCACACAGTGTGTGTTTTGGTTGGACACACTGCAGTCAAAGCTTCATCTGATTTCATTGAGTTTGAGTTTGACGAGTTTAATGATTTTAGTGATTATGATCTGCTGCTGGGAATTTGTCTGGCATTTGTCTCGTGTTGGGCATATATAGTACGCGAGTTTGCGGTCTTAATTACATGAATAATTCACAAAATAATGCAATTATTCAAATTTTTCTACTGTTTGTTCCTCATTCAACATGGAACACAACAAGGGTGCTCTTAACTAAAATGGCCAAAAAGACTCACAAGCCATCCATTTGAATTATTCTAAAGAATTTGGAAACTTAAATTATGTCTGGGAATTCTGCCAAGAATGTTCCACCACTGCAAAAACACTGTGTCGACTGTTTGGGACCATCACCTAAACTACTAGTTTTTCAGTGGATTCATGCTAGCAAAAATAGACTGCCAAAATGCAATCATCTTAATGTTCTTTATAGCACTGTAATATATGTTATTAAGCAGCCTTGCAGATGTAAGCTGCCACACATTATTTACAGGTCTACTGATTTTGCAGATGTTTGTTGTTTATCGTCTTGGTTTCAGAAAATAATCTCTCCTCTAACAGTGAAGTCCCAGCTGGCTTTGGAGTTTAAATGTGAAATACAAATTGTCTTAATTATTGTCATCTTAAATGCTTTAGCAATAAAAAAAAGCCTTTGATTGAGAAAAGCGAAAGCTGTTTTTAGCAAAATAACAACTATTAATTAAGATTAATGTTTCAGATAGGCCTATATACACCGGTCAGGCATAACATTATGACCTAATAATGTGTCGGCCCTCCTTTTGCTGCCAAAACAGCCCTGACCCGTCGAGGCATGGACTCCACTAGACCTCTGAAGGTCCAGTCTGAAGGTCTGTGGTCCAGTTCTGATGCTTACGTGCCCACTTTTGGTTCTTTTGGCAGTGGTCAGGGGTCAGCATTGGCACCCTGACTGGTCTGCAGCTGTGCCGCTCCATACGCAACAAACTGTGATGCACTGTGTATTCTGACACCTTTCTATCAGAACCAGCATTAACTTCTTGAGCAATTTGAGCTCCAGTAGCTCGTCTGTTTGATCGGACCACACGGGCTAGCCTTCGCTCCCCACGTGCATCAATGAGCCTGGGCCGCCCATGACCCTGTGGCCGGTTCTCCACTGTTCCTTCCTTGGAGCACTTTTGATAGATCCTGACCACTGCAGACCAGGAACACCCCACAAGAGCTGCAGTTTTGGAGATGCTCTGACCCAGTCGTCTAGCCATCACAATTTGGTCCTTGTCAAACTCACTCAAATCCTTATGCTTGCCCATTTTTCCTGCTTCTAACACATCAACTTTGAGGACAAAATGTTCACTTGCTGCCTAATATATCCCACCCACTAACAGGTGATGGAGATCATCGGAGTTATTCACTTCACCTGTCAGTGGTCATAATGTTATGCCTGATCTGTGTATGTGTGTCTGTGTGTGTCTGTGTGTCTGTGTGCATACATGCTGATAATTTGCAGAGAAAGGAGGCATGTGTAATAAAACATTTTTTTTTACAGTATATGCTGCATCATATGAATTATGTACATGTTGCGTATGGGTAGGAAAGCTAGAAAAGAAAAACTGTATCTTATCCCACATCCTTTGCATCTCAACCTAACTTACTACAAAAATGTACCAGACATTCTTTTATGATGATGAAAAAATCTGACTAATGATTGGAAATAATATACCTTTAAAAATGAGAGAATATGATTTTAATGATGATATTTTGGCTGTTATTTGTAAAGTCATAATTGATGTATTTAGCAAATAAGGGAAATGGAGTCTCTGTTTCTCTATTCGTGAATCTTGATGGATTCTGTCTGACTTTGCACAATTTTATGTGGATGAGTACAGCTGAGCTGTGGGATGAATCTGGTAGCTGTTAGTTATTAGATGAGCTCATTTTGGTAGTGCTGAGTCCACACATTGAAATTACACTCGCTCCCGGCAGCCATTCATAAAACAGTTAAGACTCATGTGGTCACATGCGATAGGGCAACTGAGCTTTCCCTCTGCGTTCAATTTGATAATGTTACTGTCATAGTTCAGAACGGATATAAAACAAATGGTGTTAAACATATTTAAAAAGGCTTTACCAAGACTAGGCAAACGATGATGCACTGATCTCTCAGAATTAAAGTTAATGAGATCTTGAAAACTTGAACAATGAGAGCTTGAACTAAGCCTAATTAATTGATGCTTATCTTAATAACCTAATTTTCCAAAGCTGTACATCTGGGTATATTCAAACAATGTTCATGAGTTCTAACAATATATGATCACCATGCTAAAATAGAGTTGCCTTTTGGACTGGATTTGTTTTGTTTTTTAAGCATAATTGAACTGCTATGATTTTTATTAGCGTCGTTGTTAATAGTTTGGCAAAAATCACCTGTATTTCAGATGCAGACACTTTTTGTCTTTGATGAAGAGGAAATGGATATGAGAAACAAGGTGGTAGAGGATCTAAAGACAGCCCTCCGCACTCAGCCAATGAGGTAAGAGAACAATGATCCTTCTCATTACGTTGATTCATAATTCTGCTCTCCGGTCGAAGGAGTCAGGAGTAAATACCTTGAACTAAGAGTGCTGCTCTCAGCAGGCAGTTTTTTATGGCAACTAATTTAGGCTTGGATTATGTGGGATCCACGGATCAAGAAGCCTCAGGGTACCTACCATCTGTGAGGATTAGAGAGGGCGTGACCTTCACTGCATCCCTCCTCGTCTGTGACTGTCTGGCATGGGCTGATCACTATGTTGAACACACTCATTTGCTGTGTATCGGTCATTCAGCTAAAACAGGCACTAGGGATATTTTGGGATATCGCAAAAACAGCTGGATGGAAAATGCAAAATGTGCATAAATTCAAAAAAAAATGCACATAAAACGTATGCGCTCGTTTGAATATGCGCATAAACTGCAATGGAAACACTTACTGAATAAATTCCTTGTGCATCAAAAAAAATCATGTGACTGTGCACAATGGGATGGTATAACTGGACTAACCAGCGGACCGATCTCGTTGCACAGAATCTGAAATGCTGTTTTAGTTGTTCTGAAATGCCTGAGCAAAGACTGTCATCAAAGTGCTTCAGTATAATTCCCAGGATAAGTCTTACGCGACTGCGTTCCCAAACAGCAGCATCCGTCTCCGAAGGCAAGATAACATGACAAGTTTATTGCGTTTCGCCTGCACACTCTGAGGTGCAAGTAATTTATTATTAAATACAAAAATTATACAGTGGCCTTTTCTACTTTTCTTATCAGGAAGTGACTCACTGGATGTAAATTATTTGCAGATGTTTTCCAATTTCAATTTTGCACATAAATTAAATTGTAACTCTTGGATGGAAACAGTCACTGACTGCACCAGTCTTCTGTACTAGGCCCTCTTGTACATAAAACATCCTTAAATAAAAGCAGATTATTTTTAATCCTTGAAGATGGTTTATCTTGTTCACATATTGCATGAGTCCATGCTGTCCTTAGAAGTTTCAGATTAGACCAGCAGGCTGGAGTCTCCTTCATTACAGCAGGAAAACAGAAACAGATCTGCTTCTCTGAGTCACAAAGCAAAAGGTCGGGCTTGCCAGTCATATTGGACTCTGTTGTCTAGACATGTAGGGTGGCTTGAATGGGACTGTAAACAAAGTTCATTTCAGGGAAGAAGGAAGTGGGAACCGGGAAACGTTCAATGGTTAAATCATGCATAAACAAAGCGAAACAAGCAGCAGTGGTCTTTCTGCCGACTGCCGTCTGTAACATAATAAACCAACATCTTAAGGGGTTAGTTCACCCGATAATAGAAATTCTGTCATTAACTACTCACCCTCGTGTCGTTCCAAACCCGTAAGACTTTCCTTCATCACCGGAACACAAATAAGATATTTTTGATGAAATCTGAGAGCTTTCTGTCCCTCCATTGACAGCCTACGCAACTACCATTTTGACACTTCAAAAAGCCAAAGAGATTGTAAAACGAATCAATATGAATTGAGCGGTTTAATCCACATTTTTTTAAAGAGACTTTATCGCTTTATATCATGAACTGATTGAATTGAGGCTTATTCACATTCATTAAACATTCATAAACTCACACATCAGTTGTTACGCAGAAGATGAACAAGAGTCTTACGGGTTTGGAACGACAAGAGGGTGAGTTTGATTGACAGGCGATCTGACCAATCATAATCCGCCGAATCCGCCATTTTTGTCTAACAAAGCAGTCAAGAGAGTTCATAGATTAATGTCAGTGGACTTGTGGACATCAGTGGAAAACGGTGTGTACTGATGTCTTTCTGCGGTTGAAACAGCATTGCTTCTGAAGTTCATTCATGTTTATTTGATGCTATAAATGAACTAGAAGGAAGAGATGATCGCTTCACGAGCAGCTTTAACTGAGGCGCTACAACGGCCTGTCACCACATATTAAAGAGCCACAAAACATTATTTTGTTTACATTTCTTTAAAACATTTTTTTATAGTTGAGACTTTGTTTCATATTAAAAGTAACCTGGTCTGTCCTGTCTGTGCATTGTCAGTATCCACTTTGCTCTGCGATGTGTTTTTCACTGCGTGAGAACATGATGTGTGGTGTGAGAGCGCGGCTTGTTGGACATATCAACCTGGCCTGGTCCTCGCTCACCCTCCACTGTCGTCCCTCTTCCTTATATCCTTGTGGAGCTCCTCAGTGGGACTTGAGAACCACAGCTCTGCTTCACACTACAGGGACACGTGCTGTTGAGTTCTCTCAAGAGTCACCGCTCTCTCATTGCCATTTATGAGGGATCATCTGGACCATGTCTATATTTTGTGGTCATTTTTGTTTAATGTTGGACGTTTTTTTTTTTTGGCCTTGGTTTAAAAAGTGATTTAAAACTTATTTGGCTATAAATAGTTGTAATTCATGAGTTTATGACGAGTTCATTGAGAGCAGCGAGCCATGCCTTGGATGTAATCCGCTAATGGATGCTTTGAGGTTTTAAGGTCTTTATTTCACCTCCTTAATGCCAGTGCAGGGATTACATTAAATGAGAAGAAGGAAATTAAAATATTGAATATCCAATTTAGTGTAGTGAAATTTGTTGAATTCCTACAATGCTTTAAAGAAAAAAGTCAATTAAAAAAACTTCCAACTCAGCACATTCTTGCATTAGCTGTGGTGTTCTGATGGACCAGAAAAGGGTTTACAAGCCAGCCTGAGTGCTTTTTAAACCCAGCACAACTTCCTTTCATACATTCTGTGAGATTTTTACTCCAGTAATGCTATTTTTGCAGTTGAAGATTTATTATCATCAGCTGAGTTATTGCTTTGAGACTCATTTTAGACTATTAAAAATCCAACCAGTGCCACAATTAGATGATGTAACATCCACAGCAGTCATACAGTAACTAGCCGGTATATAAAGCGGTGCACACACTGCCCACTGCTTTTCTATGAAGAGTAATTACAGCCTTTTGAAAAACAGATCTTTTACAACAATCTGATGTCCAGAAACCCAGACCAGTAAAGAGAGTTGCACGCTCACAGGTTGAAAAAGGTTACCATTGTTAACACTGTACAGCTGATTTACTTTTTGTCAAATCATTTTCTGGTACAGTCACTACATTCTCTCCTCACAGATTTTTAAATGTTTTCAATCTTATCAAAGTGAGTGCATATATCTCTTTATTTGTATTATTTGGTTTCTGGATTGATATATATTTGCATAAAAAACATATGATGTATTTGTAAGCAGATTTTCATTTGAAAAGGTTAAATTGTCCTGAAAAAAAAATAGTCACACTTGTATTGTTTGCATTGGAAATGAATGGGAACGATGTAGTGGAAACTTTTGGTACTGCACCCAAACAAATTCATACTGAAAGCTCATTTTCTGAGATGTCAAGCTCAAATTTGGAACACAACTTGTTTAGCTTTATGGCTTTGTTCTCACAGTTTTAGAGTAACACATATTTTGGAAAATTGAAAATGATTGAAAGTATTTTTGTGAATTTTTTATTACAATAAAAATACAAATTATAACTTTTTGCGGCCATTTTTGACTGCCACGCAAAGATCACCAGAGGGTTAAGTTTGCTTTGATGTCAGTATGTGCTTTGACACGAGTATATGTAAGCAGCTCTTAACTAGGTAACGACTTAGCAGAAGATAATGTCAGCTTTTTTTTTTTTAGCCCTGATTTAATACCTAATTTTGGCAGGTCTGCATGCGTAGTTGAATTTCATTGCAGTGTTTCTCAAATGTAAACTAAAGGCTATTTTTTTTTTAAATATAATAATGTATAAAAAAAAATTCTGTAACACTTAGTTTAGGGTCCATTTCTCACTATTAACTAGTTGCTTATTAGCATGCATATTACTAGGATATTGGTTGTTTATTACTTATAAAACATATTAATGCCTTATTCTGCATGATCATATTCTACATCCCTTGATCTACCCAATACCTAAACTTAACAACTAACTTACAAACTATTAATAAGCAGTACTTAGGAGTTTATTGAGGCAAAAGTCATAGTTAATAGTGAGAATTGGAGCCTAAACTAAAGTGTGACCAAAAATTCTAACCGTATTTCAATAGAAATGCATCAACACAGGGATGAGATAAACATGCCAATGTCTGTGCTAATGCATGTTTATACTATTCCAATGTCTCCGTTTATCATTGATTAATGATCCAGCAGTGTTCCTCTACACTTGCAATCTTTGACGGTTAGCCTACTGAGACAAAAGAACCATTCATTATTCAGTGCAAACAATCTGCCACCCCTTGTTAACACTGGAAGCAGGAAAATAAATGCGCCATCGCGATCTTTTGGCTCTGACAGTGATCTTATGGCAATCACCAACAATTAAGACTTTACCTGTAGCCAGTACTAACTCGGATAGAAAAACAGCAAATTCTTTGATAAAATCTATATAAGTCCTTATAAGCCAATTCTTATATAAAGCACCATTTGCATTTATGCATTTAGCAGACGCTTTTATCCAAAGCGACTTACAACTGAGGAGTATAAGAAGCGATCCGTCATGAAGAGGTGAAAAATCACAAAAAGTGCCTTAAATACCAAGTTTTGGACTAGCCTAAGCTCGAATATGGAGGGAATAGAGAAAAAAAATTATATATATTTTTTGATACTTAATCGTATCATATGAGACTTAATCGCATCATAAAAACAATTTTTTTGATACTTAATCATATCATATAATACTTAATTGCATCATAAAAAAAAAAATATTATTGAATTGTCTTTTGAATGATGTCAGTGATCATTATTTCAAAAGAATTACACTTGAAACTAAACCTCTGAGAAATGCCTTTTAGACGCGGCTCGTGTTTTATAACATTTAAACTAATGTAATCGTCTGGTTTAGCCAGGTTTCTGTCAAAAACAGCACATCTAGTTTTATGATGTGATCATATCATTTACAAAAAGTGCTTTTGTAGAAAGAGGTCCAGCAAGCCAAGCTTTATCATTTGTTTATCTGTATTATGTTTTGAATTTTTTGGACATCAATTGAATTACTAGCCTTAAATGGGTTTGGGAGTTTTTTGTATTTACTACTTTGGGGAACAGACACAGTCTGTGATGATGTCTAGAGTCTCATGTGAATAAAAATCTTTACACTTAACATTAGCCAGCACTTTTAAATTTGCTTCGATCTCAGGCGCTCTGGCTCCCGGGAGATATTTGACTATGATGGCTGCTGCCCAATAACTAGGGCACTATCAACATGTTTCTCAGTGGGTGTGTTGAGCGGGGAGAACCTGCTTATTTTGTGTGTGTGTGTGATATATGGAGGAATCTGTGGTTAGCCAATTTGAATGGATGGATAGGATAGTATTTCTATCTTAGTAACTAAGTCTGGTGTGTACTTTTTTTTGGAATGACATACTTGTGAGTTTAGCATGTTGAACTAAATATGTAATACACCATTATGTATATAGTCAACAATGTTGAAAAAGTGCCTTCATACCTTTTCATCACACACATCTTTGCATGTAAACGTTATCATCTAAGTGAATGCATTTATAAATGGTGTATGCATCAAAACATTGGCAGCTTCTCATTTCATCCTGCAATTTCAAACCAAAAAAAAGCATGCTCAGAGACAAACGTTATAAATAACCCGGAAATAGTATATCATTCAGGCACCTTTGTCAAATTAACAGTAATAAGATTTAGGGCAGACTAATCTTCATCTTCCGTATAGTATATAGATAGTATCCAAACTGGGATTTAGCCAAAAGCCGCATTTAAAATATTAAATTTGGTTGTTAATTTTCTTTCCTCATCTAGGGTGGCTCAGTGGGAAGCACAGTCCTCCTTTTTTTGGATACTGTCTTCAGGTTTCATGTGCTCCACCTTCTTTTTTTTTTTAGTCTACGTCCTGGAAGGGCGTGCAGAGGCCAAGCCTTTCTTAATTTGGTATTTTTAATATAAACCATGCAGCCACGACACATGGCCTCTGTCTTCACACTGCTGCACACACAAAATGTCACTCCAAAGCGAGAGAGGTTTCGCAACATCCTCCCAAGCAACCCGAATCTCTCACAGCACAACGATGGGCTCAGATCAGCATGAGTACTTGTGTTAAGTCAGTGAGAGAGATGGAGGCAACATGTTTATTGTCCTTCTGAATTACTGAGGTAGTTCTTTATGTGGCTTTAAGGGAATGATTCAAATCTTCTCATTTGTTTCGACATGGAAAATATGATGCACTCTTACCCAAAGTAGACAAACATGCTGTTCAGTTTAGGTCACTGGAAACTATGTCCATCTTTTGTTTAAGGAATGTTTTCCCCAATGTTTGGACAAAGCTGCCCTATTATTATAAGGATGAATTGTCAATAGGGTCTCAATAACAGCCATCTACTTCCCCCTATTAGGCTTCAAAATACTGATATGACCTCAACCTCTTTGTTTTCACATTTGTCTGTCAAATGCATTCATGGCAATTGTACCCCGAATGCTTTAAGCATTTGGACAGATTTGTGTTTTTCTCCCTGTGCTGTGTGAAGTGTAGTAGCTAGATCCAGTGAGCGTCAGTGACTAAAGGAAAATAGAGTAAAGTGCAGGAGAGGTAGCTTCAGGCATTGCTTATGTTGGCCGTGGCTTAATGGGACAATGTGCTACCCCACCTGTGCCCCCCACATGCTCTGCCTCCAGTGTGATTTACACACTCCCAGCTGCTCTTTCCTGCCTGGTCAACGGTAACTGATACGCAATACTGCACACGTGCATGATTTTGTTCACGTTTAGTCTGGTGTGACTGTGAACAGGTCAGACAGCTCTTTATCAAAGCTCAGCTGGCTTTATTTTACTGTTCATGTTATGACTTTCCCAAATGATCACTAAAGTCTTTACAATTGCTTTTAAAGGCCAGTTAAATCACCCTGAATAGCTTTAACCTTTTAAACAACCAGATCTAGTGTTTCATGTGACATCTTTCCAGTCTAAGAGTTTAAAAAATAGGGGGAACACATGTGCTATAACCTTTTATTAGTCAAGGGGTCCCGGTGACACACCTGGACCATGTGTTGAAACAGCTTGTGTATGTATAAGAAGCATTTTTTATTTGTAGTGTCCCAGTGTAGTTGTTCCTCCTGAAATTTCTATGGCCTAAAATATGTTTTTGTTTATTTGTTCTTTAAGACCAGGCAGCCAGTGCAGTGTAGTGTTGTCAAAAATATAGATCTCTTTTTTTATATATATATCCACACTAAAATGTCTTAAACGCTTCCAATACTAATTTTCCGCAGAATAGACACACAATACCAGCTGCGGTTTCTCTCTCTCTCTCTCTCATCTCTCCGACAGTGAGTAACACACAAACCCTCCTCCCTTCACTCACTCGCTTCATTTGCTATGGATGAATATTGTTGGTGTTACAGGGCTTAAATATCAGCGTGGGATTGCATGTATTGTGCATAATTTTACTCATTCCTGCTGATTCATGCAGTGCGTGCACATAAAGCCGCCTCTCAGCATTAAATTGAGCTCTTTTTCGCTGCTTATTGCACTTAAACAGTCAAATGCACACTAAATAATGTCAATGCTGGTCTTGGTGAGTATTGACGTAAACACAGTCACAGTTCTGTTTTAGGTGAACGTAAACAGTTGAGAAAGAAAGCGCATGTGTAACAGTGTAATGGATCCGTGCGTCAGGTCTTAAAGTGACAGTAGCCTAATAAACCTGCTGACAAAGAAATTGAAAATTTCTTTATGAAATGGTGGCAGTTTTCCCCCATGGTATCGATGTCAAAATTGTGGCCAGTGAAAATGCTGAGTGGCTTGTAATTTTGGAAAACCTCTTGCCACAGTGGATGGTGAGCAAAAAAGTTAAAGTCAAGCCCTGCAGGCAGCTATTGTGTGTAACAAGTGTTGCTGACAACCTTGAAAGCAGTAAGTCCTGCTTCACTGGCATCTGCCCCTCCTCAGCAGAAGGAAAAGCCAATGATGACGCAGGGTCATGGAGACTGTTTTTAGTGGTTTATAATGGGATTATCAGATGTGAAACTGGAACTAGCTCTTAAAGGGATCCGAAAACAGCACCTCAGTAAACAAACAAGTTTTTTTTGTTAGTCAAAGATACTGTTCCACAGAAGTTGAGACAGACTATTCAAGTAAAAGCCTCAGAACAGCTCACACTTCTTAAGACTTAGCGCACAGACTTTTTTATGTAAGCAGCCTGCTTGCCACCATGGATGTATAATTCAAAACCTGTTCCGGAATGTGAGTTTCTTGGCTGAATATGAGCCTCAGTTCAGAAGAGAATACTTTCCACATTGGAATAATATAAATAAAAGTTCATATGAAATTTAAAACTAGAATCATGAACAAGAACAAAGAAATGGCAATGGCATCATCAAGAACGTTTTTTTTCATTATGTGTAAATAAGGAAAGCGTGCTTGTGTGCTTGAATGAGATCTGAGAGAATCAAAATCAACTATTGATGAATGCGAGATTAATGTAAATCCAAACATCACTTCTGTTCTGACTGTGGAAAGCCATACTGAACCTTTCAAATGACCCTCTTATAGTAGTGGCAGTTCTGTGGTGCAGTAGTCGTATCAGATTTAAAAAAATGCATATTCATATACCATTGCTATTTATTTAGTACCCCAAGTAAGAATACAAAAAAACAATGCAAGTACATTGGTTCTGGTATAAGGTGACATATACATTTATGACAAGCTCCTATATACTGTAAGAAAGCTGGAGTATCCAAATACGGCTTAGCCATGAAATGGTATAGCATAGATCTGATGTGGAAATTAGATAAGGGGCTAATCCAGGCAGTAGAAGCGAGGAGAAGCCAAACGACCTTGGGCCAGCTATGATCTCATGTGTACATCGCTCAAGATTACAGGTCGCCCAACGATCACTCAGCCATGACCAGGTGAGCCACGTCTGCTAAGGTTTGATTACGGTTGCAGGAAATACAGAGCCATGCTGTATGGGATAATAACAGACTGATTTACTCCAGTTGGATGGCGATGCATGTTTTTCCGTTGCCAGTGGGGTGCTAAGAAAACCATGCAGTGGCTTAAACTTGGCAAGCTTTGTGAAGTCAATGCATCTATTATGATTACAGGAGAAGTCACTGCTGCCCCTAAACCCCCCTCCATCTCCCTCTGCTGTCAGTATTGTCTTCCGTTATGACACAACCGTGCTGCATCCTTGTGTTTGATTAACATGCAATATGAGTCACCTAGTAGACAGTGAGTCACCAAAGGGGATGTGATGAAGCCTCTGTAATTGTTAAAGGGATAGTTCACCCAAAAATGAAAAATCTGTCATTAATTACTCGCACTCATGTGGTTCCAAACCTGTAAGACTTGTTCATCTTCAGAACACAAATAAAGATGTTTTTGGTGAAATATGAGAGCTTTCTGTCCCTCCATTGAAAGCTACGCAACTACCACTTTCAGGCCAGAGAAAGGTAGTTAAAGACTTCATTAAAGTAATCCATGTGACTCCAAGATGTGATTTCATTAAATATATCTTCATTTGTGTTCTGAAAATGAATAAATGAATGTCTTTTTCATTGACAGCATTTTCATTTTCGGGTGAACTAACCCTTTAACCCTTGATCGTTCGCTCTTGAGAAGGGGGTAGTGATATGTATGACCTTAATCAACCTGATTAATGAGTCCTGGGTTTAGCTCAACATGATGAATGTGAAGATACATGCCCATTCCGCACTGAAGGGTTTTTATGGTTGTCTTGTTTATTTTTGCAGCTGAGTCTATACAGAAGCCATCTGGGATTTTTGCCAAGACTTCTGCAGATCAGAATGTTTTCACAAGCGATGCTAACCCAGATAGTCCCTTCTGGTTTTTAGCAAATACGTCCTTGGATCATTTACATACAAATGTGACCCTGGACCACAAAATCAGTCATAAGTCGCACGGGTATATTTGTGGCAATAGCCAACAATACTTGGTATGGGTCAAAATGATGATTCATTTTTCTTTTATGCCAAAAATAATTAGGATATTAATTTGCATGTTCAATGAAGATATTTTGTAAATTTTACTAATAAATGTATTATTAGTAGTAATATGCATTGCTAAAGACTTCATTTGGACAACTTTAAAGGTGATTTTCCCAATATTTAGATTTTTTTGCACCCTCAGATTCCAGATTTTCAAATAGTTGCATCTCTGCCAAATATTGTCCTATCCTAACAAACCATACATCAATGGAAACCATACATTAAATCTCAGTTTCAGAAAATGTAACCTTATGGCTGGTTTTGTGGCACTGAATTATATTGATATAAATCTGTGTGTCAATATATGTTATTCTCCTTGGGTAAAGGCCAATGACCATGGAATCTCAAAGGGATTTTTCATAGTTTAGGCCCTGTTCTAAAGGCACTGCCCCAACAAACACCAACTTTTTGGTTGGTTGTGTTGGATCAGTGTGTTGTTAATGTTTTTTGTGGCAGTGTGGCAATGATAGTTTCCTAACATTCTAGGCATTGGAAAAAACAACCTCACAAACTCCTGATGACTCTCTCTTCAGGTTTGTGACGCGCTTCATAGAGTTGGATGGCTTGACATGTCTTCTGAACTTCCTGAGGAGCATGGACTATGACACCTCAGAGAGCCGCATACATACCTCTATCATCGGCTGCATCAAAGCCTTAATGAACAACTCCCAGGGCCGAGCCCATGTCCTGGCCCACCCCCAGAGCATCAACACCATCTCCCAGAGCCTTCGCCAGGACAACATCAAGACCAAAGTGGCTGTGTTGGAGATCCTGGGTGCTGTTTGCTTGGTTCCCGACGGGCATAAGAAAGTTCTACAGGCGATGGCACACTACCAGAAGTATGCAGCAGAGAGGACTCGCTTTCAGGTAATGTTGCTTTTTGATGGGAGTTTTGTGACAGAATCAAACAGAAATTCCAATGGAGAACAACTGTAATTTTGTTTGAGCAATTTCAGCTCTCTAATCTGACTGGATATGAAAAATAATTAATATGTGTACACTTGTGACCACCACACATCACTCAAATTTGCTGTTATACTTATGAACTATATTACTGTGTGGAATAGTTTGATTATTAAATTGTTTAACATTGGCATTTTATATCATGTTGTTGCCAGCATTTTATAAGAGTACTCAAGGTCATGCGTTATAGATATTTTTATAATGCTTCTTACAGTAACTGGTAAAATCACTAATGCTCACCTCTTTTGTGGCTTATTGTTTTATTAACTCTTTCCTGCAATTGGTGGAAATTTCCACCAATCCATGCTTTCACTGATATACAGTAGGGGTGCTATTACGCATCTGCTGAAAGACTACATAATCTCCTGATCCAAACACATGTGAAAAGAAGCAGAAACAAGGGGTAGAAGCATTGCTTATGTACATGTAAAATATCAGGATCATCAAACATTAAACAGCATGTAAATCAAAACCCTAATGTTAATGAATGAAATGTTGACCCAGGATGAGCTATAGCAGTGGTTCCCAACCACATTCCTGGAGGACCCCCAACAGTGCACATTTCGCATGTCTCCTCAATCAAACACACCTGATTCAGGTCATCAGCTCATTAGCTACTCCAAGACCTGATGTGGGTGTGTCAGACAAAGGACACATCCAAAATGTTCACTGTTGGGGGACCTCCAGGAACGTGGTTGGGAACCACTGAGCTATAAGACTGTGAATATTCAAAACCACTAGCGGGAAAGAGTTAACACATTTTCTGGGATTTTAATCTCTGTTAAATTGGAAAAATAAGAAATATAAGAAATGGGAGTGAGTCAAATTGTGGGCAGGATTTTGTGTAGTCATAGACATTTCAGCACTTGGGGGTATTGTCTGCATTTCTTAACATACCCCATGGGAGACACACACTAATTTTAACCACAGAGAAGAAGAAAAACAGCACTCGCCTTATCTTATGCAGCTTAAACATATATAGAGTGCTTTGTCTTTACTGTGTGTTTATTCATGTATAGTTGACATGCTTGGCAACATCAAATGTCTGTGTTTGAAACATTAGCCAGTTCAGCATGGCTGATTTCTAGTGACCCAACAGCTCTCTGAACACACTTGACACAATAAACACCATTAGCAGACATTAGAAACCCATTCCAGAGAAATAACATTCCCACCAGTCTCCACTGAATTCAAACCAGGGATGTGATGAGAACCGGTGATGTATTGTCCTTAGCAGCCAATTAGGATAACCCATTAAATATAAAAGCATAAATCCATGAACACCCCAGATACTCTTCATTTGATCATCAGTCAACATTTTCATAGGCAATACATCAACTTGTTTATGGAAGCCACATCCTAAATATCATGAAAACTTATGTGACTTGTATTATAATACTTTACCATGGCAACTTTATTAAGAGTCACTTACATCACACAATGCTTTTTATGTGAAGTGCACACAAGATTCAACTGAAATCTTTGTATTTGTTACTCAGTCTCTCTTGAACGAGCTGGACAGAAGCACAGGACGCTACAGGGATGAAGTAAATCTGAAGACAGCCATCATGTCATTCATCAACGCTATGCTGAATGCTGGGGTTGGAGAGGTCAGCATATTACAGAACAGTGTGCATGGTGTTCAGACCGTGTGTGTCTGATTTTTTTATTTTTATTATTGGGACAGCTGGCATAAGTTGTAATAGTCTATTCTTCCCTATTGTGACAAACAGTGGTTGGACAATGAAACTGAAATTGATGGTGATGGGGCCCTTTTGCAGCAAATACAGCAGCAGTTTGTCTTAGGAATGACAGATACAAGTCCTGCCCAGTGGCCAGAGGGATTTTGAGCCATTCCTCTTGCAGAACAGTGGCCAGGTCACTATGGCCCTGTTTACACCTGGTATTAAGATGCTTTTTGGTCGATCGGATCCCAAGTGGATGGCACTAAATACAGGGGTAAACAGAGTCTAAAACTTTCGACCTTGACTACTTTCGACCACTTCCAGAGGTAGTCAAACGCATTCGACCGGATTGCTTTCATTGTGTAAACGCTTATGTGGTTGAATGCGATCGGACATCCACTAAAGAATACTCTTTGCCTACTGAATTAATGTGGAAACGCGCTAGATAGACAGGATTTAACTCTGTCGGCTGGAGACCCAAGTTTGGTTTGAAGACAAAAAAATGTAACTGGCACAATGTTCTCTCACCATTCCTGATTTCTAAAACACACTCACAGTGTTCATGAAAGCTGATGTTTTTTTTCGTTCATAAGTAAATTGTGTGAGCTAATTTCATCCATTAGATCAAAATATCTGAAAAGGCCTGTACATTTACCCTCCGGCGCCCATAGACCCACCTCTGAAGAAATCAGGACAGAAGTGGTTGAAAGTGGACAAAAGAGACGGATTAAAACCCCAGGTGTAAATGGGAATGTGTATCTCGTCTATTTGTGATCTGATCAGTCAAACTGCATCTTAATACCAGCTGTAAACAGGGCCTATGTGATGCTGGTGGAGGAAAATGTTTCCTAACTTGCTCATCTAGCACAAGTAGTTGGCCTTTGGGAATGCCATGATATTGCAGCCTAAACCATCACAGATCCCCCGTGCTTTACTCTGGGCACGCAACGGTCCAGGTGGTAAGCTTCCTTGGGGCTTCTACACACAGTAATTCTCTTGGATGCGGGAAAGAAAATTGTGGAACAATACATGTTCCACAAATCTACATTGTCCACAGCCCAATATTTCTGCTGCAAAACAACGTTTGGCACTAGCATGAGTGACCAAAGGTTTGGTTATAGCAACCCAACCATGAATAGTGACCCTCTGGGGCTCCCGACAAACAGTTTTGGTGGAAACAGAAGAGTTGAGGTGCTTATTTAATTCTGCGGTGTGTTGGGCGGTTGTGGTTTGATGTTTTGCATACAATCCGAGTTAGTACCTGGACATCCCTTTCAGACAGCTTCCTTTTGAGTTGAACCGTTGCTTCCGTTGGATGGGATTCATCCTTTGCGGTGGCACTGAATGACAACAGTACCCTGGATAACATGGCTCTCAATACACCACAAAGACTTGCTCTCCTGGTCACAGATGCACTAGCGAGATGGGCTCCATTTCCTCTTTTAAACTAATATGTGTCCCATTATGTTGATGCAATATTTTATATACAGCTATTTCAGGAATATGAAATTATTTTGACTAAGATTGGCCACCATCACTATATTGCCCAGTGTTTCAGTTTCATTATCCAACCCCTGTATATCCAAGGTAAACGATTTCTTGAACAAGAAAAAATATGCAGGTCGGGACTTGATTTTGTCCATTTGGAATTGATAATTGGATCATTGGATCGTTGTTATTTGAAATGTCGCTCTTACTATCAGGTAGAAGTTTGCTACGGAGCTCTAGGGCTTGCAGTCTCTGCAAAAGTGCGCATCAAGGGTGCATCGTGAGTACCCTTCTTAAACCTAAAATTACAAATGGGACACGCTACGGTCTTGTGGACTTAATGAACACCATTGTAACCCCATTTTAAGAACGCAAGTGCACATGAAGTGTTATTTGGGACAGGGCCTGACTGGTTGCCCCGCCCTCATGCCAGTGAACACATCATCAGAGAACAGAAGAGATGTCGTTGAAAGAGGGAGGGGAAGTTATTATGATTATAGATTATGAGGGCACATACATTTTTTTTTAAGTAGTGATATGCACTGGTGAATCTTTTATAATAAATACTCCAATATTCCATTAAAAAAATAAGAATTGTTCATTTTGATTTCATGATGACTTTAACATAATTATTCCCTCTGTTTCCCTCAAAGGACAGTCTAGAGTTTCGCCTTCATCTTAGGTATGAGTTTCTGATGTTGGGAATTCAGCCAGTCATCGAGAAGCTGAGAACACATGATAATGCTACGCTTGACAGGTAAGAGCACTAGTTAAAATTTAACTCATTTCCCACGTAAAGATCAATATATCCATTAGCCCAGGGGTGTCGAACTCAGCTTTTGGAGAGTTTAGTTCCGACCCTGCTCCGGCAAACATACCTGTAGTTCAAGTCTGAAGGTCTTGATTAGCTGGATCAGGGCTGTGGGACCCCTGCATTAGCCCATTGTTGCTAATTGAAAGGTCATGTGTGTGTGTTTCAGACATCTGGACTTCTTCGAAATGGTGCGGAATGAGGATGAGTCAGAACTGGCCAAACGCTTTGACATTGTGAGATCTGTTCATTATCTGCACAAGCCTTCTGACATATCATGTCCTTAAATTAGCTTATTCTGTACAGAGCAGCATGATGCTATTAGATTTGTGTACAAGACTCCTGACTTCATGTGTGTTCTAATTTGGGAAATTAACGGACGTTTTGTGTTCAGACACATGTGGACACCAAGAGTGCTGGCCAGATGTTTGAGCTGATCAAGAAGAAGTTGAGCCTCACAGATGCCTACCCCCACCTTCTATCTGTCTTACAGCACTGCCTCCAAATGCCATGTGAGGACCTGAACGCTTCCATACAAACCATTCAAAACATCCCTCTCCCTACACAAGCACATTGCACCGTTTATGTAGATTTAATAAACATACCTAATGATCTTCACTATTGATCTCCTTTCTCAAACATGGTTCTGCTCCTAGTGAGCTCCCTCAGTATCTGCAGATGTACAGTACCTTACCATCTCTCCACTCCTGCCCATCTTGGGTGAAAACTTTAGGTTTGCCTTATTCATAACGGATACATTTTATGCTGCTATAGAATTTGACCAAAGTGAGATATCTTCGAAAAGTAGCACAATTTAGTTTGGAGCGATTTCTGTTTGTGTTTGAAGCACGCCTGCTGACATGTTTGGCAACTTAGTTGGTGTTTCTAGGTTTGGAACAGAGTCTATATGTTTTCAGTTTTGTATGATTTCCTCTTTATTTAGTTACTACCTTCCTTCCCATCATTCCACAACTACTTGTTGCACACATGTAATACTTGCATTTAAATGACTGTCATCCTAAGCTGATCTAAAGCCAGGGTTTTAAACTTGCTCAGTGTGAGGCTAATGAACTGCCTGGAATATATATCAGAGTGTAGATGTATAATTTATCTAATATTTAACTGCCCCATATAAATAAGTGTAGCTATTTAGCTCTATGAATACCTGCTTAAATAGAAATTATTTGGTAAGCCTATAGTCATTACAATTTCAATTAAAACATGAAAACAGTACTGTTGCTGTACCATACAGATTGTAATACTGTAGTGCTTTAATATATGCCATGGTACTGAAACGATCAATATATGCATACATGCAATTATCATATTCATTTATCATGATATTCACATGCTCCAAGAATAACATTTAATTACCATGTTACATGTCCAAAAACATGGCATTACCATGACACCATATCCTAACTAATATTTGATAGTGTGAAAAGCAGTGGAAGCGTGTTTATGACACTTGTAAAATGTTTTCAGATAAGCGTGGAGCTGGCAGCATACAGCAATGGCAACTTTTAGACCGCATCCTTCAGCAAATTGTTCTACAAGATGAGAAGGGAGAAAATCCAGATGTTTCACCCCTGGACAATTTCAACGTTAGGAACATAATTCGTATGTAAGTGCTCAATTCACAATGCTTTCAATTCAAAACACATTGTGCACATGGTTTTATCCATCTAGATTTTGCTCTTTAATATCACTGCTCATGAAAAGTGAATCAAAACTTTGAGTTCACTAGTGTGGTGTAATATGTTTGATGCCAGGAGGCCTTGATAAAGGTACTGGATCCTCTTCAGATCTTTTAAAGTTCAAAGTTATCCTTGTTATCTCACTGCCCACAGTATGGATACCGAAATTGTTTGTGCTCAATGAACCACAAAGTTATAGTGTGGCACACTACTGAGATCTGATCCTGCTCACATGCTGGAAGATGATTCACAATGCTGTGAATGCATCATGAAACGAAACAAAATGGAAGCTTTAAAAACAACTTTAAACCATTGGGAAACTATAAAGGAAGTCAACAGTAATCAACACTGGTGGTAAATCTGTCATTAATGTGTCTAAGATGTATTGAATTTCCAACCATCTGCTTATCACAGATGTCCAACAGTTCTCTGGATGAAAATATATATAATTATTTTCTCTTTGGCTCATTTATCACCTAAGTTTACTCTCGTCATCTTTCACCCAACTTTCCACACATTTTACTATCGCAGGACCAGCATTCTTTGCTCCTTAGTATCTGTTGGTCTTCAAATTTGCCGGTTATCAAGTTTACATCCATTTGCTCCATTTCCACCAGTGTGTCAGATGAGGTTAAAGGTGACATTGGAAAGATTAAGAATAAGGAAACCTTGGTTAATGTTAGCCATGCATAATACTTGCAAACATCATTTATCTTCTCATGCACACCCATAATGTGCAACTCTTTCCGAGCTGAAATCTTCTGGCTGCAATCAAGACATCTTGTAATTTGTCCAAGAAAAGCTAAAAATAATGCATGTTTAATTTTCAGTGTTGGCTTATAGCTAGCAATGTATAGTTATACCCCAACAATGTCAGTCTGCCAACAAAATAATCAAATTTGTTTTTGACTTCAAAAACATCTTAAGTAAAGTGCAATAAATCCATCATATGTTACTGACTTGTGTGGTGGAAACTGCAACTTTATCATCTTTTCCTAATTTCATATTAATCATGTATATATTTCATTCCCTTTGTCCAATGCTGGCAGTACATGTTTCTGTATCTGTTTCATTTCTCTCCTTCTGTAGCTATGGAAGGCAGCGCATGTCAAGGTGTCACTTTAGATTTATTTACTTGATCCTCCCATAAACCTCCAACAGTATCCACTTACAATAAGATTCACAACGACTAAACTAATACCTTTTATTAAAAAAAATAAATAAATAATGAAATGTTTTATTAAAGAAATCTTCCCCAACTGTATGTCATTGGTTTGGTTTAACCGTGGCCCCTTTGGTTTAGAGACCCCATGAAATGGTTGGATGAACAGTTTTCTGTGGTGTGTTGCCATCTGTGTTACAAACAAAAAACAAACCACATGGCAAAACCATACTTTGACAGCTTGTACCAATGAAGACAACTTCAAAATGATTCAATTCTAACCACTTGCTTCGTAACCAATTGATGTTTTGGAAAGGAAACTGACAAACCATAATTTGGCACTTCCTATGGCTAGTTTAAAGAAGGTGGTATATATAATTAAGGGTGAGGGGACATTCTCATTCTTGAGAGTATTTTAATGGGTAAAATAGTGTATACACCTCTGTGGACAAGAAGATTCATCAGTCAGTTTGATCTGCTAAAACTTTGGATATAGATATCATCAAAGCTAGCAGACATTCACTAAACAGAAAACTCCATGGGGTCTTTAATATTGGCTTTCATTTTTGCTAACACTATTGATAAATAACAAGAAGCAGTTTAAACTGATAAATGACTGCGGTAAGTGTGTGCAAAATGAATACATTTGAGTGCAACACAATGACACTTGGTTTTGTGTCTACAGGCTTGTCAATGAGAATGAAGTCAAACAGTGGCGAGACCAAGCAGAAAAGTTCAGAAAAGGTAACGCTGCAACACTGACTTGCCGAGCCTAAGTGAACTTATGTAACAATAATGTCTGTTTTTTAGAGCATGTAGAGCTGGTGTCTCGGCTGGAAAGGAAAGAAAGGGAATGTGAAACCAAGACACAAGAAAAGGAGGATATGATGAAGACACTCAACAAGATGAAAGACAAACTGCAGAAGGAAGGAGTGGAGTTACGTTCTGCCAGGGAGCAAGTATTAGACCTGTCCTCCCGCATTAGCGACATTTCAGTGAGTTCACCATCTGTTACTTCCTTTTAGTGTGCATTCAGTAGAGCAGTTGCACATTAACGCCAGAACTTCCATGTTGATGTCGCTACTTGCGTTGTATAGTTAGAGATATTTGAGCAGTTGGTTAAGCATGGGTTACGTGTGATACTTTCCAGCAAATTTGTCTAACATTTTATTCAAATTAAAATTATCTTTTTTTACTTTCAGAGTGACATTCCTTTACCTGTTCCTCCTCTGCTCCCTGGGAGTCCAATGGCTCCGCCTCCACCACCTATGATGATGGCTGGCTTTCCTCCTCCTCCTCCTCCTCCTCCACTTAATGCTTTCTCCAGCCCACCCCCACCTCCTCCTCCACCTCCTCCAGGGGGTCCTCCACCCCCACCTGGAGCCCCGCCCATCTTTTCTGGGATTCTGCCTCCATCTGGACCTGCTTCTATTAGTTCCACAACCAGCCTGCAGACGAAGAGCATCCCACAACCTTCACAACCACTTAAATCTTTTAACTGGTCCAAACTGGGAGAGGTGAGTCAGTCATGAGATATGCCTGAAGCATTTGATTTTTTTGGTACCTCGTACTTATGGTAACTAGTATTTAATAGGGTGTAGCGGTACACAGAAGTCACTGTTCGGTATGTACAACGCAACTTCGTGTTGAGGTCACGGTTCAATATGAGATTGGTACAATAGGAAAAAGCAACAAATCCCCAATGCTAGGTTTCTTTTCATTTATTTTGAACAAATTACAGTTTGTTCCACCTAGCGGCATTTAGTCCCCCTGAGGTAGAGCACACTCTTGCAAAAGAGTGTTTGGTATTTGGTAACAATCAGCTCCAAAACTGAAAAGCATCTCTTGTGTTATCAAAGTACAAAAAATAAATAAAATAATGAAAAATAAAAGTCGTGCAGAGATTCGTTTTCTTTGCGTGCAAGACTTCGTTAACATGCGTGACAATGGCGGATGTTCAATATTACGCTTTTTCAAGAAATAACAGAAAGATGAGCGAGAAAGGGAAAAAAGAGCCATCTACATCTCACCTTTCAGACAGCGAGTGAAGCGGCACCGGCTCACTCTCATATTTCATCACTGGACTGTAGTGAGACTTCCACGGCATTAGTCGGCACAATGCCAAATTATTTAGTCTCTAACAGCAGAAAATAACTTGAAATGAAGTTTGTGGAGCGTGTCACAAAAATGTAAGGAAACTGCATATAGGCTACTAGCAAGTTCTTGCGGCACGCATCTGAACTCTTGTTTTGGGTTGGTGCATAGGTTGTCTCTTCTTCTTCTGTTCTTTTTCCTGTTGTGGTGGTTAGCAAACAGCGTTGTGTTACCGCGTGCACCTGTTACTGGATTGGAGTGTGGATCGCCTGTGACTGATTGTACTTTGTGACTTCGTTTTCCACTGTATGCACCAAATCATGACGTCCGTACTGTGATGGTTCAGAACGAATGCATCTACCCTTACTAACACATAATATTTTTAACTTCAATTAAAGCTGCAGTCTGTAACTGTTTTTGGTAAAAAATTATTACATTTGATTACATTAAAAAATGATGACATTTGAATTTGAATCAAATTCTGAGCAAGTACATAACCAGTCAGTGTTCAAAACTATCTCCTTACCTTAGCCCAATTCACAATGGTAGGCTTGTAATAATGTGTTATAATTTGAGTGCTACTGGTGGATTTCTGCTGGAAATTCGGTAAAATTCTGAAATTCTGGTAATCCAGAAAGGTCCAAATGACCATCGTCTTGAGATTCACCCGAAGATTAGACCAGTGGTTTTCAAAGCTGTCCTGGAGTCTCCCTCATCTATCACACCTGATTCAACTCATGAGCTCATTATTAGAGACAGCAAGAATTGAAATAGGTGTGTTGTATATAGGGAGACATACAAAATTGAACAGAAATTGTGGTGACAACCTACACATATTACTCCTCAAAACATTAGATTCATCCGCTCTGAGCCGATGCACAGCCCACGTAAAGGTGATAACGTAAAGGTGACTTTCTGCAATTACAGGTTTCAAATAGAGATGGTGACAAAGAGGCAAAACTTACAGCAGCTTTAAAATAACTTACATTATCTGAGACTAACCCACCTTTGGTGATTATCTTCCTATGTTTGCAGAACAAGATCACTGGTACCATCTGGTATGAGATTGATGACAGAAGGGCCTTCAAGGTTCTTGACCTGAAGGATATTGAGAAGATGTTTTCAGCTTATCAGAGACAGCAAGTATGCAAGTGTTGCACACAAGAGATGTATCTCATATTTATGGAATGATCTTCTGCTTTTTAGACCCTCAGACTTTACAGCAACTGTTCTTTGATGAATGGCGTGTAATAGATGCATTAGTGCTTTATGCATGAAGTAGCGTTTTAGAGCAGAAATGCTGCAGATATGCTCCCAGGCCAAATGTCAACAAAATCAAAGAGTTTCAAACGCAATAGTCATAATTTTTTTCAGTGTTTTGTGAGAGAATCTGAGGCCTGTGAGAATGTTTGCTGTAGTCAGCGCTGGCTGATTCTTCTGCTGCTTGAGTTGTTAACGTCTGCATGTGTTTCAATGTTTTTGTTCTTTCTCTGCTGCCGTACCTCTGCCTGGCCAGGAGCTGCTCACTAACCAATCCTTCAAGCAGGTGAGTGGTTGCTCCGATTAAACCTACCATAACCTTTTTCCCAGCACACAGCACACCTTTAAGAGCTCATCTTATTAAATGTATCTGTCTATTAAGCCTGCCTTCTAATAGTTGACTAACCGTTAGTCGAAAAGAAAAGGAGTAGTAAACCAATATTTTATTAGTCATTTAGTTGCAAGAAAAAAAACTCCACAGGAAGTAGCGAAATCACAGTCTGTAAGGGACAGATCGTTAGTCGCGGGTCCTTGTGGTAATTTAGATCCTTGTACACTGAGTCCGTTTGCATTTTTTGTATTCGTCATCCTAAAAAGTCTAATGTGTATTAATCCATTTTGGAAACATTTTTCGAAAAAGTCTTCAAGCAGTGAGGATGATTTTGTTGTCCTCTCTCTTCTTAATAAGAAAAAGAAAGAGGAAATATTGGGTCCATCTAATCCTGAGACTGCATAGAGAGGAAGGAGAGTTCCACCTCCTTATCAAGGAGCTGCGGGATTATCCCAAGCTATATAAAGTTTACTTCAGGATGTCAGTGGCTTTGATGCTTTGTTAGTGATACCGAGCCACATATTAAAAAGAAGACCACCTATTTCTGTGGCTCTCAAAATGCTTGCTATGAATGGGAAAACGCAGAAAGTTGAACCTGATCCAAAGTCTCGGAGCCTGTGTGTAAACGTGATTGACACAACTTGAGGTATTTTTTTAATGTGTGTGAATTTTGGACGAGAATTTCAGAGTGCAAGGACCTTTACGGTATGTCAATCCAAACTTTTGCCTATCATCCATCAATCTCAAATATGGCTTATCATTTGAAACATGTAAGTAGTAGCAACTTTACATGGCTGCTCGCTCTAACGTTAACCTAGATAAATGTGTGCTTTTATTAGGCGCATATCCAAGTGTTGAAGTAGCTGAAGTGTAACGCATTTAATGCATGACATGGATCACTTGCATTTTTTCAACTTAAAATACAATTTTTAGACATACAGATAAGAGTAATACATCATTCCAAACTAAAAGGATCTACTTTCATTTGTATAAACTCACAATAACAACAAAACATCCTTTTGTAAAGAAAACAAAACAAACAGGATGCGCTTTCTGCCGTCTCAGTCTCTGTGAACTGGACAGCGTCACATAAATGAAACAAAACTCAACGTATAAGCTACTTGCCTCACAGACATGAGGAATCAAAAACGAATACTCTATAATTATGTAATCTGTATTAAAGGTGTATTTCTCTCTAAAGACACGTCCACTAGGACAAGTTACACCAAATTCATCTTTGCAGCCGACACTGACTCAGAAAACACTAGTTTATTAATAAACAATTCAAATTAGTGGAGGGAGGCCGACTGTCTGTTACATCTATATTGGCCACTGTGGCCAGAGGAAGTCTGTATGAATGTGACAGTTGGTTTAAAAAAAGTTGGAATTAAAATATTAAAGGAATAGAGACTTTGACGGCCTCTGATCAATGTATGGAAAGGAGCATGAACATTCTTCTGAAGTTTAGAACAACATGAGGTCAGAAAATGAATTTTGGATGAGCTATTCCTTTAAGTCTTTCAGAGATCTTGCAATAGTAAAATCTTTCTTCTCGAACGCCTAGAGTGAATAATTATTGCATAATTATGACAATCAGCTAAACTACTGTGATAGCACAGTGTAATTGGCTAAATTACTGTAATTAGCACAATACTCTAATTATTGAACATTATAGCACAGCTGTGAGAGATGTAAATGAGGCATGTTTTGGGCAGAAATGACCTTCCACCTAGCCTGCATTCATGTTACTGCTTGGAGAGAACTGTGTTAGAAGTGTGTTTTCTTTGGACCGCTGTGGAGTTACATGACCCATGTAACCTCATCGAACATTCACAGCACAGGAAACGGCCTGGACCTATAAATAGACGTAAATGTTCTCGCTGAAACAGCCAAGCTTCTTTCAAGCATCTGTGATTCTTCAGCTGCATGATCATTTCTGACACACTGTTCTGAATACTGGCCTTCTGAGAGACAAATGGAAAGTCACGCATATATTGTGTGTTTTATTCTCACTGCAACCATTGAAATGATTTATTCAGATTTAAACAATGGGCTTGGAAAGCTCAAAATATGATTGCTGCCTTTTGAAGTTGTGGCTAATTCATAAATATTCCTTTGCCTATGGAGACAAATCCCACAGTCCCAGATAATCAATGAATTGTTGAATACATTTTTCAATCAGAAATAATTTTATACATTTCATTATTATAAAGAGAGTGAAACCAAACAGTCATGATGATAGTAGGTTTTCTCCTCTTCTGCAGAAAGAGACAGGATCAATGGACGACCTTTATCTAAGCTCACGCAAAGTCAAAGAGCTGTCTGTCATCGACGGCCGGAGGGCTCAGAACTGTGTCATCCTGCTTTCCAAGTATGTCGTTTTCCCTGGGTCACTGTTAGCATTTCGTTAATGGATATCCTTTATAAAATGCTTGTTACACTTTAAAAAGTAATTCAGGGGAGCTGTTACAACAACTTTGCTGCAAATGCTAGGCCTGGTTTCACAAACAGGGTTTAGATTAAGCCAGGATTAGGCCTTAATTCCATTAGGACATTTAAGAAGCTTTTGTAAACATGCCTTAGGAAAATACAATACTGATGTGCATCTTGAGTTAAAACAATGGCACTGACATATTTTAAGATAAGTCAGTGCAACAGTTAAAACAGCTCAAACATGCAGTTCAGTCCGAGACTCGCTTTAAGCCTTGTCTGAAACTGGGGGATTATTTATTGATTTGATTAAACTTTTAATGTTGCAAACATAACTTTTGATGAGCTCCGTTGATATAATATTGTTGGTTAATCTAAAACTTAAAATTCTGTCTTTAAATGATTTTGCTTAGGACTTAAATTGAAGAATAAATGTTGAAATGAAGTTTTTTAAATGAAAAGGGAAATACCCGTTAGTGTTTAATGCTGTTATGTTTGACATTTTAAAGAGTAATGTTCTGTAATTTTGAAGATTTTGTGGTTACCATTGTGCTGAAGAACACATGAAAATAAAATACTACATTGACAAGCGATGACTGCGCTAATGCCAGTGACAAGTAATATCTTACTTATCATTGAATATACATGGTAAATTATTTAGCATGTGCTATGATGGCTGTTAATTTGAAACAAGAAACATAAGATTAATTGGTTCCAGGAGTAAAACACAATTTGTTGGAGCAACTTAATTTTTTGGGTAACCAACTTAAAAATGTGTGTTTGTTCCTCTAACTCAATAGTTTATTAGTTGAACATAATTTGTCAAAAAATGTACGCAAACAGTTTTTTGAGCCTGCACATTATTTGTACATTTGAAATGTTACTTTATAGTAGGAGATGGTGTTCTGATATATTTCTTTGCATAAAATGTTAGGACTAGTCTTACTATGGTAGTCATTTTTGTTAATTTATTTTAGTTACATAAAAGCATAAATGGGTCTAATCTTAATATAAAAAAGACAAATTTCCCTTGGCTGACTGATCAGACTAGTTTAAATCATTATAAAATCAAAATTGACAATTAATGGAATCACTGGAATTGTGTTAATTATAAATCATTTATAATCTTACTTCAAAGAAAAAATTAATGAATGTAGCCAAATCAAGGAGTCGGTTTAAAAAATTGAAAGATTATTGACATTCAGAAAATACATTTTCTTCATGCTTAAAACAAAGGTGTCCTGCCACACAACCATTTTTACTTGTTTTTTAAAATATATTAGGTCAGATCAGACCATTTACAAAAGCTGGTCAGTCTGATGCGGTTGTTGCCTGAGCTCATTACTATTCATGAGCTCGCCCAGTTGAGACCACGCCCAGAACATTTGTCTAGCTCAGTGACAGTTTTCGTATACAGAAAGAATGGCTGAACATCATTATATGGCAATATACCTGAAGAAGCCATTTCTGCAGCGATTCCAGACCATAGTAAACAAAGTTCCTCTACTTGTTGCGCTGGGTAAAGGATGCTGCGATATCATTGGCTAGCTGTTAGCCAATCAGAGTTAAACAGCTTAGCTCATTGAATATTAATGAGTCTCCCGGCAGGCTTTCTATACGTGGCTTAAAACAAAGTAAGGCATTTTTTCCACAAAAAAACAATGTTAGAGTCCATGTTAGCTCTTCAGATATTACCACAAAAGTAATGAAATACGTGTGGCAGTTCACCTTTTAAAGAAGAAAACAAACAAATATGAGTTTCGGAAACAGAAACTGGTGCCATTGCTATGGACAAACAAGCTAGCTCATGCAATTCATAATGACTTAATAAGGCCAGGAATAGATCGACCGTGTTCTGTGATGTGGACAGATTTCTATTGATCAGAACTAAAAGGGAGAGAAGATTGATTATTCATTGATTGTTAGGCCACACCTAACGTCTCATATCACACTATAGGATATGACATACTGTTGGCCTTTTTACTTTCTTAATAACGTGTTAAATATTAACAATTTACATCATTAAGAAAGCCCTTTCTGGTCATTCAGGTTAAAAATGAGTAATGAAGAGATAAAAAGAGCCATTCTCGAGATGGATGAGAGGGAAGAACTCGCTAAAGACATGTTAGAACAGGTGAGTGCGCTGTTGCATTCATCATTATAAAAACCTTTGATTAGTACATTTAATGCTTACGAGCAAACACTCTGTATGTGTAAATGCATTGTACATTCACAGCTGCTGAAGTTTGTTCCTGAGAAAAGTGACATTGACCTTCTGGAGGAACACAAACATGAGCTTGAGCGCATGGCCCGGGCTGACCGCTTCCTGTTTGAGATGAGCAGGTACTGCTAAGGATCGAAGCTTCGATGATAAATGAGGTTTTAAAAATGAAAGTGTCGCTCTTTGTATGAGTGATGAATAATAAAATGGAAAGTCTTTGATCAGAAGAGTAAATACTGAATTGCATGAATGACAAAGCAGGACACAACCCGAGTTTAAGGCTACATTTTTCCAGCTTATTTTACTTCCAAAGAAACAGGACACTACAAATATCCATGGTGTCTAGAATTCAAATTCTCTGTTTAATCTCACATCACATCTTACTATGGGAGAGCCATCATTTATCAGAAAATCATGCAAATCCAGAAAAGATGAATATGGACACTCCCATTACGCAAGCACGTGAACGCAGCCACGTTTGAACAGTGTGTATAAATGACACTGACATTTTGCAAAGCAACAACCTGCAAAGTCATGTATGTTTCCTGCATAAGATAAGGTAACTATGGGTTTGGTTTAAGATTAGGTTCAGGGTTAGTACCTAGTTTTTGTAGTCAGACACCTTCAACATTTTCTCACATTATCTCAGTTTATTCACTATAGTTTAGAAAATGGTAATAAAATATGACAAGAACTCAGAGTTAAACTATGTCAGAAAAAATGTTCTCTTGATAATATCGGATAACTTTGATAGAAAGTGTGTAGTGGATTACAATCAACCAATCAGCTGTTAAATTTAAATACACAATTAGGCTCTATTTTCACTGCATGGTTCAAGTGACCTCAATTTTTCCCTCTCATGTGGCAGAGATCGGATATGACGTGAACGTGTAAGCAGGAAGAAAATGCATGAATTCCCATATCCTCGGATCGGATTCAGGCCTCACTCATTTGTGGTAATAAATCTGATTTGATTCGGATACGTGCATTTGCGTCTGCCATGTAAGCGGTCAAATCAGATGCGAATGACGTCAACTCAGGTGGACATGAATTGCGATCAAGGGCTCTCCTCTTTTTCTCCGCTTTACGAGGGCAATGGTTGCTGACCTTTAAAGATTGAAAGCAAAACATTGACTAATCATTTCGTCTGTGTCCATTGCATATCACAACGTTTTACTTCATTTTCTGGGTCAGAACAGCTTGGGCTGTTTTGCCAGTGTATAGTGTAAATGCAAATATCGGATACGGGTCGCTTTTAAAAGATGATGTAACCAGGTCGTTAAAAAAATTGGATGTAGTCACCAAATCGGAATTGTGCATCAAGAGCTGCAGTGTAAATGCGGCCTTAGATAACACCAATTTAGCTCAACCAATGACCAGCAATGCTTCATTTTGCTCAGTCTGTGGTGTCAAAGGTCACATTAGCAATTAAAGAAAAAACACTGAAGCAAAACGTGGTCAGCTCAAAGTGTCTAAATCAATTTGGTCCCAAATTTTGATCAGTTTTACTGGTTGTGACTGTATGAAGAATATTTGGGTAAAATGTCACACTTTATTTTGCTCTCCTCACTTACAGAAATGAACTATAGTGTCCTGAACACACTTATTAATTGAATAATTTTTGGTTTGACTGTAATAAATACATGATGTGACCCGCCATTAATGGACTTTTCTGGCAATCCATGTTTTCACTGTTATACGATAGGGAACAAGAACAGAAAAGGGTACAAAATCTCTGGAACACGTGCAAAGAAGAAGCAGAAACATGCAATAAAAGCATTGATTATGCATTTGTTAAATAAGACGATTATCAAACATTCAACAGCATACAGCATATCAATTTTATGATTATTTATCATTTATCATAATAAAATGAAATGCCATTGAGAATAATGGGAATTTTTTTTTTCTCCATTTTGGGATGATCTGTGACTCTTGATGAAATTTACTCCAATGGCTGACGCTGAATGATTTTGACTTCCTTCTCTCCACCAGAATCGACCACTATCAACAGAGGCTCCAGTCTCTTTTCTTCAAAAAGAAGTTTGCAGAGCGTCTAGCAGAGACAAAGCCCAAGGTTGAAGGTAGGTTTAGCGGTTGGAAGCTACTGGAGCTGTTTCTTTGCAAATTAACGCAGACTCACATCAGTGTTAGAGGCCAGAAAGTGTACTGTAAATGTGATGCTGGAGAAGTGAATATGAGCACATGAGTCAGGTCTGGTATGTTTGTGAGTGTGTGGCTCTTCTACTTGGATTTATCTCCAGTTCAAATAAAGAACACCGTTTCCACGGAGGCTGTTTTGGAAAGCTGGCACATGTTGAGAGGGGAGAGTCGTTCTCATAAACACTGCTTTTTTTCTTCAAAGAGGTTCAAGCTTTTCATGAAAGAGTCGTGGCGTGCATGTGCTTGCAAAGTACTTTGGATGAACACAAGGAAAGTTGTGGACAAGCATCAAAGTTGCATGCTCTTTCTAGTTCCCGCTGGAGCGACTGCAGCTCAATGATGGGAATTGTGAAGCAAAACTGGAGTTGAGACTAGTTCACACACAAAAACATAGTGAGGTTAAACATCAGTTTAGTACCAGTATTGTTCGACTTTCTGCAAAGTGGAAAAGTCGAACAATACTTTTCTTTCACCCTGGATTCATTTGTGTAAACCGGCACTGAGATCAGAAAATTCTAAGAGGTAGAGATAGATTTTCCTCAAAAACGTATTTGGCCCTGTTTACACCTGGTATTAAGATTTAAGGTTTGAGAAGTATTTTGTTCGATCAGATCACAAGTGGACGACACTGAATACAGGTGTAAACGGGGTCTAAAACGTTTTGCAACCTCTTCTAGAGATAGTTAAATGCATTCGACCGGATTGCTTCCGTAGTGTAGATGCTCATGTGGTCGAATGCATTCGAACAGCCATCAAAAGACCGTCTACTCTCCGCATACTGACCTAATGCATAAACATCATGGGAAGCGCGCTAGCCAGACAGGATTTATACTTTGTCGGCTGAAAACCCAAGTTCGTTTGAAGACAAAAAAACACCAAGCACAATGTTCTCTCACCATTCCTGATTTCTAACACACACTCACAGTGTTCGGCTGGTCTTGCGGCTGTCAGAGCAGAAACTAAAGCTGATGCTCTCCGTGTGTTTTTCCACCGCATTTATATGTAAATTGCTTGATCTTATTTCATCCATTAGATTGAAAGATCTGAAAAAGCCCATATATTTACCCATAGACCCTCCCCTTGAAGAAATCAGGACAGAAGTGGTTGAAAGTGGACAAAAGAGACGGATTAAAACACCAGGTGTAAACGGGAATGTGTCTTCCTCATCTACTTCCGATCCGATTGACCAAAACATCCTTTGTCGATTCATGCTGACATTACTGTGGGTTGTGATCTTGTATAATGAATGGCATTGAGTCTTAGGCAGATCATTCAGCTCATTACCAGGCCCAAACGCAACCTGCTGACTTTTTCCGCATTTTCTGCACTTTCTGTGGAATGGGATTACATGTGGTAAAATGTGAGTTGAGGGTACTACATTGTCATTGGTTGTTGAAAGTGTAATCAAATTAGCCAAAGTATATAAGAAACAACACATAGGTTGGGAAATGTGTAGAACTTTAGTGAACGACAGACGTTCCAATTCTGCACAAATCTGCTGATCATGTGGGCCTGTTTATGACTTACAGTAAAGGGATACTTCACCCAGAAATTTTTATTCTGTCATCATTTACTTGTCATCATGTCATTCCAAACACATATGGCTTAACTTTATTCTGTGGAACACAAAAGAAGATATTTGACATGATGGTTTATGATGGGCAAAATATTGTATGATTTCGCCAACCATTTAAAGGGATAGTTCACCCAAAAATGAAAATTGTCATCATTTTGCTCACCCTCAAGTTGATCAAAACCTGTATGAATTTCTTCATACAAAAATTGTAAAGCAAGGATTGAAAAGCAGAAGAAAGAAATTCATACAGGTTTGGAACAACTTGAGTAAATAACGCAATTTTCATTTTTGAGTGAACTATCGCTTTAAGAACTCTTAATAATTAGCCAGATTCCAAAGTCTGTGAAAGAAGCTTATGTTTCCATATAGCCTGATAATAAATATTTGACTAATATGTAGACATCGGTTACATTTTTGATCCTCATTTCTTTTGTAGCTATTCTGTGTGCGTCGCGTGAGGTGACGAGGAGCAAGCGTCTGACGCAGGTTCTGGAAGTGGTTTTGGCGTTCGGGAACTTCATGAACAAAGGACAGAGGGGCAACGCATACGGTTTCAAAGTGTCCAGCCTCAACAAGATTGTAGACACCAAATCAAGTATAGACAGGTCAGAGGTCAATGAAGATGATCTTTTTTTTTAGCTTGTTCAACTTTTTCAATCAAAGCATCTTTTGGCCATTTCACTGCTACTAATGACACTAAAACACTGTCTCAATAACGATTAAAAAACAATTAGTCCTCACTTAATGTTCCATTACATATGTTTTTTTTTTCTTGTCCTATTTTGCAATAAAATGTTTGATAGAATACATTGCATTGAGTGATTTGAATGGATTAACAACACTGGTGTATTTGTTTCTCATTTTAATTGCTCTAAACTTGAAATCAATCATGATTCTATTTGCGTTTTCAACAGGAACATCACCATGTTGCATTACCTGATCATGATCTTTGAGAAGAATTACCCTGACATCCTCAATATTCAACAGGACTTGCTCAGTGTACCAGAAGCTGCCAAAGTCAAGTCAGTCCCACCTTGAATACTGATAGCATGAATATGTACTCCATATTATCAGTTGTTTGTGGTGGGCTCAGGCTGTTTTGTGTGTCAGTCGGTTAGAGGCTGTTTTTGTCTTCCAGTCTGGCTGAGCTGGAGAAGGAAGTGTTCAGCATCAGGAGCGGCCTGAAAGCTCTGGAGGCGGTGGGTCATCCATCATCTGTTCCTGTGACCGTTTAACGTTCTCATCAGAGACACCCCTCAAACATTGCTGACACACACTTTATTTTATTTCATTGTTGCAACACTCTTTGACAGTGGTTCATATTAGCTACCTAATATTTTTCTGCTAACGAAGAAGCTTCTAGACCTGATCAAAACAAGTGGTTGACCGATATTATTATTATGTATCATTTATATTTATTTGACTTCATATTTAATAAACTAGAAATAAATCATTTCATGCATTAAAAAATACATCTGTATACTTCAGATGGTAACTTCTTGATTCAATATTCCTATTACAGTATTTTTCTCAAGTCAAGTCAACTTTATTTATATAGCGCTTTTTACAATGCAGTTTGTTTCAATGCAGCTTTACAGTGTTAACAGGAAGATAATGCAACAAAGTTTGTTTTGGCTGTACATCAGTTCTTGAATATAGTAGTCCAGCTTTAGTAAGTCAGTGTTGATTAATTTGCATTGTAAAAAACATTAGTTATTAATTTAGTTAATTTATGTGTACAGTACAGCAGCTCTGGAGAAAGTGATGTCATCATCCAGCTCAGTTCAGATATTAATAAAAAGAGAAAGTAAATACTAACCAACAGGCCATTTAGTAAAATAAGTAAAAAAAGACAAGTTAACACTAATTTTACATACAGCACACTGTGAAAATGACATGAATATGACAGTGGGCAACCGGGATAGCGCAGCTGTAGTTTGAAATCAAAGGTTTAAAGTTTGTCGCTCGTGCGTCTGCAGTGAAGCTTAACTCTCATGTCCATATTCAGTTCACACGGACAGAATACACACATTTTTATGCAGGCTATGTGCATTTCTGAAGATCTCACAGCTGCATGTCCACCACCGAAAGAGCCAACAGTGGGCAGTGTGATGCTTTAGGCAATGTCCTGCCATCCATGTGGATGTTACTTTGACACGTACCACCTCCCTAAGCATTGCTGCAGACCATGTACACCCTTTCATGGAAACGGTATTCCCTGGTGGCTGTGGCTCTTCCAGCAGGATAATGTGCCCTGACACAAAGCTAAAATGGTTCAGGAATGGTTTGAGGAGCACAACAGTGAGTTTGAGGTGTTGACTTGGCCTCCAAATTCCCCAGATCTCAATCCAATTGAGCATTTGTGGGATGTGCTGAACAAATAAGTCCGATCCATTGAGGCCCCACCTTGGAACTTACAGGACTTAAAGGATCTGCTGCTAACATCTTGGTGCCAGATACAGCACAGCTTCAGGGGTCTAGTGGAGTCCATGCATCGACAGGTCAGGGCTGTTTTGGCAGCAAAAGGGGGACCAACACAATATTACCAAGAACCAAGAACTAATGAAGATGGAAAATAGGAGTGCTCAGCGCCGTCAAAATAAAAGTCCCGCTTTCTACACATCGGCCAAACAGACAAACTGATCGGCAGATACTGATATTTCAAAAATGCTAAATATCGGCCGATATATCGGCCTCCACTCTGTACTTTTATTTTGTGTAATGCAGATGAACATTAGTGATAAAGTTTGTCAGAGAACATTACTCATTTTGCTGGTTTCTTAGCTTACTACATTAACGTTACAAGTATACACTTCTGCACTAATCCTAAAAACAAAACTGTATTTGTCTAGAAATAAAAAAATTACATAAATATGAAAAAATATTGTCAAATGAGCAAAAATTAATTTCCCAAAACAAATTTCTGTAGTACAATTTATTGAGTTGGAACAAAAAATGAAAAAGATGTCTTTTTTTCTGTTTACATCAGGAGTTACGATACCAGCAGAGCCAAGCATGTGATCGGGGAGACAAATTTGTCCCAGTGGTCAGTGACTTCATCACAGTCGCTAGCTTCAGCTTCTCTGAACTCGAGGAACTACTCAACGAAGCCAAAGATAAGGTAACATCTCTTAATTAGTACAATAACTGCCTCCCTTTTTAACCTCCGACCTTAAATTTCCAACCTAATAATGCTGTTCCTCATCACCATTCCTAAAGAAAGGGTTTCATTTTAGCCAGATACAATCGCACAAAGGAGTTCCTTTGCACAGAGAGAGAGAGAGAGAGAGAGAGAGAGAGAGAGAGAGAGAGAGAGAGAGAAAACAAAGGCCTGGATTTTCCTTCAGTGCCTAAGGCTGAAAATGTTTTCTCCAACATGAGCTCAGAGTTATTGTTGAGGGCAGAACAGGGTCTTTGAGTGGGTCACAGGAGAGGGTTGTAGAGCGGAGCTGGGCTTTTTCAGGATGGGCCCAGCAGGCCTTCTCCAATGTTTAGAGCCCTGCCAACCCTGTGCATGGACCGGGGCCTGATATCTTAGAAGGATGAAGGAACAGGGGGTGAGAGAGGAAGAAAGAAAAAGACAGAGAGAAAAGAGAAGGCTTTGTATACCCTTCCTGGCTCGCGCATGATGACTTAAACATCCCGGGGAATCCCGGCAGCCGGTCCTAAATTTCTCAGGGCTTTTTCTCCAGGGTTTGAGGAGATTTATTTCTTTTGAAATGTGGCTTGGTCTCAACCCCACCCCCACTATGGTATGTCCCCAACTCTCAAGTACATGAAAGAGAAGCATTCTGACAGCCATTGGGAATACTTTGAAGATGTGTGCATGCGACTGTGTTGTCAATCTATTTTGTGGTGGTGGAAAGTGTTTTTTGGTCACTGGGCAGACTGACTTCCGAACTCCATACCCCATAACTGAACCGTCGGTTTAACACTTTCCACCATTATCCAAGGTATTTATTTAGCAAAGCCATAAAGTTTGGAGAGACTTCATGAGACAAAGGCCTCCCTGTGCTTTCCAGACAGATCTACCTCTTCCTGCTTCCCTCCAAGGGTCAGAATTATGTCTCCTGTAAGAAATTCTGTCCCTTGAGATGGGTTAAAATTAACACAAACATTACGACTGAGAACAAGGGAGGCTGAAGATCTCTGCACTGACAGCTTGTGCAGGAGTTGTTGGGACCTTCACCACCTGAAGCTTGAGATGTACAGTACATGAAGTTATTGCTACAAGTTTACTGGCATAGTCTCCTACAGGACTGCAGATGCTGACAGCCCTCAGAATGACAGCTCGACAGCTAAATGGTGTGGTGTGACTTAAAGCTCAGTGGTGGACAGGCACCAGAATTATTGATTCAGTTTCACAATTTAAATAATACAGATTATATATAATATAATACATAGGGCCGGGACTCGATTAAAAAAATTAATCTAATTGATTAGAGGCTTTGTAATTAATTAATCGAAATTAATCGCATTTTAATTGCATATAAATATTTGACCTGAGAACAGTGAGAAGTAATTTTTTTCAAATGGATTTTTAGTATACCATTGAATAATGACTGAATACATAAGCTTAATCAACAAAATTTTGTTTATTTATTTATGTCCAGCGTTTTGCGTTGAGGTGATATTTGGGGCTCGATACGCAAATTCCTTGTTGCATAGCTTCCACACAACCATCTTGTCGATGCTTCCATCCTTTCGTTTTTTAAAACAAAATTTCCCATCCACGGGGCCAAGCAAAGCAGTCTCGTCAGCTTCTTCGTTCATGTTCACTGTGGTTTGTTGTGTTCAGAAGTCAAGAACGCTATTGGTGTTCCAGTATAATCGGTCCGTCGATAACTCATTCATTAAAAAACGTTCCGCGGTGCAAAAATACGTTAAAATTGTTATACATTTTTTGCGTAATTAATCTTTATTAACGCGTTAAAGTCACACAATTAATTAATCTTAATTAACGCGTTAAAGTCCCGGCCCTAATAATACATAATACAGATTATATTAGGGCTGGGTAAAAAAATATTGAATAAAATCACTTACATCCCAAGAATCGATTAGTCATCCTATTTTTAGTTGATGAATGAACGGATCATTGTAGCGCGCCTTCCATCCAGTAAATCACAATAATATTTGTGCTCTTTTTAATATTCATATGAAAGAAAGTCTCAGATTTGAAATTACATCCATTTTATTATAAATTCAAAAACATAAATACCGTTTAGGTGATGTGGCGTGTTGCACATTTACTGATCTTCTCTTCCGCCTTAATACCAGTTACAGTGTGAAAAAAAAACATGAATGAACATCTGAAAGTGTGTTAAAAGATACAGGACAACTTACCGAAATCTGTATCACATCAATGTCACATTTACCTCAGAAACAACAAATCCAGGGTTTATAAATTTGTTGATGAGCTAGAAAAATTTACTCTAGAGAGGAGCATTTTGCTAAATATTTGCACATTACATAGGCTATTCATTATCATGATATATATCCAAAATAATCTATATTGATTTGAAATAGAATCAAATTGCAAGCTTGTGAATCGAAATCGAATTGTGAAATTTTATTCAGTACCCAGCCCTAATACAGATGGTTTCAAAGTACTAACATTTTAATTCATAATTTGATACATTGCACTTATTGTGTACATACATGTTTTTACATTGTACTTACATTTAAAAAAATACCTGCATGTAATTACATCTGTAATTAATTTCTGTAGTTACATTTGTAATTACACAGTTGACACCTCCCTTACACCTAACCCTACCCTTAAACTTACCCATCCCACCACACCTGTCCCTAACTTTACCCTTAAACTTACCCATCCCACCACACCTGTCCCTAACCCTACCCTTAAACTTACCCATCCCACCACACCTGTCCCTAACCCTACCCTTAAACTTACCCATCCCACCACACCTGTCCCTAACCCTACCCTTAAACTTACCCATCCCACCACACCTGTCCCTAACCCTACCCTTAAACTTACCCATCCCACCACACCTGTCCCTAACCCTACCCGTATCCCACCTCAATATCAGCAAAGGTGTTTTGCAACACAATATGAACACAGTAAGTACATTGTACTTATTTTTTTATGTAAGTACACAGTAGTTAAGGCCACCTAATATAAAGTGTGGCCGAATAAACTGTAAAATTCATAAATATTGAAACCTATTAAAGAAGTTATAGTGTAATTAATTCTGCACAGTTCTGTTGTCAATTGAGTTTTAAAAAAACTATCAGTTGCAAAATTCAATAATTATGAAACAAGTTAAATTTAGCTACAAGTCTCTCTGCAGATGGCAGAAGTGTCATTATTCAGCACAATTCAGTTCAATTTTGATTCATTTAAGTTTATTAACTGTCACTGTTGTTATTCTCATTATCCAGCTCAATTCAGCAGATAAATCAATGCAGATAAATCGGTGCAGATAAATCAATAATATTACTGAACATTGAAAGACAAATTTTGACTTCACATGGAGTATCACTTATCGTAAGATAATTAGTGGCTTCACTAAGCTAAAGAGACTGAGACAAAGAACTTGTCTAGAATCACAATGAGAGAGATCCCAGTTTGAACTGAGATAAATGAGTTCCCTATGGCAAATCTACTCTGGATGAAGGCTTGGTATATACTCTCTTGGCAGGCAGATCTTCAAATGGCTTTTGGACCAAAAATCGTTGACACCTTGGTTTGCCAAACCACACTAAAAGTGGATAGCCTTTTTGGGGATGTACACTTAGCTCTCCACAAAAGCTCTGCCACAGCATCTGTGTGCAATTCAATTATGTTGCTCAAGCAGTCACTTATTAAGTCAAAAAGCTTTGGAATGTTTATTCCAAAACTCTACAGCATACTAATGACTACTGCAACAGTACTGAATGGTCATTGAAAGCATATGGCACTATGTGATGATTTTGTAATTTCTGGGAACTCATAGTGAACAGGATTTATCTCACTGTCCTGGCATCCATGTGTATGTTTTGGGGGCAAATGTGGCAGGAATTGACTGCATTAAAGATGTAGGATGGTGGAGCATAGAGCCTATGATATGTCTGAGAGATGCCTGAGAGGTGTCAGAGAGTTGTCTGAGAAATACCTGAGAGATGTCTTAGAGATGCCTGATAGATGTTTTAGAGATGTCTGCAAGATGCCTGAGAGATAAGGGAGAGGTGTCTGAGAGGTGTCTGAGAGATGTCTGAGAGATGCCTGAGGGATGCCTGAGCGATGCCTGAGCGATGCCTGAGCGATGCCTGAGCGATGCCTGAGCGATGCCTGAGCGATGCCTGAGCGTGCCTGGCGATGCCTGAGCGATGCCTGAGCGATGCCTGAGCGATGCCTGAGCGATGCCTGAGCGATGCCTGAGCGATGCCTGAGCGATGCCTGAGCGTTGCCTGAGCGTTGCCTGCGAGATGCCTGAGAGATAAGGGAGAGGTGTCTGAGAGGTGTCTGAGAGGTGTCTGAGAGATGTCTGAGAGATGTCTGAGAGATGTCTGAGAGATGCCTGAGCGATGCCTGAGCGATGCCTGAGAGATGCCTGAGAGATGCCTGAGAGATGCCTGAGAGATGCCTGAGAGATGCCTGAGAGATGCCTGAGAGATGCCTGAGAGATGCCTGAGAGATGCCTGAGAGATGCCTGAGAGATGCCTGAGAGATGCCTGAGAGATGCCTGAGAGATGCCTGAGAGATGCCTGAGAGATGCCTGAGAGATGCCTGAGAGATGCCTGAGAGATGTCTGAGAGATGTCTGAGAGATGCCTGAGAGATGCCTGAGAGATGCCTGAGAGATGCCTGAGAGATGCCTGAGAGATGCCTGAGAGATGCCTGAGCGATGCCTGAGCGATGCCTGAGCGATGCCTGAGCGATGCCTGAGAGATGCCTGAGAGATGCCTGAGAGATGCCTGAGAGATGCCTGAGAGATGCCTGAGAGATGCCTGAGAGATGCCTGAGAGATGCCTGAGAGATGCCTGAGAGATGCCTGAGAGATGCCTGAGAGATGCCTGAGAGATGCCTGAGAGATGTCTGAGAGATGTCTGAGAGATGCCTGAGAGATGCCTGAGAGATGCCTGAGAGATGTCTGAGAGATGTCTGAGAGATATCTGAGAGATGCCTGAGAGATGCCTGAGAGATGCCTGAGAGATGCCTGAGAGATGCCTGAGAGATGCCTGAGAGATGCCTGAGAGATGCCTGAGAGTTGTCTGAGAGATGTCTGAGAGATGCCTGAGAGATGCCTGAGAGATGCCTGAGAGATGCCTGAGAGATGCCTGAGAGATGCCTGAGAGATGCCTGAGAGATGCCTGAGAGATGCCTGAGAGATGCCTGAGAGATGCCTGAGAGATGCCTGAGAGATGCCTGAGAGATGTCTGAGAGATGTCTGAGAGATATCTGAGAGATGCCTGAGAGATGCCTGAGAGATGCCTGAGAGATGTCAATGAGATGTCCTGGAGATGACCAAGAGATGTCTATCTAGTACAAAAGCTGTCACTGCGGCAGTACCCTTTCTAACGGTACTAACGTGTACTAGTTAGGTACTAATATGCACCTGGTATGGGTAAATAAGGTACAAATGTGTACATTTTGAAAGAATACCGCCCCAGTGACAACTTTCATAACTTTTTTGTATAGTGTATATTATACACTATACAATGAGCTTATTTCATAAGGGTGGTAAATAATTAAATTTTGCATTTGTTTTCCTCTTCATGCCTTTCCACTCATTTGTGTTTCTTTACTATTTCTCAGCCGTAGTCCAGGCTTATGCTTATTAGGTTATCACTCTTCTCTCTTTCTTTTCACTCCAGTTCTCCAAGTCTCTGAAGCATTTTGGAGAGGAGGAAGGTCGCATGCAGCCGGATGAGTTCTTTGGAATCTTTGATATCTTCCTGCAATCGTTCAGTGAGGCCCGACACGACCTGGAGAACATGCAGCGACGCAAGGAGGAAGAAGAGAGGAGAATACGCATGGAGGCCATGGTACAATACACATTTACCGAAATGGCAACACTCTAAATACACACAGAGATGTTTACAGGATCCTTAGATAAAGTTAATCTGTTCATCTGGATAATTTCACACTTTCTTGGAGGCCCTTCTGTATTTGCAGTCTCTAATCTTTAACAGCTGGCTTTGAGCTGTAACATGCCTTTTTATTATTTAATGTTCCTTGAGGTTTACTTATATTGTTGGCAAAGGTTTTGAACGGGGCTGTCAGCTTTATGGCTTGTGAGTAAATGGCCACTGGATCACTGACGTCAATGCATTAAAAAAAGTATCAACGACTGTCACATCCAGTACAGTTACCATCGCTTCAACAAAGTTTCTTTGCAAACCCTGCATTATATTTAGGGCTTGACATTACATTTTTTGCTCAGCAGACACTGTGGCTAGCGGTTTTCCAAAATTACTAGCCACTAAGCATTTTCACTGGCCACAATTTTGACTTTAATAGCATGGGGAAAAACTGCCATATGGATATTTTTAATATTATCTCATAATTTGGCAGCAGGTTTATTAGGCGGCTGTTTACATTCACTTAAAACAAAATTGACTGTGTTTACGTGAATACTCGCTAAGACCGGCATTTTGGCATTGTGTATTTGACTGTTAATATGCAATAAGCAACATAAAGAACTCACTTTAGTACTGCTATGCGGCTCTATGTGCGCACACAAAATCTGTGGGAATGAGTAAAATATCGCCCAATACACGCAATCCTACGCCGAAATTCAGGCCCTGTAACACCAACACTATTCAACCAGAGCAAATGAAATGAGTGAGGCTGGTGTGTGTAACTCGCTGTCGGAGAGATGAGAGAGCAAGAAACCGCAGCTGGTATCGTGTATCTAATCTGCGGAAAATAGGTATTGAAAGCATTTCAGGTATTTAAGTTTATCATCTCAGATGCCTTTTTAAAAGGTTACAAATAAAAAATGTATATATTATATATAAAATTTAACCTGCCAAAGTGGCTAGTAGGAGTGAATGCGTTACACCACACTACTGAAATCCACCCGCATTTAGCGGGTTAGTGGGTGTTCATGTTAAGCCTCGATTACAAAACAATCTGCAGTAAAATGCTCCAACCATAAAAATAATCCTCTGAAACGATCCAGGACGTTGTTCACTCTTTCCCCACCATTGCCGGAATTTTCTGTAATTTATGACACGACACTTCCCCTCCATTGATGGAATTTTGTTATACAGTAGGGGGCGCTATTTTACATCATCTGAAAGAGTACAGAATCTCCAGATCAAAACACAGGGGAAAAAAAACAGAAACATGGTTTTAATGGTACAATAATTTCCTTCATGTCATGACACAACATTTGCTGCAATTAAATAACATCATCATATTATGCATGGCTTTCATGCAGGGTTCTTTCTCCTTTTCCCCAACTGCTCGATTTTCAACCTCATGTGAAACAACACATGAATCTGTGTAAATGATCTAATAAATCATAACTGTTAGAGTATGAAAATGCACAGCTGTGTCACTTTTACCATGTACATGAAGTGTTTTAACAAACACATTCTCACACATGCTGTATGAGGGAAACCATCCATACGTGATGACAGTAGTGATGTAGTCGATAAGCCTGGAGTAATTGGTAGCAGATGCAGATTTATTTGTCGTAGTCACTCATCAGACCATGAATCACCTCAGAACGGCTCTGCTAGGCCCTTCTGTATTGATACTATTAGCACATTTTTCGAGATTGACCGCTTTCCATATGATTAGGATATCCACTGATTAGTGCTTATATATGCTTAAAGGGATAGTTCACCCAAAAATGAAAATGACCCCATGATTTACTCACCCTCAAGCCATCCTAGGTGTACAGGGAGTGCAGAATTATTAGGCAAGTTGTATTTTTGAGGATTAATTTTATTATTGAACAACAACCATGTTCTCAATGAACACAAAAAACTCATTAATATCAAAGCTGAATATTTTTGTAGTTTATTAGGAAGTAGTTTTTAGTTTTAGCTATTTTAGGGGGATATCTGTGTGTGCAGGTGACTATTACTGTGCATAATTATTAGGCAACTTAACAAAAAACAAATTTATACCCATTTCAATTATTTATTTTTACCAGTGAAACCAATATAACATCTCAAATTCACAAATATACATTTCTGACATTCATAAACCAAACAAAAACAAATCAGTGACCAATATAGCCACCTTTCTTTGCAAGGACACTCAAAAGCCTGCCATCCATGGATTCTGTCAGTGTTTTGATCTGTTCACCATCAACATTACGTGCAGCAGCAACCACAGCCTCCCAGACACTGTTCAGAGAGGTGTACTGTTCTCCCTCCTTGTAAATCGCACATTTGATGATGGACCACAGGTTCTCAATGGGGTTCAGATCAGGTGAACAAGGAGGCCATATCATTAGATTTTCTTCTTTTATACCCTTTTTTGCCAGCCACGCTGTGGAGTACTTGGACGCGTGTGATGGAGCATTGTCCTGCATGAAAATCATGTTTTTCTTGAAGGATGCAGACTTCTTCCTGTACCACTGCTTGAAGAAGGTGTCTTCCAGAAACTGGCAGTAGGACTGGGAGTTGAGCCTTTCTTACCTTGGCCATGTCTCTGAGTATTGCACACCTTGTGCTTTTGGGCACTCCAGTGATGTTGCAGCTCTGAAATATGGCCAAACTGGTGGCAAGTGGCATCTTGGCAGCTCCATGCTTGACTTTTCTCAGTTCACGGGCAGTTATTTTGCGCCTTGGTTTTTCCACACGCTTCTTGCGACCCTGTTGACTATTTTGAATGAAACGCTTGATTGTTCGATGATCACGCTTCAGAAGCTTGGCTATTTTAAGACCGCTGCATCCCTCTGCAATATATCTCACTATTTTTGACTTTTCTGAGCCTGTCAAGTCATTCTTTTGACCCATTTTGCCAAAGGAAAGGAAGTTGCCTAATAATTATGCACACCTGATATAGGGTGTTGTTGTCATTAGACCACACCCCTTCTCATTAAAGAGATGCACATCACCTAATATGCTTAACTGGTAGTAGGCTTTCCAGCCTATACAGCTTGGAATAAGACAACATGCATAACGAGGATGATGTGGTCAAAATACTCATTTGCCTAATAATTCTGCACTCCCTGTATATTACAATCAGAGTTATATTAATAAATGTCATGGTTCTTCCAAGCTTTATAATGGCAGTGAATGGCTGTTTTGGTTTTGAAGTCCATAAAAGTGCTCCACACAGCTCCGTGGGGTTAAGAAAGACCTTCTGTAGTGACGCCATGCATTTGTGTCAGAAAAATATCCATATCCAAACTGTAATCTCTAACTTCCGCTGACTGTCGTGCATACGAACCAAGTTTTCTTTTGCTCTATCCTCTGGGCTTCCACGTTCATCACTGGAACCTGTGCTACGCCTGCATCCTACGCCATACGCTGGAGTCTCTTGTGAGTCAGCGGAAGTTAGAGATTATAGTTTGTAAAGTTTTAAATATGGATATTTTTCTTACACAAATGCATTGCTTTGCTTCAGATGGCCTTTATTAACCCCCTGGAGCTGTGTGGAGTATGTTTATGATGGATAGATGCACTTTTATAGACTTCAAAACAGAAACAGCAGTTCACTGCCATTATAAAGCTTGGAAGAGCCAGGACATTTTTTAATATATAAGAAGAATTTCATATGATGACTTGGGGTGAGTAAATAATGGGCTAATAAAATTTTTGGGTGAACTATCCCTTTAAAAAGACAATATGATGCTGCTTCCAGCTATTTGATATTATCTCTGTTCATTTATCCATCCCAGCTGAAGGACCAGAGGGAACGAGAGAGACGAGTGAAGAAAAGCACTGGCGGAAGTCTGTCAGAGGAGGTGGGAGAGTTTGATGATCTTGTGTCGGCGCTTCGCTCAGGCGAAGTCTTCGACAAGGACTCGAAACTTAAACGCAACCGCAAGCGCTCTGTCAACCAATTGACGGATGGAGGGGGTCGTGAAAGAGCAGTCACCAAGGTGAACTATTGACCCCAGTGAATATTCAAAAGGTAATCGATCTAATGGGGAACTCTCTTAAAATGTTGTACACTGCCCTATACATTTTGTTCAGAACAGTAAAGTGGCAAGCTCAAAGATGGACAGGCTCACTGTAAAATAGTCTGGATCTATGTGAAGGATACCCTGCAATCTCCCTCCTCTTATTTCTGCTTTGCAGTCTTCCTTCTTGTAATGCCCACTCAAACTGACCCCTTACTATTGGTTTTTGTGGCCAAATGCACAACCTGATTTCCAACAAGTTCAAGAAGGTCGCTGCGAGGTCTCACAATACAAGAGGTGGACATCATAGAAGTCACTTGTTGAGACCATTTGGTTCATCCTTATAAGCCAAGGTCATTGTTTTTTCTCAGCCCCCCATTCCCCTGCTCGAACCTTGGGAGATTGAAAGAAAGTCCCATTTTTTGGAAATCTAGTACCTCTACACTTCGGATCCAACTGTGCTTTTCAATTTAAATGACGCACCTGGTGCTTCTTAAACATGGAAATGGAGATAAAAAAAGGAAATATTGTTCAAAGCTAGATGTTGGGATTACCACACGGGAAATGTAACACTGTGGATGCAGCCTTACAGGTTGGGATACTCCTTCCCCAAGTGCCTCTACACATCAACAGCATTCCGAGGACCTCCCAGATGGAGATTCCGACAAGAGAATAACACTTTTACAGAGAGACACGGAGAATAATACAAAATTGGACGTCTCAAAATGCGAGTGAATATTAAAAATTCTAGTTCCTTTACATAAATTGTGTCAAACAGTTAAAAAAGCCCTTAGGATTGTCATGGCATTTATGTTTTTATATTTAAAAGCAGACCCACTCTCATATTTCATGTTTATTTTTGTTTAGCACCGTTTCTTTGAATGCGTCCTTCAAGGTACACCAAAGTAACACAATAATCCATCTCCATCAGGTTGTTACTGGAATACTTTTGTGACCATGAATCGGTCATAATTTGTCTTTTCTGTCCTCTACAACCACACCTTTTATCCAAAGCGCTCGCATTCTAGGAAGGAAGGGACAATGACGTTTTGCTTAAAGAAGCGGTTAGCAATGAGCAAGTACTACCATGTGTCTTTTTCAGGTTAACATACTGAACCTTTGGGCCTTGATAATGTTTAACAAAACGATGCCTCACAACATATATCTAAATGTTTATAAAGCAACACTAGGTACACATCCTGCTACTTTCCAGGTCTGGAAAAAAGTTGTCTCCTTAGAGATTTCCAGCGAGCGCCACTGAATTTCAGACTTTGACCTTTTAACTCAAGGTCAACATTATGTAACCCACTTTGGTTTTCTTGTTTATTATGTATTGTTCATTTTTTTTAAACATGTATATTAAGTAGCTGTAGTCAGGACAAAGGTTGCAGATGTACATACAATGACCTTGTAGTTGGCATGAGAAAAGACGAGAGACATGATTTGGATACAGACACAGATGTGAAGGCAATGCTAAAGGTGTCAGTGCAGTCCAGTGAGATGGTGATTATGTATTGAAACCATGTTTCATGCCTGTTTATTTCTCAAGGGGCATCCCGTGCAACAGGCATCGGTTGGCCTCCTGTGTCATCGGTCCATATGGGATCACAGTGGGAGTTCTGTGTAAGTCGATTGTGTTGATCTTTTAAGAGACTGTTAATATGGACACACGTGGTGCTAATTTTCAATTTTTGTGGGTACAGATCTGCGCCCCCTGACCCTGCTTAAGAAGCAAGAAGGGTGTCTGTATGAAAGCAGGGACTATTCATATTTCTTTGAGCCAGTGGGATAATTTATCAACAGTCCAAAAACACACAACGCTAAGCTTGCAAATGCCATAACAAAGGGCCAGTGCAGTCATTCTCTCCTTTCTCACTCGCATCAGCTCATTATGTGTACTTATTTAGATTCAATCATTGAAAGGTGTATATTTATGTTTGTTTTGTCAATGGTGTACCAAAATACCAAAAGTAGTCCCATCTGTTGTAGGTCACATGTTTTGTGACTAATGGTTTGATCACTTATTACAAGTTAGTACCCAGACAGCCACATAGTGTCGGGCCAGAGCCGGGCCACATCTGGTACATGTGGATTCCATGTTGCTGTCTGTGTACGATTTGTACAGCAGTTGTGCTTTAAAATCTGCTTTGACCTGAAAAGAGCACAGAGGGTTGTCTAGAACATTTAGAAAAAGACAACTATTGCCTATTGAAATCATACGTTTCAATTAGCTTTAACATGTCTGTAATTACTTTGATTGCACTTCTTAGGGATTCCCCATGGAGATCTCACGGCAAAGTCCTAAAGCTTGAGTCGATTCATTTGAGATAACGCACAATTAGGAATGTGGGTTTGCACAATTTACTGTTCAGGGCGCACCGAAATTAATACCAAGACATATACTTTGTTAGACAATTTTATAATCTTACATCTGATTAAAGGATTAGTTCACTTCAAAATGAAAATTTCCTGATAATTTACTCACCCCCATCTCATCCAAGATGTTCTAGTCTTTCTTTCTTCAGTCGAAAAAAATAATAAATAAATAAATTTGAGGAAACCATCCTGGTTTTTCTCCACATAATGGACTTCAATGGGGACCTTTCTGATGTGATGTCATACGTCGTGAAGAACAACAACACAGAAGTCACGCATTTGAGGTTAAAAAGTATGTACATTTTTTATATTTTTGAAAATGGCAGATGGTTTGTCTAGATAATTCCTGGTCTGGGATCGTGCAGAGCCTCTGAAACTGCAGTGATTTGGACCTTCAATCGTTGGTCCCCATTGAAGTCCATTATGTGGAGAAAAATCCTGGAATGTTTTCCTCAAAAAACATATTTTCTTTTCCACTAAAGAAAGACATGAACATCTTGGATGGGACTGGGGTGAGTAAATTATCAGGACATTTTAATTTTGAAGTGAGCTAATCCTTTAAGTATGTAAAAAATATGACCCCCCACCCCCCCTTGCCAAATTAAAATCGGGGTGTTTTGCTCTTTTTTTTCTATTTCCTTTACGTCTTTGTTCTTGTCTTGAGAGGAGTGGTATTGCAGACACATTGGTGTTCTGTCTTTCCAGATCCACAGAGTATTAAAATCTTCAGTATTATTATTATTATTTTTTGTATGTATGTATATTTGGTCATTGATTGTCCAAAACATAAAAAAGGAAAAGATGTAGCTATAGTTGCTTGATGCACTTTTTTGTAGGACAAACTTTTCCTGCACCGCAAACATGAGGAGCCAAAGGCTGAGAGAAAATATGAAAATTTAAGTATATTTTTGTAGTTAAGAAATCAGGCCTTCGTAAATAGATGTAAATGTATCCAATAATAATCCAAGTTCCATTGTTTTTTTTTTAATAACACTATCCTTTTGTTGGATTGAATATTGATAGATATGATATGGGCCGTGATATGAAGGGTAAAGAAAATTGATTGTTTATCTTTGGTAAATGTTACAACGAAGTAAATATACTGTGTAAGACAGTCATTGTAATCAAACTGCAGCAAGCAAAACTGCCTAAATGTATCACTCACTTTTATATCTAGATATTTTTTGAAAGAGAATGTTTTGCCTCACACTTCTGCTTGGTCCAATAATGCACTTGATGTTTTCCCTATTGGCTCAGATTGTGCATAGGTGTGGTTCTTCTTTGATAAAACCAGTGTATTATTATTATTATTATTATCTGTGACATGAAACACATCACACGGTCTTTGTATGTGTTCATGGGATGATTTTGAGAGGTTGTAATTGTGCCAAATGCACAATTTTAAAGGCTGATTTGACACACAATAGATGTATAGTGCTCAAATCTTTTGTACACCATCATAGAAACAAGAAAGGGTTAAAAAAAAAGTCTGAGGAATGTGGAAATGATTTTTTTTTCTTGTAAATTGAAGCTCTATTTATTTAGTTTGCTATATTTTGTATGTATACACAGCATTATGACAGAAATTGTATAATTATAACTATATAGTGATTGATAATTGTCAGGTAGTTTGTATGAGAATGACAAACCAGGGATGGGCAACTTCTGTCCTGGAAGTCCAGTGTCCCGTAGAGTTAAGATCCAACCCTGATAAACACTGATGAAGGGAAGTATTTGATTAGCTTGTTCAGGTGCGTTTCATTAGTATTGGAGCTAAACTCGGTAAGACATTGACCCTGAAGGACAGAAGTTGCCCATCCCTGATTTATATATTATGGTTTGTTTATGGTTCGACCCTCAAAGCCTCCACCCGACCCCACCTTCCATGTGACATTTTGTAGGGTAAAAATAAACTTGTTTCATTGACATTTGTGTAAACTTTTTAATCTGGGTTACACTCCTGTACAGCTGGCTCTTAAATCATTTATGTGTGTCTAATGTTGTGCTATGAATATCCCAGTCTTCCATTCAGTGATGGCAGTTCTCACGGTTTAATAAGTTGTTTCTCACGGTGTGACACTGCCCTCTTCTGATCAAGCAAACAGCCGTTCCCGGGCCAACATTAAGTTCTTCGCAAGTCAGTTTTTTAGGCATGACTTTACACAGTAAATAAAAAGTTTAATCATTCTAGGTATCCCCTTTCAAAAACAGAAGTATACTTCAAGTTCATTTGATAACACTTTATTTTACAGTGTCTTTGTTACATATGTACTTACCATATTAATAACAGTAAATTATACATAATTACATGCAACTAACCCTATAGTAAGTACATGTAGTTAATTAATATTACTCATTACTTAAAATACATAATTACACTGTAACATTGACACCTTAAAATAAAGTGTAACCACTCGTTTTAAGAAGTATACTTAAGTCAAGTATTTTTAAGTATATGTGCTTGTAGTAAACTTGTAAGTGTACTATTTCAATACTGTTTGGGACTAAATTGGCCCACTTTTTAGTACATAAAAATATATGTATAAGTGTATAGCTTTAAGTAAACTAGTTAACAAATATGTATTTTCTTTTGTATTACTTATAAGTGAACTTATAAGTATACTACTCGTCAGTGGTGTAACTTTGCTTTGAAAAGTGGTGGGGACGCTGCACAACTCGTTTTGCTGTGTGTTTATTTAATAACAGAATTTACTTGTGGACTGATTTCAGAGTTGGAAATGTACTTAATTTTCACTTTGATGTAGGCAACACATTACATTAACAAATTATTCTATAAACATCCAATAAGCAAAACTTAATATTCACAACACATCTAACGTTATACTAATATCAATCAAAATATGCAAGAAAATATGACGAAGTTTCATTAGCTGCGTTTCCATTACATATTTGCAAAACTTATATTTATAAATATTTACCTTATACATATAGCGATATTTTCTAAATGTCGATAAAAACTATTACGAAATGATTGCATTTCCATTATGTGATGTTATGCGACTAAAATATTTTTTTTTATGTCATTAAAAAAATGATGCCACATAAGTTAGTAGGTTTATGTGTATCCAGCCACCGCTATAACCATTATTTAATGAAAGGAGACATAGGCCTGTTATTCAAGCATTTATTAAAATGAAAAGAGGGAAATGTTTGAATTTGTATGGTGGTAACTTTTCAGTTTTTTGTTTTTTTAAACCATTTCGTTATTTTGGCTTGACATTTCGTTTGTTGAAAATATCAACTGAATTTAGAAATGCTTTTTAAATGAAAAACTTTGCGTTTAATAAACAAAATACATTTTTGAAATGAAGACGGCGTTTGGACGGAGAGCAGCGCATGCAAAATGACCCGTTTCCTTAATCCACGGCCCTTGTTATTGTGAGTCTAGGCCTACACAAATAAAAGTAGACAGTTTATAGTTTTCAATTATGTATTGCTCTTATCTGTATGGATAAAAATGACGGAGCATTCTGAGTTGTTTCTTCTTTCAATAAGGAAAAAAATCCATCAGAACGCGTCGCACCTGCGCTTTCATCAGACATTGGGTTATATAGAAAACGTAGCCTATATTGTTTCGTAGGCTATGTTTAACTATGAGCCTATTATAATTTTATTAGTTTCATATGTTGATTATGAAACGTGAGCACAACCTTCTACACAAACATTGGCAATAGAATCGCCATTGGCTAGTAGGCTAATTATTTGTTTTGTTTCGTTTAGTCGCCTATAGACCTACTTTTATAAAAATATATCTAGTATAAAAACATGGAAGTGTGACAAAGGCACATAGTATGCTAAATAAATTATCTAATGTGGTTAAAGGTCATTTTCTACACAGCACAATACAACAAATGTCCTTATTATGATAAAATACATGTCGTTTTATGGCGTGCGTGTGCGGCTGGGATGTACATAATCCTAACAACCTTCATAGCATAATTTTTAGAATGACTTATCAAGAAAGGGAAAAACGTTTTTAGTGGCATAACATGTTCATGGAAACGCCGTCATTTCGCTATATTTTGTTTCATCGACTATTAAGAAATATCACAAAAGTTTTGCGTAAATCTGTAATGGAAAAAAAGCTTCAGACCGGCAAAAAAATTTGTTAAATGAATGAATTCGATTATGAAGAATGACGATTTGTAGATCGTGCTTTTGCTTTTATACACACCTTCCGCAATCTATTTTTCAGTTACTTTTAAAAAGTGGTGGGGACAATATTGAGCCTGGCAAAAAGTGGTGGGGACATGTCCCACCCGTAAATTACGCCTATGCTACTCGTACTATTTAAATACAAGTATACTCTGTAAACTACTAAATCAATGCAGTTTCAAAGCGCTTCAGAGGCTCTGCATGATCCCAGACGAGGGATAGAGTATTATCCAGGCAAACCATCTGTCATTTTTTTATTTTTTAACCTAAATTGCTCATCTTGCGCTGCTCTGCGCTCGCCATTATTGTGCAATCACGTCGAAAACGTAACACTCGACTACGTAGGCGAAGCACCGCCCCAAACCAACGTGCGACGCCAAAAAACGCTCCATCTTCCAACTTTAAAATAATCCGAAATCATTGTTTTACCTTTTTTTTTGCTAAAGGATGTGTGTATTAGTCTTTTTCGCATGTGCGCTTTGTAAACACGGGCGGTGCTTCCACCTACGTCTAGCGTGACCTTTCCGACGTGATTACGCAATCACTAGAGAGCGCAGAGCAGTGCAAGATGCGCAATTAGGTTAAAAAGTATATTCATTTTTATGTTTTATTTCAAAATGACCGATCGTTTCGATAGATTAGAGCCTATTCCTCGTCTGGGGTCGTGAAGAGCCTCTGAAGCCCTTTGACACTGCAGTGATTTGGACTTTCAACATTTTGGTTGCAATGGAAGTCAAGTTGGGGAGAAAAACCCTGGAATGTTTTCCTAAAAACGTAATTTCTTTTCGACTGAAGAAAGAAAGACATGAACATCTTGGATGAGATGGGGGTGAGTAAAATATCAGTAACGTTACATTTTAATTTTGAAGTGAACTAATTATCTTTAAGTGAACTTCTAAGTTTACTATTTACATATTATTTTTGCACTTTAAATACTATTTTCAACAATTGACCAAGACCAAAAATGTATTGCTACCACATTAAACATTTTATTATTGCAGTTAAAGTAGGGAGCAAATTACACATTAAACATTATCAATTTGATTAGAAGATGATGATAAACAGCGCTTTGACAAATGCTGGCGGCCCGTCCGGTGCACCGCTTCACTTGTTTTTAAAAAATCAATAATTTCTGCCATATAAACATTCTCTCTACATCACCTGTTTCTTTATAAGAAATTAGTCACAGTATCTAGGCCAAGCTGGAGTTTGCAACAGAGCTTTGTAGTGAGAGGGCAACCCGGAAGTTATAACTTAAACACGCTATTTTTCATTAAATTTTAGATAAGCTCTGTGGGAAGCAAAAGTATAATTCTTAAACGTTTTATGGATGCTGAAGCCTAAATACAATTGCCACAAGTTAAAAGCTAAATAGAGTTGCTAAAAACCACATGTTCCGCGTGGTGACATAACGAGCTGATGAGGTGTTTGATTGGTTAAAGTCGAAATGTGTACTGTTGCCTTTTAGACGATTAAAATCTTTTTTAATCAATAGCTTACCAATATGGTATCACATGTACTTTGTTTTATGTGGAAAATACTGTGAGTTTGTGTTAAAGTCACCATGAAATCAAACTGGACAATTATTTTTTTTATGGAATATTGCAGTATTATAAATGATTTATCCATGCATATCATTATTCCTTAATTATGCATTTTTAATTAAAATAACTCTTCTCTCCTCTGATGTGTTTTCGGCTTGAGGGCGGGACAACCTGTCACTCACATGAGATCGACCAATAGCAAACCACAACAATCCATTCAATTCCTGATGGACAAAATCAAGTCCTGCATCACAAAAGAAAAGACTAGTGCGTCTTCCAACTTTAACCACAGACCTTATTTCACGGATTTAACCCTGTTTGTATTGGTCAAATTCACTACCCTCTCGTTATGTTCGGGATGAAGACATCCACTAAATTAAACTGCTGTAAAAATGTATCAGATAAATATTATTTTTGCACAGATGTGTTAATCAACCTCAGACCTGATCAAAACTACTAAATGTTTTGTAAAAATCCAGGATTTTTACTCTTTAATTGCCAAGTTCATAAATCATGTCACTGATTTGAGGAAAAAACAAAAGTGACATATTTTCAATGTAAAAAGTGGATATTTTTTCATCTTTTATCACAGTCTTAGACATGTGAAAGATTAGTTACAATATTGGCTTTGACGCATTGTTAGTTGTTGTGCAGCATCAGATTTTAAATTGTTCTCCCTTATTTATATGCTGTTATACTCCATACAAAAGCCAGAAACACTGGCCTATCTAAAGGGTTAATGGTGCCACCTGGTGGTCAACGTTAAAAATGACATTTTACCTCTTCCCAACAGGAAAACCATCAAGAATGCATGATTATATGGTGTCATGGCTTTGCAATCAAAAAATGTCATTATAATGGAAGTAAATGGGGCAAAAACAGCCACGAGCAGTAAAAAAATCAAATCTGATGCTGCACAAAAACTAACAATGCATCAAAGCCAAAGTTGTTACTAATCTTTCACATGTCCAAGACTGTGATAAAAAGTAAAAAGACTTACCAGTCCACAATTACTTTTTACATTGAAAATTGAAAATAAGTAATGTTGTGTGTCCCCAAATCAGTTCTGAATCAGTTTTTAAAAATAATTTATGAACTTGGCAATTAAAGAGTAACATTTAGTAATTTTGATCAGGACTGAGGTTGATTTAATAGATTTATGCAAAAACCAACATTTTGTGGATGTTTTCATCCCGAACCTAACGAAAGGGTAGTAAATTTGCCTACAGTCTGTTGTTGATTTTCAAAGCATTTTCCCAAAATATGTGTCAAAAATCAGATTTGTCACAAATTCATTCCACAGAGAAAGTTTTGGCCAAATTAAGACTCAACAGCACCCCAAAGTGGACAAAAATATCCCCAACATAACAGAAGGGTTAACCCCAAACCCGTTGACTTCAGGGGCCTGTACCATGAAGCCGGTTGAGCTGGCTAGCCAGATATGTTTAAGCTAAGTTTGTGCCAATCCTGGGTTTTAGGTACCATTAAAGTGGTTTGGTTTTTAGCAGTGTTCATCTCCATAGCTCCATAGAGATAAGAGATCTCAAACTGAAATTGGACCAATCAGCTGTGAGCAAAGGGTCACAACCTCTGATGCAATAAAGCCACGCCCCCTGTTTCAACTCCAAATTAAAGGTCATTAAACCGTCTGGCTTTTAACAATGCTTATTTATAATAATAATAATAATTTTGAATGATTTATATATAATTTACGTAATTACTATACCCGTAATCAATTACACAATTAATAGGCACTTAGTTAAAATTAATATGAATGGCCTATATAGAGGTCAATCAAAGAAGCTTTAAAATCAATAAATAAAGATACAAAAATGACTACATGTGAGCTTAAATGTTCAATTCTCTCTATATATCAAGTAAACTAAGTTCATAACCTTTACTTGCATTGACGTTTAAGATTTTTCTTAAAGTTTTTTTTTTTTTTTCGTAGACCAACTTTTCTTCTTGCGCTGTAAATTAGTTTAAATTCTTAATATTTTTCAATCATGTAATATTCTAAGAGAGAAATGAATCTCAGCTTCACTGATCCACAGCGTGTGATTGGCCGTTTACTGCTGATATCACAGCTAAACTCAGGATCAAAGTCGGAGTTGACAGAGAGAGTTGATGATTAGCATCATGGGACAAACAAAGCCTGATTAGATGGGTTTGGATTTGTCAAATCAAAACTAATCCTGTAACCCTGAGTTTGTTAAACTACCATCATGGTACAGGCCCCAGGTCAATGGAACAGGACGATGTTAACTCCAGGTTTTGTCATCTGTATTTTGCTTTAAAGGGATATTTTCATCATTTACTCAATCCAAGTGTTGTTTCAAACCTGCATGCACTTTTGTCTTCATATATTTTTAAGAACACTGGGGTCCAAACAACACTGGACACCCATTGACCATTATATGGAAAATACAGGCTGACCACTGACGACATTTTTCAAAACATCTTTTTTTTTTTTGTGAAACATAACTTTAAATCAAAATAATAACCTGACCACAATTAGTTTATGCTCAGGTATGCGAATACTTTTCATTGCAAAGTAAGGTGCATTATAGGCCTTATTGTGACACTTACAAAATGCTGCTCATTATCAAAATAAATCTAGAACAAAATATAGTGTTCTTGCTTGAATAAATCACATTTCATGCTGGTCATAGACTAAAATAGTTCAAATAATATTTAGCGGATTAGTTATAGGCATCAGAAGGCACATTTTGTTAGAGGAAAATCGATGTCACTAGAGAGAAGAATTACACGACATTCAAACAGGTACGATTTGTGCGTTCCTTAGGAGTCGGGTCAGCGTTGGAAATCACCTCTCTGCCCACCCGTCTTGCTGAGCAACTTGATGTCAGTAATAACAATATCATGGCTGACTGACTTGCACATGTCATAGAGAGTTAGCGATGCCACCGTAACGGCGGTCAGGGCCTCCATCTCCACTCCTGTGCGGCCCGTGGTTTGGCAGGTTGCCTTTACGATGACAGCATGTCCCTCTTCCAGCAGCTCGATGGTTACGGAAACGTGGTCAAGAGGAAGCGGGTGACAGAGGGGAATGAGGGATGAGGTCTGCTTGGCACCCATGATGCCCGCTAGATGTGCTACCGCTAGGGCATCGCCCTTGGAGAGCTGGTTTGCGCGCACCAGATGAAAAGCTTTTGGGCCCAGAATGACTTTGCCACAGGCCGTGGCAGTGCGACAAGTTACCGCCTTGCTTCCCACATTGACCATAGAGGCTTTACCCTGAGCATCAGTGTGGGTCAGCCGATCAGCGGTTCCATCAGAGCTGGACGATTGTGCATCTGTACGTGGCATTTTCAAATCGGACCCACATTCAGGGGTTTTTCTGTGGCAGTGACGTGCAAACTGCAGGGATGTGGATGTCGAGGGTAGTGCACTAAGTAAGGGGACAGTAGTCAGTGTTTTGGATCGTAGCTGTGGTGAGTGAGACCGCCAGGGCAAAGTGTGTGTAAGAGGGGTTTTTGAGGCACCAACATTCACCTGACGACAAGATTCGTTCATCATATCACCGCAAAGTGCCTCTGAAGCGGCACAGATGTGCCTCAGATTGTTAATGCTCGTCATGGGATTATCCTTTCTACAAAAATTAGTCAAAGCTTGATTATCATTAACAAAAGTGCTCGTGTAGTCGTGATGGACATCACTGCAGAAGTGTTGCCTGTGATTTGTTAATGACTGGGTTGAAGCAGAGGCTGCTGAATCCATGCAGTGGATGAGAGGAAGAGGCACCGGCAGCCAGCTGGAATCTCTACCTGTAAACAAGGACACACAGATTCAACTATACTGTACTTCTACACGTCTGGGAAATGCATACGTTTACTACTGTGAACAGATAAATATATTTAATATATAAACGTGTACGAAGCCATAACAAAGCGTTCAAAAGTCGGAAAATTCCCGTTTATCTTTTACGTATCTGTCAGTCTGAAATGTTGCCATAACGCGTTGCTATGGGTGGCGTGTGTTTTTGCTTGAATGCTCAATCAGACAATTTTTTTCTTTTTGTTGTAATTATTCTGCTCATTGTAAAGGTAAAATGCAATAAGTTTGTATCTGTAATCCCATATTCATAATTGTGAAAAAAAACTGTCTGCTAACAACAGACAATATATAATATTACAAAAATAAAACGCAAAAATAAAAAAAATTACATTCAAAAGTATAAAAATCACTCGTTTTTATAAAGTAACACTTTCCAACAGTGACACGCGCAGGTAAACTTACAAAACTTTAACAAATCCACCAAAGTCGCACTATGATTGGACGTCGGACAGTGTAGCGAGGCATGGGGACGTAACGACGTGCCATTAATCGGGAAATACGGGAATATGAACGTATTATTGTAAAAGCAACTTGTGTAACCAGCTTAATCAGAATATTGTCTTTTTCAGAATAAGGTCAATAATCAGATTACTGCTGTCTATGTAAATGTAGTCACTAGCCGCGTTTCCATTACACTCAAATTGCGCAAATTGAAAATACACTTAACACGTAAATTTCGCAAAAACTCCCATATATCACAAAAAAGTTTTCACTCTCGCATGAGGTGGTTTTTCAGGCAATCCGAAAAAGGACTTTTTTGCAAAACTGCACTGGAAAGTTTTTCTGCTTTTACAGGTCACCTGGTGTACGGTGACGCATTGGTGCCACATAGGGCCTAGCCTACATATTATTTTTTCCACTCAATGATGTTGTAACTTCATCTTTTTTTTCGTAATAACGAGATATGTCGTAAAAACAGCATATTTTCCTCGTTAAAACGACATATATTCTCTTGTGATGTGCACAAAAAGAAGCCTTTATCCACATTAAAAATAAAAAAATATAAAAGTAGGCCTATAATATAAAGCCTATATCAGTCTGGCGACTAAACAAAAAAAAATTACTAGCCAATGGTGATTCTATTGCCAAGGTTTGCATAGAAGGTTGTGTTCATGTTTCATAATCAACATATGAAATTTTAAAAATAATAATATTATAGGCTAATAGTTAAACATAACTAACTACGAAACAATATAGGCTACATTTTCTATAACCCTCAGTCTGACAAAAGCGATGGCGCGACGCGTTCTGGTGGATTTTTTCCTTTATGACGGAGGAAACAGCTCTGTCATTTTTATCCATACAGATATAAGTGCAAGACATAATTATAAACTACAAACTGTCTACTTTTATTTGTGTAGGCCTACACTCTCAATAACAAGGGCCGTAGATTAAGGGAACGGATGATTTTGAATGCGCTGCACTCCAAGTCCAAACGCCGTCTTCATTTCAAAAAATTATTTTGTTTATTAAACGCAAAGTTTTTCATTTAAAAAGCATTTCTAAATTCAGGTTATATTTTCAACAAACGAAATTTCAAGCCAAAATAACGGTTAAAATAAAAAAAAACTTTAGTTACCACCATGCAAATTCACACATTTTGTTCTTTTAATTTTAATTAATGCTTGATTAATGTCCCCTTCCTTTAAATAATGGCTATTGCGGTGTCTGGGATATACATAAACCTACCAACTTATGTGGCATAATTTTTTTAATGGCTTATTACACAAAAAAAGAAGTATTGGAAACACCACACGCTGGTGACTCCTGCTGGTCGGAACAGTGAAAATGCAACCAAAATTCAGTCCAAACATGCATAAAAACACATTTTACAAACATTAAAAATGTTTTATCAAAAGTAAAATCTATCAAATGCAATTAACTAATAATCTAATAAGATTAAATATGAAGTGTCTGTTTAATGTGTTTTCAGGGCTTATGTTTTACCCATGGATGGCTCAGCTAAACAGGCCATTAACAGACTAACTATTATTCATTTTAATTATACTGATGTCTAATTAAAATGTCTACAAAATGTATAAAACTGATCAGAGATCAGGTAAAACCCATAGACGCTTGTTCGATGGTTCTCAGTGAATCTCATGATTCATGGGTTCACAGAAATCATCGAATTTTGAAACAGCCCCGTTTACTGAAATCATGTGACTTTGGCGCACGCCGAACTACTGATTTAAACCAAAAGATTCTTCATGAAGCAGTGTTTCGTAATCGCCCATCACTAACAGTATGTCTCAGAGCAACACACAGTGGTGTTTCACTCATGAATGAATCAGCGTTTTTGAATGGTCAATGATCAATCTGTGTCCAAAGCGGCGCTGCGCAGACCGATCTGTGTATGGCATTAAAGATCAAAGTACCACAAAAGTGATTCAAAAGCATACAGAGTAGGGATGTAACGATACACTCGTGTCACGATTCGATATGTATATCGATACTGAACTCACGATACAATATATATCACGTTTTTTATATTTTTGCTAATATATATACAAAATAATATATATATATATTTTTATATATTATATTCAACATTATGTATAGTCGTTGTATGATTCTATGTAGTAAGATTAGTAATGTAATAATGTCACTGATACTCCGTAAACTTTTTTTCCCCCTCACGCCTTACTCGGGCAGCATCTCACCCCATGCTCGCAACTCTCCCGCTTATCTCTCTATTAATACAGTATGTATGAATGAACCATCTAAATTGCTTTGAATACTACTAAAACTAAATGTGATATAGTGATTTAACTGATGTTTGCGCTTTGACTTTGAAGAGTGCCGTTCCGGCAGCGCGTGGACTTCAGATGATGCAATCAATCATGACCGCTCTCAAACTGTAAATGTTTAGCTCATCCAAGATTTAAACTATCTGCATTTAATACCTCATGTTGTTTTCGTGCGTCATTTGCACATCCGTGTTAAAAGTATGAGGAGGGTCCGTGATCTCTGGGTTGGTTGCCATGTTTCCTCGCGTTCTTCAACTAGCTCGCGTGTCGAGTCACATGATTGGAAAGCTTAAGGTATCACACGTAATTGGAGGACGCTTACAGATAAAATTAAATAACTTATCCTCAACTAGTTAAGGTTAACTTCAAATAATACTTATAGTAATTTAAAAATGTGGTTGCATTGGATCTGGACAGGAAGGATAATTCTGGGAGTTGGAAGGGGTGTGTCGCGATTCTGCCTTCTCACATTGTGATACAGGTTCGTGGACCTGCGTATTGCGATTTCGATTTCATATCACATACCGTTACAGCCCTAATACAGAGCCTTCTGCTTTTAAAAAAAGAAATTTGTAGAATATGTACATTTGACATTAAAGATGAAGCTTAAATCTAATAAGGTTAGACATTGGCCTTATAAAAGGTAAAAATGTCCCATGTAAATCAATTCAAGGTGGCAAATATCACCCCTTAATGTAAAAGTTGATTTCTGAAATCTGAATCTGAAAAGTATGGGAGTCAGCTGACCATCACAGGACTAAACCTGCACAAAAACACTCCACAGTGTAATTATCGTTATCGTAAAAATCCTAGAAAATAGAGATAATTTGTCAATATCGCACACCCCTAGTTGATATACATCACAAATCCATATTTTTATGGAAAACTTAAAAAATTATAAAGGGCACTTGTTCGAATGTAAAGGTATTCCTATCACACTTTTATCACATACTGCATTCTAAAATAAAACACTGTTTTGTCAATTGCATTAACAATTTTTTCTTCTTGCCATTGTTTTTTGACAAATGTCTAATGGTCCCATCACCAAACCCTATGAGTGAAAACAGAGAAGGACAGAAGGAGAGCGAGTGAGGTGGGAAGTGTGTTACGTACAGCCACATCACCCACCAATGAGGATCATCGGCCTGTTCTTCATCTGAGATATATTGAACATCCCTGAAGAAAAACAAAGAGTTATAGGCCTATTCAATTCAAGGAAAGTACATGATGAAGTAGACATAACCTGAGTTGTGTGTGTGTGTGTGTCTGAAATCACCCCCTATACCCTCATTCACTATTCCCTACGTTAGTCCACTATTATTTGTTCACTTGAAGGAGTGAATGAAAGCAAGCGAGTGAAGTCAGACAGCCATTGAGTGTACATCAGCTGTACACTTGGTGCAATGTGGGATTGAATGAGTGCACTCAATAATGTCCACTATTGTAGACACCAGTACAAATGGCTGTCCCCTCAAATAGAGCCCTATTTGAGATTATGGGGGCGATTTCAAATTCAATCTGAGCGCCCCGGAAGAGCTGCCGCTTTTGCATAGTTTGTGCTCGCTGTTTAGTAGTCATTTGAAACTTAGCAAACTGGCAGCTCCTCTAGTAATGAAGAGATTTATCTTTAACTCTGCCATGAAAACTAGCATGTATATGCATGTATACCCCTTAAACCCGAAGCGTACCGCCGGCGGACGCCACCTCAGCTGCGGAAAAATGGTCATATTTTTATTCATTTGAAAGGTCTCACGAAGTAGAACGCAACAAGCCTAATTGTTTTGGGCTTTGACTAAATTTGAGCGAGTTTTTGTAAGTTGTAAATAACATACTGATGCGGCATTCACATGGCGTTTTTCACTCATAACTTCATGAAACGTGGAAAATGGCACACAAAATAGCGGATTCTCATGCACAAAGTCACCAGAATGTGTCTCTTAGATCTAAAGATATCCTTCATAGTTATAACTAGGGCTGGACTAGAATATTCGAATATTCGTTCCATGGGTTGGTATTCTAATTTCAATTTTGGGATTCGAATATTCGTTTATTTTTTTTTGCGCACACCTGGCATCCCCATCGGAACGTTTCTCATTCGCGCTTGCATATGTTTACACTAGAAAACCTGCCAAAATACAATACTCTTTTAAGCCGTTTTTAATAGGATGGACAGTTCAATAGGAACCTCGTTATAGTTAATAAATATATTTGATTCTTCTTAGCGTTCCCTGCAACGGATATTCTCTGTCTAGAGCACCCAGCTGCTCGAGCTTATATGGAAGAAGCGCATGCCCGAGCTCGCATTAGGGTAAAGCTGCGTATGTTTGACATTGTGGGAAATAGAATAACAGAATCAAAATGTATTAGCCTTTACCCGTTAGGGATGTGACGGTGAGAACATTTTCCCTCCCATCACAATAAAGTGCTTGTGCACTAGACTATGCGGCCGTGCGCGTTTACTTTCGGTTTGCCAATTCAGGGGCGGGTTGCTTAAATGGTGGGTTCATTAACTATTCTTAATAAAGACACAACAACAAAACGGTACAATGACTACCTTATATAGGTGGTTTTACTTTTCGCTTTGAAACCAAATCATCCATGATCTCGTCATTCAGCGTCTCACGCTCGTGAGGAATGAGATCCGACTCCTGCTGTAGTTTGTGCTGCGATCCTCGTTCGGGTCGAGCTGCATGTTCAGTTTTTAAATGTAGTTAGTCTGTTCATCACATACATTTTAGTTCAAACTGAACAAAACATTTTACTACTATAAAATATCAAAACGACGGTGCCGCAGTGGGCAAGTGATGGACCCCTGTAACACTGACTATCGCAGCAAGCCTAATATTACACTTTATTATCAATCTAAATGAATCTACTATGAAATATAGGAGCTTGTCACTGGGACGTAACAGATCTGTGTGTTTTGTATCACTAGTGCAATCCGTTTTCGGATCATATAAGCCCTGTCCGCGTGAGGCGTGCCGCTGAGAATCTCCAGATTCCTGCTTGTATTCGAGAGAAGTATATGCTCAGACCCTCCCTTCGAATATTTGATGTTGATTACTACCGAAGCTTCGAAGCTCATAAAATGGTATTCAGACCAGCCCTAGTTATAACACATATAACCTCACAGGCACACATAGGCGAAGTAAACAAATGTAGCCTTAAAGTGGCGTTTAGGCTTGTAACGTTATAATACATGCGCCGATCGTTGAAAATAGCCATCAGTACTTACAGTTGATGCTTCAGATTGAAATGAGTCAAAAATCACGATCACGAGATATTTGTGTTGATTAATGCAGTAGTTTAGAAAAATATGACAATTAATTTTTCCGCAGCGCCCGCAGTTACAGGTCCTTCTCAAAAAATTAGCATATTGTGATAAAAGTTCATTATTTTCCATAATGTAATGATAAAAATTAAACTTTCATATATTTTAGATTCATTGCACACCAACTGAAATATTTCAGGTCTTTTATTGTTTTAATACTGATGATTTTGGCATACAGCTCATGAAAACCCAAAATTCCTATCTCAAAAAATTAGCATATTTCATACGACTAATAAAAGAAAAGTGTTTTTAATACCAAAAAAAAGACAACCTTCAAATAATTATGTTCAGTTATGCACTCAATACTTGGTCTGGAATCTTTTGCAGGTGTTTAGAGTTAATTAGTTGATTCAGATGATTAGGTTAATAGCTCGTTTAGAGAACCTTTTTTATGATATGCTAATTTTTTGAGATAGGAATTTTGGGTTTTCATGAGCTGTATGCCAAAATCATCAGTATTAAAACAATAAAAGACCTGAAATATTTCAGTTGGTGTGCAATGAATCTAAAATATATGAAAGTTTAATTTTTATCATTACATTATGGAAAATAATGAACTTTTATCACAATATGCTAATTTTTTTAGAAGGACCTGTATAGGGGAACATCACCAAAAAATAATTTTCCTGCTACCTGATTTCCTTCCTGAGTTATTGCATGTCAAATAAGACAGATTTGTAAAATTGCAAAAATGTAATAAATACATTTTCTAAAAACAAAGTGTGCTAACACAAATGATACATACCTTTTGACTCTCCTTGCTATAGTTTTGGTGCTATGAGTCTTTGCTTTTGTGTGTGTCAATCAGACAAAACAACTCTAAAAATGCATTCAGGGCTTAAGGGGTTAATTAAAGTAAAAATCAACAAAAAAGGAATTAATATCATATGTGGCTAAACAGCAGTTTGGAAAATGGATGATTGATTCAGCTGCGGCGCCATCTTCTGGTCAGATGCGGGAATTCATTTGACTCTCACAGTGCATTATGGGTATTTTCTAGTCATTTGGAGTACATTCGTTGTACACTCGTTATTGCGGTGCATTGTGGGATTTAATGGGTGCACTTGATAACGTCAACTATGGTTTCAGACACCACTACAATAGCTGTCCCCTCAAATAGTGCCCTATTTAAGGGTATAGGGGGGTGGCGATTTTGGACACTGTGTGTGTGTGTGTGTGTGTGTGTGTGTGTGTGTGTGTGTGTGTGTCTTTACCTGCATGCTGTTTCTTCTTCCTCCCGACTGATGCCCCTATGATGTGCAACAGTTCCTCTTCAGGTGCTCCGGAGCGCAGGACATCCCTCAAAGACACCTCTGAATTCCCAAACAAACACACCTAATAGCACACACAGACACATGTATATAAAACAAAGCAACACTGAGTAGACAGGTGAGAAGGATAAGGGTGTGTAAGAAACATCGAACACACAACATGTACCTTAAGGTTGCCATCGGCTGTGATGCGCAGGCGGTTACAGGAACCACAGAAATTGTCCGACATGGAGGAAATGAAGCCCAGCTGGCCTTGAAATCCTGGTACTCTAAACGCCTGCGAGTGCATAAAACAGAAATACACACATGAGGGCATATCCGCTGACACTTCATGATTCAAGATTACGAAAGGAACGTTTCTGCTTTTTGGCCTATTATTAATAACATGAGAAAGCTACAAACCTTGTACAGAGGATAGATAATAACTGCACAGTAACACTGCAAAAACTTAATGCCAAACTGACCCTCAGCAATGAGCCAAAACAAAAATATTTTCACTTTAGCTCCAATGAGAATTTAACATTGAGAATGATTCATGGCCAATGATTTATTTAGCAGTCTGGAGCTGGCCTGACCTTGGCTGTGTCCGTTTCCTCTCCAGGCACAGGTTCCAGATTGGGCCATTTTTGCTTTATACAGTCCAGCATCTCCTGAAAGCTCACCATCATCTTGAAGTTCCATCTGTTGCCTACACACACACACACACACACACACACAGCCAAAGTGTAAATAGTTGCTTAAACAACATTTAACTGCTTTACATTTTTGTATGTAGAAATGGTTTCTCCAAACATGGATTCAATGGCAGCTTATGTTCATTAAAGGAACACTCCACCGTTTTTAGAAATAGGGATTATTCAACTTCTTTCCTACATTTGTATATGTCTGACAAATGCATTTTTGTCTCAGTGCATGCATTGTTTTAGTTTGGCAGGGTCACCACTAGCTTAGCTTAGCATAATGAATGGAATCCTATGTTGCCAGCTAGCATGTCCCGAGTAAAAGTGATCAAAAAACAAAAAACCCACCTAATTACTTCTTGTGGCCTGCATATTCACAAATAGAGATGCAGATTAAGACTAGGTGATTTCCTAGGCAGATATTAACTTGGGACTATATTATGGGGAAGCACAGGCGAAGCACTGCTACTTGGGCGCAGAGATATCATACAACACATGAAATCCCCAAACATCCGTCAACATACCGGCGTATGTTGTGCATGTGTTGCGTGATCTCACTGCACACAGGAGCTTGTGGCCTGTGTATTTACAACGCAGGCCACAAGCTCCTGTGCCCAAGTAGCAGTGCTTCGCCTGTGCTTCCCAATAATATAGTAGTCCCAAGTTAATATCTGCCTAAGAAATCGCCTAGTCTTAATCTGCATCGCTATTTGTAATCGTTGTGAATATGCAGGCCACAAGAAGTAATTGTGTTTTTTTTTGTTTTTTGATCACTTTTACTCGGGACATGCTAGCTGGCACCATAGGATTCAATTAATTATGCTAAGCTAAGCTAGCGGCGACCCTGCCAAACTAAAACAATGCATGCACTGAGACAAAAATGCATTTGCCCACATATCTAAATGTAGGAAAGATGTAGATTTCTGTAGCCCTATTTCTAAAAACGGTGGAGTGTTCCTTTAAGATTTGATCATTTCTTTTCTGGTGTAAGACATTGATAAATGAAGGAGAAAGTCCAAATATTGAACGTCATGGATGTGTATTAATGGAGTTATCCACTGTTTTTTAGAGGGGGGTATTTAAAATGACAGTATTCACTTGAGATTTGGAGCCAAATTACAGGGGGGTAAAAATGACTAGAAAGATGGCAGCATCATTATTTTATCTTTACACAGAGATCGGTTAAGTCTATTAGTAAAATCTGTTGACTTTAGCAATCTTTGTTGATTTATTTGCAAACAGTGACAGTTAAAAAATGGGCTCCAAATCTCAAGTGAAAATTGTCATTTTGGCCCCCCCTCTACAAAACAAAAAATATATATCTATAACATTCAATATTTTTACTTTAATCACTATTTATGTTCTGAAAAAAAAAAAAATTTGAGTCGGGCAAGTTTCCGAAATTAGCTTGATTGATACGAAATGATCCTGTATACAAAAAGCAAACCTTGTGAAGAGATATTAATATTTAACTCAAACTTAGAGTGTTTCACTACAACTGGAACTACAAAACTAGAAGGAAAATTAATCTAAAATTTGGTTGTTTTTTTTCCAGTGCTTGTCTAAACCTTACATGAAAATACAATAGTTCAAAACAAGTTTTTTTGTTGTTTAAATTGGAGTCTATGTAGTCATTCGTAATTTCACTTTGTGTCGAGTGAGATTAGATGAGTCATTGTTTGCACATCTCACAAACGCTGCATTGATCACAGTATCGAATCAGTTTGCTATTGGAGTGATTGCTGTATAATTGACCCTCAGGGCAACAACCTCAAACACTGAGGATAACCGCTTCTGCTACTGACATCAATCTCTCTTCCTGGCACACAAAGACAAATCTAATGAATTTGTCTCAAACCTCGTCATTGTCATCCATTTGAAACTTGTCTCTACACATTGTTAAACCAATTTAGCAGTGGAAGAATACGACTTAAATAATTCAATAATGTGAACTGTGTAACGTGTTATGACAATTAATCCTGAGAAAAAAACAAAGTCTTGACCTGGAAAGAGAATAATCTGCACTACTAATACGATTAGAGAACTGGGTCAGAAACTGCGACCTTTACAACAGTGCCAATTATACTACAACCTGTAACAAGTGTACAATGCAGATCTCTCTCTTTGACTTTAGCTAACATAATCTTACCATCAAAAGGCATGTACTCAATGAATCTCACATCCAATGGTTTCCTCTCTGTCAGTGACACAAAGTCAATCAACTCGTCTTCATTCAGACCTCTCATGACCACACAGTTGACCTGAGAACAGAGTTATAAAGTTATGTATTAGTCATATGGAAGTAAATGGGGTCCATCAACTGTTTGGTTGCCCATATTCGTTAATAAACACTATGAAGTGAGTTTATAGGGGCTCCAGAATTTGGTTGCTTTTGAAAATACATTTCTAAAGCTATAACCTTCTTAAACAAATAAAAAAATGTTAAAAAAATCATACATCAAAAGGGATTACAAAATCCCATGGTTTGAGAAGCAACATTACCTTGACTGGATCGTAGCCCATTTCAATAGCCTTTTCAATGCCTTCCATCACTTTATGAAACCCTACAAGGGGTAACAATATTGAGCATCAATTAGAAAGTATTGTAGGCCATTTACAAATATGTGACAGCTAAATTCCTTAGCCGTATATTTCAATGTATTTTCTAGTAAGAACATGCAGTTCAATAGTCTCTTGAATGTTTGTTTGCATCTTACCATAGTAATGTCTGTTAGTTGTCACAATACTGCTATTATACAGTTTAAATACTTGGTTTATTAATGAATGGTTAAAAGATCAAATACCCCTGGACAGCTTCTGATTAGAACATGTTAATTTAGCCAAGACAAACGTTTAGACACAATAATGCATGACTTAAATCGGGTTAGAGTGTAAGAAACACTACTGATGGAAGTTGCACTGTACACTTTTGTTCTTCTGCACTGTTTTTGTGATTCTGAAACGAGAACATGGAGCTCTTACACTGACTATACATCTTCATAATCCTGTTGTTAAAGGAAACTTTAAAATGAAAATTACCCCATGATATATTCACCCTCAAGCCTTCCTAGGTGTATATGACGAATACAATCAGAGTTATATTAATAAATGTCCTGATGCTTGCAAGCTTTATAACAACAGTGACCATTGAGTTTGAATCTCAAAAAAGTGCATCCATCCATTATAAACATACTCTACACGGCTCCAGGGGGTTAATGAAGGCCTTTTGAAGCGAATTGATGGGTTTGTGTAAGAAAAATATCCATATTTAAATCTATAAAGTAAAATATCTATCTTACGCCAGACCGCCTTTTGTATTCAACTCAGGCAGAAATTGTCGTGGAGTACTTTTATAATGGATGGATGCACTTTTATGAGCTTCAAACTCAATGGACCTCGTCACTGCCGTTATAAAGCTTGGAAGAGCCAGGACATTTATCAATATAACTCTGATTGTGTTTGTCTGAAAGAAGAATGTCATATACACCTAGGATGATAGGGTTGGGCATTGAGATCCGGTTCCGACTTGGCGCAAGTTTTGGTTTCCATAGTGGCCACCGGATTTCTGGAAGTGCTTGCCGCGCCCGCTTGTTCTGTTGCAGCCATGGAGCACGGTAAGCGATGCTCAAAAGTATGGCTTTAAAAAAGCCTGGGTCGGCACAGTGCAACACATGTGACAAACGTATTTCTTGCACGAGAGGATGCACTACAAATATGACTAAACACATGGTGTACACATCAACGAGTGTAGCGTGTTTGAGGTGCAGTGCAGGTCCACTGTCTCGTCCTCCTCGGGCAACACTGCGGTATTCAACGTTATTAACGTTACCTCATCACAATCAGGTAAGTGTAATAACAAACCCCTTGACCAAATTGCTAATTGTGGTGAACAACAAAGTTACAGACATAATTTTTTCCCCTCGTAGATAAATGTAGAATTACGCAAACTGCCCATGCTAGTAGCAGTCCTAATATGACCGCTGCTAATACTATTGCTAAACCGGTGGAGACTCGGTGTGAAACTCTTTGCAGCAAAGAGAAAATCAGTTTATTGGTCTGGTGATGAGGCATTCATCATTGTCTCCCACACGGGCTGCAACTCCCAAAACTAAAAGTCATTATTGAATCAAAATAAAATGATCTTTTGCGAAATGATCCAGTGACATGCTTTGACTCCACCCCTCAAAGAATCGGAATCGAGAATCGAAAAGAACCGAAATCAAAAGTAAGAATCGGAATCAGAATCGTTCAAATCAAAACGATGCCCAACCCTAAGGATGACTTGAGGGTGAGTAAATCATGGGGTCATTTTCATTTTTAAGTGAACTAATCCTTTAATTATTTTCTACATTTGAGACCAACAATGGAGCTAAACTGCTCTCTATGATCTGCTTCTACCTTTGTGCTGCAAGACGTTCACCTCCAATGGTCTGCCTTCCTTCACTCACCTATCTACGTCTGTCCTGGAGGAATACAAACTTCTGTTCGCTGTGCTCGGGAGCTTTGTGTTCGTATGTATGTTATATATTTCTTTAATCAGTGACTGATCAACAGTAACTTGCACCTTTTCGTCTGGCGATGAACTCAAATTTGGCAGGGACCAGGGTGTCTAGGCTGATGTTGAGTAGATCCACTCCAGCTTTCTTCAAACCGGGCAACAGTCGGCTCAAATTCATGCCATTTGTGGTGACAGCAATGGTTTTCAGACCCTCCAACTTCCTCAACTCCGCTTTCAGAAAGGAAAAGAGAGAAACGGTTTAATTAGTGTTTCTGGCAGCAACACAGCTTTGTCATGCTTGTTTTTCAGGATATTAGCCAATAAGCACGAAACATGCAGTACGTGGTCCCTGTACCTTTGGATAATTTGTTTTATCGTTTTTGTCTTTAAAATGGGAAGACGACGAACCATTCATTTATCACATATTCAAACCTTTTCATGAATAGGCCTGTCACGATACCTACTTTTTGTTTCACGATATATCGCCCCAGAAATAATTGTGATAAACCATAGTAGTCATTTTAAGACTATTTTATGCCTTTGAATATATAATCCTAATATAACAGCATAATAATGCAAGTAGGCCGACACACTTTCAAAATGACAACCTTTTAATTCTTTCGTTCATGGAAATTAAGGGTAAAAAATATATTATCCGAAATAAAAAATTAAATAAATTTTTTCCCCTTCGATAACCGCTCTGTGTATGAAGGAACTGGCCCACAACCACTTTCGCCTCCGTCATGGAAAACATACAAGATGACAGCACAATCGAGTGAAATGTTGGTGACATTCATTATCATGTAAACATAATGGACGATATATTGCATCACAAATAATGATTGAGGTCATGTACATATATTGTGCGAAATATCAATATATTGATTATTGTGACAGGCCTATTCATGAATATAAATAAACTAATCTCATGTTGTTTTTCATAGTTTTATTTTTGTATTCACATTTTTGCAAATGGAAACAGTCCCTCCAGTTTTTCGCGTTTCCGCGATCGATGAATACAACGCAAATAAACAAAATGTTGCATTTTTTTGCACTCCTGCATAATAATTTGTAATTTCACCGCAAAATAATCACAATAAATAATTTTAAATCACAAAAAAATGTGTTTGCGTTGTGGCGCATGTGCAGTATGTGTTCTTTGAGAAAGCGAAAGTGAATCTTTCTCATCTGCCGTCTCGCATAATTGCCATGACCAGGCGAATTGATTAAGGATTCAGTGCGTTTGCTGCCTGTCAGCGCTCGCGAGCATACAGAAATGTGCTCTGTTTATAGGCTTAATGCCCTTGAACAATCAAAATAAAATACACACATGATTATGCCTAAATGTCCGTCTTGCCGGTTTGGGACAGGTGACAGTATTGGGTGTGTGCATTACTGTAGGCAGTAATCTTTAAAGCAACCTAATATATGCTAATCCTATAGGCCTACCCATCAAACATCAACTGGGGAAAACTAACAGTAGCTGCTTAAACGTAAAGCACTGTTTGTATCTGTAGCTTTATGTTGTATTTATTTATCCTCCTATCATTTGTTTATTAGGTCTTATTTTACTGTTTACTTGATTGATTAATTATTTGAGAACTTTTTACTTGTATTAGGCAATTGCTTATTGCTGTGATTTACTTTTCCCAGATATTTCCCACCCTAAGTGATCATGTTATTAAAGCTATACATAGCACACCACTGGACTAGCCTTTATTAGTAAAATACCAAAATAAACAAGATTTGTGCATTTTGTTTGTTCTGTTGTCGTGTATGACTATTGTGCATCTGACATAATACGGTAAATGTGGTAACCTAATTATTAAAAACATTTTTTTGCAAATTTCTGGAAATTACCACCACAAAATATTTTCGCTTTGAAAATCAAAAATCACCAAAAAATATCACGAAATCCTGAAGGGACTGGAATAAAACCAAAACCTTGAGTAGTAACCTCCCTTTCTACTGATTGGTCAACCAAACATCAAACCGTGTCGTCATCAGATGTTCATGAGTTGCAGAGAATAATATTCATCCACTGCTACAGTTCTTAAAGGGTTTACTGCAGCTTCATTTCATCTCTTTCTCATCAAACAACCAGACTAATGGCTTGACACAAACCGTATAGGGTAGAGCCTAGGCAGGGCTTTCACTAATGTTAACTACATGTGCCAGAGAAATGAAAGCACTAGCGTAAAGTCACTTATCACATCCAGACCTAACCATGTCCTAATTCTCAGATATAAATGATTGGTGGTTATTACACATGTCTGAGTTTGCAGATGCTGACGCCAACATTTACCTCCTTCCTCCCCACCACCACCAGGATTGTCCCTGTCTACACCTCCCAGGGGATCGGCTGCGCCCCTGTCTTCATCTTCAGGCAGGAAATGCAGAGTCCGTTAACCCTCAAGACGAGAGCTACGCCAAAGAACCTCTAATTATAATACTTGCTTGTCTGCTAATAAACTTGCTATACTTCATCTGGCCTCCTGAGTCTTTCTAGTAGATTATGTTTATTTCAGAAACATGAATGTACTTCACATCTGCTCCCACATTACCCATTAGTCTACTTGTTTGGCATACCGCCTGTTTTATTTAGCTGGCCAATCTTTGGCAAAAGATGCATGATGCACTAGACAATGCATTTATATTGTTGTGACGTGCTGACTAGTATCTTTTTAAGTGTCAATGCAGCAGTCATTAAAAAAGGGGATGTAGTTGTAGTAAACACTTTAAAAGGGTCAAAAACTCATTCAAATGTGACAAGACGGGATCAGCGCTGCCTCTTCAGCTTTGTGTTCGGACACATACGTGTATTGTGTTGTTTTCAAAATAAGATCTGGAGTACCAACACATGGAAAATATGACTGTAACAATATTTAATTTGTAACAACATGTGGGGCGACGTGCAGGAATCAAAGTTCATATCCGGACCAGAGGAAGTGTTTTTTAAGGACATAATTCACATACTCTCCTGCTCCAAACATGAACCAGCACATAGTTCATCATGTCTTCTTCAAATGAAATAAGGACACTGATCATGAACGCGATGACACAATGGATTATTCTGAAACACAGAAGGCAATAATGTTATGCCTGTATTCCCCGACTTTTTATTGTTGTTTGTTTGTTTCTCTGCTCATATTTTAATATTCATTTGTCTGAATAATGTGTAGCCCTGACCAGGTTAAAACAGGGGGGTTCGTAACACTTTAGGAATCAGCACAACTATAGCAGCGGATGACTATTATTCTGTTGTGCAAAACTGAGGAACAACTGATGGCGGCACGTTTTGTGGTTTGGTTCACCAATCGGTGGAAAGGGGCATTTTGTTCCCGCCCATATAGAGATCGAATACTCAAGCTGTTTATCCATTTTGGTTTTACTGTGTTTCTATTTGGCGAATTAGAACAAAGTGATGAAAACAAAGATACAAATGTGAAGAAAGTGTACTTTGGCGTACATTCCTTTTTCCTTTTTTAATCACGGCAAGAAAAACAAAAAACGAACGGTTGTTGTATTTTTAAATGCTATGTTGAATACTAAAATTTAATTTAAAACAGTATACACAAATTTCATGCACATGAAATAAAATATTGACTTTTTTTCAGATTTTTGTTTATTACGTTTTGCATCTCTAAATCAAAATTAAAAATGTACAGATTAAAGTTGAAAAAATGTCAATTTAAAAGTTTCCTTTTGTAAATTAGGCCTACTGTTTCTCCCACACTTTCGATAGCCTGAAATCATGATAATACATTCCTTTTAATAACTTGTTTGTACTCAGTCCAAACAAAAAATCCCATCACGTGACCACGTGTGTTGTGTTGTGTGTTGTGTTGTTTTTGTATGTATGTAAGCTTTGCAAATATCCATTTTTTCATTTTCTGTAGAGTGTTGAGAACGTGTGGCGGCGCTTTAATAGCAGCGGCTCGGAGGCTTGCTCCAAACCTAATATCGTTGCATTGTACTTGTACATGTAATGACAATAAAGTCTATCTTTTCTATCTATATCTATCTTAAAACGGAAACAGGCATTGCAGATGCACATGAAAAAATACTATAGTATATTATAATAAAATTGCAGTAAAATTACTCTAGTAAACACTATAGGGTTTTTGAACCATACTATAGTAAAGATACTACAGTAAATTGTTGTATATTATTGTAACGAAGTTCGTTGTTGAGGGCAGGAAGGAGGCGGGAACCGGCGAACATTCAACACATTTTTAATAAAATAAATAAACAAAACAAAAGCAAACCGCGGGCAGCCCCTCACCGACGACTGCCCGCAAACACACACACATAATAAAACGTGGGCAGCCCCTCGCAGACGACTGCCCACCGACACAACCAAACGTAAACAAAACTGTAGTATACTGTAGTATATTTACTATGGTTCAAAAACACTATTGTATTTACTAGAGTAATATAGTATATATAGTATTTTTTCATCTGTCCCAACATGGTGACAGGTGAGATTGCTCTGCTTTCGTTCCCGTTTGTGGTCCGATATGTCCAAGAGAATGCTGGCGGCAAACTCGCCCAGGGAAGCGCTTAATGTGAAAAACGTAAACTCTTAATGTGGCTTAATGTACTACAGTCTACAGTGATATTGGAGGAGCAAATTTAGTACACACCTTGTAAATAAAACATATGTACAGACAAGCCGATGTGCCCATGAACACAATTAATAACACATAACCCTAAGTGTTTTTCTAAAATATAAAATTAAGTTATGAAGAAAACCCTAATGCATTAAGACAGTGTTATTAAAAGCCAAATAAAGCTATACAGACAATAAGCAGGTCAGGCCGAATATGAAGGCAACGTTTTCCACACTTAACTTAAAAATATTGTCACTTTGCTGGCATTGTCTTAGCAGTAGCCTATGCTGTTTATTGCCTCCTCCACTAAGGCAAAGGGAATGGGAATTTTGTTTACATATTGGGGTATAATTTTGTCATCATTATACGTTGGTGGGTTTTTTTTCCATTTGAACAGCAAGACATCGTAAGCTATAGCATATACACTCACCTAAAGGATTATTAGGAACACCATACTAATACTGTGTTTGACCCTTTCGCCTTCAGAACTGCCTTAATTCTACGTGGCATTGATTCAACAAGGTGCTGAAAGCATTCTTTAGAAATGTTGGCCCATATTGATAGGATAGCAACTTGCAGTTGATGGAGGTTTGTGGGATGCACATCCAAGGCGCAAAGCTCCCATTCCACCACATCCCAAAGATGCTCTATTGGGTTGAGATCTGGTGACTGTGGGGCCATTTTAGTACAGCGAACTCATTGTCATGTTCAAGAAACCAATTTGAAATGATTGGAGCTTTGTGACATGGTGCATTATCCTGCTGGAAGTAGCCATCAGAGGATGGGTACATGGTGGTCATAAAGGGATGGACATGGTCAGAAACAATGCTCGGGTAGGCCGTCGCATTTAAACGATGCCCAATTGGCACTAAGGGGCCTAAAGTGTGCCAAGAAAACATCCCCACACCATTACACCACCACCACCAGCCTGCACAGTGGTAACAAGGCATGATGGATCCATGTTCTCATTCTGTTTACGCCAAATTCTGACTCTACCATCTGAATGTCTCAAAAGAACCAACAACCATGCCACACTCAAAATTGCTTAAATCCCCTTTCTTTCCCATTCTGACATTCAGTTTGGAGTTCAGGAGATTGTCTTGACCAGGACCACACCCCTAAATGCATTGAAGCAACTGCCATGTGATTGGTTGATTATATAATTGCATTAATGAGAAATTGAACAGGTGTTCCTATCCTTTAGGTGAGTGTAAAGTGACTCATAATCCTAAAAAAATTCTCGATATATAAACAATATAAAACAATATGAAATAAAAAATATAAAACACCTAACAGCCAGACAAGTGTGTAGTTTCATAAAAAACAAAACAAAACAAAAACAGAGTAAATAGCGCTCTTGATGCGAGTCAATCTATTGACAGCACTAGAGGGCGCTTCATCAAATTTAGCATTTTTACATATTAAAAAAACATGTTGTATATCATTTATAGTATTTTCAATGAAATAATTATCTTGCATATGGAAAATGATCTTGTATCTGCTAATTCGGTTCATCAGTATTAAAATAAAAAAGGAAGAAACCGCATTCTCCATATTTCATTTCTGGTTTAAAAAAAAGGAAAAACGAATGGACACAAAAGTACACGGACCTTATCAGTGCCAGTCTCACCATATTATCGACTTAAAATGATGTCCACTGAAATTAACTGGCCACAGAAAATCACTCTTTAGTTCTACATTTAGTCCTTAATTGAAATAACCACTGTAAAGTATGAACTGATTGTCATTTCGTAATTGCAGACATTCCGACATGCAACATAAGATGCAGATTTCGAGATGTCTATATCACTTCTTTGTTATGATTCAAAGCATTTTCAAAACTAACAAAAGGTGTAAAAATTACCTATCATATGCAGAATGTCTGGGCGAATGAGAGGTTCTCCTCCAGTCAGCCGTATCTTGTTCACCCCCTCTCGTACGAAGAGTCTGGCTAAGGTCAGTAACTCCTCTGTCGTTAGCAGCTGAGAGCGAGGGCTGAGTTTCACCCCTTCTTGTGGCATACAGTACTGACCTGAGAAATAGAGAAACTAATCATTATGGATTCTTAACTCTTGTCTTGAAGGGACACTACGTAAGTTTCACCGACAGAGGTCGCTTATTCAAAACAATAACAAAGATTATTATGAGCTTGATGATGCCGTGAAGAAGTGTGAAATCATGGGAGTTGTCATCTTTACCTCCACCGCCGGTGGGAATCAATCCGACGGGACTCAGGCAGAAATCATGGATCAAAGTTGAATTAACATTAGATTTGATCATTTAAAGGTCCCATGGCATGGCATTTTTCTATTATTTTATAATGTTTCCTGAGGTGTACTTATATTGTTAGTATGATTTTTACATTTTAAAAAAAGTCCTAATTTAGAAATAAAACGCATTTTTTCTATCCTGTTATTACCCCTCTGGCTGAATGCCCTGTTTCAAGGGGCGTGTCTGCTGTGAGACTTCAGTGAAAACGCCCACTGTTGTGATTGGCTGACATCTTTGCATTTGAAATGAGTGTTAGATTATGTTGCGGAGGGGGCGTGGTTTAGCGAGTCACTGACTGCATGCATGAGAGAGAGAGAGAGGCTGACTGCTGGGCACTCATGAATCACGGAGAGCTGGAGGAAGTTTTATTGTACCGAGTTATTAAAATAGTGCTGTCCTGTTAGCGCGAGCTTATTTGTATCTGAGTGTTCTGATCGCTCTCTGTAGTTGAAGCACTTAATAAGGGATTTGTTTCATGCTACTAACAGAAACGATCGTTTTAGTCACTGGCTTCTATCACTGATGCATTACACTTAGGGCATCAAGACGGCGATCGACGATCTAGAAAGAAAGTCTGAGTGAACTTGAATGATTAGCTACACATCAGAAATCACTGATCACAGATCAGGCATTAATGAACACTGTCACTCACTGTTTGTCGCGGTGCTGTAGAATCCATATCATAAAGTCTGTTTGTAAAGCCTGTGCCGACATAAACTGAATACATTTTCTCCGAATGCTATGGGAGGGCAAAGCAGAGGAAGGGGAGGTAACTTTTCCTGGTATATCATCACAGGAAAATTCCAGATCAGCTCGTCTGGGCTGTCATTTTCGCAAAGGCAGAGAAAAACAGCCAGAACTCTGTTTACACTGATCAAAATGTCTAGCCACTTGGGACCATATTCAGGCTAGGGGAACTCATTTTAATGTTGAAAAACCTCATAAAATAAAATTTTCATGCCATGGGACCTTTAAATTTACATAAAAAATAAAAAATTTGTTGCATGAAAATATATATGTTTTTAATCAATATTAATGAGAATTATTATATAATAAGATGACATTTATAAGAACATATAAATGTGAGAATTACCAATGTGAACTCCATTGACTTCAATGGATTTAATTAAATTTGAAACTTTATAAAAAAAAAAAAATGAAACCTACATATTCTTTTCCTAAAGCAACACTCAAAACAGCATCAATATTACTTTGAAATGTTTTAAACAAAATATGTTCATTTTACTTACATAAACTTTTACTTTTCATATGATGTTAAACAGCTGGAATGGCCTTTTCATGCTGCAAAGGTTCATCAATTGTTTGCAGAAAAGTGAAATGTGGACTTTTTCTTTTCCAAACCCTCTTTCTTTTTTCAAATTAAGACTATTTGGTCTATGAACACATTAAGACATTAATTTGGTTGTGTAGTTTTGTTTCAGAATTATTGTGTGCGTTTGCACAAGCATATTTAGAAACAAAACGCAGAAGGAAGAAGTGGGAAGGAAAAAAATGTGTGTCAGAGAGTAAGAAAAAGACTTAATGTATTTTACAGAAGGCATTTGAGAAATCTAACGGAGATGTAAAAAACTAAAATAAATTCAGCATGATTTTATGTATAAAGCCAAAGTTTAATTTCAGGGTGAAAACAGACCCTGAATGCAAAAGGTGTAACAATTTAGTTTAAATGGTTATATCCCTTACATTTTTTGTTTAAAAAAATCTGAAAAAAATTATTAATAATTATGTATATTTTGTCTGTCTTAAAAGGGTCCAATAATGCCCCTTTTACCAGATGTAAAATAAGTCTGATGTCTCCAGTGTGTATGTGTAGTTTTAGCTCACCTCATATATCATTTTTTATAGCATGTTGTCACTCTTTTGTGTGTGTCCCTTTAAATGGAAATAAGCTGCTGCTCCCGGCCCCCTTTTCAGGAAGAGGGCGGAGCTCCAAGAGCTTGTGTTACTGTGAGTTGACACCACCGCTGGCGAGAGTGTCAAAGTGGCCGAAAGTCATTCATTTTCAATGGGAGCCAGTCTTGGGCATCGAGGAGAGTTGAAATCAGGTCAACTTTATGGTAATGAACTATGACGCGATTCGGCGAAAACCAGGTGGCAACCAATCGGAATGTAGAAGTGCTCCGCTTGAGAGGATCCCAGAGAACGCAGTCCTGTAAACTTTGATTCCGACCACATTAGTTCCCAAGCAAAATAAGAGGTTGATCATTGCTGTGTTGAGTTTGATAAGAAGGCGTGCAATACTATTTATAGGAAACATTTTTCGTGCTAGAACACTTGTTTTTCAGCGGGAATGCAATTAATTTGCTCAAAACAACACCGATTTGACCAGTTGCATTAATGTTGCCCTTCAACCAGGACAGTTATTGTAATGTAGGCTGCATACAAATTAATGTTAATGTTAATTAAAGACCACGGCTAGTAAACGTCTCCTATAAACTGCATGTGTAAACTTAACCATGAACACAAAAGCCACATCACAAAAATGGCTTTTAATAGGTTTATTTTGTTAGCAAACATGTAACTTTAATTGTTTAGTTCTTTCCAACGATCAATTTCTTACTTTCACATTTAAAAGATTTCATGAGGTTAATTTATACCCTACTTGTGTGGTCAGTCTGCACTAGGGGTGGGAATCACAGGCCAACACACGATACGATAATATCACGATATCATTTTGTAAACGGAAAAAAGTCAAATGATCATGTATTTCATTATTAAAACTAATGCTATTTCAAATAAGATTAAATAATTTTAAGTACAGTAAGTGCATATAAAGCCATCAAACAGCCATGAGAGAATTTTCTGTGACTAAATGATTTATAATCAAGAAAGGTCAATATCTCTGACTTATTCATAGCAGCAACATTTCATATTTGGAAATTGCAAACATTACTAAAAATGTGAAAAAACACCCAGTTTAAAACCTTGTATATAAAATATGGTCACGTTGGAGTACCTAGCGCGTCAACCAATCAGGAGCCTGCTGCCACGTGATCAAGTGACGTGATGAGAAACCCTGCATAATTAAAAATACTGATATTGTCACTAAATGTAGTTTTAATGCTTTTCAGTTGATAGTTGATGTAGTTTTTTAAAGCTATGTGGTTTATTTATAAAGACAGCGCCTATTTAAAAAAAATAATCCAGGAGTTGTGAGATCCAGGCGATCAGCGTTAACCCCGACGAGAGCTGCCTTTCCTCGGTCAGTCCTTCTGGCGTTTGCCGCTGGCTCAGGTGTCTCTCTAGCAGTTAAACATGACATATAATTAGTCTTGTGTACATCTATTTGGTCTAATGAATCTATTGTTGCCTACCAATTCATTTTGACTGAGGGGAAAGTCATGGTTTGACTGAGGGGAAAGTTATGGTTTCATAACTTTAAACTTATTTTTTTGCAGTGACTTGAACGTGCGTCTATTTCGCTTCAAATGCTCGATTTCTACTCGCATCCAATTCGCTGTGGACGCGCGAATAAATGTGAAAAGACGAATGCGATATGGCCTCACCCCCTCTGTTGCGTGTTCCTAGAGGTGAGGTTTATGAACATTTTAGGGTTACTAACCCATGAATACGCTCGTTGTAGTCACAGAAAAAGTGATTTCTGTAAAAGTTAATATCTCTCTTTGCTTTGACCTTTGAGCGTCGTAACTCTGCAGATGTTATTTATGCTCAAACAGCAACACTACACACTACCTACAATTTAAAAAGTGAAATCATAATCAACCACCCCTTCAACAAACTTACCAAAAGTACCTCTTCTGGGTCAATTATCTATATGATGTATATTATGGTGAACTATATATCTTTCTCCACTGATGTTCAAAGCGTTTCTAAGGATACTGATTGTTAGAGGGCATCTGTCTGACTCTGAGATGGTGAACAGGAACATGGTTTGTGTAACATTAGCAACACATGATTAGATGTTTGATAACACAGTCAAGCAACGATAATCACATTAATTACTGTTATGTGTCTGATTCGATATGTAAAACACATTACTGACACATCGATTGTTTTTTCACTGTTCCACTTCTTCTGAATCAGGTTCTGGTTGAAACATATATTGCTGAATTAAACCAACATCTCCACTTGTCATTGTGTAGTGTTGACTACAGTTGAGCGAGTGGATCGGGTGTGACTGAGTGGAGGCGGAGACTAATTTGTATATATTCATGACGCTGATGTCTTTCTACAAAGCATACAGTATTTAAGAGACTTACAGCGGAGGTTACATTTCTCTGTGACCGAAATGCGAAGGTAACTATGCCTCCGTCCAAAAGAGTCCGTAAGGAATGCGGAGAAAGGCAAGACGTCCTTCAAAACGCGCCTATGACCACCTGGAACCACAAGCTCTCGGACCTGACGGGAATAACAAACAGAACACGATCAGATCAGCAGAACAGAAGTTTTCATTCACAGTTGTATTACATAGTAGAGTTAATGGAGAACACACAACTAATCAGGTGAATAATTTAACATTTAAATTTGTAACTGCTCCTAATTTCTGAGCAAATACAATATAGTAAAAAAAAAAAGATTTTTGTGTTTGTCCCTTTAAATGCAAATGAGCTGCTGCTCCACACCCCTTTCCAGAAGAGGGCAGAGCCTTTATAGCTCATGCTTTGGATACGCTGGCAACAACAAGACTGGAGAATGTCACGCAACCAAAATGTAGTTTTCAATATGTAAAAGGACCAAGTTTGGTTATATTTATAAATCCAACTTGGATTGGATCACTTCAAAATGAAAATTTCCTGATATTTTACTCACCCCCATCTCATCCAAGATGTTCATGTCTTTCTTTCTTCAGTCGAAAAGAAAATACGTTTTTCACTGGCGAGCGCAGAGCAGCGCAAGATGAGCAATTTGGGTTAAAAATTATATTAATTTTTATGAATTTCGTTTGGCTATTCCTCGTCTGGGACCGCGCAAAGCCTCTGAAGCCCTTCCTTTGAAACTGCAGTGATTTGGACCTTCAACATTTTGGTTGCAATGCAATGGAAGGGAGGGGAGAAAAAAAATCTTTTTTTTTTTTTTTTTTTTCGACTGAAGAAAGAAAGACATGAACATCTTGGATGAGATGGGGGTGAGTAAATTATCAGGAAATTTTCGTTTTGAAGTGAACTAATGTTTTGCAACTGAACAGCCCTGAAAACCAGTACAAACATTTGGACACATTACTATTTTTAGAGTTTTTAAAGTCTCTCATGCTCATCAAGGCTGCATTTATTTGATCAAACATACTAAAAAAAAAAGTAATATTGTAAAATAATACTACAATTTAAAATAATGGTTTCCTATTTTAATATACTAAAAACTATACTTTATTCCTGTGATGCAAAGCTGAATGTTCAGCATCATTACTCCAGTCTTCAGTGTCACATGACCCTTCAGAAATCAGTCTAATATGATGATTTATTATCAAAGTTGGAAACAGTTGTGCTGCTTAATATTTTTTTATAACATGTAATACTTTTCTCAGGATTCTTTGATGAATAAAAAGTAAAAAAAGGAACAACATTAGATTAGAATATAAATTGTTTGTAACACTATACACTACCGTTCAAAAGTTTGGGTCATTAAATGTGTTTTCTTTCTTTTTTGAAAGAAATTAATACTTCTATTCAGCAACAATGTTATGATAATTTGTATATAAAGCTATATATATATATATATATATATATATATATATATATATATATATATATATATATATATATATATATATATAATTTTGAAGGCAAATGAGCGGTTTGTTTTATTAAACACTTTGATGGCCAGAGAGAATACATAATGGCTTTTTTAATATATCACGTGACATCCATGACTGACATTTCTGGTTTTGTACTTTAGTGAGGGTCTTATGACCCAACTGTTGAAAAGAAAGAACCATTAATAATTTGTCACACTTTAAAACCATTCCCATTCATGAATTAAGCATACATAAGACCTTGTGCGTGTCAGACAGACATAATAATTTGTAAAGTATTGCTGCTAGTACAATCATTTTTATATGTGGCATGTTTCCAAATAATTTTGGGGCTACTTTATACTTATACACATTAAAGTAGCCTACTTTATAAAACTTACAGCCAACACAGAAAATAAACATCTCGTAATACGTACAGTATTAAAAGGACGCAATCATGCATCAACAAAACTAACAAACAGAACAAATGTTGTTACATTAAAACAGCATTAGCGAGTTAAGAGTTTGTGATGTTTAGGGAAGAGTTGCAATCCCAAACCCACGTGTATCAGTCTAATTTGCGAAGTAAAATCATCACATGCATTTTTTAAATATGTATTAAATCTTACCTGAGCAGTTGTGGCAGATGTACAGGCAGAGTCCTGCTCCTGTCGGCTCTCTTCATGAGTGACACTGCTGGAAAACCATCGACACACTTCATATCTTCCACATGTCCGTTGAACTGCCCACGTTGCCCAGGCCTCAGCCGCGGTCTGTGCTCCTAAAATAAGCCGAGCGAATGTGCTGCAATTTAATGCCATCATACAAGCAGAAATGGCTGTCTGTGTTGAAACAGGAACATTATCTCCTCGTCTTGAGGCTGCGATAAACTTGACATGCAGTTCGCTTGGAACATCCACGGTGGGCGTGTCTTTGCGCAACCAATCAACGTCGAGGAAAATATACACGAACTATGGGCAATGTAGTTTCTCCACTGTGAACTACAAACAACGAAAATGTACGAAATTTCTACTCAAGAGTCGGATTTCCAATGAAACTAACCTAACCAATGTTACACACATACCAAAAGCCACCAGAAACTCTAGTGATGTTTGTGTTGTACTGCATACAATGCTCAACAACTGTGTCATGGATGACATTCTGGTGAGCATCTGTAATAAAATGCTGTTAATAATTTCACAGTGCTTTGGAGTTTGAACTCACATGATGCAGGTCAACATGCTGTTGATCACATGCAGATAAAGAGAAACCCCAAGCCTAGGTTGAAATGGACAATCACTGTAATATTTTAGAGTGGACTGAGATTGTATTTAATTAGCTAGTAAAGCAAGGGACAACAAAAGCCAAACCTTAAGTGTATTATATAGCACATAAAGTGGATCATATTTGCAACAAAGGAATGGAAAAATAACAAACATAACTTACTTGGTAATAGCTGATGGACTGATTTAACTCTAAAAGCCGGACATGTGAAATATTAATAAAAATATTGTGATTGATTGATTTATTTAAAAGAAACTGTTTGCATCTGTTTTTGTTGAGTTTATTTATGTTTTATATGATATAGGCCGCCATTTACTATTAATATATTAATGTCTAATTAAATATAATAATTCAATATAATGAAAATAAACGAAAAATAGATATTAAATCAATGATTGGTTGTGGTAAGAATAAACCACCATTTATATAAGCTACCATACTTTGTCGCATACAGTTACTGTAGGTTACAACAGATTAAAACATGGATAAATGGTTATCGACAATGTTATTGAAAAGGACATATGCAGATGTCTCTTCATCTACAAGTAAGGACAAATCAAAAAATACACCAAAAAGACTAAAAACAAAGAGAAACGTAGAAAATAAAGTAGTGCTAGTCTTCACATGGGAGCGGAAAAAAAGCTCTGTTGCTGAAATGAAGCTTTACATTATTTAGCTTATTTGTAGCCCACTATATATATTTTTTGAGTTACTGATTTCACTGGTAAATGCTCAACACGAGCCTCAACATGATGCTAATCACACAGATTTTAGTTTATAAGGTCTAATTGTTATGTGCGTCTCGGTCAGTGTGTATTTGTGTTTGTCAAATGTTTCTATTTACAACGTGCTTTGCCCCTGTTTAGCAATGCAGCCAATCACAGAAATATCTATTGATTTCATGAACGCAATGGCCAATCAGAGGCGTTTAAGTTAGTCAGAGAACCCACTTGCTGGTTTTTGTTCAGTGCTGAGTTCTGCAAGCTCACGAATCCCTTTCATTTTAACAACAAGTGTAGACTCGATGTAAAGAGGCTTAGAGATTAACAGCTGAGATTAACGGCTACGTACACGCATGCTAGTGAGGAATTTACTTTCGCAATGGCAATGATTGAGATAGTGACCACAGCAACCCTTACGAAAAAAGAAGTATCCTATATAAAGTAGGAAGTAGCAATACTTTTATGAAGTATACTTGAGTAAAGTTCAAGGATATTTTTAAGTATACTTTATGTAGTAAGCATATACTAATATCAATGTAGTAAACTTGTAAGTGTACTATTTCAATAGGCCTACTGGTTATAGTGTACTAAGTGTAACAGTAGTAAACTTTAAGTGCACAACTACGTTTCTCATTTGTACTGCATCTATACAAGTGAACTTAAAAGTATACTAGTAGTTTAATATTGTAGTATTTTTTTTTGTTTTGTTTATGAAAGTATACTCTGAGTAAACTACTAGTTTAGTAGTTTTATACTGCAAGTATACTTGTAAGTTTTCTTTAAGTGAACATAACGTCACACTTACAGTTTACGATGCATATATTATCTTGCAGTTTAAGTATTTATATATTTGTGGCGAGGTAGACGAGCGAGAGACGTGGGAGGAACTCGGAGGCATATAAGGACGAGCGACACCAGTGAAGGACGAGAGTTGACCAGGCCTGGACTTTATGTTATGGTTGTTTTATTGTGCGTGTCCGTGAGGGGCTGCCTGCGTTTTTATTTTCAGTTTGTTTATTTGATTAAAGTCTTTTAAATGTCCGCTGGTTTCCGCCTCCATCTTCCCTGAACTAAGGACACTATTACAATATTATTTTTGCACTTTAAGTACTATGTTCCTATTTAGGTATTAATTATTTATACTTGAAATATACTATGCCTATACTTTTTCAATTTTAAAAAAACATTATATTCTTGCTTCATGCATCCTTTTTTTAATAAGCAAGCACAATTTGAAAAAAAGCTGAGAAAATCTGGTTTTTGTCAAATACAAATCCAGACGGTATTCAGAGTGATGATCAAAACACAGATGAGTAGATTGAGTGCATCTAAAGCTTCACAGTAGTTTCCTCTTCATGGGTTAAACGTTTCATTCACTAACATTAGACAGTTTTGATTTATATGCTGTTTAATGTTTCATGATCGTGTTTGTGTGAGCAATCTTCAGTCACTTGTTTCTGCTTTTTCTTCACCTGTGTTTGGATCAGGGGAGACAAACAATCTCCGTTTGTCAACTAACACGACACAAATATAGTTTGTGTTAAATTTCTTGCAGTGGGCCACGGGTTGGAAAAGTTTGGGAACCACTAAGAATATAAAGCTCACACTCAAGGACAAAAACATCTCAGTTTTATTCAGAGGCTCAAACGGAGAAAACATATGGTGCAGTACTGATATGACCAAAAAAGTAGATGAAATTCTGATAGCTTGTGGTAAATCAATGAGATCTTAATAATAGTAGGGTACAATCTAAAAAATGCTGGGTTAAAAACAACCCAAGTTGGGTTGAAAATGGACAAACCCAGAGATTGGGTTGTTTTAAGAGTGTACTTGCATAAAATGCAAATAAATGTGTCTCTCTGTTCTTCCAAAATTATGTCTTGGTAAGATTATATTACAATACTTAGTTTAATTGATCAAAGCTCATTCAACACATATAATGCAATGCAATACAATGATTGAAAGATGAACAAATAAATATTTCTCAAAAGCCTGATGCAGTTGACTATATTTGTAAATGTTTTAATATTTAAAACTTTTGTTATTTATTGCGATCACAATGTGAAGAGACAAGAGAGTTTCAACCATAGGGTTGAGGTAAGGCTCCTTTGATTTGATTTTCCTCTAAACCACTAGATGGCATGAAAACTTGCCTGCAGACGGGGCTTAAGACTCAGTCATTAACATGATAATAAACAGCGGCTGACTTTTCCATTTGTTGACATGACATGGTTAGATTCAGAAATATCATATATTAAGTTGGGTGTCCACTTTAGAGATAACTACCATATTTATAATGAAACCATCATATTTAAAATTATGATATTAATCATATCATTAAATTGTATTTATTGTTACTAATGTAGGCCTAAATCCCTACTAAATTACGGGATCTCCTTCAATGCTTTCTGAATCTTTACTTTTTCAAATTATTTTGTTTCTATATTAACATATTTTAATGACAGCATATTTATTGAACAAAAATTAAGGATCAAAATAAACAGAAAATAATTTAAACTTTGCTAAAGTAAACAAGTATTAACTTAGACATTATTAAAAACATATTACATCATTTAAAGTATTTGTATGTCTTTTGTCCTGTGTGTCTGTGGGGTAAAAGGCACCCTTCACCACCTCATACATTTATACGATTTTTAAACAAAACAAACCACTTTTATTATTTATTTTCACACAAAATCTGCTGCTCCATCAATGTTCAATACAAACATTTATACTTTTTCCGCAATCATACACTATGGGAGTAATGAAAAGCAAATGTTTCTTAAGGTGAGCCCTGTTGTACCCTATAACAAAACGTTCTTATGAAAAACATTAGCTACCACCATAACTTAAACTAAAACAGTGACCCTGAAACATTTCCAGCCCATCCCTTTAACCACTGACTCCATCTTCACACGAGTCGATGAGGGTCCCTGAAGAAATCCACCGGACTGCACAAAAGAAATGCTTTAATCCTTTAGGAAATATGACAAATATACACTAAGTTTTCATTTTTCGAAAGAACCATTCCTAGTATGTTTTTAATCACTTTAGTATAATAGCATTTGAACATAGCCTACCTTTAAAAACTTAAATGTGTTGATTTTATAACAGAAAATGTAAAATAATATCATGTAGCACTCTTTGACCACTAAGTGGCAGTATAACTCCACTGTGTAGTGTGCCATTTTAGCCTAATGACAGTTAAGACATTTCAAATACTACCATTTTGTTGTACTTAAGTGCAATATACACCAATATACATATGGCCTATAGTATATAAATGTTATATGAGCATTGCTCTGGATTTTCCTAAATCTAGCATTACACTATCAGTATTTTACTTGTAAAATACATACAATTCAGAACGCAGATCACTGGTATAGCCATCCTTAACTTACGTTAATTAATGTAATTTGTTGTTTTACCATATATTTTCAATCTTAGCATAAAGTTAAAGGGATATTTCACCTAAAAATTAAAATTTGATGTTTATCTGCTTACCCCCAGGGCATCCAAGATATAGTAGGGTGACTATCTTTTGATTACCGAAAACCAGGACACTCAGCAATGAGATACTCAAATGATACTCGAGTGCCGGTCAATTTAATACCCCAATGAAAACCAGGACATTTTCATCACTTTACAAAAAACTGCCAGGACTGTCAGGACAGGAAGACAGGACGTTTGGTCACCCTAAGATAAAGGGGACTTTGTTTCTTCTGTAGAACACAAATGAAGATGTTTAACTCCAGCCGTTGCAGTCTGTCAGTCGAGCATGTGAATGGTAGGCCTATCAAAAACTATCAGAGGAAAGAAACATTCACAGATAAATTCATATTAAATGGGTACTTCAGCGCTGGGAAGATGAATCTGTATTTAAACTGGGTCATTAAATGTAGTAGAAATGTGAAATTATTTTTGAATTTGGTGCCTTCTAGACTGAGAAAACACAGAAAATGTATTTTTGTCTCATGGGGATGAAAGACAACAATTCCCAGAATGCACTGCTTCACTGCCCTACTCTAGGCACGGCTAGTCGGCTACTGGATTACTGGATCACTTGCCCACCGCGTTCGTTTTCAGAAAATCAGTTCAGTTAGAGACACTACAATTAAAAACTGAACGTGTCTGTTCGATATAATGCGAGTGAGTCGATTGAGCGTCACGGCACAAACGCAGCAGGATCGGATTACATTCATCACATGAGCGGAGGTAATCGCGGGATTCACGGTTGCGGCTGCATTCACAGCGTGTGATCAGTCTGGCACGTGTTCAGTTCATGTCTTCGGAAGCTTAACTTTCATAGGAATTCATTTGAAAAGTTAAAACACTAACTTTGCTCTCCACCGCTCCGTTTACTTGAATCTCCGCAGCTCCGCGAGCCGAGCGCTGTGAGTGTGATGTTGAAAACATGTGGAAATAGCGCCTCCTGCTGGCTGTAGTCTTCAGCCTCTGGACAAAAACTCCTCCGATGACGCAAAATGATGATAGTTGCGTCATCGGAGGAATTTTTCCAGAAATAAAATACATAATTCTCTCGTCTCAGGGTCATATGAGGGGGGAAAGTACGATACTTTGAATATACTCCTGGGTTTCTACTGATACAAAGCTTAATGCTAATCGCTGAAGTAACCCTTTCAACACTGTGACGACACATTGATGTCTTAAGACACGAAACGATTGGTTTGTGCGAGAAACCGAACAGTATTTATATCATTTTTTACCTTTAATACACCACTATGTCCAACAGCCGTCAGCTCGCGATCACTTCCGGTTAGTAAGGTCAATGTACACGATCTGGCGTAGTTTATGCAACCAACGGAAATGGTCGCATGATCAATGATTTTTGGGTGAAAAATTTCCCTTTAACACTTTCTAAAGTAATTGTTGCTCAAACCAGCAGTATTGAAATCAATAACTGAGTAAATCACAGTTCAACATAAGGTTCATGTAGGAAGAAACGATACACAGTCATACTAACTACAAGTCTTGTAAGAGCAATGTTTTATCATGAAAGATAAAAGTGACGTCTTTCTGCTTGCAAATACATTGGAAAGGGACTATTAAAATATTATCATGTCTAAATATTATTAGAGATGATTACACATCACATCTTATGAATGATTGACTGCTCCAACACATAAATTATTGCTGTGTGAATTTGTCAAAATGTAATCTCATCATTACTATTTATATTCTATCAGAAAACTATTTTTATTTTCATTTCATTATATTCCTCTGTGTTCAAGTAATTTTAAGCAGTGACATGTTTAAAAGAGCATAATTCATAAAGTCCTGTGATATATCTGAAAGGAGAAATTGTTCATCAACGTGCAATAATTCTGTACACAGAATACACATCTCTGGATTTAAAACCGATATATTTATTTCAAAATAAAAGATTTCCACACATACACATGAATTTTGGCCTAAAGCTCAACACACAACTGCAAAACAGCCATTAATGCTTTTAAATGGACTCAATTCTGACCAAAAATCTCAAACTTGGCAAGTCATTTTCAACCTCGTACATAATCAATACAAAACTTGATCAGGTGAAATGAGACAATGGGTCATCCATTCAATATAATAATGCAAGATAATGAATGCACCTTTAACCAAAACATCAGTCTGGGCATGTGTACTGTATGTGCACAGAGCGATTCCTCAAGTGAAATTAAAGCCCAAATTAGTTTACTCTCACAAGTTTATTTATGTATTTTTTTACATAAAGTGCAGCTTGCTAAATCTTGATAACCAGAACTACAGCAGAAGCATCGGTGACCTATGAACAGGAAGTATTGTACTTTAAACTATACTTCTTCATCCCCATTTATGAAATTATGCTTTTGTGTATTCATTAAAACAAATATTATTGATGTCTTGTATTGTCATTAACACTGCCATGAATAAAGCAAAGCTGTCTATCAAAGTTAGGATGAATAATGCAGAGATGAACGAGTAACTGATGCATGAAGCAGGTGCATTCGGCCATCTTGTGATTGGTTGAACACAGAAGCACCACATTGCAACAATGAGATATCCAACAAACCCAAAACACTGTGCACAAATAAATAAATGCACAAGCAAAATACGACTATCCAAAAATACCACTTTGGAAATGTTTTTATTATCATTATAATAAATTTAAATTACCAAAGGAACAAACACTGCTTTACATATTGCTGTTTTTGTAGGTTGTTTTCTGTCCTTCAACAGTTAAAGCAATAAAAAAGAGAAAGAGAGAGAGAAAAAATACAGAGCGATAAGCAGGACATGTGCAGAAAGCTGTACAGATGGCTTGCTCAAAAATACACAGGGTTCAAAGACCGACAGAGAACAGTTTACAGCACGCTCTCCATAAACATCTTGTTTTTTTGTCTTTTTTTTGGTATTAAATTGGCTTTTTGCAACTAGAATCTCTCAAACTCGATTTAACAAACACTGAAGTCGCCTCTTAGATCCTTGAAAGTTCCTGACATAAATAAGCAACAAAGTCCTTCAAACAGAAGCCACGTTTGTTTTGTTTTCCGTTTGCTGCGTACTGTACAACAAAATACTCCCGTTCACCTTCAGATATTATCTGACTGTGGCAACAGTAGCCTTGAGATCCCAAGGAATGTTTTTCAAAAAAAAAATATTGCAATTTTTCTATCTTATTTCTTCAGCGTCCGATGCACAGCACGCTTTCAATATCATTCTGCATTCCCTGTTTAATCCATCATTGTAAGGAATGGCGTTTTATTCGATTGTAAGGTTGACAAAGTGCATGGCAATCAAAGCCGACCAGTGTTTCAGGGAGAAGTGCTCATATGGCTGATATATTTGATTCGGTTTAACCCGCACCCTGAAAAAAGGGCCAGTCGAGACACAAAAGTACATATTATAAAAGTAATACATAGTTTGCTCCTTTCTTTTTTTATTATTATTTGAAAACCACAGTGTGCGCCAATACAAAAGCGGTATTGCCATGTCAGGGTTAGAGGCAGAGCCTAATATGGCTGGAGTTTCCCTCATGTACACCGTTATATTCTGTGTGCAATTGCTTCTAGTAATGCTTGTATGGCTCACTGACACAGACAAAAATCCCTGACAGTAGATTCGCTGATGCTATAAAGTGTTTTTTTTTCTGTTTGCTTTACATAGCAAAAGCTATGTAAATTTGGCAAATTATCTTAGTGCTTGTGCCGCAAATACAAAATATCAACAATGGTCAGCATTTTATTATACAAGATGGTTCTTTCAACACTCAGCAGTCAGGCTCATCCAGTGAACCCTAAATATTATAAACAGCAAGAGACAAAATACAATGGGACAATATTCACACGTCACAAATACAAGGAGAATGACGTTTGAGGGCGTAGTGTCCAATGTCTGATTCTGTACCTATGCAATTTTCAAGCAATCCCGTCTCTTATTAGTCAAGCGGTCTTTGCTCTTCTTGAAGCCGACGCAATCTTTCCTCCCGCTTTACAAAACCTCACCACAGAAATAGCAAGTGGGATTCGCACGTACATTTAAACGACGACAAGAAAAACTCTTCTGAAACGAGCAGATTAGCCCTTGAGGGTTCTCAGCTTGGTTGAGGTGTCCCACACACTCAAATCCCAGCTGAGTGTGCTCTGGAGATCCACGGGAATGGCGAAAGTCGGGTTTTCCTTTAAAGCGCCAGCAAGGTGGGAGAATTCAGGGAATCTGAGGACTGGTCGCCGCTGCTGCTGCTCCGGCGGTGGGCTTTAGAGCAGGACTCAGACGAGGGCGAAGGGCTCTCGGGCTCGAGCATGTTGGGGTACGTGAAGATGAGGCTTGGGTTGTTTGGGGTGGACACCGGGGTGGAAGCGGCCACCACGGGTGTGTTCAGGCTGTCTCCGTCAGAGCAATACATGCCACCACCTAGGCAGATGGGCTTGATGACTGAATGCTGGACTTTGGCGTCCTCCTCATCGTCATCGTCGTCATCTTCCAAAGGCTCCTGTTTAACCACTACTGGGTTGAGAGTATTCATCAGGCCCCGGTGACCTAGGTTGGAGCGCATGTTCAGAGGAAGGGGCGCACACTGCTGGGAGTGCAAGCTCTGATGGCGTTCTTCCAGGGGCAGTTTGCACACAGGGTTGTGGGCCACCAACATAAATTCCAACTTGTCCTTCTCCTTCTGCAGGGTCTCGATTTCTTTCTGCAGGTCAGCCTTCTCCTCCTCTAACTTCTCGGTTTCCTTGAATGGAAAAAAGAAATATGGAGAATTATTTTGCTGAATTTTGCCTGATATTCTTTTGGCTTGTGATTTTGGTATGGTAGGGAGGGCCACTGTCCTGCAGAGTTTAGCTCTAACTTGCCTCAACACACATGTCTGGAAGATTCTAGTAGGCCTAATAAGACCTTGACTAGCTAGTACAGGTGTGTTTAATTGGGGTTGGAGCTAAACTCTGCAGGACAGTGGCCCTCCAGGAGCAGGATTGGACTCCTCTGGTCTATATGATATTCAGCCTGTACTAAGTAGATGTCTTTCCTGCAGAATTGGGTTACTTTTAATGGTTGACGCAGGTTGTTTTTTTTCGCCCTCCGGTTAAGTATTAGTTGGTAACACTTTACAATAAGGTTGTATTAGTTAATGCATTAGTTAACATGAACTAATGATGAACTGCACTTATAAAGCACTTATTTATCTTTGTTAATGTTAATTTCAACATTTACTAATGCATTAATAAAATCTTGTTGACATTAGTTAATGCACTGTGAACTAACATGAACAGCTGTATTTTTATTAACTAACGTTAACAAAGATTAACTAATGCTGAACAGAGGTGTTGTTCATGGTTAGTTCATGTTAACTAATGCATTAACTAATGTTAACTAATACAACCTTATTGTAAAGTGTTACCGATTAGTCTTTATTTACGTACCCTCATGTCGTAAGACCTTCTTTTATCTTCAGAACACAAATAAAGATCTTAATGATGACATCTGAGAGCTTTCTGTCCCTCCATTGACAGCTACACAACTACCATTTTGATGCTTCAAAAAGAGATTGTTAAAGTAATCCATATGAATTGAGCGGTTTAGTCCAAGCATATTTTTTCAGCAAATATAAACAAGCTCAACCGAGCCTTGCTTGACGCGTAAAAACTAACCTCATTGGTTCTTGATGAAGCTCAAACGTGCTGTAACACGAGAGTGAACCTCATTGGTTCTCGACACAGTTGATGAATGTTTAAATGTGAATAAAAGCCTAATTTCAATCTGTTCATCATATAAAGCGATCGTAACTCTTTAGAAAATTTTGACTAAACCGCTCAATTCATATGGATTAGTTTTTCGATCTCTTTATGATCTCTTTATGATCTTTTTGAAGCGTCAGTAGTTGCGTAGCTGCCAATGGAGGGATTTAATTTCCCTCAGATTTAATGTTCCGGAGATGAAGGAAAGTCTTATAGGTTTGGAACGACATGAGGGTGAATGATAATTACATTTTTGGGTGGATCAACCCTTTAAAAGTTTTGATATATTGCTAGTTGGTTTTCATTTTACACAACAGTGACTGTAAAATAAGTATTTTAGGTATGGGAATGGCAAGTTTTGATATTTGGGATATGGTCATTGGTTTTTTTTTTGATTGGCCATTGGACTAGTTTTGTTACACAGCTAGTTTAGGCATCACATATAATTAAGATAAAACTGGAGGCATGATTTGGCTTAGTGCAATTATCAGTTCAAATTGAACTTAGAGCACTGTAGCAAAGGAACACCCACCTATAAACACAAGCAAGTATTTCCCAAATAAATTTAAGATGTTCACATTCCTTTGTTGCACGGAACGCTTGACACAAAACCAAGTGTTTCGAAACAACCGTCCAAGCCTCCAGAAAGTTCAGAGACTGACATAACAATGTGACTAGACAGTCAAAGATAAACTGTTGCTGTCTGTGCCTCATTAATTTGGCTATGAGGAAGAAGGAAGCTAAAATGAAAACAAATGCTAGATTTACAAAGAAAGAAACACTTTGGAAGAAAGGGTTTAGTTATTGTCAGAGGAGATACAGTTCCTTATTTGGTGAGGAATGAAGCAGAGAGTGGGGGAAGGGACGAGGGAAGACAGCCGTGTGTGGGGTTTGATGGTTAGCTGCGGTTTCCTCCTCGAACAATATCAGATGTTTGCTTCCCTCCAACCCCCTGTAGCACATTCCTCCCTCATGTTTCAGGTTCGACAGCCTGAGAGATGCCATTATAAAGCTAAGTAGTTCAATTACAGCCAGCATTGTCTGGGACTCGGGGCATTCCCAAAGCTGCCAGACAACACTGGTCTTCTGTGGTCGTAAAAAAATCTTTTTTGGGGTTCTTCAGCTTTTAAACACTGAGAACTGCATGGAAATAAGTGCAATATTTGTGGGCATTTCATTTGGGTTGTTTGGTAAACATGTTTCCCCATTGTGCTTGTAATTTTGGAAAAGGGAGTATCTATTTACACTACACTGACGTCTGGTTGGGCCAAACTAAATTATGGAAGACAATGTATTGTGAATAGTAGCGGTAAGGCGCGTTGAAGAAAGTTTTGACGCAAACTGACTCAAGTTGTAATCCGCCTTTTGATCACACATCAGATCGGAAAGGCATTTATTTTCACTAAAATGTAGAAAATATAAAAATATTGGAAATAAAGTGTGCATAAAAAGAAAGTGTTTATCAGTTAGGGGTAGAGGTAGGTGTAGGGAGGGCTTTATTGTCCCAATAAGGCGGCATCCATTTAATAATTTTAATAAATATTGCATACGTTTAATGTACAACAACACTGAGGTGCAAATAGTATCTGCCACTATTTGTAAGTATAAATAGCATCTAACTACTATTTACACTTATTGCAAAGAAAATATGTCTATTTTTAGATAGTGTGAATATCATCTATCGCTAAGAAAATGCTGCTATTTGCACTTAGGGCCAGATTTACTAACAGCTTGCTCCAGCGCAAACCCTCTTTTGGGGTTAAAAAACTACAGTAGGATTTATCAAAGACACACTGTCAAAAGGTGTGATGTTTCCGGCTGATCTTTATTGCATATGCATTTGTAGGAGTTTCCCTCTCCGATGCAGTATTTATGGCAGTATTTAATTTAATCATGCAAGGTGATTTACTAAGGTTTGCCCATGTCAATTTATTGGTGTTTGTGCCATTATTTACCGGCCCAGAGAAGCATGTCTTAAACCAGACGCTACCTGGTGGATTGTGTTGGTCATTATGTAAATGATCTGGCTCTGTCTGTGTTCATTCATTTGAGTGTTGTCAGTAGATCACGCACTGAACTTTTCACTCCCATCTGCCCCCATCTTCCCCATTTTAGAATTGCACTCTCATGCTAATTTGCCCTGTTTAGTAATCTGGCCCTTAGTGTAAGTAGCATCTATCACTATTTGCACTACAGTACCCTTGCACTGCTTGTGTCTTTGTAACGGCATTAGAAAACTCACCCCTTGCAGCATCTCGGTCAGTTCTCTTCGGCGGTTCCGACATTTTGCCGCAGCTAGTTTGTTTCTTTCTCGCCTGACTCTCCGTTTTTCTTCCTCCTCAGGGGTGAGCTGCAGATAAAACTAGGAGTGAGATTTCCCAGTTGTTTGTCAGAATTCATTGTGATGTGAAAAATAAGATAAAATCAATCCTTGCATTTCAGATGCACTTTATACAATAGAGAGTGAATTCAGGTTGATTGGGACACATTTTGCCATTGAGATGACTTGGAAAAAGTGTCCCGATCAACCTGAATTCTCCCTAGTTTCAAAGCAGCTTCACAGAAATACACAAGACAATAACATATGTGACCCTGGACCATAAAACCATAAGTCATAAGTCGCACGGGTATATTTGAACAATGGGTTAAAATTATACATTTTTCTTTTTTGTCAAAAACCATTAGGATAATAAGTAAAGATCATGTTCCATGAAGATATTTTGTACCGTAAATAAATAAAAAAATGTATTATTAGCTGTAATATGCATTGCTAAGGACTTCATTAGGACAACTTTAGGCGATTTTCTCAATATTTCGATTTTTTTGCACTTTCAGATTCCAGATTTTCAAATAGTTGTATCTGGGCTAAATAGCTTAACAAACCATACATCAATGGAAAGCTTGTTCATATATTTTGTAATTTTTTTTAATACCCTTATGACTGTTTTTGTGACATATTAATGTTGCAAAACAGCTCCAAAAAAAGACAATAGTGTCATTCTTCAATGATTCAATTGATGTTAAAAAGGGTTTTTGTACTATATATCACTTGCAAAGCACTCGACTTGACTACTATACGTTAAAAGAGGTTTTGTTGGTTTGATTTTACAAGACTAACCTGTTCATCTCGCTTGCGTCGACCACGGGCGTCGCCGATGGACCGGATGACCCCGGGCCGTGAGAGAGCCGTGTGGCCGAGGAGGCTCGGGCCGCTAGACACAGACAGGCCGTACGGGTGAGGCCGGGAGTACGGATTAGACATGGATGTGATTACTGTGGGTTGAACCATCCACTGCAGGTCCTGACTGGTGGTTATGGCATTAATCGTTGGAATAAAGGCACTGCTAGAGCCAGGCATGTCTATTCTGTACTTCTGTGGAGAAAAGAAGAAATGTATTAGGATTAAGCGATTCTTTTATGGTGATGAAACTCTGGATTAAGATGTACTTTCACTGTACGCTAAATGCTTTATGATTCATTTTTGGTCTTTGTTACTGCAGTCCCCCTAGCCGCCCACTTTTGAGCCCTTTTACAAATTCCCATCATCACAGACTAATGAATCATTACGCGTGCTGCCTCGCGCTGCGCCCTCTTGACTGCTTGACCCCCAGAGCGACAGGGTGACACACTCACGGTGAATCATGGGAAAGCCCACATCCCTCCCTGACAGAAGCCGACCAAGCTTAGATAATAGCCGCTGTGATGCAATGGGCAACAGTTTCACCGCTGTGTGGGAATACAACAGGTTTGTGTTTTTTAAGAAACAAACCTCTTATAAGAAGTGCAAATGACTTCTAAGAAGAACACATCGTTTGTAAGACAATCAAAAGAACACGCTGAACTTTTGCTATCTTGTTTCTCTTTAATGCAAACTGTCTTTTAACTTTTTTAGGTTGTCTGTAAAATTTGCAAATATTAGATTAAGGTTAATAAAACCTCAGTTCCTTTTTCTTGCTGATTTCTCTGCAATAACCTGTGACACTTTATTTTACATGCAGTTACTATAGTAATAACTATAAATTATGCATAATTACATGCAACTAACCCTCAACCAAACCCTAAGCCTAACCCTATAGTAAGTACATGTAAATACTTAATATTACTCAGTATTTAAATATATAATTACAGTGTAAAAAAGACACCTTAAAATAAAGTGAAACACACAGGCAACAATTTGTATTAGAGTCAAAAGAATGAGATTTTTGACTGCCTTGTGTTAATATATTTTGTTTACCTGTTAAATACACTGGTTACACTTTATTTGAAGGTGTCTGTGTATTAATATTAATTAACAACAAGTACTTACTAAAGGGTTAGGGTTTGGTTGAGGGTTAGTTGCATGCAATTATGCATAATTTCCTCTTATCTTAAATACATGAAACATATGTAACTAAGTCTTAGTACTTACGTGTATAATTACTGTGTAACATGTACTATAGGGTTTGGTTTGGGGTTAGTTGCATGTAATTATGCATAATTTACTGTTATTACTGTTATTAATGTAACATGTAACAATGACACTGTAAAATAGTGTCTATTTATATTAGAAATATTGTAATTACTAATTAACATTAATTACCATTACTAATATTAATAAATGCTCAGTTTTAAATAAAGTTTGAATTTTTCATAATAAGAAATGTTTGTTCATATATAGTCATTTTTGGAAATATGTGAACTTCTGATCTGTAAAACATTCCAGTGATAGTTAATGACTTACAAGCAAGCATTACTTAAATATTCATTGGAAAATACACCCAAATAATATTATTTGGGGTAAATACAGTGTCATTGCAACATTTGTAACATGCAGTTTCTAATAACTATAAATTATGCATAATTACATGCAACTTACCCTAAACCAAACCCTAATCCTACACTCTTAAAAATGCTTGGTAAAAAACAACCCAATGTTGGGTCAAATATGGACTAACCCAGCAGTTGGGTTGTTTTAACCCAGCGATTGGGTTGTCTTAAGCAAACATTTAACCCAACCGCAGGGTTAAAACAACCCAACTGCTGGGTTAGTCCATATTTGACCCAACCTTGGGTTAAAACAACCGAGTGTAACCCTATAGTAAGTACATGTAGGTAATTAATATTACTCAGTACTTAAATGTATAAGTACAGTGTAACAAAAACACCTTAAAATAAAGTGTAACCTTTCTTTTTTTTTTCTTCTTCTTCATATAAATGCTGAATCATGTTGCTCGTCTGTTCCTCTCAGCCGGGAAACTGCTCTGGGATCTCGTGCCAGCACATTCCTTCCACCAAATTCCATTCCATTCACACATTTCTGGAGGGATTTTAACGGGAAACTGACTTCATGTGACGGGCAAAGTTCACCACAATCATTTGGAGGCGAATGAATTACGGGAAATAACATCAATCATCACGTATAAGAAAAAAAACAAGCATTATTTTACAGCATAAAAGCTGAGGGTCAATGCTCTTGGAGTTTTATTTGATCACTTGAGGTGTAGTGTCGCTTTAACACGGTAGTAGAGAAAATAGTTTTCCACTGTTAAGTATTGCGAAAGCCTCCAGTAACTACCAGGAACTGACGCGTTTGTTTCCCACTGAATTCATAACGAAAGACCGGGAAGATCAACACATTGAATCATTCTCTGATGTGTTGCGAAACAGCTCTTTCCTCTTCTCTCGAAACGCACCCGAATCCCATCAACTTGATTTTCCCCCGAGGGAGTGAAAACAACACAGGCTGGAATCGAAAGGGGCAGTTTATTCCACGAGCTCAGTCGCTAAAACAGCAACCCCTACAAGACAAGATGATGCTCGGGAATTTCTGACAGGAGCAGTTAAACCTTCCAGATGTGATTAAAATACCAGCGTCTGGGGAACAAGCTGCCACATTGACCCGGGACACAAGCTCTTATTCATCCCTGAGAACCAGAGCGGGAAAAAAGCCTGACACACTTCATGAAGAGGAGATGCTAGTGGCCTAACACTTCACTTGAAACATGCAATACTCTTATAGCTATATAACCATAACGTAGCTAATTATTAAACTGTGGTTAACATATACAATTAGTTGTAATACCTTTATTAAGCATCATACAAGCTTCCAATAAAGTGTTTTTTTTTACAGCTTTCGGTAACACTTTATTTTACAGTGTCATTGTTACATGGTACATGCAGTTCCTATAGTAATACATATAAATTATGCATACTTACATGCAACTTACCCTAATGCTAACCCTATATTAAGTACATGTAGTTTCTTAATATTACTACTCAGTACTTAAATGTATAATGTTTTACAGTGTAAAAAGACACCTTAAAATAAAGTGTAACCCTACTTTCTTTTAACATGGACAATTCTGCGAGTCTGTGAGCTTTTGTCCATGCATAAAGTTGCATAACTCCCATTACTATATGCATTTATTGAAGTATAGCCTAATTATTTTTTTTTACTAGTAAACTGAATGTAATCAAACCACATTTAATATTGGTCAGTTCTAGTCAGTTCATAAAAATGTACAAGCCCAAAGTCTTAGCTGGGTTGCATTGCAAGCCCTCTTTGGTCATATTTACTTTTGCCATACTCCGAAATCCGATTTGGCTTTCTTTTCTCCAACTTCACGGTTGAACTACGGACAAATGAAAGGTATTTTCAGAAAAGCAAAATGACAACCGCACGTTCTAAAGGTTAGTAAAGTGCTGTCGCTGTGTGGAAGTCCCGGAAGTGTGGCATTCTGCGGCCACTGCGCGCGCACTCTCCGTGGGTTTATTTCACATTACGCACGCCACCCACGCCACTGCTGCCCTTATCCGAAGAGATGCCTAATTCCACGGAAACATAATGTTATGAGTGCCAACATGTGCGATACCTTACCAAAACGATAGATTGCAGGAAGCAAAAATAAACCCTGTATTAAGCGAGCGAGACGGATTCCTCTGAGAGGATTTTACGCGTTTTGCGCAGATGCGTTTGTCCTCCCTCCGTGCACTTCTTTTGAAAATGATGATCAGATACGATTTTAAAAGCAATACAAATAGTTATGGATAAAGAAAAAAGTGACACACACACACAGGTAGCAACTTATATAAGATAGGCTACTTAAAGGGCGCATCTTCCGTCTGTTCCCACACTCAATAACATAACGTCCAGTTTTTAAGCACAAACTTGTATTGCTTTTAAAGGCCACTGAATGTGGTTCAAGTTGCATAATGAAAACGACAACCTGCAAGTCTTCGATGTAGAAAGTTTGGTCTCATTTTATATCGCAGATTATGTATGGTGCTAATGTGTTATTATTTTGCGGAGCTGCTTGTAATTACACATTGCTATTGATGTTTACTGCAATAACATGATGTGTGAAGAGGATAAGATATAAGTGCACATTGTTACACTCTAAAAATGCTGGCTTTATTCAACCCATGTTTGGGTCAAATATGGACAAACCCGCCGTTGGGTTTAAACATTTGAAATAACAGTTGGGTTTGTCCATATGGGTCAAATATGGACAGAACTCAATTGTTGGGTTTAAACTTTTAAATAAAACATTTAAATGTGGACAAACCCAACGGTTGGGTTTAAACATGTAATTTAAAATGTTAAACTAACGGTTGGGTTTGTCCATATGGGTCAGATATGGACAAAACTCAACCGTTGGGTTTAAAATTTGAATTCAAAAATTTAAACCAACGATGAGATTATTTACGATAACAGTAGGCCTGTGTTTAAGTAAAGCCGAAGATGTAAAGTGCAATCAGGAGACGGAGACTCGGGCACCTGGTAGGAGGCTGGGATGGGGCTGGTATCCGGGTGCGCCGGTGAGCTGCTGCTGCCGCGGGAGGACGTGTCGTATGTCCCTGTGTAATCCTGGTACATGATCCAGGGAAAGAGGGGAAATTTTCAGAAGCTTGGTAATGAATTCCCACACGACCAGTGTCTTCAGTAGCACAAAAAAGCACGTCCAAGCAAATTTGTAATTCTACAAATGATATCCAAGGTAGGCTACTTTAATGCTCAGTATGTCAAATCCAGGCATAATATTCTATTAGCCTATTAGAGAAGCCAGCGATCTCAAATTCTGCAGTCTCTTTAATAGTCCAACAAATTGATGTTCCCGTGCAAAACTAATGTCTAATAATCATCGCTACTGAGATGTTCAGCTAGAACCAGGTGGGGGAAAAAATGAAAAAATCTGTGAAGCACCTACTTTTCTTCAGTGAACTCTTGCAGGTTTAGTCCTGTCCCTATAGCAGTGACTCACGGCAGTGATGAGTGTACCGCTCTGGACTTTGTTGAACTGATTTTGGCGACCAGGTGAACTTCAGCGCTACTTCTACAGGTCCCGTCGTTCGCTGGATGACTCACTCCAATGGCTCTACTCTACTTCGTTGCTCAGCTTATCAACGCCAACCTGCGTCTACGCGTCACAGCCTTGATAAGTCGCACAGCAAAATAGGGGTTTCAACATGGACGTTTTAGAGCATTATGCCAGATGCTACTATTCCCTGAAGAGTTTATGAAAGAATATTGATAAATATTACATTAAAAATTATAGTCAGAAAAGTTAGAAATTGTTTAAGATGTTTTAATTAGTTGTAAACATGTTTGCTTGCACCGGCCACCCCCATTTCACAGTTGGAATCGACCATTGACGCATGTTTCCAAAAATGGGCAGTTGCGTCAGAGCACACGCGCATGGGTTTCCTTGGTAAAGGCACGGTAAAGACGCGTCAGGGATTCCCTCCCCTCTTTCCCCACCTTTAACTTTCACTGGGTGGTCTGTGGACACATGCTAGCGGCTCATAAGAGCTCGGAACACGGCGAGAGTGTGCAGAGGTGGTCGTGGGTTTCATAGAAAGCGTTGCGGTCGGGATGTTGCTCTCTGAACCATGCGCTTTTAAATTGCGAGTAGATGTTGTGCAATTGCTTCTTTAAATTCCGTGTCTTCATCATGGAGTTTTTTATCCTCACTTTCTGGCACATATTCTCTAATTAATTATATAAAAAATTCCCCTGTATGACAAGTCTTTGTTGAATTACTGTTTTTCAACCCATTTATAACAGAGCATCTCCAGACGGAACCAAACTCATCATTTTAGCCCAAAGGACAGATAGATGTCGCCAGTGGTACAATAAAGTTTATTGGGGGAGGGGAATTATCAATTAAACACTTTTTAGAGTTGAGATTTTCAATAAAATTTTGTGCACAGTAAAAAACGTTGGGTATTTTTAACATCGTTGGGTTATTTTTAACCCAGCATTATTAAGTGAGTAGATTCATAACATGTGGGTGCAATGGCTTGATGTTTGATATAAGTTAATTTTATAGTTAATTTATTCCAAGTTGAGTAAAAGAGAGCAGATGAGAGAACATTGGTGCACAGGAATGACCCTGGACCTCAAGTCATAAGTCTCAGTCATAAGCCTATATCTGTGGCAATAGCCAAAAATACATTTTTCTTTTATACCAAAAATCATAAGGATATTATTGTAAAGATCATGTTCCATGAAGATACTTTCCTATAAGTAAATTTCCTATACCATACACATACAAGTATTATTAGTAGTAAAATGCATTGCTAAGGACTTAATTTGAACAACTTTAAAGGAGATTTTCTCAATATTTAGATTTTTTTGCACCCTCAGATTCCAGATTTTCAAATAGTTGCATCTCGGCTAAATATCCTAACAAACCATACAGCAATAGAAAGCTTATTTATTCAGCTTTCAGATGATGTATACATCTCAATTTAAAGAAAAATGGACCTGACTGGTTTTGTGGTCCAGGGTCACTGTATAGATCCTATCCAACGCGACAACAATAGTACACCAGGGCTATTTGAACTGGCATGTCAATACGGAATTCATGTGCTTCTTGTAGCTAATAATTATATTAATAATAATAATAATAATAAACACTATGTACGATCAAACCAAATAGTAATATTTGCATTACGCCTCATGCTTTTTGCCTTTATATCTGTCACTGACTGTAGTGTGAGTATCTCTATGGGTTACATTTCTGCCATCTGATCTGATGCTGAGCATTATGGAAAAGAACAAGAACATGAGTGACGCGCGTCCCCGGGATCGTGAACGTCACTCGTTGTCTGGCACAGTTCTGATCTCCTCTTAAGCGGGGAAAGAGAATTATATCTGTTCGCAGGGGTCAATTAATGCTGAGATTTCTAGTTGCAAGCTATCGATAACTTCCAATAAAACAAATGATTCGAAAGAAGAAATCATGTTGGTGTGCCCATAAACTGAACTTTTTATAAAAGCAAATTATGCGCTTGCAAAAAAGTGATAAGGATGTTATATGGAAGTGAATGATAAACAAAATTCCATCGTATATGTCCATAAAACAGAGCAGTAGTCATGAAGACAACACTGATAAATGGATTAACCCAGATTGTATATGAGATGCGCATTCATGCTAATCTGATAACGTCTCAGGTCACGTGTCGATTGATACGGTAATATGAGGTAAATACAATGAAGGCTTATGGGGACGGTAGGGATGCAATAACTTAATATTGATGGGTTCTCACATATTTAACGTGCTACTTTGGCTTGCACAGCTTGTAAAACTTTCTTTGTGATCAAGTTTGTTGTTGTTTTAGTATCGCCTACTCTCCGTCACTTAAAGGGATAGTTCACAAAAAAATGAAAATTCAGTCATCATTTACTCGCCCTCTTATTGTTCCAAATCTGTATCAATTTCTTTCTTCCACTGAACAGAAAAGAATATATTTTGAAGAATGCTGGAAACAAGGCAGTTGATGGACGCCAAAAACATCCATGGAAGTCAATGGGGCCAATCAACTTGGTTTCCCATTTTCTTCAAAACGATGGAAGCGTGTTGACTTTTTTTCTTCAGAACTGCGTGATATAGTTGCAATTGCAAGTTATAAAGTCATAATGAGATATAAACTCGCAATTATGAGGGAAAAAAAGTATTTTTCCCCCTCAGAATTGGAATTTATAACCCGTAATTCTGAGAAAATAATTCAACATGAATTGCGAGGGGGGGACAAGTCTGAATTGTGAGATAAAAAGTCACTATTATTCTGTTTTATTCTGTGGTGGAAACAAGCTTGCGTACAAAATATCTTCTTTTGTGTTCAGCCAAAGAAAGAAATTCATACATGTTGAGGGTGAGTAAATGATGACAGAATTAAAATTTCTGAGTGAACTATCCCTTTAAATGGTTGGTAATGATGAGGTAAAACCAGTTTGTCACTGGTGTAGCTAAATAACACTATCCACCCGCATTCTTTTCACATTATAATGGCATATAGCATAAACGGATTTACATAAACAAATGCCAACGCATTATAGTTTCATGCTGGGATCTCCACAGTGCTTGTCGTTCAACACAAAGGGATTGTTTTTGAAAGCAGAGATCCATGCTGCATTATGGGCTAGATTTGGTGGCACCAAGCATCTAATTTAGATCACGATCTGCCAGGGAGTCTCTTGGGTGGAGTGCTTTGTGGATTACAGACTGGTTAGGACACCTGATCTAGATTAGTGGTCAAATGATCCCTTGAAAATGTATTTGCAGGTTTCCCTGGTAACTACCGGTCTGAAACAGAACAGATCCACAATGTGAACATTCCAGGCCTAGAGGGAATACAAAACTCAGAGGATAGAAAATGAATTCATGCTGGACTATTTCCACTGATTAAGCCTGTCTTGCTACAGTGAAGTAGGAAACATGGCCTTGGTTTGCCAGTCTCCCAAGACTTGCTCAAACAGAATAATTCTCCAATCAAAACCACAGCTGAGATTCAAACATCTGCAATGCCACCTCGTTTGTTGTTTCTTGCTTTCTTTAAGTGAAAGATGAGCAACTCCTCAACCATTGTGCATCAATGTAAAAAAGGTTACTCCGAGGTCCTTAGAAAAAGCACAACTTATCTACATAAGTTGTGCTCCAAATTTAAGGTTGATATTTTAAAAAATTTGCTTTCAGTAAGATTTTGTTTGTGCGCAGTGTGACAGCAGTGTCATTTGTGATTTGTGGTACAGTAAAATTTTTCTCTCTCAAATATACACACGCACACAATTTTTTGAGCACACACATACAAACCACACTCTGACATCCACACCTACACAATTATAGCAGCAATTATAATGTATTATAATGTATTCACAATTATAATGTATTCAACTGGCTATATAATATGCAGAAAACAGGAATAAAGCAAGGTTTGCCTATAAAACAGGAATATATTTGCTTTACAGGCCAAACCTGAGAAAATGCCGGAATCTAGTAAAAAATAGACAAACATTTTTTTGGAGCCTTCATGGCAACAAAAATGAAAGCCTATTAACAAAAATTGCAAGATTGTATAGTTAAATGGGGACATTATTTTGCCTTAAGGTCCTCAGTGAAACTATTTTGTGTTACTAAAGTAAAATAGATTTATTAAAGGAAATGAAGGTGAAATAGCATAATTCAAATTAAAATACGCACTTGTGCCAAAATGTATGCCATTGGCCTTAACTACTATGAACTTACATCAAATAAGTACAATGTACTTATTGTTTTCATATTATAATGCATAAAGTTAGGGACAGGTGTGGATTGTCCCGAACTTGTCCCTAAGTGCATTGCAATTATTAATTTAAAGGCTAGTAGTTAAGGCCACCTAATATAAAGTGGGTCCAAAAAACAAAAAAAGACAAAAATGTCCTTAACCCTCTGGTGCTGTTTGGTCATTTTTGACCAAAAATGTTGGTAAATTTAGTAAAGGTAAATTTGTGGTACTGCGCACAAACAAATTCTTATTGAAAGCTTATTTTTCATAACAAATTATAACAAAACTTTTTTTCAAGTTCACTTTCAAGTTCAACTGTTTTTACTTCAGCAATAATCTCCTAAGTGTCGTCTTTAAAAATAGACCAAACGTAAGTCCTCCAAAACAATCAAGATTTATTACCTATTCTGTTGGAAATTTAATTTCCAGATCCATGCTCAAAAAGTGAATGGATTATAATTACTGCATTAATATAATTTAGTACCATAAAATCCCCTAAAAAAAAAAAAAATATATATATATTAAATAAAAAAAATTATAGTAGCCTATAATCATTTAATTGAAGTAAAAAAAGGAAATTTTTGACCAACACGCGAACAGTACCAGTGGTTAAGGATGCACACGGGTACAAAGACAACATATAGCAAAATTATCTAAAATATTGTAGAGTTCACGATTATAGACTGAGCAGTATCTTTATAAATCACTAAGAGAGCAGAGAACAATGAATGCTGTGTTGAAGACCCAAAGTCAAGCTAGGCAACTTCACGTTTGCTTTCTTGTTTATGTGTTTGTGAATGGAGAAATCCTACAGACTCGTCTTCAACTGACTCGCGTCGTCACGGAATGAGGCTTTCTCTATTAACTTATATTTCCACTACCTGCTGTCTGTAACCAAGTGGACAGGACCTTTTTCAGCAAGCAGGAATGTGACGTATGCAAGCCTTTTCTTCAATATCGAGCCCTTCCTCCTGTTACTGAACAACGCTCTCAGTTTATAACGCTAACAAGGACTGTTTATGCTAGCCGGCTGTCTTAAAAAACTGGTTTTGCTGGCAGTACGCTGAATTTACCCATACACAAACACAAGCTGTGGCTTTGACCGTGGTTCTGAGAGAGTTATTACTACAAGAATCGGTTCCTGCTACAATGGAAGGAAATGCGTCACAAACGTGTGGCTGACTCAAAACAAAGAGCGACAAAAAATGAAGTGATGGCCACTTAAAAACAGAGGGGGATGGAAAGCAGGAGCGTATAGTGGAAGAACTGAACGAATGGAGAAGAAATAGGAGAGGTGGGGGGACTTTAAAGAAGGACAGAAAGATTTGTATTGCGAAAGGGTCTTCCCGTAAACCTTCTGTGTTTGGCCAAGGCAAATATGACCCATCACAGTGAGCGTTTATTCCGAGAGGGCAGTAGAGGAAAGATGCAGAGGTATATCTGAGAGTTTAACATCCTTTACCCCCGGTGTTTTGCAAATTATTTTGTCAGGTGTCGCTTTCCGAGAGCTTTTCATCACAGGCGCTAAACACAATGGGGAAGACTGTTTCAGAAAGCCAGTGAGCTTGCTCTTTTAGATTTATGAATGGGCATGGAGATGAGGAGCAAGTCTCCAGGAATGCTAATGATTTTGTAGACAGCCCAGCGTTCGGCCGTCTGAGCTGATAAGGTTTCTGTAAACCTGTCTGCATCTCATCAATGTGGCTAGACATGGAATGTCACGGTACATAAATAGGGTAAATACACTGATATATAACAAGCCCAGGTGTGAGCTACTACATCAAGCCTCACTGATAAAAAAAGAAAGGGACGACTGAGCACTGGTGAGCTCTTACAAAACTGTAATACTGGTTTCCTGGCATACCTTTGGTAAACATTGCCACAGAAAGGAATGAGCTTAATTGTTAGAGTCAAACTTGCTATATTAACTGCAACTGTCCATTGTTGAGGAAGAGTTATAAAACTCCTAAACGTGCCCTCATTGTTTTAAATGTAGATATACTTGATGTATTTAAGCAACTGGGTAAGAGAAGCAGTGCTATATTGTCATTATAGTCAGTACCCAACACTGCCACTCACTGAAAAAAAAAGTTACATTTCGGTGAGTAAAAAAGTAAAATCGGTGTTCAAATCCTAAATTAAGTAAATCGCACATATTGGAATTAAGTCAAATCCACGTAACTAAGTTAAGTAAAATTATCAAAGAAAATAAGTTGGAGAGTTAACTTTTTTTTGTTGAGTAATTTCTAAGTTTCAAGTACATTTTACTTAAGCAATATAACTCAATATAACAGTGAATTAAGAAGTATATGTCATACTTAAAACATTTAAGTAAATAATACAGTAGATATTGTGTAGACAACATTTATACATAATAGAAGTAATGTGGTACCTATCTGAACACAGATATCCTAGTAATTGGTACACAATACACAGTGACGGTAACATTTTTTAGTATGAATCTGTCGTTTTGAGTAGAAAATGAATTCACAAAACAGCAAGTTACCAAACCTAACAACAAAAGCAATGATAAAACAGTTTAAATACTGCTGGAAAACAGTGTAAAATGCAACCTTATTCATTATTCATGCCCCAGTGCATGATGGGAACACCAGTATCCGAAAAGTTGAGTAGGTTTAATTTAATTTATAACGTTGAACCGTAAAATGAGTACTAAATTCTTAAACTAACTTTTTCAGGTAGTGATTACATTTGTTTTATCTGTAGTATTTACTTCACCACAGAATAAGTTTTAACAGATAACTTTCGCTTTAATTAAAATGTTAAAAAGTTAATACATTAAAACTTTTTGCTATAAAATTTTGTAAAATACGGTATCTTCAGTACGGTATTAACTTAATATTTTTATCAGTAAAAAAATTAGAGTGAGAAAAGAATTGAAATGAATTTCAGCTGTTCTTAAGGTGGTTCAGCTCTGAGCAGGCTTTGTGTCTGCACTAAATTAAGACTCAACAGCACATAAAACCTGTACTAATACCACATGTAATCTCTGACCCATCTCAGCTACTAGTATGAGAAGCGATTCTGATGCAAGTATATTGTTAAAAGTTTGCCTTTAAATGCACATGGACTTTAATGACATCCCATTCTTAATCCGTAGGGTTTAATATGGAGTTGGCCCACCCTTTGCAGCTCTAACAGCTTCAACTCTTCTGGGAAGGCTTTCCACAAGGTTTAGGAGTGTGTTTATGGGAATTTGACATTCTTCTAGAAGCGCATTTGTGAGGTCAGGCACTGATGTTGGACGAGAAGGCCTGGCTCGCAGTCTCCGCTCTAATTCATCCCAAAGGTGTTCTATCGGGATGAGGTCAGGACTCTGTGCAGGCCAGTCAAGTTCCTCCACACCAAACTCACTCATCCATGTCTTTATGGACCGACGCTTTGTGCACTGGTGCGTAGTCATGTTGGAACAGGAAGGGGTCATCCCCAAAGTGTTCCCACAAAGTTGGGAGCATGAAATTGTCCAAAATGTCTTGGCATGCTGAAGCATTAAGAGTTCCTTTCACTGGAACTAAGGGGCCAAGCCCAACCCCTGAAAAACAACCCCACACCATAATCCCCCCTCCACCAAACTTTACACTTGGCACAATCCAGTCAGGCAACCGCCAAACCCAGACTCGTCCATGGGATTGCCAGACAGAGAAGCGGGATTGGTCACTCCAGAGAACACTGATGACAGAACTCTTCAAGATTCCATATAGAACCTTTTCTTCTAAGAATGGACTGAGTTTGATCCATTATGATTTGAGAATGTTGTGCTTCACTGGAAAAAAGTAAATCTTACATTTTATAGAAAGGAGTTAACAAGGTCATAAGCTACATTATTAATATATTGAATGTTTCAGCTCTGATGGAATCATGCAATCTATGATTGGAAGGCACCATTATTTCAGAGTATGTTTCTTTACTCTTACAGATTCGGGGCGTGAGTCGGATATGACCTTTGCATTATGAAATAAACCAAGTTGTGGTGCGGTAAAATGCATCATGAAGAGGTGATGCAATAAATAACTGATGACATCGTCTCATTTTCCGTTATTACTTGCATCATCTCTTCATGATGTAAAGGCCTTCTGTCAATCCCGTAGAGAACGATCCATGCTAACTCATGCTACACAAATGACCTGTCAGTACACGAGTTTGACTTCACTTGTCTCAACCTGCCTTTGTATAACACCCAATAATAAGCCTATATAAAGAACAGGAGAGGTGAGACAGACAAAGCAAGTGACATTCTTTCCACCTCACAGAAATGGAAACAGACGATACATTGAGTGTTACCATGACCCTGTCCATTTTCCAATAGCACTAAGATTCATATCTCATATTTCTTTTAGATATGAAGGAGAATAGTCTGGGGGCAGAGTTCCTCCGTGGGGTTTACTCCTTTAGCGCATCCATTCTGTCCGGTTGAATGCAAGCGTAATGTGCGTGTGGAAAAGTGGAAAATTTAATTAAGCAGCTAAGGGGGTTTTCAGGCGCTCGGCACGAGCCTCCCCCATTCTTCCGTTCTCTCTCCTCACTGAGTTTGCTGCTTACTTGTCAAGCTCCACGTCTGAAGCGTCTGAGGTCAAGGGCGCATGCAGAGGTCAACAGTTTGCAGCTGTGCTGTAGTTAAATATTTGGTAAGCATTTAACTTTTGCATTAAAAAGGGTGCTTTTTGGTCTAGCGCACTAAAGTCTATCATTAATAGCATGTAAGAGGCTATGCGTCTCAGATTTTTTATACCATTTAATTGGTTTAATTTGCACAACGGCAATAGCAATGCAATGACCAGTGTTTAATAAAGACAGAGTGCTGAACTCTTGCATTGTCAATACAAGGTTTTGGCCATGAAATGATGCACCTCTTGATAGACGTAATAAATGTTGTGATGTTATTTCCATTACATTTTTAATCACAACCTTGTATTGCCAATACAAGAGTCCAGCACTCTGTAAAGTCTCCTCCAGCACATCCCAAATACTTTCAATGAGTTTAAAGTCTGGACTCAGAGGTGCTAATTCATGTGTGAAAATGATTCTTCACGCTCCCTCCCAACTATGAATATTGACATTGTCATCCTAGAATATGGCCATGATGTGTCTTCCTACATGGTTGTTTGAGAAATGAAAATCTACACAATCCATCAATTAGGGTTAGAAGAACGGTTGCCAAACATATAACATGCTAGAAACATAATAATCACTGCAGTAATAATCCAATCATTGACTGGATTTGCCTATTTAAATCTAAACAGTGATAACAATACTTGTTCACAGTAGTAATACACCGATCAGGCATAACATTATGACTATCAGGTGAAGTGAATAACACTGATTATTTCTTCTTCACAGCACCTGTTAGAGGGTGGGATATATTAGGCAGCAAGTGAACATTTTGTCCTCTAAGTTGATGTGTTAGAAGCAGGAAAAATGGGCAAGTGTAAGGATTTGAGTGAGTTTGACAAGGGCCAAATTGTGATGGCTAGACGACTGGGTCAGAACATCTCCAAAACTGCAGCTCTTGTGGGGTGTTCCCGGTCTGCAGTGGTCAGGATCTATCAAAAGTGCTCCAAGGAAGGAACAGTGGAGAACTGGCGACAGGGTCATGGGCGGCCCAGGCTCATTGATGCACGTGAGTAGTGAAGGCTGGCCCGTGTGGTCCGATCAAACAGACGAGCTACTGGAGCTCAAACTGCTCAAGAAGTTAATGCTGGTTCTGATAGAAAGGTGTCAGAATACACAGTGCATCGCTGCATAGCCGCAGACCAGTGAATCAATGACAATATTAGGAAGGTGGTCATAATGTTATGCCTGATCGGTGTATTTATTATGCATAGAGCCAAAACAAGCTTAAAAAACAACATTTATTTTTAAACATCTCATGCAAAATTCTTGTTAATTACTCATTTATATTTTAAAAAGCTTAAACATAGAATTGCTGGCGTATAGCAAACGGTTTCTAGACTAAGATCTTTTTTAGATGTTTACAAATCTTATACAAAATAACATATTTTCACACAACATACGTGAACACTTTATATATTTAAACTTACAGTATCTGGCTAGTGTATGTTTTAAACTAGGGGTCGGCAACTGTTTGTCATGAAGTGCCATTTTTAAGTTTCTTAGTTAATCACGGCCCCATACCGCCCCCATAACCATATTTTAAACATTCATAATGGATAAACTGAAAGATCAACACATTTTACAGTAAACCTGATGATCAAACTTGCTTATTTGATTAATAACAGAAATAGTGCATGAAGCAATTTCCCATAAAATTAGTTTGAAATTTGTCAAAATCCGACAAGTTTAGTTTGTTTTCAGGTTTAAATTAAACTTTGAATATCAGAGTGTGACAGTGTGTGAGTTTGAATATCTCAGAAATGTATAGCATTAACTTCTCAAAGCTAAACGCAACAAATCCAACAGAACAAACTGTCAGTCAAACTCACTTAACTTGTGTGATAGATTAACTGCACTTTCATTGATTTAGTATACACTATAGCCCCTAACTAAATAAAACAAGCTGTTACTGTGAGGATTGATTACCTCAAAATGATGTGATGTACTTTATCTGAATGAAATACATACATTCCTCTCATGCTTTTGCTCATGTGCCAGAGATTGGGGTTGCCAACCCGTTTTAAAATATTTGACTTATTAAAAACAACTCTGAATGCATATCCAAATCAGAACTATAATGAAATGTACACAAAATGATTGATCTTGATTTAAGTTCTGTTCTTATTGTGCAGCAGCACTTAACACATGTCTGGAGTTTCATGTAAATATTATTTTAGAGTAGGTAGAGGACTGTAGGGTTCACAAAACACCTACAAATTATTCCTGCCTTTTGATCTGCAGTGTGCACCTGTCCGTGCGACTCTACCTTGAGTACATCACTCCTCCTGACAGGTCAATCAGCCAGACAGGCCATCACAGTGCATCTCCCAGCCTGACAGCGGTCAACACTCAATCCAGCATGACAGCTGACCAGGTACTGCCGCCAGTCAGGCGTTACCGCACACGGAGGGGAGGAGGAATACAGGGATGACTCTTTGGGGATGGAAAAGTAGTTAAGAGATGTGCGCACAAAATGAAATACCTAAAAACAATTGATCTCAAAAAGACCTGTGTTCACACTTGGCATGTTTGGTTGGATTAAAACGAACCCTGGTGCGATTGTTCTGTTGCTCTGGTGTGCACCAAACAAACGGACCGAGACCGTTGAAATGATGGGACTCAGGTGCGGATTGACCGAAATATGAACACGGACCAAAGACACGTAAATGAACCAAAAAAAGGACATGCACATAAATGTTGCTGTCAGCAACTGCAAACTCAGACGTGTGGAAGTACCGATCTTTTATACTCCATGTATTAGGACATGATTGATTAGGTCTGGATGTAATAAGTGACGTAATACTGAATCTTCCAGACAGAACTTATGCTAGAGCTTTAATTTCCATCGAGAACATCATAAAAGCTGACCAATCAGGTTGTGACGTATTCCTGTGCCTTTAGGTTTGGTGTTAAAATGCCAACCAGGACTCTTTTTTTTTTTTTGTTGGTCCGGACCAAACAATCTAATTGAACCGAAATACAGGTGTGAACACACCCTTAAAATTTTGTAGGCAAAAAAGGCCCATTGTCCATTGTCAATAGTGTAGTGATGTCCAGCTCAAACAGAGGCTGTGCTGGACCATGCAGCTTTCTGTTGGTCAGCACTGTGAATTCACATGAAAATCAGAAAAAATTAGCTAAATCTGCATAGGGAACTTCTTTTTTTTGAAACCACAGAGCAATGGTAAATGTGACCCTAAATTTAAGAGGCTTTTTCACCGGGTAGTTATGACTCAGTTATAGGAACTAGTCACCAGGGCGAGCCCCAGAGAACTAAATGTTCCCCCAGGTCGTTTTCCTGGAGTGACTCTGAGGTGACGTAAACCGGCCGATTTCAGCCCTGGCACAGAGCTATTGGCTTTCCCCAATTTCCCTAACGACATCAAAGAGCGTCATTCAACAACTGGTGGATGGAGGATGCCATGATCAGAGCTGTGTTTTTGTTGTGGGTTTCGTGATAACGGAGATGAAATGTAGACGTATAAGTTATGCGATTGAAAGAGCAAAAAGGAGGGCTAAGAGACACAGGCCTGGTTTCACAGACAAGGCTTAGATTAAATCAGGATTAGGCCTTATTTCAATTAGTACATTTAAGTGGCTTTTATAAACGTCTTAGAAAAAAACAATACTGGTGTGCATCTTGAGACAAAACAATGGCACTGACATATTTGAATGATTAAAGGTGCTGTATGTAAGTTTTTGACTGTACTAAAGCATAATAATACCATAATATGATTGCAGATATGTAGGAAACATGCTAAATTCACCTACTTCTTTCTACGAAAAACAATGCTACAGCCATTTATTCTACTTTGAAATGTGCGTTCTGTGTGGGAATGTCTGTTTTTGTTTTGGTCTGTGCCATACCGCATGCCGGCAGTTTACCCAATAGTATTTCAACACCACAGGATGCCAGTTGGCAGAAAAAAATAGCATATTGCTGCCATGGGTCAGCAATTGCAGATTCTACCCAACCTAAAAAGCCTCAGCATCCATCAAAAATCTCTTTGCATGAGAGCATATTAAAGTGCAGATAAATTCACTCATCAACTTTTATTTTTCAATTGCACTCACTCCTGTTGCATGTCCTCAAGCCAGCGTGAGCGAGTCTGAGGAGGAGGGGCGGGGGCGGGGCAAACAACGCTCTCCAATATTTTGAATTTGGACTGCAGTACCCATTTCAACCGCCTACATACTACAGCCTTTCCTGTGAAATGACCAACAATCTCCTAAGACAACGCCACAGCCAAAGGCAACAGGTAACATTAGCTTTCTGTAAGTTTATTTCTTATCGCTTTTTTTTCATGTTCGTGGAGTTTGTTTATGTGAACTGTGTGTTTTTTTTTAAATAGCTGGTGCCAGTGTTTCATATGGCATGTGTTCGGCCAATCAATATACAGGTCCTTCTCAAAAAATTAGCATATTGTGATAAAAGTTCATTATTTTCCATAATGTAATGATAAAAATTAAACTTTCATATATTTTAGATTCATTGCACACCAACTGAAATATTTCATGTCTTTTATTGTTTTAATACTGATGATTTTGGCATACAGCTCATGAAAACCCAAAATTCCTGTCTCAAAAAAATAGCATATTTCATCCGACCAATAAAAGAAAAGTGTTTTTAATACAAAAAAAGTCAACCTTCAAATAATTATGTTGAGTTATGCACTCAATACTTGGTGGGGAATCCTTTTGCAGAAATGGCTGCTTCAATGCGGCGTGGCATGGAGGCATCAGCCTGTGGCACTGCTGAGGTGTTATGGAGGCCCAGGATGCTTCGATAGCGGCCTTAAGCTCATCCAGAGTGTTGGGTCTTGCGTCTCTCAACTTTTTCTTCACAATATCCCACAGATTCTCTATGGGGTTCAGGTCAGGAGAGTTGGCAGGCCAATTGAGCACAGTAATACCATGGTCAGTAAACCATTTACCAGTGGTTTTGGCACTGTGAGCAGGTGCCAGGTCGTGCTGAAAAACGAAATCTTCATCTCCATAAAGCTTTTCAGCAGATGGAAGCATGACGTGCTCCAAAATCTCCTGATAGCTAGCTGCATTGACCCTGCCCTTGGTAAAACACAGTGGACCAACACCAGCAGCTGACATGGCACCCCAGACCATCACTGACTGTGGGTACTTGACACTGGACTTCAGGCATTTTGGCATTTCCTTCTCCCCAGTCTTCCTCCAGACTCTGGCACCTTGATTTCCGAATGTTATGCAAAATTTGAGCGACAGTCCAGTGCTGCTTCTCTGTAGCCCAGGTCAGGCGCTTCTGCCGCTGTTTCTGGCTCAAAAGTGGCTTGACCTGGGGAATGCGGCACCTTTAGCCCATTTCCTGCACACACCTGTGCACGGTGGCTCTGGATGTTTCTACTCCAGACTCAGTCCACTGCTTCCGCAGGTCCCCCAAGGTCTGGAATCGCTCCTTCTCCACAATCTTCCTCAGGGTCCGGTCACCTCTTCTCTCCGTCACACTTTTTCCTTCCCACAGACTTCCCACTGAGGTGCCTTTATACAGCACTCTGGGAACAGCCTATTGGTTCAGAAATGTCTTTCTGTGTCTTACCCTCTCGCTTGAGCGTGTCAATGATGGCCTTCTGGACAGCAGTCAGGTCGGCAGTCTTACCCATGATTGCGGTTTTGAGTAATGAACCAGGCTGGGAGTTTTTAAAAGCCTCAGGAATCTTTTGCAGGTGTTTAGAGTTAATTAGTTGATTCAGATGATTAGGTTAATAGCTCGTTTAGAGAACCTTTTCATGATATGCAAATTTTTTGAGATAGGAATTTTGGGTTTTCATGAGCTGTATGCCAAAATCATCAGTATTAAAACAATAAAAGACATGAAATATTTCAGTTGGTGTGCAATGAATCTAAAATATATGAAAGTTTAATTTTTATCATTACATTATGGAAAATAATGAACTTTTATCACAATATGCTAATTAGCCAAGGAACGCTCAGAGGCCATCTGATTGACACATAAAGCAACCAATCACAGTTTGTTTTGTTCAGCATTATGTTTAGGGGCATGACAATTTAACGTCGATGTCCCTACAATAACAGACGGGCGTGTAAAACTCATGGATGTGTTTTATAGAGTCGATGATCTTAACAAACTTCACATACTTCTGAAAACCCAGCGTTTAGTTGATCCTGATAAGCGCTCATTGTCATAGTTGTGAACACAACGGCGTTCTTCTTCCAAGCCAAACATGTCCAGGCAAACCGTTAAAGAACGAGATGTTCCTGAACATCCTGTAGAATTCAACCAATCATATGACGACTTCGAAACTCCGAAGAGTTTTCAATTTTGTGTGCCATGTGCATCAGAGGTTCAGCCGAGAGTCCGTGGGTGTGACGGCTGAGTCTAGGTTAGACCCTTCTCTGAAGTAGGAGCTAATTTTGTCCCCCCGAAAGGTGTTCCTGTAACTAAAATCATTCCCAGTTCCTGAGCAGCGAACACGCCAAAAAGCGAGTACGTCGGCCAATAGTTGAGAACTATGAGAACGTTCCTCCGTCGCAGACAAATGCTCCATTCCAAATAGAGTGTCAGTCCCTTTAATTCCATGTTAAATTTGGGAAAGCCAATAGCTCTGTGCCAGGGCTGAAGCACCTGAGGGGTTTGCTTCTGTAAATCCATGACAGGTCTAAATCGAACGCTTGCAATTTGCAGCCCAGAGGAAGATGGGAGAAAATCTGCATTCATCTTGTCATCCCCCATCATAACCCAAAGAAAATGGAAGATAAATTAATAAATAAATAAACCGAGCCCCAAAAATGTGAGGGGGAGACAACAGCAGAAAGCAGCCAGAGCCAGAAACAGACCGTGTTTGATCCGCTTAGCATGGCTCTCTCCTGCCTTTTGATGCATGGCTAGGAGGAGAGTAATTAGCAATTAACAATCAGGGCTTAACGAGTGGAAGTTATTATCAAGCGAGGGTGAAAACATATCTTGCACGTTGACAAAGCAAAGCAAAAAGACTGTAATTCTCTCATTTCCATGACATCTCGGAGGCCATTTTTCCCTCCTGCAACAGATCAAACAGGCTCCAACAAAAGGCCTCAAATCTCCCCCACTCTTCCAAATTAGCTAAGCCTCTCAGCTCCATCATCCCAAACATGGCTCGCGTCAACAACCCAGCCGCGTTCACGAGTGCCGCCACTGCTGAAATCCACAATCCTCAATCCCTGCCGCCCCCTCCTCTCCCCCACTGGAACAAGACGACGAAGAGGGGAATAAACTCTCACTAATGTCACTCTGAATTTGCAGACATCAGGACACAAAGTCTCCCAGAGTTACCAGAACTGGAAACTTTGTCTCTCGTTTTTCCCCTGTCTCCAGTGACTTTCTTCTAATGATGTGTTTGCCTTTTGTTTTTCAGAGGAATGCATTAAATAACCGTGATTGTGTATGAAATGGCCAGGCCTGACAGCTTGGGGAACTCCACAGTGGTAAACAGGCAAAGGCGGCGGCCGCGTTTCCCTCAGCCTCGCTCTGACATATTCAGGCCTGCGTAATGTTCCTTATTTCGCTCCGATTACCTCCCATGTTTGCCGCTGCCCTGTCTTCTTAGTGTCTTTGGGGAGTGAGGTGATCTAAGATGGCAAATGGGATTTTCAATCATTTGCTTTCTCTTTTCTGTCTTATTGTGGACATCAAAACACTATCTAATGTTGGAGTTTGCATTGCAGAGCAAAGCTGTTTTGGGAGGGTCAGAATGTCTGGACTTGTCCTGCCTCTCTTGTTATCGTTTCTGGTGAATGAGGATGAGGCAAAAGTCAGGGTGCTGTCACATCCACTATTGGACCTAAAGATGTTAGCACATAGAGGACACTGGGGCAAGTTTTCACATGGGGACGTTTTCACAAAAGCTTGTTTATCTATGGCTTTAAATGCCTAGTTAATTCATTACATTACAGTCTGAACTTCTCTCATTTGCTTTTAAAGCCCCGTTGACCTGGTATTAAGTTGTGTTTTGGTTGATCGGATCACAAGTAGACGAGGGAGACATTCCCGTTTACACCTGTTGTTTTAATCGTCTCTTTTGTCCACTTTCAACCACTTCTGTCCTGATTTCTTCGAGGGGAGTGTCTATGGGTGGGTAAATGTATGGCCTTCCTGCATGTTCTAAGAGCCGGATGACCACGGTGAACGCTGTATGTGTTAGAAATCAGGAATGGTGAGAGAACATTGTGTTTGGTACATTTTCGTCTTCAAACCAAACTTGGGTCTCCAGCTGACAACGTTTAAATCCCGTCTGGCAAGTGTGCGTCCCATGTTTACACGTTAGGTCAGTAGGCGGACAGTAGACGGTCTTTTGTGGCTGTTCGAATGCATTTGACCACATGAGCTTTTAAACTATGAAAGCAATTCAGTCAAATGTATTTTCGACTACCTCTGGAAGTGGTCGTAAGTGGACAAGCTCAAAACGTTTTAGACTGTTTACACCTGTATTTAGCGTCGCCCACTTGTGATCTGATCGACCAAAACGCATCTTAAATCCAGGTGTAAACAGAGCCTTATAGACATCTAACACAACTATTTGTGTTGTTTTCTTGCTTTTTACCTTCCAAATAAACCTGGAGGACAGTTGTTATCGTGTTGAAACATGAAACACGATTGCGGCTGGGACTCCTCTAAACCTGTTTAGAAATATGTACACACTCAGATTAACAGATGGTTTGAAGTCATTTTAAAATAGCCTGTACTTAAACAAACAACTGAAACTGTCAGCAGCAATTCCTTCAAAGGTTAACTTACCCGCTTGGAATGACAATACCGTTGCAATTGATGAATCTGAGCATCATTTAGATTGCCAAGCTTTTTATTTTCTGTGGCCTGCTGCCATCAAGATGGTTTAAATAAGGCAGGATTAGTGGATTTGGGGAATTAGCAGCAAAGTTGGCAGGCAAGACCACGGCACTAAAAGTGGAGAGCGAAACGCAAACAAGGAAAACAGGCTCATACTACACCACATTTACAGCTGTTTATTCATCTGCATCCCTATTACAACTCAACAAAAAGTATACTTTGATATACTAGTTGCTGACATGTGCATGAAATACACCAGAGGAAGCACTCTGTTTTCGCCCCAATCCATAATGCACTACACTTTACTGTTAATGCAGCACTAGAGCTGATCGAGTGGGTGCTGAAAAAAGAAACTGTTTCGGCCTGAAGAGGCCATCAACCTTTCCTTCAGCTCTCTCAAATTCCCCTTAAATGGGGGTCCACAGACAGCCTGACAGGGCCAGTTTAGCAGCAGTTCGGTAAAGGTTACAGTGCTGAGCGAGGACGGAAGGGAAAACGGACAGAAAGAATCTTGTTATTAATTATTTTATTAACAGACTTGATTCTATTAAATGGCCCAAATACATTCATCCCGTAGTTCCCAATTAGACATGACAGCTCCTACATTACCAACAATAAATATAGCAGAGGGCAGATCCCCAGGCCAACAAAGACCCCTGACAATGACCCTTGCGCTTAATGATGAAAACAAGCGCGCTCTCGCTCTCGCTCACACAGTCTCTCCCTCTCTCAGCTGTAGGTTCTCTCCCACACATCCCGTTCTTGACTACACTCCCTTAACAAACACACTCACACACATACTGCTCACTCTGGTTTGTGTTTGAAACCCTGTAAAAAGCTTAAAAGCGATCAGGGTTGACAGTGACGACACGTCAAGATACTTTTCCATCGGAGTGAGGCTTCAGCACAAGACAACAACACATGTATGCAGATACTCACACATACACGGATGCGAATAAGGCCAAATCCTTCAACATGCAAGTGCACAGATGAACATTCTCCTCGGAAAATTACAAGAATAAACAAAACAAGATGTTGACTACAAAGAACCAATTTAGCATAAATTCAGTTCTGGGGAATAATTCAATTGAGAACAAAAAGCAACAGAATGACCTTTTTTGACTTCTTACTTCATACAGACTAGTTTAAATATGAATATTTATAGCTGTGCAATGCAAATCATTACTACTATTCCTCGTACTTTTAATACTGAACCTAAGTATTAAACTAGGGACGTATTTTGATTTCAGGATTTTATAGTGCCTGTTCACACAATAAAACGTAAATAGTAAAAAAGTTTAGAAGTAACATTCACTGATGAGCCAAAACATTATGACCAGTCACAGGTGAAGTGAATATCATTGATCATCTAACAAGGCCACATTTCAAGCTCTGGGTAGATTCGAGGATAATTAATCAATCAAGTATCGTAATCAACGTGTTGATGCAGGAGAAATAGGACAGATCTGAGTGACTTTGACAAGTGCTAAATTGTTATGGCAAGGCATCTGGATCAGAGTATCTCTGAAATAAGAAGGTTTGTGTGTCGCTTCAGGTCAGCAGTGCTGAGAATTTACCTACAGTGTATGAGGAAGGACACACCAAAATCCGCCGACAGGGTCCCCAAGGCTCATCGATGCACGAGGACAACTAAGGCTGTCTGGTCCAAGCCAACAGAAGGTCTACTGTGGCACAGGTCGCACAGAAATGTGAATGATGGTTATGGGAGGAATGTGCCACCTACCTAAACATTGTTTGAGACCTGGTACACCCCTTCATAACACTAGTTTTCCCAGGTGGAAGTGGCTCTTTCTGCAGGATAATCACCCTGCCACACAGCACACATTGTTCAGGAATGGTTTGAGGAACATGATGAAGAGTCCTGGCCTCAAATTTCCCCAGATCTCAATCCAATCGAGCATCTGTGGGATGTTCTGGAGCAACAAGTTCAATTCACAGCGGCTCCACCTCACAACCTACAGGACTTGAAGGATCTGCTGCGAATGTCTTGGTGCCAGAAACTACAGGACACCTTCGGGGGTCTCGTAGAGTCCATGCCTCAGCGGGTCGATGCTGTTTTGGTAGCATGCGTGGACCAACAGCATATTAGGGAGGTCATAATGTTTTGGCTCATAGGCTCACTCCAATCAAATCCAACATGTTCACATTCATCTAAGCAAGGCCATATTGGACTGTAGATTTGGAGCTGCCTTCTAATACAACGGCAACACTTCAAAATAAGGTCCTAATTAGTTAATATTAGTAAGTATTTTTAATAGTTAGTTGATGTCAACTAATGTAGTTAACTAATGTAAACAAATTGAAATTTACAGGTAAGTGTTACACTGGTACAGCTCAGGTAATTATTCATCTGATTTGCCTAAAAAATAATAAATTAATAATAATAATAATAATTAAAAAAAAAACTAAAACACTTTCTCCTGGTTCCACAGATGAGGCTTAAGTCTATAGTCTCAGACTAAATGCATGTTTAAGATGTTTTAACTGAAAGCAATCTACACTGACATATCTTAAAATATGTCAGTGCCAGTGTTTTGTCTCAAGATGCGCATCAGTAGTGTTTTTTTCAAAGGCATATTTATAAAAGATACTTAAATAATTGAACTAAGGCCTAATCCTGACTTAATCCAAACCCTGTCTGTGAAACCAGGCCATAAAAAATCTAAACTAAGAATAAAACATAAGAGCAACAAAATCACAAACTGAGGAAAGTATGCAACTTGATTTATTGGTGTCATATATTCATAAAGAACATGAGATAACACAAACAGCATATAAATTATAAAAATAATACACACAGTACATTTAAATGTACCAAATGACATTGCTTATAAGGGCAGAAGCATTAAAGAGGGCCAGCTGGCAGACTTTCTTTAACAGACTCGGACAACATGTCCACAGGCCCTCCATTCATCTCCAACTGTAAATCCCACTGTAAATCTACAGTTTACCGTTGGCAAAAGCCCCCTCCTGGAACTGAGGGATAAAGCTCTTGAAGTAAGCCCTGTGGGTGAGACAGAAAACGAGAGTGAGAGGAACAGAAAAGAAAGAGAAAGAGACAGGACAACAGCAGTGTCATGTAGAAACTCAAATGTGAAATCACCTTGACCTCATGACTGTTGACGAATTACAACACAAACAAGGCTTTCTTTACTGAAATACAAGACTAGCAGATTTTTGCCAAAAAAATCAGTGTTGATACGACTCAGTTCAATAACTGTAAAGTTCATCAATAATGAAATCAATTCATCCAATAGTCTCAGTGCAGATCAATAATATTGCTGGATATTAAGTTAAGTTATAATTTTAGTATTGTGACAACACAAAGCGAGGAAATACACACTACAACCAATCAGGTCAATTTACAGAAAATATTAAATAGGGGGTGAATTGAGATTGATTGGGACACTTTTTGCCATTGAGATGACTGGGAAAAAGTATCCCAATTAACCTGAATTCTCCCTAAATATCCAGTATGTGATGGAAATCAGAGCACCCATGTGTTCTCTGCTTGATTAAAGCTGAGGCAGAAAGCCTGAGGAAAAGTTTTTCAAACAGAGATAAGATACGGACCAAACACAAACAGAAATGTATTATCTCTGACACTTATCACACTCGGGACAAAGAGTGCTCTCCAGCTATGAGGTGTGTCTGGGAGAAAAGTCCAAAGGTGAATACTACACATTCCAGCAGCCGCACTTCAACAGCATTCAGGTCACCATAGCACATGAATGAAACCAAATGAGAGAAATACCATTTCAAACTATCTGTTGCTCAGCTGAGAGGATTCATTGTTCATTTGTTTCTTACTTGGCTCGTTTGGCCATCTCGTTGCCGTCCCAGCGTGGACTGTAGGGGTACGATTTCTGCACCTGAGAGTAGAGCTGCCCACTGCTGGTGAAGTGATAGATAGACTGAAACGTGAGGGTGGGTTGATCTCGAGGGAAGTACAAAGGCAGGTCCACTGCAGGAAGACGGCATGGAGAACAGCTCAAATACAGATCATCCAGAAAAGAAACTGATAGGAGTTTTTATTATTATCACAGGATAGAAAGGCAACCCAGGCTCAATGGGAATAAGTGACTAGCGACATTTCTGCAAAACTGCAAAAACGTACCTATACATACATTTCACTGCAGTTTTTAGCTGAAATGATCACTATTCGCAGTAAAACCCAGAATTTTTTGTATCTTTTCACCTAAATTATGATAATGGGTGGTAGATTATTTATTAATAAAGAGCTATCAACTCTTTCCATGGCATTGATGGAATTTTCTGGCTTTCCGTGTTTTCACTGTTATATGGTAGGGGGCGCTGTTATGCATCTTCTGAAAGCGTACAAAATCTCCTGATCAAAACACATGCGAAGAAGAAGCAGAAACAAGCGATAGCATATGTAAGCAGATGCATATGTAAAATGAAGCGATCATCAACATTAAACAGCATATAAATCAAAACTGCCTCATGTTACTGAATGAAATGTCTGCCCAGGACGAGCTATAGGACTGTGAAGCTTTGGGGGTGTTGATGGACTCCATCTGAGTTTTGGTCATTGTTCTGAATCTGATCTGGATGTAGTCTCTGATAAAAAAAAAAAAAATTCTTGAGCTTTTTGCTCAAAATGTTGCTTTTTTAAATCCCTGCTAAAACCAGCCCAGCCTTGGTTAAAGGTGGTCTACCAAGCTGGCCAGGCTGGTGTTCAGCTGGTTTTAGCTGATCTATCAGCTTGATCAGCTAAATCCAGCCTGGTCAGCTAAAAAAAGTGGCCAAAATCCCTCTAAAACCAGTCTGGGAGACCAGCTAAGGCTGATTTTGGCAGGTTTCTTTTCAGCGGGGATGTAATTTTTTTTAAAATGAAACACTGACAGGGAAAGAGTTAATAACGTAGTTCTTTGCATAATACTGTTGCAACCGCAAAATACATATTGCATTTGTAAACGAATGCATTTTGATGGCTTATCTGACGTCAACTTGCTTGGAAGCTCACCTGATACAGCATTGCACTAGTGATCCGCGTCAAGATCAGCATAATTAAATGTGGTCACAGACACATTTCACTAATAAGTGCCAGACTCTAGACAATTCACTTTCAAACTGCCATTTTACAAGTACACATAGGCATGTTTTTTCATGGCAATGGGCTGTTTAATAAACAATGGAAAAAATATTGCTTATAGTGCCTTCAGGTTCTGCAGTAATATAGTTTCCAATGAGTCTGGATTGCATAAAGGTGTACATGTAAAGGGAACATGTCTGTGTATCTCACCATGGACCAGGAAGCAAAAGTCTTTCCACATCAGCAGAAGGGTGAGCTTGGTAAACCCAACAGCATCATACTCTACCACCCCCCTGTGCAGTCAAAATAGAGAAAGATTCATAATTAGTAATATTTTTGGATAAAATATGAAATCTTGGCATATTGCCATTATTAGCGGCATCCAATAGCCACATAGAGGGTAGGGAGTGGGATAATCCTTCGTGACTCAGTCATTTCCATCAAAAAGAAGACTAATGATCTTAGCTTGCTTTCGATTTTATTGTGATAAGACAAATGAGGATATGATACAACATTCAAACCAATGCAATACAGTCAACAGAAAGTCAACCTTCCTTCCCTTTCAAACAATCCGCCATAGGAAATAATAAAGAAAATGGAAGTTATTCCCTGTGACAGTAACCAAGAGTAAAAACAACAAATGAATGCTCCCGCAGCCATCGTTGCCAATATCTGCAGTGTTTAACTGCAAGTTAATTCAGTTTTAAACCTACTGCGAGTAAATCAAATACAGAGTGGACTCAACAGTATTTAAGCCACTGTTAAAAATGTAATTATTTTGTCATCTAATGCAATGACATTCATGTACAAATAGTTTTTAGGGCCATGCTATCTTCCTCTGGGACATTATTAGAGGATATTTATATGGTAACTTTAAAGAATACAGCACTGAAGAACCATGTATTCATGCTAATGCAAGAGATATGAATATTGTGTTGCCCTACTAAATCCCAAAAAGCAAGTTTCCCATAATAGCCTCGATTAATACCACTTTGATAAATCAACGTGCAAGGTTGTGCCTCTTGCCAGACTGCCTTGTCTGACAATGTATTAAGGTGTGTTAATAAACCGGAGACATCTTGGTGCCTTGTGTATTACAGCCCATTATAAAGTGACTGTCTGTACTTGTTTATGAGATTAGAAGCAGAATTATTCTCGGTAATTAAGAAAAAAAAGGAATTAGTGTTGGTAACTAATTTCTCATGATCACAGGGGTGTGGAGAGTAGCTATACTGGTTACCACTACAGGCCTGAACTCGCAAAACCAGTTTTATTTTTTTCATTTTCTTGATTTGGAGGGCTCTATGTCCTAAGATTATAATATCACTTTTGGCTTTATATAGGGCTAGAAGTTTACATAAAACCCTCAGTCAGAGTGAAATACGCAATTCTAAGGCTCCATTTATGATACATTGCTTGTGTTTTTCTCATTTGTAGGTCATTAAATGAGTGCTTAATGAAAATGGTTCACTCCAAATGTCACTTAGATAAATCAAGCAGTCTTTAACGGTAAAAACGGACTTACATTCCAAAGTGACTGAGAAAGGCAGCAATGTATTCTCTCCTCTTGTGATATCCTTGAATGACATACTGCACCTGAGTTAAGAAAAACATCAATAAAAACGAGAATTATATGACAGTGCATTGATGGAAAAAGAACAAAATGCATGCAGCTGAATGTGCACATGATGTATGGTTAATCAGATACACTATATTGCCAAAAGTATTGGGACACCCCCCCAAATCATTGTTCCAATCACTTCCATGGCCACAGGTGTATAAAATCAAGCACCTAGGCATGGGTTGTTTTTCAGGGGTTGGGCTTGGCCCTTTAGTTCCAGTGAAAGGAACTCTTAATGCTTCAGCATACCAAGACATTTTGGACCATTTCATGCTCCCAACTTTGTGGGAACAGTTTGGGGATGGTCCTTCCTGTCCCAACATGACGGCACACCAGTGCACAAAGCGTCGGTCCATAAAGACATGGATGAGCGAGTTTAATATGGAGGAACTTGACTGGCCTGCACAGAGTCCTGACCTCATCCCGATAGAACACCTTTGGGATGAATTAGAGCGGAGACTGTGAGCCAGGCCTTCTCGTCCAACATCAGTGCCTGACCTCACAAATGTGCTTCTAGAAGAATGGTCAAAAATTCCCATTAACACACTCTTAAACCTTGTGGAAAGCCTTCCCAGAAGAGTTGAAGCTGTTGTAGCTGCAAAGGGTGGGTCAACTCCATATTAAACCCTACGGATTAAGAATGGGATGTCATTAAACTTCATGTGCATGTAAAGGTAGATGTCCCGAAACGTTTGTGTACATGAAGCGCATATCTAGGGCTCTACTTTATTAGTAACATTAAAAGACTGAGCTATCGCTTTCATGCCCTGTTTATGCGATTCAGCATCCAGGGATGGTGTTTGCCTAATTAGTGTTTGTTTCCCTGCATTGCAGATGGATGGCTTGAGGCGGTCAGAGACCTCCACTGGACGCAGGTGAGAGACCCTCAGGTCCTGAACTACTGCATGATGGTGTCCTACACACGCTGACCTCTTAAAATCATGTTCTGGCAGAATGCAGTCCCTTAGGTTGTACCTTTTGTTTGCCTAATGCCAATGTTCCATTTGTCACCACAAAACATTCTAAAGGAAAATGGTTAAGAATTATATTTTCTTCATTAGGCGTATGCGTTTATGTCTTTGGATCGCTTGTATTGTTACATTAGCAGGGGTTAAACATGTAATCCTAGTAAAGGTAATAGCAATGGCAAACCTTCTGGAAACTAGTGTACTAGTTTTTAGGGATTTTTTACATTTTATCGACAGAATAGCACACGTCATATGGAATTATTTGTGGAAAGAGAGGTGAGAATGGGCTTAAACGGACAACTGAAAATTCTGTCATCATTTACTCATGTTGTTCCAAACCTGTATGAGATTCTTTCTTCTGCTGAACACAAAAGAATATATTTTTTGAAGAACATATATACACACATACAGTCTTTACTGGTAAGAGTGAACATGACCTTTTCAAATATACAGGTAAATCGGTCCTGGCAATTTACCTGTAGGGGAAGCTGTAACATTAGCAGTAAATTACTGGTATGGTGATGTGTGAACGCAGAATGAAGATTATCGGTATGAGCACGTACAAAGTCAAAACACGCAATGTTCACATTGCACGATTTTTACAACTCCGTCTCGTCCGCAAACTATGTTTCACAACCAAACACATACGAGAAGTGATAAGGAAATAACAAGAAGCTTGTGATCCAAATTGTCTGTGCGCTGATTTGAAGCAAAAAGTAGAAAAAGAAAAAGATTATGCAGGAGGAAATGGTTGGGGAGACATGGGGGTTAAAGTTTGTGTTTTGCAAAGAGAGTTGGAGGTGAATATATAATTGTGCAATGTGCTGCTGTTGCGGCTGGTCAAACAAATGTTTGTGCTTTGTTTCTGTTTGATGTAATTGTTAATACATCTATTAAAATACTGATATTCTGGTCAATAACTCCTCCCAGAACTTCCCGCTGGCTTGTATCTTACACTCTCATTGGCTGTCGGTTATCGCAGATGTAATTTTCAGTCAGAACACATTTCACACAGCTCCAGGTACTTAACATGCCAAATATCTCACAGGCGTCGGAGACTCATCATGAGATTCTCTCAATTCGTGTCTTTGATAATTCAAACTGGCTGATTGTCACTCACGAGAACAAGCAGTGATTTGCCACCGATTTTGGGCGTTTGTCAGCGATTACGCAAAATCTGTCGGCGAGGAAAATTGGGACGAAAATCGTGCAGTGTGAACTCGGGATAAGATGTCTGCTTTGGGCCAATCATAAAGTTCTTATGGGGATAACATGATTACTCAAAGCTGTTTACAGTAAGCGCTGCAGATTTTAATGGTATTTCTATATAAATATGTGCTAGACGGACATCTTTGACCGTTGCGCTATCATTATGCAGTTGGATACTATTATGTGGGTTTCGTGCTTTTGCTCTGTTTGATCATCCCTTTATGCCTGTCACTCAGACATTAAAAGTGGTTGTCAAATTGAACAGACAGGGAAACTGAAGCACTTCTCCTCATGAAGGCGCAGAGTTTAAAGATAATTTCCGATGACTGACATCACAGAATTTACCGGTATTTTGGTGCTGATGCGTGAATGGTGTCTTACCAGTTAAAAGCCAGAAATTTGTGCATTTACTGGTAAAATCAGTCTGGTAATTTTATGGTAATACCGCGACTGATGTGTATATTGACTTCAATTTCAGAAGTCAATGGCTACTGTCAACTGTCTGGATACCAATATTAGTCAAAATATCTTTTGTGTTCAGCAGAAGAAAGAAACTTGAACAGATTTGGGGACTTGAGGGTGAGCAAATAATGACAACATTATTATTACATAGGGCATACAGTATAGTCTGAAGCGCATGGTGCAGGTGCACTTAGGGCGTGTCTGAATCCAATTTTGCTAGTTTGATGACCAGGCACATGGTCCAAAAGGGTTGTATCTAGTCTCTTAATGAGTCATGGGTGTGTTTTGGGTGTAAGGTGCAATAAACCAATCAGAGTCCCATCTATCATTCCCTATAGGCAGATAGTACTAACACGCTCTTTAAAAAACACTGCGCTATTGACTTTAGAGCAGGTTTTTGTTGGTCAATGGTGCAGTCGTTTTCAGTTCCTCAAAATAGCAACAAGCCAACAATGCTCCTGAACACACCTGGTTTTCAGACCAGTACACCCATGGGTGAACAGATGAGCACGAGTGCATTTGCTATTTAAACAACGTGACGCTGGACATGAGAATGATATCTGCGTCGAGCTGAAACTAGCAGAAAACACTTGCGTCGCACCTGGTGTATGATAAGGCCCATAATGTCTGTTCTAACTCAAACCTGTATTTCCAACACAAGTACCAAGGCTTGTTTTTAATATTTTTAAAATACATTTACTTTCCTTTATTTATTTCTATTTCTATTCTATTTATTTCTATCACTAGTTTTTAGTCTTTTGACAAAACAGCTCCATGTCAGCACTGATTTCACTCAATTTAACTTATTCAGTAAAACTTATTTTAATGTTTTGATCAAAATAGTAGACAAAAATTATGTGAATACTGTACACAACATGAGGGGGCATCTTCCGTGTAAGAGACAACACCCGTGTATCTTGTCACGACTGCAATGAGGTGAAACAATTCCTTTCCAATTGAAATAGTTCTTTGTCTTTGAGCAGTCTTTGAGTATTAGATCAGATAATCAGCTTAGATACAGTTGCTCTATGTGAAGTGAGTGACATGTTTTTTCCACAGGTGAGAGCAGCTCAGATGTTGGTGTGTACGATGTGTGATGTAAGAATCAATGCTGATCTCTGTTCCATGACTCAGACGAGACCCACATCTGAGAGTAATGTTATGCTGATCAATGAAAAAGTCACGCACACTTGCTCTTTTTGTTTCTCTAAGCCTGGTTTGTTTAGAGGAGGTGTGTCAGGAACTTTGGATCAGTGAACTCTACACCCACACAGGGCGCGTGGGAGACGCTGACAGGTGAGATCATTGCTAAAACCGGCTGCTCTATTACGAAAGTTCAAAGTCCAGCTTCCGGTGTCCGTGTGCTCATTCTAAAATAGAAAACACCATTCATAACTGTTTTACTGACAGAGATGTGATCTGTGACTTTCATACACATGATGTAGGCGATGAAACCTGTGCTATATCTGATCTGAGAGCAGCAGCAAAGTTGAAGATTATCAGTGAATAATGATTAAAATTTTGGTCTGTCATACAAAACTATAGAGCGCTGCAGTGTTAACATATTTTTGTAGGACGTCAGTCTCACCCTGGTTCTCTCTATAGAAACCCAATTGGAATTTTTCAAGTGAGCAACAACCCTTTATGATTCTTTCTTCACAACTTTTATGAATTTAAAGCCTAAACACATTTACCAGAAGTAGAAAGTAAACACAGGCTATAAATGAACTACAATGCAGTCGCATGACTTGAACTCTTTAAGGTAACATTTTGGCAACACTTTATTTTAGGGTTAAATTCTCACTATTAACTAGTTTCTTATTAGCATGCATATTACTAGGATGTTTGCTGTTTATTAGTACTTATAAAGCACATATTAATGCCTTATTCTGCATGACCATATTCTACATCCCTTAATCAGACCTAACACCTAAACTTAACAACTACCTTACTAACTATTAATAAGCAGTAAATTTGCAGTTTATTGAGGCAAAAGTTGTAGTTAATAGTGAATATGTGTTCCCCATACTAAAGTGTAACAATTTTTCACAAACTTTGAGTTTGAGTTTGATTATAAACAATAAGGCTGTGATAGCGGTCTAGAGAGTAGATGAGCTTGTGCATCAAGTTTATTGTCTCCGACAAATCTCTGTATCCCATTTTGCCATTTGTTTTTCAGAATCCTAGAATAAAACGTGAAAATATTTTGAGCTTTGAGACCTTTTTTATGGCATTCAAAACCCATTCAAAAAACTTTCATTGAGTGCATTTACATGCACATTCTTAAACCTATTATGCTTAAAAGCTGACAACGTGTGTGGTCATGTAAACGCGTTTTCCTTTATCGGCTTAAGATCATAAATGGCTTAAGAATAAACCGATCGTCAGAGCTAGCATGTAAACACCTTATCCTGCGTTCTTATTGTGTGCATGTGTGATATAAAACTGGCATTATGCGGCAGATCTAAACGCATCCAGCCACAGTGAGTGTTTCACGCTATGGGGAGGAGAAATATATCGCAAACTGTCTATCATCCAAAGTCAAGGCCTTCATCAGACTTACATTTACCAATTTACATGAATTTTTGATTTTTTTGGTTGCACCTCCTCTTTTATTGGTAGAGCAGAGATGCTTTCAACATGTTTTCTTTCAAAGGTTAACCAATAAATAATGGATTAGCAATGACATCAGGGTATGGAAGCATGTTTCCACCACTGAATAAAAAAACTCACAATTCTGACTTTTTCTAGAAAATCTGACTGAATTGTGAGATGTAAAGTCACGATTACCTTTTTTTATGTGTTTATTCTGTGGTGGAAACCGGCTTCCATGCTCTCATGTCCTTCCAAGCCGAATAAATAAGCTTTCCATTGCTGTATGGTTTGTTAGGATATTTGGGTGAGATACAACTATTTGAAAATCTGGAATCTGAGGGTGCAAAAAAATCTAAATATTGAGAAAATCTCCTTTAAAGTTGTTCAAATGAAGTCCTTAGCAATGCATATTTCTACTAATAATATTTTTTTTTTGATATAATTACCATAGAAAATTTGCTAAATATCTTAGATTTTTGGCATTAAAGAAAAATCGATAATTTTGACCATTACAATGTATTGTTGGCTATTGCCACAAGTAGCCTTATGACTGGTTTTGTGGTGCAGGGTCACAGTAATTGATGACAGAATTTTAGTTTTCGAGTGAACTATTGCTTGAACAAATTATAACACAAAGTCTGAGTCAGTACGCTAGACCTCAAGCACTAAAGCAGATATTATAAATCTGAAAAACACAAACCACTAATCTACACAAATCTGATTTGTTTAATATTAACTTAAACTGGGGTCACTATTGTTGTCACTATTGTCATTTTGGAGTAGACTAACGTGTGACCCAAGCTCAGGTGAGTGTCCTGAGGAGCTGGTGGCCACTGGAGGGGCATGAAGGCTTGATTATTCATGCTGTCTGTGTGGATATGAGGAGTGGGGCTGAACTGAAGGAGAGATGTCAGGGGAAAGCAATGTCAGTGACTCCTCAGGCCAGTGACAGTCACATTTTCTCCATCTTATTTCCACTTGTCATATAGCCTTGTCTAAACTGACCAGAGATGTATTTAAACACATGCATGCAATTCTTAGCAGCACACTTCACTGATTCTGCGATCTCAGTAATTAAATGAAAGGAACACACAAACAGAAAGTAAGGATTGTTCTTTACCTTGTTTGTGAGTAATTGGCACACTTGAGGCACGTAGTCAATGAGGCAGCCTCCACCGGGGAATGCTGGGATATGTAATGCTGAAGACCCTCCAAGTGCACTGAGAGAAGAAGAGATAAAAAGCGTTTTAATTCACCCTCGTTGATAAGAAAAACCATGACACTTATCTCATTCAGCACAACCAGTTTTTTGCTAACATGGAGTGTTTCTGAAGGTCAGCATTCAGTGAAAAGCTGCTGATCTTCCAGCATCACTCCCTAAACACTCCTCTGTGTTTATTCTGGATATTTCATTAGTGTGCAGAACATGGAACAGCATTCGCAAACCATTTCCAAATTTAACACACTTTACACATTTATTATTTTTAATATTACAGTCATCAAGAAATAGCAAATGGAAATATGGGAATTACTGTGGCCAAAAAATGTTAAATAAATGAAAATGCTACTACACTTTAGCTACTTAAAAGTAGTCCTTTGAAGACGATTACAGCTCTGCACTGAAGAGGTGCCATCTGGCACACTTTCCCAACAGTCTTGGAGTTTCCATGTATGCTGGGAATTTGCTTGTTTTTTTTCTTTAGTTGGATTAAGTCGTCCATTAAAATCTAACACTTTTTTGATTGTAGTTTTGTAAAAAAAGTACTGTAGGTAATGTTTATTTGTACAGTAAAACTAATTGAAAGCATTTTACTTCAAAAGGCTTATGCATAAACGATATACAAGAAACAGAAATTCAATCAATTTAATCAGATTTTACATTTTAACTTTTAAAATTCATGATTGTGATTGAAATAATTGGCATGCAACTGCACATCAGTGAACTCCTAGAAACCCATTCAAAACTTGGAATAATCACACTATAAGGACTTATTCAGTCATTAGGGTTTACACAACTACAGTGGTTTTTCCGTTGCGTTTTTGAAAAATTCTGCATACAGATGACAATGACAATCACACAGATCCACGAAAAAGACTAAAACCGCTGTATTATGCTGCCAGGCAAGTAGTTGGCAATGTCACTTTGTTATCAAGTACTCAAACGCGCCTATAGATTGAGGCTGCGTCTAAAATCCCCTACTCTCTTGATTAGGTACTTATTTTGAATAAGTCATTACTTCACGACCGCTTAAAAAGTACATTCTTTATACAGTATGAATGTTATCCGGCCATGTTGTCATTATCATGTGGCTTTTCAGCATCAGTTACATCACTTCACTGCCATTCATAAATCCCCTCCCGTGGCCTCATGGGATAGTAAAGTGTCCGTAGTATGCACACTTGAGAATCTCGATGGCAGTTGTAGGTCATCCGGGTACTGTGAATTCACACATACTTATTAAATCACATGCTATACTATATAGTAGGGAAACAAGCCATTTCAGATGAAATCACATTCTTCACAAATGTGTGTTTTTGTAGTTTTTCACAGAGATTATAACGGATAAACTTGCACTTTGAAAACCCATTTTGAAAGTCTGCATTTTCAGTCTCCCCAAAACGCTGTTGTCATGTAAACAGGGCTGATAGTGAAAAAAATTCCTGAGCCTGAACTTTTTTCCCTTGCCCCCCGAGAGGGTACTATGTACGCGACGCACTTTTAACACAACTTGTTGGCCCCTGGGCCCAAATATATAAACAGCCTAATGTATAACCCTGATCATCATTATTGACAAATGGCTCTTTTTTAGATATTTTCATTTTTGCATTATGCCCTCAGTATTATTCAAGAAAACACAGCATTTTCTTCTCAATATGTTCAGTGCCTACATTGACCTTATTAGCCCATCTTAGAACATTGCAAAATATGCACCATTCAACTGAAAAACTATAAAAAAAAATGAATATACTCATATCATTCATGATGAAAATAAAACTAAATGTCATTCTCCATGATTTCAATGAATAATCCACCTGGTCAACATAATGTTTTATTCATTGATACTTTTAATTGAATAATGCCTATCACTTGAAACAGTTTTGCTGATTTGTATTTATTAAAACGATGTATTTTAAATTTATATTAGTCTACATCAGTGGTTTTCAAACTTTTTTAAGAGCGACTCTCTTTTGTTTTCTTAAGTTGTCGCGACCCATAGGCATAATACTTATATAAAATGGCCATTTGACTGCATTCTCCATTAAACCACTAGATGGCACAAAAGTTCAGCTCAGCACTTTTCCACACAACCGCTTTTGATCATTGACGCGTTCGCAAATTCAAGTTGATTCTGCACTAATTTGATATAGGCCTATATATGGGAAGCTAATTAACTGGTTAACCGTTAACCAACAAGAATTATAACCAATTAATCGTTTGCTGCATGCTTCAAAATAGCCTACACTACAACTACACTATAAGAATATATAGGCCTATATATATATATATATATATATATATATATATATATATATATATATATATATATATATATATATATAATGTTTTGAGAGAGAAAAATCAGGTAGGCCTAAGTCATGTACAAGTCGCATTTAATTGCATCCAGAAAAAAACTGTATATAAAGCGAAATAGTGTACAAACATTATAAACACTACAGACATAGCTATTTTAGTTCCTCACTCCACAACAAATCCTTCAAAGTGAACAGTATTCAGAATGGATCAAGAATTAAAAATAGCCTACAATTAGGCTATAACTATATAAAGCCAAAACGAAATAATTTAATGAGAAACTGAAAGTAACCAGCTTTGGTCTCGTAGCCTGACTCCTCATTCGAATCCAGTTTCCATATTCGCGATGTAGCCTATTTCATTTGGATGCATAACAATTATTTATTATAGGCTTTGTACTTCACTCGGCCCCAATATTGATGGAAAAATCATCCTCTTCACGCAAAAATGTGCTTGGGAATAGAGACCTCCACTCCCGCTGGACTCAACGCATATATAGAGTGCAGCGAGGACTAGATTTGATGGCTGAGTGCGGTGCAGGCGGTAAGGTATTCGTGTGTGTGCGGGTGCAGGCGGTAAGGTAGGCCTATTCGTGTGTGTGCGGGTTTGCGGAAGAATAAAACTATTCATGGACTCCAAAATAGAAATTTCTAAAAAATTAAATAAAACATCAACAAATAAATTGTTATGCATCTATTGCACAAATCAACAAGAACAACTAAAACAAAATAAAAACGATTTAGCTACAGGCGCAAGCATAGGCAGAGTTTCTGTTTATAAATTGTTTTGCTGCGCTGTGCAATGTCACGAATAGGCCTACCTGTTTATTTCTAGAGCGGAATGGCCAAACAGATGCATTTAAGATAGAATCCACTCACCGCTCAAAACGTCTGAGTTTTTGCGCAGTTCTGAATCCTGAATGCTGGCAAATCCTCTGATTATAACAAATACAATTTATACATTATGGAAGATCCATTGCGCAGTCAGTTTTATTGATAACAGAGCTTTGTGAGATCGCGATCAACTGAGAAGTCATCTTTTTTTTTAATTATGAATGGAGCGCACTTTGCGCGCATTCTGCCACGCCAAACCACGCACTGGCTTGCTTTTACATTAAATTACTTGAAATAGGGTCATGGACGTACAGAAAAAAACGTTTTATAGCCTACTTTGATGCGGGCGGGAGCGGGAGAAGGTAACATCCGTCCCGCGCAGGTCTCTATATTTGGGAACACCACAGTGGAGCAGTGCTCACGCTGAATGGCAATTGTTGGCTTTTACTGACTATTTGAACTGAGCTGTGTAACTTTTTATATATTAGGTTAACTATTTTATTTTGATGATGAACTGACTGACTGCGATGTCAAGTTTGCAATGCTGGAATGTTTGTTTGAGTGCGAAGCTCTGGCACGAACGAGCAGAGGAAACATAAATAAAATACTCCGTCATGTTGGTCATACAAATAATAAGAGAAGGACATCGTTAAAAATTGCAAAGTGTTTACTTACATTGTGCTATTGTAAAATAAAGAAAACAAGATGTGCTTTCTGTCGTCTGGGTTTCCATTCCGTGAACTTGTTCAAGGAGAATCGCGCCTCACAAACAATAAACCAAACTCAGCAGCACTGTCACACATTTCTTTCTTTCTTTTGTTTGATCTGTTAATTATTTAAATCAATTATATTTCGCATATTTATTCCTTTTATATAGGCCTATCGGCCTATAGACTGATTTTATGAAAAATATTTATTTTTTATTTTTAGTGTAACTCCATTTTCCTTAAATTGTCCTGGCGACAATTGTTTTAATTCTCGCGACCCAGGGTTTGATAACCACTGGTCAACATCAACTTGTATTCCTTGTACATAACAATGAATGTGTCGGAGGGTAAGAGGATATTTGAATTATTTATGAATAAACTAGTGTTTTCTAAATCAGTGACGCAAGATCCTTAATAGAAATCTCCACTTTTACGTGAGAAATGCATCTTTACAGATATAATGAAAGAGTTTTTGGTTTGATTTGTTTTATTTCGTTAAGCAATCATTTAAATCTCTCCATCTATGTATTTAATGTCGGTAAGGCATGTATTGTTTTGAGGATAATTTGTTTCCACTGGATAAAAAAAGTGCAAGTGACGGCTCTGGCGCCTCTGTATTGCATTGTGCAAGCTTCCACTCTCCGCACAAACCAATGGATATGCGCCTATACCTTATTTATATCTGACGAATAAAAAATCTTCCCATTACAACTTAATTAATTAAACAGAAACGAAATCACTTTGCCATACATACAAAACGGAACTATTTTAATAGCTGAAACGATGTCTAACAGAACAGCACATATTCTCTTCCGTGCTTTTAAAAACAGACATCAAATAAACATTAGACAATCTTTTTTATTATTATTATTATTTTTTTAACATGGCACTAAAACGCCGCTGTAGACCAATAGCCCTATAACAAGAACCTAATTTTTGTTTTTTTTCAGCAGCCACAGTAGCCTCGCTGAAATCCGTGGTGCGAACGCTATCACCCCTGTGTAAATGAACGGCCAACATGTTTTTAGTTTCTGTTTTTGGTTGAAAACAGTGACGGGAAATGGTAGCAATATCTATGAGAGTAAAAAAAAACATGCACAGACAAATCCATATTGAACCCTGTGGCTTGTGACAACACATTAATGTCTTAAGATCAAATGATCGGTCAGCCTTTGGTGCGTTGGACATAGTGGTGTAAAAATTATATAAATACTGTTCGGTTTTTTGCACACACCGATCGTTTTGTGTCGAGACATCGATGCGTCGTCACGAGCCGCAGGGTTTAATATGGATTTGTCTGTGCATGTTTCTTTTCCTCTCATAGATTTTGCTACCATTCACATCCACGACTGACAGACTGCAACAGCTGGAGTTAACATCTTCATTTGTGTTGTACTGAAAAAACAAAGTCCCCTTTATCTTGGATGCCCTGGGGGTAAGCAGATAAACATCAAATTTAAATTTTTGGAACTATCCCTGTAACGGGGTTCGTTGGTGGAAGGAAGGAGGCGGGAACCGGCGAACGTCCAACACATTTTAATTTCCAAATAAATAAACAAAACAAAAGTAAACCGCGGGCTGCCCCTCACGGCCGACTGCCCGCAACCACACACACATACTAAAACGTGGGCAGCCCCTCACGGACGACTGCCCACCGACATTACCCACTCAAACGTAAACAAAACATAACATAAAATCCAGGCCTGGTCCTCTCTCGTCTTCCGCTGCCTTAGTTCCTCCTTTTATGCTCCCGTCACTCGGCCGCGAGAGGCAGAGACCGGTGTGACGCGCAGCTGGCACTCATTATCACTCGTCACCGGTCCGCTCTCGAGGTCCCTCGCCCCGCTGCTTGCCACAATCCCTTTAAGGACCTGACACCTCAAGCCAACGATTGGCTGTCGGCCAGCGGGCCGTGGTTGAGTGTCAGCGAGGGCTTTTTGGCCGATTGACCATGTTGCATCGGCGTTGGGACCGTCAGTGAGACAGAACTCTGATTGGCTGTTCAGCTTAGCAAATGAGTCATTTCACAAGAATAAAGCAAAAGAGATGACGGCACAGACAGAAGCTGTTCTAATCTTACCTGAGCATTCAATGCACAATATTTTCATAACAACATGAGCTGCCTGGAATAAACACTGATTGATATTCAAAATGGTAAGCAAGCGCTGCTTTGTGTACAGTTTGCATATCTGCAATCCTAGTTTCGATTGATCTTTTTGAAATATAGACTTTTGATACCTGCTGATATAGACTGTTATTTCCCTATACACAGAACGCATGTGTAAGTTGACAGCTGTAGTCTTTAAATGTTCAGACTGCAGGCAAATGTGGCCCAAATCCATGACAGTGCCATGAAAGTGTGAACAGCACAAACCACATGGAATCTGATCTTTTCCGTTCTGATTTGTGCCACTTCCATATGTGGTACTAAATGCGATACATGTCGGATGTTTTGCAATGTGACCGCAGGCTGAACAGTCATACTGGAATTCATGCGACTTTTAGGTTACTCTAGAGCAACATTCATCACAATTCTGTGCTCATGGGAGTCAGATTTTACATGTCCGAAGTTATCAAGAAAGGTAGTCAGTTGAAGTCATGTCCTAACTCATAAGTATTACAGTGAAAGCTCTACAAGCAAAGCATAAGGGCTTGTATCCTAAGTGTTTAAAAACTATTATTTTTTGTATCCTTGTCTTTGTTTTTTATATTGCCTGTGCACAAATTCGCTGGCTTTCGCAGCATATCACTCTGATAATACACGTGTAATCACTGGTTTTAATGCAGGACCATGATCTGGTCACACTGGAATCTGATATTGGCCACATTTAAAACAACAATGTGAACAGCTATTCAAAAAAAATCATATCTGAGCAGTACATCGGAAATTGAGCACTAAGGCTCGCAGTGTGAAGGTAGCCTTTGCGGTGTGCTTAGATGCAGCCGACGCGAGGTGACAACACATTCAGCTTTTGTTGCCGCTTGTTCTTTTACGTTGACTTGGTGTGTCATGATCTTTAGAGTGCATTCTAGAATTGTTATTTTCCTCTCCAGAATTGGACTTCTTTGCTGGTTTGCAATGCATCTATATCTTACACTGTTTCTTTCGACCGTTGATGCCTTGTTAGGGTGTGTTCACACCTGTAGTTCGGTTCTCTTTGTACTTTTGGACCGGACCAAAAAAAAAGAAGAAATAATACATTTAGTTCCCGTTCAGACATCCTTGATGAAAACCTGCTCCAGAGCGCTCTGGACCTCAGACTGGGGTGAAAAAGTGAAACGTTGTGAAAAGATTCCGGATGCACTGTAATACATTTAGTTCTTGTTCACTTATGGTGTTTGCACACCAAACGCAAATGTAATTATTTGAGAGAGTAGAGTACATAGAAAGTCTATGCAAAGATACGGATAGATGTGAATTAGCAATGGGCGACAAATCCCAAAGCAATTGCAGTGAATGCGCGATATTTGCCTCAACTGCGCAAGTTAACAAATTTCAACTCCAGTGGGAAATTCGCATGGCGCTTCGTCGGGCAAGCCAATCAGCGAAGAGCTTATTGACACGTGTGCCTCTGGATGGTGTTGTGAACTCAGACATGTTTGCATTCTGCCGTATTTGGGACTTCCACAACAGGTACAGAGCAGAAATACTCATCTCCAACAGAATTAATGATGGAAAACATTGCAGAATGAAATGTTGTTGTTGATGTCCGTGAAGACTTGTCTGGCTATCACCAGACCAAGCTCAGTTTAAGATTGAACATTGGTCTGGAGAGTCTGCTCTGTATTTTCTACTGCACAAGAGGTGTGATCAACGGGCATAGTTCAAATGACTCTGTACGCAATTGGATAGTCCTTCAACCAATCAGACCACAAGAGGCGTGATCAACGGGCAACAACCCATTGCTTCTCTATCTGTCAACGTGTTAAACCTGCCAATAGCATGCCAGGTGGATAAGCCAGTCTGTGATTGGTTCCCGAAAAAGAAGCAGAAGCAGAAGCAGAAGAAATGAATGTACAGTTTTCCCGACTAAATTGAAGGGCGAAATCTAATCGCCGGCAGATCAAGCTGGGTTTAACCAGTCTATGTGAAGACACTCCTCATCGTGCAATGTTTTTTTTGCGTGAGTGACTTAAAAACAAGTAATCCCGCAAGTAATCTAGAGCGAGTAACACCATTAGCGTTCGCACTGTCATTAACGCCGGACCTGAAGATACAAAACAAATCACAAAAAATGGCTTAAGTGACATATATTTTGACGGAACATCCAAAACAATGCTGCGTTCTGGGCTAAATGTGCTGGTTCTATGTGCGTAGATATGATGATATATGATGGCGCTGAGAACTCATGAAGACCTTATAAAATGTGTAGAGGAGTCAAGCAGGAATCCCTCCGTCACACACACAAACGAAGACCTGCAGCGAGGAGATGCGGTTTGGACGTCTGTACAGAACTGTGATGGGCAACATTATGACTATGACAAGAAAAAACAGGTATGCATTCTGTCCTTTGTAGGGTTGCATCTTGTGACTTCATGTCCTGTTTTTGTTTTGTTTACGTGCCTTTGGTCCGTGTTGCGTTCATATTTCAGTCGAACCGCACCAGAGTTCATTTGAAAGCGATCTCAAGCCACTTGTTTGGTGCGCACCAGGGTTCGGATGCCAGCGTTTACACTTACTCAAATGAACCACACTTACAGAGCAATCGCACCAGGGTTCATACCAAACATGCCAAATGTGAAAATCTGAACGTTACCTTCTTCCCCTGCTTTACACATGATCAGATGAGAGCTCTGCTATAAAGCAGAAGGAAAGAGAGAAAAACAACCCCCACAAATAGACAGGATTCTAAGAGAACACAAGAACTCGTCAGATCAATGAAGGGTGAGACGACATGATAGGTTCGTAAAAAGTATAATGTAGACGTGAGAGAAAGAGAAGCTCCATTAACGGCTCTTATGTTGGAGGTTTGCTTATTAGATGCTTATTTCTGTTTGGAGGGTCATTTTAGCAACAGCTGAAAAAACAAGGCAGAAAATCTTTTAATAGAATATGAAGGAAGATTAAAATATATTTTCTTATTAAGGATTCTGCAACTATTCTTTGAATATATGAAGAATAGCAACTAGAATCCTCTGTCAGTTGGGTTTAGATCAACAATGCCCTTGACTGACAGAAAGATTACCTTTTGCTGAAACAGTCTTTGGCAATATACAAGCATGGAAATGTCATTCACATCCATCAAGCTCCTGAAGTATATTCATGGGCTGTTTAAAGATGTTAATGCGCAGACATGTTATTTATTAACTGCGGAAACAGGAAATGATGAGGGACGCCACTCAAGCGCTATTCAGCTGTCAATTCTACATTGGGCTCAGTCACAACACAATGTCGTTGCTGTGTTACAATGACAATAGAGCAGCATCTCCATGGAGATATGGCTTGATTCTGATGTGAGTGATGCATGCCTATGCAAATGTTGTTGCTATGCTGCTAGGGTGTTGCTATGTGGTTACTAGTGCTTTTGGGTTGGTTGCTAGGTTGTTAGTAAATGCCCATCCTAGTTGGTCCCTAGTTATGCATCAATGTTTAATACTAAGGTTTGGAGATCTGCATCTGCAGGTTGTGTGCAAGCATAAAGCCAGCAGCCATAAGCAGCCCAGAGTAGATGAGAATTTGCCTGTCAGAATAGGATAGGCTTATGGAGGGGGATATTTGTTTAATAGCTATTTGAGGCAACCAAGAAAAATCTCAGCAGCAGGCGATATTTTTAGGGAAGATTATGGAATTACAACCTTGAACTGAAGTTGTCTAAGAATATTCTGTTCCGACTTGCTTGAGCAGATATTACAGGGATTCACAGAAGCCAACAAATTGAAAATATACAACTAGCTATGTAAAATAAATGGTATGAGAATGGCATATCATCTTGAATGTAGTCAAAAGGCACATTGTAAGCCTAAATCAGTTACATACATTAAGTTAAGAAATACATAAAGTTTAAGAAAGCAGAACTTGCAGGTTTTTATTTAGTACTCATGCATTTTAATTGCTCTCAACTTGAAATAATTGAGTAAACTAATCCATACATTTAAATTAAAATAATCAACTTATGTAGTGGACACTTGGCTAGCTTTAAATAGCTAATTCAATAAATGCTACCTTGCTAATTGGTAACACAATGCTTTGATGGCATTAGCATAGCATAGCACTTGAATGAGTACAGCAACATAAAACATTTAACATATATCTGTTCTCAAACTCATGCTCCACTCGGATGGAAATTAGCTGTAGCTAAATCTGGTGTAAAGCATCTTTTCTTTTGTAAGATTAATATATTTGCACATGGTCCCTGTCAAATAAATAATAAACTTAAACTCGTCCACCCCCCAAAAAAACCCAACATAACAGAAACTCTTCTAAACTAACATAGCAAAACATTAAACATGACTAAATCTCCACTTCACCATTAATCTTGCACAGAAAAAACCCCACTTAATTTTAGCATTTACTCTCCCTTTTGAGAGTCATGCAGAGCATGCTGGGAAATAAAAATTCCAGCCCAGTTTCAGCGAAATTTAAGTTTGTCTAAATTAAAAGAACCCAGTTCATAAAACTCAAAACAATTCAGATTACTCAAAATGCGTCAGTTTTTTTTAACTCAAATTATTATTATTTTTTTTAAATACTCATAAAAGTTCATTCAATTGAACTAATTAGTTTAATTTGAGTTGGGTCTAATTTGAGTGTTAGGGTTTACAGACAGACCATTTGCCCCACCCTAAAAACAGCCCTGTTGCCATTCTTTCTTTTTCTTTTTTAATTATTGTAGTTTAAAAACAAGTGATTTTAAACCATTTAAACGCAATATGCAGTAAAAAAATACTAATTTCACTATGTGTTGTCAGAGAGACTCGTGCACATAAAGCGTGTGGAAACTGAACTGAGTGCTTACTAACTGGGCTTGAACGGTTAAATACACATACTTATGTGTCAAAGTGACCATGTCTTTGCAAGTAAACACAGTCGTTTACGTCTTAAGTGAACCCTGTTAACAGTTGAGAAAGAAAACGCATCTGTGTAGCCGGTCTTAAAGTGACAGCGTCCAAATTTACCTGCTAAGGTTAATCAAACAACAAAAAAGAGAAAATCTCTCACTGCTCTTGAATCACTTTTGTAACTTTAATAAGAACATATTTAATTTACACGGTGAAGACTATGCAGTGTTTTTTTTTATACATTTGATTACTTAAAATTAAAATGTATGTATTCTTTTTTAGCTCTTCAGGTAGGTGTAATTTGTCTATTGTAGTTTGATTTTCTATGCCTGTAATTAGTTTCTTTGCTCTTTTTTTTATCACTGTTTACTTGTCTTCAGTAAGCTTGTCAGTTTAGTTTTTTAAGATATTGAAAATGGTGACAAGAATATGAAATTTCAATGGTATCAAAAAGGTTGATATCATGAAAACCTATAAAAAGTAACTATATGGTGATCTATAAAGTACTCAAGTACTCATACCTAACTCCCTGATATGTAAACAACGGGCACTGCATTTATTTAATCAAAAATACAATAAAACCGCAATATTGAGAAACATTATTACAATTTCAAATAACTGATTTTATTTGAATATGTTGTAAAATGTCATTTATTCCTGTAATAGTTAAGTATATGAGAAATGAATTATTTTATTTAGTAAGAATGCATTCAAATAATCAAAATAAGACATTTATAATGTAACAAAAGATTTATATTTCACATAAATGCATTTTTTTTCTGAAAAAATGTATTAGGATTTTCCCAAAAATATTAAGCAGAAAAAAAACCTATTTTCATCATTTATAAAGATAAGGACCCTTATTAATAAATGAGAACCAATAATAATTTATAATCAGCATATTAGAATGATTTCTGACGAATCATGTGACACTGACAAGACTGAAAAGATTCAGGTTTGCCAATAATTAAAAAATATATAAAAATAGTTAAATAATTTTAAATTGTAATAATATTTTACAATATTACAGTTTTACTGTATTTTTGTATTAAATAAGTGTAGCCTTGGTAAGCACAGGAGAAAAACCATCTTGTTTCAAACTTTGACCAGTTATATCACAGATAAGGTTTCTTTTGTGAGTTTTTGGGCCATTGAGTGAACAAGACCTGCAAAGAGACAAACACAAGAACAAAGAACAGAACAGAATAAACAACCACCAGAGACAAATGAGAAAACAGGCAAACAAACCACGCAATAATACAAAGCATAACCCTCAAATAGCCGTCTTCTAAACAGAAAGAAAAGCAATCAAAAACAGAGAGAAAAAGAAGGGTGTAAATAGGGAGAAAAAAGTGTGCGGCGCTCTGTCAAACTATAGAATGTGTAGGAGTCGATCTCGCACCATCGCATGTTGAAGGAGATGTGAAGTCCACTGTCAAACTCAGTGAGCACTTCACAGTCATAATAACACAGCCTGCTGTGTGGGAGTAGAGAGTGGCCATCACCGCAAGAGCGATACGCTGGGTAAACCTGGATGAGCGGATTCAGAGAAAGAGGGAAGGATTCCTGGGAGGGTTTTATTTCACTCAGCTCAGGCAGGCTGAGAGCGACCTCTCTCTTGCTCTTCTCTTTCAAGTCCCACTCACTCTCTCTCTCTCTCTCTCTCTCTGGTTTTGTGACGGGCCGCAGGGACGGCCGTATGACTGGCTGGCTGGAGGGGATGCATTCAGTGCCAGCGTGGATGAGAGATGAAGCAGGGGATTCCTCACATGTGCTGGGTTTGTGTAAAGTAATACTTCATCCAACATGGGAATTCTGTCATTCTCATGTTGCTCCAAACCTGTCTGTGACTTTCCTTCTTCTGAGAAACACAAAAGTGGATCTTAAAGGGTTAGTTCACCCAAAAATGAAAATTCTGTCATTAATGACTCACCCTAATGTCGATCCACACCCGTAAGATCTCCGTTCATCTCCGGAACACAGTTTAAGATATTTTAGATTTAGTCCGAGAGCTTTCTGTCCTTCCATTGAAAGTGTATGCACAGTATACAGTCCGTGTCCAGAAAGGAAAGAAGAAAGGTATGAAAAACATCATCAGAGTAGTCCATGTGACATCAGTGGGTTAGTTAGACTCTCTTGAAGCATCGACAATACATTTTGGGCCAAAAATAACAAAAACTACGACTTTATTCAGCATTGTCTTCTCTTCAGTGTTTGTTTTCAATCCGTAAACAAAGATTTGAACGGTTATGAATCATCGACTCATGATTTGGATTGCGTGTCAAACTGCTGAAATCACGTGACATTGGCGATCCGAATCATGAATCGATACGCTGATTAAAAAAACAAACAATGTTTGAAAAGCAATCAAAAACAGAAAAGCAATCAAAGCAATCAAAAACAGTTTGAAGAAGACAATGCTGAATAAATTCGTAGTTTTTGTTATTTTTGGACCAAAATGTATTTCCGATGCTTCAAGAGATTGTAACTATGTATTGTCACATGGACTACTCTGATGATGTTTTTATGACCTTTCTGGACCTGGACTGTATACTGTGCATACACTTTCAATGGAAGGACAGAAAGCTCTCGGACTAAATCTAAAATATCTTAAACTGTGTTCCGGAGATGAACGGAGGTCTTACGGGTGTGGAACGGCATTAGGGTTAGTCATTAATGACATAAATTTCATTTTTGGGTGAACTAACCCTTTAAGCTAAGGCCCAGTTTACACCTGGTATTAAGATTTGGTCATTCGGATCACAAGTAGTCATTCCCGTTTACACCTGGTGTTTTGATCATCTCTTTTGTCCACTTTTAACCACTTCTGTCCTGATTTCTTCGAGGGGAGGGTAAATGAATGAACCTTTTCAGAAATTTCAATCTAATGGACAAAATAAGCTTGCACAATTTACATATGAATGACAGAGATGACAGAAAAACACGGACAACATCAGCTTTAGTTTCCAAATCAGGAGTGGTGAGAGAACATTGTGTTTGGTGTTTTTTTCATCTTCAAACCAAACTTGGGTCTCCAGCCGACAAAATGTTTACTCATTAGGTCAGTCGTTGGAGAGTAGATAGTCTTTAAGTGGCTGTTTGAACACATTCGACCACATGAGCGTCTACAGTACAAAAGCAATCCAGTCAAATGCATTTGACTACCTCTGGAAGTGATCCAAAGTGGACAAGCTCAAAGCGTTTTAGACCCTGTTTCCTCTTGTAATTTAGGTTGTCCACTTGTGATCCAATCAACCAAAATGCATCTTAATAGCAGGTGTAAACAGCGCCTAAATGTCCTGGTCTAAGCTCATCATGCTCCAAAAACAGACCACTAAGCGGAGTAATGTCTTCTGCATTACATTCAAATTTTTCCATACGATACACAGAGAAAAATTGGTTCTTCAGCAATTCTTCAATGGTTCTTTGGGGTGGTTGAGTTGCTATATAGCACCACTGCCATGTATTGTTCTTTAAAGGTTCTCTAAGTCTCTCTTAGTTTAGTTAAACATTAAAAATCAAGTCAATTAACTTTATTTATATAGCGCTTTTAACAATGCTGATTGTTTCAAAGCAGCTTCACAGTGTTAAACAGGAAAGTAATGCAACAGAATATATTTCAATTATCTACAGTGACAATGTGGGCTTTAGATCAGGAATAAGATCAGTCATTTAGTTTATATGGTTAATTCAGTTTAATAATTCGATTTATTTGGATATTTAGTTGAAAAATGTATTGTCCCCAACTGAGCAAGCCAAGCCAGAGGCGACAGTGGCAAGGAAACCAAAACCCCATCAAGGTGACCCAATGGAGAAAAATAAACCTCGGGAGAAACCAGGATCAGTCGGGGTCCCAGTTCTCCTCTGACCAATTCAAATACAGTGTATTTCCTGAAGATGACATGGTTCTCAACCTTTTTGCCCTCAAGGCCGCCCTACAAATAAATATTCCAGGACCCACACACACGACTTTCTGAAAAGCATAAAAGTGTTTCAAAGCAGCTTTAACTATTGTTGTAAATTCTCATTCATAGCAAACATATGAGCGGGGAGTAGCATATCTAAAATCTAAGGAGGACAATGGGGTGGTGGGATGCAACAAGACAGTCAAGTTGCAGTTTAAATTATGTGGAAGGAGGAATACAATTGTAGGATGGTAGAAAGATGGTGATTGGCTGTAGTCTTTGAATGAATGTACATCTTATCTGTACAGCCCCTCTAAAGATAGGTGCTATATAGCACTTAAAGTGGTTCCCCTATGATTATAAGCCAATGAACCACGTTTAGTGCTATTTCTGTCAGGACCACTATTGTCAAACATGATTGATTGACTATTAGCATATAGTTTGGATTGCCGGTATGGTTCTGTTCTGGACAATAACTCCCTGCGCATCCATGCAACCTAGCATGGATAAGAGCAGGAAGAGCAGCGAAAACCCCCCTTAGGGTAAGCAGAAAAGAACCAACATAATGTATTGCAGATATCATTAACGTTGATATTTAATGTACAAAATAATTCAGGAATTTAGTCTGATCAAGGGGAATTAGAATACCAAATTCTGACTGACAAGAGGAGGAGCTGGGGGTAGAGGAGGGTAAATGAGCTCCGGAGAACACAATAGCTGCTGATAGTACTGAGGAGCTATATATACTGTATGTATGCGGTGATAGACGTCGTATTCCTATAGGTAGACGTGATCAGCTGACAGACAGCTGAAGCGAGTTGGACTAACGTGATCTGCCAGAACTTACGCTAACGCTTGACTTAGCACTATTTTGTGTAATGGTGTAGCTCTGTGTGAGGAACCTTTGTGTTTTTTCAGGGAATTATCTCTTGCGCAATCAAACCATATCATTCATGTCTCCTTAAAACCAATGCAGAGCCAACACAATCGCATGGCAATTCATAGCTACTTAATTTTTTGGCAAATTGTTGGCTAAATTGTATTAATTCTTATAATCTCATACGTTTTCGTATTCTCTGCCTACCAGTGATGGTGGGTTGGGGTGGTCCTTCATGCTTTTAATTATAAAAATCATACATTTCTGTATGATCAAATGAATTCATATGAAAACACCACCTTGTAAAATAGTTTTCCCATGAGATTTTCCCCATGTTTTCCAATGAGATTGGGTTGGTAGATCTAAATAAATGATGTTGAACTTGCCACAGCAGGTCTTCATATGGCATATTTTAAATGACACAAATGCATATGAGTTTTGAGGGCTGCAATGGTAGAAAAATTCATTGAATAAATGGCTTTTTCACACCAAGGTCAATAACTATAATGATAACAGCACAGAGAAACAATATAGTTGGAATCACTTTCAGAATGATTTTCCCAGCTGATGATGAACAATAAAAAGATTGACAGCCAATCAGAATCCATCGTGCTTTAAAGAGCTCAAGCATTTAAAGTGACAGACGACAAAACTGCAGCGAATGCTTAGAATAAATAAAGCTATTGTCCACTGGTGTGGATACTGTATAGTTATTGTTATAGTGGTTACACTTTATTTTACAGTATGTGCACTTCCAGTGTACTTACCCTAGGTAATATATTAGGCAACCACATGGGTTAAGGTTAAGCTTGGGTGTAGGTTCAGGATTATTACCCAGTTATTTTAATTACTATAATAAGCACAGTGTATGTATATGCGGAACAAGGCTGTAAAATAAAGTGCTACCATTATAGTTATTGGTGTGAACAAGCCTTAACAACTTATATTTCAAGCTATCGTATGGTTCCAAAAAGACTTGAAAATACAGATACAATGCTTTTATTGTGTGAAAAAGAGCAGCTTCTGTCACTTTCCACAGAAAACGAAAGGTTTGGAATGACACAAGACCACAGATTTTCCATTTTTGGTTGGAGTATCTCTTTTAGCAACTCTATAGATTATGCTGGAGTTTAACCAAGATAACATGAACATCAGCACCAAATGGTAAAACAACAGAACAGAGCTGGCGGCACAGGAAACGTGTGCATACACACACAGAACTACCATCAGCACAACAGGAGCCTGATACAAAACCAGGTACAAGTCTTATAAACATCCACCCACGCATGAAAAAAGCCTGTTTACAAGTTTGTGTGTTGTGTGAGCAAAAAGTTCAAATCCCAGACAGAAAAGTGGGCTTCAAAAACACTGTGCCGCTGTTCTAGCATTCATTATTTTTCAGGTATGTCCTCAGGAGCACAAGTTTCCACAATCCCCGCGTTGTTTTGTCCCCCTGGCTCTACCTTTGTAAAAAAACACACACACATACACACATATACGCCCACCCGCCTGTCCCTTCTAAGTCACTCTAGTCTGAACAGTTAACGTGCATGCGTGGAGGCAAGGTCAACCCTGTGCGGTCCTGCATTATCCAAACCCCCGTAATATAACTGGGTGGAGAGAGCGTGGCCGTGACAGATAGAAGCTGACATGGCTGGAGAGCAAACAAACGGGCTTGTTTGTGCTGATTTGAGTGGATGGAGGACAGCAGAGAATGAAAGACAAAAAAAATCATCAGGCACCCAGAGGCTGGCATTAACAGACCTTGCCCATTGAGATCTATCTGTTGTGAAGTCATGCTGAAGTCTCCTCAATTCCTTCTGAGAAGTGACCTTGAGTTCTTCTTACTGAATAGGGCAGCGGGAAATGTCAGGCTAACTAGGACCATGGTTGACAAAGTAGATTGCAAGTTTATACCGCATATTTAGCTTCAATTATCAATCAGAATTTTTTGATGAAGTCTCTGTATATACAGCTTGGAAGAGCACAATAACATGGTTCAAGAAGTCCACAGAAAAATCGATTGCTAGCGAGAATGAATAAACCTTTCAATGCAGAGCTACTATGAGTTCTGAGGGTGAAATTGAGAAAATAAATAGATGAAAACACTTTCAGAACCAAGGCTGTTCAGAAAGCAGGCTCTCACTATAGTGCTCTATGCATTCAGGGGCAAAGAACAGAAGACATCGTTCTCATTCTTCTATTGCAAGGATTTCACAAAAAGTTGTTGATTATCTGCAAATTCCTAAACGGCTGTAGCAAGGTCACATGAAATGAATAAACCAGGAGCGGATGAGAGCACCACTATTTTTGAGCATCTTCCACTGCTCTTTTATGGTGCACAACAAATTCTAGGTAGCACTGTAGAAAACAAAGAATTTTATTTTGTACAATAACTGAAAGAGCCGGTAATGTCACGTTCTGCAAGTCGCATCAATAACTGAGCACTAATTCTTTAATAACGGCTCTTTTGGTCCTTGCGTAAACTGTTTTACTGACTAATTCTCAATTCCTCCAGGATTTCAGGAAGTAAATAGCAGAAGAGGAAGTGCCGTCTTTGGTTCATTTACTCAAGTTGGCGGTTGGATAAGGTGTGTCATGAGTCATGTGCTTGAATCTCTTAAATAACAGCACACAGACCTGGAAGGCAATCCTCACACCGTCTGTGTATTAATAACTCTTCAAGAAACATCAGACGTTTTGAATATGACCGAAACGAAGCCCTACATTTTTTTTTCTTGTTTCACTCGGATATCCACCAATACAGAAAGACAATTTCAACTTCCGTTTCATGGAAACTAATAATAATAATAATATTAGCAAAATTTGGTCTTTTCTGTGATAATGGGCCCTAACTTTAAGTCAAGTCACATTTATTGATACAGCGCTTTTGACAATGCAGATTGTTTCAAAGCAGCTTCACAGTGTTAAAATAATTCTGCAGAATTTGATTCGGCTGAAGAAAACAGTGATGTCATCCAGCTCAGTTCAGTTCTCATATAGTGTCAATGCGGGCAGATCAGTAATACTGATGAATATTTAGTGTTTCCAACTAAGCAAGCCAAAATTCAAAGGCAAAAGAGGCGAGGGTAATAAAATAAAATGCTAGAACGAGAATATCCACCCTCACACACTGTACATTATTGCAGCTCCTCTATTCCCAGTCTGTCTGAAACGCGCTGATTTCTACAAAGCCCCTCCTTCTGAAAGCCCAGAGCGCTCTGATTGGCCAGCTGACCCAGTGCATTGTGATTGGCCAGCTCAAACGTGTGTCGGAACACCCCTTACCATAACTGCGAGCTTCAGCGTCCACGGCTTTAAACAATTGTAAACACACAAAATAATGTTGTTGGATTCTGAGAATCTGGATGATCAAGCCTATCGATCGGAGCCAACTTTGCAAGCACGACTTGAGCAGAGCGTTTCACAGTGGTAAGTAGTCTTTTGTATATAGCCAGGGTTTGAGGAAGTAATGGACTTGGATTGAGGAGTTTTAGGCAGGTCTGGTTTATTGTTCTCGGTTAGATAGAATAAATCCCTTTGTGGGAGACCATGAGCTTTGCGACTTTGCAGATCGTATACACGCACAAACCCACATGACCCCTTTGATATGTCCTGTCTTGATATGTGTCACAATTCAGTATAACATGGGAGAAATCATTTTCACTTGGATGGAATAGGGTGTGAAGACACTCACTGCTCAATGCTGGGAGACAGGTAGAGTTTCGGAAAGACTTGTGTGGCTTCAGCGTCTTCAAAGCTCACAGAAAGAAGCGCCACATCCTCTCCTGGATCCAGTGCTGTGTCCTGAGAGAGGAATAAAGCAAAATAAATATTTATACATTGTTGTATGTTGTCAACTTGTATGCGGTTGGCAAGATATCACAAAAGCATGCCAATGCTAAACCTATTAATCGGTTCTTTTTTGCTTTTTGAGATTAAGAGCATTGAGCAACAACTGTGTCTGCTTAGTGAAAAAAAAACATGCATCTAAAAATGTTCAAGATAATATGTCAAATTAATGCAAATTCTGTATGTTTCATATTTCTTTGTGTCATAAAATAGACATGGACTACCCTGACTGGTGGGCGGTGAATATTTGGTTGTGGACAACAGATCCGATCCAGAATCATTCATTATTGTATACGCATCAAAGCATAGAATAAATAAAAGTCTTAGAGATATTGCTAAGACACATTTTGATTTCTGCATTAGCACCGCCTACGTACTGATACATTATAGGAATGGTCAAGTAATCATATGCTTGGTAAGACAGCAGAAATTGATATTTATATATATATATATATATATATATATATATATATATATATATATTAGTATTTTGGGAACTTTCATACAATGCATGAGCATAGCACTAAGGATAGAAAGCGTGATAGAAATTGGGAAACGTTGAAGGCCTTTAGCTGGCAGACAGACCAGCCCGGCTGGTGCTGAGCAACTTCTCATCTGAAGGTGGTGTGGGATTTTGGCAGGAAAAGACTACAACCAGAATTCACGCTGAATTAGCTTTAGCTTCAGCTACGGCCACATCTGCCAATCTCAAGCTTATCACATCAGAAGTTTCCGGAGGGACTCTAGATGATACTTTCTGTTCCTGTGCTGTTTTCCTAGAGCTAGGCCCTGATGCACGTCATTAGCACCGTGGCGCTAACGAAGGGCTTTAATCAAATGTCTTTCAGTCGGTTTGAACTCATCCATTTGTGATAATTGCTGCCTGCCGTGTAACCTCTGCTCCCATTAGAGCGAGCCGTGTGCGTTGGATATGTGACGTTACCAGTTAGAGGGGACGTGTGCGGGATAAGCTAACGCATAACTCAGTGAGGCACATTGAGGTCTGGGGAGAAACCGCGAGCTCAGCCTTGATATATGTGAATGGGACACATATTCAGCAGCAGCCTGACAGTCTACTTGATGTTATATCAAACCGCTTCTCTCATCTCTAACAGAATTGTACTGCTCTGGCTAGTCCAATTATGAACGCCAACATTTATCTGCTACATTAGAAATGCATTTTAAATACATTAAAATCTCCAAAACAACAAATGTTCCAATTTATTATGATCACAGTCAAGTCTTACAAACACTACAAGACTTGAGTTTTGTGTTTTTCTGGTGTGATATTTGAAGCAATGTTGGAAAACAACATGTATTGGCATTTTGAACACAATCGACAATGATGCATTAAGTCAAGATTGTGTCGCTAAAATTGTTTCTATGTATGTACTTGCATAGAATAGTGTTTCCTGGCCTAAGATGTTTACGCTGATAAAAAAAATAGACAAAAATAGAATGGTATGGTATAGTAATTGCTTTTCTGCCAGGACATCATCCGTCACATTTACAGACATTTATTTTAACCCTTAAGCACAAAACAGGTAAAACACCTGTGAAAAATCAACATGGAAAGGACTATGGAAAGGAGTGTAGGTTATCTTGTTGAGAGCCGCTCTGTGCTGCACAAACAAGTGTCTACCGTGTGTTGTGTGTGGTTTCGGTATTGTACAGCGATGGAGAAATGAGCTGTGTGTCATCTGAAGTTTTTAGATCCAGTCACTGTTCTCCAGTGGAGCTGCTCCAGTTTATTTTTTGTGTTCTTCACACGACTCAAATGCTCCACTCGCTACCCAGCTGCTTCCAGTTAATGAAGATTTGATGGATGAACTTGAGGCTCAATTGGATTAATGTCGTGTTAAAAGACTTTTCAGTTTTATAGACAACACCATCTTTGCTATTACTTTGGCCACTGTTGTAACGGTTACTGGTAAGAGAATACGGGCTTGAGTTGCTGTGTGAACGGGACATTAGAGACTCACACCTGTAAGTAAATGCGGTTGTCAATCTCAAAAGCTGACAGTGTGAGCCTTAAAGGGTTAGTTCACCCAAAAATGAAAAATTACCCCATATTTACTCACCCTCAAGCCTTCCTAGGCCTTCCTAGGTGTATATGACTTTCTTCTTACAGACGAATACAATCAGAGTTATATTAAAAATGTCCTGGCTCTTCCAAGCATTATAATGGCAGTAAATGGCAAAATTTGAAGCCTAAAGAAGTGTATCCATCCATTATAAACGTGCTTCACATGGCTCCAGGCGGGTTAATAAAGGCCTTCGGAAGCGTATCGATGGGTTTTTGTAAGAACAATATCCATATTTAAAAATGTTATAAAGTAAAATATCTAGCATCCGCCAGACCACGTTCCAGATTCAACTCTATTCAACTTAAACACTGCCATTATAAGATTAGCCAAGACATTTTTTATTTTGTTTTATTTATAACTTGTAATATTGTATTTGTCTGAAAGAAGAATGTCGTGAACTATAACTTTAATCCTGGGTATTTATATGCTGATGTCTTTATTCCTAACCCTGAGATAACATTGTAATTTGCGTATTTTCAGCACTGTCATTGATTGGATGAATGAAGCATTCAACCTGATTGCATATTGTCGACTGTGCTTTCGAGTTTTTCCTGAACTTTTCGGACTAGAGTATAAAGGTAAGAATGAAAAGGTCTCTTCTTCACAACAACTGATGTGTTTTCCATCACCATTTGACATTTCCCCCCTCTAACGCTGAAGTTTTTTTGTGACTGTCCAAAGGACATGAATATGAGGCATGCGATTGGTTCTCTGTTGCTAAGCATTGAGCTGTAACATTCTAACACCACACCACATTATTTCATGCAAGTTTGGCACCACAATGCGGGGGTTGACTCCACTTCTGAATTAAATGTTTCTCAAACTGGGGTTAAAAGCGGGGTTTAGAACGATGATAACCTAGGGTTAAGCGCATTGTGAAAAGCCCTATTTGTGTTGTGTTTTAGGTGTTGAAGTAAATGTAAAACTTAACAGAAAAGGTACTGGTAATTTTCTTGTTTTTCTATTGATTTTAGTTTTTTTGTTACAGTATACAGTTCTGGTCAGGATTATTGGCACCACTGGCTTTAAAAAAAACAATCTGCATTGTTTATCCCTTTTGATCTTTACTTCCAAAAATTCGCAAAAAATTTACCTTTCATTGAAGTAAAAGAATTTAAAGGTGGGGGGTAAATCACATTATGAAATAAATGCTCCAAAACATGTTGGCCATAATTATTGGCAACCTGTTATTAAATACTCTTTGCAACCTCGTTTTGCCAAGATACCAGCTCTGAGTCTTCTCCTCTAATGCCTGATGAGTTTGGAGAACACCTGACAAGAGATCAGAGCCCATTCCTCCTTACTGAATCTCTCCAGATCCTTCAGATTCCCAGATCCATGTTGGTGCTTCTTCTCTTCAGTTCAGCCACTCATTTTCTATAGGTTTCAGGTCAGGGGACTGGGACGGCCATGGCAGTTCACTTTGTGTTCATTTTGATGTTTGTTTTGGATCATTGTCCTATATGGAAGATCCAACCACAGCCCATTATACGATTTTCTAGACAACCGAATCCGGACCGTTTTGAAGTTCTAGTCACGTCTGACAACTGAATATGCTGGAGTTTGTTTTTGGATGAGTGAGGAGGATTTTTCTTGAATCCCTCCCAAACAACATGTGGTGATGTAGGGTTTTTTGAGGCTTTCTGACCCCAAGACTCAACTAATCTCTTCAATTCCCCATCTATGACCCTTGGAGAGTCTTTGGCCACTCAAACTCTTCTCCGCACAGTGCATTAGGATGACATAGACACACATCCTTAGAAACATATTTAGTTGAAACTGATGGTGGAAATGGGGATTTTCAATGCTTAAGCTATTTTCTTAAAGCCACTTTCTATTTTGTGAAGCTCAAAAATCTTTTGCTGCACATCAGAACTATATTCTGTTTTACTCATTGTGATGAATGATTAAGGGAATTTGGCCTTTGTGTTTCCTCATATTTATACTCCTGTAAAACAGGAAAAAAACATTTATTTCATAATGTGATAAAAAAAAGATCAAAAGGTTAAACAATACAGATTTATTTCTACAGCAATCTTTCTTTATATTTACCCAGGGGTGCCGATAATTCTGACCACAACTGTAATCTTACACTAAAAGAGTGTATTGATATATGTTTCATGTTGTGTTTTGTAAGCTCATCATTATGCACTACTGTAAATAGGACATATTGGTCCAGTAGATTTCAAAGCCCTGTGAAAGGAATGTAGCCTTCAAGACTGAGACTGGAAACATCCAAACAGATAAGCCTCACAGCATTTAAAATCATACTTGTGACTCATAAATTCAGCAAGAAAGCTTGAGTTCATTACTTTAGATGATTTGAAAAAAATTCAAAATATTTTACTAGCAGGACGGACCTTCTGGGGCTAGAAAACCTAATTTTTTATAATAAAAAAAAACAGTTGATAATTCAGTCAGCAGAATGGAGCTGCTGTTGAAAAGCATCTATTTGATGAAGCTCTGAGGGCAAACGTGTGAATCTGATGAACACAAGAGGAACAAAATGTCAAGCGCAAAGCTGATGGCTACCCTTGTCGTCTGTCTCTTCTTGCTCTTCATCAGATGCTATCATACGGCATGGACCTGAGCTGGGGGTAGGGGACGTCTACATCCCAAGGTGTTGCTTGATTTAATCAGCTTTCATCAGTACATCGTAATGTATGACCCATGTTCTCGGAGACATAATTCATTCTTGCTGATGGGCATTGGTTGAATTGTTGGGTTATGGCTGCCACAAGAAGAAGGAGATGGAGCCGAAATATTCTCGCATGACTGGTATTTGTATTGGAACCAACACTGAATATCATTGTGAAGATGTTCTCTAATGAAGCAAACATTAGTTCAATAAAGTAAATATCTATGAAAGGCTGTGTATTACAATGACCTACAATGAATACATTTCAAATAGGAAAATAATTATTTGTCAAGTAAGATAAATATTGGCTTTTTTATTTTTTATCTTTGAATGTGGCTCAAACTCATTTTAAAGGCACAATTATTTAAATTTAAGGATTCAATGATGACAAAGGCAAAGGTCAATAAAATGTTGCAAGCTCCAGCATATTTTATTACAATGAGAAGCAGTCCCAAAATATAAAATGTTTGACGGAGTATCGAGAAACCAGTAGCTAATGATGTATTGAAAAGTCAATAACCAGTCTATTGGAAGCAGTCTATTGTCTTTAGCATCAAGTCACTTTTTTGCTTATGAAACCCATTTGATAACACAATATATGCACTTTCTTCTAACTTACTTTGATAATAAAGCATCTGCCAAAGCAAATTCATGTAAGTGTATAATCAATGCTGCACCACAAACACAGCAGCCTTTTACAGTTGAACCAAAACAACGAGCTTATGCTGCGTTCACGCCAGGTCATATCCATGATTATGAGGTTACAACTAGGGTTAAGCGATGTCTACCAAATTGGCATCAGACCATGTCTACAGTAAAACATTGCTATGGATGATGACGTTTCAGCCGTGTCCTAACTAGACGCGATGCGGATTCCAGCGTCAAGCAATTTGTCTGTCCACACCAGACACGACTACGAGATGCAACAAAATCAATCAAAAACCACAGCCAATCAGAACAGCGTGTGGGCGGGCTCTCGTGGCAAGTGTACGGCACCAAAGATTAATCTTGACGGCACTCGCAAGGAAATGAATTAGAACATAATCAAATTGACAAATATTACACCATTAAACATAACTAAATATATACTGAGTTACTAAAACAATCTATGTCATAGAAAATACTTGTTTGTTCACACATGAACATTATTGTTTCCATTTTTCAGGATATGAGGTATAATATCCATTGTTGCTTTTAGTCCGTTACAAAGTTGGGAGCACTAAATGATATTTAAAGTCACATTACACGCTTTTAATATTTAATAAAGCACATAAACATTACCTGAGATTATCATTGCCATGTTTTGTGTTATTGTTTCAGTCGCAACGTTGCAGAAATATAAACGTTTCTAAAATAGAATCATCGCGTGTGATGGACTAACCCAGCAGTTTTTTAACCGAACCAAAGATTTTACCCAACATTGGGTTAAAACAACCCAGCATTTTTTAGAGTATATAATCCGATCGTAACCGGACTAGTAGCACAATTGGAACAAAAAAGTCACATGTAACCATGTCAATCGGAATGAATTTGCCAAATCTGATTCAAATTGAATTCGGATTGAAAGGGGTGGTTTATTCCTTTTGTAATCCGATCGAGAGGACATGTAAACACAGGAAAGTACTGGGCAATGACGTAGAAAGAGGGTACACTCTAAAAAATGCCGGGTAAAAAACAACCCAAGTTGGGTTGAAAATGGACAAACCCAGCGATTGGGTTGCTTTAACCCTGCGGTTAGGGTTAGGTTAGGGTTAAAACAACCCAATTGCTGGGTTAGTCCATTTTCAACCCAACTTGGGTTGTTTTTTACCCAGCATTTGTAATGACTTTTAAATAAAGTGTCATAAATGATTGTCCTGTCATTCTAAAATTCTGTTTCCATTCATCGTCTGTAAAGTGGAGCAGGACAGCGTCCCACCAGTCCTGGTTTCGCACTCTTATCCTTAGATGTGGGAATGGCCGTTTTACTGTTTGATAAATATAAGCAGCACGGCATAATGTGCTCGTCGTCTCCTAATTAGGACCCGAAATTGAAAAATATGAAGTCAGCTTTTTAAAACATAGAAAACGATGATGGTTGTGATCAGAAGCTTGTGACATAAATGCGCACATCGACCTGAACACTTTATTTAGCGCACACTACGTTCAGATTCATCAATCGGAATGAATTCATTCAGATTGCAGTAAAAAGTGTCCATGTAAACATAGCTACTTATTAAACCAAGTATAAAGAGCATATATGTGCTTTGGGCAAAATGCTGCTTAAATATGAATATGAAGGTGCATCATTAAAACATGGTCTAAAAGGTTCTCGGTAAAGAACTAATGAAGAGGACAGTGATGACTAATGAGTGTTTCAGTGACCCTTAGTCTAGGACAGCGAGAGAGGGAGTAGTGTACAATCCCAAACCTCCTCTTTAAACCAGTGAGTCAGTGTCAAGGAGTCGGGGGTAGGGCACAGGGCTCAAGGGTGCCCCGGGTGAGACCCTCACGTGGGCACCCACTCTGCTTTCTTTTATGACCTCCCCGCGGGTGCTTGCCATACTGCATGTCGTGACATCGTAGAGATGTGACAGCTGTCTCCAAGCCAAGAGCTGTCTAAAATCAAAACTTGAGGTGAAGTTGATTTGTTTGACCCCACTATAAGAACAGACGGGACTGAATTGCTCAGTGTTCTCTGTGCCATCTCATATGGAAAGCACAGAGACAAGAGTGGTCAGCTACAACCACGGCTGAGAAGAACAGGTGCTTTCCATAAAACCACAACATTCAACATTACCTAGTACCAATTCATAACTATAATTTAGTCCACTCCAAATAGTCATTTCAAGACAGGTTCATTTATAAAGTGGTTTACAAAACACTATATTTTAAACCTGAAACGCTACATTTATTAACCCCTTACCCCACACCCCCAATTTTGGCAAGTGGGGCATAAATAACACCCAAAATAAAAACGTTTCTGCTCATAAGTTATTACGAATAGGCACATAACCTACATATATTTAAGAAAGCCAACACTTTAATGTGGAGATATATAAGCTCAATATTAAGAATATATTTTTTAAATGTATAAAAATATGGTTTATCTGTGTTTTAGAACTTAGAAACACAATAAAGCTGAAGTCACAAGTCTGCTCAATCTTAATTTCTATTAAAAATATGCATTTTATGAAGCATAAGACTATGTTAGAGTGTGTTTTTAGAGAAGGATGATAAGATGCTAATGAATTTTTTATTGCCCTATAAACACTAATTTGCAGTCTATTGTCTAATGTCTGATGAGGTGAACTGCTCCATTCACGTTCAGTTGTTGTCACTCAACATCTCTGCCGGTATGAGACTTAATCGTCATTCTTCATTTCTTGTTACACTTTTGTTTGTATTCAGCCATTATTCGCCTTTATTCTGGCATTACATGGCTTGCCCCTCTACACCACTTTCATCCCATTATACATTAATCCACCTATTATCTGAAGTTTTTCTAGAAAGCAAAAACAAGTATATTCTCTTTTAACAAATTAATTTATGGAATAGAATTTGCTGCTGGCATGACGGGTGCATTAGAGCTAAAATTAGCATCATGCTACATAACACAATTTAAAAGATTAATATTACACTTTTACTCAAAACTCACTTTAAACCACAAACGAGTGTTTGTATGAACTCCTGATTGCGATCTAATGTGGATTTTAGTCATTTAATGTTGTTGAAATATGTATATTATGAAATATAGCCTTTCATATGAAGCTAATTGCTACACCTGCTTAGCATTTATAATATAAACATCCATTATTGATATGAAAATCGCGCTAATCACATGAAAATCACACACAAACCTTGTCTGGCTAACATCAGACCAAGCTCAGTTAAAGATTGAACAATGGGGAGTCTGCTCTGTATTTTCTACTGCACAAGAGGTGTGATCAACGGGCATAGTTCAAATGACTCTGTACGCAATTGGATAGTCCTTCAACTAGGCGTGCTCTGATTGATCGGCAACCGATCTCTATCCGCCGATAATCGCTTTGGGATGATTGATCGGCGGTCTCTAAAAAGGCCGATCTCATGAACCGATCGCATACTGACGACACATAAAAACCTGTGCCTGCCGTGAGAGCTAGGGCATGATATGTAGCGACACCATCTCATTCTCTTTCCGGCGCGGGTAAAATAATTATAAGGTAGGTACAATTCCTATTTCTATATTAAATAACTTATGCAGTCATTTGAAAACTTTCTGTGAGACGTAAGTTCACAAACAGCGTGAGTGAATCACTGAGTGCACGCTCTCTCTTTCCCTCTCAAAATGCTCAAATGGCTTCACATCAGCGCATCGCATCTGCACTAAATCGAGCTGCACAGTTGACACTGTCGAGGCAGTGTCGCATCGTCACTAAAGTTTATCATTTGCATTTATTTTTAAGTCTTGCCAGTGTTCAAACCTCTCAGCACTCGCGCGTTCTCCAGTACAGACTGTGAGCCCGCGCGCACACACACACACACACACACACACACACACACACACACACACACACACACACACACACACACACACACACACAGGCCATCTCACAAAAAGCTTGCGAGTACAAATTGCGCTGAAATGGTCAGATACACACAAATTTATGTACTAAATTACCGTCTTGCCGAGTATGCACGTAAACCCCCGTCGTGACTCGCGTGTGAACGTTTGTGTAACCGTATCACTGTTTGCTCTTAAAGTGACAGCTGTCGAATAAACTGCTGTCTCTGAGTTTCTCTTTGTCTTGTGTTGTTTGATGAACCTTTATGACGCTCTTGAATGTTGCAACCTTAAGTGTAAGGATTAATCTAATTTAATGTATTCAGGGAAGACCAATATTAAATTTATATTTGATTTCTTATTAAATGTCTTTAGTATTTCTTACCTCAATACAAATGTTAGACCTACCTGAAAATTTGTCTTTAAAAGCAAAAATGCACTGCATGATGCCATTTCATTTTCTAAAATAAACACTTGGTGGTTCTTCAAGATCTAGACTCTAGCCTATTTCTACAGGTTTTTTTTTCTCAATACAGTTAATTTAGCGTTAGTTTCATTTCTACAAATGGTGCAAACTTTGCAAGATTATAGATACAAAATTCACATTCCCCTGCCATTCTGTGATCGGCAATCGGCAGATCATGACCTTGGTGATCTGTAATCGGCCCCAAAAATGCTGATCTGAGCATCTCTACCTTCAACCAATCAGACCACAAGAGGCGTGATCAATGGGCAACGACCCATCGTTTCTCTATCTGTCATTGTGTTAAACCCGCCAATAGCACGGCAGGTGGATAAGCCAGTCTGTGATTTGTTCCCGCAAAAGTGTAACAGAAGCAGTAGAAATGAATGTACAGTTTCCAGACTGAGCTGCAGTCTAACACAAACCATATACTATGGTAATCATGTGTTTAGTAGCTTCTTATTTCACATGTAAAAATGTTTCTAGAAATGTTTTTCCATGCAAAAAAAGCTCTGTGTATTAATTAATCTTTGTATGTATTCATTCAAACTCTTTTGAAGGAATAATGTAGAATTAGCTACTGTAGTTAACCCAGATTACACGTATAGCGTGTTTGATATGTGCTGCAATTTCAATTTCCTGTATGTTCATTTACATTATATTTTACCAACTCTGGTATGCATTAGTATTATAAGAATCTTGAAAGTTCTTCTCTCAACATCCAATCTAATTTCACATGCAAAACCCCCAGCTAGAAGTCAAGGGATCATATCATTTCCCTCCAAAAGTACAACTCCTTACTGGCTCACTCGCCTTCTGAGGGTGTGACATTTTCATGCATTGAAAGATCACTGATCACAAGATCAGGGACCTTTCCCCCCATTTTCCAAGAGAAAAATTCTGACATGAAGATGATGCTGAGCTACAAGTCTTTAAAGGACCTCTAAATTTGTGCCAGGCTCAACCTTGTCTCTCCAATCATCGAAGACCTTCTGCATCAACCTGATTTTCTCTCATCAATATAAATCAAGTTGCATCAGGCCTCTTTCTTTCTATTTTGGTCCATAAACTGGAGTCCATAATCATGCTGATCACAGCTAAACGCTCTTGCAAAGTGTTGGATAAGTATTAGGAAATTATTGTCTATGGCAAAAAGAGTATTACCCTACTATAGGTATGTACGTTCTCACTGGACGAGTTGTTGTTGGGAAGTCTGATTCCATCCGGATACCCTCCAAATCAGTTACTTGATCTATTTTGATCCAAAAGTCGATTTTGTGCTAATTTGCTACATTATATTTTAATGCATGTTTATAACGTTCACCTCCTGAACGCCAGCAACATGCAAATATGATTTCATGTTGACTTCAACAGTCATGAATGCCCGATGAAGAGATGCTTGACTGGGACGCCTTGTTTTTAAGGCAGGAATATTTTACCGGAAGCAACAATTTGACAGAAGACCATCGGTGTGGCAGAGACAGCTGTCATAACCTATAAACATTTCTACAAAGATACTGAAAATGTGACAAGCAATCCTACAAGATAGTGTTCAAAACAGCACAGGTGTCCTTAGAGTGTTTCTTTACTTGCTTTATTGGTCTGTGTTTGTGACAAAAATTATAATGCACCATATTTTCAGGAAAACATTATAAGTCACACGGGGTCAAAAAGAATTGCATTGAGAGAGAGAAAAAAAACATAGACTGACTCATTATAAACAACATTTATTATATTTTAGTTGCATGTGGGAAATAAGAGTACCTCCCTCATTCAGCACAAATCCAAATGTGCGCACTTTGCAATTTTTTTTGTGAGCTTGATGTTAATTGCATTATATAAGTCACAATGGAATATAAGCCTGCAACTTATATCCCATAAAATACGGTAATGAAAACTGAAAAGAGCCAATCACTAATGAACTGAACGCATTCTAACAGGTTGCGTGCTCCCTAAATAGGTGTTCTTTTGTTTTGGTGGATTTGTTGGAGGAGGGTTGTGAAACATACTGTATTAACAATCTAGGCACACCCTCCAAGGTGGAGAACACAGCTAGGCCATAGTGTCTGTATCTAAGGGGTGTGTGTGTGTGTGTGTGTGTGTGCCTGAGCCAAATAACATTTAAAATGGGTGTGGTGGCTGAGGCAACCTTATGACCATAAAGCTGCTCCGCATCTTATCAATGGATACAATGAAGATGATGACATTTTATACATAGAGTTGACTAAATACTCATGTGGCCAATGCCAAGCTTCATGATGAACAAATACAATGGAAAAATACATTTCTAACCACATAATGCACAAGTATATTTTGTGCGAGTGTGGATGGACGCGTTCGAACTAGTGCAAAAAAAACGTGCTGCACATGGACAGTGTGTCCATCAGTGGGCAGTGATGATGACGAATGTTCAGTCACATGCTCTGTCCACAAAAAAGTTCACTTAGAGCCAAGAACAAAACATAAAAAAACAGCAACAATTAGAGAGTCATTTTCCATCAACATCAAATGATAACCATACAACTTTCAGATTAACCTAAAATTAAATCTTATATGAAAATGTATGTATGAAAATCACTCAAATGATATATCCACAGTTTTTATGATGTTCTGTAAAAGGCCACAAATCATGCAGCTTGTTAAAAGAGCCATGTGCTACTGGTCGAACATGAACAGACGCTGAGTGGTTAATACAAGCAGAGATAAATGACATGATGTCTAGCGATACATGGAATGACAGATAACGTTTCATTGCTTTTTGAATACTTGGAACTTTCTTGTCAACTTGCATCGGAAAACAAAGTCTAGTTTCAAATGTCAGGTGATAAATATCAAGGCGAGTTTACTGGGACCTTTAAGTCTTTTGAGTGTGAAACAAAGACAAGAGCAGAAGATGGCTTGCTTGAGTTAAACTGAGAGTGAAATGATTTCAGGTAGCTACAGGCAGTCAAATGAAAACATATAGAGGGAAAGTGTCCACCCACTCTCTCCAAAAACACACACACAGCAGTTTGAAAAGGGAGCAGTGCCTGGAAATGGCAGCAGTGTGTGACTCACAGAGGACAATCAACAGCTGCTTGATATTGAGCCATGAGTTGTGGTCTACGGCGAAAACATGTTTCCTCACTTTTTTCTTTCCCACACACACCTGTGACACAGGTTCATCGATGACTGGAAACAGGGAAAAAGCTTTTGAAACAAAATGATGAGGAATAAAGGCCTGTTCACACCAAGAAGGATAACTTATAAAAAAAGAAACGGTTACTGATTCCAAATTACATGACAACAATTGTAGTTAGTAACGTAATCCATCACATTACATATCCGAGGTAATATAATCAGACTACTTGTGGATTACTTTTAGATTACTTTTGACCTAACTTGTTTATAACATTGATTTGAGTTAAATAATCTTGTACCATATATATATATAAAATGGTAACATTTTATTAACATTAACCTAACATTTTATGGTAAATAAATGTAGCTTTATTTTAGGGTTCAATTCTCACTATTAACTAGTTGCTTATTAGCATGCATATTACTAGGATGTTTGCTGTTTATTAGTACTTATAAAGCAGATATTAATGCCTTTTTCTGCATGACCATATTCTACATCCCTTAATCCCACCCAATGCCTAAATCTAAATGCTACAAAAACTACCTTACTGACTATTAATAAGGAGTAAATTAGGAGTTTATTGAAGCACAAGTCGTAGTTGGTAGTAAATATGTACCCTGGATGCCAGCCGGATTTAGCCCCGCCCACAACATTTGAGGTCGGGAAGTTCGGTCTGGGCTTGATCCGATGTGGAATAACTATGCTCGAACAGGAGCTGTTCGGACCAATCAAATTGTCAGGGTGGGCTTTATACGATGATGGACAGATGATCAATAGTTACGTAAGCATTCACGTCATCAAAGAGCGCTTGAGTTGAATTCGTTCTAATCCTAAAAGGAGAACTTGTTCGTATGCATTCACCTTTTTCTCTATTTCTATTTCACGCTATTTCTCGCAAAAATGATGATCGTGTTGGTAAGTACTCAGTTTATCCTTAAATTCTTTTTACAACACCGGAAAAGATTGTTTACACTCATAATCTTCTTCTATTTCTTCCAGCATATGTGCAGTTGAGTTCTGTTGACAACTATGAAAAGCTATTAATTTTTTTTTTTATTAAACTTAATAATAAAGAAGAAAACAATTAAAAATAAAAAACATACAAAAAATATTTTAAAATGTTTTATTTGTTTACCTGCATGTCATGTGACCATTAACTGACATCAAAGAACTTAATTTAATTATTTATTATTACGATAATTTTTATTGACAATTTTATTATTGGCCTAAATTGCAAAATCTCTGGGGGTACTTCAAGTAAATATATTAGGTCAAATAAATTTCCAAAAAAAGTTGTGGAATACCTGCATTACATTTAACAAATGTCTTCCAAAGTAACACTATAACTGAATCATAATTCAAATAATTAATGTGATCCTTTAGGAGTTGATTAGATATGCAATGTTGTGAAAACACTTGTTAAAAGTGAAATGATTTCGATAAATGCAGTGATCAAAAGCTGTGTGCGTCTCATGACTAGCGGCTGTGTCCGCAAACCTGGAAGACATTTTAAACGTATATAAGCCATAGTCATTTTTAGAGAGGAAAATGTAAAAGAAAAAAAAAAAGTAGTAGCAGGGAGAATCAATGATTTATGCTTATTTGACTGCCAATATGAAAATAACATGTCATCAATAAAAAAAGTAAATTTAGTCTGAATAGGTGTATTTTAAAACGTAATATAATCTATTTACAAGTACTTAATTTTTGGAATCTGATAATGTAATCCAGATTACATTTTTAATAATATTTTTGGTTTAAGATTATTGCAGTATATATATATATATATATATATATATATATATATATATATATATATATATATATATATATATATATATAATAGTGTAACTTGTATATGGCATCTGATGTTTCTCCAGTGGGCATATATTAGGATATCTATGAGTTACATTTCAGCACAGTGCGCCTTAGCGATTAGTAAGTATCACCGCTGTAATGTTTGCAGTAGTGTTTACCCAATGACTCTAAAGCTAACAAGGCAGGTGCATTCAGACATAAAGGTATTAAATCCCATTAAAGTATTAAGTTCCCACACTTCACTAGCCAGCTTGCCCCTGTTAGTGCCACCCGTCTCTGTGGTGGCAAAACAGTAGACGTATTTATTACACAGTATGATGCATTCATAAGGATGACTTGTCATCAATGCGTATCATATGTTGCCAGGAATAAGTCATAAGCTTTGCACTTGGGGCGTGTAGTTGTGATGGCGGCGTGGTGATGTCCTCATTTTACGCGCTTGTTTGATCCTGTCTGAGAAGTGTCAACGCACCAGGGTGCTCACGACGCAGTGAGTCAATGTGAGTAATTCACACATAGCTAATATAATCAGGGAAGAGATGCCAAGCGGCACGTGAAGTAAAGTTTGGTCATACTCATTCCAACATCCGAGAGCACGACCTGGACACAAACACTATCCCAACAATGCAGTTTAGGATAACTGGGACAAATGCACACAGACAAACAGATACATCAGTGTTCTCCAGCGCCTTTTGAGATTATTCCCAGAAGAATGGCGAACAAATAAATCTGCTCAAAATCATTAAATGAACACAAAGTGACAGGATCGCATTCAAGTGAGAACAAGTGGATTCCTGTTGCGCATTGATACCAACAACAACTCGGCCGGAAAAACTATTCCATATGAGTAAAACACAAATGTTCGCCAATCGAAGAGAAACTTTTGCATGCAATGAAACACTAATAAAGTAATTCACACACACACACACATAAACAAACATGCACATGCACACGCACACACACACACGCACATACACACACACACACAATGTTGTCACTCTCCTGGAATGGAACAAAGGAAATAAAACAGTGATTCATGACACAGGATTGTATCACAGTATGATGATTAAAATAACGGCCTATTTTTAGTAGCAATAATATGGTTGTGATAAATATAGTGCAAGGAAGATATAATAAGGTGAAAATAGTCATTCCAAAAAATGATCTGTCATATTGTCATCTTTAACAGTGATCTTAAGGGAAAAAGGCCTTAGGATTAATGTCATTTTGATCAATTTTAGCTGAGAGAGGGTCACATTATGTTTTTATTAATCATAATGATTATACAGCTCTGCATATTGAAAAAAAAAACAGCTGACAAAAAAAGTATGAAATGCATGTATCAAAATAATAAAATGAGTCAAATGTCAAAGTTTTCAAAATGAATAATTTAACTTATTATGAATAAATCATTTTTTAGAATTGTGCAAAAATTACAAGACAAAAATTGTAGTCAATAACATGTAATCCATTACATATTCAAGGTAATATAATCAGACTACTTATGGATTACTTTTGACCTAACTTGTTTATCACATTGATTTGAATAGAATAATCTTGTACCATATTGATATTAAAAAAAAAAATACAAAAAGAAAGAAAAGATATGGCTTTCTTTGGAATCAACAACATGAAGTGCATTAAACATTACATTACGCCAGCGTTTCCCATGGGGTTCGTGAGTTTAATGAAAAGCTATTAGGTCATTAAATCATACAAATTTTTAAATAAAACCAATAAAATAAAATAAAATAAAAAAGCAAAAATTACCCAGATTTTTTCAGCCTCTGTTTGGATGTAGTAAAACACCCACAGATGTAGCAGAAAAAATATATATCTGGGTCATGTTTGCATTTTCTTCTGTCTTTGCTCATAATTCTAACCTTCCAATCATGATTAGGCAGATAATAATGTCATGCATGTAAAAATCGGCTGGAATTGAACAAATAGTTTTTCGGTGATTAAATGATAATACTTCTTCACCTTACAAGTGGTTTTCGAAAGAAAAAAAATAAAGGCACATCATATTTTGTGAGAAAGTGTGACGTGCTAAAGAAAAACAGGTACTATTTTTGGATAGTTCAGTATCCCAAAAATTAGTAAGAAACCAGGATTTCATTCCGCAAATATGATGCAGGTTATCATTTTGCTTTAAAGTTCGGTTTGGAGAGTTCACAGTCGAAATTGATGCAAACCACTATCAGGCCCTGAAATGAATAGGTGAAAAAATGAGAATGAGTCAGTAGGAGTTCTTGTATTTTGCCTGTGATATTTTTATGAAGATTATTCTCTCTGTTTATATATACACTGATCAGGCATAACATTATGACCTAATATTGTGTTGGTCTCCCTTTTGCTGCCAAAACAGCCCTGACCCGTCGAGGCATGGACTCCACTAGACCCCTGAAGCTGTGCTGTGGTATCTGGCACCAAGATGTTAGCAGCAGATCCTTTAAGTCCTGAAAGTTGTGAGGTGGGGCCTCTATGGATCGGACTCCTACATCCCACAAATGCTCGATTGGATTGAGATCTGGGAAATTTGGAGGCCAAGTCAACACCTCAAACTCGTTGTTGTGCTCCTCAAACCATTCCTGAACCATTTGTGCTTTGTGGCAGGAGCATTATCCTGCTGGAAGAGCCACAGCCAACAGGGAATACCATTTCCATGAAAGGCTGTACATGATCTGCAGCAATGCTGAGGTAGGAGGTCTGTGTCAAAGTAACATCCACACGGATGGCAGGACCCAAGGTTTCCCAGCAGAACATTGCCCAAAGCATCACACTGCCTCCGCCGGCTTGCCTTCTTCCCATAGTGCATCCTGGTGCCATGTGTTCCCCAGGTAAGCCACGCACACACCCGGCCATCCACGTGATGTAAAAGAACACGTGATTCATCAGACCAGGCCACCTTCTTCCATTGCTCCGTGGTCCAGTTCTGATGCTCACGTGCCACTGTTGGTGCTTTCGGTGGTGGACAGGGGTCAGCATGGGCACCCTGACTGGTCTGAGGGTAGACACCTTTCTATCAGAACCAGCATTAACTTCTTGAGCAGTTTGAGCTCCAGTAGCTCGTCTGTTTGATCGGACCACACGGGCCAGCTTTCACTCCTCACGTGCATCAATGAGCCTTGGCCGCCCATGACCCTGTGGCCGGTTCTCCACTGTTCCTTCCTTGGAGCACTTTTGATAGATCCTGACCACTGCAGTCGGGAACACCCCACAAAAACTAATATGAACATAAGGCAATTAAGTTGCATTAAAGAGCATGAATTAACATTTGGGGTTGTGTCCAATTGCCAGAGGGATTTTATGAACATAAAAAGAACACTGTACAAAAATAATAAAGATATAAGTGGAAAAACTGAAAAGCATGATATATACGCATCGAAGCAGGCGTTCATCAGGGCAGCTCAAAGCTTATTTAATATCAATTAGGTCAACTGTAATATTTTTCAGGGTTAGGTGTGCACCCTTCTTTAAACCTTTCCATGCAGAATTCCTTCCTCGTTATGAAAAACAATGAGCCCATTGTACCTACATAAAACTGTCCTTCAAACCAGCAAACCCCTCATAACCCTGAGTCTCCTGCTTATCAACATACCATACTTATATTTACAGAGAGGATGATTTAAAGCCTGTGTGCTATTTGGTTTTAGTGTGTATATGTGTGTGTGTGTGTGTGTCCTTGTTAATATTACTTTGTGGGGACCAAATGTCCCCATAAGGATAGTAAAACCTGAGATCACCTAGAGATCATTGAAAAGTAGAGATCGCCCACTTTTCAAAGGCTTATAAAAAACACAAGATGAGTTTTTTTTTGAGAAAGTAAAAATGCAGAATGTTTCCTGTGATGGGTAGGTTTAGAGGCAAGGGCAGTGTGTGTGTGTGTGTGTGTGTGTGTGTGTGTGTGTGTGTGTGTGTGTGTTTGTGTGGGCATGTTTTCGTGAAATATCAGGACACAAATGTGTATAATGACATGGGTATGACATAGGTATTACAAAAAGAGGGTGAAATATGAGGACGTTCCCCATGTCCTCACTTTTCAAAATGCTTATAAATCACACAGGATGAGGTTTTTTTCACAGAAAGTAAACTGCACAATCTCCTGTGATGGGTAGGTTTAGGGGCAGGGGCAGTGTAGGGGGATAGAAAATACGGTTTGTATGGTATAAAATGCATTACGCCTATGGAATGTCCCCACATTTCACAAAAACAAACATGTGTGTGTGTGTGTGTGTGTGTGTGTGTGTGTGTGTGTGTGATGGGTAGGTTTAGGGGCAGGGGCAGTGTAGGGGGATAGATAATACGGTTTGTATGGTATAAAATGCATTACGCCTATGGAATGTCCCCACATTTCACAAAAACAAACATGTGTGTGTGTGTGTGTGTGTGTGTGTGTGTGTGTGTGTGTGATGGGTAGGTTTAGGCAGGCAGTGTGTGTGTGTGTGTGTGTGTGTGTGTGTGTGTGTGTGTGTGTGTGTGTGTGTGTGTGTGTGTGTGTGTGTGTGTGTGTGTGTGTGTGTGTGTGTGTGTGTGTGTGTGTGATGGGTAGGTTTAGGGGCAGGGGCAGTGTGTGTGTGTGTGTGTGTGTGTGTGTGTGTGTGTGTGATGGGTAGGTTTAGGGGCAGGGGCAGTGTGTGTGTGTGATGGGTAAGTTTAGGGGCAGAGGCAGTGTGTGTGTGTGTGTGTGTGTGTGTGTGTGTGTGTGTGTGTGTGATGTGTGTAGGTTTAGGGGCAGGGGCAGTGTGTGTGTGTGTGTGTTTGTGTGTGTGTGTGTGTGTGTGTGTAGTTCAGGTAGTCTGTTAGTTGTGGGGACAAAATGTCATTCTGGATCCCTATGAGGAAAAGAGCTTATAAATCATACCAAATGATGTTTTTTGAAAATAAATGTAAAAATACAGATAGTTTTCTGTGATGGGTAGGTTTAGTGTAAGTGGATTGAATACAGTTTGTCCAGTATAAAAATAATTATGTCTATGTTCTCATAACCCAACGTGTGTGTGTGTGTGTGTGTGTGTGTGTGTTTTAAAACTACAAACTAAAAAAAAAAACATCTCAAAATTCAGCTTGATTAAATATTCAAACCAAAAAAAAAGTCATCATTTACTATGCTCACCATCATATCAGTCCAAACCCATATGACATCCTTCTGTAAAACACAAGACAAAAGATACAAAATGGATTGTGTACTGTATACCACGTGTTATGAAATGACTATAATTGTTGAAGCTACTCCTCACTGAGAATCAGCCCCTCTGCCATAGCTCTTAAATGTCATTTGCATGTTCACATATTTTGAATGCCACAAAAACATTGTTACATTTGACATCAATGATGCTAAACGGCAGTGGCTCTTGTGTGTCTTGTAACCACGACATTTGAACATGCAGAATTGTGCAGATGAAATGCCCCCTTAAGAACTGTGCAATTACATTGAAGCATATTTATAGACGACTGTAGCTTCTGCAGCATCTAATGATGATGCATCATCCAGTAAATTATTAAATATGGAAACTATTAGTTGTTATAGTAACAAATATTAGTTGTTACTATAAGCTGCTTTGAAACAATCTGCATTGTTAAAAGCGCTATATAAATAAAGTTGACTTGACTTGACTTATTGCAACACATTGAAAATGATGGTCATCTTGTCAAGAAGCCCCATGTTATTAACCTACTTTAATGTATTTTTGATCTGATTTTGGAAAATTATATAAAATACATCTTATATGATTTATTAGTGTCATTAATGTAATATATGGCATGACATGGATTTTTTTTATTATTTCAATATGTTCCATGAGGTTCACTTATAATGTTAATAAAGCTTTTTACACACACACACGCACGCACGCACGCACACACACACACACACACACACACACGGCACTATTTTACTGATCTGAGCACATAATTGCGTGGGTGCACTTAGGGAGTGTCTGAATCCACTTTTGCTAGTTTAACAATGGAAAAAACAGTCAGTGCGCACGGTCTAAAAGGTCGTCCCTAGTCTAATGAGTCATGGGTGCGTTTTGGGTGTAACGTGCAATAAACCAATCAGTCTCATCTCCCATTCCCTTTAAAAGCCAGCTGTGCTTGCTACATGGCGGATTCACTGTTTACATGGAGGAGTTTGTGAGCGGAAAGACCTTCTCCAGAGAGGAATCCTTTTTTTTTAAAGATTTTAAAATGTTTGTGTGATGCTCTATGCGTGTTGTGCACCGTCTATAGGCGCATATTACTAGCACGCTCTTTAAATAACACAAAAAATACTGCGCTATTGACTTTAGAGCAGGTTTTTGTTGGTCAATGCCGCAGTCGTTTTCAGTTCCTCAAAATAGCAACACGCCAACAATGCGCCTGAACACACCTGGTTTTCACACCAGCACACCCATGGGTGAACAGATGAGCACGAGTGCATTTGCTATTTAAACAACGTGACGCTGGACATGAAAATGATATCTGCGTCGGGCTGAAACTAGCAAAAAACGCTTGCGTCGCTTCTGCCGTCGCATTGCATCGGGCCCACACACACACAAACACATAGAACAATTATTTATTCTCACCGTCATTCTGAGCCTCTGTCTGAAATGATCAGTTTTGTCAGAAAACAGCCACTTTTATGATTGGTTAACATTTATTTTGTTAATGTCATTGCATAGGAAACAGTATCAATGTCCACTCGTTTTTGCACGAGTTAGTGTTTTGAAAACATTATGCATGTAATACCGTAATTTACAGATGAGGCACAAAGAGATCATTGTGATGCAGCTGCTGTCAGATCCAGTACAGTTGTGCTGCTTTATCTTTCAACAAAAATATATTTGCAAACTCTCCATTAAACTGTGCCTCGTTTACTAAACTAAATCCTTCAAACGAACATCTAATCCTCTGACGCGATCTGTGATGCAATTAAAATAAACCATGCAGTTGTTTCCGATGCTGGGATGCCTCTGCAGTCTATACAGAGACACAAACTGTTTAAACTGGACGCGTCAAAGCGAACGTCCTCTCACTCTTCCATTTGTCCTGTTGTCGGCAGACTCAACCGTGTCAGAATCTGAACACACATCTGTATAGTGAATCAGTGTAAACAGCATCAGTGAATATAATGTCTTCTACGCTCATATCCAGTGTAGGCAAATATCAGCCGTTAAGCTTCTGAACACCAGTGGGCGGGGCCTATGGTGCAATGATGCAACTATTCGTCGATGTTTTGCCATGGAGGCAGTCATATGCAAATGTATTTTCTGTATGAAGTCACAGATCCTACGATATCAAAACAAACTGTTTTTGTAGTTTTATTAAATAAATGTTTTGTTTATAATGAGGACGTTTCTAAGCTATGAAACTTGCAGGATGTTTTAATGGTACAAAGACCTCATATATGTCAAACGATCAAGGCAAATTTGATTTCTCATGTCAAGACCCCTTTATAAATACTCCATGTAAATGTATGCATTTTGACAATTTAAGTTATTCAACGGAATAATAACAAACAAATGACAGGCCTTCTATAAGATATACATCTGAATTTGGCATATGAACATTTTGGCTGATACTGATAAATTTGAAAGAATAACTGATATTATGGCCGATTAATCTAAATCCAGATTTTTATGTAATTTTTGAGAGCCTGACTACAAAAACAAAAATCTCACCATTAGAATGATGTTCTTATTATAATTGTATGTATCCTATATGACAGACTTGTGCTGCACATGTTGTACTTCACTGTATTTTCCTTTTTTGAAATGATTCCAATCATATTTCAAGCAATTCAAAACAGTGTGCATCTGAAGTGTTTCATCTAAGGAAATAATCCATTATTTATCTGCTTTAATAGGTCAAATTTTCATATTGGCCTGATAACGATAACACTAAAAATGAACATATATCGGACGATACCAATATGGTGGCCGATATATTGTGCATCCCAAATCTGAATTACACTATTTGGGTTTTATAAATTGTATTGGCCTGTATTTTTATTCAAAGGGATATCAATAAACGATCAATTCAGCTAGGCCTGTTTGAAATGTGCATCTAATTCAATTATCATCAAATGATTAACAAATAATCAAATTAATAAATACAAATCATTACTTAAATAATACATTAAAGGTGGGTGGACATCCTTTTGATATACTTTTAAGGTATATTTTCTTTAAATATCTCCTTTGCTGTTCCATGTAATCAGTCACACATATGTTGAATGACTTATGGTTAAATGAATTATGACTGATGAATCATTGTGAAATGCTGTTGAGCTTTAACCTGCTTTTACCCTAAGTTACAACCCTAATTTGCAATTTTCTTTAGAATCCAGGAAAGTTATGATCAGAATCTGAGGGAGTGTTATCTCTCTTTGAAAGTGTAACATGATGCAACTTCCTGTTTTACGATTTTCCCTGTTTCAGATGACGACACTGGTTTAACTGCATGCCTAAGAGTGCGAAGCAATGGCCTATCCTCTTATAAATCACAGAAGAAATGATTTTATGATCAGGCATGAGCCACATTTTCATGAGCTCGGACATTACAGATGTCTTCCTCCCAACCCTGTTTACAATAAATTACTGTTGTGTTTCCATCTCCCACACGACTATGGCGTGCAGGTCTCTCTTTCCAGTATCTTATCACCGACAGCTTACACGGCACCTCTCTGCAGCTCTGCTGTTTCCTTGTCACAGATTTCCTGTGGTTTATTCAAAGCAGTCTCAGCTTCGAAAAATATCCCCTTTCCTCCTCACAGATCTGCTGTTTTTCTAAGCACCGCTGTCTTCCTCTCGTTTCGCATGTGTGTGTGCGTGTCGAGTTCACGCAGAGAGTGCCGCGTGAGCCAACCCCTCCGCCGTTCCCTCTGCTCAGTCAGTCGTTGCTTCTCGGATTAATTAACCTTGATTAATTAATCTAATTAGTTAACACGTTGTGCAAATGAAACACAACTGTTAGCTCAGACACAAGGAGGGGAAGGCGGAGAGGAGGACAAATGGTACGAAAAATAAGCATTCGCTGTAGTTGCTTGTGGCAATAACAGTTTTGAAGGTCAAGATTCCCTCTGTTCTGTCAGTAAATTGCTTTTGGGCGCAGCAGAGCGGTCAACAAACAGCAAGACCTGGGCAGACTTTATTAGAGAATTAGAGTTAAATTAGAATTAGAGAAGGCGGCATTTTAAAATTGATTTAAGTTAGTTCTGTGCAGCTGGTTTATGTCTGACAGACTAGTGCCTGAAGAACTCTATAAAAAGCTTGCACATTCCTTCACAACATTCCGTGGACTTGTTTAATAAATATTTTGGCTAATTTGTATGTTTTCAGCAACCAATAAATGAGCAGTACTCTCCAAATTATTGGCAATTTATCTGGAATGGATTCCACTCCAGAGTAAAAATAAAATAAATCAGCTCAGAAATTAGTTTCATATTTAGTGCTAATAAAGTAAAAGAGAATGGAAATGACTCGCTTACATGGAATATGTTCAGCAGAATTCCAAAGAAAGTTCAACAGAATTCCAAAGTTCATTCTCTGCACCTTCTATATGTTTTTTTATGTGATATTTATTTCAGTTATCAAAAATAAGTGCTAATTGGTAGATTGTGTTGTTCATTATGGAAATGATCCGACTGCGTCTGTGTGCTTTAATGTGCGTGTCGTCAGTAGATCACACGCTGAACTTTCCATTCCCATCTGCACTTTTATGGGATTGCGCCCTCACGCTAATTTGCTCTGTTTAATAAATCTGGCCCACTCCCACCATAGCAAATTTGAATATATTTAAATCAATTTTCCCTACAATCAGCATAAAAAATGTGAACGGTGCACTATGGGCCTGGTCATTTCCATGAGCAATCCTGACAGAGGTTAGCCTGACAAGCCAGACCCACATCAAGACGTTGGGTCTGGGATCTCGCCATTGGCAGGGCTCAATCCGAGGGGTGGGATAAACGGTTGTCTTTCAAATTGCCTCTGCACGCAATAGGATAACGCTACAACCAACCAGAGCAACGTGAAGCGGAGCTAGTGGACCCACTTTATATTAGGTGTCCTTAACTACTATGTATTAACATTTTAATTCATAATTTGATACATTGCACTTATTGTGTACATACATGTTTTTACATTGTACTTACATTTAAAAAAATACCTGCATGTAATTACATCTGTAATTAATTTCTGTAGTTACATTTGTAATTACACAGTCGACACTTCCCTTACACCTAACCCTACCCTTAAACTTACCCATCCCACCACACCTGTCCCTAACTTTACCCTTAAACTAACCCATCCCACCACACCTGTCCCTAACACTACCCGTATCCCACCTCAATATCAGCAAAGGTGTTTTGCAACACAATATGAACACAGTAAGTACATTGTACTTATTTTTTTATGTAAGTACACAGTAGTTAAGGCCACCTAATATAAAGTGGGGCCGAGCTAGTTGATAGATTGAACTTTCGCGTATCTGGTCGGCAAAACTCTGAACACATCTTCCCCACTTAAGAATGACTTCAGTGCCGTTCTTGGTTCTTTTCTCAAAGAAAGGCTTAACTCCAAGTCTTCCAGAGTCATGGCCAAAGCCGATTCAAAAGACGATGTTCGCCAGCTTCTTTGTTTACTAGTAGCACGCGGAATCGTGGCAACTCTGCCGTCATTATGTTAAGCCCGCCCACCGACTCTATACACGATGTGATTGGCCTGACCAGAGTTTGTTTTTTCAGCTCGCAGGTCTACCAAGAGTTGCTACACTACACTCACGGCAAATTAGATTTGCTGCTGCTAGGGTGCGTCTAGATTTCTAGGCTAGACAGAGACCATAAGACCATTTAAAACTCAACCCAGGCTCTTTGAAAAAATTTGCATGCGGCACCATTTCTGCAAAATAATAATATGTTGCTTCTTTTAAGTTTTATGCTTCTTTTAATACTGCTTGTTGATAAATCTTAGTAGAGATTTCTCGTCGAGGTGAAAAGCTGTCTTGTGTCATATTGTCATGATGGAGTGTGAGGGTGAAGTTAGGATAGAATATGTCACCGCTACGATTACATTACGCCTCCACTGTAGTTGAGCTTTTTATAGAAATAAAAAACAAATTCATTCAGTTGGATAAAGGTCACTTCAATTCCATCAGCTCATCCAATATGAGCTGTTCTAGCAGCACACAGTGCGCAGCGCTGATCACTGATCACGTTACGAAAAGATCATCCTTGGTTTTCCCGCAGAATTGGGCTACTTTAACACTGTTGCCGCGGGCTGTTTTTCATGTCCGCAATTTGAAGCGACTCCAATTATGTGATATTTAGCCCCGGGAATACGAATTTTAGCAGGGAACCCTGCCAAAAACCCCACATATTTTACCCCCAAGACAAGTTTTACCGGGAACCCGATTCTTTGCTTGCTTTGGGCTAGTTTTGAGTAGCAATTGGGCGGGTTTTGTTGTGAAAACCATGGCGGAGGATTCGTTGCGCAACAGAAGCGTCAGATAAATGTCTATTTTAAAATGCGCGTTCAGCACCACTGCTCCCTATGCACAGAGTACGCATGAACGCAAAATTGAAAGTGAAAGTAAACGGGAGCGCGCATTCAAATGCGATGTCAATAACTTACCGCTGTTTGAAAGCGAATCCTGAGGCTTGCAAATATCTCTCAATATGAAAGCTATCTGTGTAGTTGTAACCACCTCTTAGCTCTGTATCATGCTTGAAGAAAAATGTGGTTTCTATTCGCACTTTGAATGAGGGAGTTCAGTTAGGAGGTCAAAAGTTGTGGAAGCTCAAATCTCATGTGCAGTTTATAAGGTCTGAAGAGACAATACAAAGAAAGAAAGAAGCCAGTCAGTTTGTGCAAAACCTTTTAAAGTGCTTGAGTATTGTTGTCTTTTACTGCATATCACAGCCAATTCATACTCTGAAATGACATTCATTTCAAGATGATGAGTTTAACCATTTCAAATGCACCTGCAAACAATTTTCCTAGTTATGTATTTATACTGTGCACTAATCTCGTCTCATCTCGTTTTCGTGAACCCAATCTCATGTCTCGTCACACCCCTATATCTTAGTCTTTTAAAAAATCACATAACATGATAACAACCAATAGAACGAGAAAGCATTTCTCTTTCTTTGTGTTTTCATTTAGTTTAATCTTGCCGACTAATCAACAAACATGGATATATTTCAATTTCCCTATAGCCTTGTTTCAAAGCAGCTAATAAGCAAGAAAATAACTGACCTAATGTTGTAAAGTTCTTCAATTATGAAACAAACTGTGTGAATGTTGCAAGTGTATTAATTATGAAGTGAACACGGCTCAAATAAAGCAGCTCTACAAAAGATAATAAGTGTCATTACTCAACTTAAGTCAGTTCAGACAACAGCCCTGCATCATGTGTTTACAGGCCCTCCCACAGACGGTGCCCTACAACCGCTGCAATATCTCCACTACTTCAAACAGGATGCCACCCGGCATTCGGAGAGTTTGGGAGCACCATTCCTCCCCTAGGGGCTAAAGCAGAATGGATGGGCCCTCATTAGCTGATCCAGCCTTTGCAGAGATAATAGGGAGTTTACACGCTAAGACCAAACATTCAGCTGTGTCGGCTTGCATTTATGGGGGGCTGAAGTCTGTGAGTTTGTTCAGAGACACATGGAGTCAGAGCACAGGCAGGTTTTTGAAGTTTCATGTAGATGTATCACTCCCTCACAGCAGCCAGATGTGAGATACATGTGATAGTGTCTTACCATAATGCCCTCCTAGCTTTCCTATTGTTGAGGGTTTAACCCCAAGTATTACATTTTGACACAGGCTTACAGTGAAGGATGGACAATATCTAGAGAGGACAGTATCATGCATAGAATATCATAGGATGAGCTCTATTGACTTGTCTCTTATTTGGAATTACCTAGCAACCGCAGAGCAATGTGCAACAAACATTCAAAACACCTTGCAACTGCTTTGCAACCAACCAAAATAGTTGCATCATGAACGCACACACACACACACACACACACACACACACACACACACACACACACACACACACACACACACACACACACACACACACACGGTCAAAAGTTATAATTAAGGAATGATAAAGGTTTGTTTTTGAGTCTCTTATGCTCACGGCTGCATTTATTCGATCCCAAATACAGCAAAAACAGTAATATAGTGAAATTGTACTAATTACAAAAACTGTCTTCTATGTGAATACATTGTAAAATGTAATTTATTCCTGTGATGCAAAGCTGGAATTTAGTCTGATTCAAGTCAAGCCAACTTTATTTATATAGCGCTTTTTACAATGCAGATTGTTTCAAAGCAGCTTCGCAATGGTAACAGGAAAATAATGCAACAGAATTTAACAGAAAGTAATATAGTTAAATATTTAGTGTCAAGGGGAATCAGAATACCAAATCCTGACTGGACTAGAGGAGGAGCTGGGGATGGAGGAGAGTAAATGACACGATATGTTGTGATAGACATCATATCCCTAAAGGTAAGGATGGGACGTTATGGAAATTTCACATCAGGATTAAAGTGACCCAGATTACCAGTATTATCATGGGTTTGTTAAAATGAGATGAAAGTGTTAAAAAAGAACTGCTGCACACACTGAAAACATTTCAACTAGATTTGTATTTGAAAATCAGCAAACAACAAATAAAACAAGCAGCTCAAGGCACTTTTTTGAACAAGATTATATTCTGTGGGATTTCCTTCCTTATGACCATCGATATATCACAACGGATGCTCTCTCGTTTCATTCAAACGTAACTTGCATCTCCATTTTTAATTGTATTGAAAATGAAATCAGAGGACTTTTAATTTTTTGTACTATTAATACTACTATAATTACTATAACTTGTTGTGATCATCTTGTCTGGACAATTGTTTTGTATGCTGTACAAAATGGATTCATAAACAGGTAATAAAAATCCCAATTCAATATGTCCCCGTAATTATTTATGTGCTAAAAAAAATCGGTGTAATAAGTGTACAATGAATATACATTATTAATAGTCTCGTCTGAACTTGTTCGTTTGTCTTTGGCTCAAAGCCTTGCTGCAAACTTTTCAAACTCCAAGAGAGTGAGATAAAATATTTAAACTCAAAATTTAGTGTCCAACTATTTCCCTGACGTAGTTTTGGTATTGAGGTCAAAGACCACTCGCCTTGCGTTGGCTTTACAACAGTGTGTGATGGTCGTGAAGACGACTCGGCAGATCTGAAGTGTTCCCCCTATAGCAGCAATTTTCTTTTTAGCATGTTCTGCAGACAAGGTGAGCATCCTCGATTAAGTTTCCCTCAGAGCCAAAATATGAGCACACCTCAGATTTGGTCCTTTTAGAACAGGCTGAAAAATCTCCCGGCGCGTTCACTGCCTTCCGCCATTTCCTCCCGTTCAAAAACAACGGTGCGCACCGCGCCTGCTCCAGGCTGATGCTGACTGGACAGGATTTACCAAGAGTGTCCAAAATCACGATAATCCCGGTTTTAATGATAATACATTTTAAATCCGTAAGTACATTTTATCATGTTTTATTGTAATCGCTCCATCCCTGATAGGTAGACGTGATCAGTTGATGCGAGATTGACTAACGTGACCTGCCAGAACGGACCCTACACTTGATTTATTAGTTAATGTTTGTTAATATATTAACTAATGTTAACAGTAACACTTTATTTCAGGGTTCAATTCTCACTATTAACTAGTTGCTTATTAGCATGCATATTACTAGGATGTTTGCTGTTTATTAGTACTTATAAAGCAGATATTAATGCCTTATTCTACATGACCATATTCTACATCCCTTAATCATAATGCTACAAAAACTACCTAACTGACTATTAATATGCAGTAAATTAGGAGTTTATTGAGGCAAAAGCTGTAGTTAATAGTGAATACGTGTTCTCCATACTAAAGTGTTACCATGTTAACAAATGAGGCCTTATTATATGTAAAGTGTTACCAATATTTTAGTAGAAACTGTGATACTACAATGCGATTCAGGTTTTATTCAGCAAGTATGAATTAAATTGGTCAAAAGTGCCAGTAAATATCAACTAGAATGAATTTTCTATTTTTTTCCTGTGTTCTTGATCAAATAAATGTAGCCTTTGTGAGAATAAGAGACATCATTATTCCAAACATTTGAGCCGTACTGTATAAAGAGCCAGACAAGTGTTTTACACTGGATTTAAAACAGCGCTGGTTAATCAGGTTTAATAGGTGAAATTATGGCCACTTTGTTGCATATTATAATGGGGATATTAAAATTGCCCAAACAAGCAAGAACTAAGTGTGGGATTAAAGCAAAACCCTTTACAGGGTGAGTGTGTGTGTGTGTGTGTGTGTGTAATGGGCGTGCACTGTGTTCAGTGGTCATTATGGTCATTATGTCCAAAATGTTTTTTTCTCTGGTAATTATGAGACAATACACATGACAAAGCAAATAAGACGATACTAACAAAAATGCTGGATTAAGTCCAAAAGATTAAGTTTAAAACCAGGTAATTTATGTATGACCTGGCTTTAATACTGCAGTAATCAATATAGATATAGAAATAGCCAATATATTTAGGAAGGCAACTGAATGTAATTACAATAATCATGGGCAATTAAAACATTAATAGCATACAGACAGGTGTGGATAATGCATCTATATCTCTGTAATGACACAAAAGTATCTTTCATTTTAAAAGTATGATCACCTGGCTGGCACTTAACTTGTTCTGTACTGTAATGGCAGACGGCCAACACATGCTTTCTAAACATTTCTATGATTTTGCAACCACAAACACCCACTTGTGACACACACCGGATGTGTAAAAGTCGAGTCAGCAAAAATGCTGTTCCTTTCCTGTATGACGGGTAAGGTTTTTGACACACCACCCAAGGTTGGACTGCCAAGACGAATCCTTTCTTCAGTACAAAAAAAATCTTCCCTGTTTCTCTGGAATTAGTTGTCTTAAATATACAATCTGTGTTATTTATTCACCCTCTGTATGCCTTTCTGTCTCTTTCAATGAACCAAAAAAGAGATATTTTGCTAAATGTTTAAGCAAAAAGCACTAAACACACCATTAAATTCTATATAAATTATAATATAATTATAATATAATATAATATATAAGTAGTAAAATTAATTCTGATTCTGGAATCGTATACTTAAGGTCAGGAATCAGACATTTCTCCTTTATTCCTTTATGTGTATTTTAATATGACTTAAAATGGGTGGTTCATTGCCCCTTTTAACAAGATGTAAAATAAGTCTCTGATGTCCCCAGAGTGTGTATGTGAAGTTTTATCTCAAAAGCATAATTTTTTATAGCATATTAAAATTGTCACTTTTGAGGGTGAGCAAAAACATGCAGTTTTTGTGTGTCCCTTTAAATGCAAATGAGCTACTGCTCATGGGGCGGAGCTTCAAGAACTCTAGTTAGCAGCTCTGATAACCTCACGCAGATTCGCAATGAAAGTGTTCAGCCTTTTATGTTCAAACCAGAGTTGGACAATGATGGAGAGACTCGAGAAGATGTGACGACATGTAGAAGGACGTTTCTGAATGGTCAGTTGTGGAGTTTACTATCTAAGTATTCTGCCATGATAATCTCACCCCCTTTGTTGTGTGTTCGCGGGGGCAGGATTTATGCAAATTTCAGGGTCACTAACCTGGGAAGAAGCTTGTGCAGTCCCTACCCGCTGTTTGTTATAGTCCTTAAATAGCGTTTTCTTCAAAAGAAAATATCTCCCTTTGCTTTGAACTTTGAGTGTCGTAACTCTGCAGATGTTGTTTATGCTCAAACAGCAACACTACACACTACAGTTTAAAAAGTGAAATCATAATCAACCACCCTTTTAAAACATTCAAGGACAAGAAGACCTGCATGCTGTTTTCACATCGAAAACATGCGCACAGAAAGCCGCCTCTCATACTGTATAGTGCGCTAAACTGTTCTCTCCCATGTCTTTTCGCACTTGAACGAACAAATACACTAAAAAAAATATATATATGCATGTAAACACAGTCAGTTAAGGCTTAAAGGAACGTAAACAGTTGTCAAAAGAAAATGCAAGTTGTGTAACAATATATTGGATCTGTGCAGCTCTTAAAGTGACATATATTCCTGCTGCCTATAATAACGTTAATCAAACAACAAACGACAAAGAGAAAATTCAATCACTGTTCTTGACTGAATAACTTGTGTAACTATATTTGCCTATATTTATTCATAAAATGCAATTATTGTACATTTGATTACGTGAAAAACATGAAAATCTTAAAACACATTTCAATCGTATCTTTGTTCAGTTGTATTTATTAGTGCGATTGTTAAATTGTTTATTTGTTCCTTTTTAATTACAGAGTGTTTACTTGTCTTTAATAATGCTTGAAATTTATAATAGTTAGGTATACATAAACATTTTGTATCGTATCAATGTTTTGTCCAGACATATCCGGCATTTTAGGAGCCTAAAACTGGTATATTTTTTTTGGAAACATTTGAAATCGACGCCCTTGCATTTTTTGTACATCCAATCCGTATATTTTGTGAAACGGTGATGTTATCACACCACGTCCTACGCGGTAAAGACTAGAAAGGATACAGCTACGGCCACTGGGCATGCACACATCAATACTGCATCAATTACTGTATTCGCATTATTGTAGGGTAGGTTTAGACGTTAATAAATCACAATATGTGGTATGTAGCAAATTTAGGTATTGCCTAACTTCTGACTGTTGCTGTACCCCTTCTAGCCGCAACTCTTCTTCTCTGTTTTTAGTGTATTTCTGTGGCAGAATTACAGCACCACACACTGGCCTGGCATGTATACTACATCTTTTTGTTTCTCTGGCTTCGTGAGGATGTGGTATAAATGTTCTTTAGCCTGTTGATTTTAGTTGATGGTATTCAGCTACAATGAAAATATTCATTCTTATTTTGCAATAAGACTTACAATAAATGTGATTTATATCCACGTTTTTTTTATTTTTTAATAAGAATCAGAATCATTAAAATTCATCCCCAACCCTACATATGAGTCGAATAGTAATACATTGGGTGAGTAAATAGCTATTTATTTAGGCCATATGCAACTTTGATGCAAAGCCTGGTGAAATTCAAGTACATTTCCCAGCTCTTTTCAGAGCGATGGATTTTAGTCTTCATTGGTCAAAATCTTTACTTATTTACTTGGCTGTCATGCCAACAGACTGCTCTGATCCATTGTCTTTCCAACCAATTTGACTCTTGTTTGTGAACTTCTCCTCTGACATTTTATTTTGATCCTCAGGCCCGGCCCAACCTATAATTTGGCCTCTTAAACAGCAGCCTGATTGTTTGTCGGAGTGATGGGCTTAGCTGCTCTTTTCAGTGCTTCATCGCCTGTTGCATTAAAGATCTTCAAACCAGCAATTATCTGCCTTTTTTCTGGCTCACTCTTTTTTTTTATTACACTTTGAATAAAAGTGATGCTAATGTCAGGGGTATCTCAGTTAAACATGAAGCAGTAGCATTCTCAAAGGATCACAGACTTCTGATGAGTTTTTACAGAGAATTTGCTAGCTTTATTGCTATAAAAAGGCACAGAGGGTGGACATTATGAATGTCAGGAGAAAGAAAAAGCAAGCCATTATTGACGCACAATGGGGCAAAGATTGTATACATTATACATGTATACAAGAGCTGGATTTTTACATCTTTTGAAGGAAATAAAAGTTAGGCTTGTCAATGCACAATCACACTGTACACCCGAATAAGTTGACAAAACTTACATTTTTACAACTACATTTTTCTTACAAGTTTAAGAAAGGTATAAAGTAAACAGAACTTACATATTTTTATTTTGTACTCATACATTTGAATTGCTCTTAACATGAAATATTTGAGTAAGCTAATTAATTCATCAATTTAAATCATGTAATCTCAACTTAAATATTTTAGTAGAGGAAACCTGGTTAGCTTTAACTAGCTAATTCAGGAAATGCTTAAAAGTTTCAGTTAAATTTAAGATAGTCTAAATTAAAATAAAAATGTATAAACTTGGGTTGGGTTGTGGGTGTTAATTCCAGAGGTGGACAGTAGTGAAGTATTTTTATTTTCTCCTCAAGTACATTTTTCAAGTATATACGTTATCAGTGTTTTTCTTTGGAAAACTTTTACTTCACTAAATTCCAAAGCATAATAGTATATAATGTCATACATTTTACTGCACTACATTTCATAAATAAATGTTTTACCTGTAATACTTGATTACATAAAAAATATAGTACTTTATTACTTGTACTGAAGTAAAATTTGAATTATTTTTACTTGAGTAGAAGTATACAATAATACATTTTTAATGTAATTAAGTATTAAATGATATTCAATATAGAAAGTAGTGCAGTAAAAAGTATGATATTATGCTTTGGAATGTTGTGAAGTAAAAGTTTTCCCAAGAAAAACACTCTGATAATGTATAGAGTGACAAGCAGGGCGGGCGAGAGCTGTGAGAGCGGTGCGAGGCCGGTGCGTGATTGAAGGTGAGCGCAAGCTGAGAGTCACACCGTTCTCGAATCCTCTCACGGAGGAGCTCGGGAGAGGACCAGGTCTGGATTTTAATTATGTGTGCGGGGCGTCCGTGAGGGACTGCCTGCGTTTTACTTTCAGTTTGTGTTTATTTATTGATTGAAGTTTTTAAACGTTCCCCGGTTCCCGCCTCTTTCGCGCCAGGCCAGTCTATTACAGGCCAGTCTATTACAGCATGTATGCGCCGGTGTCAGACATTCCCAAGGAGATAATTAGTAATTTTTGCGAACAGGTGAAATATCTGAGAGAGCAAGACAAAAGGGGCGGCAGTATGCATTCGAGGGATATATCCACAACATTATTAAACAGGTTTCTTCAATCAAATATTTAGGTGTTTATGTAGACAACTTATTATGCTGGTCTCCTCACATTAACAGTCTATGCTCTAGATTACAGCAAAGGTTATACTTCCTGCGAAGGTTAAAAGTGTTTGGAGTAAATCAGAAGATCTTGGTTTTGTTTTATCAATCTGTATTTAAGAGTTCAATTAGGTATGGAATCACTGATTGGTATGGAAACCTGACTGTTCAATTAAAAACAAAATTAGCAGGACTAGTACACACAGCTCAAAAAATTATAGGGTTGAAGGATAAACAAAACAAACTCCCACCTCCTTCTTCCCATAACAACATACCCGTTACATACAGACACTTGAAAAATGTACTTAAGCAGAGTAAAATTCCTCCACAACCGTCCGCCTCTACCTAATTGATATTCTGGTCCCTCCTTACTGAGATGATTTACATGTCAGTAATGATGGCTTCATATACACTGATCAGATTTTTTTTATTTAAAGAAGTCTCTAATGCCCAGCAAGGCTGCATTTATTTATTTAAAATACACTGAAAACAGTAATATTGTGAAATATTATAATTTAAAATAAGTTTTTGTTTGAATATATTTTAAAATGTAATTTACTCCCGTGATGGCACTGAATATTTTAGCAAACAATATTACTGTTTTACTCTATTTGGTGGTGAGCATAAGAGACTTCTTTCAAAAACATAAAAAAATTAAATATTTATAGCATTGATGTATAGCACATCTCTGGCTGTATAGAGAACTGCAAAACAGGAGTCACAACTCATTAATCTGAACACAGAGATTGTGTTCGACAGCTTTTACAGATGTTTGCTGTGGCACAGCTCTGGTTTCTGATGGCCGAGCGACGGTGGAGAAACAGTTTCAGGAGGAACCTGCAATTACTTCAAAGCTTTTAAGATTCCTTGGGCCTGAGTCAGTGTTTACTGTTGGAGTGCTCAATCCGCCTGCAAATTACGACTACTGGCATTGGCATGAAATGCTCTACAGTCACGCACAGAGCAGGGAGTGTCTCAAACTGGCACAGTGTGCCATATAGAAGAATCTGCTTTGATCACACAGGTGCACAGTGTAATGTCTAGATCTCTTGCTTGTTTTTCATTCTCTATGAGTAGTCGTAAACAATATTATTTGGCAGCTATATTGCGCTATTTGGAAACTTGAAAGGGAAGTGGTGTAAAACACGAACAAGATTGGGATGGGAGTAAACATTTGGATGTGAGTTCCCACAGCCATTTGAGGTTTTAATTTCAAGACTTACAAACAAACTCTGACCGAAACAGTATGCAATAATGGAATACATGATTGTGATTGGTTGAAAGATGTTTTAGGTTTTTGATTAGTTTTCAATTTTTCTAATAAACTATGAAGCAGGTGCGGGTTTGTTTATAAGACATTTATCATTAATAATGATTATTATTATTTTAAAAAAAGTGAAATTTACGGTAAAAACAGGCAGCTGTGGTTGCCAGAAATTTACCGTAAAAATACGGTAGCAACATTTTAGGTTTTACAGATTTAACTTAAATTTACAGTAAAAAACTTACTTCATTAACTGATCAAATGTTAATATACCAACCTTTACTAATGTATTTTGAAAACAATGAAAAACACCAAAGACAGGTGGTGATAAGAAAGTCACAAGATAATCACAAGCAGCTTTTCCACAAGCAAAAACGATAAATACACACATTCACACAAATAACAAACACCACCACTAAAGTAATGCAATAAATATTCATTTAACAACATTAGGTCAAACAATTAGATAAAAAAAAAACTGAGAAGAAAGATTTATTTCAACAAAAATAGTGTCAAGCAGTGAATTAGCCCTTCATTAAGCTCCGCCCTCCTTAGTTACTGTTGCTACGCCTGTCAAGCTTTTGCGCCAGGCGGGTCTATTACAGTATGTATGCGCCGGTGTCAGACATTCCCAAGGAGATAATTAGTCATTTTTGCCAACAGGTGAAATATCTGAGAGAGCAAGACAAAAGGGACTGCAGTATGCATTCAAGGGATATATCCATGGCATAATATGCAACCGATTAGAGAATAATTTCATCAAAATTTAAGCTAAAGCCTTCAAGTCCTCAAACGCTGACCATTCAAATGGGGACACACAAATTGAGGAACAGCTATGTTCATGCACAGCTGGGTAAGTCAAATTAAAAAACAATCTAATAATTATAAATCAAACAACTTATCCATAAATATTGTGGAATAAACACAAAAAAATATACCCTAAAACCGCCACAAGCCAATCATGGCTTAGCAACCGTAACTAGGCGCGGAAGGTCTGTCAAGCTTTCGAGTGAGGGGAGAATGCCGAAGCATTGTGCTTATGGATTGTGCTAATCGGATACCCGGTATCCTATAAATTTGGACAGGGGGTGGAAGTTTTTCCCTTCCCCAAACCTAAAACCCAAGGGGAGAAATGACGCTGTTCTGTCGATTTGTCTTAGCTTGTCATATATTCCTACCGTAGCGCAAAAGAATAGCTATATCTATTGATCCATGCTGCCGCATGGAAAGATTCTGCTGCATGTTAGCGTTTGTGACTAACTTTCGTGAAATAATTCAATGTAACTTTACTGAGGATTCTTATTGGGGAAAACAATTTCACAGTGCAAAATACCACATCAGATTGTTGTGGATCAAGCAGTGTGGGAGAATCTATATATAAAATATAAGCGGGAGAATGTTATCATTGCAAAGTGGTCAGGCTGATGTATTGTGTTCATTCCACAAGTCTTATGGATAAGCTGTTTGATTTATAATTATTAGATTGTTTACCTGCTGTGCATGAACAGCTGTTCCTCAGTTTGTGAGTTTCCCATTTGAATGGTCAGCGTATGAGGCGGCTGCTGCTTGATCTGGAACCTATAGGCTTTAGCTTCAATTTTGATTATTCTCTAATCGGTTGCATATTATGCCATGGATATATCCCTTGAATGCATACTGCAGTCTCTTTTGTCTTGCTCTATCAGATATTTCACCTGTTCGCTAAAAATGACTAATTATCTCCTTGGGAATGTCTGACACCGGCGCATACATACTGTAATAGACGGGCCAGGCACGAAAGCTTGACAGGCGTAGCAACAGTAACTAAGCAAGGGCGGAGCTTAGCGAAGGGTCAATTCTAGGAATGTCAATTTATTTATTTTTATAGTGAATTTTAGAAATGTATCACTATTTTATTGTTAAATCACATTAAATGAAACTTACTGTTAACCAATTAACAGGTTTTTACTGTTAAATTTTTATAGTCTTTTGTCGTTAAAATCGTGATCGCTTGGTGTACACATGAGAAGAAAGTACACAAGGTAATGGAGAGAAGCAGCTCGTCTGTTGGACAGTTAATTATATACCGAATGTCGTCTTAATGAAAGGTGTTGAAGTCATAGCCATTGATGTCATATCCACAGTCTACAACATAGCATTCTTGTCATATCCATTTGTCCATGTTTGCACAGTACTAGTACTTTTTTGGCGCGAGACTGTGATTGAGTGAGCGGATATGGAGTGCCAGTGAGATTATGAGGCTTCTTGAGGTAGTATGGCATTTCATTCCTGTCATCACATTACTCAACACTGTGTTGGGCAAACAGTTCTCCAGAAACATTGCAGCCACACTAGAGAAAGACTCGTTCTTTGAGAAAGTCCTACGCATGCTTTCTCAAAGCAAAGAGGAACTTTCCAAAACATTCTCTGCTTATGTGTCGCCCAATTCTCCGATTCCAAATAGTGGATAATCCCAGGTATATTCAGTAAATGGCAATATTTTTAACAACATCATCTCGGCAGAAATGAAGTTCTTGACGTGACCTCGTCAGTCAGCCTGACATATCTCAGCAGTGGTGCTAATACATGAGAGGATAGAGACTGCACATGCAGCGCAGAACAGATAAACAAACAAGCAGCCAAAAGCTCAGTACTGCTCCTGGCATAAAGCTGAATGGTGGGTGTAGGCCGCTGTTAAAGGGGCTTTATGTCACTCTGCTCTCTCCTAATCTGAGCTTTTCTGGATCGGGGAGAGCCGGTCGGGGGTGGCGTTTCAGAGGAGACGTCAGGTGCTCAGATTGATACGCCTCTGAGGCGCTGAGAGATCACTGACAGGATGTGGGCACTCAACAACTTGGTTCATGAGTCTCAGACAGAAAGTTAAAGAGAAATAAATGTCAAAATGTGTAACAGCTTCAGCAAGTAATTTGTCTGTCCACACTGGCAGTGCTGTGTTTGGCATTGTAAAATCACAGGTAATCAATTTGATATTTAATATGTGGCTATGTGGACCAATGCGAATCACTGTGGTTGCGACTTGCGGCTACCGAGTGCCAGAGAAATAGAAAGCAATTATGAAAGTCATAGCTTTTATTGCTTGTCACTTTATACAACTGGTGTAGGAGTTTGTCTTTAGAGATGGTGAAATGGCACTGTAATGAAAAAATGTTACTCAAATATGTGATTAATTTGCAATATTTGGTATACAGTGTTAGTAACATACAATATATTTGACAATATCAGCATTTTAGTTCATCGTTAATCAAAAACAGCCTTGTGATTCATATACAGTATGATGTATAGTACACATACATACTGTACACTCCAGGCACTATTTGGTAAACCTGTTTACATGATTGTAAAGAGAAATATCTAATCAGCCAATGACATGGCAGCAACTCATTTAGGCATGCAGACATGGTGAAGACGATCATGGTCTCAGTATTTCAGAAGCTGCTGATCTACTGGGATCACGCACAACCATCTCTAGGGTTTACAGAGAATGGTCCAGTGAATAGCCAGTGAGTGGCAGTTCTCAGGGTGAAAATGCCTTGTTGATGCAAGAGGTGAGAGGAGCTTGGTTCGAGCTGATAGAAAGGCAACAGTAACTCAAATAACCAGTTGTCTCAACCAAGGTCTGCAGAAGAGCATCTCTGAATGCACAACATCTCAAACCTTGGAGCAGATCAAGGACTACAGCAGCAGAAGACTCACTGGGTGTCAATCCAGTCAGCTATGAACTGCAAACTGAGGATACAATTCACACAGGATCACCAAAACTGGGCAATTAGAAATATGTTGCCTGGTCTGATGAGTTTTGATTTCTGATATTCAGACGGTATAGGAATTTTACATAAACAACATGAACTCAGGGATCCATTCTGCCTTGTATCAACGGTTCAGGTTGTGTAATGGTGTGAGGGATATTTTCTTGGCACACTTTGGGCCCCTTAGTACCAATTGACCATTGTTTAAAAACCACAACCTACTCGTATTGTTAATTGCTGAGCATGTCCATCCCTTTATGATCACAGTGTACTCATTTTCTGACGGCTACTTCCAGCAGCATAAGCTCAAATCACAAAACTCAAATCATCTCAAAGTGGTTTCTTGAGCATGTCAGTGAGTTCACTAAACTCAAATGACCTCCATAGTCACCATATCTCAATCCAGTAGAGCAGCTTTGCGATGTGGTGTAATGGGAGAGTCAAATCATGGATGTGCAGCCAACAAATCTGCAGCAACTGCGTGATGACATCATGTCAAAAGAGTGGTGTAGGTATGAAATCACTTTGCAGGCCAAAACGTGAAAGTGAATTAGCATTTTAGCAATGTCAATGGGTTTTCTGAATGGGACTTTGGTTAAATGGATAATATAGATATGCTCAAGACATTTTCATATTTTATTATACATGCATAAAATACATCGGTATTACCTCACTCGTGATTTTTTAAAGCTGTTACGTGATGGTGACGTTGATGGTGACGTTGAAGTCTAGCGACTGTGGTGTAGTCCTATAGCCTGGCGTGGCCATACTCAATTCTAGTCAGAATATGAGTCTGATACCGCTCCATTGAGCTGTGATTATGGGGCGTGTTTCAAACGAGCAAGGAAAGACCTCAATTGGATAGACCTACAACCAATCAGAGCAAAGGAGCGACGCGTAACGTTAGTTGTCAAATTGTAACAATTCCCAATGTGTTTTCATTGTTACTGGCTGAATATATATTCAGTTTAGTTTTCTTCCGGGTCACCAGGTGGCGGTAGCGGGGAGAGGAAGGTTAGCATCTCCTATAGGGAGAGCTAAGGAGGAAGTGATGGGCCATGTGGTAGCTTACCTGGGAGATGGCTGGGGTGTGGGTTCACCAAAAAGGGGGACTTGAGATAATTATGAAGAATTAGGCCTTCGTGTGGTCTTGAGCGGAGGAACAATATGGTTACCAATGCTCAATGTTGGAATTTAGGTGTTCACGACGGACTATACACCAGCATCACCTTTTCTTCAGCGGGAATTATTCTTATGGATATTTTTTTCCCCTCGATTCTTCAAGTTGGGTATTTTTGGCCTGGATGAGGTTTTCAACGACAAGATTACGGATACGATTGGACTGAATCGGAACTGAACCTTCGTGGACAATCGGACAATCGTATTGATCATCGCTGGATTTCAGGTTCCTTATATCCATTACACCCACATTATCCCTGTTTTGTTATTTTGGTGCTTTTGTGGTTGCATTTCATGGACTGATTCAACGCTGAAGGACTACTTGGACTGGGGTTTGGGGGTGTCGTCATTAAGTTTTCTTTTTGTATTATATCTTGAAATAACGGTTGGCAATTACATTTGGATGGGTTCCTCCCTTATTTGTTGTGTTTCATTTTGTCTTCATAGTGGGGCAAGTTGTTACAAAATGTCAACAGAACTCAACTGCACTGTGTTGTCAAGTCCGTGTTTTCTCCATGTCCGCGGGTTGAAGCGATCCCAATTATGTGATTATATAAACCCAGGAATGCGAATTTTAGCAGGCAACCTTGCCAAAATAACATATTTTGCCAACCAAACGCCATTTTTTTCCGGAGAACCCCCCGGAAAGTTATTGTTTTGGGCTATAGTTTTGAGTAGCAATTGCAAAAAAAACGTGGCAACCCTGTCTGCACGCGCGCTGGATTAAGTAACGTTACAAGAAAAAGATGAGTGTAAACGATCTTTGCCAGAATTGTAATAAAAGAATTTAAGGATACACAGAGTACTTCCCAACATGATCATCGTTTCTGAGAGAAATAGTGAAGGTGAATGCATATACGAACAAGGTCTCCGTTTAGGATAAGAGCAAATTCAACCCAAGCGCCTTTGATGACGTGGATGATTACATGACTGTTGATCATCTGTCCATCATCGTCTAAAGCCCGCCCTGACAATTTCATTGGTCCGAACAGTTTCTGTTCGGGCATAATAAGTCCTCTATGGAGCGATTCCAGACTGAATTGCCAGAGCAAAAAAAATTGTGGGTGGGGCTAAATTCGGCTGGCATCCAGGCTAGTAGTCCTACCTATTGCTTTATACTTCTGGCGACTGCATTTAGGCTTCAAAATTAATAAAAGTTGTGTTCATCTGTGAAAATTATCTTGATGGACAAAACGTGTCACTATCATTAACTTGTATTGATCACAGAGTTTGTTTTTTTTTGTTTTTTGCGATAATCCAAAGGCCTATGGAAAGATCCTACTGGGTTTTTATCGAGGGAACCAGTGAAATACTAACTGCCGGTTGGCCTACAAACTCTGTATGGACCAAAATCTCTGAGGAATGTTTCTTACACCTTGTTGAATCGTTGCCATGAAGAATTAAGGCAGTTCTGAATGCAAAAGGGGGTCCAAACGGGTACTAGCAAGGTGTACCTAATAAAGTTGCCGGTGAGTGTATATATATACAGTATATATGGTATCAGATATAGCTGTCATTGTTTTTCATGACAAAAAACACAGCACATCTACACAACAGAGGGGCTAACAAATTTCAAAATGCATTTATGACAAAAAAATAATAAAATACAAAGCCTTGCCTTGATTTCCCTGTCAGATGTCTTACACTCCAGTTTCTCAGTGCTTGAAATGCACAAGAAAGCGAGTCAATTAAATTCAGAGCCCTTATAACACAGCACGCTGCACGTGAATCATAAAACCCCACGGCACGAGTACGTCTGATGTCAGCGGCACAGTTCTTACAATTTCACAATCTGACTACTAAGAAAGAACAGTAACACTACTCTCTTAAATATTAATTGTTGCAAAATCAATCAAATCTGCTATTAAAGGCTGGCGAAATCAAATGCCTCAAGTTATATAAGGGTGTTGAGAAGAGGCTCTAAATCCTATAGGAGATTTCACACTAGAGCTTTTGGTGTGATTGTGTTGGCTGTCAGATGTCACTCATAATGTAGGTGTGAAAGCACTGAGTCCACTTGAAGAAGTTGTCTGGTGTAACAGTTTGCATCTTTGCATGTCCGGTCCCAGTTATCATAATATAATGCATTTCACAAAGCCGCTTTTCTCCAAAATAATTTGCCTTCGGAGAACAGCTCGCAGTATTCACATCTCTTGCAATAAATCCAAGAGTTTAATGTAAGATCAAGTCAATGAACCCTTCCTGGATCTAAATGCCAACCGGAACAAGATTGGCAAGATGGAGACTGCCAACCCATAAAACAGCTGTTCTAGACACTGCACATATCAGTGGTCCTTAACTGGCAATGATTTAGGACTGATCAATCATACAATTAAATATAATAGTAATTAAATATATAGTAAAACAAATACTGCAAAGTATTACTATTAAGTGCAAAGGCCCAGTAACATGCAACATTTTTAAAGGGATAGTTTACCCAAAAATGAAAATTACCCCATGATTCACTCACCCTCATTCCATCCTAGGTGTATATGACTTTCTTCTTTCAGACAAATACAATCAGATTTATATTAAAAAATGTCATGGCTCTTCCAAGCTTTATAATGGCAGTGAACGGGAGCACAAAATTTGAAGCCCAAAAAAAGCACATCCATCCATTATAAACACTTCAGAAGGCTTTTATTAACTCCCGGAGCCGTGTGGAGCACGTTTATAATGAATGGATGCACTTTTCTGGTCTTCAGATTTTGTGCTGCCATTCACTGCAATAATAAAGCTTGGATTAGCCAGGATATTTTTCAATATAACTCTGATTGTATTAGTCTGAAAGAAGAATGTCATATACACCTAGGATGGCTTGAGAGTGAGTTAGGGTGCTTTCACACTAGCACTTTTGGTGCGCACCCGGGTTCGATTGACGTCAGAGTTCGGTTCGTTTGGCAGATGTGAACACTGTCTTCTGAACTCGGGTGCGCACCCACGAACCGTACTCGAGTCTGCTTAAAAAGGCTGGTCTGAGGTTCAGCTCATGTGAACTCTGGTACGGTTCGCTGCTGATGTGAACGCAATAGTACTAAATCGTGGAAGTCAACCGCTATTAATGACGTATGATTTGATAGAAATGTGTGTTTCGCTCATTTTCCTGACGAGCGATACTGACATACTGCAAGTAGAAAGCTGTAGATCTAATTTTTGCTCATCTTCAGCGTTCTTTAGAGCATTTGCAGGTAAAAGGTAGTATTTTTGCAGTACATTCGCTGCAGATAGACGACTGAAGCTTTGGTAACAAAACCAACGGTTCAAAAACTAAAATATAAAAGTGAGGTGAGCAACACTATTCATTTTGCCACCTTCTCATTCGCCGTCGTTACCAATCAACGGAGTAAACAGCTGCTGCTCTGGTGATGCAAAAGCACCCCGGTTCAGACCCAAATAATATAATATGAACACAGTCCAGCAGGGGGAGGGGGGAGCAATCGAACTCGGGTTCGGTCCAGGCAATTAAACCAAGTGTGAAAGCACCCTAAATCATGAGGTAATTTAGATTTTTGGGTGAACTATCCCTTTAACATACATAGACAGGAAAACTGGCAGCTTTATAAATGTATAAACAACAGAAGTGTGATTTACTAGATATATTTTAATGCTGGGTTACATTTTATTTTACCTTCAATAGTAGGAATTCTGTTCATGTTTTGAGTAAGAGGGAATAACATGAAAACTGTCCATGTGGGCGTTTGGTTAGTTTCAATCAAGTGAAAGATTATTTTTTAATTCATTCTGTACTGTAGATGCCTAGTTTTTTTTAAATCAACAATAAAACTGTATATCTAGTTATCTAGCAAAAAAAAAAAAGTAAAATGAATGTGTAATGCTTTTGTCGTACAATATCCTACTAGTCGGTATCTCAACAAGAACACTGCATCCACGGCAAGGGAAACACTAAATTAATTTGTGCTCCACCTTAAATTTAAGTACCACACATTTAGTTCTCAAGGTTTTAATGTCCGAGCCACACCTGAATAAATCCGATGTTGGCCTAAATGTTAATAGTGTACAGCGCCCTTTATTCGGACAACAACCTTTGGAATAAACACACATTTTCAGATTGCACTATGGTACATATAACATACTGTTGAGCTGTGATGCAAATATGATAGTACAGTGTAGAAATATTCTGTTTGAGGAAAATAAGATGAAATAAGTAATGGCCATGTCTATAATCAAAATGAGTGACAGCCATGTCAATACAAAAACATCTTCACATACAGGTTTATTTTTTAAATTACAGTCTGTGCGGTCCATGAGGAGCACATATTAAACATACAGAGAACAATCTTGGGAATTTGTGGCTATGACAGAGTATGTGACATCAATCAGTGCCCGTGTCAAGGAAATTCAGGGTCTAATTCAATGTGAGCTTAATGCAGCTGTGGGTTTCTATGGCACTAACGTTAAACCGATTCATTAAACCTTGTCCCTTCAATCATGTTTCTAATGTCTCTCGCCTTTCTTTCTGTTTCACACCCACTCTCCATTTCTCTTGGACATGGTCAATGCTTATCCCAGTTTAAAATCAAACCATGCCCTGGGCTGTTGAACAAAAGTCCATGACAGTGTTCATTATCTTCTCACCTAAGGATCTTGATCTTGTATGTCATCCATGTGACATGCACAAGAGAAAAGTACATATGGTGGGGGAAGGGGGCATTTTCTCTGCTATTTTTCTATTTGCTTTAATTGAAATAATAATCAAGATTTTAACTGGCACAGACAGCCTTGAAATTAATTGTTGCATAAGAGTTTAATGATGATGAGGTTACATTTCTTACAATTGTTCATCTTTTCCTTTTTAAAGGAAAACTAAAACTCACTCAATGTGCAAGATGTTTGTCTTAAGATCTCATTGAAGGACTGAATGAAAGAATGGGAATAAGGGAATTAGGGAAGAGAACACTGAAATAAGGGTGTCTGCTGCATGAAGAAGGCTGGGGAATGGAGGAGAGGAGAAAGGCACAGACCTCGAGGCCTCTGGCGACTGCCGTCACTGATGTTAAGAGTGCACTTAAATCAAGAAAGAAAATAACTCAGAACATAATTAGAGTAAAACTAATTGGCCGACTATTTAAGTTGAAGTGGCATGAGGAAGGGCAGGGAGGCTGATGGATATAATGTGGCCGTCAGGAAGTACAGTAGAGTGCGGATGTACTGGGAAAAAGAAACCAAGAATCGGTGCATTCTTAAAAAGTCTTTTCTTTACAGAGAATATTTGCCACAGAAATGTAATAATATGGATGAAGCAAAATTCTTCTGATGACAAAGCAAGGATATTTTTTTCCTCATTCATTGGTTCATTTTTTTCTTCCTTCACTTTATAAACAAACTCACTGTCCAGTAAGAATGCTTGTTCTCAGAACTAGATGGAAACAGGAAAAGGGAAATTGTGAAAAGTGTTTAATATATGTGTATCCTTTATCAACATACCTTATCTTGCAAAGACTATTATTGCTACTATTTATAATAAGCATGGCTCTTATTACCATTACGGTGAATTTATCTACATTATTAATCTATTACCATATTACTGCGTTGTGAAATGTGTAGTACATGGGGGTAGTTTGGCTCTAGTGCCTGAAAGATGTTACATAATATATATATATATATATATATATATATATATATATATATATATATATATAATTTTTTTTTTTTTTTTTAATTATTTAAAAGTAAATATGTACAATGTATTTTGATACTTTTAGCCACTGTGGCTAGCCACTCAGCATTTTCACTGGCCACAATATTGACACTGATACCATGGGAAAAAAACTACTGTACATTTATTTGGCATCAGGTAGACTCTAAAAAATGCTGGGTTGTTTTAACCCAATGTTGGGTCAAATATAGACTAACCCAGCAGTTGGTTTGTTTTAACCCTGCGGTTGGGTTAAATGTTTGCTTAAGACAACCCAATCGCTGGGTTAAAACAACCCAGCATTTTTTTTTAAATGTATATTAGGCTGCTGTCACTTTAAGACCTGACGCATGGATCCACTACACTGTTACACATGCGCTTTCTTTCTCAACTGTTTACGTTCACTTAAAACAGAACTGACTGCGTTTAAGTGAAAACTCGCCAAGACCAGCATTTTGATATTATTTAGTGTGTATTTGACTGTTTAAGTGCAATAAGCAGTGAAAAAGAACTCACTTTAGTGCTGAGAGGCGGCTTTATGTGTGTGTGAGCACAAAATTATGCGCAATCTCACGCAGAAATCCAAGTCCTGTACCAGCAACTATATCCATCCGGAGCAAATGAAACGAGTGAGTGAAGGAAGGAGGGTTTGTGTGTCACTCGCTGTCGATGAGAGATGAGAGCGAGAGAAAGAGACGCTGGTATCATGTATCTATTCTGTGGATAATAATTATTAGGCGCGTTTCAGATATTTCAGTATTACTATGCATCGAAAAATCAACATTTTTAAAACACTACATTGCACTTAGTTTATTATTTCAGATGCCTTTTTATAAAGACTATTGAAAAATGAACATATACATCAAATTCAAACTACCAAAGTGGCTAGTGGGAGTGACTGTGCATTTGGCGTGTGTTAATGTCAAGCCCTGCCTTCATCTAACCTCATTTGCATAATAAGTTGTCATGTGATGAATCTGTATTTTCACAGATAATAGCGTATGGTATACTGCTTGCAGGTTGTGTCGCATAAATGTTTTTTTTACAACATCCACTAACTTTGCCAGCCAAATTTGCTGAAAACTGATTTTCTTAATAAAAGCCAACTTTGAGATTGTGTTAGAATATTAAAAGAAGGCTTAGCAACTCCTGGTGAGAATTACTTATATTTTTAGTATATATATTAGTAGAATTAGTATATTCATTTCAATGAGCTAACTTTTACACAAAAATAGATGAAGCACGGCGTCCTTTCAAGCAATTTGCATGCAATGCATCTGATTGCCTTCACAACCCCACACACTTGCTGCAGATCTATTGTAGAATCACTTGAATATGGTACAAAGAGTGTTAATACTAGAGAAGCAAAAATGTGTTTAAAAATGTGACTGCTCAAACCAACTGGCTCGGTTTGGCACCCCCAAGCTCAAATGTCAAGATACACGCATGGTGTAGTTTCAGATGGGTTGTATTTTGCATGTGAATAACTGGAATGCTTTTTTTATTTCACTCTTGACATGAAAAAAAACTGTCATCTTCGATTTGTTGTGCTTTTTCATTTTTAATTCCTAATGTGAATAGGCCTGTCGTCAGTGATCCGTTTTGCTTTTCATTTCACTCATTGTGTGAATAGGGCCTGGTGACATTGTTTTTGAACCGGATTTTAAATGAAATGTGTTAATGTAGGCATAACATAAAAAGTTGTAATTACAAGATTTGTTACGCTGTTTGATGTTTTTTGTGCAATAAGTGCTCCTTGGAGATGTTAAAACCATGACAGAAGCAGACCTCCATGTTTTTACTAATTTCATTCAAGCAATAAATAATTTTGACTACTCAACAGCAACAGATTGGCCCTTTATCAGCAGCCAAAAACTAGCCTGGCACGTGACTCGCCGGACTTGTCTAAAATAATCAACGGCGGTGGTTGTGGTATCCCCGAGTGCCAACGGCGCAATCCTCCTACTCACCCGTTGCACAGGAAGTCAGGTCTCGGCTAGCGGCCCGTACGGCTCCAGTGAAGTGAGACTGATCAGGCTTGTCACGAACACAGAGCCTCAGCTCGCTTCACCGATGGCTGCGCAAACTAGGACAGCTGACATTTAAAGCTTAACGGGTACCAGAGCAACAAAAGAGCAGTGAACAGTGCTCAGTCTAAGTCTACTGGAACGATCTGTCTGAGGTACAATACTCATGTTTTGTTCTAAAGCCTGAGATGAGCTTGAATTTTGATAATCATCAAAATCAGAACATTCGTATTTTAGACAAAAAGAAGACAGACAAGACAGCCATTGCAGATCTTTCTGTCCTTACCAGGAAAGAAACTACTGACGCCTGTATTGCTACACCATGCCAATGTCCTCTATTTCTCTCCACCATTGCGGACTGCTCTTATGACAAGCCCTCGATGCCCCGAAGCACACAAGTGGATTTGGGAAGGTAAACATGTCCAGCCTACTAAGATAAAACCAGTGAGATGGCACACTCCAGGCAACGATCATGGTACATGACACCATTCCTCCCGGTGCCTACATGGCCTTGCTGCGCTGTAGCAGAGGGCAAAGGCAAACCTGGAGAGGAAAGGATGTCATTGGAGATTTGATGAAGATTTGAACAGTCAAAATGTCATCTACCAGCAACTTGTTAGAGGAGTGATAAAAAGGCTGTGATGTTTGCTGACGTTCAAACGTCTTGTAATGGGAGGTATTTGACAAGATGAAAGCGATGGGACCCCCGCAAAACAGAGATCTTTGACCTAGTGCAAATTCAACTAGATTGTCTCCGTTGTTAACAAGCGTCTCTGTGAGAGACAGTGATATGATATTATATACTATGAATATATAATATATCGCTTTTGATTCTGTTCTCAAGTTAGGATAGTACTACCAAGCAAAACTCAACTACCACATTTACATGGATTATTTTCAGATTAAGGTCCATATATCAGTCAAGCCAGGGGTGTCCAATTCTGGAGGGCGTAGAGAGTCTAGCTCCACCCTGCTCCAACACACTTGCCTGGGCTGTGTCCAAAATCTCCCCCTATACCCTAAAATAGGGCACTATTTTAGGGAACAGCCATTTGTAGTGGCGTCCGAACCACAATGCACTGCAATAACGAGTGTACAGCTGATGTACGCTCAGTGCCTAGAGAATACCCAAAATGCACTGAGAGAGATGCCAGGAGATGGCGCCTGCAGCTGAATCAATCATCCATCCATTTTTCAAGCCGGTCTGGTCCAATGTCCAATGTGGATACAGTGTAATATCATACAGGTACAATTGATTATTACATTTAAGTATATGTTAAATTATGGTTTATACATGCTAGTTTTCATGGCAAAGTTCGAGATAAATCTCTTCATTACTACTGGAGCTGCCAGTTTGCTACTTTTCAAACACAAAGCACAAACTATGCAAAAGCGGCAGCCCTTCCAGGGCACTCAGTGTCTGAATTCACTTACTCGTTTTCATTAACTCCTTTAAGTACACTATATTAGTGGAGTAATGTAGGGAATAGTAAATGAGGGTATGGGGCGATTTCAAACACAGAACTGGAAGTTTCCAGTAATCCTGAAGACCTTGATTAGCTAGTTCAGGTGTTTAATTATGATTGGAGCTAAACTCGGCAGGATTGAACACCCCTGGGTTAATTCATTATTCAAACATTTTAGTGAAATCTCCTTTTGACTCCAGTTTCTTAGATAGTTTGACCTTCTACAACTTCCTTGGTCTTGTAGTAGGCAAAATTACTTGAATTTGGACATAAATCAATCTTCCATTAGATTGCCCCGCACACTAACGTAATTTCTCAACACGCAACCATAACTCTGATCAATGATAATTTCAGACTGGTGGCTCCAGCAAACGCAGAGTTTTCTCTACTATGCAAGTCATTGCAATGGATATTCTGAGTATGTTTCAGTTTGATTAATATTGGTATATTCAAGGATTTCTAGTAACCAGAATGTTATCTTAAAGACTTCAATATCTCTTCCCAATATTCTTAATTTGTCACTTAAGAATAAAAATATTACCGGCACCGGTTAAAAATAAGGTTAAAAATAAGTTTGAAATAACTGAGCAATGGTATATTTGTTTGTGAAAATTCATACACAGATATCGGAGGCGGTGTTTAAATGAGTTTTAAATACAGGTCCTTCTCAACAAATTAGCATATTGTGATAAAAGTTCATTATTTTCCATAATGTAATGATAAAAGTAAAATTTCATATATTTTAGATTCATTGCACACCAACTGGAATATTTCAGGTCTTTTATTGTTTTAATACTGATGATTTTGGCATACAGCTCATGAAAACCCAAAATTCCTATCTCAAAAAATTAGCACATCATGAAAAGGTTCTCTAAACGAGCTATTAACCTAATCATCTGAATCAACTAATTAACTCTAAACACCTGCAAAAGATTCCTGAGGCTTTTAAAAACTCCCAGCCTGGTTCATTACTCAAAACCGCAATCATGGGTAAGACTGCCGACCTGACTGCTGTCCAGAAGGCCATCATTGACACCCTCAAGCGAGAGGGTAAGACACAGAAAGTTATATCAGTTATATATACTCCAGTTACATCAGTGCACGTGATTGTCTTTGCTTAATGTTATGAACATCAGCTACGCTAATTATTTTCCTTTTTGCTTTCTGTTTTATCTAGGGATGCCCATCCTGAGGTAACTAGAGAGTCCGTCAGCTCCAGTTTTGATCCAGCCTCTTATGAAGACTTCAGATGCATCTATAGCTGAGAAGAGACAACTCCAACTCCTGCGAGGACTTCAGATGACGCAAACTCTGAATCAACATCCACCAATGCTAATTTTTCTATATATCCTTATCATTTGTTACTTCAATAAGCTCATTGTTTCTGCCTTAAATTAATACATTCATTGTGATTTGTATGTGTACATTTCTGAAATACATAACCTCTGATAACAGATCACTCTAAATTGTACTCTAAATGCATTTTCTGTGAAGCTGCTTTGGAACGATATGTATTGTGAAAAATGCTGTGCAAATAAATTTGAATTGAATATGTTTAAACCACTGCAATTCGGCAATGCATTCATGTTTTAACACATATCTGACCTTGATCGACTGAAGAAAAGAACCTGAAAAGATTCCCATGTCATGTGTGAAGCTCAACAGCACATCCTTAAGTAACCTTCATGGACCAATGGCAATTTGAAGTCCGAATAACATCACACCTGTTTCTTTTTTAGATTTCTTTTGGACTTTTTTTCTTCTTCTACACATTCTTTTGACATGCACATGAACGTGTCTTATCTCAAACAAACTCAAAATAAATCTTCACTGAGGCAGCAATACTCCCTTAGCAACAACGTGGATTTGATTTTTAACTGTAAATTGTCCAGTGAATCCCTTTGACCTTTTCTGGCTACTTTTCAATGCCATTCAGGCAAAATTAGGTGCTTTTCCATTGCACAGATGTGCACCTTCAACTGGCCTTTCACAAGCAAAAGAACTAAACCTGGATGTGAATTGTTTCTGTGTGGAAAAGGGTCAGGGCGTGAAGCCATCAATGGCAAATCACGACTACAAAATGCAATCTTAGTGGAAGACACGCAGCTTAAATTAAGGCACTGATGAAAAAATAAAAAAATAAAACTGAGAATCTTAAAATAAATTCATACAGTTGGACATGGTACAGTATATGTAGGCAAGGAAACATTTTCCAGCACAAATTTCCTCTGATTAATGATTGTGAAAATAAAAAAAAATCCTGACATGATGAGGATAACATACTTGGACCTGCTAATATCAAGACAACAGTTTCACAGAAAACTGGAAAACAAATGGAACTGAAATCTGTTTAAGAGGCCTGACATATTTTTGCAGTATAATTTGCTGCAGCTAGTGGTGAGAAATAATTTGAGAAATCGGTGAGAGATATTTCAGCATTTCTCTAGCTCAAGTAGTACAGCATGCCATTAGCAACAGCAAGGTCATGGGTTCGGTTCCCAGGGAATGCACAAAATGATAAACGGTTTATCTTGAATGCAATGCAAGTCTCTTTGGATAAAAGCGTAATTGTTAAATGTAAATTAAATAATACACTGCAACTTTAAGTGTATATACACCACTTCTTTGAATCAGAAGAAAGGCTACAATTATATAATGGATTTTTAAAATATCATTCCATATACCTGGGTCTTGATATGTCAAGCTTCACGACAAATTAGCTGGGAATAATGACCCCGGCGACCTTACAGAAGGCCGCTGACCTGTAGCTAAAGTGAGTGTGAGTGCACTGGGAGTGAACTGTACATGTCTATGCGTGAGTGTAGTGTACTGCTGAGGGACTGAATGGTGAGACGGTGATGCTGATGAAGGATGCTGTTTTCCGTATGTTTACCATCATTTCAGTTCTCGTGGGGAGGACAAACATGGCTCAGACTGGAAAAGGCCATAGAGCAAAGGCCTCCCGAGGCCGTACACGCCCTCTCACGCACACATGCCCACAAACATACACATGGTAGTGCGGCATAGGAAAGGAAAAAAACCAAGGAGAGGGAGGGCAAGACACAGGGTGACTGGAAGGGGAGGCGAGAGAGAGAGAGAGCGAGAGAGAGAGAGAGAGAGAGAGAGAGAGAGCCTGCAGACACAACACAGCTCAGAGTTGATTGGGAGTGACAGGCTGCTGATTAGTCAACTCGCAGCCTACACACACACGCACAACAAGAGCAGAGAAATGAGCAGTCGCACAAGAGCGACCTATTCTTACATGCACTTTAACATGCAGCGTTTTGTGGTGACATTTTTATGCACTGATAAACAGATAAACATCTTTAAACACAAGATACTTGTGTGCTTTCCGAGAGTGAGTATTGATGGATGTGTCTTACCTTGAGAAGATAGATGGGAATGTTGCTAAAATCCACAGGCAGTTTGAGAAGGAATCGAGCGCCTATAAAAAAAAAAAAAAAAACGAAACATAAAGAGCATAAAATAGTGAACACACACACACACACACACACACACACACACACACACACACACACACACACACACACACACACACACACACACACACACACACACACACACACACACACACACACACACACACACACACACACACATTCTGTAACATTCTTCACACAGTAACCTACTTGTTAAAGGAATCATTTACCATCATTGCCCTTATTTTTTCTTTGTCATTTTGTCCCAGACCCATTTGACTGTATTTCAAGCACAAAATACAAAAGTTCAGAAATTCATGCACTGATTGCTCTTTTCCATCACATTAAAATGAATGGGGACTGAGGCTTTCACGCTTCATAAAGGATGTAAAAGCTGCATAAAAGACATCCATACAATTGTGATATCCCTTCGAAGGACTGGCCAATCCCGAGATGCTGGAATAGGACAATGCTCAACATAGGACAAGTGGCTTGGAAAATTGGTGGATGGATGCAGGACTTATGCACTATTCTATGCCATTTTGTATAAATAGTGAGTAGTGTGTTCTCACTGAAAATTTCAAATAGAAAAAGTGCACTTAATTTACTGAACCATGGCGGAGGGGGAGGCTCTCTATGTTGAATGGCAAAATAACCTTAAAAAATCCATCCATTACATGAGTCCATAGTGCATAGTTTGCGATGCAACTATAGACTTTCCTATTCTACTGGACCAGGTTTTTCTAAAGTCATACGATTCAAAAGTCAAAATTTAAATCAGTATTCACTTATAGGGCCCTATTTAAAAGTTCTGAGTGCACGGTCTGAAGTGCATGGTGCAGGTGCACTTAGGGGCATGTCAGGCTACTAAAAAAACGGTCTGCGCCCCAGCCGCATGGTCCAAAAGGGCTGTACCTAGTCTGTAAAATACTATGCTATTGACTTTAGAGCAGGTTTTTGTTGGTCAATGGCACAGTCGGTTTCAGTTGCTCAAAATATCAACGCGCCAATAAAGCACCTGAACACACCTTGATTTCAGACCAGCATGCCCATGAGTGAACAAGTGCATTTGCTATTTAAACAACGTGGCGCTGGACGTGAAAATGATAACTGCGTCGGGCTGAAACTAGCAATGCGTCTCATTGAGCCGGGTGTATTATAGGGCCCATAACCTGCATCTCCAACTGGATCACTGAGTCAATGTGAAGAACAATATCAGTAAGATATCAAGTTTTTCAGTGACACAAAGCTGTTATATGACTTCAGAAATATTCTCTTAAGTGACAGCTTTCATTGTATTGTCCCCTCCAAGATGGTGTGCGTGTTTAGGGGTGGTGGGGTGGTTGGGTGGGTGTCCTCACAGCAGGTGTTGCTCCAGGGAACCTACTGTAATCTGTCCCTACCAAGGACTATCAGCAAAATAACAATTGTCAAATACTGTGCTGATCCATTGGTCAAGCCACTACTGTCAAGGTATAATTTGGATTTGATTTAAAATGGACGTGAAGTACATATTTGGCAACACATGTTTAGAGTGTTTACTTCAAATTCTCATCAAATGCTCTGTAGAGTAAGTAGGCCATTGTCATATTCACTTTCGAATGCAATTCGCTGCATGACTCCTTGTTTACATTCATATAACACATAACTTGGGTTACATAATTTTAAGATGAGGATTACACAAATGTTTCCTAATCACAGTCTGTTATCCGTCTGTTATCCCACAGACCACAGTTCACCACATCCCTTTAAAGACTGAAGCCCATGAAGCAACACACTCACGCCCACAGCCCAACACACTGCACTCTTCCCAAAAACCCGACCATATTACGGAACCCTCTGTGTGTCCCTTTGTGAGGGAGTGTGTGTTCGGTTGTGCAATTCGCTTTGTTTTTCACCAAGAACCAAATGCCTTATGCATGCATCCTGTGACATTGATGCTCAGGCTCACTCCATAGCCCGTGCTTTTAACAGCATTGCACATACATAAGGTTGTTGGTTCAAACCCACAATGGGATGAACGATTACCAGTCACCACTGCACCCTTGAATAAGGCCTAACCTCAGGTTGTTCCAGGAAATATATACCTTTAATAAGAGAACTCACAGTAGCACTGTATAAAAGTGTCATCTAATGAACAAATTAGTAGTCAATTACCGAACTGCAAAGGTGGACTTTAAAATTTGGAGGAAACTAAGCAGAGAATTTTTACCACTTCAGTCAATTAGTTCATGAAATTTAATTAGGAGAAGGTCAGTTCACCTGAAGTGGAGCTATGCGATTCAGTGCTCCAAATATCTGCTTTGGTAATAGTGGGCTCTATGATGTTTAATATAGGCTATTAAATAACAATCGAATGTCTATTTGCTGATAATTAGATCTTTTAAAAAGAAAGGGAGTTGTCTCCGTTTTTTTTATTACATACAGAATATAGCAGGGGCATGCGGTCCATATAAGCTGCGAATGCCTTGCTTACCCAAGGCATTCATGGACTCGCTCATAAACATTAACTTAACATACATTAACATAAATTACTATAAAATCCCTTGTTTGTGGTGTACCATAAAGCTAATAATTGATCAAATGTTAGTAATATGTATGTAACTCTCCATCATTTATTTATTTGCCAAACGACAAGCATTTTCTTCAAATCTGCCACTCACTGAGAGTTTCGGGTAAGCGATCCACAACAGCTTTGCCGGCTACGCTCTATTGTTATGTATAGTCATCATTGTCCTGGGTTCTCATTGGTTTGATGGCATATGGGGGATTTCATAAGCAAGGAATGTTGTCTGCGAAACAAGAGGAAAAATCTGCTGCTGCTGCCAGATCTGATATCATCGAAAATCACTATCAATTTACGGGTGCTTTTGAAGGCATGTATATATATATATATATATATATATATATATATATATATATATACACACACATACACTGAACAAAATTACTTATATATACATTAGGGCTCTGACGGTTTCCATGGCTACGAGGTAACATTTAATTGCACATTTTTTATTTTGTAAATAAAGTGTTGTGCTTCATTTCTGTCACAATATTCACGTAAAACAGCATTCACATACAAAAAAAAAAACTGTTTGGCCGACAACCGCCGTCCCTCTACCACCACGGTGGTGTGGATGTCACGTTCACCGCCACAGACCTAGACCGCCGCAGTGGTAAAAAAACTTCCACCGGCACAGCCCTAATATATATATTTACACTGAACTACAGATTCACAAATCTGTCTAAATCTGTGTTAGTGAGCACTTCTCCTTTGCCGAGATACCTCACAGGTGTGGCATATCAAGATAATGATTAGACAGCATGATTATTGCACAGGTGTGCCTTAGGCTGGCCACAATAAAAGGCCACTCTAAAATGTGCAGTTTTACTGTATTTCCATCTTTCCTGTACAGTGAAAACCAGGATTCATCCGTGAAGAGAACACCTCTCCAAAGTGCCAGATGAGCATTTGCCAGTCAGGTCGAGACCCCGATGAGGACGACGAGCATGCAGATGAGCTTCCCTGAGACGGTTTCTGACAGTTTGTGCAGAAATTCTTTGGTTATGCAAACTGATTGTTGCAGAAGCTGTCCGGGTGGCTGGTCTCACACGATTTTGGAGGTGAAGATGCTGGATGTGGAGGTCCTGAGCTGGTTGTGGTTACACATGGTCTGCGGCTGATTGGATGTACTGCCAAATTATCTGAAATGCCTTTAGAGACGGTTTATAGTAGAGATATTAACATTCAATTCACGGGCAACGGCTCTAGTGGACATTCCTGCAGTCAGCATGCCAATTGCACGCTCCCTCAAAACTTGCAACATCTGTGGCATTGTGCTGTGTGATGAAACTGCACATTTTAGAGTGGCCTTTTATTGTGGCTAGCCTAAGGCACACCTGTGCAATAATCATGCTGTCTAATCAGCATCTTGATATGCCACACCTGTGAGGTGGATAAGATATTCAAAACAAATAAAAAAAGTCTGGCATCAAAAACCCAAAAAGTAACTTTTCTATTCAACCCTTAAGTTAAAACCAAGACTCAATACATAAATATCACTGAACAAGTCATATTAAACCACTATAATCAGGGTTCCTACACATTTTCCATTTCAAATTTCTATATTATTCCATATCCAGACTCAATTTTTCAAACCTTTCTATACACTTTTCAGACCTTATTTAACAAATGGTTCTTACATTATTATTTTCATCTTCAGGGCAGGGAACTGGGAACTGTGTGAACGCCACCATTGCAGACCTCTAGTCTGATGTTGCACGATCACCAAACAGTTAAGTACAGTCTGATTGAGAAGATCGTTTGCTACTTTATCTGTTGCCGGTTTGAGTGGCACATGCACATTTCATTCAAAAGAGACTTGCTTATAGTAAAGACAGTTTCACATAATGAAATTGTGTGCATTAATTCATTCAGTTGTGTTTGACAATCATTTAAACTTGTGCCATGAAAACACTGTATGTAGGATACAGTTATTTTTTAGAAATTCCTATTTTTTTTATATTTTAGGAAACTGAATAGGTTCAATAGTCTGGTAACACAGTCCAGGCAGATAGATACCTTGCCTTCGGCTCGAGATGCTGGGATAGGTTCCAGCATAGAACAAGCATTTTGGAGAATGTGTGGCTGTTTATAACAATTGAAACATTGGGCTAGTGTTTTAATGGAAATGTATGAGGTGATGCAGGACATGTACCCAGCTGTTCTTGCGGCCGGCGTAGATCTCCATACTGCGTCCATAGTTAGGGTCTTCCAGCAGGCTGTCATATTCGAAGAGCAGACGGGAACTGTCGCGCAGCCGCTGGCACTGGTACTGATGGTACTGCTGCAACAGCTCTTTCACCAGCTGCAGGAGACACTCCGGTTTACCCGCATCCCACGACACCAAGTGCTGCCAGAGGAGAGAAAATGAAAGAGAGTGGGAGTCAGCATTTTATCACACAAAAAAGTGTAGATGGGGAAACAGAAACATCTAGCACTTTTCAGTCTACTTTTAAAGCTTTGTGTGTGCACAAACCTATTACATCAATAATAATAGCTTGTTAAAAGTTAACATGAAAAGGCATTTGCAACTTGACATTTTATTTCTGTAATATGGTGTATATTTCAGAGTAAAATCTGTTGCATTATGGCAATTAAAAAAAATTAAATTAGTTGTTGATTTGGAAAAAGTGGGCGGACAATATTTGAAAGGATGCAAACAAGAAACTCTGTCGACACCCATTGGTTGAAACTTACAGTGAGCAGTCTTGGAATGGAATTAAAGACTTGTTTCATAAACTGGCATGGTTCATAAAGGTAGTCTCTGCCCACCTCATGACATTGGTTGAAGCCACTGGATTGAAATGCCACTTACAGGAAATTGCTTAACCCTTAAGTGCATACCTCGGGTCTTTATTGACCCGTGACGTCATTCACTACCATCCCCCTCATTCACATAGTGCAAGTATATTTTTACAGCAAAACTTTAAATGGCTCAGTGATTTACTAGAGCAAGTACTGAATGCAATGAAATATATCTGTCACTTGTCAGAGATCAAAATATTGATTTTGTAGACACTAAAAAAAAAAGATCGTTTTGAGAATATGTTTGAGATCGCGAATAAGAGCCATATGAGTCAAACGCTGAATGCCCGATGACAGTGATGATAGTAAAAAGCATCTGCACCAAAAGGAAATAAAATATGCTTTATTTTATTCTTTTGTAATTGTTATTAAAATATCAGAAGAGGTTTATATTATTGTGGCAGTTAGAGATCCATCTATGTTAAAAATAAATCTTGGTCATTAAAGACCTGCAAATGTAATACGTGTTGCCTTCTTCCTATAGTGCATCCTGGTGCCATTTGTTCACCAGGTCAGCGGCGATCCAGCCCCATACTCAACAAACTGAGATGCACTGTGTATTCTGACACCTTTCTATCAGAACCAGCATTAACTTCTTGAGCAGTTTGAGCTCCAGTAGCTCGTCTGTTTGATGGGACCACACTGGCCACCATTCACTCCCCACGAGCATCAATGAGCCTGGGCCGCCCATGACCCTGTCGCCAGTTCTCCACTGTTCCTTCCTTGGAGCACTTTTGATAGATCCTGACCACTGCAGACCGGGAACACCCCACAAGAGCTGCAGTTTTGGAGTTGCTCTGACCCAGTCGTCTAGCCATCACAATTTGGTCCTTGTCAAACTCACTCAAATCCTTACGCTTGCCCATTTTTCCTGCTTCTAACACATCAACTTTGAGGACAAAATGTTCACTTGCCGCCTAATATATCCCACCCACTAACTTATAAGGGCACTTTTTTAAAATAATAATGTGCACGGATAAATAATTTATAATGAACACTGTAAGATTCCATAACAAAAATAAGAATTGTTCATTTTGATTTCATGGTGACTTTAAACAGACAGTTCAGAATATCCAAACTCTTAAAGGAAATAACCCGGATACAAGTGCAATGCTTTAACAGAGTTATACTCTCAGAGTGCAACAGGTTACTAGAACCTTAAACTAGCTTTATGAATCATGAAGTTATCAAAAATCATCTTTGAATGACTCATTGTGAGCCAGATATGGCACAAGGGTGTTTCATAAGGAACAAACATTAAATTCAGACTGTATGTTTAGACTGCAAAAGAACTTCAGAGGCTTTTAGAGATAAGGAGAAAACAAAAGAATGCGGCAATTAAATGCAGGTGGCAGTTTCTAATATGCTGAGCCGGGGTCTTATCACCCTTTATTGTCACAATGTCAACTTGATATGGTGGTTTCCGCCTTTTTGCAACCCCCTCCCAACCATCTTGAGGCAAATGGCAACACCACAGGATATCCCCCACCAGCAAGGAAGCTTTCATCTCCCGACTTTAAGCATCCCAAGTGCAGACGCCAAAAGAGAAGGATTCCAGCTCCCTTTCTTGCCGAGGCATTCTAACAATGTGCCTCAAAGCATGGGAAATGAAGGCACTAAAAAAGAGGAAACACTGTTTTTCGCAGTTCTCAGATAAGACAGCACAAGACCTTGAGTCTGTGCCATATGTTTAATGCATGCAGGGAACAATGGTTTGGTAAGAAATCTAGATTTTTGAAGGTTCAGACAGCAACCAAGAGCAGGCTATTTCCAGTCTCTCTTACTGCAAACACTCTGCTATTAGGGAAAGAAGTGAGTTGAGTGGGTGTATGCCCATCACAGAGTTTGCATTGCCGTGTTCTTGCGGGCTGCGTGAGCGGGAAAAGGCCTGCATGCCAACACGGTCTACTTGCCTTTCCTCCTCTCCTCCTACAGGCTGACCTCATTTACATAGGTGATCCCAATTTGCATGAGCTTCCCTGACTGGAGCAGTGCACAGGTATGCAAATTCAGAGTGAGGGGGCAAAAACCAAATTGCCACCTTTTCACGAAGTGTTCCACCATTCTTTTCACTGGCCTAATTCTACCCAACAGCCAGTTCTGTCTCCGAGGCCCAATTGCTCGCTGATGCATGATACGCACATAAATTGAAATTAAATTTTAGTGACACTGACTGAAAATAAAATGCAGAATATTACATTTTTAAATAAACATTGCACGTACCATGCTTAAAGGCAAGGGTTAAGAATAAGACAAACAAATAAGTATTGCTGTCATTGCAAGGCACAAACAAACACAGGCTGTGTTCAAATGAGTTTGTCACACGCTGTCTTGGATTTTAAATGACGGCAATGCAATTTGGGCTTGATTTTCATCGCTCCCCTGAATCACTCCATCTACGAGCCTGACTGAGTCACATACGAGCAGAAGAGAAGAGAGGGGACAGAGCACGCCGTCTGTCCATTGAGGCACACATTACACAACTCATTAACAGCACAACCCACAGCATACAGCTGAGCTTGTTACATTTCTTGGATCAAATCAAAACGTCTTCTTCTAGTTGATGGAAAAGAGGGAGGGGGGTGGAAAGGAAAGAGAAGAGATGAGCTCTTCAGCCATGACCGGTATGATGATCAGGGAAAGAGTGTTGCAGAGCAATCTATTCACAGATAAATAAGAAACCCATCTATTTAAAAATAATTTTCAAAACAGCTAAATAATTTAAAAGTTCTCCTGAAACTGTTATTTTTTTCTTTGATAATGGTAAACTGTTAGTACACATGCTTTAACACAGTTAAATTATTCAAATGTGCTCTAATACAGGAAATGGGAAAGGATCCAATAAAATAAAAACTGTATATATAACAAAATAAAATAAAACTAAACAAATTTTTGTGCAGAAAAACTAAAAACTGATCATACCAGTGACTGATCAAACTGATCATCAGAAAGTAAAAACAGCGGACTTTCTTTTTTCTCTATCACCAAGGTATACTATTTGATAATGTTCCAACTTGCATTCAGATTCATTCTGGTATACAGGTCCTTCTCAAAAAATGAGCATATTGTGATAAAAGTTCATTATTTTCCATAATGTAATGATAAAAATTAAACTTTCATATATTTTAGATTCATTGCACACCAACTGAAATATTTCAGGTCTTTAATTGTTTTAATACTGATGATTTTTAATTAATAATTAATAAACTCCAGCTGGTCCAAAACGCAGCAGCTCGAGTTCGTACTAGAACCAGGAAGTACGATCATATTAGCCCAGTTCTGTCAACACTGCACTGACTCTATTAAACATCGCATACATTTTAAAATCTTGCTAATTACTTACAAAGCACTAAATGGTTTATCTCCCCAGTACCTGAGCGAGCTCTTAACGAATTATACTCCATCACATCTATTGCCGTCTCAAAATTCTGGCCAGTTTATAATACCTAGAAAATCAAAATCAACTGCAGGCGGTCGATCCTTTTCCTATTTAGCACCTAAACTCTGGAACAGTCTTCCTACCAATGTTCGGGAAGCAGAAACACTCTGTCAATTTAAATATAGACTAAAAATGCATCTCTTTACTATGGCATACAAATAGAACATTATACATTTTTATTATTCAAATCAGTTACATGATTGTCAGGCTGCATTAACTAGGTCAGCCGGAACTGGGAACATTTCCCATAACACCTGATGTACTCGTAACATCATAAGAAGAATGGCATCTACACTAATATTAGTCTCTCTGTTTATCCCGAGGTTTACTGCAGTCAGCCAGATCTGGGCCGTATCCAGATCAGATGGTGGACCTTCTCCTGGACATGACCAATGCATCCTTAAAATGTCTGTTAATTTAAACTCGCCCCTGTAAATACCGCATCGACATGACATCCTCAATAAACCCGTCTATGGCGTGACCACTCCAATCTTTCGAGTAATCTTACAAATACCTATTGATCTAATAAGGCTTCTGACCAGTAATGTTATAGAGGAGAACTGGCACCCCGACTGAGCCTGGGTTTTTTCTCCATTCTGGCCCTGAAGGAGTTTGGTTCCTTGCAACCATTGCCTTTGGCTTTTGGCTTGTTCAGTTGGGGACACCTACATTTCAACTATATTACTGATCTGCCCACATTGACACTATATGACAATTGAACTGAGCTGGATGACATCACCGTTTTACCAGAACGGCTGTACAGTCGAATCAAATTCTGTTGCATTATTTTCCTGTTTAACACAGTGAAGCTGCTTTGAAACAATCAGCATTGTCAAAAGCGCTATATAAATAAAGGTGACTTGACGTGATAATGACCAACACAATCTACCTGTTAGCGTCTGGTTTCTGACGTGCTGTTTTGGGGTGGTAATAAAAATTGGCGCAAACATCAGTACATTTACGAGCGCAAATCTTTGTAAATCACATTGCGCGATTCATTTAAATACTCTCCTCCCATAAATGTTGCGTCTGAAACAAAAACAACTGCATATAGAATAAATCAGCCGCAAAAATAACCCTGTCCACGCCTTTTCAGCGCTAATTTATCACTGCGTGTCTTTAGTAAATCCTGACTGTAGTTTTTTTATGCCAAAAGACTGTTGCTGGAGCAAGCTGTTAGTAAATCTGGCTACTAAGTGTCACTGATACAATGTTGAGTTTATGAAAGACTCCATTGTATTGAGTCACGGGCTAAACATTTATCTTTTCCACCGTGGTCAAGAATGACCTGAAAAACACCCTAAAAAGTGTTCCACTGTTACAGTATTTCAAATTCTTAAAGGATCAGGGGGTCATGAGAAAGTCAACGTTTCCACATATGAGGAGTGGTTTTCTGGATAATGTCTTAAGGCTTATTTTAAAAGTGAGATGACATCATTGCCCAGCATCACTCCCGTTGATAGGGAGTAAGACGTGTGTGCGTTACAGTTATAAGACGGCCATTATTCATCATATTAGTACTGGGTGGATATCTGCTACGGTAAAGCTAAAGATAAACTGTTTTACGGTCAGCTATGCAATTCAGATACAATTAGTTTGATTCAGATTTACAAGGCTAGATTTTGGTTTTCTCCATTAAAGGGGTACTTCAGCGCTGGGAAGATGAATCTGTTTAAACTGGGTCATTAATGTAGTAGAAATGTGAAATTATTTTTGAATTTGGAGCCTCCTAGACTGAGAAAACACAGAAAATGTATGAATGGGGGATGAAAGACAAGAATTCCCAGAATGCACTGCTTCACTGCCCTACTCTAAGCACGGCTAGTCGGCTACAGGATTACTGGATCACTTGCCCACCGCGTTCATTTACAGAAAATCAGTTCAGTTAGAGACACTACAATTAAGTGAGCCGATTGAGCGTCACGGCACAAACGCAGCAGGATCGGATTACATTCATCACATGAGCGGAGGTAATCGTGGGATTCACGGCTGCGGCTGCATTTACAGCGCGTGATCAGTCTGGCACGTGTTCATTTCATGTCTTTGGAAGCTTAACTTTCATTCGAAGTTCATTTTTAAAAGTTGAAACACTCACTTTGGTCTCCACCGCTCCGTTTACATGAATCTCCGCAGCTCGATACGATATTTGAGTCATCATAGGAATTTTTCCGGAAATAAAATACATAATTCTCTCGTCTCAGGGTCATATGAGGGGGGAAAGTACGATAATTTGAATATACTCCCGGGTTTCTACTGATACAAAGCTTAATGCTAATCGCTGAAGTAACCCTTTAAGTCTGTACACTGAACACCAGCGCTGCATCCAAAAAATGCATACTGGACAGAATTTGAATTTACTTTGCGACCGATAAATAGTATAAATATGGGTAGCAAGAATGTACTACATCCACCATGTTGATACGGTCACGTGACCTTCTAGCATCAGTTGCGTCGCTTTACTTCCATTCATAAATCCTCACCTGTGGCCTCATGGGATACTAAAGTAAGTGTCTATTGAATTCAGACTTCAGAATCTCATCTGTGTAGTGACAAATTTTATACATCCATCCATACACAGTATGACGGAGTGCAGATTATGAGTTTTATTTAATGCAAAGGAATTTAATGTGAGTTTGATATCATTTTTCGTGACCTTTATAGACAGGTATAGCTTTACTGAAAGCAACAATGGATAATTCACCTCAGATCTTACAAATAAATTAAAGGAAACATCTAGGCTATGTTCGAACTGTCAACTCAAAGTGAACAAACAAGTGTATTCTATGATTAAAAAAAATTGTTTCGGTCACTCAGTATATATTTTTAATCATGCTAAAATGGTGTAAGACTTAGAAATTCGATATTGTACTTATCCATATCGTTGTGAATGCAGTCAGTGCGCTTGCAGAGAGAGCCCGCCCACGCGCTCTTCGGATTGGCTGTTACTTTTGATTGACTGATCTCGGGTCAAGTCTGGTTTGCCGCTGAAAATCTTATTGCATCGCGTCTCTGATCACGCCTGGTTAGGACACGGAGTTGGGCTGTTTAAATTTGCTTTTCAAAGCTGCAACAGAACTAACTAGCAGCATCTTGAGCTGTTTATTTTCCCTGCTTGTCTGAATGCCAGGGTATGGAAACTGCTATACTCTTCCACACATAAACACCGCCCCTGGAACTAACACTAAGAAATTACCATCTGAACCTTATTTTCATTTTTTTATAAATATATCTTAATATGCATTTTTACATTTAATAAAATTACTTTTTTAAATAAGATTTTGGTTATATTGCCCACCTATGAATGCACTTAGAAAACTACAGAATCATTGAAAGAATCACTAACTGAATCTCATTGTGAAAGTAATCAAATTGTTCTAAATTTGCAAAAATCGTTTCTGATTCGAATCATTCCCCTGGATTAAACAATTACTCAATTAAAGATGTTGGACTCCCTTTATATTAGGTGCCCTTAACTACAATATACTAATATTTTAATTCATCATTTCATACAATGCACTTACTGTGTACATGCATGTTTTTACATTGTAGTTACATTTAAAAAAGTACATGCATGTAATTATATCTGTAATTAATTTCTGTAGTTACATTTATAATTACACTGTTAACCCTTCCCTTACACCTAACCCTACCCTTAAACTTACCCATACCACCACACCTGTCCCTAACTTTACCCTTAAACTTACCCACACCACCTCACCTGTCCTTAACTTTACCCTTAAACTTACCCACACCACCACACCTGTCCCTAACTTTACCCTTAAACTTACCCACACCACCTCACCTGTCCTTAACTTTACCCTTAAACTTACCCACACCACCTCACCTGTCCCTAACTTTACCCTTAAACTTACCCACACCACCACACCTGTCCCTAACTTTACCCTTAAACTTACCCACACCACCTCACCTGTCCTTAACTTTACCCTTAAACTTACCCACACCACCACACCTGTCCCTAACTTTACCCCTAAACTTACCCACACCACCACACCTGTCCTTAACTTTACCCTTAAACTTACCCATACCACCACACCTGTCCCTAACTTTACCCTTAAACTTACCCACACCACAACACCTGTCCTTAACTTTACCCTTAAACTTACCCACACCACCACACCTGTCCCTAACTTTACCCTTAAACTTACCCATACCACCACACCTGTCCCTAACTTTACCCCTAAACTTACCCATACCACCACACCTGTCCCTAACTTTACCCTTTAAACTTACCCACACCACCACAACTGTCCCTAACTTTATCCTTAAACTTACCCATACCACCACACCTGTCCCTAACTTTACCCCTAAACTTACCCATACCACCACACCTGTCCCTAACTTTACCCTTAAACTTACCCATACCACCACACCTGTCCCTAACTTTACCCCTAAACTTACCCATACCACCACATCTATCCCTAACTCTACCCTTAAACTTACCCATACCACCACACCTGTCCCTAACTTTACCCCTAAACTTACCCATACCACCACACCTGTCCCTAACTTTACCCCCTTAACTTACCCATACCACCACACCTGTCCCTAACTTTACCCTTAAACTTACCCACACCACCACAACTGTCCCTAACTTTATCCTTAAACTTACCCATACCACCACACCTGTCCCTAACTTTACCCCTAAACTTACCCATACCACCACACCTGTCCCTAACTTTACCCTTAAACTTACCCATACCACCACACCTGTCCCTAACTTTACCCCTAAACTTACCCATACCACCACACCTGTCCCTAACTTTACCCTTAAACTTACCCATACCACCACACCTGTCCCTAACTTTACCCCTAAACTTACCCATACCACCACACCTGTCCCTAACTTTACTAAACTTACCCATACCACCACACCTGTCCCTAACTTTACCCCTAAACTTACCCATACCACCACACCTGTCCCTAACTTTACCCTTAAACTTACCCATACCACCACACCTGTCCCTAACTTTACCCCTAAACTTACCCATACCACCACACCTGTCCCTAACTTTACCCCTAAACTTACCCACACCACACCTGTCCCTATCTTTACCCTTAAACTTACCCATACCACCACACCTGTCCCTAACTTTACCCCTAAACTTACCCACACCACCACACCTGACCCTAACTTTACCCTTAAACTTACCCATAACTGTATCCCACCTCAAAATCAGCAAAGGTGTTTTGCAATACAATAAGAACACAATTAGTACATTGTACTTATTTTTTATGTAAGTACATAGTAGTTAAGACCACCTAATATATGGGACCAAGATGTTTAACAGATATTTTTTTTTCCACTGGAAAATTGTGCTAGAATGATCCAAGTAGCGCAAGAAAACCAGAGAGAGTTTTGCCTTTGCCACGTCATTATGTTTTGAAACTGAGAATGACATGACTTCATATGAGAAGCATGACAGTAGTGTGAAGTACAACCTCTCATATGACTACTTCTCACAAATACTGAGTATAAATGACCCCAGAAAACATCTGAGGCATTCAGCATCTAAACTCATGCCAGAAACGGTATGAGCCAGCTGATGATGACACAACCACAGTGGTTCACATACACAAGCGCCTCCATTAGCCACTTTTATCAGTCATTGCTCTATTTTAAGATCTTTCTGTGTTGGGATCAAAAAGGTCAAAAGTCAGAGCTAATTGCATGCCACGTCAACAAGAAAGAAAGAATGCATAACTCTTGTGCCTTTTAGAAGAGTTGACAATAACAGTCTCGTCTCTCAGTCCGACCTCTGTCTGTCTGGCCATTTGTCTGTATGTCTCTCCACAGATCAGGCCAAGCAAGGAGAAAGATGGCATTGTGTTGGAGAGGGAAGGGCTCATCCTTTCTGCCGGGAGAGGAAGCTGGGGCAGAGGCAGGACGCTTACACCAGCAATGACCTCATCGTCCTGGGCCGTCTATGGTTACCAGCAACAACAGGATTCCCGTAATGAGTGGGCGACGGAAAACAAGTTGGATATTGTTTAGGTATGTTTCAGGATGAAGCAATGAACAGCCTGAGGAGAGCTGAGGAAGAAGAAAAATGAAGGAAAGCCGACATGAGGAATGTGCTGTGTCAAGAGAAACTGTGTTTGGACTTACCCAGAGCCCCCGGAGTGTCTCTGTCACTTTATGCTCCCCAGACAATACAATCGAGACATAAGTCTGTCGCAAAATGCTATACAGCCAATAAAACAAAAGGCCTACGCAGGTACAGTGATGCAATATTTACACTCTTTCTGAGTCATTCCAAGTTCTGTCTGCCTGGAAACCATTTCTTCCTCAGAGGGGACAATGGAATCTTTCAACACACACTTCATTCTGTAACTTCTCATCATCACTCATTACACAGAAATGACATACTGACCACACGGTAGAGACAAAAAGGTGTTTAAAATAGATTCATTATCAAAAAACAGTCTACCACAAAATAGAACCAACTGCATTCTCTTGAAACATAGTATCATCCAACTGTATTGGTAAAAGACTGTAAAAATGCTACTGTAAACACCTGCTAATTGGTTAACTCTACCTTCCCTTACACTATGTACAATTAAAAATTGTAATAGATCTAATGGGAAATTACAAATTAAACTACTTTGAAGTTGGCTTGAGAAAGCCGGACGAGAAAGTTTGAAGGTTTTCAGTTTGACGTAGTTTGAAGTTTAGAATGGATGGATGGAAGGATGAATGGATGGATAGATGGATGGATGGATGGATGGATGGATAGATGGATGGATAGATGGATGGATGGATGGAAGGATGAATGGATAGATAGATGGATGGATGGATGGATGGATGGATAGATGGAAGGATGGATGGATGGAAAGGTGGATGATGGATGGAAGGATGGTTGGATGGAAAGGTGGATGGATGGATAGATGGAATGGAAGGATGGATGGATGGATGGATGTAATGGAATGGAATGGAATGGAATGGAATGGATGGATGGATGGTGGATGGAAGGATGGATGGATGGAAAGTTGGATGGATGGATAGATGGAATGGAAGGATGTATGGAATGGAAGGGTGGATGGATGAATAGATGGATGGATGGAAGAGTGGATGGATGGATGGATGGGTGGAAGAGTGGATGGATGGATGGATGGATGGAAGAGTGGATGGATGGATGGAAGAGTGGATGGATGGATGGAAGGGTGGATGGATGAGTGGATGAGTGACAGATAGATATTCTAGGGTGCTACTAAGTATCTATATAATGACTACTATTACTTACTATTACTTTACAGGGAGAAAGCTCACATTTAATAGTTGTTCATTTCAATTTCATTTTGTATCCATTATTATTATTATATTTACAGTGTAGATATTTATATATTATAGTGCACATAAATGTGGAATCCAACCAGCACTATTCTCTTATGTGACTTGAACAACAGCCTTCTTATGTCAGTTATGAGTTGTATTTTGCTATAATTACAGCATCAGATGTTCTGGAGGTTAGCTTGGAGGTCATCTGAAAGTGTCATAAATAAGTGTCTTTTAAAAGATATACATAAAAATGCACTTTAATTGACTTCATTTGTCACTTACAAGTTCAGTTATTCAGAATAACGACGTAGCTTGATGCTTTGCTACATAGAGTTCAATGCACTGGGGAACACTGACAGAAATATAAATAAAACATTTAATAGATATTTAATAATTTAATAGTTAGTAAGGTAGTTGTTACATTTAGGTAGGATTAAGGGATGTAGAACATGGTCATGCATTAATATGTGCTTTATAAGTAATAATAAACAGTAGATATCCTTGTAATACGCATGCTAATAAGCAACTCGTTAATAGTGAGAACTGAACCCTAAAATAAAGTGTTACCATATAATGAATAGATATTTCATCTGTTCTGCAGGTCTTTATAAAGTCTTTTTTGTTTTGCTGCTACTATGTGGCCACACTGGGAGCATTTTAAGAGGGGAGTGTGAGTTCCTGTAGCTCGATCTGTCAGAGCTGGGCCAAGGCTGATGTGCCGTGGGCGTGACGCCTCCGGGTTCAGTAACGCCTGAGAGGCACACCCAGTCCTCCTCACCTTCAGAGCAAGCCTCCCCCACACACACACACACACACACACACACACACACACACACACACACACACACACACACACACACACACACACACACACACACATACACAAAACGGCAGAAGAGCTCCTCTAACAGTTCCACATAATAATACATCAGTCACAACAAAATCTGTGGGTGAGTTAATTAAATGTTTGCAATTTGTTGATAAAACCTCAAGAGGTCTTTCTGAATTGGGTAGATTGAATGCCTTCTGCCATGAGCTTATAGCTTTCCAAATTTTGCAAATAGAAACAGGGAAAAAACAGGAAAACATGTAAAAAGGGAGCAAATGTAACATAAGGTCTTGAGGTTGAACTCTTTAATACTTGTTTCTTTTTCTCTTTATAAGAAGAGCTGTCATCTGAAATTCAGAGATAATTCTTTAGGGTACTGCTAATATTTAAGCACCTTAATATAATTTGTAGCGCCGCTGGCAATCAGCCCCAGTGAATAGCAACAAACTTGAGCAGCAAATTAAAGAGATGAAGAAATATTTAGAGTATTAAATTAATCTGAGCTAGCGTCTAATTTGAGTGTGGGCAAGTGTTCAGTTTCCCTCATGAAGAGTGTCTAAAGAGTGCCAAGTTTAAGATCACACTAAATTGATTTTGTCATGTGTTAAAGCGGACTTGGCTGAGGAGGTCCAGGATGTTCTCTTCACATGAACATGAGTCTTAAAAAAAAAAAAACTGAAGGCACGTCCCAAAAAAAAAAGCATTGCAACTCTACCAAACAAAGTGCAAGTAAGATGCATTTAACAAGAGAAATTCCCAAGTGGAAAAAATTGGCTTGACCTTACCATTCATACATAAATATACAAATATACCCTCCCAAACACAATCAGATTACAATATTGTGAACCACACACACACACGCACGCACGCACGCACGCGCACACACACACACACACACACACACACACACACACACACACACACACACACACACACACACACACACACACACACACACACACACACACACACACACACACACACACACACCGCCCCTGCCCCTAAACCTACCCATCACTGGAGACATGCTGCATTTTTACATTTTCAAAAAACATCACTTAGTGTGATTTATAAGATGTTTTCCTCATGGGGACCAAAACATTTCCCCACAAGGACAAGGATTTTGGATATTGCCATCTTTGTGGGGACATACCGTAGGGATTACCAGTCCACACACACACACACACACACACACACACACACACACACACACACACACACACACACACACACACACACACACCGCCCCTGCCCCTAAACCTACCCATCACAGGAGACTGCGCAGTTTACTTTCTGTGAAAAAAACCTCATCCTGTGGGATTTATAAGCATTTTGAAAAGTGAGGACATGGGGAACATCCTCATATTTCACCCTCTTTTTGTAATACCTATGTCATACCAATGTCATTATACACATTTGTGTCCTGATATTTCACAAAACATGCCCACACACACACACACACACACACACACACACACACACACACACACACACACACACACACACACACACACACACACACACACACACACACACACACACACACACACACACACACACACACACACACACACACACACACACACACACACACAGTTCCATATCTGTCAATGGCTTTGCCAGTAATAGCAGCATTAACTTTAGGATTTGCTGTAGCAGAACAGGAAGGAAGAGGAAGTGGAGGTTAACAAAGTGTGCCCAGGTTTGCCAGCCTCTGTATACGGTCACCCTGCATTGCATTGTTGTGTAACGGGAGATGAGGTGTTCCTTCAGCAGGAGAGACCAGCAGATTCTATTAAAATGATTTTACTGCATTCACCATAGTGCCTTCCATTAATCATTTCCTTTCCCATGACAGAGAAGAGTTTATATTGAAAATTACCTTTTGGTTGCACTTTATTTTACAGTATGTGTATTTGCATGTACTTAAAGTGTACTTTCCAAAGAAAATATGTGGTAATAAATATAAAGTAATATAAGGTAACTCATGGGTGAAGGTTCAGAGTTAGTACCTATACCTAGTTATTGTAATTATTGTACATAAGGAAAAGGACTGTCAAATAAAGTGCTACCAGACTTTTCAATATTTTTACATTTGTTTAAGAAAATTTGGTAACACTTTAGGGTCCAATTCTCACTATTAACTAGTTCAAAAAATGCATATTACTATGACATTGGCTGTTTATCAGTAATTATTAAGCACATATTAATGCATGACCATATTCTAAATCCCTTAAAGGGTTAGTTCACCCAAAAATGAAAATTCTGTGATTTATTACTCACCCTCATGCCATTCCAAACCTGTAAGACCTGCAGTGGTTCTACAGTAATTTAACGAAGCGACGTGAATAGTTTTTATGCGAAAAAAAAAACAAACTAAATAACGACTTATATAGAGATGGGCTGATTTCAAAACATGGCTTCACGAAGCAAAAACTATTCTCGTCACTTCATAAAATTACTGTAGAGAGATGGACTTTGTAACGGCGTCTTTAGTGCCTTTTATGGGTCTTGAGAGAGGAAATGACATTGGTGTCAATAGAGGCCTTTCTAAGCCATCGGATTTCAACAAAAATATCTTCATTTGAGTTCCGAAGATGAACGGAGATCTTACAGGTCTGGAACGGCATGAGGGTGAGGAATTAATGACAGAATTTACATTTCTTTAATCCTACCCAATACCTAAACTTAACAACTACCTTACTAACTATTAATAAGCAGTCATTTGGAGTTTATTTAGGCAAAAGTCGTTGTTAGTAATAGTTAGTTAATTAATTAATAGTGAAAATTGGAAACTAATCTGAAAAATATGATACCTTCTCATGAAAAACTCACTGGCATAATGCAAGGGTGTTATGAGTGGTTGCCAGAGCATTGCAATGCAGTTTTGCCAACTATTTTCAATGGAAAGTAGCTAAAGCCTGTTTAAAAAGTAGCTAAATGTCGCTAGATGATGTAATGCAGAAACTGTCAGCACTTTTTTCTCCCCTAATCCCTGCTGTATTTTAACACAATATATAGCCAAATGTCCAATAAAGCAGTTCTCATTTATTATATTTTCTGTCAGACAACATAAATAATATGATGTAGTGACTGACTACAGGTTCACCAGCAGTCCAGAAAGTCACTAGATGTGTTGTTTTCTGTATATTTGATTCAAGTCTCTTGATATTCTGGAGTCTATCCCTTCAAAATCTAAAACAAATTTAAACCCATTTTATTAAAAAAAAGTTGTAAGAATATATTTTTTAGAAAGGTAACTGCACATTTATACGCTGCATAATTTGATGGCAAGAGTTCAGGAAGGGTTGAAGCAAGAATGAGGCATTGATGTATCCAGTTCAACTGCTTTAAGATGACAAAGTGGAGACAATTTGTATGGCTTTACTGTTTCATACCACCTTATTGTTTAGTTTGACCTCAATGGTCACCATGAAGTGGTGATCTCAAGTGAGCTTAAACTACACTAAATCTAAAGTAGTGCTTTGTTACTGCAAGTGCTTTTCTTTTTGGCTCAAACCGGTTTTTCTGTGAGAGCTGCAGGATTATTGCACTTAAAGTCAGCAAATGGTGCCGAGATGCCTTCACACTCCCACATATGTCTGGATTTATGGCAGTTGAGGGTATTTCCCAGCATACACTCATGGTTCAGGTGCAGGCTAAATGCACATATTTACAATTATTACTTTGTTTGAACACTTCAAACTGCAGTTCAAAGCAGAATTCCTGGTGTGTAGGAGACATGGAAGCAAACAGGGCTGGAGGACTGAAAGGGCTGAAATTACACAGGCCACTCAGGACAGTGTTACAAAATGTTTAGGAAATTCCAGATGGGAAAATTTAAGAGGCTGGAAAAGCTACTTTAAATAAAAATAAAAAAGTTGGGAATGATAAAAATATAAATCTTTAAATGAAAGTGTTTGCCAGGCCAGCTGATATGACAGTCTCTTAAAGGGGATCAACTATACCCCTTTTTACAAGATGTAAAATAAGTCTCTGATTTCTCCAGAATGTCTAGATTTGGCTCAAAATACCCCACAGAATTTTTTTTAACAGCATGTTAAAATTGTCACTTTTTGAGGGTGAGAAAAAGCACAGTTTTTGTGTTTCCCTTTAGCTTTAAGAGCTCATGCTCCAGCACACCGGAAACAACAAAACAGGACAATCTCACGCACTGAAAATGTCTGTAAACATGTTCAAACCGGAGTCGGACAATGATGGAGAGAGTCAACAATTGACAACATGTAGAATGCAACAGGACATTTCTGAATGGTTAATTGATGAATTTATGCAGCTGATGTGGAGTTAACTACCTCCAAGTCATTGATTAGCATGAACCGCCATGATAATCTATAAATCGCTGGTGTGGGAACTGTTGTAAGATGTACAGAGCCAGAGAATATCTGCTGCATGAAGATTGAACATATAGTTTAGTTTAATTACCATTATAACTTATGTTGTCATCTTGCTTTTATGACATGCTATTGCATTTGTGTTCGTAGTATATTGCAATAAAGATGGATGCGAGAGCTTGAGCAGACTCCCAAATGTATGCTTGACCATCCTGGACTGAGCCTGTTTGTTTAAATAAGTATTCTCTTCAGATGCATGAAACATTTGGCACAACTCCAGCGAGTTTGGTGGACATACAGGTCCTTCTAAAAAAATTAGCATATTGTGATAAAAGTTCATTATTTTCCATAATGTAATGATAAAATTAAACTTTCATATATTTTAGATTCATTGCACACCAACTGGAATATTTCAGGTTTTTTATTGTTTTAATACTGATGATTTTAGCATACAGCTTATGAAAACCCAAACTTTCTCAAAAAATTAGCATATCATGAAAAGGTTCTCTAAACGAGCTATTAACCTAATCATCTGAATCAACTAATTAACTCTAAACACCTGCAAAAGATTCCTGAGGTTTTTAAAAACTCCCAGCCTGGTTCATTACTCAAAACCGCAATCATGGGTAAGACTGCCGACCTGACTGCTGTCCAGAAGGCCATCATTGACACCCTCAATAAGACACAGAAAGACATTTCTGAACCAATAGGCTGTACCCAGAGTGCTGTATCAAGGCACCTCAGTGGGAAGTCTGTGGGAAGGAAAAAGTGTGGCAAAAAACGCTGCACAACGAGAAGAGGTGACCGGACCCTGAGGAAGATTGTGGAGAAGGACCGATTCCAGACCTTGGGGGACCTGCGGAAGCAGTGGACTGAGTCTAGAGTAGAAACATCCAGAGCCACCGTGCACAGGCGTGTGCAGGAAATGGGCTACAGGTGCCGCATTCCCCAGGTCAAGCCACTTTTGAACCAGAAACAGCGGCAGAAGCGCCTGACCTGGGCTACAGAGAAGCAGCGCTGGACTGTCGCTCAAATTTTGCATAACATTCGGAAATCAAGGTGCCAGAGTCTGGAGGAAGACTTGGGAGAAGGAAATGCCAAAATGCCTGAAGTCCAGTGTCAAGTACCCACAGTCAGTGATGGTCTGGGGTGCCATGTCAGCTGCTGGTGTTGGTCCACTGTGTTTTATCATGCTTCCATCTGCTGAAAAGCTTTATGGAGATGAAGATTTCATTTTTCAGCACGACCTGGCACCTGCTCACAGTGCCAAAACCACTGGTAAATGGTTTACTGACCATGGTATTACTGTGCTCAATTGGCCTGCCAACTCTCCTGACCTGAACCCCATAGAGAATCTGTGGGATATTGTGAAGAGAAAGTTGAGAGACACAAGACCCAACACTCTGGATGAGCTTAAGGCCGCTATCGAAGCATCCTGGGCCTCCATAACACCTCAGCAGTGCCACAGGCTGATGCCTCCATGCCACGCCGCATTGAAGCAGTCATTTCTGCAAAAGGATTCCCCACCAAGTATTGAGTGCATAACTGAACATAATGATTTGAAGGTTGACTTTTTTTGTATTAAAAACACTTTTCTTTTATTGGTCGGATGAAATATGCAAATTTTTTGAGATAGGAATTTTGGGTTTTCATGAGCTGTATGCCAAAATCATCAGTATTAAAACAATAAAAGACCTGAAATATTTCAGTTGGTATGCAATGAATCTAAAATATATGAAAGTTTAATTTTTATCATTACATTATGGAAAATAATGCACTTTTATCACAACATGCTATTTTTTTTAGAAGGACCTGTATGTCTATGCTAATAGGCCAGATCACCAGGTGTGGGCGGAGCTTCTCCCTACAATTACATAATTGTAGGGGAGAATCAAAATCAGCTTGTTTGAAGAGACTGCTTTTGATTCATGGGAATTTAAAAAAAAAGTTTTACTATTATAGAGTGGTTGTTCTCTCACACTGTGGACACACGTTGGTGTTTAAACATCTTATAAAAGTGAATTTTGCATTATAGGTCCCCTTTAAGACTACAGGCTGCATGGCTATAGGTAAGACAAAGTACATCTTGTGTAAACTCTGTTTTTTCCACTTGGAATCCATTCAGGGTTTTTTTCTTTAGTTTTCCTTGCCTAGTAGAAATTTCAGAAAATTAGCTCTTTACAAACTAATCTTTGTTGCAAATAAGATGTCTCCGGGGTTCAGGCCTTGTTCCAGCAATAGACTTAGTTCCCTGTAACTTGGGCAAATCAAAACAAGACAATACAGATAAAGCAATAAAACAATACAATCCCCATAATTTTTACCAGAAGCAACTTTGACCGAATTAGGCTGTACATTAAATGGATAGTTCACTCAAAAATTCTGTCATAATTATCTCACCCTCAAGTCGTTCCCAACCTGTAAAAATGTGTGGCTAACCAGACAGTTGACGATAGCCAGTGACTTCCATAGGAATACTAAGCTACCATCAACTGTTTACCCAACAATTTTCAAAATATCTTCTGTGCTCAGCAGAAGAAATAATCTTATACAGGTTTGGAACGACTTGATGATGAGTAAATTATGACAATTTTAATTTTTGGGGAGGAACTATCCCTTTAACACTTCTTTATCCAGGCATTGGTGTCCTGCTGCTGTTCCCAACATCTCTCTGGCCGACACACTTCCCGGCAGTTTCCTGGTCGGTATGAACGGTGTATTCAGGCAATGCCAAAACAAAACCCCTTCTGCCGCTCTATTGTCCATGCTTCATCCTTCCCATGATGCCAACTGACTCGTAAAAACAGAACTGCCGGTGTAATTGCCAGAAGCAGGCCTAAAAAAACGTAAGGGTAATTACGGACAATGAAATGCCCCTCCGTGGGGACTGATGGGAAATTAGGTACCCAGAGGGAGGGGGAGGGTCAAATGACAGGCATTAATCTATAACATAAGAATGGGTTGACACAATATGCATTTATTGTAACTCTGTGATACTTACTCAAAATTTATAAATTTAGGGAGCTAATGCATCATTAGAGGAATTTAAGTTTAAAATGGCAACAAAAAAAGTACAAAATTTACATAGATATATTTTCCATTTAAACACAAGCAGATGACGCAGGCAATTTTAAACATAAGCATACGATTATAACATAAGATCCACTATAAATGTTGAATTATATAAATATAAATAATACAATAAAATACAATTAATTAACCTAAAATAAAAAAGGAATATGTAATTTATTTCCACAACAGCTATGTTTTCCAACCACATATTTTTATGAGTATTTTGGGATATTGCATAAACAATTTTTTTTATCTTATTTTTATCGAGGTTATATTATCCGATAAGAAGACATGCACATAAACAACGATGGAATCACATTTACCGAATAAATCCCTCGATGCGCAAAAAAAACTCACGTGACGTTGCCTCAACAGAGGATGTGATTGGATAACTGGACTAACCAGCGGACCAATCGCATCACAGCATCTCAAATGTTGGTTTGATCATTCTGAAATGCCTGAGCCGAAGTCTGTCATCAGAATGATTTGGTGTAATTCTCTCCCAGAAGAGTCTCACATGATCGCGTTCACAAACACCAGCATCCGAACGCAAGAGAACATGACAGCGTTTATTGTGTTTCGTCTGCGCGCTCTGAGTCATTTATGATGGAGGGAAAAGCAGCCGCAGTTTCTTCCTTGATTACAGCAAATTCCATTTTGTGACTTCCAAACTCACTTCCAAATGTGACTTCCAAATTCACATCTTTGGATGGGCTAATGACAATGGTTAAGATCAGAACAGAAAATTCAGAGTGATTTTAGCTGTTCACAGTGTCATTCAAAAAGCATGTCACACGCTATAGATCTAACAAATATTTAAGATCAAATGTATAGAATAATGAAGTGAATGACACATCACCAATGCAAATCTGCTGATTACAGTTTAAATGTACTTGTAACAGTGGAAAAAAAGCTTGTATCTTGACCCTACTGTCTATGGTTTCACTTGTTCAGTCATTTAGTGTTATTCTTTTGACCTTCCACCATCCAAACAGTTCAATAGTCCCACTATGATATTAGGTTACAATGCCTTTTAAACCTGAAGCTCACTTACAAAGTGTGGGTTGCACTGCGGTCGAAACAAGGCCACACAAAAATGTGGAATATAGCAGGATTATGCGTCGCATGAATCATTAATATAAGCCTAAACAAGACATCACCACAGGCTGAGATGTTTGCTGTCTAGACTGCAGCCTCGATTCTCCGAACCCCGGTAAAACTTGCTTTGATCTCTCCAGTTTTCCCATGGCTAACGTCAAATGTTCCATCCCAGAGCTTAGACCACTGTCTCAGCCACCTCACCACAATTAGCTGCTCTTTCCTCAATGGCCAGAAAAGCCACTAATTAAAATGAAAAGCAGTGAAGCTCTGTAAAGTGCTGCTGCGGCAGTGTTAGTGTTTGACAGAGGTTAATTAGAGACACTAAATGGAGGCATGGAGCGGATAGGCATCTCACATGTAAATAAACGCAAATGTGCTTTACTTTCACTCTCATTCTGTTTTTCAGGAGACACAATATTCAGACATAATATTTTTAATTCAGTTATTGAAAAAGGTGTGTTAATAGGATGTCAAGGTGATGAAATAACATTAAATGAGTCCGTATCAAACAGAAACTAGACTTTTAAAGTCCTGATATACTCACTGCAAAGTTTTTTTATTCCCTGCTAAGGGATAAAAAGAAGTTTCCCAACCCTAGCCCTTCCTGAGCAACGGTATAATGTTAGCAAACATCCCGATGCCACCCATACTTCTGAAAGCCAGCATTTACTGTAGATATCTAACTATGCACTGCACCCTTCCTCTCAATAACAAAATAAACACAACAGAAATGACAGCGGTGAGAAAAAAGCAGTTAAGAAAGCATTGTATTATAGTGATGTGGATATGTTTGTATCTCTGCAAATTTACACTCCAGTCAAGTCACGTATTTAGAATGTTATGCAACAGACCCCTTTAAAAGCAAGCAGCTTTACAGGTATTAACTCATTCCTCGCTAGATTAAAAAAAAAAAAAAGCTGCCAGCCACCATATTTTGTTGTATGAATATCTGAACATGCAATATATCAAAAGAAGAACAGTACAATGTGGGTTAGTTTCATATAAAAGCAATTTTTTTAAAGCAAAAAGCTGAGAAAATCATGTTTTTGTAAAACACTAGGTCTGAAAGGGATTTAGAACGATGATCAAAACACAAATGGAGTAGACGGAGTCCATCAACACCCCCAAAGCTTCACAGTCCTATAGCTCGTCCTGGGTCGACATTTCATTCAGTAACATGAGGCAGTTTTGATGTATATGCTGCTTAATGTTGATGATCGCTTCATTTTACAAATGCATCTGCTTACATATGCTATCGCTTATTTCTGCTTCTTTTTCAGCTGTGTTTTGAGCAGGAGATTCTGGGCCCAGTTGCATGAAAGCCCTTAAGTTAAGAAAACCCTTAGTTTTAAGGTTATCAGTACCCTTAGTGAAACATGGGTTGCAAGAAAAAACATATGGGTCCACTTAAGGAACTTTAAGGCTGTCATTAAGTATTTCCCATAATTACTTGAGATTATTCTCTTAAGTTATGTTATGCACCACAACAAAGTCCATAGTTACCATTTAGCCCTTAAAAAATAAGTGATCAAAACAGGTCCCTTAAGTCATCTGCTGAACTCAAGCACAATGGATTGAATGGATCATGTTTATTGAGGAGGAGGACGTATGTGCATTTTTACCAATTAATTAAAATAAGGCTGTTGAAAGTATGACGTATTTTTTGTCAAAAAGAAAATAAACATTAAACACCAAAGTTTTCATGTGAATTAATCTCATGCCAAGCTTTCATCTTGTGTGCAAGAGTGACTGATTATAGTGGCAGGCTTGGGTGAAAAAAAGAAGCTGTTTTTGTCCTTGGTCCAGTTTGGTTTAGATAAACAACACTTGTTTCCAGTACTGTAAAGCCGGTTAGCGCACAGGAAGCATTGAGCGCATCGCATCTAGGACACCGAACACGTCATTGAGTGAAAAATTACCAAACATGTAAAGTGGTATTGATGCATGAATACAATATAATATCAACGATTTGTACATATTTCAAGTAATTTAATAGAAAACTATGTGAGTGGCGCGGCAGGATTTTGAACATCCTCCGGTGTCATTAGCCTGGTTCTACCAGACTCTCATACATTTCATTTGTACAAAGAGTCTGGCCACTCTCCATTGATAAGCGTTAACTTCCTTGAAGGCGGGTACTCTGTTAAAGTTTTAAACTATTGGATCTGCCCAGAGTCACTCTGGATCTGCCATAACTAATCGCTAACGTTTGGTTGTGACGTATGTCATCTCAAACTAGTGCATGACATCAACGTCATTATTCTTAGACACTCCCTCTGTTCGATGATTGGACCGGTTAAAATTTGACCGGAGAACACCCGAGAATATACCACAATCCCAGAAGGAGTACTAAAGGAAAATGAAAATTGAGGTGAAGTACGTAGGTGTTACAGTCAGTCAGGCGGGCGAGGAAAACCAGGAAGCAGACTTTAAATAAGATGGGTTTAATTCAAACGAAGGAGCAACACAGCAAACAACAGTAACATAAACAAGAACGGACCACGAGTGCTGGGCAGTGAGAACAATATAAAGGGAGTGCTAACAAAGAGGGCCAGGTGCAGGGAATCCAGGGAGAGCGGGAAAGCTGATGAGGGAGTGCAAACAGGTGTGAGGCAGAGAGGATTCTGGGGAATGGAGTCCGGGACAGGCGTAACATGTAACAGTAGGAGGGCGGAGCCAAGCTATGGTGTCAGCTGGACTCATAAAAACAATGTGCTCGAATTTTAGGACGCTCTGTGTCATCTTTAATATCCTCCATAACTCAAATATCATAGTACAGCTGTATAATTTAGCAAATGTTAAACTTGTTTAATTAAAAGTCAGTGGTCCATTATGTCCTGATTATTGCGTGAGATTTCATAACTATAGCAAGCACTTCTTCAATGCCATCTTTTGCCAGAATCTATCGTGAAATGCCTACCATAAACACTTAGGAAAGGGTCACGGTTAAGGCGTTTTGCAACGTTCTTGAATAAATCTCTTGCCTCAGGGACTTTTCCCCCTTAGGGGTAAAACCACTTAAGAGGTTTCATGCAATCGGGCCCAGGAAGATGTGTAATAGTGCCGTATAACAGTGAAAACACGGAAAGCCAGAAATTTCCGTCAATGGCGGGAAAGAGTTAAACACGTGTCGCTTTCAATTAGAAATATAACTTTAATTTCTATCATAAAGAAGTTCTCCAGTGTGTTCATGTTTTTACTTGTGTCTGACTTCAACAGACTGAACAGATAAACTGAACTGGAGAAGATTTCCACATCAAAGAAGGCGGAGCCCCAGAGCCACACCGACTTATTGCGTAATAGCCACAGTTTTTACTTTTACTTTTTAGTAAAGTTCACTTTGGCAAGTTGTTTCAAACAATTTTTTCAAAAACATTTTTGATTTAATTGCTAATTGATGTCTGGCGTACTAACCCCAAATGTACAGGGAAGTACCGTCACTTAATCATAAACTTTCCACCAAATTGTGCAAGTGAATGGTCTGGTTAGAGCAATTATGTAAGACTGGAATAAAGTATGGTTTCTGGCACTCTTCACAGCATGCTGAATCACTATGGGTCACTCTTACAGTAGACTACAGGATTGCCTGTGCCTGGTCTGGAAATGAAGCATTGTTATGGTTCCCCAATTAATAATGTACAAACTACATCACAACCGTAAAAAAAATCTTGGTAGAACAAAACCTGAAGTCTTCTTTTTAGTTTTGAAGGATTTAAGGATTTTTCGTGTTACTTTAAGACAGAAACCATGCATCTGGGTTTTTATTTTCTTAGTTTTTTAAATGATTTAATTTGATAATTATTAGTAATTTATGTATGTTACAACATTTCTGTTTTATTGTCGTTTAATCTCATGATTGTGTGATTTCAAAGGGATGTTTGTCTTTATGAGATAAGAGGTTTTTAATGTCACATGCAGGTAGTGATGGGAATAACGGCGTTATAGATAAACGGCGCTACTAACGGAATTATTTTTTTCAGTAACGAGTAATCAAACGGATTACTGTTTCTCCCGTTACAACGCCGTTAGCGTTACTGAGGAAAAAAATGCGGCATTACTATAATTGAGCTGACAGAAGCATTTTGCATCCGAACAGCTCTCTGTCAGTCGAACCTGCAACTCTTTTGTTTCTCTGGTTGGTGTGTGTGTGTGTGTGTGTGTGTGTGTGTGTGTGTGTGTGTGTGTGTGCGCGGGCGGGCATGCTTGTTGGGGGGTGGATGGGGTAGTAACACATAACTGATGATGATTGGTGACTGGGAGACAAGGTTGAGGTTGATAGGTTGAGTTCACACACACACACACACCTTTGACGCACATGCACAGTCAGCAATGGCAAGTCTAATGACTTCAAAGGTAGCTTTCGCAAACTGGAAGTATAAGCGCAACTTTTCCGTCTTTGAGGTGAAAGGTAAGAATGTTTATGTAACGTGCTACATATGCCCAGATCCTCTCCACGTCGGTGGAAAGTAATTCTAATCTAATGAAGCACCTCACATCACGTGCCGCCACAAAATTAGTGGCTAAAAACCCAGTTGATAACCCTCCATTACCAAAGGTGTAGTACAGTACTGATAATATTTACACTATAGGCCTACTGAAAGCCTATTTACAATAATGTATTGAATTTGAAAGTTGCATATTTAATATTGGGGGCATCCAAGTTTTGAAAAAAAAAAAAGTAACTCAGAAGTTACTTTCCCTGGTAATTAGTTACTTTTATAATTATGTAACTCAGTTACTAACTCAGTTACTATTTGTAAGAAGTAATTAGTAACTCTAACTTATTACTTTTTTTAAGTAACATGCCCAACACTGCATGCAGGACAATATTGTGATTTGTGAAGCAGTATTTTTCTATTGCTTTTCCTTGTTGGAATATGTGCTGGCCAGATGAAGTCCGAGCACTGAAACATATGCAATCAAGATAATTGGTAACGCTTTAGTTTAGTATCCAATTCTTACTATTAACCAGTTGCCTATTAGCATACATATTATTAGTATATTGACTGTTAGTACACTATATTGCCAATTTTGTGAAGTCTGCCTTTACTTGCACATGAACTTTAATGACATCCCATTATTAATCCGTAGGCCTGGCTCGCAGTCTCCGCTCTAATTCATCCCAAAGGTGTTCTATCGGGTTGAGGTCAGCACTCTGTGCAGGACAGTCAAGTTCCTCCACACCAAACTCGCTCATATATGTCTTTATGGACCTTGTTATGTGGACTGGTGTGCAGGCATGTTGGAACAGGAAGGGGCCATCCCCAAACTGTTCCCAAAAGTTGGGAGCATGAAACTGTCCAAAATGTCTTGGTATGCTGAAGCATTAAGAGTTCCTTTCACTGGAACTAAGGGGCCAAGCCCAACCCCTGAAAAACAACCCCAGACCATAATCCCCCCTCCACCAAACTTTACACTTGGCACAATGCAGTCAGACAAGTCCCGTTCTCCTGGCAACCGCCAAACCCAGATTTGTCCATGGGATTGCCAGAGAGAGAAGCGTCATTGTTCACACCAGAGAACACGTCTCCACTGCTCTAGAGTTCAGTGGTGGCGTGCTTTACACCACTGCATCCTACACGTTGCATTGCACTTAGTGATGTAACCACTCATGGCTGAGTTGCTGTTGTTCCTAATTGCTTCCACTTTGTTATAATACCACTAACAGTCGAATGGACTTATTGCACAGGTGGCAACCTATCACGGTTAAATTCTCTGAGCTCCTGAGAGCGACCTACTCTTTCAGAAAAGTTTGTAGAAGAGTCTGCACGATAAGGGGCATTGAGACCTGTGGCCATGGAAGTGATTGGAACACCTGAATTCAATGATTTGGAGCGCTGTCCCAATACTTTTGGCAATATACTGTAGTGTACTTATAAAGCACATATTAAGGCCTTATTCCGCATAACTTCATTCTACATCCCCTAATCCTACCCACTACCTAAACTTACCAATTACCTTACTAACTATTAATAAGCAGTAATCAGGAGTTAATTGAGGCAAAAGTTAATACCTTAAATTTAAGATTGACCAGATTATTTAATAATTTTCCCAGGCTTTTTCTGTCAAATTCTCAGGCTAATAGAAGAACGTTTAGTTACCAGACAAGACTTGCTGCTGACAGGTTTTACTGGTTTTGATTTCCAGACAAAACACATATCTTATAAAAAGATCTGTTGTCAGATCTGATATTTTTGACGTGGAAATCCATCCGATCTAACAGCTGTCATCCTGTTCAGTTGTAATGCTGGGGAGCTGCTTTAGTCATGCATGTCCCCCTGTCTATTTGAATTGGTACAATTTTACTTGTCAATAGTGCCATTTGAACATCTTGTTCTTCTTTATCTCAAATCAAGCTTAATTGTTTTTTTTATTTTTAGGTTCATGCTGCATAAATGTTCTAAGACAAGGACTGAGAGCATTGGACTAGCAATGCTAAAATCATGGGTTTGATTCCCAGGGAATGCATTTAATGCAAGATGCCTTGAATAAAAAGCAATGTAAATACTGTATGCAAATGCAATAAAGCAATTGGCTCTTTCTAGGACATTCTCTCCTACAGCCTTTCTGTTGAAGGATACAATCTCTGCCATTTATTTTTCAATGAGTGGCCTGTATCATTTTTTAAGTTATTTTTACCCTTCATGGTTTTCTAAACTGGTATTTGCTACAGATATCTGTTCGCCTGCTCTGTATAGTGCACTCTCTGACCTTCATCAATGAAAGTGCCAAGGCTTGAGGCTCTCAGGTGCTATTTAAATGAAAAGTATCTGAATGAAATTGCTACAGCCGCTGCTGTTTGGAGCTCGCTGAGTCATATTGTGTGTCATGCAGTGTTTTCACAGCTAGCCAAATCAAACTTGTGTTCTCTGTGGTAGCAACACATAAGTGCTCAAACTTGAGGAATTTGTTAATACAAAGAGCAAAAAGGAGCCTCAGGGATTCTCTATTGTTTATGGTGCATTGCATTGAAAATGTGTCGTCCCCTGTATTTGCCTAAAATTTTATAAAAGAAAATCAAGACCGGTTTGGCGCCAAATATCACTGGTTTTCATATATATCTTGTAACAGATCACTGATATCAAACCCGCAGTAACATGTATCCATACCCCATATTTTAATGTAACCAAACACATACAATTAAAATTTTGGTCAGTGCCTCACACAAAGCTAGCATTTGGCTCACATACAAAGTACAGTTGCGATACTTTTGTGTGTTTTCAACATTTTCAAAGCTTAATCCTACCAAATTTGTTGTTAAATGTTGATACATGATAACAGAGTTTTCACTTTTGGGGAAACTTTAAGAGCAATCTCTGAGAAGACAGTTATTAATGTCTTTAAGCCAGATACTTACAAACTTAAAACTAAAAAAAACAGGAAACTATTTTAATTGACTTTACTCTAAAAAGTATAAATGACGAACACTTTGGTAAGACTTAAAGCCTTTTTGAGGAAACGCATTCATAATGTATGGTATAATGCATAATATCTTTACATAAGTAATTACAACAATATTAAAATCCTTGTTATATCTGAATTATACTTTACAAAAGTGTATTATAATGTATTATAACTGTGGTTACAATTATTTATAAGACCATAAAATTAATTATAAGGTGCATTAAAAGCATATTTAATGCATTAAAATACTTTTATAATGCATTATATATAAAGACTTTAAGTAAAGTGTTACTAACATTTCTTTTCACACCTTAGTAAATCATCTGGTGTCAGCGTTTCACGCAAACCCACCATTCGAGACATGGAAACAAAATGGTGGTTAGCAGCTAATAATACTTGTGACAGACTGTAAACAAGCCCAAGTTTTGCTGGGACATCAGGAATTCCTCACAGCAGTGTGAAAACTGGCCGATATTACATGTAGCTGGAAAACAAGCCTGTGTCCAGCATCTGAACGCTGGTGATGTGAAAATTAGACTCACCAAATGTATAACGGTGAGAACAAGTGTGGATATATTTGTTGTTAGCATAGCAACAAGTTAACATCAAAATGTCAATAAAGTGCCCATCGGAAACAAACTTGGCGAAGGGGGTTTCTTAATCTTCACATGTTTATTGCTGTTTATGTACAAAGTGTATATTATGTGATGAACGTGTATAATATATCATCCTTTTTCAGTATTCTACTTACTTTTAAATATGAACTGAAATTCACCCTACTTTTGAAATGAATTGCAAGGACACTCCAACTTGTGATCTCTGTGGTAGAAACTCGATCTCTGCCGGGTCATAATGTTATAAGTGCTTGTACTTGAGGAAATCACTAAGAAATGACTAACAGCAGAAAGAAGCATCAGGGCATCTCTGTTGTTTATGGTGTATTGCATTGCAATGTTTTTGTTTATTTCTTCATATTTGCCTAAATAATATTTAAAAAAAATGTTTTATTTTTTTCTCAAATTCAGTTTATTTTTTACCAAATTCTCTGTTTTGCGTTTTTGGGTGAACTATTTACTCACAAGAGGGTGAGTAAGTGATGAAAGATTATTTTTTATTTTTGGATAAACTAACCCTTTAAGTGGTCCGATTCCTCCAAAAGTTGACAAATTCCATGACATTCTACATTATATTCCATTTTTATGAATGGATTCTGCAATTCTGTACACATTTTCCGCATTGCTAAAATCATAGGGCCCTAATTTAATGCCATGATATTGAATTTGAGACTTTCTGCTCCAATTTAAGACATTTCAGGCCAAATTAGATCAAATTAAACCGCGGAAACCCAGCTCTTGTGCAGCGTCCACTTGCCCTTTAAGGGCAGAAAGATGACATTTGAAATGTGCAGAATGAGTTGCGTCTCCTGAGTGCTTCCAAGTTGCTGACTATGTACAGCGTACCAAATCATTTTCCTGTGAGGTTCTATAATAACACATAGGGAAGCTGTCTATACAGCAAGGCAGCGCACTAGGTTTTGTAAAAGAGCTGCATATTAAGGTGTGAAAGATCAGGACGCAAGAGGTCTTTGTTGATCTTGAGTCTCTCACACAGTAATGTGAAAATCATCAGCTTGCAGGGCAGGCATTGACAGACAGAACGAACCAGCAGAACTGTCTGGGAAGGATGAAAGCAAATACGATGAACAAGCCAGAATGAGAGAATTTAAAACAAATTAATACCTGTTTTTGGACATTATGTTTGCCAATGACGTGGCATACTAATATCCCCAGGCCTTTTGGATCATTCATGTTTGGTTACACATAAAAAATAAAAAATCCAGCTTAGTGCAGAATAAACAGGATGAAGAACAAGACAGAGGGATAGTGGCTGCAAACCAGTGAAAGAAAAATATCCCTGGAAAAGAGACCACACACACACACACACACACACACACATGGGCAGAGCAAAGCCCTGGCAGCACAGAGGTGCCCCCTCATGTTTTCAGCTGCATTTAAGAGACGGTGAGCAATAGTCACCGTCTCACAGACTCTGACATAAGCAGGGGATTTTTTCATTCTGTTCCTTCTTAAAAATAGCCTGGAGGACAGCTTTAAGCAATCAGTGTATGAGGAGTCTTAACAACACAGTCCAGACACATCTAGACCATGCACAAACTCTGTTGCAAACATCCTCTCTGAGAAACAAACCCATACGATGAGTTCTGATTATTATTGGTCAATATTGATTCATTTAATGCCCCATTAAAGGAATCTGGTGGTTATAAAAGGGATATTATAAAAACAACCATCAAGGAAGCAAAAAGTGATGATGGCTTATTATGACTTGTTTCTTATGGGGTTTGAATAAGCTAATTTATGGATTGTTTGTAATAATACATTTGATAAGTCACCCACAAGGAAAGTGAGTGTTTAGAGAGTGTTTAACAACATGGATCTGTCAAATTTCTCATGTGCACATGAATTACATCTCTGACCACCAATTCTTCATAAATTAATAGAGGTTTACACATAACTATGGGGCTAGATTTTTTGCTTTTTTCCAAATAAATAGATTACAATCCACAAATAAGTGTAGAGAAAGATCAAATGTGCAGATAAAATAATAAAGCACACAAATATATGTATTCACAAGATTTGGAAATATAATTACATGTATATATTTTTATCTCACAAACCGTGTTATTTTAGTGTCATTTAAAACATTGAATTACTTAATGCTGTTAAATTTGTTTATATTGTTTTTTAATATTTGTTCTATATGAAAATTACATGTTGCAAATATTAGTTTATTTCAGTTTACATTTATTTATTTAAAGTGACAAAATGCTTTTCTATGGTTTCGTTTTGATTAACTATAATAACCCTGATCGCAGCACACATTTATGAATCACTTCTTATGCATTTATGACCCACTGTATGCATTTGTGGATTTTGAAACATTTCTAGTGTCCAAATATGCACACAAATCTGCCCAAAGGTGGACTATTCCCGCGGTCACCTCAAGTCAATCAGGTATTTGCAAATCTCATTTTATTTATTTGTAAATTTAATTCATAGTCCATTAATCTTTGTTTTATTTACAACTTTGAAAAATATTGTTTACAGTGTATGTATTTTGAAAATATGCAACAAATCTAACCCCATACAGGGATCCTACAGATTTTCCATTTCAAAATTCCAATACTTTTCCAGACTCAACTTTCCAAACCTCTCTGTAGATTTTCAGATCATATTTAACATAAATGGTTCACAGAGCATTATTTTCAGCTTTATATTTGGTATATAGTACAGTCATCTGTGAATATTTTCATGTTCATTTTCAAGTTTTTTTTATTGATTTTCTCGAAGTGAAAACATACAGAGCCCCTAAAATAAAAAAAAATAAAAAAAATAAAACGCATGCACATGCACATAAGAAACTTTTTCGTGAACAAAACACTCTTCACATGCGTGCTTACGCATTGCATTTTCTAGTTTTATATATACTATAATAACCTATTTCCTTTGTGTGTCACTGCCATTATTAACTATGATGAAAACATGAGCATGGATGCACATGAATTAATAGAGATCTATTTGCTTTTCCTAGGGTAGTACATCTAATATCAAGGTCTAATGTCCAATTTAAATCATACTCTGTGGAGAAACCATGACACAAAATTGGCTGATTGCACAATACGGCTGGGTGCATTATCCTATTTGTCAAGTTCAAGGGTCTATAAAGAAAGACTGTGTTCAAAATGTTGGTTTTGTTAGGCCAGTATTTCAAGGACTTGGGTCTGCTTTAACACATACTCTGTGGCGATGGACAAATTATGATATGAAATGGCCCGATGGCACAATACGGCTGTGTACATTGTCATGCTTGCCAACTTCAAGGGTCTATAAAAAAAGACTGGTACTGTAAAAAACGGTTCAAAAGTTGGCTTTCGTTAGGGCAGTATGTCATATTTCAAGGATTTTGGTCTGCTTTAACGCATCCTCTAAGGCAACGGAGAAATTATGAGATGAAATGGCCTGATGGCACAATACGGCTGTGTGCGTTGTCACGTTTGCCAAGTTCAAAAATATATAAAAAAGACTGGTATTGTAAAAAGATATATATTATAATTATTGTTTACAATTTGGCTTTCGTAAGGGCAGTACATCATATTTGTCCTATATGCCAAGTTTAATGGTTTCTTGTGCGAATAGTGTGTGTACTTTTAATGTTCGTAAGGGTCCATTTAGAGGCTCTGTATAATACGATGCTAAGTATATCATGAGAAGAAACACTTAATAAAAAAGTGCACCTTGAATTCATTCAGTGGTGTTTGACAATCACTAAACATCTGCTATGGAAACACACTTCTTGTATGATACATTTATTTTCATAACAATTTAAATTTTCTATTATAGAAAACTATTAGTCTGGAAATGATTTTTCATACTCTGCTTTCTGTTGTCCATTATTTTCCAAACTGCGTAGGAACCCTGCCCATAGATAACACAATCGCTAAGCATGCGGCACACTGTTTGTGTAGAGACACACAGTGGCTCTTTAAGCCAAAAATGATGTTCAGTGAACGCAACGAAAACTAAATCAACAACCTGACTTAATAAATAACTAATGTTTCGAAACCTATACCTGGATGCTTCTTTTTGAGTGTGTTGTGAGAGCAGTAAAGCCTTTGGTGCTAATTGTGCAATCCTAAAAGCGGCACCAGAAGAACGACAGTGTTAAGTGCAGACGTAAACGCTTATGTAATTCACCAACACGCTCTCTTCAGAGCGCTGGAAGCCCCGCGGGTCAAATCTGGCTGCTGAGTCGACCACGCACATCGATACCAGCCATCTGATTTAACTAACTGCGCTAAAGGAAGTTAAAACAGCTGAAAGCTCTGCTGCACCGCTACTTCAAAGATATTCCATCATAACAGAGCCATTGTTCTGTCTTCTTGGGTGTATTTCTGTACAACCGAGTTTAGCCTGCAGCTAGTGCATTTTTGGTTCACTGGAGATTTGAGAATTTTTTAACAGTGACCCTAAAGCAAGCATAAACACTTCACTAAAACAAGACTATTTTTATTTGTCAGACTTTGTTAAATGTGGTCTCTCTGAACATAGAACATCTACATCGAATGCATGATGTTTGGGGGGGAAAGAAATCTGGTACATTTCTGTCATCTTACTACTATTTATAACCACAATATTTGTATATTCCATCTACTTAACTACTGCTCTGTAACAACATTGATATAAAAGCTCTATATTTAGAATACAGGATAATGGCCTCATATAATTATAATCTTAATACGCACCGGGAGCTCAGATGGTTCAGGAAGGAAGTCAGCATCTTCTCCGAAGATAAAGTCAGGGGGCAGTTCTGGGTCACTGGCATTAAAGATGATGTCCCCTGTAAGAAGAAAGAGTTAATCACACAGATAATTACATCATAAAACAAATTAAATTAAACACTTCAGAGATTTACAACCAGTTCTGTCACAAAAGCATTATAAACAACCATTATGAAGATGCACTGCAGAATACTACTATGTAAAAACCATCTGTGGTCTGTGTTTCACTCATATTTCATTCAAACCGCAGCAGATTTGGTTGGAAGCAGACCGAGGTCCATCTTTTTATGGGTCCCAGTCCGCTTGTTTGGTGCACACCAGAGTTCGGATGACAGCGTTCACATTCATTCAAATTAACCGCACAAATTAACAGAGCAATCACACCAGGGTTTGCTTTAATCCAACCAAACATGCAAAGTGCCAACACACCCATAATCAAAGAGATTAGATGTCTATATTTGATATTCACACAGGGTACTTATGGCGCTTTTCCAGTGCATGGTTCGGCTCTGTACGGCTCACATTTCAATGTAAGCTCTTTATGAAAAAGATAAAGGTTGCATGGCTGTTTACCAATGCATGATCTTATTAGGCCGAACAATCAATGTCAATCTCAAAGATTATTTTGTGTCCATGGCTTAATGGCACTGGTACTAAACTCTCAAAGAGCACTGTAGCGCTAATGGAGATCAGCAAAATTTTCAATCTTTAATGCTCTGATATAAATATTGTTGGACTGGTGTTTCTATTTTGAAGGGCTTTATCTTTGTGCTAGAGGTAAACATTATGACCGCTGGGACTGATTGGGATCTTTCAATAGCTGCGTTTCAATCCACCTATTTTTATGCATATTTTGGGATATCGCATTAAAAAAACCCTGGATGGAAACTCCAAGATGCACATTAATTCTAAAAAAGCACATAAAAAAAAAAATGCTCTATATTGAACTGGACACATCTTTTATCCGATAAGAAGACTATGATGAAATCACATATTCTGAATAAATCCCTCGATGCGCAACAAACACCTCACGTGACGTTGCCTCAACAGAGGATGTGATTGGATAACTGGACTAACCAGCGGACCAATCGCATCACAGCATCTCAAATGTTGGTTTGATCATTCTGAAATGCCTGAGCCGAAGTCTGTCATCAGAATGATTTGGTGTAATTCTCTCCCAGAAGAGTCTCACATGATCGCGTTCACAAACACCAGCATCCGAACCCAAGAGAACATGACAGCGTTTATTGTGTTTCGTCTGCGCGCTCTGAGTCATTTATGATGGAGGGAAAAACAGCCGCAGTTTCTTCCCCATTTTTATTACAGATATTTAGTGCCAATTTCCCAGGAAGTGACAATTTTATTTTCTTGAACACGTTGGTTGGAAATGCTGCTTTATTCACAAATGTTTAAAGTGATATTCCAATTTTGTGCATAAGATAAATTTGGAGCTTTGGATGGAAACACAGCTATTTTTAACTGTACCAGCAGTCCAAAGGAACATGTGACGAACAACACTCTCAAAAGAAAGTAAGGCATAAACTCTATACTTCAGTGAAAAATCTGCACCTTTCCATTTATCCCAGACAAAGCACATGAACAAGCTTTCAAAGTGGAATGCAATACCTTTCAGGGAACAAAGATGGGTACAAAAAAAAATTACCTCTCAAGAGCATGAAAGAGTACATAGGCTACTTATTTCTTTATCATTATTAAAGGGTTAGCTCACCAAAAAATGAAAATTCTGTCATTATTTACTCATCCTCATGTTGTTCTAAACCCGTAAGACCTTCGTTCATCTTTTGAACACGAATGAAGATATTTTTGATAAAATCTGAGAGATTTCTGAACCACACATAGGCAGCAATTTAATTACCACTTTCAAGGCCCAGAAAGGTAGTACAAACATTGTTAAAATAGTCCATGTGACTACAGTTGGTCAAACTTATAAGGGGGTCTAATGTTATTTCATGAATTCTGACTTATTTACACTGTTAAGGAGTTGGATTCTCATGATAAACATGGACAAAAAGGTCGGAATTTCTTGTACGGGCACTTCTCCCGGATGAGCGCGCAGGCACGCACGCACGCACAGGCGGTGAGTGAAACTGCTTCAAATATCTGTGTTTTGTTGGCAATCGGTGCGTAAGTGCGTTTAATGTAAACAACACGAACGTAACATGAATCAAAAGTGATAATGCCATGATGTATTGTGTATTGTGTGAATGTGTGTGTGTCTCTCTTTAGCTCCGCCCACTGCACGCCGCTGAGTTTGGCTTTTTTCAGAAAGAATCAGTGCAGCGTATCTGCCTTTTATAAATATGATAAAACTTTTCTGAGATATGAAGGATGCAATACTACTCTACATGTACTCAAGATTAACACGAGACTGGCAGAAATCGTGTGTGTTATGTGCCCTTTAACGTTATGAAGAGAGGAGAATACATTGTGCACAAAAAACAATCTCTTCTCCTCAGCGTCATTCTTCTACGCTATTCACGTACTAAACAGAGCAGGGCTTACTGGTTCTGCGTTCTAGCATCACACGCATGTGTGTTGGTGCTCATGTGAACAGCGTCGGCCAATACAGAGCTGGCGTTCTGACGTAGACACTATTTTTTCAACGTTGGAGAATGACACTGAAGAGAAAAGATTCTTGAAAGTGTTTTGGTTGAACCACTTGGCTCACATGGACTATTTTAACCATGGACGTCGAAAGCAAATAAAATGTGGGTGGGTCCTCTCGCTCAGAAATTTTTTTACTGGAGTAACGTTAGATGCCATTTTACATGTAATAAAAATAGTTTACTACACGATTGATTGGGCCAGACAAAATGACAGAAATCACTGAGTTGTTTACCGTGGCAATAGTGTAGGGGTAAGACGCGTGGCATCAAGTTGACGCAAATCGATCTAAGGTTTGAATCCGCCTTTAGCAGATCTCGCTCTACTCCCTTTTCCCATCACATTTCAGATCAGAATTGCATTTATTTTCAATAAAAATTAAGAAAATATTAGAAAAGTGGAAATAAAGCATCTAAAGTGTGTTTAATAATAAATGTTTATCGGTTAGGGGTAGGTAAACAGACGAGCTAAAAATGAGTGGGTCCAATATCATTAGTCATAAAAAGTGGGTGGGTCTTGTCCCACCCACACACAATGGTACCGATGCCCATGATTTTAACGATGTCTTTACTACCTTTCTGGGTCTTGAAAGTTGCAATAATGTCGCTGCCTATGGGTGGTTCACAAACCTCTCGTCTTTCATAAACAAATATCTTAATTTGTGTTCTGAAGATGAATGAAGGAACGACATGAGGGTGTAATTAATGACAGAATTTCCATTTTTGGGTGAACTAACCTTTAAGCACCAACAAAACACTTTATATTACAATGTCATTGATATGCGTTAACAGTAAATAATGAATAATTACATACAACTAGCCCTAAACCAAACTCTAACCCTAACCCTATAGTAAGTATATGTTGTTAATTAATATTACTCAGTACATAACTGTATAATTACAATGACACCTTAAAATAAAGAGTAACCAGAATCACTTATACCTCAAAAATGAACACCAGTAAAAAAGTCACTTAAATGTTGAGATGTAATTTTCCAAACATAAAATATCCGTCATTATGCAGCCACTCTTAATCAGTTATACATTAAAACTATCCTAAGTTCAATACCTCAGGTGAAAAAGTCAAATCAATTTTAAAACTATTAATGAAAACTACTAACTAATGATGTTAAGCTCAGTCTGTTTTCACATAGAAGCTGTAGAAGATGTGGTAGCGCACAAGTCTTTTCTATTTAAGGTAGATTTTTGGCTTTTCAGAGCTTAACAACTGGTTGACATTCACTTACGATGTACTAAATAACACAATAAATAACACAAATATCATCCATGTTTCGAGTGATTTTAAGCATTGCTTTTTGTGGCTTAGTTCCTTTCAATATCGTCATAACTCTAAAGATTTTAGACGATGCTCAAATAATAGACATTTCTATTTACGTATGTACTGTAGCCATCTTTCTTTCTTTCTTTCTTTCGCTCCAGTGTCTTTTCCATGGATGAAAAAAAAGAGCAAAACAAACACAAGGCAGTAATTTTCCACAGATGGAGCATAGGGGGAAAGAGCCTGGATGATGTTTGTCATACATCTGTCACATCTGACAGCATCTTGGAAAAGCTGTTGCCAAATATCTGAAAAGAGATTGCAGTGGAAATGTTGGGCAAATATGCAGCATTTCCCAAATTGACACCCTGAGGGCAGTTGAGGTGGGTACAACTCGAGAAACATCATGCCAGCTGTGGCAAACTCTTATGAGGAGCAGAAAGCCTGAGGACTGGACGCGCTCTCTTTGCATGCAAACAACAGACAGTCAGCACTCCTGCCAGAGCAATAGTTTCACAAGTAAACAATCAGCATTCTTCCTGGAAGTACAGCAACAGGAAGAAAAAACAAGAGCAGGCAACAGCTACGAAATGCAGACTGCACAACCTGTGCAACTCTCTGCACTTTGCCATGCAATGCAGGCCAGCAGGCAAAGCAGTTTAGACAAAACACTTCTTCACTACCTAGTTCTTATTTGGAAACAGCCAAGGTTTTTATCATGAGCTTAAATTAAATAAGCTGGTTCACTTGCTAGAAGGTCTACACTGCAAAAATGCTCTTCTTATTCAGTCATTTTGTCATTTCTAGTCTAAATATCTAAAAATTCTTAAATCAAGACGCATTTACTAGATAGGTTAAATGACATAAGATTTTTTTCTTGTTTTCTGGTGAGCTTTTGCTTAAAACAAGCTGAATTATCTGCCAATAAAATCATCTTGTTTCTGATTGAAATCTTATTTCTTGCTTCTGTCCCAAACAGAAATAAGATTCTTTTCCTCACCCCATTGGCAGATCATTTTGCTTGTTTTAATCAAAAACTCACTTCTTTGTCTTGTTTCTTGTCTTAATATCCACAAATTCTTGAATCAAGATGCATTTACTAGATAAGTAAAATGACATATTTTTCTTGTTTTCATGAAAATAAAATCAAAATGAAGTGAGTTTTTGCTTTAAAACAAGCAACATTATCTGCCAATGGGTTGAGAAAAGTAATCTTGTTTCTGATTGAAATTTTGTTTCTTGTTTCTGTCCCAAACAGAAATAAGCCCATTGACAGATCATTCTGCTTGTTTTAAGCAAAAACTCACTTCATTTACATTTTTTCCCCAGAAAACAAGAAAAAAATATCTTATGTAATTTTACTTATTTAATAAGATTTTTTTAAAGAATTTTTTTTATATTTGGACTAGAAACAAGAAAGAAAAAAATCAATAAGAAGAGCATTTTTTCAGTGCACTTCTCTTCATCTACAGGTCATCAGATCTGTCATTCAGAAACAGTGGCTGTGTTCGAAATGGCACATTTTTGCTTACTGCTTATAGTACACAGGGCATACTGCCTTTTATTTTTTAAAGAATAGTGTGTGAAATAGTATACATTAAAGCTGCAGGCAGCGATGAGAGGGCCCTCGAACCCGGAGGCCTCAGTGAATAGTGGGTGACAAGCATTTAAGCGGGTAAATATAGGAGAAATATGGCACGCTTTGACTATAACTGAATATTGGCATGTAGCAACTTTCAGGCCAGGACTCTTACCAAACATGTGAAGTTTGGGGCAGGTCAGACATTGTATGCCCGGGTTACAGCAACTTCCTGTTTCATGCCGAAACACCAAAATTTGTCAGGCCACCTTGGACACGCCATTCAGCGAAAACTCGATTTAACGCCGCAAAGAAAATTCTAAATATCTCACTTCCTGTTGGTTTTCAGATTTGGCTCCCAGTGACTTTTTTGTAGGTATTGGGCTGTTACATGTGTCTAATGAATTTCTTACAATGTATGTGAACCGTAGCACAAACGGTGCTTAATTAAAATTTTGTAGGTGGCGCTATCGAGCCATTTTGTCACGCCTAATTCTGAAACAAATATCAGACAAGAATTTTCATGTTCAGGCCCTCAAAAATGCGATTCATTTAGAAAAGAACAATAGACTGAGCAATTCCAAAAGGGTCCTCACACCGTCGGTGCTCGGGCCCTTGTATGCAACAAATAGTTTGGTAGATTTTCAGAGTAGTTTACTACAGTGTTGTCACATGACAAACATTGCACATTAATTCAGCACAGCTTACAAATAAATGTGCTAACCATTGTTTTTTATCTGGAAACCTGTGTGAAAATGTCCTACCTTTCGACTGTCCTCCCCAATGGTCTTGATCTAACCCATAAAATATTTGTTGGTGTAAAGTCAAGTTGATGCTGTGAAATGAAATCATGTTTTTGTTTTGAGTTTGTTTTATTTTGTAAATAAAATCTTCATTTTCTGCACTTGAGTCCTCGCACCAGTTTTCCTTTATGTTATACGTGACAACATTAGGTTAGCTAATTTTAATGATTCAAATAGCAATAGCTCCTTACAGGAACACCCACCACTTGATTATGCCATTAGGTAAATAAACTATATTTTGCCAGCATAAAATTGATATGATAAAATATGGTTTTATTTGCCAATTGACTGACTCAACCTGGCCAGCATCGAAATTTTAATTTGAAGTTTTAGATAAAGCAGATATTATACGTTACTATGAAGCGCACATTTTGCCAAAACAGATTACAAGACCTGTAATCATTGTGGGAATGTATCATTATGACATTCTGTTCCAAGCCAATATCTGTCCATCTTAAAACCGATGGCCATGAACTGTACGGATACACTGCAAAAAATGGTTTTCTTACTTAGTATGTCTAAATATCTGGATATTAGATTAGAATCCAACGCTCTCCATTGACTTTGCATTGCGTGAGACGGCCTCCATGTCATTTCGGACTTACAAAGAACAGAACAATGTTTAAAATCTGAAATGTGACAAAGTGTACAGCAAACAAGCTAAGAAAACACATAACTGTGTTTTTTATAAGCTGTCGACCCAAAAAACCGAGTGTTTAATGAGACGAATGTGGATACAGGCAATAAAATGTGAAGCTTCAGCAGGAAGAATGGGTGAATTTTGCGATCCTGACACCCAGAATGCCTCAGTATGCCTACGTTTGCAGTAAACATTTAGTCAAATATCCAAATGTCAGTTTTATGATATTTCCTGTCGCTGATTACGTTCCCCTCCAGTGGGCGTAGTTCTCAGTGTAATATCACTTCTCGCGCTCTGTCTCTATTGCATGTATGTACTTTTATGTCTTTAAACGTTTTTTGGGTCAACAGCTTATGAAAACTTCTGGGTTTTTGGTTCTGGGTTCTTTTGCTTGTTTTCTGTACACCTTGTCACAAATCAGCTTTTAGACATTTTTTTGTTACAAGTCAGAAATGACAAGGATGCCGCTTTACACAATAAAAAGTCAATGGAGGCGGTTGGTTTGTCCTTTAACCAATCAGACCACAAGAGGCGTGATCAATGGGCATAGTTCAAATGACTCTGTACGCAATTGGATAGTTCTTCAACCAATCAGACCACAAGATGCGTGATCAATGGGCATAGTTCAAATGACTCTGTACAAAATTGGATAGTTCTTCAACCAATGAAGACCACAAGAGGCGTGATCAATGGGCATAGTTCAAATGACTCTACGCGATTGGATAGTCCTTTAACCAATCAGACCACAAGAGGCGTGATCAATGGGCATGGTTCAAATGACTCTGTACGCAATTGGCTAGTCCTTCAACCAATCAGACCACAAGAGGCGTGATCAACGGGCATAGTTCAAATGACTCTGTACGCGATTGGATAGTCCTTTAACCAATCAGACCACAAGAGGCGTGATCAATGGGCATGGTTCAAATGACTCTGTACGCAATTAGCCAATCAGACCAACAATCCATTGCTTCTCTATCCGTCATTGTGTTAAACCTGCCAGGAGGATAAGCCGGTTTGTGATTGGTCCCCGCAAATTTGTAACAGAAGCAGTATAGAAATATGTACAGGTTTCCAGCCTGAGCTGCAGGGCTAGATCAAATCACCAGTAGATCGGTTTGGGTTTACCCAGTCTACATACCATATGGAGTTCATGGAAGATTCTTTAATGATTTGCATGGATCTGGAATTCTTAGGCAAACCAAAGGAGAGAGTTGTAAAAAGGTCTTGAGTCACTTATCAGCTGTCAGCCATCAAGCAATTCCAACACTTAACACTGCTATCTTTCTTGATTATTAAGAGGCAGAAGAAGTCTAATGTGTTTCTAACATAATAGATATAATAATGGATATGTGGATTTTCCAAGAAAATCAATCAGACCTGTTCCTATCTAAACAATACCAAAAAAGATTTAAATTTATTGTGGGGGGAATCAATAAAACCTTTAATGGACTATTTCTTGAACGGTGGAGCATTAATTCAAATACTGATTACTATGATTTATTGTGGTTAACTGTGACACAGTGTTAAGAATGTGTGCGTTGTTCAGCTATGCCTCCATTTTTGCACTAAATTTGATTTCCCTTTTTAATTTGCACTTAAGCTCTGACCTTCAGTAAAGGCCACTAATGCAAAAATTGTTACATTACACTCTGAAAGTGCACAACTAAAAGCACTGCTTCACACATGTACCAATGCCCCCCAAAAAGAAACAACATCCAAACTTCTTCATTAATCAACCCATCGTCTTACTTATAATTCTTATGCAATAACAACACAATATAACGAATAAGTCGATAGCAATAAACCTCCAAAAAGGAAGAGAGCTTCACTGAGTAACCTAAATTGCTCACTGCCAGACTACATGATCAACTCCAGCTCCGAGAAATTTGTTCATATGTGGCCTCCGTGAAAAACTGCTTGAGTGTTTGAGTGTCTCATGACTCAGAGCTATAACAGGAACTCCCAATTAAGATCATTGCCAAGTTATAATTACTATCCAACCTCATTAAACATCACTGAGCTGTGGTACTTGAAAGCATTTCAGGCAAAACCTCTAAAAGCTCTTCTCAGAAGCTCGTTTCCAAATCAAAAGAATTGTGCTCAGTGCTCCGCCATTACGAAGTCTTGAAGAGTCTGTGTAAAAACATTTTATTGGCCTAACATTTGCAAAATGTTCATTGTGTATCGTGCTGCATTGCACTACCCTTTAAAGAAAGTAGTTCTGTCACTTTATGGGGAAATGAAGACCCCAACTTGCCTCCTATATTTTGTAATTGATTGTATTGTACCCAATATTTTTCTCTATCCCCTCTCTATTCCAGCTTATGCTACTCTAAGCCAAAGCTTAGTATTTTCAAGCACTTTTTGTGATTTTTCACCTCTTCATGACAGATTGCTTCCTGTATTCCTCAGTTATAAGTCAATTTGGATAAAAGCGTCTGCTAAATAATTAAATGTAAAATGTAAATGTTTTGTACACTCATGTTGGGTCAAATATGCACAAACACAACAACTGGTTTACATTTCTTAATTACATTTAAACCCCTAAACGTACACTGTAAAAAAATATTGTTATTTTAATTGTTAAATACTGTAAAAATGCTACGGTTAAAAACAGTTAACAGAAAGTTTCCCTAACATACGGTGAATAACTGTAATAGAGCTAACCTTACATTTAATGTAATTTTACAGTAAAATACTGTTAAATTTACAGATTTTGGAAGTAAAAAAGAATTTGTTGTGTAATTTACAGTGAAAAAAACGTAAATTGACAGTCACAGAATCCCTGCATGATACTTCACATTTGATGCATTTTCGTTGGGATAGGTTTCTTCTTACTTCATTTTTTCAAATCAGTTATGTACATTAGGGTTTTATGTCACATTTAATGTTTATTGCATTTTTTTTTATTTCATGTGTGTTACCATGATTGTGTTTAGTGTATGTGTGAATGACACTGTGCACCTTCTATATATTAGTATTGTCCTCTTAAAAGCTTTAATTCATCATGTGACTCTCATTACCACTGTGATTGGTGATTTCAATAGGCTGGTAATTAAAAATTTGATTTAACTTAAATCTGCTAATGTGTTTTTTACGGTAAAGTTCTGGCAACTTTTTTGGCCCATATTGATAGGATAGCATCTTGCAGTTGATGGAGATTTGTGGGATGCACATCCAGGGCACAAAGCTTCCGTTCCACCACATCCCAAAGATGCTCTATTGGGTTGAGATCTGGTGACTGTGGGGGCCATTTTAGTACACTGAACTCATTGTCATGTTCAAGAAACCAATTTGAAATGATTTGAGCTTTGTGACATGGTGCATTATCCTGCTGGAAGTAGCCATCAGAGGATGGGTACATGGTGGTCATAAAGGGATGGACATGCTCATGTAGGCCGTGGCATAAACGATGCCCAATTGGCACTAAGGGGCCTAAAGTGTGCCAAGAAAACATCCCCCACACCATTACACCACCACCACCAGCCTGCACAGTGGTAACAATTCATGATGGATCCATGTTCTCATTCTGTTTACGCCAAATTCTGACTCTACCATCTGAATGTCTCAACAGAAATCGAGACTCATCAGACCAGGCAACATTTTTCCAGTCTTCAACTGTCCAATTTTGGTGAGCTCGTGCAAATTGTAGCCTCTTTTTTCATTTGTAGTGGAGATGAGTGGTACCCGGTGGGGTCTTCTGCTGTTGTAGCCCATCCGCCTCAAGGTTGTGTGTGTTGTGGCTTCACAAATGCTTTGCTGCATACCTCGGTTGTAACGAGTGGTTATTTCAGTCAAAGTTGCTCTTCTATCAGCTTGAATCAGTCGGCCCATTCTCCTCTGACCTCTAGCATCAACAAGGCATTTTCGCCCAAGGTTTTTCCCTTTTCACACCATTCTTTGTAAACCCTAGAAATGGTTGTGCGTGAAAATCCCAGTAACTGAACAGATTGTAAAATACTCAGACCGGCCCGTCTGGCACCAACAACCATGCCACGCTCAAAACTGCTTAAATCACCTTTCTTTCCAATTCTGACATTCAGTTTGGAGTTCAGGAGATTGTCTTGACCAGGACCACACCCCTAAATGCATTGAAGCAACTGCCATGTGATTGGTTGATTATAATAAATGCATTAATGAGAAATTGAACAGGTGTTCCTAATAATCCTTTAGGTGAGTGTATGATGATACTATTCGTTTAACCATATACAATAGTGATGTTTGCCCTAGCAAGAATAAGATATTACACTACTAACATGATTCTCATGAACTCAAATACACCCTGCTCATTAAACACAAAACATCCCTTCAGCTTTAATAAGGTTTTAATCAATCACTTCATTGCACTTTGATGGCAAATTCCAGAGCTGAAGTTTATAAGAACATGTCAGACAAGCCAAACAAAAGCTACCGCAATGTTTTGCCCTCTATATTTCACATTCCAATCGTCTCCACAGTTCTCTGTAGGTAATACGTATAAAACTACAGCATGATGTATCGATGCAGTGTGAAAATGCAATAAATCCATAATGCATCACCACACATTATTAAGGGCCATTCTTTAAATAAACACTATTTCGGGATGTCAGGCAAGAACTTTGTAGGCTGCAGGAACATATCACTATTGCAAACCACTATTTCATATATGAATATTCATATCTGTTCATACTTACATTTGAGAGTCTCTCCAGCATATGGAATATGAAGTTTAAATCTGTCACAGCAAGGACCAGGGATTAGTGATGTGCAGCTAAAGAGAAAAAGAGAAACCTGGGCATGATATTGAGCACTACACAGTGTTCATTGTTGTAGCCATTATATACAGTCACACAAAACAAAATTAAAACCTGTTCACTCTGGTCAGTTCTAAAAGCCATACTAAAAATATAGGACTTGAAACTACAGTCCCTGACAAAAGTCTTGTCGCTTGAGTACAAATTGAACTGAAGTGCCGCTGAATTTTTTTTAATCACAATATCTTTTGTAATAATGTTTCAGTGCAAAATTAAACTTTCAAAAAATATTCTAATATTCACAGCTTGGTAAAGCCCATTGAGTCAACATAAGTGTTGTCGCCTTGTCATATGAGCTTCACCTGTGACTAATAATGGATCAATTAGATCTCAGGTGTGTATAAAAAGAACCCCAGTGCACTAGACCTTCACATCAACTGCAACTAGACCTCTGCAAACATGCCTAAGATTCACCCTGAGACTAAAGTTTTGATTATCAAGAGGCTGAAGACCAGATCCACTGCTGATGTGGCAGACACCTTCAAAGTGTCTCAGCGTCAAGTACAGAGGATAAAAAAAAGATTTGAAGAGACTGGAGATGTTTATAACAAACCCAGGTCAGGCAGACCCTGCAAGACAATGGCTCAAGAGGACCGTTTGTTGGCTCGAAAATCCAAGGCCAGCCCATTTTCCACTGCAGCAGATCTCCACGAGACCTGGTCACCTGAAGTCCCTGTGTCAACCAGAACAGTTTGTCGGATTCTGTCTCCAAATGGCCTCCATGGTCGAATCAGTGCCCAGAAGCCAGCACTAAACAAAAGACAATTGAAAAACCGTGTGGCATTTGCCAAAGCCCACAGCCTGCTAAAAGGATGGACGCTGGAAAAGTGGCAGAAGGTGGATTTTTCAGTTGAATCTTCTGTTGAATTACACCACAGACGCCGCAAATATTGCAGGAGGCCTACTGGAGCCCGCATGGATCCGAGATTCACTCAGAAAACAGTGAAGTTTGGTGGCGGAAAAATCATGGTCTTGGGTTACATCCAGTATGGGGGTGTGCGAGAGATCTGCAGGGTGGAAGGCAACTTCAGTAGTCTAAAATACCAAGAAATCTTATACCTCTTATATTCCCAACCATAAAAGAGGCCAAATTCTGCAGCAAGATGGTGCTCCATCGCATTCTTCCATCTCCACATCGAAGTTCCTCAAGGCGAAGAAGATCAAGATGCTCCAGGATTGGCCAGCCCAGTCACCAGACATGAACATCATTGAGCATATGTGGGGTAGGATGAAAGAGGAAGCATGGAAGACGAAAGCAAAGAATATTGATGAACTCTGGGAGGCATGCAAGACTGCTTTCTGTGCTATTCCTGATGACTTCATCAATAAATTGTATGAATCCTTGCCAAACCGCATGGATGCAGTCCTTCAAGCTCATGGAAGTCATACAAGATATTAAATTTGGATCTCAAAGCAACACTACTTACTTTGCTGACATATTTTTGTATTTGCAGCAAATTTGTTCAATTTCTGTATAGGCGGCAAAACTTTTGTCTTGCCAAAATTTGACCTTTCTGTCTTGATTAAATGATAAATCTTTTTTCAGTGAAACTAATTTATTTCAGTGCATTAAACATCATTTGGGAGGGTTTTAGCTTTTCATATGAGCTATTTCTAACACCAATTGATGAATTAAAAGTCAGGTTAATAGCAGGTGTTTCTACAAAAGAGATAAGCGACACAACTTTTGTCAGGGACTGTAGATTTAAAGGGTTAGTTCACCCAAAAAATTAAAATTACCCCATGATTTACTCACCCTCAAGTCATCCTAGGTGTATTTGACATTCTTCTTTCAGACGAATACAATCTGAGTTATATTAAAAGCCAGGACATTTTATATATAATTCCAATTTTATTCGTCTGAAAGAAGAAAGTCATATACACCTAGGATGACTTGAGGGTGAGTAAATCATGGGCTAATTTTCATGAAGATCTCATATTTCTTGTATTTTGATAAGGTATTTAAAGTTCGATAATATATTTTATGGTAATACCATGCCACGCTTCAAAAACCATCAACAGAATACAATACATCAACTCTGAATTTGACAGGCAACCAGTGGAACGAAAGCAGAACTGTGGTAGTTCTTTCTTTACGAGTTAAAAGTCTGGCCGCAGCATTTTGCACTATACTTGAAGATGATATAATTGACCTTGTGAGATCCTACCTGTATATAAAGAATTACAGTAGTCAATGTGTGATGATACAAATGCATACATAACAATCTGAAATCTAAAAACCCAGCCTTAACAACACCACACTGCAAAAATGCTCTTCTTACTTAGTATTTTTGTCTTGTTTCTAGTCTAAATATCTACACATTCTTAAATCAAGATGCATTTACTAGATAAGTAAAATGACATAATTTTTCTTGTTTTCTGGGGAAAAATATCAAAATGAAGTGAGTTTTTGCTTAAAACAAGCAACATTATCTGCCAATGGGGTGAGAAAAATAATCTTATTTCTGTTTGGGACATCTTGATTCTAAGTTGATAAAAACCCAGCCTTGACAACACTATACTGCAAAAAATGCTCTTCTTACTTAGTATTTTTGTCTTGTTTCTAGTCTAAATATCTACAAATTCTTAAATTAAGATTCATTTACTAGATGAGTAAAATGACATATGATATTTTTTCTTGTTTGAAGTCAGTTTTTGCTTAAAACAAGCAACATTATCTGCCAATGGGGTGAGAAAAATAATCTTATTTCTGTTTGGGACATCTTGTTTCTGATTGAAATCTTGTTTCTTGCTCCTGTCCCAAACAGAATTAGGATAATTTTTCTTATTGTTTTGCTTGTTTTAAGCAAAAACTCACTTCATTTTGTTTTTTTCCCCCCAGAAAACAAGAACAAATATCTTATGTCATTTTACTCATCTAGTAAATGAATCTTAATTTAAGAATGTGTAGATATTTGGACTGGAAACAAGAAAAAAATACTAAGTCACAAGAGCATTTTTTGCAGTGAAGCCGAATCCCTATTAGCGCCCAAATTCTTGACATGATCTGAAACACTTATTGACATAGAGACCAACCTCCTTATAATATCCTTAGAGGCAGAAGAGGGTCCAAAGACAACACACTCAGTCTTGTTAATATTAAGATGAAGAAAATTGCTCACCAAACAATCTTGCTTAAGCACTGTACAAGTGCATCAAAATATTGGGAGACTTTCAGATCTATTGGAATATATAACTGAGCGTTGTCTGCGTATAGATTATACATAATATTGTATTTACGGAAAATTGAGCCTAAAGGGCACATGTACAACGGAAATAAAAATTGGATATAGAACCCTGTGGAACACCATTTAAATTAGCTGATGTAGAACGCAAATTTCCAATGCAAACCGAAAATGATCGAGCCTTTAAGTATGATTTAAACCAGTCTAAGGCAGTGCCCTTATTTATATTTTTAAATGCTATTCCTGTAATGTCAATTACTCCAGTCTTCAGTGTCCAATGATCCTTCAGAAATCATTCTGATATGCTGATTTGATGAATACTGGCCAATCGTGAAACAGCTGTGTCATCATTAGAGTGCGTGCGGACGATTTGGGGAAACTGCAGTGTCTGACCCAGGCGGCTGTTCTCATTACTTCGATGGGACAGGTGATTGTAACGCGGCAGTGGCACCGATTAAAGTTGGACAAACTTTCTATATCCAATGCATTGCGTTTTTCAGGCACTGATTGGCCTGCACGTCCGGGTTATTAAGTCGAACTCCCCTTATGATGCATGAAACTAAGGAACCAAATAAAAACAAGTTATGTGAATATAGTTAATATTTGAATATGAATTAAGGCCATCATGAAAACGGTCTGAACTGTAAAGCTCTGCAAGGAATGAAAAATTACAGCCAATCGCCTTTTTCTGCACAGTCTTGATATTATTTTTTAGATATTTGAAGAAGTACATTTGAAGAAGCTCCTGATGGATCAATTTTGAAAAGTCCCCTTAGCTTTCTGGAATTATGATTAAGCAATTGTGATAAGATTTTAATTCAAAAGCAGCCTATATTTAGGTCACGATATTAGTCATTTTCATCAACAAATACATTGTTCCCCAAAAGTTCTCACTTATTGTGTGGTTGGCAGAGCACTCACCCGCTCTTGAGGTCAGTGATGCGAAGACAGCCTGATGAGTCTAACCCGACCCGTCCATTGCGCACCACAGTGCAGAGTAAAGGCCGCAGCTCGGGAGAAATCCGGCTCAGTGCCACCTCTGGAGAGAGACTGTTCATCTTCCAAACAATGACAATACAGAAATTTAGATTTCCCATTAATTACCAGCACAGTCTGGGAACCTCTGGCCCTCGGGATCCAATGTCCCGCAGAGCTTAGCTCCAACTCTGATCAAACTCACCTGAAGAAGTTAATCAATGCATAGAAAGCTACAGGCAGGGCAGTTTGATCAGGGATGGAGATGGATCCTGAGTGCCAGAGTTGCCGAGCCCTGGTCTATTCTGTCCAAAAACCAAAAATAATCTCTTCTCATCATAATAACCTCTCTAATGTTGATATATTAACATAATAACCTCTCCATATTGATCTAAATTATATGCCTTAAAGGATTAGTTCACTTTAAAATAAAAATGACCCCATGATTTACTCACCCTCAAGCCATCCTAGGCGTCTATGACTTTCTTCTTGCTGATGAACACAACAGGAGTTATATTAGTAAATCATGGGGTCATTTTCATTTTTAAAGTGAACTAATCCTCTAAGTCCTGTTCACACCAAGGTCAATAACTATAATGATCTTGGAGTGAACAGGCCTTTAGGAATATTATTATTATTAATAATATTATATTATAATTGTTTGGCTTCCTAAAAACACCAGTGTAAATGCAATGACTCTATAACTAAAAAGAGGTTTGAGTCCACTTTAAAGTCCAGATACATAGCCATTAACTTCCATAGTGGGAAAAGTCAATGGTTACCATCAATTACCAATATTCTTCAAAATATATTTTGAGGTATATTTTACAGGTATTACAAGGGGAGGGTGAAATATGAGGACATTACCCATGTCCCCACTTTTCAAAAGGCTTATAAATCACACAGAATTAGTTTTTTTGAGAAAGTAAAAATGCAGCTTGTTTCCTATGATGAGTAGGTTTAGGGGTAGGGTGTGTGTGTGTGTGTGTGTGTTCAACATACGAAAGAAACTCATACAGGTCTGGAACAACTTGAAGGTGAGTAAATTATGATTTTGGGGTGAACTATCCCTTTAAGTCACACGTAAAAATGAACTTTTCTGCAGGTTTTATGAAGGTACATTTAAGACTTTTTAGACTTTTTAAGACCAAGTTGAAGGGAACAACACGTCAATATGTTCTCTATATGTAAATGTCTAGGGAGAAACAATGAGGCTTGTATTCGCAACACTCCAGAGTTTGACAACACAACTTCCAACAGATCTCCATTACTTTTAATTCATTTTATAAAGAAGTAGTTTGAATCGCTCTGCTACCAATATAAACTTTTACTGTATCTTCTGATCACAATGAAAAAAGTATGGAAATGTGGATGGATTGTTTCCGCAACTGAATTAAAAACTTTAAACGTAACTGTGACTTTTTGTCTAAGACTTATATTCTCAGAATTGCGTGATATAAATTCGCAATTCTGAGAAATAAATGTGTGAGTTATAAAGTCAGAATTGAGAGATATATAGAAATAAAGTCAGTCGTTTTTTCCTCTGAATTGGACTTTAAGTCTCACAATTTCGGGAAAAAAGTCAGAACTGTGAGATAAAATGTCACAATTATCTTTAAAAAAATGTATTCCGTGGCAGAAGCAAGCTTCCATAAAAAGTAATGTTTATCCTCAGTATTTTTGTCTTGCAGTTTGTTTTGCAGTGCAAATATCGAAAGATTCTTTTCTTTTTTTTTCAATTTACTGGAGATAAGTGTTTTTTTTTTCTGTGTTTACGATTAAAACAAGAACAAATATCTATCAACGGGCTCAGAAAAAAACCTTGTTCAAATGTTCAAGACTTCACTTTAAATTACTCAAGTAAATGTATCGTGATCTAAACATGTTTAGATATTTGTATTTGTAAACAGGAAGATTTTTTTTTTTGGAATGAACATTTAAAGGTGCACTATGTAACTTTTCCATCCGCTAGAGGGCGCCTATTCAAAACAAAGGCGTAGTTTGATGACGGCAAGTTTGATTGCAGAATCTTGGGACATGTGGTCTTCACCTCACAGCCGGTGGGGAAGAATCGGGACAGTACTCGGGCAGAAATCATGTTCATGGATGCAGTTATTAACGTTACTGTGGTGTGAAGCAGAGCAGGGGCGAGTGCTGTGGAGCTGTGCGAGGCCACTGGAGCGATTGCTACTCAACACACTGCTTGCGAGCAACAGGACTTTTATTATGACCGGACACAGTCACTGGCGCCATTTCCGCTTTTCCAGCCATGAGTATGAGGTAACGCAGCTCTGTTTATCATATTAGACACATTTAAGTGCGTTTATAATTATGTTATGACGACGTCGCCGGCTGCTATGACACTTGTTCACAAAAAACTGGAAACCGAGGGTAATGCAGATATGACGCAGTTGACAGGCGACTCCCTCACACGTCCCGGTTCCTTGGTTAAAATAGCAATTTTCTCACAATTTACAAATAGTTGGAAACATTTGGGATATTGTAAGAACTCAACTGAACAAATATATAACACTGGCCTGGTGGTTTTGGGATATTTTACTGCAAAAATCCGACATAGTGCACCTTTAATGCCCTGACCAAATGAATTTAAGATGTTCTGCTCTGATTTAAAACATTTTAAGGCCTTTATTTTTATAAAAATACCTTTTTAAGACCCGCTTGAAACCCTCAAAATGTATGAATGTCATTGGATTAGATAACAACAGGTTACCAAATATGTATGAGCAAACAGATGATAAACATTTTCTCACAGTGTTTCACAAAACAGGTTGTCCTTGTCGACACTAATTAATGAGTGGATTTCCACGGTATAAAATAATACTGTGTTTCGACAGGAAACGTGAAACATCGTCATATTCAGCTTGTGTAATGCACATTATTATCTTATAAAATATTATAAACACTGATGATATTTACTAATACTGTCGAACAGCTGTACTGACACACAAAACAACAACACGACCACAACATAAGTGGATGAATGAATCGAATAATTTGTGTTTGCTGTGTAGTTTGATTTGATTTAGTTTGTTATTCAGTTTGTTTTGGAGCTGCTAGCAGACATGCTAACATGCTAACCCTGCACTATTGGTCTTTTAAGCCTAGTTATGCTTCTTTCTTTATCAAAGGAGTCGTTTCGATAAAAACACATGTTCGTAAATAGCAAGTGCATTTTCAGTACCTTTTATATGTAATGTAGCACAGATTTTGAGTATGAATTCATTCCCCACTTCCGCTGTTGTTATTGAGATTTGTTTATGGGTGATTATTAATATGCCTGATAGTTTTATCGCGGCGTTACAGAATAACTACGTGAATAAATCGTGTATGTATTCTGTAGTATACTTCATTAGACATAGCTATATTTTCTACATGATAACAATGCTTCGGCTAGTTTGAAATAATCAAATCTTTAATTTTACAGACAGGAGAATACAGGGACAGCTCAAATGGGCTTCTGTCTCGTTGCATGTGTTTCTGTGCTGTCAAGATAGACGTGAGTACAAAGTGCAGATTAGATATCGCTGTGCTCAGTGGACAAATAGGTAAAAATGTAAAATATTACTATGTACCAAATGATTTCAAATGCTTTTTAATATTTAATGTGATTATTGCATGAGTGAGATGATTAATCAAGTATATCCCACAATGAAAAATATACACTCATAATTTGCAGGAAACACATTGAATTAATCGAGAAATTCTGAAGTAGAAAACGGATTTTATTGTAAAAACATGCTGCAATATTCTTTAATAATAATAATAATAATAATAATAATAATAATAATATATATATATATATATATATATATATATATATATATATATATATATATATATATATATATATATTACATTTTTGTTTCACATTGTAGATATTAGGTGCAAAGATTATAAGCACTAGAATTAAAGGCACAATATGTAAGATTTTTGGATTAAAATATCAAAAACCACTAGAACAGTGTTATATATTTTGTTGACTTGTGCACTTACATTATCACAAAAGTTTCCAAGAATGTTTAAATCCAGAGAAATAAGCCATTTTAACCAGGACACGGGTCGTGCAGTCTCTCAATGACTTCATAGCCTCGATTTCTGGTTTTATTTTGTAGAAACCATGGAAACACCAAAGACTCTTTAATATATTGTGTTTTATTAGACAGGTGAGCAACTGTTTGGATACATTAATTGACAGAAAACTAATGATTTCCTCCGTCATACAATATGTTTTCAAATGAATTGCTTGCCATTTAGCAAAACAAGCCATTGAGGATTTATTAATAAGATATTCTAATATTGATCTCTTACTGCAGTGTGCAACAAGTGTCTCATAGCAGCTGCGGAGCTAACGCACAGAGTAACGTTATAGCATAACTTTCGACACACTCAAATGTATCTAATATGATAAAACAGCGCTGCGTTATCTCACATAGGCATGAGAGGAAGAAGCGGCGACTGTGGCATAATAAAAGCTTCTATGCTGTTGAGCCGTGTGCATAGACATATGGATGTAGTATCCGTTGCGTCACCGGTAGGTTTTAAAGAGCGTTCTTTTAAGCCTAAAGTAGGCCATTGCCATCTTGGCAGCGTGTCATTGCGCGTCACTCCCGGATAACAGAAAATGGGCAAAGAGGGTGGAGCTGAGGTGACTTGATGGCTAACAGACAGCAGACAAACGGCAATCCACCTGTCACTCAAAGTGGCCACGCCCCTAATTATGCAGAACTTTAAAGTCCCTGTAAAGTCAAAATTAAACATGTGTTCTGAGTTGCTCACACCACAGATAAATGTGTTAATAACCACCTAGCCAAGTTTGAATCATAAAAAAATCCGCTAAGTACATAAAATATCTTATCGAAATCTTGAAAAAATAAGCAGCATTCTCTGCTCTCAAACGCTGGGGGGCGTGTCCGCTGTCGGCGCCGAAACCACGCCCACTCGCGGGAAAGCGGCCGTAAACACACAAGACAACAACAACACTCAAGTAAAGCTCATGAGTCACGACGGCACCAGATGTCGGCGGGACGGGAGGAAGGTCGGGGCGGGAGATAGTCGGTTCGGCCCCATTCTGCAGCGGATTATCAGTGAATCCCAGATGTTGCCGATGAAAGTTTGTAAAACTATTGGTGTAAAGACACTGCAGAGGCAGGTGTTGGTGGTGATCGTCAGCACTCCATCAAGGTAGCTGTTCACAAAATTAATCCACCTCTTCTTGAGATCGTCTTTTTTGTTTTGTAGGCTGTTTTGTAAGTTGTAGGCTGTAGTAACTAACGGTGCTGACAGTAACTCACAATCTAGTGGGTGAACTGAAACGAAATTGCGAATGTACTCTAGTTATGGGCGAGGACCCACATGCCAAGCGGCTCCAGTGCGTCATCGAGCCACCGTTTTAACCCCGCCCAAAAAATCCGGAACACAGCAATGGTGAAAAACTTCTTAACTGTCTAACTTCTGAATTCAGTGGTAGATAGTTCAGTCTTTGTAATGTGTTTCAACAATACATTTCTAACATTTCTAATGTGTTTAGAAACAAATCTCAGAATTGCCTTTACAGGGACTTTAAGCCTTTATATAATTTACTTTTATGCATTCGGCAGACGCTTTTATCCAAAGCGAATTAGTGCCCTTATTACAGAGACAATCCCCCTGGAGCAACATGGAGTAAAGTGCCTTGCTCAAGGACACACTGGTGGTGACCACTGGGATCGAACCAGCAACCTTCTGCGTATCAGTGCCATGTGCTTAACCCACTGGACCACCATCAAATAAGTTATAAACCAGTAGTTCCCAACCACGTTCCTGGAGGACCCCCAACAGTGCACATTTCGCATGTCTCCTCAATCAAACACTCCTGATTCAGGTCATCAGCTCATTAGCTACTCCAAGACCTGATGTGGGTGTGTCAGACAAAGGACACAACCAAAATGTTCACTGTTGGGAGTCCTCCAGGAACGTGGTTTGGAACCACTTGTATAGACCAAGACCACAATTTGTTCCAGGCTGTAAACATGTTTTTTTCTGCTGTAAAGTTGGGCATTTTAACATTAAGCACAATGTCTTTGTCTCCAGCGGCCAGTCGATGAATTGCTTTTTAAGTCACTTCTGTATTGGCTTTAAGAGAAACTGGGGGAGGTTGCCGCTTGGCCTCGTTCCTCTCCAATGACTTTCAGCCCCACCCTGCTTCATACTACAGTAACATTAATAATCTCATCCATGAACATGATTTCTGCTGGAGTCCCATCCCGATTCTTTTCCACTGGCTGTAGAGGTGAAGACAACATCTCCCATGAATCCACGCTCAATCTCGGTGTCATCAAGCTACACCTTTGTTTTGAATAGGACCTCTAGTGGCGGAAAATTACATATTGTGCCTTTAATAGAAGAATTTAATAGAATTAATAGAAAAATAATTATTAGACACAGCCACTGCCCACAGCTAAACCAGCCTAGATAAACAGTTTTGTAAAAACATTTTCACACAATGTCTCTGATTGCAAATAAAATACATTTCTTAAAGGGATAGTTCACCCAAAAATGAAAATTTGGTCATCATTTACGCATTAGTATTTATTCAATGGGGCCAATCAACTGTTTGGTTAACCATATTCTTTAAAATATAGTTTTTGGTCTGCATGGAACAGATCTGAGAACTAATGACTTAAAACTGATAACTGAATTTGGTATTTGCTAATTATTTCCATGCTCCTCAGACAACCATGTAATAATAAATCCATACCTATTTGTTCGTTTTATCATGCAGAGAGGATCATATCTAAGTCCCAGGCCCAAACAGCAAAACACTTGAAGCTATTCAACCCATTAAGACTGATTTGAATCTAAGTATGCAGAAAATGCAGCCTGGACTTCAGTTATTTTGAGAAAATGTAGGCTGTTCCTTAGCCAGCGGCAGGCTTTTACAGTCCCCTGAGGCCTGCTGGGAGATTTGAGCAGATTAACACTCGACTATTCACATACGTTGCCTACACGCAAGGGATTGAATTAATGAAGGATTTCCATGCTTGTTGTCAATCACATGATCCAGTCCTGAAATAATCATCCACATTAGAGTTGGCATGTTCAATGTGGAGCATAACTACCAATATTTAAGCATTTAATTGTTGCTCTCCAAAAAATCTCATTAGAAATGTATGTAAATTATGTCAAATGATCGGATGTTGTAGTATTTTAATATTCAGTCTAAATGCTGCTGTTGTCTTTATTATTGATGTTATCAGGTCATGCCTGCAGACGTGAGTGTTGTAGTGGTGGGATCTTGTATGACCGACTTAGTAAGGTAAGTCATCAAAGGATTTCAGTGTCGTAGTGAACCAGGCCCGGGGCAAATATGTGCCACGTGTTTAAAATGCGGGGGCAAAAAAAATTCCTTTGTAATGCATTCCTCTGTTCTGATGAAGAAAAAAAGTAGTGATTGCATCAAAATCTACAGTGACAATGAACAATAGAGATCCATGTGAGCATACTGTATGTACCTGACCCATGCATTCACTCTCAAAAAATGTACCCTTTCGGGGTACAACTGTCTTTGTACCTTTTTCACCCCTAAAAGGTTCATAGTAGTACCTAAAGGTGCATATTGCTACTCTAAGGTACTAATATGCACCTTTTAAGGGTAAAACAGGTACAGATATGTCCTTTTAAGTGTTGTACCCCTAAAGGTACAGTTTTGCACGTTTTTTCGGAGAGTGTTCTAGAAGAGCATTTGTTGAATTATGATATTTTGCATGATTTACAAATAAATTCCAGTTGACATTATATGCAACAACCATTTTTCAGAAACATTTTAGAGTATCTATTTCAAATACTATAGTTTAATATATGCGGTCACTGAAAAAATGTGCCTTCATAAAATGAAAATAATGTTAAAATAGATTTTTATTTCAATGAAATGACTGTACTATATTTTGGTTCAATAATGTTTTTTAATTCATATTTTTTTATTTTTAGGGGATTTTATAGTACTATTTTGTGTAGTAGTTATACTTCATTTATTCACTTTTTGAGCATAGACCTGAAAATGACATCCAACTTAAACGGTTATAAATCTTGAAAGCTTTAGAGCGCAGACTTAAGTTTAGTCTCTTTTCAAAGACGACACTTGAAAGATTATTGTTGAAGTGAAAACAGTTTTAAAAAGTGAACTTTTAAAAAGTTACAGAATTTATTGTAATGAAAAATGCACAAAAATACTATTTTAATTTTTTATATGAAATATATATTTTCAAAAACACATTTTACTCTAAAACTATGAGAAAATCAAAGCCATACATCTAAAAAAAAGTTGCATTTGAGGTTGATATCTGAAAAAAATGAGCTTTCAGTGAGAATTTGTTTGGGTGCAGTTCCAAAAAATTCCACTAGATGAAATTCATCTCTCATTCAATTCCAATGTGCCATTTTTGAATGTGAGGAACACAAGTGTGACTATTTTTTTCAAGACCTTTTAACCTTTTCGAATCAAGTCCATAATTTATCTTGGGAAGGTTTTGGCACTTGCTATGTGAACACAAAGTTGCGTACCATTCCGATGAAGTAAAACATTCAAAAAAAAACCCAAAAAATTGACCGAAGAGCACCAGAGGGTTAAACCTTCATGTATAATGCATTCTAAAATCATTTTAATGCATTAATTGTGCCATGTAATGCGCATTATAATGCATTTTATGATCTCATGAATAATTGTAACTACCGTTATAATACTTTAGAAAGCCTTTAGAAAGTTAAAACACAATTTCAGATGTAACCAGGAATCTTCAAATAATATAATCCATTTTATCTTTGGTTACAATTATTTATAATGAATGATTACAAGACATAATGCATTATAACTCACACTATGAATACCTAGGCTTTAATTAAGTAAAGTGTTAGCAAAATAATTGTCATGCCTTTAAAATAAAATAGGGGACAATCGTTAATAACACCTTAAAAAAACACATTTCTGATGCTGAAAGAGTTTTATGAGAATTCATTTTTATTTAGTAAATATATGCAATCAGATCATTGATGCCCAGCCACTGTCCTCATGTTCACTGCTTTCATGCTTGACTTGAAGTTTACAATCATGGCTTTGCTTATTGTATAACAAAACAAATCGACCCTCTATTATTAACTTGAGCTCTCATATATCATAAGTAATGATGATTTCATGCTCATGTGACGAACTCTCACACTCATCGTCGCTATGCTTGTGGAACATATTCCACTTGCAGAAGGCAGAATTTTAAAATAACTCTGATAGGAATTAGTTCTTCCAGCAGGAACCAAATAAGGTCCAACAAAGACAGATTTGGGGAACTGCCTTCTGTTCTGCCAGCCCTGTCTATTATTAATATTTCCCCAGGGAACTGATTCACTGCTCGTTGGTCACATTTGCCGCCGGCAGTTTTTTTTTTTTTTCAGCGTCAAGTGTGTCCTAGTCATACTGTCTGCAGTATTTTCAGCACAGGTGCACCTTTTGACTGGAATGCAGCTGTGCAAACTGGTAGTAAACTTTCACCTTGCATTTTTATGTTTACAGTGTAATTTATTCCTGTGATCATTACTCAAGTCGTCAGTGTCACATGATCCTTCAGAAATCATTCTGATTTGATGAGTTGGTGTTCAGGTAACATTTCCCTGGTCCAAAAAAAAAAACCCAATACCAAAATTATTTTAAAATACTTTTTTTATTTTATACTAGGTACAGTCTTGCTCAAAAGTTTACACGCCCCTTGCAGAATCTGTGAATAATTTTAACAAAATGTTATTATTTTCTCAAGTACTCTCCTGAATAAGATATTTTAGATGTTTAGATAGTCCACAAAACAAAACAATAGCTGAATTTATTAAAACGACCCGTTTAAAAGTTTATGAACCCTTGATTCTTAATACTGTGCGTCGATGCATTAAGAGCCGGGGGGTGAAAACTTATCGAATTTGAAGATTAAGGTAAATTGTACTTAATTTGTCTTCCGGGAAACATGTAAGTATCTTCTGTTGCTTCTGAAGGGTAGTACTAAATTAAAATATATGTTTATATATATATATATATATATATATATATATTTAACAAAATAAGAAAAATGTGGACATCCTGTTCAAAAGTTTACGCCCCGGCTCTTAATGCATCGTGTTTCCTTCTGGAGCATCAGTGACCTTTTTAAATAGTTGTGTTTGGGTCCCTTAAATGTGAAAAGATGGATCTCAAAATCATACAGCAAAAAAACAGCTGTGGATCATCAAAGGACCGACAATGGTTCATAAACTTCCGAGTCATTTTAATAAAGTACTGTTTTTTTTTTGTCTTCGGGACTATATGTAAACATATTTTATGTAAAACATCATATTCAGGACAGCACTAGATAAAAAATAACATGCATTTTGTATGATCTCTCTTATTTTGTTAAAATGATTCACATTTTCACAGATTCTGCAAGGGTTGTGTAAACTTTTGAGCAAGACTACTACAAAACCATCACCATGTTTACTGACATGTCGCTTGAGACTCACTGATATAATTGAACTTTACTTGGAGTACATCTTTATTGCACAATGCACATTTCTTAATACTAAGCCAAAAATGCATTTTAATATCAGTATTAGTAAGGATAGTATGATCTCTGTATAATATCAGGCTTTAAATGCAAGATATTTAAAGTATACTTGAAATAGTTCCACTTCAGCACAATCATAAGAAAAGTATAGCTTCAGTTTTTAATTATACCAATTTAGCATACTAATAGTACAATTGCAAGGTATTTATATTAAATACACGCATATGTAAATGTATTTGTACATAGCATAAAAAATAAATGTATTTCAAAATGTACTTCTTCTTCTTATTATTATTATTATGAATGTTGAAAACCGTTGTGCTGCATGCTTAATATTTTGTCGAACCCATGATACATTTGTTTTTAGGATTCTTTGATAAATAGAAAGCTCAAATTAACAGTTTAATTGAAATAGTTTTTTGGAATCAAAGTGATGATTTCTTACTGACCCCAAACATCTTTTAAACAAAAGTCCAAAAAAACATTGCCATAAACGTATTATTTGAGGTATCATTCATATCCACAATCGGGGCAGGACAAGATATGCCAGATTTGAATCATTCAGGTTAGGTGTTAGTTTCTCAAAGAGCTATGTTATCCAGAGACAACATTTTCCTTTCTATAAATAACTAAATCATATTCATTTCTTGCTCTGTCATACCCTAAGTTATCACAACAAACTACCCCTTATGGGAAAAAAAAAAAAAGTTCCAGTTGCTCATTTACGTAACCATTTACAAATCCAGTCATCAGTGTTGGCCTTTGAACAGAAGAGATTGCATCAATTAGGCAGTAGTTCTGATGGGAAGTGTGTGTTTGTTTTTTTGGAGGGTGGCTGACACATTTCACCCATCAAAGTGCTATGCTTGGCTTTGAAGTGTAAAATCCAGTTTTCGATGTGGCTTGTGTTTGTGACAGTCGAACGGAATCAGACGCTTTGAAGCGCGTCTCGTGCGGAACATTTGTGTGTTTGTGATGAAGCCAGACAGTGCCACCTGCTGATTACAGTCTGAACCCAGTGGTTTGCCTTCACTGGAGCCGTCACACACGGTGTGATGTTAGTCAGGAGTGTGCATGTGGCACACACAAGTTCTGCAGACTCTTGGCTGGGGTCTCATATATTCATGTAACAATTAACTTCAGCCACTTCATCTTCGGTTCAACCTGGGCCTTTTTTTTGTATAAGAGAGACATTACTGATAATACAATGTTACTTTGATAAATATCAATGACGACCATATGGTAAGTACATGGTATTTTCACCAAAAAAAGGTGAAATATTTATATAGTGCTGCTGTATCCATAGTTTGGTTGCACTATATTTTACAGTACATGTACTTACCAAAGAAAGTACTGATAATATAAAGTAATTACATGTGTTAAAGTTAGGCTTGGGTGTAGGTTCAGGGTTAGTTCATAGCTATAACCTAGTTATTGTAATTTCTATTGTAAAGTGTATATATGTACACTCTAAAAAGTTCTGGGTAAAAAACAACCCAGTGTTGGGTCAAATATGGACTAACCCAGCGATTGGGTTGTCTTAAGCAAATATTTAACCCAAACGCAGGGTTAAAACAACCCAATTGCTGGGGTAGTCCATATTTGACCCAACATTGGCATTTTTTAGAGTGTATATGTGGATCAGGAATGTAAAATAAAGTTTCCACCCATAATTTAGTATTTCTGTAATAAAGTGTTACCATTTTAACTAATAGATATCACCATACCATCACAGTACATTAATACAAGTTTTCTGAAATGTTGTGTTTAAATATGCAAATTAGGCATTTACTAATGAAACAAATTTGCATAAACGTCCAGCACAGATCTCTAATCTTATACATATTAAAGTTATTTACAGAAAATATATCTTTTTTTTATTTTTATCAGAAATTAGAGAAAAAAAAAGGAATCACGTTTAGGAATATAATGTTAAATCTGTATTGTGAGTGATATATTAACAAACCCCACTCTCAAAAAATATTACACATGAATAAAACTGGAAAGTTTGCTGCATTTAAGTGCCACTGAAGTGGAGTTTTCTGTCTCAGAGCGTGAAAAATACTCATTTTGAGAAAACAGCACTGTAATAGAAATCTATATAGACACAAATAGATCAAATCGGATCAAATAAACACTTAAATGTGCATACTTCACTAATTATGAAAGCAAAATAGGACAGAACTTCAAAACTGACCAATGCCTGAACAACACAATGGTTTTGCCTGTAATGCCTTCCCTTAGAAGTATGTTTATTATGATACTTAATAATCACAATATTCATATAACATGGTATCTACTTGACTTACAAATCAATAAAATAATGTTAACAAGTTATTAGGCAGTATACCTTAACGTATAAAGAATCAAAATGCACGTGCCATGAATAAATAAAATGAAGTAGCCTCTGCATGTACAATAATTAAATGTTTAAATTAAACCATATTGTTGATGAAAATGCTACAAGTGCTAGTTATTATTAATAATAAATCAATGCATTGTTAAAAGCAAATAATGGTTCCTTTATTGCCCCATAGACCACAGTGTACAATAGCACATACTGTTACTCATGCAGGCTGTTTTAGGTCCTGCCTTTGTAAAGTGGTAAACATCTGCTTGAACCACAGCCTATGTCACAGAACACCTGTTGTGTTTCCTCTTGTCACAGCGTTTGTGTCAGAACTGGGTTTGTGGGAGAATGACTATTACTCATAAAACAACAGAGGAAATGTGAGCGAGGAGTTGAGGTGAGGCCTGTCTGTCTGTAACCTGCGACACAGACAATGACTCGATCGGACAAACATAGAAGTTGTATAATAGAGCACCCACACTAAAGACTTTAGATATGGAAAGATGCAAACTCGTGTTACTATGAAGGGCTGGAAGTGCAACACGCAATATAGCGGAATAAGTTCCACCTTCTAAATAAAAGGGCCAATCGCCATTGGTTCCTAAATTATTTATTTATTTATTTTTGTCATGATTTGAGATTTAAAACATAATTTATGACACAGATGTTGTCAGATTTTTGATTGTTGATTTCAAATATGAAATGTATGCGTAAGCTTGGTGAACAGCTTTGGAGATAATGTTGTTTCCCCGTTCAAAACAACAAGTACATTGACTTTAAGTTTTTGCACACAGATTATTTTAAAGTAAATTTCACATACGGTAACTAACACATAGTTTACTAAACACTAAGTTAAGTAAAATTAACAACGAAAATAAGTAGCTATAGCTTGGCCAGTTAAAATGTGCTGAGTAATTTCTACTAGTTGAAGTTGACTCTGTTTCAAAGTACATTTTACTCAAGCAATATAACAGTGAACTAAGCCATGCTTTTAAAGTGTATGTCTTCTATATCTAAGACTATAATAACACAGTAGATATTGTGTAGACAACATATCTACAAAATAGAAGTACAGTATCCAATACCTCAATACTTGGTCCATAATACACAATAACAGTAACATTTTTGAGTATGAATGTGTCATTTTGAGTAGATAATGAACTCCCGATGTCACAAAACAGCAAGCTACTAAACCTAACAACAAAAGCAATGATAAAACAGTTTAAATACAGCTGGAAAACATGCAGTGACAAATGCTATCTTATTGATTATTCATGCCCCAGTGCATGATGGGAACACCAGTATCAGAAAGTTGGTTTTACTTACTTTTATATAACTTATACAGGTCGAAATTACATTTTGTTTCTGTAGTATTTACTTCACCACAGAATCATTTTTATCAGGAGCTGCACTTGCACGACTGAAATAGCTTGAGAGGCGTTTCAAAGATGGCCGCCGAGTGAAATGACTTGCCTTATATGGACTTTGATCCACATTCCTATTGGTTGCACAGTTGAATCTATGCAAATATACATTCCAGTGCAGTTCATTGCAGCATTGTTTGTGGTAAAAGAGTAGACATGTGACGTTATTACTTAATTATAGTGCAGTTGTTGTGTTTTACTGAACCTTCTTCATTCTCTTCTGACCAGCAATTCATTTATTTACTATACATATATATTATTTACTTTCATTATTTATCATTTATACTCAATAAAATCTCATGCAAAATTCAGTTAAGATTTGAAAATGTGGGGAAAATATGTCGATTTGAGCATAATCTTAATTTTAAGCATTTTTTTTTCTTTATCAACATAATTTACCACAGTTCATTAAAAACATCATAACCAACAACTTCACTTACCGCTCACTTTACTGAAATCTTGGCAGGATCTTTGTTCGTCCGCATTGACTTCCTGTAATATTCCCTCTCTTAACCACACCAACAACACACAAGTGAAAAACAACTTTATCGGCTCATTCTGCCGTCACATAAACATGGGCTCCCGGAGACTTGGATTGGGGCCAGACCGTAACTAGATGTCTGGGATTGAGTTTTTCTTCTGTTGTTCAATAGAATGAGTAATAGCTGCTAGTTCTGCTCGGGTGAAAGGCTGATGGACCCCGCTCTGAAATGTCACGCACTAAGCAGTGCAGCAATTAGCTTTTTAGGGAGTTTGGGGCACCTGCCTTAGATTTAGAAGGGCTCAGGATGTCATGTCATATTATGTTAATTTACAGCTCACAAGCATGTTTCCAGTAAAGGTCCCTTTCATTCAAACAATATGGAGTTTTTAGAACTGACTGAATGGAGCATCTGTCACTCCACTGAAAACAAAGTGTGTATCGATACAAAGAACACTCACAATGCATTAATTCAACAATTGCTTTGAACGGGTATCCAAATTAGGGATAATCTACTTTAAATTTCTATGAATTTCATTAATTCCTTTTTACTTGTATGTACTACTTTTGGGTGGATAGGGTTGACTTTCTTTTCAACAGTTATAATTGGACCCCATTGACTTTCATTATAAGGACAAAAACACTTAGGCCCTGTTTACACCTGGTATTAAGAAACACAGGTGTTTCACCTAAATACAGGTGTAAACAGGGTCTAAAACGTTTTGAGCTTGTCCACTTTCGACCACATCCAGAGGTAGTCAAACACATTTGACCGGATTGCTTTTGTATTTTAAACACTCATGTGGTCGAATGTGTTCAAACAGCCACTAAAAGACTATCTACTCTCCGCTTACTGAACTAATGCATAAACATTATGGGAAGCGTGCTAGCCAGACGGGATATACATTTTGTCAAGCTGAAGACCCAAGTTTAGTTTAAAGACAAAAACGTACCAAGCACAATGTTCTCTCACCATTCCTGATTTCTAACACACACTCACAGCGTTTGGCTGGTCTTGTTTCTGTTAGAAAAGAAACCAAAGCTGATGCTCTCCGTATGTTTTTCCGTTGTCTCCAGGTGCGATCAAGTAAATTGCGTGGTTATTTTGTCCATTAGATTGAATGATCTGAAAAAGCCCATACATTTACCCTCCCATAGACCCTCCCCTCGAAAAAAATCAGGACAGAAGTGGTTGAAAGTGGACAAAATAGATGGATTTAAACACCAGGTGTTAACGGGAATGTGTCTGCCTCGTCTACTTGTGATCCGATCGACCAAAACGCATCTACCCTTGAACTCTGAACTACCCTTGAGATATGAAGGATGCAATACTACTCAAGATTAACATGAGATTGTCTGAAACAATGTGTGTAATTAAATGTGGTTACTTTCTTTTACCTTCCCCCAAGTCAATTCTTGGCTAGATACTTTTGACTTGTAATTGAGTAACTTTATGATGCTTTCATTTTCTCTGTAATTTCTTATAGCCCAGTCCTATATGTCTTTTTGTTAGTCAGGCACCTCGACTTCCCAAGGCTGGAGAGACGATACATGGACACAAGTTCTTTATTGGTTTTGGTGGTAAAGGGGCCAATCAGTGTGTCCAAGCTGCAAGAATGGGGGCCAAGACTGCCATGGTGTGCAAGGTACCCAATACGGTCTGCTTTTCTCAACATCCTAAATAGATAAACATAGCCTGAAGTACACACAGACACATGAAAGTTTAGGTTGATACCGGAGCAATTCTTGTATTTCAGCATTTAACCGCACAACAGAACCTAACCAAGTAATAAAGCTCTTCATTTTGTCAGTGCAAAGACCCCAATCAATACCGAAGCGTATGCAGTGTGTAAAAATAGACTCCTATGCTTTCAGAAACATTCAAAGAGAGATCACACTTCAAAGACAGAAGGCCAGGTAGTGAAGGGTCTTCGCTTCTGGGGCTTAGGACCCCATCCTTGGCATGTCTTTACCAGTGTGGGATAAAAGCAGACCCAGCTGGGAAAAAAGGAACCCTTTTGCCCTCTACCTCAACATTGAATGTCTCATAGAGATGAGGAGAAAGAGAGAGAGGGGAGATTAAAGTTGTATTTGTAGAGTGGAGGCGTTTGTTTGGGGATGCTATATCTGGAAGGCTTGGCCTGATATAGCAATGCAGAACTTTGGCCGGTCAGCAAGTGAAAATATATCATCTCAAGTTCCGCTTTTCATCTTTGGTTGCTTTATCTCCTCAGGTCGGCAGGGACGTTTTTGGGAACGACTACATTCAAAACTTCAAAAATAATGGCATATCGACTGGTAATGGCCAAACAGTGCTTTCACATCTCACAAAAAACATAAAATGTTTTATTAAGCTCAACATTTTTTTTGACTCATTTAAAATTCTTAATTCATCAATTGAATTATTATTTAATTCAATTTGATAGAATTTTACTTTGATAGATTTTACAAAAAATATTTTAAAGTCATATAATTTTAGTGTGTGCAACTTAAATCGATTTAGTTTTTCATAATTGGAAAAGACAAAAACAAAGTGACTTTTTTAAAATACACATTTTATATTTATGAGCTTTGATGAGAGTTCAAAACCATGGTGAGAAGTACAAAATTTCCATTTTTTTTTTACGTCTTTTAATTCTATGATGACAGCTACTCTTATCAGGCTGACGTCTAAGTTATTATTACTACAGCAGCCGATGTAGATATATCAGATATTGATCGTTGACGTTGTCAGATCAAACAGATCTGATTTCATCACTTGCACAATGACAGGAAAAAAAGTATCTTGCTTTGAAGATGTCTAGATCTACATTTTGTAAGTAACTTGTAGTTTAGCTTATTACATTTTGTGCTGAATTGATAAACTGTGTTACTTACACTATATTGCCAGAAGTATTGGGACACCCCTCCAAATCATTGAGTTCAGGTGTTCAATCACTGCCATGGCCACAGGTGTATAAATCAAGCACTAGGCATGCAGACGCTTCTACAAACATTTGTGAAAGAATGGGTCGCTCTCAGGAGCTCAGTGAATTCAAGCGTATTACCGTGATAGGTTGCCATCTGTGCAATAAGTCCATTCATGACATTTCCTCAATACTAAATATTCCACGCTCAACTATTAGTGGGATTACAACAAAGTGGAACAAAGATTTGGGAACAACAGCAACTCAGCCATGAAAAATCACAGAGCAGGGTCAGCACATCCTGAGGGTCACAGTGCACAGAAGTCTCCAACTTTCTGCAGAGTCAATAGCTAGAGACCTCCAATCTTCGGGTGGTCTTCAAATTAGCTCAAGAACAGATGCAGTGGCGTAAGGCACGCCACCACTGGAGTCTAGAGCAGAGGAGACGTGTTCTCTGGAGTGACCAATCACGCTTCTCTGTCTGGCAATCCCATGGACGAGTCTGGGTTTGGCGGTTGCCAGGAGAACGGTACTTGCCTGACTGCATTGTGCCAAGTGTAGAGTTTGGTGGATGGGGGTTATGGTGTGGGGTTGTTTTTCAGGGGTTGGGCTTGGTCTCTTAGTTCCAGTGAAAGGAACTCTTGATGCTTCAGCACACCAAGACATTTTGGACAATTTCATGCTCCCAACTTTGTGGGAACAATTTGGGGATGACCCCTTCCTGTTCCAACATGACTACGCACCAGTGCACAAAGCATCGGTCCATAAAGAGATGGATGAGCGAGTTTGGTGTGGAGGAACTTGACTGACCTGACTGAGTCCTGACCTCAACCCGATAGAACACCTTTGGGATGAATTAGAGCGGAGACTACGAGCCAGGCCTTCTCGTCCAACATCAGTGCCTGACCTCACAAATGCGCTTCTAGAAGAATGGTCAAGAATTCCCATAAACACACTCCTAAACCTTGTGGAAAGCCTTCCCAGAAGAGCTGAAGCTGTTATAGCTGGTGGTCCAACTCCATGTTAAACCCTACGGATTAAGAATGGGATGTCATCAAAGTTCATGTGCATGTAAAGGCAGGCGCCCGAAAATTTTTAGCAATATAGTGTATTTCAACTGTTGTTTATCTGTTATTAGATATTTTCTATTATCAGCAATCTGTAGTTTGGCAAGATACAGTTTTACAATAGCTTCCGCAACAATGTTTGTAAGTCTGCATATGTACTGCCTCTATTGTCATAATGTATAAACACTGTAAAAGATTTTACATAAGATATTTTGATTTTTTCAGTTCAATTTTGTTTACTGTAAGCAATTTAGGTTATCCACATCTCTCTCTCTCTCTCTCTCTCTCTCTCTCTCTCTCTCTCAGCCTATGTAGAACAGACTGAAAATGCTGCAACTGGAGCTGCCTCTATCATTGTAAATGACACAGGTAAAATTTAAATTGGTCCGAGTACCATGCCTTGCTGCATCCCAGAGTTTTAAAAGCCCCTAAAATAACGTAAACACCGCTAAGTACTCTTCTGAATGAGACATAGATGGGTGAGAAGCTCTCTACCTGTGTCCATCTCGCCTACACAGGGTAAATTTAGACCTAGTTTAATGTAGCACAACTCAGACTTAAAGGTGACATAACCAGCCTGCCTCTGAATGTAAGGCCTGCTGCATTGTAAATGTCATGGTTTAGTGATCCAGCTAAGCCTTGTGGCACTACAGGAAGAGCTCTGATTGGCATCATGATCACCATAACAACCTACTTTCAGTGTTCCAGCTTCCTGTGTGAATATCAGTGATATGAATTTGAACGATTTTCTTGCAAGCTAACAAGGAAGCTGAAATGAGGAAAAAACTGATAATATCTCCTGACGCTGCAGTGTGGTTTTTCGAACGCTTATGCCAGCTCTTTATTTGTGTCTGTCTGATTGTGGCGCAATAAGAATTTCATACATGTCTGGGTGTGTAATTTATTTCCTATATCCATGGCCCCAAAACATATTTCTACACTTAAACTGCATATAAAAATGCACAAATGTCATTGCATTAGATGAAAACATGTTCATGTCAGACAAGGTAATTTTAGTTCATCACGCTCCATATGACAACTTAGTTTAATATGCAATGGCATTCATATATTTTTAAGTGTGACGTACACTGATCAGGCATAACATTATGACCACTGACAGGTGAAGTGATTATCTCTTCATCACGGCACCTGTTAGTGGGTGGCATATATTAGGCAGCAAGTGAACATTTTGTCTTTAAAGTTGATGTGTTAGAAGCAGGAAAAATGGGCAAGCGTAAGGATTTGAGCGAGTTTGACAAGGGCCAAATTGTGATGGCTAGGCGACTGGGTCAGAACATCTCCAAAACTGCAGCTCTCGTGGGGTGTTCCCGGTCTGCAGTGGTCAGGATCTATCAAAAGTGCTCCAAGCTTTTTGCTGGCTTAGTAGCAAAAGGGGACCAACACAATCTTAGGAAGGTGGTCATAATGTTATGCCTGATTGGTGTATATATCTGAATAGTTTTTAGAGTCTCTGTATATTCCTATAATGTGACCTTTAATTTTGTACATGAATGCATTCTTTGTAAATGTGGATTTGTAATAAAATGTTAGTCTAAATAACAGTAATGTCTCCTTAAAGGTTTATAAGCATCTTATGTTAACATATTGTATTGACAGGGGAGAATGCCATAGTTATTGTGGCTGGTGCTAATATGCTTCTGGGGCAAGAGGAGCTACAGAGGGCACAATCTGCCATAGTAAATGCCAAGGTGCTCGTTTGCCAGCTTGAGATCAACCCAGATGCATCACTGCAGGCCTTGAGAATGGCCAAACAGAGCCACGGTCAGTCACGCATCTTTGCTTCATATCTCAATGTACTTGATTGTCTTACCTCACTTCCTGTTCTTAATAGACATTATCCAAGTTTATATCCAAATTGTTTTGTTAGTTGTGACGTTTCCATCCGATTGACCTTTTATCGATAAAATGGTGTGCATAATGATGTCATCCCTTAAAAAAATGCATTGTGACGCTAAAAAAAAACGGCCCTTGAGTCATTTCCATACATATTTTTGTGTATAGCGCAAATTATATTGTATTTTTTGCATCCCAAATATTTGTAAAATGCAGAGAGTAATGAGACAATTGAAATTCGCCAGTTTACTGCTTACTAGTTTCATAAAATAATAGACGTATTGCTAAATTAGGAAATATTAATCAGAAGACCACGGCGAGGTTTGTCTGACAGGACTGCATGGAACTGCTTTATGTGCCGAAGCCCATGGGTTTGGACACAGGGCAGCTCATTTGTCCTGTATGCAGATTTTTGCAGAAGGTAAAATGTTTGGTCATATAGCAACAATCTTTAACGTATTAAACTTGCAGTTAAGCCAGACTCGGTTTGACGTGGTCGAGAACGCATCATTCAAACCAAATAAGTTATTCGTTACGGTTTTCAATAACATTAAATCAATCAAAAACAGAAAATCGATGGTTATTTTTCTCTCTCAGAGACAGAAGCAGCTGGTCCTAAACATTTTATTTGTGTGGCCATATATATATTTTTTCAAATGGTCTAGAGCTGCCCAAACCCACTTAATTTTTTCTAATTTGTTTGTGATACAATTATATTACATATTAATAAACTGTTTTGTATTGTATTTTATTAACAAGTGTCATGTTTGTGATTTTTCCTTTGTCAAGTAGCCAGAACCAGCCCATGAAATCGTGATTTTATGGCATTCTTTTTATTTATTCAGATTAATGTTGTCTATTTTACCTTTCTTTTCGTCAGCATTGGAAACTCCAATAGCCTTCCACATGTTTATTTTTCACGAGCTGCAGAGATTTCCAAGGCACTTTATTTTCTTTATCCATTTTGAAACAACTTTATTTTATATTATTAAATTGTATACAAAAAATTATGTTTATTAACAAGTGTCATGTGTTTATATTTATAAAGACAGATCAATACTTGATCAAGCTATGTTCAGAAACCGGTGCAGTTAGCTGTTAGGCCTATTTTTCTGATGAACTTTTATTAGATTGTAAAAAAACTGGCAAAATTACAAAAATAAGGACGAATGACCAATAGTAATAAAATAATTTAATAGTCATTTTAATAATATTAATATAATGTATTAAATGCGCCTTTAGAAATGGCGCTTTAACGGGAGAAACAGCACGGACGCTGTATAGGCTAATTCTGTCATGTGACACCACATTTATTTATGGTAAAGCCCTTTGTTTTTAACTAAAAGTGTTTCCGAACTAATTTTTCGTGACATTTGATCGATCCACATAGAATTTATACACTAAAGTTAAACAGAAAAAGATGGTAAACATTTGCACAAAATTATAGATAATTGGCATTTCCATCAGCTATATCGGAAAACCTGGTTATTGTTTCAAAGGATCTTTGACTTGGTCTTCCCCTTCACTACGGTCTTTCATAAAATGACTTGTTGTGCCACTCTGTTGGGGTCCTATCTTTGAATAATCGCCAAATGGAGTGCTAGCGTAATCATCCATCAACAATGGTTTATTTCCTTTTCACTCCCACTTTCTACAAACTATTTTTAGCTCCTTTTACCCAATGATTGGTGAGAGTAAAGCACGACTTTGCCCTCCTGTGGAAATAACACAACCGGCTGTGTCTCAGATATCATTAGCACCTTGTATGTTCAGGTCCCCGCTGATCAGAGACGCCGTGTATGCTTGTATCTGTTTGCCACAGATGGATGACACAGATGGATACCCCCCCTCCCCAACACACCAACGCACCCCGATATTCACATTCACCACCTCAGAACTTCCCAGATACATGCTGTTTAGCCCGTTAGCGGGCCATATTAAGTGTTAAGAGACAGGCCATTAGCCCAGATTATGCGCCTATCACTTGGGATGAATTCATCAGACAATGACGTGCGCAAATAGCACTTAGCCGGAGCTCAAGGCTTGGATTACGCACATGCCACCCCCTCAGGCTCACTAGAGAAGAATCCAAGAACTGTTTTCCTATAACCACGTTCTTAAATAAATTAATATAAGGGCCATCTAGCTTTGAATCTCTCCTCAAGTGTAGTTAATTTCAGTTAACTTCAAAGCTCAACTGTAGCTATCGTGTATTTTCATACTTTTGATCACTCTAGTGTGAATTTAGCTCACATTTAACTTGTGTTTCTGTTGTTTTTCATTTGGGGCTTTTTAAAGCATCTCTGAACTGTGAGGTTTCGCATGACTCATTCATTCATCTCATGCACTCGTTGGTATTACGGTTTATTTTCCCTCATTATTTCCCTCCTCTTTCAGATTACGTTGTCCACTTCACAAATGCATATTGATTTCTCTTTCGATCACGCGAAGAAACTAGAGGCTTCTTAAAACTCTCACTTTGATTAAAGAGAGAGTTCACCCAGAAAATGCAAATTCTGTCAAATGCTCCAACAAGGACACACACACAAAAAATGATTTACAGTGAATAACTGTCATTGCAGTCTGTTTCTTTGAATGCTTCTCAGAATTTCTGAATGTAGCATACAAGTCTTATGAACTACTTTTATTGTACTTTCATGGTTCTTTTTTGTCTTCTTTGGTGTCTGAATCTCTATTCATTGTATAGAAAATTAGCCTGACTTCATCATACTCAGATTCTAGTCAGAATATGAGTCTGATACGGCTCCATAGGGCTGTGATTATGAGGTGTATTTCAATCGAACCAGGGAAAAAAAGCCTCTGCACTCAATTGGATAGACCTACAACCAATCAGAGCAAAGGAATAAGAGACGAGCGATGCATAGTCGTCAACAGAGCTGCACGCAGACTGGAAGAAGTAGAAGAAGATGATGAGTGTAAACGATCTTTGATGGTGTTGTAAAAATAATTTAAGGATAAACAGAGTATTTACCTACACGATCATCATGTTTGAGAGAAATAGTAAAGGTGAATGCATATACGAACAAGTTCTCTGTTTAGGATTAGAACGAATTCAACCCAAGCGCTTTTTGGTGATCTGGATGATTACGTTGCGTAATCTGTCCATCATCGTATAAAGCCCGTCCTGCCAATTTGATTGGTCCGAACATATCCAGACCGAACTTCCCGACCTCAAATGTTGTGGGCGGGGCTAAATCCTGCTGGCATCCAGGCTAATAGAAAATACCAGCTCTTTTAAAATATGGAATAAAGAAAAAAAACTGATGTTATTTTTAAAGCACAGGAATTTATTTACACTGAGTGTCATTAATTACTCGCCTCATGTTATTCTAAACCTGTAAGACCCGTAAACCCTTTCATTCACCTGAACATAAATGAAGATCTTTTTGATGAAATCTGAGAGATTTCTGTCCCTCCATTGACAGCTACACAAAGTGGTAGTTCCGTAGCTGTTAATGGAGGGACAGCAATCTCTCAGATTTCATCAAAAAGATCTCAATTTGTTCAGAAGGTAATTTATTGCCAAATTTTCATTTTTTAAATGATAAATTAACCCTTTACCAATTATTACACTAGGTAAACCCAAACCGATCTGCTGGTGATTAGATTTCGCCCTGTAGCTCAGGCTGGAAACCTGTACATTGTTTTATCCTGCTTCTGTTAGAAATTTTCGGGGACCAATCACAAACCGACTTATTCACCTGGCACGGTATTGGCAGGTTTAACACAATGACAGCTAGAGAAGCGATGGATTGTTGGTCTGATTGGTTGAAGGACTATCCAATTGCGTTCAGAGTCATTTGAATGATGCCCGTTGATCACGCCTCTTGTGCAGAAGAAAATACAGAGCAGACTCCCCAGACCAGTGTTCAATCTTAAACCGAGCTTGGTCTGGTGATAGCCAGACAACCAGTTTATAGCAGCTCTGCTATTATTAAACTATCATGGAATTGTTAATTTTAAGTAAAATTGTTTGTATTGTATGTGATCGACCATGTGATCGTCTGCAGGGACCAGTCGGTTAAAATATATTTTTAAGTGGAACTTTCAGTTACCAAATACTTTTTGGGTCCAATAAAGTAGAAACTACTCTAAGGTTTCCCAAAATGTCTTTGTGCATATTTGATTATGGGCGCTCTTTAACATAAATTCATAAGCAGCAACAGGCATGATAATTCTTACAGCCAGTCTTTTTCTGTATAGTAAGGCCATGTTCAAACCTGGGACAAATTATTCAGCAGAAATGCTCCTTATGATGTATTAAATGTCCCCACCTCTTAAAATGCATTGTTTACTAAGCTCACTAGTGAGAAATCCCCTCAGCGACAGGAAGTAAGGAGATAGTGCCTCGGTTACAGTCACTTCCTATGTGGTTGGGTTTTAAAGAACACTTTAAGTTTAGGACTGAGAGAAAGAAAGAGATAAAGGGAACTATTAGACAAGTAATGACGTTGTTATGAAAATATGGATGTGCTGAAGTTTGCTTATATCAAATCAAACGAATGCTAGTTCAAAGGGCAAGTTTCATACTGACTGCTGTCTGACGTGAACTGTGTCTGTGACAGAGCTGTGTCTGCGTACACACTAATTATTATAACTCATAATAATTTGACATCATAGAAATTCTTGGTTTTTGGATTTTTACCTGTGGTTATTTGCATTTCTCCTTTTTCTAAGAACAAAATGTCCTTATATAAACCAATGTGTGAATAATGTGTTCTATATTTCTTACAGTGAAGACCATTTTTAATCCAGCTCCTGCTATCGCAGACCTGCATTCTGATTTCTACAACGCATCTGATGTTTTCTGCTGCAACGAGTCTGAGGTGAAAGACAATATCCGTCATTTGCTAAATATCACATAAACTAATGGACTTTTTCAGTTTGCTCCACATTACTATGGGTGATTGCCAGGGCACTGATACAAGGCTGTAGTTTTGGTTGAACATTGGGGGGGTTGAAGTGGGAACTGTTTAGCAGGGTGCCGGGGCATTCTCCTTCATGGGCTTAATTTGTTTGCTTGTTTATTTATTTTTGCAAAATGTCATTCACATGCAAAGTTGGTTGATAATATAACTGTAATAAAGTTATAGCCTCGTTAACAATTACTTGTTTACATAGAATATATGTAGTTTATATTTAAGCACCTAAAACCTCATCAGTTTGACAGAATTTTACAGAATTTTCTTATACTGAAAATGTAATTTCTTGGAATATCAATCTTTTATTAGCAGAACCCATTTTACACATGGGGAAAACCAATTGTTTAGTCAATAAGTCAAGAAGGTCCCAACTTTAAAGCTCTTTCTAACTTGTCCTCAGCCAAAAGCATATAGCATTGGTTACATTAATTACAGGTAAGACCATTGATGACTCCTCATTTCCATGCTTAGGGCAAAGCCAGCTTTTTTCTTTCTTTTTTATCTAGTATTAGTTATTAAAAATAGCAGCCTACACATATAAACTATAGCTACAACATGCCACAGTTGTAATATACACTCACCTAAAGGATTATTAGGAACACCTGTTCAATTTCTCATTAATGCAATTATCTAATCAACCAATCACATAGCAGTTGCTTCAATGCATTTAGGGGTGTGGTCCTGGTCAAGACAATCTCCTGAACTCCAAACTGAATGTCAGAATGGGAAAGAAAGGGGATTTAAGCAATTTTGAGCGTGGCATGGTTGTTGGTGCCAGACGGGCTGGTCTGAGTATTTCACAATCTGCTCAGTTCCTGGGATTTTCACGCACAACCATTTCTAGGGTTTACAAAGAATGGTGTGAAAAGGGAAAAACATCCAGTATGCGGCAGTCCTGTGGGCGAAAATGCCTTGTTGATGCTAGAGGTCAGAGGAGAATTGGCCGACTGATTCAAGCTGATAGAAGAGCAACTTTGACTGAAATAACCACTTGTTACAACCGAGGTATGCAGCAAAGCATTTGTGAAGCCACAACACACACTTGAGGCGGATGGGCTACAACAGCAGAAGACCCCACCGGGTACCACTCATCTCCACTACAAATAGGAAAAGAGGCTACAATTTGCACAAGCTCACCAAAATTGGACAGTTGAAGACTGGAAAAATGTTGCCTGGTCTGATGAGTCTCGATTTCTGTTGAGACATTCAGATGGTAGAGTCAGAATTTGGCGTAAACAGAATGAGAACATGGATCCATCATGCCTTGTTACCACTGTGCAGGCTGGTGGTGGTGGTGTAATGGTGTGGGGGATGTTTTCTTGGCACACTTTAGGCCCCTTAGTGCCAATTGGGCATCGTTTAAATGCCACGGCCTACCTGAGCATTGTTTCTGACCATGTCCATTCCTTTATGACCACCATGTACCCATCCTCTGATGGCTACTTCCAGCAGGATAATGCACCATGTCACAAAGCTCCAATCATTTCAAATTGGTTTCTTGAACATGACAATGAGTTCACTGTACTAAAATGGCCCCCACAGTCACCAGATATCAACCCAATAGAGCATCTTTGGGATGTGGTGGAATGGGAGCTTCGTGCCCTGGATGTGCATCCCACAAATCTCCATCAACTGCAAGATGCTATCCTATCAATATGGGCCAACATTTCTAAAGAATGCTTTCAGCACCTTGTTGAATCAATGCCACGTAGAATTAAGGCAGTTCTGAAGGCGAAAGGGGGTCAAACACAGTATTAGTATGGTGTTCCTAATAATCCTTTAGGTGAGTGTATATCTTTAGTGAAAAATATATTTACCTGTTATAAATTCTACAATAAGTTAGTCAATTTACCACAATAAATACATTAAAACGTGGTTATGATAAGTTTAAAAAGCTTTCTAATTTATGTTTTCCCCTCTTTCTAATTTATGTTTTCCCCTCCTTCTATAAGTCTTTTTACTTTATGTGGCGGTTTTAGATTTGACTTTCTCCATAGCGTTTTGAACTGGTAAATTCTCAAGAGAATTAAAATGGGTTGCACATTTTACCATCAGCGTCTCGATAGAAACAGCTATCTGGTGAGTATACAGTGATTTGTGTGTCACTCGTGCACAATTTCATAGTTGGTCCGTTCAGTTTCTACAGGAACTTAGTGCTTACAAAAGCTCAGAATGCGCAATGTACACTGATCAGGAATAACATTACTACTATTGTGTTGGTCCCTTTTGCTGCCAAGACAGCAAGTTTCAGCTCCAGTAGCTCGTCTGTTTGATCGGACCACACGGGCCAGCCTTCACTCCCCACGTGCATCAATGAGCCTTGGCCCCCCATGACCCTGTGGCCGGTTCTCCACTGTTCCTTCCTTGGAGCACTTTTGATAGATCCTGACCACTGCAGACCGGGAACACCCCACGAGAGCTGCAGTTTTGGAGATGTTCTGACCCAGTGGTCTAGCCATAACTTTGAGGAGAAAATGTTCACTTGCTGCCTAATATATCCCACCCACTAACAGGTGCCATGATGAAGAGATCATCAGTGTTATTCACTTCACCCTGTCATAATGTTATGCCTGGTCGGTGTATTTAATTAATGAATAGCCTGATTCTATGTTTCCATTAACAATGGTATAGATGTTGAGGGGTTGTACTTGCTTGTTTTAATTATTGTGGGGTTACCGACAACCCCCCCCCACACACACACACAAACTTTGCCCCTGTGTTGATATTATATGTTCAGAATGATTTTTGTGTGTGTGTGCCGCTTTGTGTTTGTAAGTGTATTGCATTTTTAGAACACAAGTCATTAGAAATTAATGTTAAATTACAAATTCCAAAAAGCAAGTTAACTTTTAACCTATATTGCATATTGACTGCATTAACCTGTGGAGCCTATTTTGCCTGTAGGTTTTCAGGTTTGTTAAACCAGGTTACTAGGGTAAAACAACAGCTCAGTTATCTTGCCTGATCATGACCTGCATACTAGAAACAAAATACAACAGCTTGAAAAGTCACCTACCTGCCAAGTGCAAGAAATTACGAGATTGACTGCTGTGTCTTACAGTAACTGTTATGTTTGGGGCCACCCCCTTTTTCACATCGTGGCAGGGCAAGATGACAGACAAGGGCTTGGATTGATGGGAAACAGTAAAGTTAAAGCAGCAACGACCAGGCAGGCAGATGCACAGATGGTGTGTCAGTCTGGCCTGGGGCGAAAGCTCCAGCGTGACTGAGAGTTTGAACCAGAGTGCTCCGTCAGGGCAGCTTTGATGTGGCTGGGAGGTTGGAGGGGGAAAAATGTACAGGTGGGACTTAAAAGTGAGAGCCCTCAGTACAAATCAACCCCTTATATTCAGCCTTCGTCCCAGCGCACGCATTCGCGTACATGCTTGGCTTTCACCCGACGACTTCAGTTGCGAGAGTGAACGATGAATCATCGGCAGTTTACAGAAGCAGATAACCACACATTGATGAGTAATGTGTGCGCTTTTCTGTTTTGGCAGCCAGCTAGGAAAGATTGATGGCAAAGCTTAAAGTACACAAATACAAAGGGGATACTTATTGCCCTGATCTTTCAGTACAATCTCCACTCATTTGGTGGGCCTGAGTGGGGGTTATTCTTCGCACCTGCTGTACCTAAAAGAACTGAAAATACCAACTCTACACTTTGATCAGTTTGATCTCAGGCTTTACATACTTATTCATACCCTCTGCTATTCATGAAAGACATAAAGGTTGGTGACATTAGCGAATTCTGCGGTTACATTAGCAAAGTTTTGTATAGTCCACAGCACACACAAAAGTCACTTTCAAACCAAGCAGCTGTTGGACAGCGCTGCAAATTCAACTTCAAAACGAAAAAGTCACCATCACATTACTTAAAAAACTCCTGGTCCTATTGGAATGTCTGGATTTCGCCCACGTTATCACATAGAGGTAAACATACAGGCCTGGTTCCACAGACAGGGCTTAGATTAAACCAGGATTAGGACTTCAATTAGGTTTTATAAACATGCCTTAGAACATTACTGGTGAGCATCTTGAGACATACCAGTCATCTTGTGCACAAATGCCTAGTCAATGGATTGTTTAAGCAAAGCCCCGTTGTATATAGGATGCACACTCTTGTGTCACTGTGGTGGTAGCAAACCTAAGTACTCAAAAGGGCTATGGTGGTTTTATTCCTGGTCTTTAGGCTTTAATAGTTCTTTTTATTGTTGGTTTCTTATTCGATTTAAATATCTAAGGCCTGGTTTCACAGACAGGGTTTAGATTAAGTCAGGATTAGGCCTTAGTTCAATTAGGGCATTTAATAAAACTTTACTGGTGTGACTCTTGAGATAAAACAATGGCACTGACATATTTTAAGATATGGCAATGTAAGTTGCTTTCAGTTAAAACAGCTCAAACATGCATTTCAGTCTGGGGGTAGGCTTAAACCTCATCTGTGGAACCATGGAAAAATGTTAGTGTGAAGTAGAAAACTTAAAGATATCAATCTGCAAATGTGACATCGGTTATGCTAATTTTTGCTCTCTCCTTTGAAGGTATCATAAGTATAAAGGCTCTATATTTAATGCAAAAGACCTGAACTGCAAGTGACGCCACCAGTGTTACAGAATACAGAAGTTTGTAGCACACATTATGCACATCTTGAGACACATCTGAGATGTTCATCAAATCTAATAACTTGCATCATCTCTGTTTTTTTGCAGTCCCTTTTTTTTCTTCTGTTATGTAACACCTATATTTCATAATACAAACAGTTCCTGATGGATAAAATTCCTGTCCTACACTTTTTTTTCTCATTGAATGTCCTGCTTCAAAAAAAAAAAAAGTCAGATTATTTAATATCCAGTAAAATTGTTTTTAGATTCTGTTTTTATGTTGACTTGTTATTTAGGTATTTATCTATGATGACAGTTTGTTAATATTTTACAATGAGTTTCAAGTTGTTAATATTGAACAATCCACTGTTATAAATTAATAATGAACAACAATTAACTACATCATCAACTCTCTCCCTCCAAAAAAAAGTACAATTTGTACCTTTTAAGGCACAAGTGGTCGTCACTGTGGTGTTACCCTTAAGGGTATATTTTTGTACCTCTAAGTCAGGGGTAGGCAAGTTCGGTCCTAGAGAGCTGATGTCCTGCAGGGTTTAGCTCCAACCCTACTAAGCCACCATAGTATAAAACTCATGGCTCCCAGCATGCATTGCAGCATTAAGTATGTCACTATTGTTGAGATTCATATGCTGATTCTTCATATCTGTGTGTGTCTAAACTTTTTCCCCCCAAGAATGTATTTAAAAATCAAAATTCAGAATGTCTGATCTGTGGCAAGAAAGTATTGTTGATGAATATTATTTATTAACATTTTTAGTCATTGATGAGTTTAGTAAAACATTTTCCTTCATGACAATTTTTGTTTATGGTTTCTTTTGATTTGAACAGATTGTGTTATGTTTAAACTGTAACAAAATCCACAACTCAGATAAAAATCCAAGAGTCAAACTGCCCAACTAAAGTAAACACTGATCACCATAAAGGTGACCAAAGATTTTCATTAAAACATCAACATCTAAACCTCTGTTAATAGATGTATTTCAGGGTTGGAGCCAAACTCTCCAGGACAGTGGCTCTCTTGGACAGGACTTTCCTACCCCTGCTCTAAGTAGAGGAAAACAATGGTATAACTGTACCCTAAGGGACAATTGTGTACCTTTAAAAGGTGCAGTTATACATTTTGTTCCCCAAGGAACAAAATTGTACATCCATTGTACCTTTTTTTTTCTGAGAGTCTATATTAATCTTGGTTAAGTAAGGGATTATCCACTGTAAACGATTTTAATGCATAACATGGAGGCAAAGACCAATGTGAATTGTTTAATGCACATCTAGTCATGGATAATCCTGCGTATACCATGGTAAATTGCCAATATAGAGAACTTAAAGCTGTTATTGATGTTTGCAGCACAATATTTGACCGAAAGGGTAAAATTGATGGCTCATTAGATCTTGCATTCTGTCTGCTTTAAATCAGACACAGAGATAAAGTAGTGCATACGATTACATTTAATGAATGAAAGAATTATTGCATTTATTTAAATTCATTATCGAGAGAGACAGAGAGAGAGAGAGAGAAATAAATTTGTACCCGTGTATGTTCAGCGTCTCTCTCTATTAAGAATGAAGCTGTAGGTTTAATTACTTAAAAAACAGCAATGTTATCCCCTCGTTGCTTAGAAATATAATGTAGCGATTCAGTAGTCAAGCTATTTTATTTTTTCAAAGGTTAAGCAATCCCTTCTGTGTGTGAGTAACATATGCGTCTGTTGAGAAACAGTGAAAACAGTGCATTAATACTGAACGGTGATTCAACTGACTTTGAGTTAATTGCACACCTTGCAGCCAATCAGAATCAAGTATTCAGACAGACCCTGGTATAATGCTAATTAACTAATGTCAATGTATACAACTTAAATGTATTAACACTAACATAGATTTATAAATGCAGATATAGCTAGAAGTGTTTGAGTTCACGAACGTAGAGTGTTTCTGGCATTTGTAACTATGGTTAAGAATACAAACATAATTGCATATTAGCTCTTAGCATAACTGTTATTAGCATAACTGTGACTGTTTCCTCTTTATCTTGTTATCTCTCAGGCAGAGCTGTTGACGGGTCTGTCTGTTACCTCAGTGGAGGATGCCAGTCGAGTAGGCCTGGAGCTGATACGCAGAGGTTGTGGTTCAGTCATTGTCACCTTGGGGCCACAGGGCTGTGTGGTGTGTCAATCCACAAACACGGCCCCTAAGCACATTCCCACCACCTCGGTCACTGCTGCGGATACCACGGTAAGACTGCAGTTGTTGTAGTTGTATGCCTATGTACCCAGCCAACATTTCTTGATGGGGCCAATGTAGGCACAATATGGGCTTGAGGTGTGTTGCCCAAATGGGTTCCATGTCAGCTCCAGTCAGATTCTATAGTACCCCTTTTCCAGCAAGGCAGTTTGAGTGCTGGTTCGGGACCAGAGCCTATCAAATCAGTTCTTTGTCTTTTGACACCCAAAACACTGAACCAGGAAAACTGTTTTTTAAGTAGCACCAAAACATTGCTGGTCTGGAAGTAAGAACCACGTGCGTCAGGGGCTGGAAGCGGGGTTACCGTGACCAACAAAACGAACACAAACTTGTGACCACCATTTTTTAAATAGCAGCTAATTGAGCTAATAGCTGCTCGATTGTAATCTCGTCTATACAAATTACGGCGAGCTGCACGAATGCGTTGGATTCGCTGTGTTTGGATGCCGATGTATGTTGCAAAGCCATGCGCATCAATTGTAACGCAACGTTCGCCATTGTTGATGGAAGGCTTGTTTGAGATGCATCGCCGCTGCGCAGACAGATTGCCATATGCCATCAAAGTAACTTACAGCGAGATCATACAACTCCTTATGCTTTTGAATCGCTCTTGCGATACTTTGATATCATACTCGGATCGGTCTGCGCAGCGCCAATGCATCTCGATCAAGCCTGGTGTGTTCGTGTTTCCCCCTGCCTCACTAGCATTGCTGAGAAAGATGAGACGTATACAGTGACGTAAGACCTGGCTCTGTGGTGGCTCTCTAGCCCGTGGAAAGACAAAGCAGTTCTTAGGAGGCTCATCAGTCGAACCAACTCCAAATCGGCACAAGCACTAGCTCTGAACTAGCACTTGGTTCTTGCTGGTAGAAAAAGGGTATATGAGATCCATATGGGCTAATTCAAATAGGGGCAACATGGAGCCCATGGATAAATCAATTGGTGGCCCATACCTCAAGCTCATATCATGCTTAAATCGACCCCACCATAAAATGTTGGCTGGGTTGTACAGACAGTATAGTTTTGTTCAGTCTCTAAAATTGTTGTTTTTCATCAAAAGTGTTGTCTGGCAGGTTATATTTAAGTTTTTGGTAACAACTCAAGAAAATCTGAACATTGCGGACCTAATCCTTTTTCTAACAGTGCTCTAAATGCGTTCAGGCAGTTGATGTAGATACATGTATCTTGTGGCATGATGAGTTAGTTATCTGCAGCTGATATATCTGCCGCTCACAGTCTGTGACTCACCACACACTACTGGTGCTTCCTGAGTAGATTCTCTAACACTTTACTCTTTTTTTTATAACAGCATGCTACATTCATTGAGTTAGTCTCACAAAGAAGAAACCTTTTGACTATAGATATCTGGTTCACTTTGCAACTTATTCCGGCCAAGAACCACCTAATAGGGCAGTCGTGGCCTATTGGTTAGAGAGTCAGACTGGTAATCCCGAAGGCTGTGGGTTCGAGTCTCAATAACGGCATGTATTGTAGGTGAACAGCGCTCTCTTCCACCCTCAAGCACCCACGACTGAGGTGACCAAACCCCCAATCGCTCCCCAGGCTTGCCTTGTCTTTTGTTGTTTGATTAACATTAAAAACACAGACATCAGGAATATAAGGGTGCTGTACCTTTAAGACACAATGCACAGATCCAAAATACTGATACTGATACACATGCATTGTCTTTCTCCAGACATAATGTTTGCCGGGATTCTGGCTAAAACGGGCATGTTGATATAATTTTTGTGTGAATTTGACCGTTCAAGAGCAAGATTTTAAAGAGAACTCCAGAGTTCTCTTTCGTGTCTTGCACTTGAATGTTTGCAAGGATTAAATGAGTTTAGTTAGAACACAGATAGCAACGTGTGCTGTTCAGGTCTCACCTGCGCTCGCGCCCTATCAGCACCCGGGAGATTACAGCGTAAATGACTGCTCATATTAGAACATATGGCACTCGCATTATAAGTTTACAAAGAGTATTCCTCGTGTTGATCATCGCTGTTGTAATGTATTGGGAGGCCAGAATGTGTATCCATTAACAGAAACATACATTAGCTAAACTCTGTTCTACACGGTTATGTTTAACAAACCATATTATAGATGTGCCATCAGATTTAAGATGAACCGCGGTGCAAGTGCATGCCGAATCGGTACAGTTAGATATATATATATTTTTTTTTTTTTTTACCAAGATCCATTACACCCCTAATACACAGAGGCCATTTAACTCACAAACCAACCACAGTTCACCTGTAGACCTTTAAAGGTGTACTTCAGCGCTGGGAAGATGAATCTGTATTTAAACTGGGTCATTATTGTAGTAGAAATATGAAATTATTTTTGAATTTGGTGCCTTCTAGACTGAGAAAACACAGAAAGACTGCATAGACACAGAAAATTTATTTTTGTCTCATGGGGATGAAAGACAACAATTCCCAGAATGCACTTCGCTGCCCGAGGCTGCTCTAGGCACGGCTTACTGGATCACTTGCCAACCGCGTTCATTTTCATAAAATCAGTTCAGTTAGAGACAATACAATTAAAAACTTAACCTGTCTGTTCAATGAGTGAGCCGATTGAGTGTCACGGCCGTCACGACACAGGATCGGATTACATTCATCACATGAGCAGAGGTAAGCGCAGGATTCGCGGCTGCGGGTTTGGAATTGAATACTTAAGGACAGGAATCAGATACGTGTTATAAAATTAAAAGTTTGATTCCTTTGTGTGCAGTTTAATACGACTTTAAACCATTCAAGCGCAAGAAGACCCGCACGCTATTTTCTGTGCTGCACACACATCTAAAGCCGCCTCTCAAATAGTGCGATACTAAACTACTAAACTGAGTTATTTTCCCTGTCTTTTTGCACTTAAATGGACAAATGCACACAAAAATATGTCAAAATATCCTCGTAAACACAGTCGCTTATGACGTGAGTGAACATAAACAGTTGACAAAGAAAACGTGTGTAACAGCTCTTAAAGTGACAGAAGCCTATCCTGCTGCCTTCTCTATAATAACGTTAATCAACATTCACTCACTGTTCTTGAATGAATAACTTTTGTAACTATATTTGTAATGTATATTTTATTCATAAAGTGCATTGGTTTTTCACATTTGATTACGGTTTCTGTACCTGAACACCTGAAAATCTTAAAACACATTTCAATCGTATCTTTGTTCAGTTGTATTTATTTGTGCGAATGCTAATTAGGTTATTTGTTGTTTTTTAATCAATGAGTGTTTACTTGTCTTTAGTTAGTTTGGCTAGTTGTTTTTGCTATGATATTTTTAAAGTTCCTTGTGTAAATGTTCTTTAGACTGTTGATTTTTGTTCATGGTATTCAGCTACAATAATATCTTTTTGCAATAAGACTTAAAATAAATGTGAATGGTATCCAGGTTTGTTTGTTTTTTACCTTATTGCAATCAAAATTAGGAATCGATACGCATCGGAATCGGTAAAAGATCGGTTATAAGACATAATACATAAAAGAAAGAAATAATACAATTGTGCTTAATAAACCACCTTTGAGTAACTTAAATGCCACACATTTCATTTTTGTGTGTAATATTTGTGGTCCGTCTGAAGCTAAAACTGTATGACCCAGTGTCTGAGAAAACCAGATGTTTCTATACCCCTACAAGTTGGCCATGCTACTACAGTCATCTGTGTGAATGATATTGAGTCATATGTCATAATATGCCCATACCATATGATCCACAAGGGTGATTCATATTATGAAATATGAAGTAGTATGTTTTGAATGGGTTGTAAACACAATTTTATCATCATTTGTAATATTTGGATTCTGCTATTGGGTTTTAATCTCGACCTGAGAAGAGAAAAAAGCGACATTTCTTGATGTCCCACGTCATTTCTTACTAAAACTTTAAGAAATGATTGTTTTGTTGACTGTTGTCATGACTTCGGTCTGCCGTTCTACGTATATGTTAATTGAATACGGCTACTCATTTGCCTCACCTTTTCACAAGTCTGACATCAACCTCATGTTAATTGTGAATGTGGTTCTTCTGGTTTCTCTTCTGATTGCAATCTTTAAGGAGGCTTACTCATTTCACACCTGTATTCGGTAGGTCTGGCGTCAATAGGAACTCCTGTTGATTTTTTAAACACCAAGAGGGAGTCTAGTGAAGAACAAGATCAATTATTAGTCATCTAATATAGAATGCTTCAAGCCAGAAAGAAAAGTGGATACATCATAGCGTGATGCAATAAATATGTCCTGTCAGTGACCAGAAATGCCTCAAAAATGGTTGCACTTCTTCTCTGTTCTTTATTTTCATTATTCTCTGTCTTGCATTGCAGTTCTCATTTTTTAACCACATCTTATTTGGTTAACAAACAGATTCAGAACTTCATCCCACACCTACTTGTTAGGATGATGTGCAAGACCACATGAAGTTCTAAGGAAAAACTAAACGATTTATTCGGAGAAATTCTGAGAACTAAATGGGGTTTTTATATTGTTCTATAATCTTTATTTTCCAGAAGAATGAGCACTGGATTCTTAATAGACCACATCCATTTCACTTGCTTTTAGTCATTGTTATCTCTTTTAGTCAAGGATTCTGATAATCAGTGCACAGTCATACGGAAAGATGACTTCCGGTGTCTCTGGTGATGTATGCTGGCTTCTTCAATCATTTAGTCTGCTTTAAACCCCTCTAATGGCTGCAGGCTTGCATTCATTTGTGAGAGCAATGCACGCATCTCAGAATAAAATAAACAACTATGGATGGAATTAATGCTCTGCCCTACATCATATGGAAGAACTGTTGCTACTTCCGTTTTATCACAACATTAATTACATTTGAACACATGTACCAAAAGCATCAGACTCTTATTCGTCTGGATCAGTGGTTCCCAACCTTTTTTTACTCAAAGGCCCCCTCCTCTCCAAATCAATACTGCAAGGACCCGAAACCCCTGCTTTTTTCAGACACAAAAACATTTGTGAACATGTATTCTAGTGTTATTACTTTTCAAATCCAAAGAATTTCAAGATCTTTTTTGCAAACATACTTTGCAGACATAATTTACAACTTAAAGGATAGTTCACTCATACCCCCAACTCTTCCAAGATGTTCATGTATTTCTTTCTTCAGTCTAAAAGAAATTACGTTTTTGAGGAAAACATTCCAGGATTTTTCTCCACACAATGGTCTTCAATGACAACCAAAATGTTGAAGGTCCAAATCACTGCAGTTTCAAAGGAAGGGCTTCAGAGGCTCTGCGCGATCCCAGACAAGGGATAGGGTCTTATCTAGCCAAACCGTCTGCCATTTTCAAGAAAAAATAACATTTAAATACTTTTTAACCTAAATTGCACATCTTGCGCTGCTCTGCGACATGCGACGGATTGCATAATCACGTCGAAAAGGTTGTGCTAGACCCATTTACGCGCACACTATGCGCCTCAGCATGCGCTGACCCCGCTCTGTGAATTTACGTGGTCTACCAGTTCATGGCTGAGTTGCTGTTGTTCCCAATTGCTTCCACTTATAATAACACTAATAGTCGACTGTAGATTATTTAGTATTGAGGAAATGTCATGAATGGACTTATTGCACAGGTGGCAACCTATCACTGTACCACACTTGAGTTCACTGAGCTCCTGAGAGCGAGCCATTCTTTCACAAATGTGTGTAGAAGCGTTTGCATGCCTAGTGCTTGATTTATACACCTGTGGCCATGGAATTGAAATCTATGATTTGGAGGGTGTCCCAATACTTTTGGCAATAATAGTGTACACTCAAAAAAATGATACGTTGGATTAACTTAATTTTTTTATGTCAACAGGTTCCACGTAATTGGATGTTGAATTGTTTTTTTTTACGTAGGTTAATTAGATGCAATTTGGTTAAATCAGGTTAACATTCTTAATTTTGTCCAAAACTATTAAGTTTAATTACTCTAAAATGAATATTAAAAAAACAAAAAAAGTAATCCAGTTTAATTGATTATTTTTATTTAGTGAAATACAATTTTTTACAGCATTTACTTAATCTTTTACAAGATCTTGTTGGCTAGCCAGAATGCCCAAAGTAGTTGTTTTGAACTGGCAATTGGCAGGTGTGGCAAAAAGTTGGTTTTAGGCCCTGCACTCATCATGTGATGTCCGGTCTCATCAGGGAAGGCTGTCCCTGGCTCCCCGGCTCTCTCTGGGTGACTCAGTGTTAGCAGTGATCCACTCAGCGGGAGTCCGCCTGGCTGTGGTCTCCACGTGGCGGTCGGCCTGTTCCCGCGCACTTTGATGACCCATAAATCCTGAGTTGTTTAACTCTTTTGGATGCCCTGATCCCTCTTCCAGTAACTCTGTTTTTCCCCCACTTGTTAAAAACCAGGAGGAGGAGGGAATGTGGCCAAGTGCCAGATTTTATCTTAACGGTTGGCTAGACAGAAGCAAGGCATGTTTCCATCAGCTTATTCTCAAAGAATTATGGCATAACACTTCCGGTTAAGACCAAAGAGAGATCTGCCGTGATCTTTTAACAGTATCAGGCAACTGTGTTTATTTGTGAGGACTATCTTTAGTCATTAAAGAACATTCAATAGGTGGTTAAAGTGTTTACCGGGCTTCTCTCTGAGTGTAGTGGTGTGAGTCACGAAGCCCAGCATTGCTCTGTGCTCCTTGGACTGAATCCAGGGTTTTCTGCAGTGTCACCAAATCTCAGTATTTCAAACTAAACAACCGCTGTTATTCAGAGAATAGGCATGGAATGGTCTCAGCTCTGGTATTACATGAATTAAATGCAGTCTTTCTGTTTATGTGGCTCAGTTTGCACTAGGACTACACGATATTGAATCTAATAACTCGTTAAATAATTCGATATTTGATAATGCTTTAAGTGTTTAAAATAAATGTAAATTATATTTAAATACCTGAAAATGGTACAACCAACATACATGTTTTGAGAAGAAAGTGAACAGCAGTGTTTTACCGTAGCATTACATAAAAAGTGTCATTTTAACATCAGTTTGGAGTTTCAGGTAGGCCTGCATTAGGCTTATATAAACATAAATTGAATAATCAAATCTAAAAACTAAACACAGTATATGAATTCAATTTACACAGATTTTTATTAAAGCTTCTAAGGGAAAGTATGGGCTTTTTCCAGAGGTGGACAAAGTACACAACTCCATAACTTGAGTAAAAGTAAAAGTGCTACTGTGCTAAAGTGCTAAAATATTACTCCATTACAAGTTAAAGTTGTAAAGATAGGTTTTTACTTAAGTAAAAGTACATAAGTACTTGCTTTTAAAAGTACTTAAATATCAAAAGTAAATGCATTATTTTATTATTGTTGTATGAATGCACACTGTGCCATCATGGTGGTCACGCTCCATCGGACATGCTAGCATACAACTAATGTGGACTCATTTAAATAATTGTTTAAAAGTTACAACGCTCTTATTAAAAGGTTTCTACATTATTAGCCTTATATTACATTATATAACTATGTTTTTGCATGCTAACTATCGTCATTGTCAAACTTTACCTATGCGTTTGCGCTGTATCCACATATGGCAAGGCGGGCAAATCCATAAAAAAAAAATTCATTTGACCGACTATACTTCCTACCTTAATTTTAACAGCAAATTTTGATTTAGTTTTAGTCATAGCATTTTTACTTAAATCCTATTTAGTTTTAATTAAATTTTAGGCATCTCAATTGATTTAGTTTAATTGTTTTACTGCTCTTTCTCCCAGACATTCACATTTTTGAGCAATTCAAATGTGTGCATCTCATGCAGGACATCAGTTCTGACTGGATCTCTTCCCAAATCATCCCAAATGTCAATTTGTGATAGTGCTTGTCATTCAAAAACAACGTTTTTTTTTATTTATAAAAAAAAAATGTCATAGACGAAAATAATGACAAATTATTCGTCAACAGAATTAATACCGCTTTATACAGAAACTTTAGCTCTAAAAGCACAGACAATTTCCATTTCAAGCTTTCACTAGAAATTAAAAGTTGATTAGTAATGGGCTGTCTGAAAACAAAAACAAAAAAACCCAATCACGTTTTAAAGAAGAAAAATAAAATCATCCACTGACTTTCAAAGCGCCAACTTAGAAATTACTTCTTACTTCAAGGACCTTGATAGAAATGTATTGGAGTAAAAAGTACGATATTTGTCTTTCAAATGTAGTGAAGTTAAAGTAATAAGTTTCCAGAAAAAAATACAACTCCAGTAAAGTACAGATACTCAGTAAGTGTACTTAAGTAGAGTACTCAAGTAAATGTACTTTGTTACTGTCCGCCTCTGGCTTTTTCAGATCTTTTGATCTAAAGAACAACATAAAATCCCGCAATTTACATGTGAACATGCCTGGAGATGACGGGAGCTTTCATTTCTGCTCTGACAGCCGTAAGACCAGTCGAACACTGTGAGTGTGTGGTAGAAATCAGGAATGGTGAGAGAACATTGTGCTTGGTGTGTGTTTCCTCTTCAAACCAAACCTTTAAAAAGTTTAAATCCCATCTGGCTAGCGCGGTTCCCATAATGTTTCCGCATTAGGTCAGTCGTTGCGATGGGCTACTTTGCATTTGCTGAGGAAAGGAGGAAGGAGAAAATGCCACAAAAAATTGTCCAAATAGTTGCAAGACAGTACGGTTTCTCAGTTCTTCAGCATAAAGTGGAGGTAGGGAGGAGTTATGCGTTCACAAGAGCTAGTGCATTAGTCCGGCCAAAGCCATGAAAGACCGCCCATCAACAGGGACTGAGATTCACATCTTTATGTTGTTCCTAGAGGTTGTGAAGAGAGTTGGTTGGACTATTAACTCAGCAGTTGAGTTGAAAATCAGTGAGTGGGTCGCATCTGTCACGCTTAAGGGGACATTACGCACATCTGAAATGGACCATACCGTTGTGTACTCTTGATCAAGGATTCCTTTCTCTTGGACACCAAGCAGTCTCAAGTTAAAAGGATCTTTTGGCACTTTTACAGGTTCACTTCACATCAAAAGCCGTGTGGTATGGCACTACATGAAAAGCACGGTTAAACACTACTGTAAATCTGGAAGGGCAAGTAAGCAGTTTCCCTCTGTGTGGCTACACACCAGTTCTAAGAGCATTCCCTTTCTTCCATTAATCTTAGAAAGGCCTTCATAAATCCAACACTGACCGACCCTTTCAAGAGAAAGCGATATTATCTGTAGCCTACGCGTGTGTGTTCACTGAGACCGAGTACCCATACCTACAGCACGGACTGTGGGTGGCCTGTGCTCTTGCATTTGGATGTCAACCCAATTCCAGAACAGCACGGCTTGTAGTTGTTTCAGACAATCACAATCAGACAAACTTCACCTCCATGAAAAGAGACATAGAGGACCCACCACAGGGATCTTTACAGGAGATGGTGGTGAGGATTTACCGGAAAGCACTGCATGCCTCCAGCTGACATTGATGTCATCACACCAAAAGACTGTAAGTGAAACCCACAAAGAAGAACCCACACTGAGCCGCATTGGACAGCAGCCATTCTTTAGAGGGAAACCATGTCCTAGCAACATGTGCTTTAATGACACAAGATGACCACTCAGACCCCCAAGTGTGTTTCTGAAAGACCGTCAACAAAAACTAAAGCTTCAGTATATGATACACCAACCTTTTGGAAATCCTGATGGTGTCTGAACAGCAACAGAATCATTTTTGTTGGGCTATTTTTATGTTTTTTTCTCAGTAATCTCGTTTGGATGCCATCTTGCTCACGTCACCCGTGAGTCATTCACTCCATTCATTGCTTTTGTAGCCTTTTAAATGATTTAACCATGATTTAATGATTTGTTGTGATAAAAATTCCAACTGTGACCATGTTTTCCCAAGCTTTTACTCCAACGGCCATAATCATGGACTAGCACCATGACCGTAGATATTAGTTTAGGATCACATTTGCAGACTTGCCATGCATTCAAATCAATCCTATTCATTTTCTTAAAGGAACACGCTGACTTTTTGGGGACTTATTCACTGTATTCCCCAGAGTTAGATAAGTCCATACTTACCATCCTCATCTATATGTGTATAGTTACATTGTGTACTATGACTGACGGAAAATGAAAAGTTGCGATTTTCTAGACCGATATGGCTAGGAACTACACTCTCATTCCTGCGTAATAATCAGGGAGCTTTGCTGCCATACCATGGGTGCCAATGATATTATGCAGCGCATGAAAATAGTCCCCAGCACGCTCTCTGTGCAATCAGGTTGTCACGTTTGTTATGTTGATGGAAGTTATTTTTCACCTATTTTCAGGTGCTGCGAATATAGTTCCTAGCCATATCGGTCCAGAAAATCACAACTTTTCTTTTTCTGTCGATCTTAGTACACGACTATACACTTCACAACATGTGAATAGGAAAATGTTGGTGTTATTTTGTCACTTATTGAGCAGTAGGCTAGATGGAGCCGTTTACCTCCAGTCTTTGTGCTAAGCTAGGCTAGCGGTGTGTGCGTCAGACAGAGTTATGGCAGGCACGGAGATGAGAATGGTGTGGACTTATCTAACTCTGGGAGATACGGCGAATAAGCTAAAGTCCCAAAAAGTGTGCGTGTTCCTTTAACACAACCTTTATCTGTGCACATTATTCCAAAGAAAATGTAAAATAATTTCCTTGTGGAAGTCACAAATTCCTCTTCTTTTCAAAACGCCTCCCTTTTAACCACATGGTTCTATTCCGATAGGACTCTTTCATCATCTACTTGATTCCCATTGGATAAAATCAAGACTACATTTCTTCACATGGAAATACAGAAGTAAAATGGGTTGTATTTTCATCTATTTCATGTTTTTCAATGCATTTCATGTTTATTTTGTGACATGATTTGACCTTTTACAACCGAATTTCTTTGGAGTTTTTTGGGAGAATGTAATTAGTCCTGCATCTTTAAAGTTTTCAGTTTGTAGAGCTGTACTGTAAAAGCATCTTCGGCCTTTGACTGACCTCATCTAATAGTTTTGTCACATGATTGACAGACGGCTCTATCTAACCTGTGCCAGAATGAGTCCGGGACTGTTTGGAATCCACTGCTTGTCACTACAGATTCATCATGCTTCAGTCAAATGTTGTCGCAAGTCATTCTCACTTTTGAAGGCTAACCATGCAGCCTGTAAAGACAAAAGATGACTTTTTTAAAGTGAAGGATGATTGAATTGCTAGTTAATTAAGAGAATGTACACCGCCATCTTGCTCTGACGAAAGTGACTTGAATGTTATAAACACGACTTCCGAACTTGCAAATACAAACTTGACAGGACTTGAATGTGCCATATAACCAGAACAATCACGATTGCCTTTATTTCTGCTCGTCACATTTCTTGTTGCAAGAGTTTTATTAGAACAATAGAGGCAGACGGGAGACATTACCTACATTTCAGGATTTGTTTTCATGACCACACCATATGTCTGACTGCAGACGGTCTTCCATTGACCCAAACAGATGACATGCATGACCGGTGCTTAACTGGGCAAAGGTGGACTGTGATCGTTTTATAATAGATTCTTGTCTGCATAGATCACTTCATTCAGTCATCAGTCAGTTGGGGAGTTTGGACAACTGTGACCTTTGGCCTTGTGGCTATGGAGGAGACCGACGGGACAGTCAGAGGTGTGTAATAGAGATCGATGGTTAAGAGGCAGGCCACTGAGATGAGTAATCTGGTAGACTTGTGAGAACCAGTGACAGGGCGATCTGCGGTTAAATCTGAGCACATCACTGCATTCCTCTGTGCTTTCCCATCATAAACTCAACACCCGCCATTACCCCTCCCCTAGATCTCTGTCTACCCCCTGCAGGCACTGTGAAACATGCCAGGGTCCTTATCAAGTTCATGAGTGGAGATAAAAGTGGAGATAAAAGTGGAGATGGAAAGTTGTGCTAAGGGAGCGATACTGATACCACGAGGGAAAAAATAATCCTTTCAAAAATAAATAAAATTGTTTTCTTTTTACACTGTGTGTTCAATTCCCAAATTGAATATTTACATTTTGTTGATGTTTTGAAAGAAGTCTCTTATGCTCACCAAGGCATATTAGCATCAACATATAGTGATTTCTGAAGTATCGTTTGACACTAAAGACCGGACTAATGCTGAAAAATAAGCCATCACAAGAAAAAATAAAAGTATTTTATCTCAAAATAAAGGATGTCATTTTATTTCCAGTGGAAATAAGTGAATACAGCCTCTTATTTACATGAGGTGAACATAATGCTGCTGGTTATTTTAACATGTGTAGTTGCTGTCAATTTCAAACGTTTACATGCTTATTATTATTTTACATGCTTATTATTACATGCTTATCATGTTTACATACTTATTATTTTTGAGCGGTGATGAAATATTGCTCTTGTAAATACTTGCCATCGTTTCAGTAATAAGTCTATATCTTTAAAATGCATCTAAATTACAGCAAAGCGCAACCGTGGTCAAAAAGGATATAAACAGTGAATTTTGAAGTGATACATTTTTGAAAACCCAGAGATGCGGATTCGGACGCTGATATTAAATATTAATATTAGCACACGATCTTGGTGTTTCTCTAAAACAGTAGGTAATTCGGCCTGTAATTTTTACACAGATGGTGGGAGAAAAACACTGACATCCTGGATTCAGACGGCAATACAATCACAGACTAGCCCCTGTCAATGATGAAAACACCTCACGACCCCCACGAGAAACAATTACCGTCCAAATACAGCTTATGACAAAAGCACCATTTTTTCAGCGTTTGGTTCGAACTGTTGCTTTTTTATGACTTAGCGACATTCATGTGTTGATTAAATAAAAGAATGCATGACGAATAAAATGAGTGTTTTTGTTTAAAAGTTATATTGCATGTTCAGATATTCATACAACAAAATATTCTGAGGGACATGAAAGTTTTGTAAAAGATGATCAAAAATGCGAGCACTGACTGGCAACTTAAAAAAAAAAAAAGCTGGCGGGAAAGAGTTAAAGAGGTTAAACAGTTATTTTAAATTATAATATTTCACAATATTACGGTTTTCAGTTTTTGTGTTTTACATAAGGGACCAAATCTCCCAGGTCCCGATAATCTCAGTTTTGCTCTCGTTTAGATGCAATTTTTTTTTTAAAGAAAACCAAGACAAACATGCTGATGAAGAGCTTAAGAGCTTTTTTGTCATTTTTCTTTAAGGACAGATACATTTGGGTGTCATATTATGTATAAACGCATACATTATATAAATGGAAACAGGTTTGATGCATGTACATTTATATTTGACTGTATGTACAGTCAAACCAAAAATAATTCAGACACCAGATTTGATTTTTCACTAGTGTGTTCAGGACACTATAGTTCATTTCTGTAAGTGAGGAGAGCAAAAAGTAAACTGACATATTTTACCCAAAAATCCTTCATACAGTATCTACCAGTAACATTGATCAAAATTTGGGACCAAAATGATTCAGACACTTTGACCTCAGCATGTTTTGCTTCAGTGTTTTTTCTTTAATTGCTAATGCGACCTTTGACACCACAGACTGAGCAAAATGAAGCATTGCTGGTCATCTAATTGTGTTCTTATATTTAACAGCTGATTGGTTGATTGTAATCATTACACACCTTTCTTTCAAAGTTATCCGATATTATCAAGATGAGTTTGTTCTGACATAGTTTAACTCTGAGTTCTTGTCATATTTTATTACCATTTTCAAAACTATAGCGAATAAACTGAGATAGTGTGAGAAAATGTTGACGGTGTCTGAATACATTTTGGTTTGACTGTACATTATTTATATATACTGTATTTCTGAATCTAACAAACATTGATGAACAGTATGAAATATATGTGAATATTTTGGTAATACTTTAGAATAACGGTCCGTCATTAATAAGTAACTATGCAGGAAGTAATGCAGGACTAATGAGTAGAACTACATTAACACTTCAGCTACTACTATTAACTAATATAGAAACAAGCTGAACTAATCAGTAAGTAATATCAAATTTAGGAGATAGTTCCTGATAAGGTAATCAGTAATTACTGAATGAGATTGGCCTCATCCCTTAAAGGGATAGTTCACCTAAAAATAAAAATTAGCCTATGATTTATGATGAGTCATCCTAGGTGTATATGACGGAGTTATATTTCAAAATGCCAGGCTAATCCAAGCTTTATAATGTCATTGACTGTTGCTCTGTTTTTGAAGTCGATAAAAGTGCATCTGTAAATAACATGCTCCACACGGCTCCCGTGTGTTTATAAAGGCCTTCTGAAGCGAATCGATGTGTTTGAGTATGAAAAATATCCATATTTAAAACTTTATCAGGTAAACTTTCGACCAACTGCCTTCCGTGGAAAAGTGTTGAATGTTGAAAGTGAAACTCAAGATGCGTACGTGACGTCATGACGAGCCTACCTGGTCATGCTAGTCTTTCGATCGGCAGGGGGACTTTCATCAATTTTTCCATAAATTGAACAGGGAAGCGGTCGGCCGAATGTTTACCTGATAAAGTTTTAAATATGGATATTTTTCTTACACAAACTCGACTCGACACGATCTTACACGATTCGCTTCAGAAGGCCTTTATAAACACACGGGAGCCGTGTGGAGCATGTTATTTGACGGACAGATGCACTTTTTATAGACTTCAAAAACAGAGCAACAGTCACTGCAACTCTAATGCTTGGATTAGCCTGGCATTTTGTAATATAACTCTGATTTTTTTCGTCTGAAAGAAGAATGTCATTTACACCTAGGATGACTTGAGGGTGAGAAAATCATGGGCTAATTTTAATTTTTGGGTGAACTAACCCTTTAATCAATTAACTAACTGGCAAATTATTACCGTGTGTCTGAGATGTAATCAGTCATAATTTTTACTCTAAATGAATTTAATAATAATAATACAAATTTATATAGCGCTTTTCAAGGCACTCAAAGCGCTTTACATATAGAAAGGGGGTCTCCTCAACCACTACCGATGTGCAGCACCACCTGATGATGCGCCGGCAGCCATACTGCGCCAGAACGCCCACCACATACACCAGCTGATTGGTGGAGAGTGATGAAGCCAATCAATATATGGAGATTATTAGGAGGCCATGATGGACAGAGGCCAATGGGATGCCGGGGTTACACCCCTACTCTTTTTCCGAAGGACATCCTGGGATTTTTAATGACCACAGAGAGTCAGGACCTCAGTTTAACGTCTCATCCGAAGGACGGTGCTTGTTACAGTATAGTGTCCCCATCACTATACTGGGGCGTTAGGACCCACACAGACCACAGGGTGAGCCTCATTAACTCCTCTCCCAGCAGAAACCTGGTTTTCCCAGTTGGTCTCCCATCCAGGCACTGACCAGGCTCAGCCCTGCTTAGCTTCAGTGGGAAACCAGTCTTGGGTTACAGGGTGATATGGCTGCTAGTTGAAAAAAGTCATAAAATGCATCACTTACTCAAGTCATTATGGAGGAACTACAAGTGACCTGGACCATTATTTTAAGGTGCATAAACACCTTTTTCACTTTAAAATAATGCTCCAGATCACTTGTAGTTCCTCCATAGTGACTAGGTAGCACTTGAGTAAGTGATGCATTTTATGACCACATTGAGAGTAAAAAAAGTCAACTGCTCACATCTCAGACACGTTAATGTTGTGATTAGTAATTAATTAGCAATTCTTTATCATAATTATTATTAGTGATGCCAATAATTACTGATTAACTTATCAGGAACTATCTCCTAAATTTGATATTACTTACTGATTAGTTCAGCTTGTTTCTATATTAGTTAATAGTAATAGCTGAAGGGAAATCATTAGTCTTGCATTACTTCCTGCAGTTACTTATTAATGGCGGACCGTTATTCTAAAGTGTTCCCAATCTTTTTTTGTTTTTACTGTATCAAATGTACTTTTGAGTATGAGGTTATATATGACAGGCTATGCAAGGTTCACCCAAAAATAAATACTGAAGTGGGAGAGAAAACAAACTCCGCACACACAACACGTCACACTGCATGTCTCAGCACAAGTCCAAACGGAAGACCTTCAGAAGGCACGAGGCTAGACTACAGCACTGACGGCGCTCGCTCGTGTTGTTTCACACTGACCTCTGTGACCTGTGCCCAAGTCAGCATCTACAGACTTACTCACCATACCTCGCACAACGCCAAACAGTGACTCACCATCATGCCATCGTCATTAAATATTATCAGGATCAATTGATAGTTTAATATTTATTTAGGATTTGCACACTGTGATGCCATTTGTGCCCCAGATTTGGTTTTTGTGTGTAGAAAGTGACAACCTTTGGACTTTCTAGCAATGAAAAGTAAGACGGCACCCCCTGCTGTCAGATCTGTTTTTCTAAGTGCAAATGTTCTTCTGTTCATATGCATTATGAGCATTAATCACTGAACTGAACTCATTCTTAACAGGGAGCAGGGGACAGCTTCATTGGTGCTCTGGCGTTCTACATGGCGCATTATCCCACAATGCCTCTGGAAGAGATGGCCAGGAGAGCCAACCTCGTGGCAGCAGTGTCTGTGCAAACCGTCGGCACTCAGACATCTTTCCCATTTCAGAAGGACCTGCCAACTGAACTATTCTGAAGGTGACAACAAGGTTCCTTCACTTTAACAAACACCAGCACCATTAATCTGTGCTCAGTGTCCACAGAAATACTGTTTGTGTAATAAACAATCCCAGCTCTCTTTCCCAGCATTACTCACGTGTTCATGATTACATCATTATATGACATGTAACGTTTAAATATCTCTGAAAATTAAAGTCACGTGTATTTCCTATTCTATGGAAGTTTGTATCTGCCAACGAATTAAAAAAATGTAAGTCCCCATGAAATTAAAATTGAAGTGTTTTTGGCTTTGAGTATGAATATGTTAACCTTAAAGGGTTACTTCAGCGATTAGCATTAAGCTTTGTATCAGTAGAAACCCGGGAGTATATTCAAATTATCGTACTTTCCCCCCTCATATGACCCTGAGACGAGAGATGTATTTTATTTCTGGAAAAATTCCTCCGATGACGCAAAATGATATTTGCAATATTTGCGTCATCGGAGGAGTTTTTGTCCAGAGGCTGAAGACTACAGCCAGCAGGAGGCGCTATTTCCACATGTTTTCAACATCACACTCACAGCACTCACAGCACTCGGCTCGGGAGCTGTGGAGATTCATGTAAACGGAGCGGTGGAGAGCAAAGTGAGTGTTTTAACTTTTCAAATGAATTCCTATGAAAGTTAAGCTTCCAAAGACATGAACTGAACACGCGCCAGTAGGGCTGGGCGATATCTAAAAAAAAAATTATATCTCGATATTTTCAACATTTTTACGATATTCGATATATATCTCGATATGTTTGCAATTGCATTTAAATAAATACAAATATTTTCTTTTGCTCCCATTAAAAACAACAAAAACTATTTCAATATATCATGATGAGAGTAATTTAATATTTTTTTAAATGTACTTTTATAATTACAATATAGATTTTTAATATTATCTTTTTTATATAAGCAAAACATGCAAATTACAAACAATATGAAAAAAACAGTGATTTATCAAATATTAAATATACATTAAAAAAAACTGCTTCGTCTTCACTCTATAAATTAACTATTTTCTGAAAAAGAACGCGGTTGGCAAGTGATCCAGCCAATAGCCATGCCTAGAGTAGGGCAGTGAAGCAGTGCGTTCTGGGACTTGTTGTCTTTCATCCCCATGAGACAAAAATACATTTTCTGTTTTCTCAGTCTAGAAGGCACCAAATTCAAAAATAATTTCACATTTCTACTACATTAATGCCCCAGTTTAAATACAGATTCATCTTCCCAGCGCTGAAGTACCCCTTTAAGGTTATCCATAAGCTAGCGTTGCTCCAAAACAATGACAAATTTCACATTTAGAAGATATGAGCATTCAAAACGCAATTCCGACTTTATAACTTGCAATTGCGAGAAAAGTCATAATTGTGAGATAAAGAGTCTCAATTACCTTTTTTATTTGTTTTTCACAATTCACTATATAGTGGTCAGTTTTGTTCAAAGCAAGGGTAAGTGAATCTCGAAAGGCAATAGTTTAAATAAGATTGGATGAAAAGTCTGATGCTGAAGCAGATACTGGTAGAGTAAACAATGCTCAGAAAGCATCAATGAACACCAGCAGTTGTAGTGGTGAAAATGAGCCAATTGATGCGAGTTCAACATTTTCCAAATTGAATTAGAAGTCAGTGTTGAGTAATACAGGGTAACATAGGGTATCATTTGAAGTAGTGGCATCTCTGATTTCAGACGGAATTACTATAATGTGAATGTGATGGTGTTTCTTACAGTGGTTGAAAATAAAACAATGTGAATAAATGCAAGAAAGCAAAAGCAGCACAGCTGATTTCATGTTTGAATTGATGTTATTTTTGTGTTAACAATTATGTACACAGATCTCACATTCTTTCCTACCAAATAAATTTTGCTGGCTAATTATTCCAACAAATTCAGCCTAAAGCAATCTGTCATTGAGGAGGTGGTCTATTGTTTGCCGTAGGTCAAAATTTTGCCTTGGTAGAAAAAAGGAAACAAAAGAACCGAACAAATCCAACATAATACACTTATTGTAATGGTCTGAACAACACATTATCCTGACAGGATGTACAGCTCCATTCTGGTCTCATTACACCAGTTCTCCACAGCTGCAGTCATGCCGGCTCTTTAATTTGATGTAAATCTTCTTTCTTCATAGTTGTTAAGTGTCGGATGTTGATCACTACAATGACACTTTAAAGTCCTTTTTCTCAGTGTCTGTATCAAAACTTTCTCCTAAAGAGAGCGTATCTTCCTCTTCTCAAAGAACAGAACATGTTTGTTCACTGTGGAGAGCAATGAAGAGAGAAAGAAAAAAAAAAACATTAATTGGGATCTGTATTGCTGATAAAGACAGAACTCATGCAATCACATTCGGGGATCACAATTATTATAAAGATAGTCCTAGAAAAAAGAAATAGGCCACGACATTGAAAATGTATGGAAAAGTATTATCACTTTACAAAAAAAAGACTAATTTGTTATATATATATATATATATATATATATATATATATATATATATATATATATATATATATATATATATATATATATATATATATATATATATATATATATAAACACACACTCCGATCAACGCATAACATTATGACCACTGACAGGAAAAGTGAATAACACTGATGATCTCTTCATCCTGGCACCTGTTAGTGGGTGGGATATATTAGGCAGCAAGTGAACATTTTATCCTCAAATGTGATGTGTTAGAAGCAGGAAAAATGGGCAAGTTTAAGGATTTGAGCAAGTTTGACAAGGGCTAATTTGTGATGGCTAGACGACTGGGCCAGATCATCTCTAAAACTGCAGCTCTTGTGGGGTGTTCCCGGTCTGCAATGGTCAGGATCTATCAAAAGTGCTCCAAGGAAGGAACAGTGGAGAACCGGCCACAGGGTCATGGGCGGCCAAGGCTCATTGATACACATGGGGAGTGAATGGTGGCCCGTGTGGTCCCATCAAACAGACGAGCTACTGGAGCTCAAATTGCTCAAGAAGTTAATGCTGGTCCTGATAGAAAGGTGTCAGAATACACAGTGCATCGCAGTTTGTTGCAAATGGGGCGGCATAGCCGCAGACCAGTCAGGGTGCCCATGCTGACCCCTGACCCCGCCGAAAGCACCAACAATGGCACGTGAGCATCAGAACTGGACCACGGAGCAATGGACGAAGGAGGCCTGGTCTGAGGAATCACGTTTTCTTTAACATCACGTGGATGGCCGGTGTGTGCGTCACTTACCTGGGGAACACATGGCACCAGGATGCACTATGGGAAGAGGGCGAGCCGGCGGAGGCAGTGTGATGCTTTGGGCAATGTTCTGCTGGGAAACCTTGGGTCCTGCCATCCATGTGGATGTTACTTTGACACGTACCACCTCCCTAAGCATTGCTGCAGATCATGTACACCCTTTCAAGGAAACGGTATTCCCTGGTGGCTGTGGCTCTTCCAGCAGGATAATGCACAAAGACAAAATGGTTCAGGAATGGTTTGAGGAGCACAACAACGAGTTTGAGGTGTTGACTTGGCCTCCAAATTCCCCAGATCTCAATCCAATCGAGCATCTGTGGGATGTGCTGAACAAACAAGTCCGATTCATGGAGGCCCCACCTCACAACTTATGGGACTTTAAGGATCTGCTGCTAACATCTTAGTCCCAGATACAGCACAGCTTCAGGGGTCTAGTGGAGTCCATGCATCGACAGGTCAGGGCTGTTTTGGCAGCAAAAGGAGGACCAAGACAATATTATTATGGTATTAGGTCATAATGCTATGCCTGATTAGTGTGTATATGTAGAGTTTTATTATTGTTGTTAATGTTACTAACATTAATAAAAATTATTTCACAGTGGAGAACTAATGTTAACAGATACAACTTTTGCTCTTAAAAACGCATTAGTAAATGCCAATCTTATCAAAGTTACCATGACATCAAGTTGACAATCCTTATTTTTTTATGTAATCTCTCAGTATTTGATATAAATTATTTATCCATGCATCTTTATTATTTTTAATGTGCCACTGTAATCTTGAATCAAAATAACTTCCCCTCCCTCTTGCAGCATCATCTCTTCTCTTCTCTGATGATGTGTTTACTGCCGTGAGGGCGGGGCAACCTGTCACTCACATGAGATTGACCAATAGCAAACCACAACCATCCAATACATTCCCCATGGACCAAAAAAATCATGCCCCATCCTACATTTGTTCTTCTTAGAGAAGCGGTTTCATTCAGATATCCGTCACAATAGGAAAGGAAAAACTAGAGAATAGAGAATAAATCAGAACAAACTAGAGAATAGAGAATAAATCAGAACCGGACGGTTTTTGCTCCAAACATTTTTTGAGGGTTGGTTTTTGCCCAATCGCTGTTCCAGTCCGGACTTGCACACAAACTGCATTGCAATAATTTCCCGAAATGCCATTTGTGTCTACCAAGTCTATAATCAGGACATTAACACAGGCCAGAGACAGGACACGCTGAATACGGAATCAAAAAAGAGAGGAGAGAACAGACGCGCCAGCACAGCAAATACTGCACGAGGCACTCACTGTCATGTACTTGCATACAATTCAGCAACAATTCAATCAGCCAATCAAATCAAAGTAGGCAGGGTTTACCAATCACAAAAATGCAATCTCTCTTGAAGCAAATATGGAAGTGACTTAAACTGCAGTTCATCGACTGGCCACTAGAGGCCACAATGCTAATTTTTTGAGATAGGAATTTGGGGTTTTCATGAGCTGTATGCCAAAATCATCAGTATTAAAACAATAAAAGACCTGAAATATTTCAGTTGGTGTGCAATGAATCTAAAATATATGAAAGTTAAATTTTTACCATTACATTATGGAAAATAATGAACTTTTATAACAATATGCTATTTTTTGAGAAGGACCTGTATATAAAGCCTTAAAGTTCTGCATAATTAAAAGGTTAGTTCACCCCAAAATGAAAATTCTGTCATTAATTGGAACCCTAATGTCGTTCCACACCCGTAAGACCTCCGTTCATCTCCGGAAACACAGTTTAAGATATTTTAGATTTAGTCCGAGAGCTTTCTGTCCTTCCATTGAAAGTGTATGCACAGTATACAGTCCGTGTCTAGAAAGGAAAGAAGAAAGGTATGAAAAACATCATCAGAGCAGTCCATGTGACATCAGTGGGTTAGTTAGACTCTCTTGAAGCATCGACAATACATTTTGGTCCAAAAATAACAAAAACTTTGACTTTATCCAGCATTGTCTTCTCTTCCGCATTTGTTTGAATCCGCTGCTGACATAAGACACTGCTGCTGTGTTATCTGGTGCGTCAGAGTGTCCATGTAGTCTGGGGGAGAGGGACGCTTTGCGGATTCAAACAAACGCGGAAGAGAATAGAATGCTGGATAAAGATGTAGTTTTTGTTATTTTTGGACCAAAATGTATTGTCGATGCTTCAAAAGAGTCTAACTAACCCACTGATGTCACATGGACTACTCTGATGATGTTTTTCATACCTTTCTTCTTTCCTTTCTGGACCTGGACTGTATACTGTGCATACACTTTCAATGGAAGGACAGAAAGCTCTCGGACTAAATCTAAAATATCTTAAACTGTGTTCCGGAGAGAAGCGGAGATCTTACGGGTTTGGAACGACTTTAGGGTGAGTCATTAATGACAGAATTTTAAATTTTTGGGTGAACTAACCCTTTAAGGACGTGGCCACTTTGAGTGACAGGTGGATTGCCGTTTAGCTGCTGTCTGTTAGTCATCGCGTCACCTCAGCTCCGCCCACGTCCCGCCTCATCGTCTGTTATCCGGGAGTGACGCGCGATGACACACTGCTAAGATGGCAACGCCAGCTCGACTTTACGCTTCAAAACTGCTCTTCAGAATCCTACAGGTGACGTCACGGACCCTACATCCATATTTTCATAACGTCTATGGTTAATTCCAGCATGAAGCGTCAGTTTAACATTGAAAGACAGTGAGTTAAGATGTAAATAGCAAAACATTTAATTAAATGTCAAGTGTTTAGTGATATAAATGTTAAACGACCTACAGTAACATCCAGTGATGCAAACCACTCCACTTTTTTTCTCAAATATGGCCATTTTAAAATAAAAAATGTTAATGTATGTGATTCATGTAATTCCTAACGGAGTGTTACGAAACAAGAAGTTATATAAATAAAAGTATATGTTTGCAAATATTTCAATGCAAATGTTATTTGCAAATAGTTTAAAATTATTATTTCCCAGAATTTTACTTGGAATTTCCTTCACTGTTCTATTACTTTATGCTTTATATAAAATAATAGAACAGTGCAAAAGATTAATAAAAGCTAAACAACATTTACTGTTCAATTTGGTTCGGGTCCCTGTGTGTGTAATAAGCTGAGTGTATGTGCGTTGTGCACCCGCCAATAGGCGCATATTACTAATACGCCTTTAAATAACACAAAAAACATGCACTATTGACTTTAGAGTAGGTTTTTGTTGTTCAATGGTGCAGTCGTTTTCAGTTCCTCACAATAGCAACACGCCAACAATGCTCCTGAACACACCTGGTTTTCAGACCAGCACGGCCATGATGGGCGCGAGTGCATTTGCTATTTAAACAACGTGGCACTGGACATGAGAATGATAACTGCGTCGAGCTGAAACTAGCAAAAAAAAGAACACTTGCATCACGCCAGGCGTCTAATTGCACCGGGTCTATGATAGGGCCCATTTCCCTTCCAGAATGTGTGTGAAATGATTTAGCTTTAGCTCAAAGAAAATATAAGCACAAAACTTAAGCAGAAAGCCAATCGTGTATTTCTTTTAATTATAAAATACATATTTTCTTTGTTTTTTTTCTTCTTTTTTCTCTTCTCTTTTTTTTCTTTTTCATTTTTTCATAGTATAAATGGACATTTTACAAGGTTCTACGTTTTTTTTTGTTCTCATAAATGTCATTATAAATGTCTTTACTGTTACATTTGATGAATTTAATGCATTCTTGCTAAATAAAAGTATAACTTTCTAATTTCTTTCCAAAAATATAAAAACAAAGCTGCCTTTATACTTGGCAATAAAGTCCTTTTTTAACATTTTTGGAAACCAAATCAGGTTCTACCATTATACAAACGATGACATAAAACACAATATATCATTTTTGTCACTTAGTTTGTGTTACTCAAATGAAAACATGATCTATATGAACTAAAATCGACTGTCCACCTTACCTAAGGGGTCGTGCTTTCGCAACACCAGCTTGTCCCTCAATCGGCCCCTCTTTGTGTTAAAACAGTAACCCGTGCCAGCCGCACTCACCATCTGAACCAGCAATGTCCTGAAACACAATAATACAACAAGACATTTAACCTGACCTTATTTGTTAAATGTTACAGAAGATATAGCAGTAAGTGCTCACACAGTTTGAGTATGGAAACAGACTGCAATGAAGAGGAGGGGATACTCACTTGGATTTGCTCTTGGCAACTAGATTGAGAAAGAAATAAACACCAAAGCATTAGCAACTGTAATGCATCATCATATGATATGCGTGTGTGTGTGTGTTTGTTTATAAACTGATAATTGCCAAATAACCTCTAAAACAAATGTTTATGGTGTATTCTTGAACCGCGAAACACAAATGTACATTTCATAAATGTCTATAGGATACAGTGTTAGCCGCTACTAAACGCGTCTACAGGTTTACACCACAGTTATGCTGACAGTGAGGTCTTGCGGATAGGATTATAGATGTACTCACGGTTCACAGTAGTGAGAAACATTCTTATTCTCCTATAACAGTTCAGAATAACCGCTCCGATATGTCACATTGAGCTCCTGTCACTTAAAAGTTTCCGGTTAAACCTCTAGTGCTTCCGGTGTCATCTGCGATTGTACGTCATCGTCGGAATGGATTTTTTTTTTTTTTTTAAGAAAGAAAAACAAAGGATTATTTTCAACAAATTCACTTCTGATAAGACATGTCATAGGAGGAAAAAATAATAATAATAAAACTTGTCAACAGTTGAAAGCTAGGCATGATGTGAGCCTTAATAAAATAACAGAAATCAAATAAAAAACAAACTGATTCAGGAAAAAACTAAATACATGAATTTAGTTTAAGAACATTTCCATTTTCTGAACCTTTCTAAATATTACAATAAGAGAGAGGGAGGGATAGAGGAGTGGATGGATGGAGGGAGAGAGAGGGATGGATGGATGGATAGAGGGGTGGATGGATGGATAGTTTGATGATGGATGAGGGATGGATGGATAGATGGAGGGGTAGATGGATGGATTGAGGGATGGATGATGGATGGATGGATTGATGGGTGGAGGAATGGATGATGGAGGGATGGATGGTTGATGGAGGGATGGATGGTAGATTGAGGGATGGATAGAGGGATGGATTGAGGGATGGATGATGGATGGATTGAGGGATGGTTGATGGATGGATGGAGGGATTAATGGATGGTAGATTGAGGGATGGATGGATGGATGGAGGGATGGATGGATGATGGATGGACGGAGGGATGGATGGATGGATGGATGGATGGATGGTAGATTGAGGGATGGATTGAGGGATGGATGGATGATGGATGGATGGAAGGGTGAATGGATGGATGGTAGATTGAGGATGGATGGATGGCTGATGGATGGATGGAAGGGTGAATGGATGGATGGTAGATTGAGGGATGGATGGATGGAGGGGTGGATGGATGGATGGTAGATTGAGGGATGGATGATGGATGGATGGATGATGGATGGAGGGGTGGATGGATGGATGGATGGAGGGGTGGATGGTAGATTGAGGGATGGATGATGGATGGATGGATGATGGATGGATGGTAGATTGAGGGATGGATTATGGATGGATGGATGATGGATGGAGGGGTGGATGGATGGATGATGGATGGAGGGGTGGATGGATGGATGGTAGATTGAGGGATGGATGGATGGAGGGGTGGATGGTAGATTGAGGGATGGATGGATGGATTGAGGGATGGATGGATGGATGGAGGGGTGGATGGATGGATGGTAGATTGAGGGATGGATGGATGGATGGATGGATGGATGGTAGATTGAGGGATGGATTGAGGGATGGATGGATGGAGGGGTGGATGGTAGATTGAGGGATGGATGGATGGATGGATGGTAGACTGAGGGATGGATGGATGGATTGAGGGATGGATGGATGGAGGGGTGGATGGATGGATGGTAGATTGAGGGATGGATGGATGGATGGAGGGGTGGATGGATGGATGGTAGATTGAGGGATGGATGGATGGATGGATGGATGGATGGTAGATTGAGGGATGGATTGAGGGATGGATGGATGGATGGAGGGGTGGATGGATGGATGGTAGATTGAGGAATGGGTAGAGAGACATATGGAGGTATAGAACATCATTCACGCTTATTTGTCTCCCTCTCTATCCATCCATGTTAGTTGAAATAAGAGAAACGTTAGGTGAAAGGAAATAAAATATTTAAAAAAACTTAAATGTAGACTATTTTATTTCAGCTAGTTGCATTGTCATTTTGTTTAATTTGATGTTAGTACTAAAATAACTAAAGCGATATATACATATACTAAATAAATAAAATTAATAATGCAAAAAATACACAACAAAACTATTAAAACTTTAAAAAACGCAAAAATAAAAACTAATAATAAAAAAAAAATTATAATAGTATCTCAATGGTCCTGAAATAAATGCAAAGGTACGATCTTTAGCTTTCACTAAACAGTTATCACATCATCCGGCTGATTTTTGCTTATAGATGAATAATATCATCATGGAGACTCAGTACACATTGTGCTTTTGCATACTACCGACAGTTTAACAATACAACTGTCACCACTTGGCGCTCTTTTTTTTTATGGCCTTTGTTTGCCCATCACATATGAAATCAAACATTGCGGTACCATGGAAACGGTACATTAAATCATTTTTTAGCAGGCTCCTCCCCTTAGTGGGCAGTGTCTTTTTCATATTGATGGATGGATGGTAGATTGAGGGATGGATTGAGGGATGGATGGATGATGGATGGATGGAAGGGTGAATGGATGGATGGTAGATTGAGGATGGATGGAATTGATGATGGATGGATGGATGGATGGAGGGGTGGATGGATGGATGGTAGATTGAGGGATGGATTGAGGGATGGAGGGATGGATGGATGGAGGGGTGGATGGATGGATGGATGATAGATTGAGGGATGGAGGGATGGATGATGCATGGATGGAGGGATGGATGGATGGATGATGGATGGAGGGGTGGATGGTAGATTGAGGGATGGAGGTATGGATGATGGATGGATGGAGGGATGGATTGAGGGATGGATGATGGATGGAGGGGTGGATGGATGGTAGATTGAGGGATGGATGATGGATGGAGGGGTGGATGGATGATGGATGGAGGGGTGGATGGGTGGATGGATGGATGATGGATGGAGGGGTGTATGGTAGATTGAGGGATGGACGATGGATGGATGGATGGATGATGGATGGATGGTAGATTGAGGGATGGATTATGGATGGATGGATGATGGATGGAGGGGTGGATGGATGGATGGATGATGGATGGAGGGGTGGATGGATGGATGGATGGTAGATTGAGGGATGGATGGATGGAGGGGTGGATGGTAGATTGAGGGATGGATGGATGGATGGATGGTAGATTGAGGGATGGATGGATGGAGGGGTGGATGGTAGATTGAGGGATGGATGGATGGATGGATGGATGGTAGATTGAGGGATGGATGGATGGTAGATTGAGGGATGGATGGATGGAGGGGTGGATGGTAGATTGAGGGATGGATGGATGGATTGAGGGATGGATGATGGATGGATGGAGGGGTGGATGGATGGATGGTAGATTGAGGAATGGGTAGAGAGACATATGGAGGTATAGAACATCATTCACGCTTATTTGTCTCCCTCTCTATCCATCCATGTTAGTTGAAATAAGAGAAACGTTAGGTGAAAGGAAATAAAATATTTAAAAAAACTTAAATGTAGACTATTTTATTTCAGCTAGTTGCATTGTCATTTTGTTTAATTTGATGTTAGTACTAAAATAACTAAAGCGATATATACATATACTAAATAAATAAAATTAATAATGCAAAAAATACACAACAAAACTATTAAAACTTTAAAAAACGCAAAAATAAAAACTAATAATAAAAAAAAAATTATAATAGTATCTCAATGGTCCTGAAATAAATTCAAAGGTACGATCTTTAGCTTTCACTAAACAGTTATCACATCATCCGGCTGATTTTTGCTTATAGATAAATAATATCATCATGGAGACTCAGTACACATTGTGCTTTTGCATACTACCGACAGTTTAACAATACAACTGTCACCACTTGGCGCTCTTTTTTTATGGCCTTTGTTTGCCCATCACATATGAAATCAAACATTGCGGTACCATGGAAACGGTACATTAAATCATTTTTTAGCAGGCTCCTCCCCTTAGTGGGCAGTGTCTTTTTCATATTACAACTGAAATTTCATATTTCAAATGATGACAAATAACATATCGTCGGAAAGGCCTGAGACTCAAGGTTCCATATTTGGTGACTGTTCGGTGATAGAAGTGATATTGTGACAGAAATGTATTAATTTGTTACAACACCTCAACAACAACAACAAAAAAAATAATTGGAATGAAATGGATGACACCCGGGGGCTATTTTTGGTAAAGTGCCTAAACAAAATCTCATAGGAAGCCCATTTTTTGAGATATCAACTTCAGATTTGGAACATAACTTGGTTAGACATATGGCTTTGATCTTTTAGCAATTTTGAAGTTAAAATGGTTTAATACAGCTGTTACGTAGTTCTAAGTTCAGGGAAGAAGGAGGCGGGAACCGGCGGACATTTAAAAGACCTTAATCAAATAAATAACAAACTGCATGGATCCTGGTCCTCTCTCGTCCTTAAATGGCTCCGAGCGCCCTCATGAGAGGACTCGAGACCGGTGTGCCTCGCTCATTCTCAATCACGCACCGGTCTCTCTCGCTCCTCTCACATCTCTCGCTCGTCCACCTCGCCACAACAGCACACTTGTTTTACAGTAAACTAACTTTTTTACACTTTCATTTTTTCTTTAAGTGCTTTTTGAGTCTCAACCTTAGGTCTGTATTCCAAAGCATGCATGGATTTCAACCATTTAAGTTTGGATAGTGCATTTTCACGTCTATCCTCAAAAACGAGATGCATAAAAATGTAGATGCATTTTAGTGACTGTTCTGTACACACTTTGGGGGATTCAGTGTTGCATTTAAATGCGGCTGTCATTCCAACAACAACACAGTGTGTACGTGGTCTTGACGGTGTGCTTGACCAGCAGCACATATTCAATCTCTGATCAATGTGGGTGGCAGGTTTTCTTGAAGAAGAGATGAGTGGTGGAAAGGGAAACGATACTGCCAAGAGGAAGACCGTCACAGGGTTCAGGAAATTAATTGTTGGATGGGCCGCACTGCTACCAGCTGGCAGGATGTGTGTGAAATTGCCTGCGTCACGAGTTGATGGTTCTGTGGAGAGACCCGACAGAGGCAGAAGAAGCATTTCATTCAGGCTGCTAAATTAGCTCACATCTTCCCAGATTTCATTAATGAAACCATCCAGTTTACTGACAGTGACACAAGAAGCATGTCATCACTACACACTGCAATACACACATGTGCAAGAGAGAAGGTGCAGAGTTTGATCTGCATACAGGACAAAAATTCCACAATTACAAAATAGATAGAACGACAGAGAAAGTTCAAATTTAGTTTCACACAATGATCATATTTTATAATATTTAATCCTATAAGGCCTATACTGTATCATATTTGATACACACATTTCTAAGGCTGCAAATGATCAACATGAACAAAAAATCATGTTTGATTGACAGTTAAGAATTTTTTAACAAGTAAAAAGCTTTTTAGATTGATTCTAAAAATTTCAAACTGGTTGCATGATCGGGAAGTATTAGATTCCAGACGCAGTGTAGTTTGCGTTGTCATGTTATTCATTAGTTCATTGATTATCTGTCTCCTGTTTCCTTTCAGTTCATTATCTTGTAGGAGTGGGAATCACAGGGCACCTCACGATACGTTACCCGATACATGGCTCACGATAACGATAATATCACAATACAGCAATTCTGCGATTATTAATATATTGCTAGACAATCCTATAATGATACATCACGATATCTGTCTAACTATGACAACAAAATGCCTGTGAAAAGGTTAAGTGCAGGTTTTCCAGACTTTGGTGGCTGGGGCATCTGTTATTTCACTCACACTGTTGTCCGCCATCCTATAACAAAAACCTCTTTAGTTAACTTATGTTCATGTTTCCCTCATTCATGTGTTGAGCGCCACCTTAAAGAGCCATGAAGTGGAGACGCTTGGGTGTAAAAAAGGTAAGAACATTGCGTGGATAGAGAAAACATTCTCAGAGGTCAGGACACTTTTTAAAAAATATATATTTACTTTTCATGTTCATTTCTAGACCCGTATCTTTGCACTATTTCTAACAGATAAGAGGTAAAAAAGTTTGTGTCTTATGTAGGGCAAAACAACCCTTTATAAAACACAAAAAAAGGATTCAATAGATGTGGGAGCTGAATACATATAAAAACAAACACAAGAAGACAACAACCAGATCAAATGTATGTTGGAAATCACCTTATCTTCTTTATTAACACTCAAAACTGAAGATCCCACTGGTTACAAATGCATCAATACTCCACCTCGTAAGTTAAACCCTATTTCTTCTGATGTTTAGCCACCAGAATGTCAAGGGACCGTTTCCTTTGTTTTGCTGCATGCCTCAGCCTTGCACGTTTTTCTTAGACGCATTTATTAAATTTTAAAAAGTATTACCTTGTAATGCCTGAACGGACACTCCTGAATCCCTTGTGAACAGACACAACTAGGGATGCACAATATATCAGCCACCATATCGGTATTGCACAATATATATTTATTATTTAAGGGGGGTCTAATGCTATTTCATGCATTCTGATTTATTTACACAGCTGGATTCTCATGATAGACATAGACAAAATTTCAAAAAACGAGTTGGACGTTTGACGGAGCATTTCTGTGTATTTTTTCAAATACACTCCTTCAGGATTCAAATAAGTTTTGGAAAGTTTTTTTCGAGTATGGCCCAGTATGATGTCATAAAGAGTGGAATTCCATGTATGGGCACTTCTCCCGGATGAGCACACACACACACACACACACACACACACACATCAACCAGAGCGAGAGCAAGAACGTCATAAACGAGCTATGTTAGGTTACAGGAGCCGCCAGCAGCGCGGGCGAGAGCAAAGAGAGAGCGGCATGAGGCGGGTGGCGTGATTGCAGATGAGCGTCTCACGGAGGAACTCAGGAGCATAAAAGGAGGAGCGACGACAGTGAAGGACAAGAGCAGACCAGGCCTGGACTTTTATGTTGTGTTGTGTTTTGTTTATGTTTTAATGAGTGTGCGGCAGCCGTTTAGACAACAAACATGTTGTCTAAAGTTTCAATAAACTGTAGAATTTAAAAAAAGAAGAAGACTTTTCTGACTATATATTTAATTTTGTAAAAAAAAAAAAAAAAGAATTGCTCAAAGACTGCAGGTTCTCACACTGTGCTCTCTCAAATCACATTCTGTACCTGCTAGTTTGACTGAGTGGGCCGTGATGTCATACGGATGTGCATCAGGTTGCCATGGTGACGACAATTCAGAGAACCAGATGATGGTGTACCCTCTCATTGAATCTTCCACATGTAACAGGTTTCTGAATTACAACAAAAGCATTTCAGGAAATCATTTTTTAGAATACTTCTGCCTTCAGCTGACAGACGTCCATGATTGGTTAAGCACTGATAATAATGTATGTATCTTCCCAGGCTGCAGGTTAGAAGAAAAAAACCTAAGATTAATTGTATTAAGCATAACAATAAATATTTACTCAATAAGAAATACCCACAGGATCTAACCCAATCTTCTAACCCAATTACTCATCTGCATCTTATGCACACATTATCTCTCACATTCCCACTCATTAATGCATTAGTACAAGAGTGCCAAACGCCTCACTCGCATTCTGTGTGGATTCAGTTCTCATCAATGGATATGCCTCTCCCATCTGTCTTCCACTTTCGGAAGCCTCTCTCCTTTCCGTGACGCAAGCGAGAGTGGGAGTGTTCCCTCCTGTTCCCACTGAGGCCGCTGACATCTGCCATGAGGAGAAAGAGGAGGCAGAGAGAAAAGATGAATGAATGAAAGAAACTAAATCAGTACACTTGCTGCAGGAAACCCAAATTCTTCTGGAAAAGCTGTGAATGCTGGTAATAAAGTGAACAACTCAAGTTCTGATTCTAATCATTGCACATCCTGTTCTTTTCATCATTTGTAGCTGTATAGTATGTCTGTATTGTCTAGTATTAAATAAACGGTTTAAGTGTAACAAAATTGACATCTGTAACAAAAATAGAACATTTTTAGAAAATTGAAGCCATTTGCTAAATCATGTTCTGAGGTCAAATTTGACACCTCCTGTCTCCACTCCATCCATCACCTAGCAACGGATGCCAAGGTTACGCAGGAAGTAGCACCCCTAACACATCCGAGCCTTTATTAACCCAGCCGTAGATTAGTCACTGGAACACTTCTGATTGTATTGCTTCCGCTCTCCATGTCTCGTACGGCCTGACTTTGTGAAAGTATCACTTCCCACAGAGAATGATTTGAAGACGATCGAATCATTAACATGCAGTGCACTTAAGAGTTTAATACTCCTTTCATACATCATTAAGACCGAAGGTACAAAACAATAGAGCGCAACAGTCGGGCTCCAGAAGTAAAAATCTATTAATTTTCTTCATAGGGAACTGATTTTTTTTACAGCAAGGTTGTTAATCGATGGTATTTGCTTCTGTTGAAGATGTCAGCCTGCATTATTTCAGCTTAGTTTTAAAATAATTGTTTAACAGCTGAATTTGTGGTGAACAACTACATTACCCATGATGCTGTGCAGAATATCCCACTAATACAAGTCAAATTCTTAAGCTTCGTCCACTCCCATGAAGCACTGCAAATTACATAATCGAGTCTCCCTGCACTCTCATAATAATATATACATATTTTGTAATAATCTTACAGTATTGTTTACATTTTTAATTTGATTATGTTGTTCGCAATGCTTCATGGGATTGTAGTTCTTTCTCTTACTAAAGCCGTTAAGTACAAAGTCTTATACCTTTGTATTTTTGTCCAATTTTTGATTTAAAAGAAAGTGTGTAATGTCGTGATTCCCCTCGTAGCTGGTTGGTTTGGTTCATGGCTCGTATCTCTTTAACGAAGACTTTTTTGAAATCCCTTTGGGAGAAATTAAAATGTGCCGAATTTCAACTCGGTCAAATTATTACCCCTTCGTTGAAATCACTACCTGATTGCCTAACCCTAACCCCTCCCCCAAACCTGCCAATACTAGGGGGGTAATAATCTGCCAGGGGGTCAGAATTCAGCCCAACACCAGAACCGACGCCACTGAAAAAGTGTCCAGGCACTGTTGCAATCTATTGCTTTAAGCACTACGCTAACAAAGGATATGCTCAAATTGTCTGTCCTTTGAGTTAAAAATGAAGTGAGCTGCTGGGATGTGACTGCATGAGTCTAAGGAAAGTATCACGATTACTCATATATTGTCATGGATTGGAACAAACCACTAAATATTAAACACAGGCATACTCATACTGCTAGTTTGTGCTACAGACGTAAATGATACCTAAAATCATGCAGTTTTTAAGAGCGGTGCAATTACTTGTCAAAGAAGGGATCAACTGGGTGATAAAATGAGCAAAAGTATCCAATAGACTTACACTGAAAGAGTGACCCGCCAGAGGGCTGGATGCATGGTGTGTTTTTATAGGCCAAAACTGGGAAACACTAGCATTTTAGCACTTCCAGTTCCATCGTCCTGAAGTCAATAGGGTCTTTAATTGTTTTTTTGTTGAATGATGAAAAATGACTTGTGCTTAAATGTGACCGTGTAGGCTGTCATCAGTCGCACTCATAGTTTCACAGCCCTGTTGTGTTTATAATTGCACTCTTGGAAACTATTCTAACTCAGACATCTAAAAAGAAAAAAAAGAAAAGTGTTTTAAATCAAGACTGAAAGAGCTGTCAGAAACTAAATGGGGGTCATGCGACAGTGATGTAGTTTGTTTATAACCTACGTTTAGCCTTTTTATTCTGTATTTAGGCTTCAAAATTCATAAAAATTGTGTTGATTTGTGAAGATTATCATTCAGGTTATCATAATTTCAGCAATAATCTAAAAGCCAGCGGAAAATCCTATTGGCTTTTTGTTAAAATCATACAGATTTGCGACAATTTGAGAGTAATTGATGATTGAGGCCGTTCATTCTGTTGCACTTTTGAAATGCGCTTTGTGTAGCTTTGAAACCTCTGAAACCTTTGTGAATAATTTATTTCAAATCAAACTGCCAAAGCATGTGATTTCAGTAAACAAGGCTTCATTACAACATTTAGCTCCAGACCAGGAATGCAAATTTTAGTAGAGGAACCCTGCCAAAAAACCACCCAGAACACAGAAACGCGATTGGGTTTTGAGGAGCAATTGGGCGCGTTTTGTTGAGAAAACCTGGTCAAAGTGCAGGCAAGGGAAGAGGAACTGCAATTTAGCTGATTTACTTCATTTACAAAAACCTCAATCCAGAAGGCATGAATCCCTGTAAGAACTTAATTTATGCAAAGACAGTACAGGACAAAGGGAAGAACCAAACTGAGGACATAAATGACATAGCTAAATGACCAAACAAGACACAGGTGAACATAACTAATGAGTAACCAGCCACATTAACAAACTAGCAATGGGGACAGGTAAACACAGGATGGAACCAAAGGCATATGAGTCCAAATACAGAACATAACTATTACATATGTTTCAATCTCGTTTTGGGGTAGGCAACCATCCTTAGCAATGCCTTAGCAACCATCCAGGAGACATTAGCACCAGATAAAAATGTGCTAACCATCTCTCAGAATACTTCGGGAGCCATCCACAATACCCAACTATCTTGGAAGGGTTTGTAAAGGTAAGGAACACTCACTCTCAAAAAAACATTCCTAAGTTAAGCTAGCAGGCTAATCGGGTAGTTGTATGCTATGCTTGTACATAAGCTATCTAAAAAACAGTAAGAACGAGAAATGCTTGATTTCACAACCTATAGCTTCAGTTAGTATATTAACTATGTAATTTAAAAGACATTAATGGTCATTATAACGCATTTTAAACAATATAAATCATAACGTGACTCACTCCAACTTCTTGACACTTGGTCAGGACCCCTCTGCATCACTTTTTAACGCACAGGGTATCCCTTTATCGTAATTTTCTGACGCACAGGGAAGTCCATTGATTTCAGTTGACGCAATTGGTCGCGAGACATACGAGAGCCAATGCAATTTCACTATCAAAGCTGACGTAATGTTTCTTCGGGCGGCAATTTTAGAATTGGCCGATGGAGACGCTGATCGCTTTTTGAATAAATTGTGCCTGCAGTCTACCTGTTATACCCCATGTTTTATATCATATAATACACAAATGAGTAGGTTTAGGGATGGGGTTTGGTTTGGTTTAGCGTAATTAAAGAATAAATAAACATCGAAAAATTACGCTAAAGGCGTACCCTGTGCTTTGAAGAGTGACGCCGAAGGGAACTGATTAAGCCTCAATACATGACGAGTTGGGAGTGAGACAGGGGCTGAATCCGAAAACCCTCATTCGCTATTCCCTACTTTAGTCCACTAATACAGTCCACTTGAAGGAGTGAATGGAAACGAGAGTGTGAAGTCGGACAGCTTTTGAGTTTACATCGGCTGATTTTGGATTCAGCACAGGTTGATTTAGCAGGTATTGTAATCAGGCGCTAAAAATACTACCCAATAAAAGTCAGTTGAACCATTGGGATCACTCCTAAAGGAGACTTGATTCCTGGGCCCTGTCCCAAATGGCACCCTAAATCCTCATTGTCTTCCACTGAGTCTGCACTTTCACAACATAATGCCGCTTTGACTGCCGGGTAGATGTCCTCTGCGTAGCTAGCAAACTTGTGGGCTCAGCTGAAGTGCACATTGAGGGCGCATAGCAGCCGCAAAGGGGGCGCTCACGAGCACCTTTCTTTAAGCTTAAATGATAAATGGGACACCCTACGGACTTAACAGACACGCGCATGCAGCAGCCATTGTAAGTCCACAAGACCTACTATATAGTCTTGTGAGGAAGTATAAGATTTCGGATACAGCCATTGGGCTGCACACGGACAAAGGTGCGTCGGGCTGAAGTTGGGCTTTAGAATTCATAGTAAAGATGGTTTCACCATACGGAGCAACAGATCTGTTCACAGACACTACTAATATACTATAATTTTGCCAAGTAAGGCAAGTTGCTGGATCAATTGATTTGGCTAATACTGGAGCAACATTCCTATCCGCAAAATGTAGTCCTAACCCAACCACTACCTCTACCCCTAAACCTAACCCTACCTATAAGTTAAATCCCAAAAATCAGAGAAAAATGAAAAGTGAATAGCACTGATGTATTAGCACCAAACCCTGATTGTAAGCCTAAACTTGACATAAACTGTAAACGTGTCTCTCAAATCTGATTGGTTGATTGAAATGTTGTTCCAGGATAAACCATGATGTTGATACAGGAACATGTTGTACTTGGTGAAATCAGGGTCACCAATCTGCTAGATAAACTATATAAAGATATCTAGCTAAATAGATAAGTAAACCTGGCTCTGAGATCACTGGAACATGTTGAAATCCACAGTTTGGATCTGAATCACTTCAGCAGAAGGTCCGTTTAGTCTCATATCTACATTTTGCAAAACAGGACTCTATTTTCTGGTATGCACTTAGACACCAAACTTGCACGTCACTTTTAACCACGAAAGCTGACATTGCTTAATTATTTTCAGATATGCTGATATGCACACCTAGACGTTCTCCAAGTAGATATGGTCATTTCCTGTCACCACCAGCAATACAAAAAATGTCAAAGAACTACTTATAACATATCTGCATGTGAAAGTCATGATTTGTGCTATAAATATCAATGGCATTTGGTGCTTAAATGGAAAAAGTGACCTAATGTTTTGCTGTGTTTGAATCACATGCCATTAGATCCACATGACAATGCGTTCAAAATGAACAATATCTTTTTTTAAAAAGTGACTCATCTCTGCTTTATATTCACACATTTACTTGTGTTATTTTGAAAAGACACACAGATTGAACTTCTTGTTTGATACAGACACGCTTCCTTTGTTCTCTAAAGATCTCTCCAGGACCAGCGTTCTTAGCACTCCTTGTTTTACGTAACTCAGTCCTTTTTTAGAGTGCTCGGGGAAGAAAATAGCCATCTGGCATTCTAAAAGCGGACTCTCGGACGCACGGTGCCCACGCTTTCCGCCAGTGGGTCAGTGGGTGAGAGTCACAGGGGAGGAAGAGACGGGCTGAACTGGTCCAGAGAGCGGTGGGCGGTGTGGGCTGCGCGCACCTGGAAAATCAGTGTCGTTCAGGACAAGTAGGCTGAGAGCGTTTGTGTGCTGCAACAAGGGTGTGAAGGTCACAATGCTCCACATGTCATCAGTTTGTTTTTAGTTCTGCTTGGCACAAAGGGTGCCCAAAGAAAAAACACTGACGTGGATGCAACAGATTTGTTTGATGTTGTTGCCATTTATTGGGCATGATGACTAATAAGCAGGCTAAAAGTGAAATGTTCTCATCACATGTGAATTGTATTATTTTTTCTTCAATCCACACACACGTAGGCTACAGTGTGTGTGTACATTTGTTAATTCATGTTCATTCATAACTCATATGTACTTGAATCACAGCTAAATTTATTTTCTTATTTAGTAGCCTATTTTTGTCTTGTTTTGGGTCCAAATATCTACAAATTCTTAAATCAAGATGCATTTACTAGATAAGTAACATGACATTTTTTCTTGTTTTCTGGGAAATAAAAATCAAAATGAAGTGAGTTTTTGCTTAAAACAATCAAAATGAACTGCCAAAAAAATCTTGTTTCTGATTGAAATCTTTCAATTTCTCCAGAGCTGCTTTATAGATTAATTAAACTATTTTCATAATTGATGAACTTTACACAGTTATTGAACTGGATCAACACTAAACTGAAATGACTTTTATACAGTACACACTGTATATTATATCCCATAAACCTACTCATCAAAGAAAACTTTCTCAATCACTTAGTAATATAAGCTGTTTTCCTAATGGGGATCAAAAAAGGTCCCCACACGGATTTTGAATATTGCCATCTTTGGGACATTTTGTCCCCATAATGCAGGGTTCACCAGGACACCCACACACGCACAGATAATGTTTACTGTCTCTGATATACATAAATACATACAGAACATGCATACATACCGGTAGGCAGATATACTTCCTGTAACTCTTGCTGAAGCTCTTCATCAGCGATCGGTCATACAGCGCCTTCTATTGACCAACTGCGGAATTGAGATCATCGTAATAATACAATTATTTCTTTAATGGCATTTTTAAAAGTGTTTACTTCTGCCAGAGTTTCGCAGTTAATTCGGAGAAATTTTAACATCATATTAATGTAAATAAACATGGTGTCCCGTTCTCACTGGACAGATCATTGTCAAATCTCTCATCATTCCCTTACCTATGATGTCTCTTAAAGAGATAGTTCACCCAAAAATAAAAATTTGGTCATCATTTACTCACCCTCATGTTGTTTACTAAATTTATTTTTTACTACTATGGAAGTCAATGGGGTCCATCTACTGTTTGGTTACCCATAATCTTCAAAATATCTGCTTTTGTATTCAGCAGAAGAAAGAAACGCATACAGGTTTGGAACAACTTGAGGGTGAGTAAATGATGACAGACATTTTAAATTTTGGGTGAACCCTTTAAGCTGCCTATTGTGTATTTGAACTAGTTTTCTAAAAAAATGGACATAAACGCCCTCTCAAGTTAAAACTTGAATGACGATGAGCACGTAATCACGACTTCAGAAGTATAGGGAGAAGAAAATTCTGAGGGCAGCATAATAGCCTAGGTCAATGGGACAAATTCCTGAATTTGAAGTCTGAACAAGTCAAATGCGAAACGGCATAGCTATCCTAACTCATAACATGCATTTCAGTATACATCTGATGTCAAACAGAGCTAATCCCTTGGCCAAAATCAGCTTCATCTATTAAGTTCAGGATTCATCAACAGAAAAAAAGGCCAACGGCAACATTCATTTTTAAAAAGACAGTGTCCTGTAGTGGTCATATTGTGTTCCTACAGTTCCCTCTTCTCTATTCCCAATCACCCTGAATTATATCCTCATGGGACCCAGAAAAAAAGATTTTTGTATTTTTTTTCCCATGTCATTACATTTTTTAGAGCATAAGAAACAATTTTTTTTTTTTTGGGGTTATATTTTATTAATATGTTATGATATGTCCTCTGTAGTTGAAACCAGGACTCAGTTGTTTAAAAAATAAAATGACATGAAATTGCAAGTTTTGGCAAAAACAATGGGATTTATTTTTAATTTACCAATATATTTTTAGGATTTTTTTAAACAAACTTTGTTTAAAGATGATTCTGAACTATGTTATGAAAGATATAACGGAATTAATTGATATATCATTTTACTTTATGCTGTATGTGGGTAAAATGGTCATACTTGAATTTTCCCCATTCAATACAATGTATCAATGCATCTAATTTGCATATTAATGTTTTCTTGGTGCAACATGTAATACAAAGAGAAGTGTAATAATGGGAGCAATAGTTGGCAACATTTTCATTATAATATTTAATATTTCATAGGAATATTGATAAGTAATTTATTTCCCTATTCACTTGTTGTGTCTTCAAAATGCCTGATAAACATGATTAAAGTCCTGGCGTCCACTACAGTGGACATTTATGAAATCAATGCCCTGTTTTGTAACAGAACGTCATATTTTGATTAGAAGCCCTTTAATATTTTCCTAAAATGTTAATTTATAACAAACTATTTGAAAATTCATCTAATTTAAATTATAATTACAAAATATTATCATATTTCCATAAGAGTGCTAAACATTAATGTCTGCCATTTTTAAAGACCAAGAAGATGTTTTTGTCCTGGTGAAAACTCCAAACGATTGATATCTGTGCAAAGCCCTGAATGTGCTCTTTACAGGACATCCAGACTTAAAACAGTGGCATGTATGATGTCACAGGAATTCACTAAAATATAAAAGTCTATTACTGGGTCCCATATATATGAAGTGTAGGTCTGCTATAATGTGATGTTAAATGGCATACCTTCAATAAAACCACACTGCAAGAATCAACATTGTGTTATCTATCTATAAGTACCATTCTCCTGGCAACCGTCAAACCCAGACTCGTCCATGGGATTGCCGGACAGAGAAGCGTGATTGGTCACTCCAGAGAACACATCTCCACTGCTCTAGAGTCCAGTGGTGGCGTGCTTTACCCCACTGCATCCCACACTTTGCATTGCACTTGGTGATGTAAGGCTTGGATGAGCTGCTCGCCCAAGGAAACCCATGAAGCTCTCGACACACTGTTCTTGAGCTAATCTGAAGGCCACATGAAGTTTGGAGATCTGTAGCTCTTGACTCAGCAGAAAGCTGCGCCCTGTGAGCCTCAGCATGCGCTGACCCCGCTCTGTGATTTTATGTGGCCTACCACTTCGTGGCTGTTGTTCCCAATTGCTTTCACTTTGTTATAAAGTAATAGTAATAGTTGAGCGTGGAATATTTAGTAGAGAGGAAATTTCACGAATGAACTTACTGCACAGGTGGCAACCTATCACGGTTGAGTTCTCTGAGCTCCTGAGAGCGAGCCATTCTTTCACAAATGTTTGTAGAAGCGTCTGCATGCCTAGTGCTTGATTTATACACCTGTGGCCATGGCAGTGATTGAACACCTGAACTCAATGATTTTGAGCGGTGTCCCAATACTTTTGGCAATATAGTGTACATAAATTAAGAAAATGAATAGCCTGTGTGTATCCTTGCCTTGTGGGGACATTTTTAGGGACATTTTTTAGGGTAAAATATACTGTTCGTACAGTATAAAAATCATTATGTCTATGGAAAGTCTCCACAGTGTGTGTGTGTGTGTGTGTGTGTGTGTGTGTGTGTGTGTGTGTGTGTGTGTGTGTGTGTGTGTGTGTGTGTGTGTGTGTGTGTGTGTGTGTGTGAAAAGTGATGACATTTCTAAAACATCTTTACATTTTAGACAACACTAGGCCTATATGAAAATGAACTATAGTCGACTATGTAAATAGTCAATGCAGCATCCAAGTCTTGCTAAAATTAATATTAGGCCTTCACTTCTATTAGGAGTGCTCCACTTGTTCCTAAATAAACGCATCCTACTTGAGCCAGACCCTGAAAGCTCTTCGTATCTCTTTAAGATATTACTGTCCCGCCTCCTATTAGAACGCAATGACATCATCGGTTTAAGCAACCAATGAGAGAGCACGACGAGCATGAGCTCGAGCGAGTAGTATGTGTAGTGCGCATACGTATCATGTGTGTATGTGAGAGTGTGTGTGCGTGCGTGCGTGTATGTATGAGTGCGATTGAAATTCTATGGAGACTTTTTTTTTTTTTTTAATTAGACACACATTAGCTTCATCGTCCATCTGTCGTTTGGAGTAAGATTAACATTGTTTTTACCCTTCTGGATTTTAAAACGTTTTTGACGACGAATGTCACTGTCGCTGATCAATTCAACATCATACAGGACTTAAACAGTTCGATCTAATGCATTTACCTTCATCAGAATGATGGATGTTTAGACCAAGTTATGAGACTTAACTTTAAAAACAGACCGGGTCCCTCCTGCACGGATATCTGCTGTTGTTCTGCCTCTGGGAACTCATGATCGGTGTTTATTTGTGTTTCAGCATGAGTTTGTTTGCATGGAGCTGAACATCTCTGAATACACGCATTGACTGTCCGTAGAAAGAGCTGATCGGTCCAATTATGCATCAGATAGGAATCTTTCATTTGAAGAAGTGATCTCTTAAACTAAGCTGAGAACAAACAAAGAAGGGCAGAATGCTGAAGACCCTCACTAAAAAACTCAGAAGACACTCTCTAAATGAGATCCATCCATTTCAACTGAAGGTAAGTCAGTAAATAACTATATTAAATAAATAAAAAAATGCATGTAGTACCCTTATAGACCAAGATGCATGAAGTGACTTATGCAAATATAGTATATTTCAAATAACTGGCCACACTTTACAATACAGTGTTACTGTACATATACAAGCACTGAAATAATGAACTGATTGTCATTTCTAGTAACAACAATGTAATGCAAAGTGTTACCGTAAAGCACTTTGTCTTATGACTTTGTTCCACTTGAGTACAGAAGCTTCCTATTTATCATGCTCATATCCCAGTGTAGCCTACTACCCAAGCTCAAGGAGGATTTGTTACTAGGACTAGCTTTAAATCATTCAGACTCCTGTGCATATTTACTCAAGTGATCACACACACACATACACTTGATACTGGAAGTTCACAAAGAACATGAAAAGATGCCCTCAGCGACTAAGTGAAATAAAAACCTTTATTCGAGGGAATAAACCAATGAACCAGACAAACGTGTGAGTTAAAAGTTTTAGCAGGAGAAATCATGATGCCATCTTGAAGAAGTCTTGTATAGTAATGCAACACCTTTCTGGAATCCATAAATGCTTGAGTCCAATGTTATAAAATCATACATTCATGAATGCACCACACCAACTTTTCTTGAAGGCATTGGCGTGAATGCCTCTTGTTTGAGCACATAGTTTGATGTTCCACAAAGATGTAGCTTGAGAAGCGTCTTCAAAATTGAGACTTTTAGGCCCGGTTTACACCTGGTATTAAGATGCGCTTTGGTCGATCGGATCACAAGTAGAAGAGGGAGACATTCCCGTTAACACCTGGTGTTTTAATCGTCTCTTTTGTCCACTTTCAACCACTTCTGTCCTGATTTCTTCAAAGGAAAGGTCTTTGTAAGGGGTTTTCCTGATCTTTTGATCTAATGGACAAAATAAACTCGTGCAATTTACTTATGAGACGACGGGGAAAACACACGGAGAGCATCAGCTTTTGTTTCTGTTCTGATAGTGTGTTGGAAATCAGGAATGGTGAGAGAACGTTGTGCTTGGTACATTTTTCATCTTCAAACCAAACTTGGATCTCCAGCCAATTAAGTAGAAATCCCATCTGGCTAAAGTGCTTCCCATAATGTTTACTCATTAGGTCAGTAGGTGGAGAGTAGACGGTCTTTTGATGGCTGTTCGATCGCATTCGACCACAAGAGCGTCTACACTACGAAAGCAATCCGGTCGAATGCGTTTGACTATCTCTAGAAGTGGTTGAAAGTGAACAAGCTTGAAGCATTTTAGACCATGTTTACACCTGTCTTTAGGGTCGCCCACTTGTGATCTGATCGACCAAAACGCATCTTAATACCAGGTGTAAACAGGGCCTAAGTTGATTGATCTGACCATCTGCTTGTTTCAGTTTCATTATTTGTCATGTGAGGTGTGCCCGTCAGCCACATGTTTAAGCTCCTTCCTGAAGTGGAGTTATCTCCTCAAAGGGCGGCACTGTCTGTGGCAATAGCAGAATGGAAATCTACTGTAAAACTGATGAGTAATGAATGACATTGGAGAAGCCACTGTTAAAGATGTGACTATCTTTGCCTTGGTTATGAGGAAGAAAGAACAAGATGGGGGAAATAAATGTATGAAGTAGTACACATATAGCATGCACTGTATACTGCATGTAGTTACAAACCAGTATGACTTCATTTCTTAGTAAATTACGTCAGAATTTTCTTTGTGTGTGAGCTATCCCTTTAATACATGATTCTAGTTTTATTGTGCAAGATTCATTATTCAGATTCCAAAGAAAAAATTACTTGCTCTGCCTCTGAAATGAGTCAACTAGGCCACACTTGTTTGGTCTATTTGTTAATGTTGCTAACCAGTTGACAAAGAGCTGTTTAGGCATAGTTTTAGATTACTGTAGTATGTAATGCAGCCAATAGTTGACATGTTAATTTAATGCTTACTTATGTTAATGTATTAAAGATTAAGGCAATACAATTGGGATACAATGAAAAAAGTGGGTTCCTTAAAAGTGGGTGTCAGTGTTTTAGAAGGGAACTAATCCTTAGGCTACGTCCACATTTATCCGGATGTATCTGAAATTGGTGTTTTCATTTTGAAACAATACTCTGTCCACACTAGCATTTTCAAGCCTTTCCAGAAGTTGCTTGCCATGTCCACATTAGGGACTTTCACACCAGGTAGTTACAGGAACTCAGTTATAGGAACTAGTCACCAACCAGGACAGTCCCCTGAGCACTAAATATTTCCCTAGGGCTATTTTCCTGATTGCATTCACAACGGCAGTAGGAGCTTTGAAGTGGCGTAAGCCAGCCGACAGCGAGACTCGACAACGTCAACAACTCTGTAGCGTAAAAGTTGAGAAGTGCCTTGACTTTGGTGGTGGTCCAACTATCACTGGTTTCCATGTTCATGGAGTTAGCTTGTGGAGTAAGTAGGCCTATAAACCATGTGTGGCTTTTTAAAAACGGCGGGTGACGGTGTTTCGTATGGCATGTGTTTGGCCAATCAATGTACACTTACATCACTGGTAGTCCCTATTGTGCTGGGTTAGACCCTACTCTAAAGTATGAGCAAATTTTGACCCCACAAAAGGCGTTCCGACTACCTAGAACTAAAATTGTTCCCAGTTCCTGAGGTGTGAACAATAAGCAGGTACTTCCACCAATAGTTATCGGAACTATGAAAACATTCCTCCGGTGTAAAACCCTGTATTGAAATGCTTCAGTCACCTTACAGTGCATGCCTAAAACAGAATAAAAGCTCACTGAGATAATACAGAGAGATCTCACACCATTCTTTTGGCACAATCATTTTATTAACAAAATATTTCACTGCTGACTGGTCAATTCAGGTCACCTTTATTTAAATAGCGCTTTTTACAATGCAGGTTGTTTCGCTGCAGCTTTACAGTGTTAAACAGGAAAATAATCCAACAGACTGGTGCGTTTAGATCTATTACACAAGGCCAGCAAGTAATATTTTAGGAGGGTTTTATGAAGATTGTACAAAGTAAAATTTATTTTTAATAAGCCTATGAAAGTGAATAGCAGCCACAACAATTCCACTACAACCAGAGATAAATATGGGTAGGATATACAGTATATCACACGACTAAACAGGCATCATTGTTTTTGGAGTACCTCAATTCTCACAGTCCACAACACTTTCAAATTGATCTACCTGGGTGAGCATCTATAAAAAAAATTAATTGGACAAAAATGGCACCTCAGTGTCAGAAGGCCAAAACTTAGATTTAAAAGATGCATTTTCAAGTTTATTCAGATTACTGTGGATGTAGTCTTAATTTGACTGTATTCAGGTATCCCACCCTTCATGATCCAATCAGTTCCTAATGGATAAAACAAAGTCCCTTCCAACTAGTGATAGGCTCCAATCCGAATACCTTATTCGGAAAAGAAATGGTGCATTCTTCAGAGCCCCTAAAGCAGGGCTATTCAAATCTTGCCCTGGAGGGCCAATGCACTGCAGAGTTTAGCTCCAACCCTAATCACATTCACCCACCTGTCATTTTCTAATTATCCTGAATTTATTTATTTTTATTATCCTTTATTTTACCAGGAAATAATCCCATTGAGATTCAAAATCTCTTTTTCAAGGGAGTCCTGGCCAAGACGGCAGAAAAATAAAATAATAATAATAATAATAATAATAATAATAATAATAATAACAACAAACAAATGAAAAAAATATACACACAAATAACCAAAAGAAGACATTTAACACTTTAACATCATCTCAACAAAATCACAGCAGCACTCAATAACATCACATGTGCATTTAGTACTCAAACAGTCCTTTATCCTAGTTTTAAACTGTGTCATTGTCGGTAGATACTCAAATTTGAGCTGTTTCTGCAATGTATACCAGGAAAAAGGTGCAAAAACTTTAAAAGCACTTTCACCGAAAACAGTTCGCGTTCGTGGGATATCATACATGATTTGCCCATATGATCTAAGATTACAATTCCTCGCAGTGACTTTTGGAGTCAGAAGAGAACATAAGTAAGAAGCCAATTTACAAAGTATGTCCTTAAAAAGAAAAGTATACCAGTGCTCCAGCCTGCGATTGTGCAAAAATGGCCAACCCACACTCTCATACAAGCTACAGTGATGAGTACGGAAATTAGAATCAGTTACAAATCTCAGTGCTGCATGATATACTGAATACAACATTTTCAAAGAAGATTGATTTGCATGCATGTATAAAATATCACCATAATCCAGTATTGTCAAAATGTTGTTTGTATAAGTGTTTTTCTCATACTGAAGACATTGATTAGCATGTTCAGGTGTGTTTGATCAGGGTTGGAGCTAAAATCTGCGGTGCATTGGCCCTCCAGGGTAAGATTTGAATAGGCTTGCCCTAAAGGGTGGAAAAAATATGATATATTTCACTGTTTTTTACATTCTCTTGTAATTATATAGTTGGGTAATTATATTGTGGTCATCATGTAGCCGCTATCAATATGTGGGGTATTGAAATGGCTTTTGACTGCACGCTTGCTTTTCACTTTCGCTTTTGAATTTTTATCACGCATACTCTGTCTATAGGGAGTGGCGGTACTGACCACTCATTTTAAAAGATAAGATATGGCTTGTAAATTACGCTTCATGTTAATTTTAAGATTGTATGCCATTTGCACGTGCTATACTGAGATTCATAGCTGATGGACGGTATAGTAAAGCTACTTTATGATTGCCTAACATGAGATCTACGTCGAAACCAAGGGCTGAAATAAATTGAGTTTTAGCCTTAGTTGTGATAAATTACTTAAAGGGTTAGTTCACCCAAAAATGAAAATTCTGTCATTATTTACTCACCCTCATGTTGTTTCAAACCCGTAAGACCTTCGTTCATCTTCAGAACACAAATGAAGTTATATTTGATGAAATTTGAGAGCTCTCTGGACCATTCATAGGCTGCAACGTTACTGCAACTTTCAAAGTCCAGAAAATTAGTAAAGACATCATTAAAATAGTCCATGTGAATAGTGGTTTAACATTAATGTTACTTATGAAGCGACGGGTACAAACAAAAATAACCACTTTATTCAACAATCTCTTCTCTTCCCTGTAACTCTCGTGCGCTATTAACTTTGTTGGGCTATTCACAAAGTACAGCGCTTCCTATTTTTATGGCAAAACACCAGCTCACTATTGGCCGATCACATGCATGCGTTGTGGTGCTTGTGTGAATCGCGTAGGAGACTGGCGGAGAGGAGATTGTTGAATAAAGTTGTTATTTTTGTTTGTTTTTGAGCACAAAAAGTATTCTCATCGCTTCATGGACTATTTTAACAATGTCTTTACTTAACTTTCTGGACTTTGAAAGTTGCAGTAACGTTGCAGACTATGAATGGGTCAGAGAGCTCTCAGATTTAATCAAATATATGTTAATTTGTGTGATTGTGAAGATAAACGAACGTCTTATGGGTTTGGAATCTAGAGATGTTCAAAGTATGGAAGTCACGTTAGTGGCCACTCATTGCCAAAGACTGTTATTCCTGTATCAGTGGACACATGTCCTGATCTCAGCTTGACCCCATGGCTTACACTTATAAATACAATTACGATGGTTGGAGTGCTGCCTTCTGCCAGAAGCGTCTTTGAGACTGCTGGGTTGCTGACAGGAGCTGTGTGTGTATAAGTGTCTGTGTGTGTCGTTTGAGTAGATTTAGTAGACCGCTGAGAAGCTTTGGAAGAAGTTCCTCGTGAGAGAGTTCCACAGACACACGCCAGAAGAAAAATGAAGAGCAATGGCCCTTTCACATTACGAGCATCAGGGCTTAAATGCAACACTCCACACAAGTATCATGCACGCTTTGACCTCCACGTGAAAAGCATTGCAGATAGAGCCACAAAATGGTTTTTACTATGTATTAAAGTTAGGCTAGGGAATTTCTTGTATAAACACTTTTTGTTACACTGGTTGAAACTCTCTTCACATCAGCAATTAATAGAATTGGTCTAAATATTAAAGGGGACATATCATGAAAATCTGACTTTTTTAAGTGCTATAATCGGGTCCCTGGTGCATCTACCAACCCAGAAAACGTAAAAAAGAACAACCCAGTAACTCTGTTTTGGTAAGCCTTTCTCTGCAAGCATGAGAAAATGCCCTTTAATTTGAATGTTACCACCTACAGTGCCACCATTTATTTATTTTTTTGCAAGCGACAATGGTGTACCAGTTCTAACGCCATGGCAAAAGTAGACTAGAGCAGCTAGCCATAAGATGTCCCATCTTTTTAAACATTACAACTGTTCTCCTGGCATCTGAGCCACTGAGGACACAGTGGATTCATTTTATTTGTGAAGGGAATGTGCCCAAGAAATGAGCTCAATTCATACATGTTTGTGTGAATCATTGTACACAAACAAGGGATTTATACAATAGTTGTTACTCAAATATGGATCAAATCCAATTCTTTGTGATCCAACTTCATATCCTGAACATGCAAGCACTGCACTTTAATGTGTGTGTTTGCATATGGCTTTTCTGAATGTGCTAATGTGGCTAAAGCTACTATTGTCGCTTCCTGTATTCACACAACTTGTTATTTTTAAACCGGGAATGCTCACCACCTGTACAATACAGAAGTGCACTTTTTTATAACTTCGTAAAAATAAAACTGACATAGCTCTGATCTCTGTGAATACAGAGACAATGGTAACTTTAGCCACCGTAAAGCGTCCTAACCAGCACATTCAAAGGCGATTTGTGTACATTCACAAAATATAACGTACTTGCATGTTCTGAAAATGAGGTCAGTATTTATCCATCTTTGCAAATTCTACTCGCTGTGTGAGGTTCTCCACACTCCACACAGTTGTTGTTGTCGTTTATCCAAACTAGCGCAAGCTGTAAAGGGTGTAAAGGCTGTGAAAAGGGGGTGGGGTGCTGCAGCTCATTTGTATTTAAAGAGACACATATGATGCCATATAGGGGCTTTCAAAACATCCTATAATAAATAATCTGTGGTGTATTTTTTGCTGAAACTTCAGACACATTCTGGGGACACCTGAGACTTATATTAGATTTTGTGAAAAGGGCATTACAGGACCCCTTTGTCTCAGGACCAAAACATGTTTGTCCAATCATTGCATTTGGTCCAAATGCAATGATACGATATCCTGCCTGCCTGTCAACATGCCTTTATTTCTATACCTGTGCACACCTGCTCGCGCAGACATCACACATCATCAGTGCACAGTTGGCGCCAAGCGCCACAAACAACCAAAATATTGAACTTATGCTGCGTTCACGCCATGTCATAACCATAATTAAGAGATGGCAACATGTGACTTTTAACCCAGAGCTGTTCACGTCGTCAGACTCGGATTTATGTGTTCCCATGTCAACACTATCAGTGTCGAAATAAATCTGCAGCAGTTAATTTAATGGCGTCTCCCTTCTTGTGACGCTTTGCAGACTCTGCTCTGGCTGTGAGCGGTCATGTGTTTTGAAGTAGACGTGGCTTTGGAGACGCACTGAAGGGAGGGGTGGGGTCTAATGCTTTCAAAGCTAGCTTGCTATTGATAGCCTCTACGAAATTACCCTACCTTTAATTTGCATAGGACATGCAATGTAAAAAATATAATAACTATCCACTAAATGTCAGACCATGCCTTTACTATTGCATGTTGACAATGGAATCTGAGCCTTGTGTTGCAACTTTTGACCTGCACACAACTTGCTGTCTGCAGTGTTGCTCTGCTCTATAGAGCGATATGGGGCATTGGGGAATTTTGACACAAGTCATGTGCAAGAGCCTTATTAGATGAAAAATACAGAAATACTAGTATTCAAATGTAAGTTAGGGTGCATCAACAATGAACCATCATTGTACAAGGAGGACATAAACAGACCTGTGCTAACCCTGAAGTTAGAGTCATCCAGAAGTCTTTTCATGCATATACACACACACACACACACACACACACACACACACACACACACACACACACACACACACACACACACACACACACACACACACACACACACACACACACACACACACAGAGTCATCATGGCCCCTGTGGGATGGCATGTTTGTTTGAGTCTTGAAACTGTTTATTGTGTCTCTTTCCTGTGTTTCAGTTTAATAGTGTGTCGTTGCCTTTTACTTGATCCCCTTTTGATGGGTTTGTTCTTGTGCACTGGTGTAGAAATTGAAAAACGCAGCTGTGAGTGTTTGGCTGTTTTTTCCCCCCTCTTCTTCGTGTGATCTTAAATGGACCGCAGAGGACTTAGCCTAAACACTCCCATGGTTAGCAGTCTGCTCCATGTTACAAAAGTGCCTTTGCTAGTCTTGCAAAACTTGGAAAGTACATCAGATTCTTTTAGTCATTCATTTGCAATCTACAAAACATTAGCCTTCATACATAAACTTTGTTTTATGTTTACACACTAGCCAAAACGGTCATTGACTCAGTTTTGCAGGCTTTATATAAAATGTGATGAAACTGCTGCCAAACCATGAACAGTTTGTCAAATGTTTGCGTTTCTATAAGCCAGGAGGGAAAATACTGGAAATTCTAGCCCAATGTCATTTACATGTTGTCCAAGCACTTAATCTAGCAGCCAGTCTACAGGGAGTTGGATACTCGTAATAGTTTTAGTCAGAACGCATGATAGAAAAAAGTATTTGGCAATATCAAGAAGTAAGCCAAGAGGTTAGCTAAAGAAAGACAGATATGTACTTTGGCTTTTTGGGCTGCAGTAGATTTTATAGGCATTTGACATAATTGGCAGCTTACTGTAGGTCTGCTAATAAGCACGCATGCCATTGTAATTAGAAAAGCATTATCAGATATTATTGTCAAGCGATTGGTATAATCGTCTCATTGAATCCTGTTCTCATTGCAACAGAAAGTATTTTAACGCTGATAGCTCTGCTATTGCACTAGGTGAAAATGCGAAACATGCAGGGTTGTGGCTGGTAGTGATTAGGCACTTTCTGCTGGACATTGTTAGCAAGTCGGTCAGCATTCAGCTGTGGTTGGTCATAAATATCATCAGTGAATGCTGAGACTGTGAAACACTCACTAAGTGTTATAGCTGTAAGCGCATAAAAACTGCTCGTTTGAGAAGGGTCATGTTCTTTCCAGAAGATATCTGTTAAAGTGGTAGTTTACCCAACAATGAATCATTTACACGAGTCATTTACTCTCACTCTCATGCTGTTCAAAATGTTTTCTTCTGTTGAACATAGAAGATGTTTTTAGAAATGTCACCGTGTTTTATTTGTCCATACATTGAAAGTTCTGTAAGGTAACCAGAATTCTTAAAAATATCTACTAAAGTTATACAAGTGTTTGGAATGACATGAATGATTGGTTTTCATTTTTAGGTGGTCTATCTCTTTAAGTAATTGCTTGCGAATCAATTGAGGTCAAGCAGAAATATTTCATATCGCATTGAACACAGCGGAAGTAAGCCAAGAGGTTAGCTAAAGACAGAAATACAAATGAACTTTGGCTTTTTGGGCTGCAGTAGGTTTGATAGGCCTTTGACATAATTGGCAGCTTACTGTAGGTCTGCTAATAAGCATGCAAGTCATTGCTTGGGAATCAACTGAGGACAAGCAGACATGTTTCATATGGCATTGAACACAATGGAGGCATTTTCTGCTCTTAAAAACGTCAACTCAAAAATATACAGGAGCTTCTTCCTTTTTTATATAATATTACTATTAAATAACCAGATTAATAATAATGCGTTTCAAGACTTTATACATTAAAAAAGGTAAAAGGTGCATGGATAGTAAGCTATAATAATTTTCGGTAGATTTTCCTACATCTACATGTTTGCTTATATTGCCCACAACCCCTTGAGGTGGTGAACATTTGAGTTTTGTCGTTTCTTTTTCATCTTTTTAAAGTCATCAAGTCATGTCAAGTGACATAGTTTAGATTTAAAAAAACTGGTCTCTGGTGTAGTGTGTGGAACCATAAGAGTACATTTTTAGTGTGATTTTAGAAGTGTGTGTGATCTGAAACATCTATTGATTTACGAGACGCATGCATGCTTATAAGTGTTTAATTTGAGAGGGTATGGAAGGGACAGGGTGGCATGTTACAGTGCTCACACTTAAGTCATTTGCTGTCTGTGGAACACACATGATCTACACACTCAGAATGGCCATGATTACAGGATCCTTAACTGTTGAGCAGATGGCATAGCTAGAACTCATGGCTGTGACACACGTGTTGACGCCCAGTATGCAACTCTCACCTACCGCCCCCTACACAGCAATACTGCTTTGACATCACAGACACCATTCAAACTCTGAGAGGGACTGGAAAGTGGGTTAGGACTTTTTTAATCCATTGATTTAGCCATCAACATTAGGAGATTTTCATGGTTTTAACTCTTTTGCAGCATAATGAGAGACTTGTGGCCTGTCCCAATTTTTGGGTTTCTCCAGGGTTTCCAATTGGTCTTATTCAGAAGGGATTGCATTCTTTTGTGTCTTAAAGTGATAGATCACTCAAAAATGAAAATACTGTCATCATTTACTTACCCTCAAGTTGTTCCAAACCTGTATGACATTCTTTCTTCTGTTGAACACAAAATAATAATTTGAAGAATGTCGGTAACCAAACAGTTGATGGACCCCATTGACTTCCATACTAAAGGAAAAAAAAATACTGTGGATGTCAATGGGGTCCATCAACTGTTTGGTTACGGACATTCTTCAGATTATATTCTTTTGTGTTTCTCTTATTAGAGTATTAGTAGACTGTAGTTAGGGATGGACGATATGGCCTTAAATCCATATTGCCGACTGATCTCATGAATTGGCGTATGTATGACACGCCAATTTCGTATGCTATTTTCGTATGCACACACACACACACACACACACACACACACACACACACCTACACACACACATGTTGTGTTTCCATGTTTTATGGGGACATTCCAACACAAGGCAGTTTTTACATCAACTTTTAACAACGGAATTGTTTCCACTCCATCTTGTTGGTGAAATATAAACATTTAAACTACAATAAAGTGTAATAACTTTTTTCCATGACAGATGTATTCAAACATATGTTAAATAATGAAGTCATTATTTACTAATGGAGAATTAACAGGTTAAGTACAAATATAATGAATATGTAATACAGTGTATATATTTAGCACTGTGTTATTTTTTCTTGTTACTGAGTTTATGGACATCAATTTTTAAGTACAGCCTATAAGCAGTTTTACTGATTTTTTTTTCCACTGAGCGATTACATGAGACCCATTCATTTCGATAAGATGTAATGTATCTTTCAACTTACCTTCTGATGTTCACCCATGTTTATTTTGTGCTGTAACTTCTAGTAAAGAGGAGATCAGAAGATCGGTTCACATGCGCTTGAGCCACTTCAACTGCAATACTGTGATCTGTCACGCCACGTTAAAGAGCGCAAAAAACACATGTATTGCTTATTTTGTAATAAAATCAACAGAATTTTAAAGTTGTGACTTTGCTTCATATTAAAAGTAACAAAACTTTTTGCAACTTTTGGATGGCAGGTGTGCTATAAATGTTTAGTGAAGTTTTGTTTATGCTGTGCATCACGAAACCATCAGATTTAGGAAAACACATTACCGATTTAAAATCGAGAAATCAATCCAGAGCTAGTGTCCACACAGCTGGCACATTTACCTGTTGTAGCTTATCCACATTATGTGCAAGTCAAAATCTGCACATCTTCGGTCACTGATTTCAGCCCTCCAAAACAATTTCGGCCTAAAACTTCGGTCAAATTTTTGGTACCCAAGGGTTGCGAAGAGGCTTTCCAAAAGTTCTAAATTCTGGAAACTTTGCGACCCATTCCTACTACATGTTATAATATCTAGTAGAATAACTAAAGTGGACAATCAAAGTAAGGTGTACCAAAGTATTGTATAAAAAATTACACATTTCACCTTTAGCAACTAATATAAAGGTCAATAGTAACCAATCCAATTACTTCTCATTACAGGCCACTGCAAAATCTGGACCTATTGATGTGTTAAAGGACACATGATGGATAGAAGTCAGTTATTATTGCGTTTCTTTCGTCTGTTTTAGGACATATGCTGCCCTCATAATAACGTTAAGACTGTCACGTGACTGACCTTTGAGCATTATCACACTAACAACTAATTTGTGTGCCAACAGCTTTCTGAGCTGATATCATATTCACACACACCCTCTCCAAAGCCTGTAATCCATGACCGTCATCACTGACCCTAATCTACCCCACACATTCAGCCAATGCTAATCCTGCAGGCCGTGACAGCAGTGGCACCTCCCTGCCTCTCTCACTCCCAGAGTGCTTTGCAGGATGGCACTGTAGACCTTGAAGCTACAGGGCAGCTGATTATGTTACTTTGACAACCCTACAATTTACGAGCTCAAACAAGGCTGGAGGACAGGGAGAGTAAACCATAAGCAATGCAAACAGCTCGACCTGCAAGAGCAGTGCATTGTAGTCGGCATCAGACTCTCATGCAAATGCCGTTTTGTTGCATATGTTAATGCAAATGGGTTGTGCGAGTTTATGCTGTAGGAAACATCTGGGATAAAGTCAGGCACTTTTATATTATACTCACCATTTTAAATCCAAGACTTCTTTACATTTAAAGGGATAGTTCACCCAAAAATGCCCATGATTTACTCACCCTCAAGCCACCCTAGCTGTATACGACTTCTTTCCGCCGAACACAGTGCTATATTAAAAAGGTCCTGGCTCTTCCAAGCTTTATAATGGGAGTCAATGGTAACTTGGATTTTGAAGCTCAAAAAAGTGCATCCATCCATCATATAAGTGCTCCACACAGCTCCAGGGGTTAATAAACTTTGCAATTAATCCACGAATCACATGCTTTCTGAACTACAATCCCTATACTTGACATCGCACATCACGATATCGATGCTAAAACGATATATCGGCCATTACCACAGTAATATTATGGCATTATTTGAAGTATGGTCCATGGTACATGGATATGGTATTCATTCAGTACCATGAATATGGCACTATGGATTATATATTTCCTTCTGATACCATCTGATGGTGATTAGATTTCGCCCTGCAGCTCATTCTGGATACTTGTACATTCATTTCTACTGCTTCTGTTACACTTTTGCGGGAACCAATCACAGACTGGCTTATCCACCTGGCACGTGCTATTGGTGGGTTTAACACGACAGATAAGGAAGCGATGGGTTGTTGCCCATTGATCACGCCTCTTGTGGTCTGATTGGTTGAAGGACTATCCAAACAGTCATTTGAACTATGCCCGTTGATCACACCTCTTGTGCAGTAGAAAATACAGAGCAGACTCCCCAGACCAGTGTTCAATCTTAAATTGGTGTTAGCCAATTTGATACCATAACTGCCATAATACTTATTCACAACATTTTTTTGCACTTCATATTGGTCGAAAGTGATGTATTCCCCAATACGAAGGAAGGATATAATCCATGTGTAAGCAAATCAGTTCAGGTCCACTGCTTAAGACATGCAAATGCAGAGGGAACGGGCTGGGCTATAAACCAGAAACTGTGAGATTCACACCTGCATGAGTACAGCTCCCCTGCAGAAAGCCATGCACTCATGTTCATAAACAGTGCTGTCTATGATGGTTTGATTTAACCTTATGATTATGTTTCAACATTAGAAAGAACTGCTATAAATGCATGCTTACTGACCTCATGCACACCTCAAACAGAAATGCGGCTCTTATCATGTACAGTTACAAGAGAAACACTGAGGCACAGCCGCATTCCTGTGTCGCTCACCTGCCCTACTTAATTTGTATGTCAGTTATTCAGATGAATAATCAGTTCCTGAATGAATGTGCTGCCTGTTGAATTAGGGCTGGGCGATATCCAAAATATATATATATCTCGATATTGTCCAAATTTTTACGATATTCGATATATATCTCGATATGTTTGCAATTGCTTTCAAATTTTAAAAAATATTTTATTTTGCCCCAATTAAAAACAACAAAAACTATTTAGATAGAACCAAATTAAATAGAAAATGTTTACGTTTACTGAACAGGTTGGGATGACCAAAATCTTAAATCATGATACGAGTAATTTAATATTTTTTCAAATGTACTTTTATAATTACAATATAGATTTTTAATTTGATCTTAAAAAAAAAAAAAAAACATAAGTAAAACATGCAAATTACAAACAAATGACAAAAACAGTATTTTCAGCTACAGTGGGTCTATTTAACAGCTGAAAGTCAAGAAATAAATCAAAAATCAAATATATATAAAAGTCTTCACTCTATAAATGAACTATAGGCTACACTGATTCTTAATAAATATATTAAAGTTGTTTAGCCAAGCATGGTGTGGTTTTCTAATTTTCACGTCCCGCGCTGCGCTATTATTTCTCTCATGCGCGCATGTTTCTGTTGCTTTCTTTGTCATACGCTGTGCGTATATATTTAACTCTTCTGCTTCCAATGTTTAGTGAATGGTGGAAGCAGACCTCTGCGTTATCTGGTAATGTTATTTGAGAAAGTTTGCATGTTTAATTTGAAATATTCGATATTCACGATATTTTCAAATTGTACTATCAAAATTATTGCGATAGTATCGTAATATTCGATATATCGCCCAGCCCTATGTTGAATTTAAGTAGTGCAATTCAGGCATGCTAATGCAAAGTTAAATAGTGACTGTCTTTTAAATCTATAAATGTACTGTACGCATGCATTACATCCATACATTTGGAAACTAGCATGGTACTTAATTGATAGATACAGCTCTAATATCTTATTGGATATTAAAATACTGTAGTTAATATACACAGATCTGCTTGTATTACACATTTGTTAGTCACTTTGGTGGCACTTTATTTTAAAGTACATGTACTTACATTGTACTTACCAAGGGAAGTACTGGTTATATGAGGTAACTACATGGATTAAGGTTAGGATTAGAGGTAGGTTCAGGGTTAGAACTAGTGATTGTTATTGTAGTATGTACATGGGGAACACTTTCAATAAAAACATCTTCTAAATTAGGAAATATGTGACCCCACATCAGTTGAAATCTGTATTAAATGCACCAGTTTACATCGCTTGACTGCCATAACAGTTAGGTGGGTTTGTTGAAGCATCGGTTTTGCCTCTGTGCCTACCACCATAGCATGATAAAAATCACTAACAAAATGTTTGGACATATTGTTTGGAATATCTTGTAAATTCTGATGGTATATGAACTTCATCATTTAGAACCAGAGTACCAAGTATTACCATGTAATACTATCACTGTGCCTTGGGATCAGGGGCCGCATTCACAAAACATCTTAAGGCTAAAAATAGCTCCGAAATCTGTGAAATGTTAGGAGTAGTCAAGAGGACCCCTGAGTCACTAAGACCAAATCACAAACAGCCCTAATGGATGTTGCAGACCTTTCTCCCCTTTCTCTGTTCCACTTAGGACAGTGAAGCTTCACAGGAAGCTATCATAATAAAAAGGCAAAAATGCCAAAAATAATATTTATTTATGAAATAAGTCTGATTACCTGTTTCACAAATTCACAAATGATTGGATAGGGTAAAAGGTGAGTTGGCTGTGTATAATGTGTATATACTCGAGCTGATTGGATAGTGCTCCTCCTGAACTTTGTATAAAAAACATTATTTGCTTAAATTCAGCAATCTCTCGAGATGAAGACATGTACGAGGCTGACAATTAGCTGAACATCATCATAATTAGTGACACTTAGCCTAATTTCTAAAATCTTTATTTGAATATGGCAAACATTTTATTTTTAAATCTTTATTTGAATATTTCTATCATTAAATAATTGACAGAGACTCCTCCCCTATCAGCCAATCACTGTGGTCATAGTTAGCAAGCGTGATGACATCCACAGCAACGAGGTCAACCCCACCTTTACTCTTAGCTTAAGACTTCTCTCTTTTCCTTAGTAAGAGTTGCTCTCAGCAGCTTTGTGAATAGGTTTGAAGAGAAAACTCGTAACTAAGAACTTTTACTGCTATCTAGGATAACTCTTAGTGCTAAGATAATGTTTTGTGAATATGGCCCCTTCTTTTCTATTTTAAAGATCTGTGGTGAAAATCAAGTTTTTAATGTTGTTTATATGTCTGTGGTGTTTTTAATATGCTTGAAGAAAAACCATATGCAAATTCATAATTCAACATCATTGCTGAGTATTTTCTCCTTAAAACGGCAGTGAAAATAAAACACTCTACGTCACAAATATGTTATAACCAATCATGTCAAGACGTGGGCGGGCTTTAGCATATCATTAACGGCAGTGAAGCAGGGGAGTCTCAAGAGAAGCCAGGTTATCCCTGTATATTTTTCTGTTGATTAAAAAAATCGGGTACATTTAGCAATATAGTGGGTGAATTGTGTGTGATGTATATTATGATGTTATGGTGAACTATATCTTTCTCCACTGATCTTCAAAGCGTTTCTAAGGTTACTGATTGTTAGAGGGCATCTGTCTGACCCTGAGACAAACAGGAACATGGTTTGTATAACATAATAGCTGCACATTATTAGCTGTTTGATAACAGTCAAGCAAAAGGCTAATCATGAATTACCGTTATGTATCCGATGTTGTAGAGAGCAATACATAAAACGCATTACCATTCTGATATACTGACTTGTAGACGACCCTGTTTAATTCACTCTTCCACTTTTTCTTCAGAATCAGTTTCTGGTTCAAACATACATGGCTGAATTAAACCCATATTTCCACTTGCCATCGTGCAGCGTTTATAGTAAAGTTGAGCGAGTGAATCTCTGAGCCGGTGTGAGTGAGTGGAGGCGGGGCTAATTTGCATATTCATGTATCCATGCATACTAAATGAAGCAAGGGTGTAGAGACAAAGGGTTAGTTCACCCAAAAATGAAAATTCTGTCATTAGTGACTCACCCTAATGTCGATCCACACCCGTAAGATCTCCGTTCATCTCTGGAACACAGTTTAAGATATTTTAGATTTAGTCCGAGAGCTTTCTGTCCTTCCATTGAAAGTGTATGCACAGTATACAGTCTGTGTCCAGAAAGGAAAGAAGAAAGGTATGAAAAACATCATCAGAGTAGTCCATGTGACATCAGTGGGTTAGTTAGACTCTCTTGAAGCATCGACAATACATTTTGGGCCAAAAATAACAAAAACTACGACAGCATTGTCTTCTCTTCCGTGTTTGTTTGAATCCGCGTTCACAGTGTGCGTCTCCCTCAGACTACAAGCGAAGCTCTGGCGCACCAGATAACACGTCAGCAGCATCACTGTGGAGTCGTAGTTTTTGTTATTTTTGGCCCAAAATGTATTGTCGATGCTTCAAGAGAGTCTAACTAACCCACTGATGTCACATGGACTACTCTGATGATGTTTTTCATACCTTTCTTCTTTCCTTTCTGGACACGGACTGTATACTGTGCATACACTTTCAATGGAAGGACAGAAAGCTCTCGGACTAAATCTAAAATATCTTAAACTGTTCCGGAGATGAACGGGGGTGAGTCATTAATGACATAAATGTGGGTGAACTAACCCTTTTAAAGCATGAAGACATTTCTTTTACTGGAAAAAAAAACTTTTAAATATGTAATTTTAGTGATCAAAGATGAGTGATTATTGACTACGGGGGGACTTTCTATTGTTATTATGTTAAAGTTCTGTAAGCTTTAATTTCAGAGGGATTCACTGAAACCTACTTTTGTATCTGAAATTCAGGCATACTGTGATTAGCATTTAAAGGTATTCAAAAACATATCATAGTATGAGAAAAATGTTGTTGCTATCTTCAAAGACAGTGGTATGTGAGCATGGGCGTGCTTTGAACTACATTTTCTTGCTAGCCGTAAGCGAAGATACCGCCTAAACAATTATTTGAGGAAAAACAGGCTGTGCTTTCATTTCGGTCCAAACCCATTGTCAATAGCTTGATGGGTAATTTGACCCTGATGCTGATGATTTTGACAATAGCTCTGTCGACATATCTTCACTTAAACACATGCCTTGAATAATCTCATGTGAAGATGTTGTCATCTCATCTGGGGATGGTTTCCTGGGTAACAGGCCTCATGCTGTGCTGCAGTATTAAATTCAGTCACTCAGCAGTACGTGTGCATGTGAGTTTGTGTGCGTAGGGTTGCATTACTAGCCAAAATAATCAGTCAATCGTCTTTTACCATACAAGACATTAAGAAATGTTGAACAGACCGGCAATACCATATACACCAACAAGCCAAAACACTATGACCACCTCCCTAATATGCTGTTGGTCCTCCTCATGCTGCCAAAATGGCACCGACCTGCCATGGCATGGACTCCACTAGAGCCCTTAAGGTGTGCTTTGGTCCCTGGAAACAAGATGTTAGCAGCAGATCCTTCAAGTTCTGTAGGTTGTGAGGTTAAGCTGCTGTGGATTGGATTTATTTGTCCAGAACATCCCACAGATGCTCGATTGGATTGAGATCTGGGGAAATTTGAGGCCAGGACTCTTCATCATGTTCCTCAAACCATTCCTGAACAATGTGTGCTGTGTGGCAGGGTGATTATCCTACACTTCCACCAGGGAAAACTAGTGTTATGAAGGTCTCAAATAATGTTTAGGTAGGTGGCACGTGTCAAATTGAAGTCCACATGAATGGCTTCACCCAGGGTTTCCCTGCAGAGCATTGCACAGAGCATCACACTCCCTCGGCTTGTCCCTGTCCCACAGTGATCCTGGTGCCATCACTTTCCCAGGTAAATGGCACACACATACACGGTTGTAAAAGAAAACAGGTGACCACCTTCCACAAGGTCCATTGCTGAGGCTTGTGTGCCCATTGTAGGAGTTTTCGACAATGAATAGGGTTCATTAGGCACTCTGATTGGAGCCATATGCAGCAAAGTCCACATTCCTCTCATAACATCATTAAAATTTTCTGTGACTTGTGCCACAGTAGACCTTCTGTTGGCTCGGACCAGACAGCCTTTGTTGTCCTTGTGCATCGATGAGCCTTGGGCAACCCACACATTGTCACTGGTTTGTGGTTTGTCCCTCCTCATACACTGTTGGTAAAATCTGTTGACCGTGAGCAATACACAAGCCTTCCCGTTTCAGAGATAATCTGATTTAGACGCCTTGCCATAACAATTTAGCACTTGTCAAAGTCGCTCAGATTCCTGCCTATTTCTCCTGCATCAACACGTTGATTACGTTAACTGATTGATTAATTATCCTCTAATCTACCCAGAGCTTGAAATGTGGCCTTGTTAGGAGATGATCAATGATATTCACTTCACCTGTGACCGGTCATAATGTTTTGGCCCATCAGTGTACACAGGAGCCTGTTTTTCCTGTTGTGTACTACTGGAACTGCTGTTTCCTTTTTCCAGCAGCTTGCTTTTCAGTGCAGGCGAAGAACCATGCAGAAGTCGACTTGGTATCAGTGATGTTTTCTCTCTCAACACTGAAGTGAGCTGAAGCGAGGCTGGATGCATAAGGACACTGAGGGTCTATTGATTGGCTGTCACCATTAAGTCAAGGTCACTTGCCAGAATGTTGTTCAGGGCTGGCATTGTTTCACCCTCTGCCTACTTGAGATAGCTACGACACAAAGAGGGCTGGTGTGTACAGTAAAGGCACACGTTAGCTATAACTTTCAGTTCATAGTATTATTTTCTTTATTGGCATGGTAAAACGGCTTTACATAACCAAATCGTTGATAAACACTTATTACTGTAGCATCAGTCGATCAATATCAGAAAGTAAATGTCATCAGTGTGTTGGTTTTATTGGTTTCATTAGGCTTATTTTTCTATATTCACAGGTTGAATGTACATTGCATCATACTAATATAAATGCATACACTTGTTCATAATTTCATAAAGAAATAGGTTTGATAATGCTATACTCAATGTTTATAAGCATTTCCGGTTGGCATTTTCTTTCCAGTGATTTCTCTTTTGTTGTCACAATACAACCTTGCAGTAGGAGTAGGAGTAAGAATCTGCAGGGAGATATATTATGATCCTTCACTTAATTGTTTCTTATTAGTGATTTGGATTTGGGCAGTTTCCTGCTTTCATTGTAGAGCCTTTGAAATAGTGTTGACAATAGGCACCTCAGTGTTAGTTTAAAGTGATTTGAGGGAATGGCATACCTTGAAGTTTGTAGTCCTAACCAAGTTAACATTTTTGGAACAGCCAAGTTGATTATAACACTTAACTTTAAAGGGGATTTGCTGGAAACTAGTTTCCTAGTTAGGAGAGTTTTATATTCTTAGTTATTTCTCGGTTTTTATTGTGGTCGAATAGAAATATAAGTGTACATTGAGCTCCAGTTTATAAGGGATTTCAAAGAATTTGTATCACATTTATCATGTTTTTTAGGTGAGTTTACACAACTTATCCCATTTCTACAACCACGTTTTATTAAAAGGCCATTGTGCCATCAATGGCCAACACCCTTTAATGGTGCAGTAAGTGATTTCTGAGAAAGACTGTTAGTATTTGAAATCCACCCTAACAAACACACCCTTCCCTTCATTGCTCCGCCCCCAAAATGCACGAACAGTGCAAGAGTGGATGTCTCTTTATCATAGCTGAAGCGAAGAAAAATAATGTTTTGTGAAAAATAAAGCAAAGATGACGAACTGACGACAAGGAAGAAAGAAAAATGAACATATAGTACACAAGAGTATAACCGAGAAAGAGTTGTTTGTTAGTCGCCAGCAGCTCCAGACAAACAATGACACTCAAAACTGTGCTGTTACTATAGCTAACATTACAACAACAGCATATCATGTTTCTGTGAAACAGCAAAACTTGTTATTTACGTATGGAGCAGAAACAACGCAACCTCAGCGTCTGTTTTCAGGCCTTCCCGCTTCGGTCTCCCTGGCACTGGAAAGCTTTTCTAATATTAATATTAACGCAGGTCCTAAAGCTCTTGCCTGATCATAACCCTTATTTTTTCAGTCATATTTTCTCTTTTGTAATGTCTCTCAGTCATCTCTCTTTCTACAGTCTTTCTTCAAATCTCACTTTCTCTGCTCCTCCATCATGAGTGGACACGCCCCTACTGCTGATTGGTTCACTCTCCTCCCCCATCATGAGTGGACATGCCTCCTACTGCTGATTGGTTCACTCTCCTTCCCCATCATGAGTGGACACGCCTCCTACTGCTGATTGGTTCACTCTCCTCCCCCATCATGAGTGGACATGCCCCCTAAAGCTGATTGGCACACTCTCTCTCCTACCCCATCATGAGTGTACATGCCCCCTAAAGCTGATTGGCACACTCTCCTCCCCATCTTGAGTGGACACGCCCCCTACTGCTGATTGGCACACTCTCTCTCCTCCCCCATCATGAGTGGACACGCCCCCTCTGCTGATTGGCACACTCTCTCTCCTCCCCCATCATGAGTGGACACGCCCCCTCTGCTGATTTGCACACTCTCTCTCCTCCCCTGATTTGCACACGCCCCCTCGGCTGATTGGCACACTCTCTCTCCTCCCCCATCATGAGTGGACACGCCCCCTCTGCTGATTTGCACACTCTCTCTCCTCCCCTATCATGAGTGGACACGCCCCCCTACTGCTGATCGGCACACTCTCTCCTCCCCCATCATGAGTGGACACGCCCCCTCTGCTGATTGGCTACAAGTGTGTTGTACTGCTCAGTCCGATCCGCTTTCAACAGCGTTCCTCAGAAATCTCTTAATGCATCTTTAAGTATGGCTATTACCCCTAAATCTTGTGAAAATCCCCAGAATGAATCATGTAATGTTTCCAAATACATTAGAATATTAGATGAATATTGCCTATGGCTTTGTTCAACCAGAGACACTGTCTGGCAAGGGTTTTGGTGGTGAGGAATGGTAATTTGTGGTGGCTTTAAAATTTGAGGGAGACTGGATTTCAGTGAGTGAAAATGGCTGTTCTGGGGGCCTGAGCTGCCATGAGATACCAGTGCCTGTGAGAAAGAGGGACACATCTGAGTCATTCAGTTTCTCTCACTGTTTGCTTAGTGAAAGGCGAAAGAGATGAGAAGAGAAGTGGGCTGTGTGTGTGTGTGTGTGTGTGTGTGTGTGTGTGTGTGTGTGTGTGTGTGTGTGTGTGTATGTGTGTGTGTGTGTGAACAGATGGCAGCTGGTTAGCTGGGCTTGGACAAGGTAATTACCATGCACTGTGTTACTTAACTCTTTACTGGTGCAATCTGTTGGGTTTCATCCCTGTTCCATACTTTCCTTCTCTGATAGACTTCTAAACAGGTTTGCTCTTAAAATAATCTTGTGTAAATGACCTTACTTGGGACATAGCTAAAGTTTCACAGCGACTGGTGTTGTGGTGTTGGGTGTGCCTCTGGTTATTACTTCTCTTAACCTCACGCTCTGTTTCTTCTTTTCACACTTTCGGATCTTTACTCAAACAAGGAAACAAGGAAATCCATTCACTGAAGCGAAATTGAAATGGCTTTATGGGCAAATCTTTTCCCGTTTTATCACACGTTCTAATCTAATCACACCTTCTCTTGTATCGATTGAGGTGTAGATCTGTGTATCGTTAGTGCCGATCACTGTAAATATTGCTCATACTTAGGGTTAGAGAATTGAAGAGGGTATTAAACACATCACGTATCATTTGTGCCATGTGTGACATGAATCATGCAGATTATTAATGATTGTTATTACGTTTTTAAGAAATCCGTTTTAATATTTTCAGCAGGCAGATGACAAAATGGGTTAAAAGTCCCATAGACTTGCACATCTAGTGAACAGATTCTCATGGAGATTTGGGATTTTATCACTTGGGCCACTTGAAACATGCAAGCACAACTTAAAAACAAACCAGAATACCTTAGGAAACACATAGCAACGTCTGGCAACCACCCATAACACCCTTGCATAATGAAGGTAACTTTTGCATGGGTGATCACCACGCATATTTTCATTAGAGGTTTCTTAGTAAATGGATAAGCCCTTTGTTTAGTTTGGTTTGTTTACAAGAAACATTCGGCACTTACAGCGTACGTTTATATCACCCTTTGGTATAGAAGGTTTCCTAAGAAGTTGCCCAAGTGTTAGTCACTGCTCTTGTTGTGATAGCAAATGATAAGAAATACTTTTATGCTACTAAACTGGAAAACAGATGTATGAATAACCCTTTCCATTTGTTTGTGTGAGCTGTGGGACGTGACTGTCCGATTATACTTGTTTGTACCATGGCGATTCAGGTTTGTCTGACCTTTGCTTTGCTTTTGAAACAGATTTCCTACCATGGCAGTGAGGAAGGGGGGGAGAGTGAAGACTCAGAAGGCGAAAACCAAGAGTTGGCACAGATCGACAGAGGTGTGTGTGTTTTTTGCCACATGCTTTTGCCTGTAGCAAACAGTACATGACTGAAATGGATGATAATACATAGAAAAATACATTTACATAAGAAACTCTTAGGTTCTTATATATCAAGCTTTTCAGTTTTGCAAAATTGTGTCTTGAAAGCAAGTTGAATTGTTCCTTATTACCATTCAAATAATTAATAGAGAAAAGCTTTTGTTGCCTGTGCTGGCAAAATGAGTCGCATTGAGCAAAAAAATAAATAAAAAGAGTTGTTATTTTCACATTCTTAATTAAAAAACAATATATATGATTTGTTTGAATTAGCAAAACTGACTTTTTCTGTCTAAGTCCTCTCTAAAGGTTCCAAAACAAAATCACCTAGCAACACCAAACTTGACACACATCAAGTCAAACCCAAATATCAATAGGAAAAATATATATTCTACTTTTTTTCCAAGATACCATAATTGAGTGACTAACATGAATGAAACCGCCTATGTATTAAGATCTACTGTACCGCACGGATCTAATATAATGTAACACATCAGATGTTTTTCACCAAACGTTCACTTAACACATAACAGATGATGTTTGCGTGAATATCGCCATGACAGATATTTCGAGATGCAGTGATTCTGTGTATGCGTGTATATCGGGATCATGCGCTGTGAGGGGCGTCTTTGTGCGCACGCGCCAGATCTGTCAGTCAGCGCGAGCGAGATCATTTTTCATGGACTAAGGAAAGGTACTCCTCTCAGAAAATGTACAAATAAAGATTCTTTTAGATGTGTAATTGCTATTTTTGGAGCATTGGAATCGCTAGATGGGGGCTTAATGAACACATTTTTGTGAAACCAAAATCTGCATTTTTTAAAATTAGTTTTGCCTGTAGTTCGAAATTGTCCCGTGTCAGCATGGGTCACATTTGTTGTTAAACATAACATTTTATCTTTAAATTAAGCAAAATTAAAACACTTTATGCAGTTTAACTATGCTGTTTTATATCTACAGTAGTGGGATTACTGAAAAATGAAGTGTACACAATTGGCATTATATGAAAATATGATTACAGTAGTTCATTACTAGGTTCACAGTAGGGCATGTGTGTAACATTCTACACTTTCATAAATCTGATTCTGCTGCTTTAAAACTGTGAAAGTTACTTTGTTGTATTTTTTTTTTTTTACCTTTTTGTGCTCATTGCATAGCATACATTTAATCTTGCACATTGTTTATCTGATAAATGGATTAATTGAGAGAAGAAAAAAAAAACATTAAACAGTTATAAAAGTAGTTATTTGAACCCCTAATAGTCTGTCACATACACACTTGGTTCTACTAGGTTATAAACTTCTAACGATTACCTTTATCTGGATTCTAAAATCTAGACCACATATGCATTTTAATCACGCTTGCTTGTACATTCTGTACTTCCTGTCATAACAGTAGCTAAGAGCAATGAGAAATGGTTTGGTCTAATCTACTGTGGTAGTTTCCCATGAAGGCCCATCAAATAATTTTCTGTGAGACGTGACGAGTTGAGCCAATGTGAGCAACAGCGACCATTAATGATGCAACACATCTAAAAGTGGAGTTTTATGCAAATGAGCTGTGACTCAATATGGCAACTACCAATAGGATTGAAGACAGTGGAGCTTTTAAAATAAATTTCGATACTGTCCAGGACAGTAGCAATCGACTACTGCTAATCTTAATCAGTAGGTCTGCATGATAAATCAAAATAAAACCAAAATTGTGATATGGTTTAGTGTGATTTATCAAATCACAAATTTAATTCAATTGTGATTCCATTAAAATAAAAGTTTGATGGTTCAATATTTAAAAAAAGAAGAAGAAGGAAATAAGACAGCCATAAATATTGGTGTTGTAATTGTAGATATAATTTAAAATAAAATGATTTATAATATTATTATAATATTATTTTTTTTAAAGATTACAGTGAAATATTATAATAGTAATATTTCTTTTTTCAATCTTTTGTATTTTTATTTAGTAATAAAACAAATAATATTTTATAGCCATATTTATGTATAATCACAAAAATTTGGCAAAACTGTGCAGCACTTACAAAACAAGCACAGCAAACCTTTAAAATCACATTTTAACCGACCCCCCCCACACACACACACACACATTTTAAGGTCCTATTTATGTATGTTTCCATCCACCTATTTTTATGCATATTTTGGGATATCGCATTAAAAACTGCTGGATGGAATCACCGAGATGCGCATAAATTCAAAAAATGTGCATTAAATACATGCGCATAAATTATGATGGAAGCACATTTACCAAATAAATCCCTCAATGCACAAATTATAATAATACATTATAATAATAATAATAATATTTAGCCGTTGCTTTATTCACAAATGTTTTATGCGATATTCCAAGTTAAATTCGCAACTTTGGATGGAAACACAGCTACATAGTGTCAACACCCCTTAAGGAATGAGCCGTAATTTAAGCTTCTTTTAAAAACAACCGTCTGCTATTTTTCGTCCCTCTACAGAGCGCCGGCGGAATTGTGCCTTGACCCCACTAGCGACCAGTCAGCAGCACAATCAGGGCATTCTTTCTCCCGCTCACTTGCGCCGTCTCCGTTTACTCCTGGACCCTACCCTGGACCGCCACAGTTCTGAAGAGGAGCTGGAGCGCATCGCAGGAGCCACGGGGGCCGAGGGGGGCAGGAAGTGGCACAGACATGGAGACATGAGCAGCGCCTCTAGTGACGAGGAGGTAAAGGACCTGTGTGGGCCAAATGAACCGTCGACCGGGGCTCGCTTGAGTGCCACCTCTCCCAGCCCTGTTCTCTTCAGTTCCTCCCCTCCTCGAGCTCTGAAGCCTTCCCACACGCCGGCCCGCCTCCCTGTCCGGCCCATCATTCTCAGCCACTTTGAACAACCTTCCATGCCTTATTGGCGACACCGGCCCACTTACACAGGAGAACCTGGTCGCCCCAGCCTAGACCTGGAGAAAATGCAGCAGGTAAGAGACATTTTCACCCAAGTTCTTTCTTAATCAGCATCTTTTGCTGGTCCTTGTACAATATATCCTATCCAAAAATTGTAGTTTTAACCCTATGCTTAATCTTCCCTTAAGGTCAGAGGGAAATATGATATGTAGATAATAGGTAGATTTCTCGTTGAGGTGAAAAGCTGTCTCACTATATTGCCAAAGTGCGAGCTCTCTGCTGGTGCGCACAAATTAGATACACTTAATAGATACATACAATAGCCTGTCTCCCAATATCAAATCTATCTTGGGCTGGGCTGTGTAGATGTAACCACCTCTTAGCTCTGCTCTCTGTTTGATTATGGTTGCACTTATAGTTTGCACTTAATAAGACTAAGAAAAAAAAAGTTATTATTTCTATGGTTAATTTGTGGAAAGGAGTTGGATTAGGAGGTCTCACACAGCCTCCGTCTGAAGTTCTGGAAGCTCATAATTCTTGTACAGTAAGGGCTGAAGAGATGTCATCATACAGGAGAGAAGACAGTCAGTTGAGTTTGTTTGTTACGGTGCTTGAGTATTGCTGTCTTTCAATGCGTTTGATTATTCATACTCAGAAAGTAAAACTGCAATGACATTCATTATAAAATGATGAGTTAAAACATTTCAAACTGCAGACTATTTTTCCAGTCATCAATTTTGTCATTGAGTACTGTGCAAAAATCTCGTCTCGTGAACCCAATCTCGTGTCTCGTGAGCTAAGTGTCTCGTCACACCCCTAGTAGATAAGAATGTAGAAGAAACCCCTAACCCTACAATCTAATTGATTGATATAGGGCTGTTGTTCTAGGACCAACTAGTATATATACATCCAGGAGAGCATTATTAGCTAAATCAGTCAACTAAGGGTTCCGCAGACTAGTCGACTTTAATGCTCTGCCACGCTTTAAGCTTACTAATCATGGCCTATAGAGGGCGCAACAGGATACGAAATCTTTGTCCACTTTTACGCTCTGTTTCTAACAGTTAAAATGACAAATATATGCATCCTCCGAGAGTGCTCCACAAGATATGTTTGATTATACCATCACGTTTTAAACAGCTTATTGTACACGTAAGTTAATCGCCGTTTAAACGAATGCATGCTGCATTGTAACGCACACACATACAGACATCGCACATCATGCGCAGATCACATGACACAAACATTCAGTAGCGCAGAAATGTATTGTCAACACTTTTCTGTGATTTATCAATAAAATAGTTTAGAAACTGAAAAGTTCTAGCATATATTTATTCGCAACTAAAACCCACTGCTTCACTATTAGAGAGACGCTGCCAGGTAGAATGAATTCACATGCAATCGCTCTCTGCAACTGTGCTACTTCTGTATCTGATTTAGAACAAGCAGAAATCTGTGAGAAACATAACTACCCAAAGTCAAAATGACTGATGAAAATAAGCTGTTATGTAGGAGTGATAGCGCTGTGTCATACGCCATAGCTATTAGCCGTGCACAAGGCAACCCGCATTCGAGTCTTAATGACATCATCAGCAACTACTAGGCATCGACTTTAATCGTATCAACCTCGAAAGTCAACAAGAACTTGCCTTTTCCAAATTATTTGTAATAGCTAATAGCTAAAAGTTCATATTATGACATGAAAACTTAATATTTTAGCACCAGCCATTAACACTATTGACAAGTTTAGAAAAACTCAAGAAATGGATGTGGAAAAGTGGGAGGAGGGGGGAGCATGGGGATGGAAATGGTGTCAAATTCACCAAACAGAGCGAAAACATGCTTGGCGCACAGATGGATGAACTATAACATAAGTGGGGACAAAGACAAAAATGATGGTCACTTATCCTTTTCAATCATGGTGCAAAAATATGAAGAGTGAGAGATTTGGGAATTACCAAAAACAATGATTGCTTTGAGACATATAGCAGATGGCAAATTACACAGAGATGTTTAACACCCTTAAAGGGTTAGTTTACCCAAAAATGAAAATTCAGTCATTAATTACTCAGCCTCCTGTCATTACAAATGTTAATCTCCAATGTCCATGATCAGATGTACCACTGCATCAATACAGTATTTTTAGTACTCACAGCAATTTATACAGTGGCCCAAAATAAGTATTTCTGAAACTTAAATCACACTTAAAAATGAGTTAATATCATTGCATTAGAAAAATATTAAATCAAGTGGAATTACTTTCAAAGAAAAAATTGTGCGAGCTCACTTGTCAAGCAAAACATTCACAAAATGTTGGGTTTTAAAAGACAAAACAGTGGATATTGTTCAACGGGGACTGAAGTATTTTGGAAACTTTCTGGTTCTCAAAAAGTACGGGAAACTGTGGTTACTTTGCTGGGACACCTGTGTAAACTTGAGGGGAACTGAACTGACTTTATATAGCCACCAAAAAACCTTAGTTTGAAAAGTAAAGCTACTTTATTTCCCTCTTGGCTTACGTTCTGGTGTAAAATCTCTTCAGTGTACGTCTCAGACCAACAGTCCTTCTCAACTCAGTGGCTGAATCTGAAAACAATGCAAGACAAATGCTCACAACTACACTTACTCAGACAAGTCCATGTGCTCCAGGGCTTTGTGCCCGCCACCTCCAGAGAGAAAGAGAGGATGACAGATGTCAGCCCCCCTCCCTCGCTCTGAACAAAAGCCAGATTGAGTGAATCTGTGAGTGAATGAATATGCAAAGTTGGAAAAAAAGTAGTTTTAACCTAGTTGTTTTGTCTTCAGGTGTTCAAATATACAGGCCAGATTGTGCCAGGTAAAAAAAAAGGGACATGTGGAGATGAAAAGAGCAAAAAGACGAGAAGAGCAGAGAGAAGAGGGCTGTGAGGTCCATATGACTCTTGGAGTGCACTGTGTGTGTGCTTGGTCAAGTGGAATAGGAGGTGTTGATGGAAAAACAAAATGTGGGAGACTATTCAAGTTAGCTGCTAAAGGCTCATTTTGCTGCAACTCTATTAAAGTGCCCCTATATGCTATCTTAAAGGTTCCTAATTGAATTTTCTCCTACAATAGGTTTACATGCAGTCAAGGTCAAAATACACTTTCTCATTATATACATTGCATATCACCCCATTTCTCAAAGAGTTTGAAAATGGTTCAAAGATTGTGTCCTTAAAGGCCCAAATATACTTCAAGTGTAATCTAACTGATTTGACGTGATAAAATCAGGCCAAAAGGAACTTCATTTGTATGTTATTCGCAAAACAGCTTGCCAAAGGGAACTTTCCGGAAAAGTTCACTCTAGCTGGTAAACGCCTTTGTACTCCCATTGGTCCATGGCGATTATGTAATATGAATGTGTGTGCGAAGGATCCGCCTTCTTTCACGTGGAAATGCTTCTGATAATACAGTAAAGCCGCTTGATTTTATGCAATCTATTGTATAAAGTGCTATATATATAAATAATCGTGACGTGACTTTATGTGCCAAATTGCAGAGCTTGTGCAAACATATCCATGTTGCTATGATCAGATGCATTGTGTATTATCCCTCTTATTTTGTTAAAACTATTTACTTTTTCACAGATTCTGCAAGGGGTTCACAAACTTTCAACCACCACTGTATATCGGGGCCTTAAACCCCATTTTCCCATGAGCCTACTCTGCTCTCATTGGTCAGAGGCCCAGTGCATTCTCGATTGGTCTACCGCTTACAATGCATGTCGGAAACAAAACCATTATCATATCTGAATTTCGGCTCCAGAGGCTTCCTCAGCGCTTGATACACAGTGATACGAACAGGAACGATGGCATCCGAATCAATTCCAGTGTGAGTCCTCATGCTTTGAAGTGCAGCAAAGTGGATTCACAGCGCTGAAAACAGCGTCCTCTTGACATGTCGACAACACAAACCAAACTCTTCCAGTCTCCGCTAAAACTAGAGTGTTTTTGAGGGCGGGGCAAAGTAGACATTTTTCGGGGTTAGCCAATGAAAACCATATGCTGGCATTATGCAAATGTGTTCCATTGTTATGCAGCAGTGTAACAGGAAGTGAGACTGACGACTCGTTTCTGCAGTTCAGAATCTACTCTTACTTTAAGGAGACACTAACATTTAGGGCCCTATTTTAACAATCTGAGCGCACGGTCTGAAGCACATGGCGCAGGTGCACTTAGAGCGTGTCCGAATCCACTTTTGCTAAAACCGGTCCAAAAGGGTTGTACCTAGTCCCTTAATGAGTATTTTGGTCGTAACGTGCAATAAACCAATCAGTCTCATCTCCCATTCCCTTTAAAAGCCAGTTGCGCTTGCACCATGGTGGATTCACTATATACATGGAGGAATTTGCGAGCGCAAAGACTGAACGCTTCTCCTGAGAGGATTTTTATTCCTACTTTTTATTTTTAATATTTAAAAATGTTTGTGTGCTGCTGCACATCCCTGTGTGTGTGTAATAATCAGAGTGTACACGCGTTGTGCACCGCCTATAGGCGCATATTACTAATACGCCCTTTAAATAACACAAAAATACTACACTATTGACTTCAGAGCAGGTTTTTGTTGGTCAATGGTGCAGTCGTTTTCAGTTCCTCAAAATAGCAACACGCCAACAATGCGCCTGAACACACCTGGTTTCCAGACCAGCACACCCATGATGGGTGCGAGTACCATTTAAACAACGTGACGCTGGACGTGAAAATGATAACTGCGTCGAGCTGAAACTAGCAAAAAACACTTGCATCCCGTCTGGTGTATGAATCTTTAAAACTTTGCAGACTGTTTACATTCACAAACAGCTATATTACACACTGCATGCAAGGTAATATAAAAAGCACTTTAAAATCTCGTCAGTTTTTAACCAAAAACGTACACAAATTAGTGTCATCATTATTGTCCATGTCCAGTCTCACCCTACTACTCATCACACATTTAATTATATATGACAGCTGTTATGTTAATATGTTGAGGCACATTTGGGTGACAGTTGTGTTAGTTTTTCATTATTAATCCTTACCAACTAATCCATTCCCTCACATATGCAGTTACTTATATCTCAAACGCAGGGGTCCAGCTATTGTTCAGGCCAAACGAATGGCGTGTCTGACAGATGTCTAAATGCTGCCCTGCATGGTTGAGTGAGCTTGACAAACATTATCTCCTTTTTTGGGAACTTTGAAATGAGGCAGAGCTCAAACTTCACTTGGGCTTTAACCATGGCTGCCTTCCAGTCACGCAGATCTGGACAAATTTGACAATTCCTGGGTTGTTGTTTTCTTTTACTGGGAGTTTCCCTTGTAGAACAAAGAGACTGCTTGATATGTGCATTAATCTGTCAGTGCCTATAGGTTTTTGCCATGGATTCATTATAATATGCAAACTTTGAAGCTGGTTGTTTTTGCTGTAACAAAAAACCATGTCCCTAATATGTTTTTAATGCTCTCTGAGTTAAAGGGTTGTTTCTGTTGTCATTTATGATGTGTTATAGACGCATGACGTGTATGTATGTTATTTATTTTTGAGAAAAGAAAGATGTTTTCATCATGTTCATCATGCTTCTCTTTTTGATGGATAGAAAGTGAATGAAATTTGAAGTTCAAGATGTTCAGCTATTAATGACTTAAAGATGCACCAATTATAACGAATTGTTATAAATAATTTATGTATATATAACACTCCACCGTTTTTGGAAATAGGGCTTATTCAACATCTTTCCTACATTAAGATATGCGGGCAAATGCATTTTTGCCAGCTAGTATGTCCCGAGTAAAAGTGATCCCCCCCTATAAGACTAGGTGATTTCCGGTGGAGTGTTCCTTTAAGTCCTGTATATTTTATTTTTACAAGCAATTGGGCAGATTCCGATTTTGCTTGCTATTTTATAAAGCAAATGTATTTGTTGTTTATTTGCTCTACTGCAAGCCAAACTGGCCTTAACCGAACAAACTAAAATGATCTGTAACCATTTGATGAGGCAACCACTGCTTTTAATCACAATTCAAGCAAAGATGCTACACACACATGTAGCATGAGCAGTTGTTTTTGATCAGATTTGTATTTTGGCCTGACTTAAGCGTAATTGTGAAATTGCTACATAAAACATAATAGCACAAATCAAAAAAAGCAGACAAGACTGAAAGAAAAGGCAGACTCTGTCTTTGACAGTAGGTGGCGCTTATGAAACTGTTATATAAACGCTTATAAAAACACTACTTTATTTTGAGGTAAGAGGAAAAGAAAATGCTTTCGAAAAAACTTCTGAAGATGCAGTCATAAAAATCCACACAAATGGCATTTTGGGAAATGATTGCAATGCAGTTTTGTGTGGAAGTCCGGAACAGAGATAAAACAAAAAATAAAGTGTGTTTGGAGCAAAGCCGCCCGGTTCCGATCGATGGCAGGTGGAGTCATTTGGATTACTTTTATGAAGCCTCAGTACCTGTGCAGTGTGGACATTTTGCTAAACATCTCCTTTTTTTTGTTCCGCACACAAAAGATAATGTCACATGGTTTGAAATGAGGGTAAATGCAGAATTTTCATCTTGGGCAAATTATTCCTTTATCATTGCATGCAGTTTTTTTTATTTTTTAATCTTAGTTGTAATCTTTGAGGAGCACAGATTGTTTTCACTGTAATGAACAGCTTAGACTCTGAGTTAACCTCTGAGTCACGCTGCCTCAGTTTAGCACTAACAGTGGAGTTCTGGGTAAGGAAAGCAAACAGAGTTCCACGGCTGTCCTGTCCTGAAAGGGCGGCCCACAGGATGTTTTGCTGTGTTACATAAAAGACTCATTAGTTTTGGTAGCCACAGTGGCCCAGAGCTTCCAGGGATCTTCCAGAACAGCTCAAGGGCAAAAAAGCAGTAAATGTTTACACTGACAATATGGAAAGTTGTTTCTCAGTGTGTGCTGCAGCTGTTGTGTGGAGCTTGGCTTTGCATAGACAACATGTGAGGCTTATGGAAGGTTTATGTCATTGCTTTTAACCATATTTTCTCTTTTCTGCTCTTTGCTTCAGAAAATGCTGCTAAAAAAGAACTGTGGAGGGAAAACGAGGACTATCAAGATTCGGGTGAGTGTGTCGAAAGGAAAAAACAAACAGGTTTTTCATACAGTGGCTCCAAAAAAGTATTCAGACACTTAAACCACACCCAAATATGAATGCCATTGCATTAGATATCAAAAGCTATGATGGCACAAGCACACTTTTCAAGAATAGCAATTCACTAAAAGATTTATAAAACAGATATGCAGTTCAAAATGTAAAAAAAAAGTGTCTCAAATCTAATTTGTTTAAAATAAATGTTCTTTCTTCTGATATATTGTGCATATATTCATACAACAAACAATTTAATCTGACAGGGAAATAGTTAATGTGTTAACTCTACTCATTACTCATTCATCTAGAAAAAAAAAGGTTTGATATTTTTATCTAATGCAATGACATTCAACCTTAAGTATCTAAATACTTTTTCGGGGTCACTTTACACAGTTTATTAGCAATCTGAAGGATTGTTTCTTTGCTGGCATTTTTTCTGCAAATAGTAAATTATTTAGAAATGTTTTGTAATTCTGGTCTTGGATCAGATTTCTCTGGTCAATACAGTAGCATGAATGCTTTGAATGAGAGCGGCTGGCTTGCTTTATAAAACCCTGACCTGTGAGCATGCCTGGTTTCGACAGTGCGCTGGAGCCTGACCAAAGCGCACCCGCTGACCCTCATAGCCATGGCCGTGGACCCCGGGTGTTTCTTTGGCACTCGTCACACCGGGCCAGAAGGCCCGGGCTGAATGATGCCAGTGTGTGACGTCATTATGAGCTCGGCACCTTTTGGACTGCAGAACAGTGAATCCTGCTTGCATGGCACAGGAACTGGAAGACACATGGGAAACACTGGCTGCAGACCAGGCTGCTGGAGTCAGAGACATGAATTATAAACACAATCTGGATCATCTCTCAGGGACCCCTTACCAACAAAAAAAATACTATTGTTTTCTTTGGAATACATTTCGGTAACATTTATATGGAAACTTGTTTCCACCACAGAATCAAATATTTTAATAATAATTGCGACTTTATCTCACAATTGTGAGTTTACATTTCGTAATTCTGACTAATCTCGTAATTGTGAGATTGCAGTTCTGACTTTTTTCTCACAATTGTCTAAATATTGATTATTTCGAGGCCTTTTGTGTTTCAAATATGAAACAGTATGCTTTATAGCAGGGGTTCTCAACCCTGGTCCTCGAGGGCCACTGTCCTGCAGAGTTTAGCTCCAACCCTAATCAAACACACCTGAACCAGCTAATTAAGCACTTCAGGATTACAGGCAGGTGTGTTTGATTAGGGTTGGAGCTAAACTCTGCAGGACAGTGGCGCTCGAGGACCAGGGTTGAGTGCCTGCTTTATAGGGTTAATACCACAGTATATTAATATAATAATCAAGCTGCCCAATGATGATCTGACACCGATGGGAAAAAGAATCCCATTGACTTGCATTAAAAGAGGGACCTGAACCATATAAGTGGCTTTCGCATTGGAGACATGTTTTCATAGTTCCTATAACTGTTGGTGGAAGTACCCGCTTTTTGCTTTTTGGCGTGTTTGCACCACAGGAACTGGGAATGATTTTAGTTACACAAACACCTTTTGAGGGAACTAAATTAGCTCCTGCTTCAGAGTAGGGTCTAACCCAGCACAACAGAAACTACCAGTGATGTAAGTGTGTGCTGATTGGCCGATCGCATGCCATTTGAAACAGACGCCCGACATTTTAAAAAGCCCTGAACACACAAGCAGCATTTATATTTTTCTATAGAAAATGTCCAATATATATACATGTCCTTCTCAAAAAATTACCATATTGTGATAAAAGTTCATTATTTTCCATAATGTAATCATAAAATTAAACTTTCATATATTTTAGATTCATTGCACACCACCTGAAATATTTCAGGTCTTTTATTGTTTTAATACTGATGATTTTGGCATACAGCTCATGAAAACCCAAAATTCCTATCTCAAAAAATTAGCATATTTCATCCGACCAATGAAAGAAAAGTGTTTTTAATACAAAAAAAGTCAACCTTCAAATAATTATGTTCAGTTATGCACTCAATACTTGGTCGGGAATCCTTTTGCAGAAATGACTGCTTCAATGCGGCGTGGCATGGAGGCAATCAGCCTGTGGCACTGCTGAGGTGTTATGGAGGCCCAGGATGCTTCGATAGCGGCCTTAAGCTCATCCAGAGTGTTGGGTCTTGTGTCTCTCAACTTTCTCTTCACAATATCCCACAGATTCTCTATGGGGTTCAGGTCAGGAGAGTTGGCAGGCCAATTGAGCACAGTAATACCATGGTCAGTAAACCATTTACCAGTGGTTTTGGCACTGTGAGCAGGTGCCAGGTCGTGCTGAAAAACAAAATCTTCATCTCCATAAAGCTTTTCAGCAGATGGAAGCATGAAGTGCTCCAAAATCTCCTGATAGCTAGCTGCATTGACCCTGCCCTTGATAAAACACAGTGGACCAACACCAGCAGCTGACATGGCACCCCAGACCATCACTGACTGTGGGTACTTGACACTGGACTTCAGGCATTTTGGCATTTCCTTCTCCCCAGTCTTCCTCCAGACTCTGGCACCTTGATTTCCGAATGACATGCAAAATTTGAGCGACAGTCCAGTGCTGCTTCTCTGTAGCCCAGGTCAGGCGCTTCTGCCGCTGTTTCTGGTTCAAAAGTGGCTTGACCTGGGGAATGCGGCACCTGTAGCCCATTTCCTGCACACGCCTGTGCACGGTGGCTCTGGATGTTTCTACTCCAGACTCAGTCCACTGCTTCCGTAGGTCCCCCAAGGTCTGGAATCGGTCCTTCTCCACAATCTTCCTCAGGGTCCGGTCACCTCTTCTCGTTGTGCAGCGTTTTTTGCCACACTTTTTCCTTCCCACAGACTTCCCACTGAGGTGCCTTGATACAGCACTCTGGGAACAGCCTATTGGTTCAGAAATGTCTTTCTGTGTCTTACCCTCTCGCTTGAGGGTGTCAATGATGGCCTTCTGGACAGCAGTCAGGTCGGCAGTCTTACCCATGATTGCGGTTTTGAGTAATGAACCAGGCTGGGAGTTTTTAAAAGCCTCAGGAATCTTTTGCAGGTGTTTAGAGTTAATTAGTTGATTCAGATGATTAGGTTAATAGCGCGTTTAGAGAACCTTTTCATGATATGCTAATTATTTTATTCTGTATGCCAAAATCATCAGTATTAAAACAATAAAAGACCTGAAATATTTCAGTTGGTGTGCAATGAATCTAAAATATATGAAAGTTTAATTTTTATCATTACATTATGGAAAATAATGAACTTTTATCACAATATGCTAATTTTTTTAGAAGGACCTGTATATATTGAGTCTCCAAATTTTGCAGTGCTGCAATGTTATCATTAAAAAGAAAAGGAGAACTTCTTTTAGCCTCCAGAAATGCAGGTTTACCTCTGGTAGACTGCAAAATAATTGTTGTGTAATAGTCTTTCTCTCCAATGAACATCCAGAAACCTCCATTTCATCTGAAGTAGATTGGATGACCATTTTATTAGATTAATGGAAAGAGGTGAGGAGAGGAGCGAGGGATGAGAAGGGAGAGGGAGAAGGAAGAGAGAGAGTGTGTGTGTGTGTGTGTGTGTGTTAGGATGAAGTCATTTTCCATTTATAGAGTGCCGGCTGTTGCAGGATCTACAGTCAGAGAGAAAGATGTTCTTCGTTTCACTCCTCCGCCTTGTTGTTGTTTTCAACTTCCTTTCACTCTTCCCACTCTCTCTTTGCTTCCCCACTCTCTTTTCCTTTAGTCCTTGATTGTTGACTCATATTTTATTTTTAACATATTTTATAAAATATTGTCAACTCTTGTGTATGATATTGGAGTTATTTTAACATTTAACCGCATGTAATACTTGTAGCTACCTTAAGTTTTCTTTTTTTTTTACACACTTATAGTTTTCTAAATTGTTATTTTTGTCCCAAGCATACATACAGACCTATAGAATGGTGCATAAAACTAATTCATAAGGCAAAAAAAAGTAAATAATAAATTAATTCCATAGCGGATTTAGGGCTTAGGGTTTTCCATTTAAACACATTTCAAGGGTTCTGCCAGTAGTGAGCACTCGTGCAACGTAAGCAATGACGTACATCCGAGTGAATGAGACTGAGGGAAGGGCATCAAAAAATGTACTTAAATGCAGACCTTCCCCTCGTCCCAATGCCCATACTATCCGTCCTAAATGGATGTATCCATCCTAGTATGTTGAAAAGAGTATGTCAAAAGTCCCTGGATAGTCTACTTATTTCCAGTAGATTTTCGAAATGTTGATCCGTGCATGCTAAAAAGGCTAATATTGCCCACAACCCATTGCGCCTTGGAGGAGGATTCGGCTAAGAACTACAAACACGAGTAAAAAGTGTTAAGAAAACTACAAAACATGGCGGATGTGCGTGACAGACGGCAAGAGGTTTAGGTAAAAGGGTTTGAGTAACTAATAGTCAAAATTTAAGCTGGTAAATTATATATATTTAATATTTATTATTCAGATAAACGTGCTACTGCATTTCTCTCTGATACGCTAGGAAATGAAATGTGGAGGATTTTAACTGTGACAAGATGATTGACAGGCCAGTTTACAGGCGTGTAACTAAGCGACAGAGAGCAACCGTTAAAGAAACGATTTTATGACGTGATGGTATGTCCCAAAGCTTGTCCAGTCTTCTGCTACACACTCAAAAGTATGTAATGTTTCTTCACAAAAAGAGTACATACTTTTAGGTAGCGTTGTAGTACCCGAGATTGTTGCAAAAAAGTATGAGATCTGGATTTTTATATTATATGTAATATAAAGCAGGAGAGCTGTTTTCACAAATTCGAGCTTGACTGCAACATATTGCTTTTATACAAACATTCAGTGTATATATAATTATTATTTATTTTTTAAAACATTATTTATGGATTTATAATTTACCAATTCAGATGCATCTTCTGTACAACCTCTGCAGTACAAAGATGATTTTTGTTGTTAATAACTTCTTTTCACTGTTGACAGCTCTATGTAGTGTCTCATTCTAATTATATTTATTGATTAAAAATAAGTAATTTCAAAGTCCTGGTCTCAACCCCTCAAAATCTTGGTCTGATCTTGGTCTCAACCCATCAAAGTCTTGGTCTGGTCTTGGTCTCAACCCCTCAATGTCTTGGTCTCAACCCATCAAAGTCTTGGTCTGGTCTTGGTCTCAACCCCTCAGTGTTTGTCTTGTCTTGGTCTCAACCCCTCAAAGTCCTGGTCTGGTCTTGGTCTCAATCCCTCAATGTCTTGGTCTCAACCCATCAAAGTCCTGGTCTGGTCTTGGTCTCAATCCCTCAATGTCTTGGTCTGATCTTGGTCTCAACCCATCAAAGTCTTGGTCTGGTCTTGGTCTCAACCCCTCAGTCTTTGTCTTGTCTTGGTCTCAACCCCTCAAAGTCCTGGTCTGATCTTGGTCTCAATCCCTCAGTCTTTGTCTTGTCTTGGTCTCAACCCCTCAAAGTCCTGGTCTGATCTTGGTCTCAATCTCTCAATGTCTTGGTCTCAACCTCTCAAAATCTTGGTCTGATCTTGGTCTCAATCCCCCAATGTCTTGGTCTCAACCCCTTAAAATCTTGGTCTGATCTTGGTCTCAACCCCTCAGTCTTTGTCTTGTCTTGGTCTCAACCCCTCAAAGTCCTGGTCTGATCTTGGTCTCAATCCCTCAATGTCTTGGTCTCAACCCCTCAAAATCTTGGTCTGATCTTGGTCTCAATCCCTCAATGTCCTGGTCTGATCTTGGTCTCAACCCCTCAAAGTCTTGGTCTGATCTTGTTCTCAATCCCTCAATGTCTTGGTCTCAACCCCTCAGTGTCCTGGTCTGATCTTGGTCTCAACCCCTCAAAGTCTTGGTCTCAACCCCTCAAAATCTTGGTCTGATCTTGGTCTCAATCCCTCAATGTCCTGGTCTGATCTTGGTCTCAACCCCTCAAAGTCTTGGTCTGATCTTGGTCTCAATCCCTCAATGTCTTGGTCTCAACTCCTCAGTGTCCTGGTCTGATCTTGGTCTCAACCCCTCAGTGTCCTGGTCTGATCTTGGTCTCAACCCCTCAGTGTCCTGGTCTGATCTTGGTCTCAACCCCTCAGTGTCCTGGTCTGATCTTGGTCTCAACCCCTCAAAGTCTTGTTCTGTTCTTGGTCTCAAACCCTCAAAGTCTTGGTCTGGTCTTAGTCTCAACCCCTCAAAGTCTTGGTCTCAAATTAGGTGATCTCGACTACAACACTTCTTTTATGGTGTAGTGTAAGTAGGCGAATTAGGATGCAGCACTACTCAGATGATTTTGGACCCAGCTCTGGTATCAACCTTACATGTTACACAGAAATCTGTTTGCTAGTACTTTACACAATACTAATTGTTTCAAATCAGCTCTACAGAAGACAATACTCTCATTATTCAGCTCAATGTAGGTTCAATAACTGGGTTGATTTTGCAAAGATGGTTATATTATCCAGCTTTATTCAGTCTGAGTTTTGTTCCGACTGGTGCCGTTAAATCTATACTATTACTGAGTTTTCATTTTCTTTTAAACCCCTAAGCCATATAGAGTTTCTCATTTATTTAAGTTTGTGAAAATGTTTTTAAATCATCTGTCCAAATAGAACCCTGCTTCTCCCATTTACTCTGCCCTTCTGGCCTTCCCAAGCTGCTCATGTAGTGGTTGGGCCCCTGGTTTTATCTCCGAGCCCCGTCTCTGCTGGCCACGCTCCAGGTGAAAGCTAGAGATGGAGTGGGAAGTGGCTATCTGGGGGCCTGTTAGGGAAGAGGGAAAATCATCATGGGGGTTTGAGGTCTGGGACAAGACCAGAGAGAATGAGGGCTCAGAAACAAGAAAGAACTGAAACCAAAGACGGAAGGAGGGGAAAAAAATAAAGTCATTGGTGGATGAAGCCAGAGAATTAGAGCTCTCATCGCCTGGATGGTCCAAACTTGTTGACAAGACAGATGTTAGGGGTTGAGGGGTTAATTGGTTCCCATGTTTAAGCAGTATAGTGTGTAGTGTAATGTTTTAAAAGCATTCTTTGTTTGTAAAAGAAAGAAAAGCCTGACCTGTTTGTCATATTATAATTAGTCTTCCTATACAGTTGCAGGTATTTGTCAGTCTACAATTCTGTAGAGCTCTTAAAAACTTAAAATACAGAATAGTATTTGATAGTTTGTCATTTGCTGTTAGGAATGCATGGATGAAACCAGTTTAAAATGATTAAACTCAGAACATTGCTTCCTGGAGGGAGATTCATGGAAAACAGCTGCTTGTAGAAAGTAAATGGGATCGTGTAGCACTCCAATGAAACCCCGAGGCCTACTCTTTTTATTTTGATGAAGTGTTGATCTGGCCCCTTGATGGATTTGAAAACCTCAAACAGAGTGGCTATTTGACAGGAAAAGAGCTTAACCTTGTGGTACACGCATATATATCTTTGTGAGTTGTGCAGTTTAAGCCAGCCTAGATTTAGCTGACCATATGTGAAACATATTAAGTACTTCTTTCATTCCCGGGACAGGAACCCCTCCTTTCTATGGGGTTTCAGGTTTTTGCTCTTTTGGTTTTACTCAGGTTTTGTTTTAAAGATCATTTTGGTCATGTAAGCCAGTGATAATACACTAGAGGAACGTTTTTGACAAAGTTCAGCATGTTTCCGTAGCGTATCTTGTAAAGTTAAAGTTTGACAGACAAAGATTGAATGAAAATAGTCTTGGGGGACGTTTACATCTTTTTTTTTTTTCTTTCGTATGTGTTTTGGCCGTTCATTTACACAAAAAAACGCATTTTGGGGGCCTGAAAACGCAAACTTAAAAAAAAAAACGGGTTTCTAAGTGCAAGTTTTTGAAAACAATACTGTTATCATCTCTGTGCAAACTACAAAAACACTAATTTGTGAAAATGGTGACGGCTGGCGCATGTGTATTATGTGCCACAATGTCACATTGCCAACTACTGGCCTGGCATGAATAATACAGGATTTTTTAGTTGTTTTCTCAAATCTGTGAACAGGGGTCATTTTGACCTTCTTGTCTTCTGTAGGTGAAACTTTTCAAAAACACAACTGCACGATTCTGGATAAATTGAGAATCACAATTTTTTTGATGCACTGTGTATTCTGACACTTTTCTATCAGGACCAGCATTAACTTCTTGAGCAATTTGAGCTACAGCTCGTCTGTTTGATCGGACCACACTGGCCAGCCTTCGCTCCACACATGCATCAATGAGCCTTGGCCGCCCATGACCCTGTGGACGGTTCTCCACTGTTCCTTCCTTGGAGCACTTTTGATAGATCCTGACCACTGCAGTCCGGGAACACCCCACAAGAGCTGCAGTTTTGGAGATGCTCTGACCCAGTGGTCTAGCCATCACATATTGGCCCTTGTCAAACTCACTCAAATCCTTAAACTTGCCCATTTTTCCTGCTTCTAACACATCAACTTTGAGGACAAAATGTTCACTTGCTGCCTAACATATCCCACCCACTAACAGGTGCCGTGAATATATAAATAGGCCTACACATGCATACTATTATAGTAACGAACGCAACTTTCACGTGCAATTGACAGATAAATTGCATGCTCCTATTTCAGTGTTAAGTTGTGGATATTTTTTCAGCAAACCGTTTGCTTCATACGTTCAGTTTGACAGTATTAAAGATGGCAAATGTTACCATTCATCTTAACTGTGTAGCCTATATGTAACATGTAAGAAATGGTTATATAGCATTTTTAATTCAACAGCTCAGGTAACATTATTGGTATGGTCCATTTCAGGGGTGGCCAAAATTATGATTTCAAATTAGTCAGAGCTAGAAATGTATCTTCATATTTACAGGTAAAGCTTCATATTATGAGTAAGCTTCACACAGTAATTGAAAAAACGGTGAACCAACACTAAACTGACTTGAGCTGAATAATGAAGCTAATTTCAAACATTATCTGTATTGTATAAATCTCTATAGAAATAAAGGTGACTTGACTAATAAACCAAACCCAGTTTCTTCCCACTTCATCTTTTTTTGTTTTGTTTGTGTGGTTACCTCACAGAACCTGAGTGGCGGCCGTCACACACCTCGATACTCCTACGATCCATCCATCTTCGCTTTCCGCCCCCTGAGCAACGCTCCGCCCTGCAGCCCCCTGCTCCCTGCCGAGGAACCTCCGTGCGCTTGAGGAAAAGGACTGGAGACTTGCAGAGACAAAACATCACAAATTTGTGGACCAAAAAAATTCCCAACATAAAGACAATGTATGTTTGCATTGCCTTTTATTTTGCAGGATATTAGTGTGAACAAAGGCCTCGTGATAAGGCCTGTGGACAAAACAGGAAATGCGATCAGGGCCAGAATGTATGAGAGGAATGAGGAGACGCAACCTTTCGCCTTTAGCCGTCTCATCCTCTCTATCTCTCAGGAAACCCACTTAGAACTTATTATAATGACAAGGCCATGACCACTGCGCTATCTATAACCACAACCAAATGGTTTGGTTTCTCTGAGGTGTTTAACAGGAGTGTGCAGAGATTGGAAGATGACGTCTGATGATTGGGCCACATGGTTATATTGAGACCATTGGGTTGAAGGTAAAATGTAAGACTATTTAGGTTTAAGCAGCAAAATGTGATGAGAGACAATCAGTTTGATGCCAGAATGGGCCTTAATTAATAAAACCGGTTTTAATCAAATTAAGCTTTTCGCTCTATAACCAGGGTAAACCGGAAAACTAACAATCAGATATGACCGCACAGGCCAGATATTCCAAGCCATTGTTTAGCTTCAGATGTTACGCAAGTCTGACCATAACAATGTGTCAGTAATCACTGATTATCTGATGTCTATTCCAAAGTACTTAAATCTTAAGTGAAGAACAACACTATACTAGAGTCTTTCATATATTAAACATGCGCCTTAATATGTAGCATACTCAGAACTATGTACCTAAAATACCATCAATATCTAGTTTATGAATGTTTTGACACTGTTTGAACACACACCAGGGGTTAAATCATAGCCCTTACACACAGTTCTGTTCAGAATTAAATACTAGCGTACTGCATAATGGAAAGTACACACTGTATACTGTTTACTTTTTTAAATAGAATGTGAAACAGGATACATTATATTTGCAATAAACGTTTCGAAAGGTATGTTGTTTATTTTGGAAGGTTTGTTTGCATTAATTCATTTCTGAAATGAAAGGTCAAGTCAAACTAAGTGTACTGTGGGATTTACAGTAGTATTCTCCAGGAAATGTGCATACTGTATACTGCAGAAATAGTGTGTATGCTAGTATGCTATTCCGAACATAACCTATGTGTTCACAACATTCTGATGTGTAGAAAATGATCTTTAAGGGATAGTTCACCAAAAATGAAAATTCTGTCATTTACTATTGATATTTGAAGAATGTTGGGAACCAAACGGTTGAAGGACCCCATTGATTTTGTCCTACTACACTCTACTATACTGGGTAAAAAACAACCCAAGTTGGGTTGAAAATGGACTAACCCAGCAATTGGGTTGTTTTAACTGTGCAGTTGGGTTAAATGTTTGCTTCAGACAACCCAATCGCTGGGTTAAAAAAAACAATTACTGGGTTACTGGAATTACTGGGTCCATTTTCAACCTAACTTGGTGAAATAGTGTATGGATATCAATGGGTCCATCAACTGTTTTTTTACCCATAATCTTTGTTTGTGTTCAGCAGTAGATAGAAATTCATACAGGTTTGGGTGAATAAATGATGACAATGTTAATTTTTGGGTGAACTATCCCTTTGTATATGGACAACAGGAATCCTATCCATGCAGTGTATTTCAGAAACAATCCTGAGGATTTTGACTGTTGATGTAATGTACTTAGCAGCATACTTTAATACTTTTACTGAATGTAAACTGCAGTTGTAACCCGTGTAAGGGTCGATAAGCTAGGCCAACCGGATGGTGATCAATAAGGACAATTATTCATAGTTGTTGCATAAGTTTCACCTAGGTGTTACGTGTAACTCTGTGAAACAAATACAATATTTTTTCAATTATAGCTATATGGGCATATAGTACAGTACATGCTTGCAACGTGAAAAGTTGTCCTTTTCTGTCTCTATGCCTCAAATGAGGGAAATAAATGTTTCTTCCCAGTTTGTGTCTTGTTAATTCTCTTCAAATGCTTTTTTCTTATTGCAAAGTATGATTGGTGAAGCTCTTTTTTGGGGTATTTCCCCACCCTGTTCCCCCAGTGTTCCCTAGAGGAGTTGAAATAGTGGTTGCCATATCCATTAGCTTTTTGAGATTCTAGGATACCATAACACATCCCTTAAAGGGTCAGTTCACCCAAACATGAAAATTATCTCACCCTGAAGCCAGCCTAGATGTATATGACATTGTTCTTTTTTGAACTATTTGAGTTCTGATTCACTATGGTAAGCCTATTATAAGTGTTTATATTACAGACCTGTTGGATGGATTTCATTGGAAATTGCGTACATGCGTCCATGTGTCCCTCATCATATCCATAAATAGAGAAAATTTGCTCTGGTTACTTTGCTGCATGTCTGGTGTGGGAGTGACAGAGGTTAGTGTCACAACGAGTGAGAAAGGTTGACATGGAGCCACTAAATCTCAAACAGAGCTCGTAATAAAACAAGCATCAACATTGGCTTGGCTTTTCGGAGATGGGGAGAAATGAGGGATTTGAAATGTTGTAAAAGTGACGTAATGGTGTTTTTATTACTCGACAGGCGAGTAAGATAATTTATTGAATTGATAAATTGCCTTATGTAGCTCTCTAACAGTGTACAAATGGCTGTCCCATCAAATAGGGCCATATTAAAGCGTATAGTATTTTACACCATGTTACTTTTGTTCATAAAAAATGCTGACACTTAAATCAATTGTTTTGCCACTTTTGCACTTTTTCCAAAAAAGTAGTTAATTTGTTATGCATGTTTATTAAAACCAAGTTTTGTAACTACCAATTTTTCCGGACATCTGACATTGAATGAAATTTAGATTTGGACCTTTTAAACTATGAGAACTCCTGGTACAGGGGGTGATTTCGGACACATCCATGGAAATCCATTTTTGGAAGGTATTTTATTCTCGTTAATCTGAGTACTAAAAACATTATCTCTGCGTCCCTTACAACATTTCAAATCCCTCCGTTTTATAATGTCACAAATTTAAAAATTTCAAATTAGTTAAAACAACAACATAAAATATTGCACTTGCATGGTCGGATGACAGGATTTTTGGATTTTCATGGCTGTGTCCAAATGCGCCCCCTACCCTTAAATAGGGCCCTATTTGATGGGACAGCCATTTGTAGTGGTGTCTGAAACCATAGTGGACTTTATGAGTGCACTCATTCAATCCCATAATGCACCGCAATAACGAGTGTACAACCGATGTCTGCTCAATCAACGGCTATAATGCACTTTGAGAGTCATGCCGAAGCAATTCTCTGCATCTGACCAGATGATGACGTCGCAGCTTAATCATCCATCAATTTTCCAAACCACTGGTCCATTGTAGCTACAGTGTAATATCATACAGTTGATTATTAATTGATTATTTAAGGTTTATACATAAGTGTCCAAATTCACTCAGGCCTTCAAGTGTAATATATTAGTAATGTAGGGAATAGTGAATGAGGGTATAGGGGGCGATTTCAAACACAGCTCAGGTCGAACCATATTCATCTACAGAGTCATACAGAGCCGAAGCTCTAACAATAAGGTATTTGTGTAGTTTGTGTTATTTTTGCTGTTTGTCAGGCGCCAAGCGAGTCAGTCAACATTGCAGGTTCCATATCCACCCTAAAGAGTATTCTCATTTCAGCGTGGGCTGATTCCACAGGCCTATCTGTGCCAGATCCCAAATAGAGCAATGAGCTGTGTGTTTGTGTACAGGGAAGCAGAGAGTGACGTCAGCGCTCGGCTATGATGAGGGGCTGAAGGAAGTATGCCAGGAATGAAGACATCAAGATGGGTGTGTGCAGCCTGATTCGAAGATACTCTAGAATAATACAGTTCAATCTGATGGCTATCAAATGCAGTTTCCTGTAGGATAGGCAGTGTGTACACACTCGGTTTACAATTTGGAATGGGATCTGTTGATTGAGAATTTGTAAAACCTTGTGCAAACTGATCTAAAGCAGTTGTGTTGCAAAATAGGAGTCAAAATGAAATACTGTATGGCACTATCATGATTTGAAGGTCTATGTTGCGAGGAATTGCACAGATAAACATTAAAATATAGCTACACTATTTAAACATCCTTAAATATGGTGTGATACAATTGCATATAATATTGTCTGCCCATAAAGCGATATACATTATATTGCCAAAAGTTTTGGGATGCCTGCCTTTACATGCACATGAACTTTAATGATATCCCTTTCTTAATCCGTAGGTTTTAATATGGAGTCGGCCCATCAGCTATAACAGCTTCAACTCTTCTGGGAAGGCTTTCCACAAGGTTTAGAAGTGTGTTTATGGGAATTTTTGACCATTCTGCTAGAAGCGCATTTGTGAGGTCAGGCACTGATGTTGGACGAGAAGGCCTGGCTCTCTGTCTCCGCTCTAATTCATCCCAAAGGTGTTCTATTGGGTTGAGGTCCGGACTCTGTGCAGGCCAGTCAAGTTCCTCCACACCAAACTCACTCATCCATGTCTTTATGGACCGACGCTTTGTGCACAGTCATGTTGGAACAGGAAGGGGCCATCCCCAAACTTTTCCAAACAAAGTTGGGAGCATGAAATTGTCCAAAATGTCTTGGTATGCTGAAGCATTAAGAGTTCCTTTCACTGGAACTAAGGGGCCAAGCCCAACCCCTGAAAAACAACCCCACACCATAATCCTCTCTCCACCAAACTTCACACTTGGCACAATGCAGTCAGGCAAGTACCGTTCTCCTGGCAACCACCAAACCCAGACTCGTCCATCGGATTTCAAGATAGAGAAGTGTGATTGGTCACTCCAGAGAACACGTCTCCTCTGCTCCAGTGGTGGCGTGCTTTACACCACTGCATCCCACACTTTGCATTGCACTTGGTGATGTAAGGCTTGGATGAGCTGCTCGCCCATGGAAACCCATGAAGCTCTCTACGCACTGTTCTTGAGCTAATCTGAAGACCACATGAAGTTTGGAGATCTGTAGCTCTTGACTCAGCAGAAAGTTGGTGACTTCTGCGCACTGTAACCCTCAGCATGCACTGACCCCGCTCTGTGATTTTACGTGGCCTATCACTCTGTGTCTGAGTTGCTGTTGTTCCCAATCGCTTCCACTTTGTTATAACATCACTAACAGTTGAGCGTGGAATATTTAGTAGTGAGGAAGTGTCATGAACGGACTATCACGGTACCACGTTGAATTCACTGAGCTCCTGAGAGCGACCCATTCTTTCACAAATGTGTGTAGAAGCGTCTGCATGCCTAGTGCTTGATTTATACACCTGTGGTCATGGAAGTGATTGAACACCTGAACTCAATGATTTGGATACTTTTGGCAATATAGTGTATGTTGTAAACAGCAAGGCCTAAGGAAATGTATTATTTTATATTTTGTTTGCACATGCAATCTTTCAACTCACGTTTAATGACCAAGCTGGTTTAACCTGCTAAATTTTGTATGATGTGTGCACAAGCTTATGTCACGTGACTATCCACACAGCACTGTTAACATGGTGCAAATCCACCTACACCAATTACATTGATAACTGGTCGTTCATCTGGTTGAAAATGTTTTAATTTCTCAAATTGCACATTTTTGTACAGAAGTGCTTTAACAAACATTATATTTCTGCTCTACACCCTCCAGAATGTAGAGTCAAAAGTTATTTATTTTATCGAAGTGTCTATTTATACCAAGTGCAAATAGCCCATCTTGTTGGCAAAGGCTAATTACATCAACTCCGCCCACAATTGTCTGATTGAGCCGGACAAAGTTATAAAATAAACCATTAATAACAGCAACAGTGCTGTAGAGATTCTGCGACTGACCCGAGTTTGAATCAGCCTTTTTCCAAACTCATTCTTTTCCCTTTTCTCATCGCATATCAGCTCAGAGAGATATTTTTTTAATAACAATTAAGAAAATATGCAAAAGTGGAAATAAATAGCCTAACATGCATTTCCTAGCGGGACTAAAGTAATTTCCCAATCAAGCAGCATCTGTTTAAGATTTTAATAAATATATAAACTGTCTATAACAGAAGTAATAGATCATATACACTGAATATATTATTATTACATAGTGTTATACTAATATAACAATACACAGAGGTGCAAACAGTATCTGCCAATATTTGTACTACATATAAATAGTAGTATTTCCACTTAAAGAAAAAAGATTTGCTACTTCATGAATTGTAAATCGAATTCAGAGGTGAAAACCATACTCAAGTAAAAATACATATACTTTACTGCAAAAATTACAATTTACTAGTCACCAACTCCAATATGACTTGAGTAAAACTTAAAGCATGCCACTAAGGCCTGGTTTCACAGACAGGGCTCAGATTAAGCCAGGATTAGGCCTTAGTTCAATTAGGACACTTAAGTTGCTTTTATAAACATGCCTATAGTTTTGCTTTTCAAAAACTATACCGGTGTGAATCTTGAGACAAAACAAAGGCACTGACATATTTTATGAGATATGTCAGTGCAAGTTGGTTTTAGTTAAAACAGCTCAAACATGCACTTAAACCTTGTCTGTGAAACCAGGGGTTATATGATTTCAACAGTACTTAAGTATTTTACTCATACTGAATATATGATTAAAGGCATTTAGCCCATAGCCGACTCTTTTGTAGCAGAAATAAACTGCTGCAGAAAAATGTAGGTGCCATGCAAAATGTAACAAGTAATTGCATTACTCTTAACAAATGTATTGGAGTATACATATGCTAATTACATTTACTCAAATACTTTACACCAATGATTGCACAGTGCAAATAGCTGCTGTCTACTTTATTTTATTATGGCAAGCATAACTTTTAACAACACTTTAAATGATCAATAATGTAGTAAAAATGTGATAACAGTTGAAAGTATATTTTGGTGGGTTTGGTGCGTGATAATTTTTCCATTGAATGTAACCAGAGACATGCCTGGACATGCCTTGAAATAATTATCAGAAACCTTTCGACTATCTAAAAAAAAAAAGTTGAGAGTCATATTTGATACATCATGCTTTTATAGTGATATAATAAGAATATGGAGCTCACACTCGAGGAGAGGAAGAAAAAAAAAGATTTTATTTAGAGGCCCAAAATTATCAAATATATGGCGCAGTTGCTGAAATGTATATGGGCAAAAAGATGTATTTCATTTACCTTGTGATGTAAATCAATGAGATCTTATAGACAACTTAGATAAAATGCACAAATAATCAAAAGATGGATCATCTTTGATACTCAAATTTGAACATGATTTTTCATAAATAATCAAGTAAACCTACATTGCTTTCATCCATTAAATGTTCATCTTAAAATATTACTAACAATCAGGGCTTGACATTAACACCTGCCTAGATGCCAAATGCGTGTGTATTACAGCAGTGACGTGTAACGCAGTCACTCCCACTAGCCACTTTGACGGGTTGAATTGTATGTATGTATGTATGTATATATGTATGTATATATGTATATATATATATATATAATATACATTTTTCAATTGTATGGATAGATGTTGTTGCCGTTACAGGGCTTGAATTTCTGCGTGTGATTGTGCATCATTTTACTTATTCTCAAAGTGTGCACACATCTCAGCACTAAATTAAATTATTTTTTGCCTGCTTAATGCTCTTAAACAGTCAAATACACACAAAATAATGTCAAAATGCTTTTCTTGAAGCATATTCACGTAAACACAGTGAGTTCTGTTTTAAAGGAACACTCCACCGTTTTTAGAAATAGGGATTATTCAACTTCTTTCCTACATTTAGATATGTGGGCAAATGCATTTTTGTCTCAGTGCATGCATTGTTTTAGTTTGGCAGGGTTGCCGCAAGCTTAGCTTAGCATAATGAATGGAATCCTATGTTGCCAGCTAGCATGTCCCGAGTAAAAGTGATCAAAAAAAAAAAAAACACCTAATGACTTCTTGTGGCCTGCATATTCACAACGAATACAAGCTTTGTATTGTCTAAGCTTAGCTAGCGGAGACCCTGCCAAACTAAAACAATGCATGCACTGAGACAAAAATGCATTTGCCCACATATCTAAATGTAGGAAAGATGTTGAATAAGCCCTATTTCTAAAAACGGTGGAGTGTTCCTTTAAGTGAACGTAAACAGTTGAGAAAGAAAACGTGTAACAGTAAAATGGATCAGTGCATCAGATCTTAAAGTGACAGCAGCTTAATATACCTGATGCTAAATTATGAGATAATATAAAAAAATATCTATATGGCAGTTTTCCCCATGGTATCAATGTCATAATTGTGGCTAGTAAAACCACTAGCAATAGTAGCCGCATTTCCATTACCCTTCAAATTGCGCAATTTGAAAATACGCCCAATGGAAACACATCAATTCCAATGTCAATTGGTTTTTCAGGCAATTCGAAAACGGAACATGTCGCAAAACTGCAATAGAAACATTTTTTTTCCAAATTTACAGATCACCTGGTGCAAGTAAAAGTTGATAATTCTTTAAAGATGACGTGGTATGTTTGGACAGAAGATGAGGGAGTTATTTATTAAAAGACAAAATCATTTACAGGAATACTGGATGCTAAACAAAGAAATGCCACAATTTATCAAGACCTTGAAGCTAACACTTTATGTACCAGCCGCTCCCTTCGATAAAAAATGATGTCTAGTGCGGTGGCTGGGATAAATGTAAACCTACCAACATCTGTTGCCATTATTTTTGGAAGGACTTATCGCAAGAGGAAAGAAATTCTGTTTAAGTTGCATAACATCGGTTAATGGACAAGGTGTCATTTCGCAATTGTCTTTAAACGACATTTAGAAAGTACCGCAAACGTTTTGCGCAAATCTGTAATGGAAACGTGGCTAGTGAGTGACAAGATTTCACAGTACCACGCGTTTACAATCATACTAAAAGGGCTTTTACTTGTTAAAAAAGTATAAACTATCAATTGAACAGAAGGCATGCAGCAGATTGTGTACAACAGGTCATTCAGCAAAGTTGATCGTGATGATCATCAAGAGGCCTTGAGATGATGGAAGGGTTAAAGGGTTACCCCAAACACTCAACACAAGCCCCATGTTGACAAGACACGGGAAATTTGTTTATTTTACAAAAAGATACGTAACAAAATACACATTTTATATGCGACTAATCATGCTCTCAAACAATGAAGAATTCAAGAGCATTAAAAGAGTTGGATAAACAGGAAAAGACCAGTGCGTAGTAGCGAATGTGGGGGGCCTAATCCTTCCCTCGCACATCACCAACACTGAGTCACTCTTCATTAACATCAAGAGAACGAATACACACACAAATAATGTACACACACACACACACACACACACACACACACACACACACACACACACACACACACACACACACACACACACACACACACACACACACACACACACACACACACACACACACACACACACACACACACACACACACACACACACACACACACACACACACACACACACACACACACACACACACACACACACACACACACACACGCACACACACACACACAGCTTGCACTCAGTCCTAGAATGCCAAGCAAGCGTCCAGATGGCTGGTAAAGCCGCCTCTCTCTGAGGAGGTATCGTTAGCAGTCAACAGAACCGCATCCAACAGGAGCGCTCGCCATACGGAGCGTGGCCACTCAGCCAAACCGAGAAGGGAGTCCGGCGCTGCTCAGAGAATGACACAGAACAACGGACTGAGCGCTCACCGAGCCCACTTAGGCTGTTAAAATGATCCCAGAACAGCAAGATGTGGGTAGAGATTTGTCAATAACAGCAGCGCTTAAACAGAAGCGGACTGGCATGACACTGGCATGATGAAGCAAATGTCAAAGACAATATATTCCAATTGGTTAAGCAGAAGAAAAAAAAACTTGTTTTTGTAGACCACTAAAATTGTTGCGCTAGCATGGAGAAGAACCAGACAGCAAGTGCCTAAGAAAACAGCGGTCTCCACTTCAAAACTATCCATGGCAACTTGGTCCCAGACCAGGTGTGGAAAACGATTGCATTTTAATGAAAATTGGGCGAAGGGAAAATCAGTCACAGGTACAAGCTGTTTTCCATTACCAAGTGCAAGAAACATCTCAAAACGTTCCGTGTTTGTTGGGGGAAAATGACAGAGAGAAAATGATCTATCTGTGCTCTCCCAAAGGCTAAGATGAACGCTTGGGCCGATTCCATTTTAGTGAGGAAGCCTTCCTTCACTCTCTGTATTTAGTATCCGTACTTATCGTTCAGATGTGTCCGACCGTCGCCAGTCTGATCTGTTCAAAACACACAGAGGATACAATCATGTCTTTGTTTCACCCGCTTACAAAATGTCCGGTTAAAGACATGAAATAGCATTTGCAATGCGTTTAAAGCAAACTAATGTAGGATAGGACTTTATTTGGTAATAAACACACTACAATAAAAAGGTTCATTTATTTAAATTAAATATTTTTAAGATTATCAAAGATTAATAAATACTGTAACAATGTATTGCTTGTTGTTAGTTAATGCATAAACTAACAAACCTTATTGTAAAGTGTTACCCTTTATTTTTATCCATGGACATTTATTAAGAATGTAAATTGGAGAAATATAAGTTTTATATTTTTTATATAAATAGAAAATTTCAATACAATTCTAATATTCTTCAGTCTGTCAACAAGAAATTATATATATATTTATTATAATAAAGTTTAAACAACAGCAATCATTGTATGTGTCTTTGATGAAAAAAAGCTGGTTCTGGCACAAACTAGAAATTACTTTTTTATGAAATAAAAAGGACTTTATCTTGTAATAACCCTCTGACTTAATTCTTGTAGTAAATTCTCTGGCCTGGTATTAATGCGTTTTCCCATAATGCAACTTCTCTAATCCTCTGAAATGTCAGAACTGTGTTTGAAATGTCCTAAGATCAAAAAAAGCTAATAATCACTGAAAATAATGTTTATTATTCAGCGAGGGCCTGTGAATTGAGATTAAAGGGTGAAGTGCTAAGAATGCTTGATTTCTGACAGCACATAGAAATAAGAAGCTATGTAGAGTTTTACTTAACAGTACAGGTGGGACTCATAATATCACAGCCTACAGGGATAAAGAAGCGTAGCTTTACCTGATGGAGGAACCCAGACGCAGTAGTCAGGGTCGTCCTCTGGGTACTTCTTGGACATGGTCACGGGAGGCTAGAAATATGGGTGGAAATATATTAATATCAGGACACAACAAAACCAACGACTAGGACCTCACTAGCTGTGTTTCCATGTGAATTTAACATATGCACAAAACTGGAATATTACATAAAACATCTGTGAATAAAGCAGCGTTTCCATCCCATGTGTTCAAGAGAACAAAATCGTCACTTCCTGGAAAATTGTCACGAAATATCAGATATAAATGAAAATGGAAGTTTCTGCAATTGGGGAAGAAACTCTTTTTTCCTCCATCATAAATGACTTGCGTCTCAGATGTGCAGCCAAAACAATCTCTCTTCCATTCATTTCCTATTATCACTGTAAAGCTGCCTTTAAACATTCTGTATTGTAAAGAGTGCGATATAAATGAAGGTGACGTGACTTGAGCGCGCAGACGAAACACAATAAACGCTGTCATGTTCTCTTGCGTTCGGATGCTGGTGTTTGTGAACGCGACCATGTGAGACTCTTCTGGGAGAGAATTACACCAAATCATTCTGATGACAGACTTCGGCTCAGGCATTTCAGAATGATCAAACCAACATTTGAGATGCTGTGATGCGATTGGTCCGCTGGTTAGCCCAGTTATCCAATCACACATCACGTGAGGTTTTAGTTGCACATTGAGGGATTTAATCTTTATTTAAATGTGTTGTAATTGTAGTTTAGGTGCATGTCTTCTTATCAGATAAAAGATGTGTAAACCTCAACTGTTTTTTTACTGCAATATATATTTAAAAACATAATTTATTCCTGTGATCAAAGATGAATTTTCAGCATCATTACTCCAGTCTTCAGTGTCACTTAGGGCCCTATTTTAACAACCGGAGCACATGGTCTGAACTGCACAAGCGCAGGTGCACTTTGGCCGTCTCCGAACCCACTTTTAAATAACACAAAAACACCGCGCTATTGACTTTAGAGCAGGTTTTTGTTGGTCAATGGTGCAGTCGTTTTCAGTTCCTCACAATAGCAACACGTCAGCAATGCTCCTGAACACACCTGGTTTTCAGACCAGCACGCCCATGGGTGAACAGATGAGCACGAGTGCATTTGCTATTTAAACAAGGCGCTGCTGGACATGAAAATCATAACTGTATCGAGCTGAAACTAGCAAAAAACACTTGCGTTGCACCTGGCGTCTTATTGCGCCGGGTGTATGGTAGAGCCCATAATCTTTTAGAAATCATTCTAATAAGCTGATTTGCTGCTCAATAAACATTTCTTGTTTTAATCTAAACAATGATACACTTCTTTTTTCAGGATTCTTCAATGAATATAAAGTTCAAAAGCTGTTTGCATAGTGACCACATAATTAGTCATAATGTTTTACTTGAAGAGTGTTCTTTATTGAAATAAATGCCACTTAGTTTGATATGTTGGGGCCACTGTAGGTCCAAACCTTAAATGGTTTATTTAACACTAGGTGAATGATCTTTGGATACATATCTCATTTACATAAACACTTACCTTGCTCGGGCCAATAACTTTCTTCTTTGCACTTGTCTTTGGACTCTGGACACTTGAGACACCATTGTCTACTCCTTCTGTTGGGATATGAATCATAATTAAAAACATCATGGAAATTGTCAGACAATATCCATTTAAAGGTGAAGTTAGAAGCACCAAATGTAACTGCAATCAATGGACCAGTAGAAGAAACGTCACATTTATGCCACAGCATATGTGATTTTACCTTTTTGAGCAGAGTCACTCTTGCTTTTTTGAAGAAGGGATGACTTGTTTTTCTCTTTTTCATGAGATGTAACTATCTTAGCAGGCTGGTCCTTATGGTCTTCGTTCTCTAGACACACACATAGAAATGATTCAGTAAATATCTATTAGCTATAGATTACAGGCTAATTTAGATTTTGTCCAGTGTGGTAGTTGAGTTAGATTCTGTGAACAAATCTAAGGGGGTGTCTCAATCAGATCCCTGGTTCAGTAGTCAGGGCGCTGATCAGGACATAAGTTAATGGGCTGATCCCTGATCAGTGCCCTGAGTCCTGACTACTGAACCAGGGATCTGATTGAGACGCACCCTTAGATTCTGTGGACAACAAATAACACATTTGTTAAGCAGCACAACACTGCCTACTTGTGGTGGGAAATAGAACACATTTCTAAGTGCCCATGTTAATGGGTGGTCAAGGTCTAACCGTTAGGGTGGTGTGTCAGTGTTTCGGCGCTGTCTGCACTGGAGCGCTCCGAGCTGTCCGTCTCTGCATGAATAACCTCCATATCACCATCTGTAACACCAGCTTTAGTCGTTTTGTTTGTTTCTTCCTCCTCCTCCTCCTCCTCTTCTTCTTCTTCTTTCTCACCACCAGGAGGCATTCCCTTCATATTGAAGAGCTCAGGAGGCAGATTGGCTCGCTTTTGGGGTAACGCCTGCTCATTTAGGAGAGAGAGAGAGAGAGAGAGAGAGAGAGAGAGAGAGAGAGAGAGAGAGAGAGAGAGAGAGAGAGAGAGAGAGAGAGAGAGAGAGAGAGAGAGAGAGAGAGAGAGAGAGAGAGAGAGTCATTTCTAACTCATTTCAATCTTTGAAGGTAATGTTGTTTTTATATCAATCTGGAAAGACTCACTCCTATTGTTCCAGTCTTCAGTTTGAATTTATTTCCTCCTTTCATGGCTCCAAACAAAGGTAGAGACAACTTCTTAGGTTTCTCAGAGTCCGTGGACTGACTACTGGATCTGTTTAAAATAAAATAAAATACACATACTCAAACTAATCAGTCAAAGTGAACAATAATACTGCCCTTTGAAATGCATTTTATGTATTTTTTCTTTGTTGCCTGTTTCAGTTTTCCTGGATTCTTTTGTTTTATGATTGAATACAAACAAAAACAGTGGTAATCACATAAATGAATAAACTTTAACTTACTTTAATTACCACACATAGTTACTATTTACTGTAGGGTTAGGGTATTAGGATTTAAATTAATAATAATAATTTGGAAAATAATATTAAAAATCACACACTATGAAATCAGTTTTATTTTTTAATATTATATGTTTTATAAACATATATTTAATAATATATGTTTTAATATTTCCTCAAATCACGGTTTAGTTATGCAATTCAAATTGTTATGTTTCAATGATTTATGGCTTAATTAAAAGATGTCTAATCAATAAAAATTAACAATTATACTTCTGTGTTGTCTGTTTAAATCGTTCTGAAACTAAAATCACAAAAATTAATAAACTTTAACAATTCAGTTCAATAAAATAAAATTCTATAAGGTTTACTGTTTAAAATAAAACATGGACAAACTATAATGTCATATTTCTTAATGTTTTGATATCAATAACTTTATCATTAATATTATAACTTTGAGAAGTACATTCTGCTGTACTATAGTATTATATTTCTTACAAAATTTTCATAAAGTTAAAACAAACTGACTGATCTAAACTTTTAGAAAAGGATGCACCATCTGAATATATTCTCAAAGAACAAAATGCAATCTTTTTTTAACCACAAACTAATTTCCCAACAGATTTATGCTTAAAAAAAAAAAGAAATCTGAATTTCAAACTGCACATTCAAATCATGCAGCGCAGGAGAGACGTGCACGAGAGACAAAGGAGTTCATTAGAACTGGCATTTTTTGAACATTATCAACTGTGCATGTTTTTAAACCTTTAGTAAATCAATCATAAAAAAATGAAATGCACTATATTCAAATGTCCAGCGGATCTGGAGGGAACACTGCGCTCACCCGCCGGGCTGTAATGAGGGCAGCTGGGTAGGTTTAGCCAGCTCTGCTAGCTTGCGCAGTCTCTGACCTTCCTTCTTCAACTCAGCTACATGCAAATGCAGCTTCTTTCTCTCCACCCCATCCAGAGCCACCTCGCTCCGCACCGCGCTCATGAAAGCATCCAGAGGATCCTCTGTGGACGAACTGGAGCCTCCTGAGGGAGGACAACAAACAGGAAGTGCAACCTTATGCATGATGAAATATGGAGAAAAATACGGATAAGGACGCAGACTTTCACCACCTCACCTTTCCCAGTAGAACTGAGCCTTTTCTCAGTGTCAGCCAGCTCTTTTTCAACCTTGGCCAGTTTGGCTAGCTAAGAAAGAGTGCATATTACATCAATACCAGGTACAGGACACACAGGGCATGGGTAATCACAAAGGAAACATGATGCATGTTCCTTACCAGTGATTCATACGTATCCGGACGCTCCTGGATCTTTCCGGCCTTCTTCATGCGCTCCTTCCTCTTCTTCTCCACCGCACCGGTCCGGTCAAGGAATGTGTCATCATCACTGTCATAAAAATCTTCATCTTCCCAGTTCTTCTTCTTGCGTTTGCGGGACACTGCAAAGAGACAAAAACAGAATGCTTGTGAGTGAGTTAACATGAGGTAAAAAAAATATTATTATATTATGCCTGTCAGGATTATTACAAGTTCTTAGACAATTATCTAGTAGAAACACAGGCCGAGAGGTCATTTACATGCAATCTGCTAGTGTCGCCTGGATTTAGCCCCACCCACAACATTTGAGGTCGGGAAGTTGGGTCTGGACTTGATCCGTTGTGGAATAACTATGCTCGAACCAGAGCTGTTCGGACCAATCAAATTGTCTTGGTGGGCTTTATACGATGATGGACAGATAACGCAACAAAAGCATTCACGTCACCAAAGAGCGCTTGGGTTGAATTCGTTCTGATCCTAAACGGAGAACTTGTTCGTATATGCATTCACCTTTACTATTTCTCTCAAAAATGATAATCGTGTTGGTGAATACTCTGTGCATCCTTAAATTCTTTTTACAACACCGACAAAGATCGTTTACTCATCTTCTTCTACTTCTTCCAGTCTGCGTGCAGTTGAGTTCTGTTGACATTACGCGTCGCTCCGTTGCTCTGATTGGTTGTAGGTCTATCCAATTGAGGTCTTTCCTGGTTCGGTTGAAACACGCCCCATAATCACAGCCCAATGGAGCGGTATCAGACTCATATTCAGACTAGAATTTAGTATGAAATAGTAATTATAGTGTTGTCACTATACTGAAATTTTTAATTTCGATATGATACTCTGAAAAATATTAATATTCGATACCACAGAGAAAAACCGGCATTTTTAAAATTCTCATTTTTTGTGCAGCCATTGAAAGTCTAGGCAATCAATATTTTCAAGCTTCAAAAAGTATTTAATTAATCAAGTTAAAAAAAATTAAAGTCTTTAAACATTTTAAGTCGGTTTAATTCTTCTGAATAGACATCACTTTATGATCACTTTATATGATGAACAGATTTGAATTCAGACTTTAATTTTGTTACAGTACCTTAAATAAGGAGCTTGATTTTATACTTTGAATTGAATGTACCAAAAAAGTAAACAGTCAGTAAAGTAATCAAATGTAAATCATTTATTTGCCAATTAAAATGACAAGTTATTTAGTCAAGTGCAGTGGTGCTTTCACTTCATCTTTTGTTGTTTGACTAACATTAATGACACAGACAGAAACAGGAATATTAGGCTGCAGTCACTATGCATAGATCTAAACTGATAGACATGCGTTTTATTTCTCAACAGTTTACGTTCACTAAAGACTGAAAACTAAAAACTGACAGTTTTGTGTGTATTTGACCATTTAAGCGCAATATAACTCAATTTGGTACTCACAAGCTGTTTGAGAGGCGGCTTTATGTGCACGTTCACACCCAGAGTTCAATCTCCGTGCTGAAATTCAGGCTCTATAAGACCAACACTATTCATCCCGAGCGAATGAGGCATGAGTGAGGCAGGTGTGTGTCAACTCTCTGTCATGAATGACTTGACCTAGGATCAGGTGGTCTTGACTACAACACTATCGCATGGCACAACTGACAGAGCTCCATGAGTCTGAGCCGTGTCATGAATCTGTGTGTTTTCAGTATGACTGCTTGTCGTCTGCCTACCTGCCTCCTGTCTCAGAAGACCGCGGGCCTCCAGGATGCGGCAGGACTCTAAGCAGCATTGGACAGCTGCATCTTTCTTTTTCCCTGTGTGGGTCACCTCAGCCACCAGCTGTCTGCCCATAGCATCATCCACCGGCAGCCTAAAAGACAGAAATAACTTCCATATAAATGTCACCAAAAATCACCAGTATTATTTATGAACAAGTGGACAACAACTGTTTAGCCACTGAACACTGAGCTGGTGTTAAATTGCTATACAACCAAAAAAGGTGCCAATGTGCTTTGGCTGCAAATAGAGATGAAGTGATTACTTAATTCTGCAGAGCCAAGTGCCATGGCCTTTCTCTTCATATTCAAACTCCAGTTCTTCTCCTGAAATGGAAATAAACAGTTAAAAAACATGTATGTGACTTCAAGGATGTGTGTGTGGTAGAGAAATTTCACGATTTCATCATTCAGTATCTAAAGGCCATAGTATACTTCACTTTTTGCGTGTACTGAGCGTGCACAGTCAGATTTTTGTAACAGGTTGCACGTGTGCAGTATTTACACGGGTTGTAACTCGTGGTGAGTGATTGCTCAAAACTGCGGATACGTCGATCGCCTGTGTACGAGTCAAAAGAAGTATACTTTGCAAGACTGTGCGCATTACGCTCGTGTATGCATAAAAAAAACGTTCGGTAGTATACGTTCGGCTTAAGGGTACGTTTACACGACAACAATGTACTTAAAAACTTTTTTGTAGTGTACACAGAGACGATAACAGTATCGTTTTCAAAAACTTTCAAAAGGTTCAGGGCCCCAAACCATGGTATCCGTGTAAATGAACGGCCAAAACTCTAAATAGTTCTGTTTTTAGTTAGAAAACGATGTGTAAACGTCCCCTTTAGTCTGACTTTTATATTGATATAGTGTTTAATGTAAAATTTGATTTTTTATGGGAAGCGAAAGGAGAATTTCCACATTAGTGGACCATAAAATCTTATCCATCCATCCTTATCTATCATCCATCCAGCCATCCATCCATCCTTATCTATCATCATCCATCCACCCATCCTTATCTATCATCCAGCAATCCACCCATTCAACCACCCATCCATACATCCATCCAACCAACCACCCATCCATACATCTATCCATCCAACCACCCATCCTTATCTATCATCCACCCATCCATCCAACCACCCATCTATCCACCCACCCATCCTTATCTATCATTGATCCATCCATCCATCCATCTATCCATCCATATCTATCATCCATCCACCCATCCATCCTTATCTATCATCCATCCATCCATCCATCCATATCTATCATCCATCCATCCACCCATCCATCATCCATCTATCCACCCATCCTTATCAATCATCCATCCATCCATCCATATCTATCATCCATCCATCCATATCTATCATCCATCCATCCATCCATCCATCCATCCACCCATCCATCCATCCATCCATCCATCCATCCATTCATCCATCCATCCATCCATCCACCATCCATCCTTCGGTTATTATTCACCTTCTCTATCATAGAAGCCCTGTAAGGCTTTTTTAGGATCTTTTAAGTATGCTGCTTCCTGATCCTCCTGGAATTCTGTGGCAAATGGATTCTCCTCATTCTCATCCTCTTCTGGCGCTGCCTCTTCATCTTAAAAAATAACAAAGACAAAGTGTCAATCCACTAAAAACAGGCAGGCAGTACTAATGGACCGATGATCATCTGTTCTCTTTGTTACCCATTCCCCAAGAGCAGCCAGTATCATCTGAGGAGCTCCTTGTAGCACTGGATTCCTTCTCCTCTTTCTCCTCCTCATCCTCATCTGAGCCATCACCCATCATCCTCTTCTCCAGCGCTTCTTTCTGTTTTCTAGCACGTTCTCGGAGCTCTGTCACCGTCAGTTCAGATTCTGCTTCTTCGTCAAACTCTGGACCCTGGGGAGAGACATGGTCTGGTATAATTAATGTTCACGTTCAAGCAATATGAGCATGAGATAGACCTAATCACGAACTCTATGAATCATAAAAATGGCAAAATATATTGGTTACATGTTATTTAGATAACTAAAAATAAAGCAATATAATAATTATCGGGTTAGTTAATGTATTTTAAATTAAAAATGTAATTTTAGAACATCAACTGCTGGACTACAGCTAAAGAAAGCCATGTATTATAGACAAGAAAGATGTCAATACCATGGTAAATGAATCTGGTAATTATGCAGTATCATTATGTTTATCAAAATTGACCAACAACAGACAAATATCTATGCTGTCTTTTAAACCGTGTAAGAAGCTTTTACAATCTTTTTCATTTTTCTAAATTCTCTGACATCAGTGGTGGCTTATGCGTTATATTGTAGTAACTGTGACAATCTTTGCAGTCGGTAAATAGTCAGTTTCTGTATTCGTCTGTGAATGAAAATGAATTTGACCTGAATTAATAATATAATATTTAACATTGTAATTGTAATATTAGTAATATTGTTTTTTTACCGTAGGATTCTTCAGAACAAATATAGGGTCATTTTGTACCAACTCAACCAGAGGTCACTGGTCACTGGCTAAAAAAAATATTTTTATCATTTATTTTTTGGTGAAGACATTCATAAATGAAGGGAAAGCCAAAATATTAAATGTCATGGATGTATATTGACTGAGTAATCCACTGTTTTGTAGAGTGACAATTGACAATTTTCACCAGTGATTTGAAGCCAAATTACAAGGAGGGCAGCATCATTATTTTATTTCTACTCAGAGATCGGTTGGTCTATTAGTAAAATCTGTTGACTTTAGCAATCTTTGTTGCATTATTTGCCAACGATGACAGCTCAAAAATGGGAAAAAGTTGTGTTTTTTTAATCCCTGTAACTCAAAAAGTCTCTTAATATCCTTTTAGATTTTGGTTCTTAAACTTTTCTTTTGGATCTTAATTTTTAAGGTCCTATATGGTTAATTTTCAGGGATATGGATATCGATATAGGGCTCCATAAGTAACTAATTTTACATAAAGCTGATGATTTTTGAAGAACAAATAGTGTGTGCCTATAACTCTAGAAGTATTAAGGAAATCTTAATTTTCTTCTAGATTCTCATTCTTAATAAACTTTTCTTTTGTAATCTTCATTTTTAAGGCTCTAAGGCTCTTTTATGGTTTAATCCTAGAGATATTGGGATCTTAATGCGACTCAATGTCCAAATTGTTGGATCTTCTAATGGTTGATAACCAAATGTGGGTAACTGTTGCCTTTGGCTTGGCTTGCTCAGTTGGGGACACACATTTTCAACTAAATATCCAAATTAATCTAATTAGTAAACTAAATTACTGATCTGCCCACTTTGTCACTGTATGATAACTGAAATGAGCTAGATGACATCACCGTTTTCTCAGGAGCGGCTGTACAGTCGAATCAAATTCTTTTGCATTATTTTCCTACATACATACATACCTGCAAAATAAAGAGTCTCGTGCTTCCTCCGAACTTTATAACATGTCCCACTCGGAGCCTTATGTAAGTTTTAGGGGGTATTTTGTTCTTATTCACAAAAGTCCCATGCGTGCTGCCCAGGTCATAGGCATAGAAGCCCTTCTCCTCTCCCACACCCCCGTCCTGCCCGGCTGTACCCCGGTACTGAACCACGGCGTGATAGCGGGAGATGGACGGATGCTCCAGAGACACGTCACACACCGGCAGCCGACCCACCACGAAGTAACTCCTCTGGGTCAGCGGGACAGAGTCTAGTATCGCCCCGTTCTTCAGCAGCTCAAATGAGTAACTGATGTCAGGAACGCATCCCCACGGGGGCTCGGTGTACGGGAGGGGAGGAAACTTGCCCGCCGGAGGTAGTTTGGCAGGGATCCTGGGTCTGATGTCTTTTGGTTTGGGCTGGACCTGGGTCAATGACATGATGTGCATAATTGTGTGTCTAAGTGCATTATTTCCTTTTAAAATAATTTGATAAATTTATGCCATATATCACTTTATTCTATAAAACCTATTTAGTTTGAAATCATCTTTAGTACATTTAAACAATACATATATGGTCACACTTTAAATTAGGGTCCAGTTCTCACTACTAACTACAACTTTTGCCTCAATAAACTCTTGATTACTGCTAATTAATAGTTAGAAAGTTAGCTTTTAAGTTTAGGTATTGGGTTGGATTAAGGGATGTAGAATATGGTCATGCAGAATAAGGCATTAATATGTGCTTTATAAGTACTAATAAACAGACAATCTCAGTAATATGCATGCTAATATGCAACTAGTTAATAGTGAGAATTGAACCCTAAAATAAAGTGTTACCATTATTATTTCATGTTTTGTGATCTTAAACTCCCACAATGTCCAAACAAATGAACAGATTAAGAAAACAATTCAAAACGGTGTCTTAATAATAAAAAAGCTAAATACTATGGCATCGTTTTAGGTTTGAAACCTTTTATATAAACACATTTGTTTAAATATCAGTAGTGTTAAAGCTGATGATCATTGAAAAACATTTGTTCAGCAATTTGTATAGGCTTACTCAAATGTAAGGGTGGCAAAAATACAGAACAAAACTGTAATATTGTGAAATATTATTACAATTTAAAATGACGGTTTTCTATTTTAATAATCCTTTAAAATATACTTTATTTCTGTGACGTAAAGCTGAATTTTCAGCATCATTACTCCAGTCTTCAGTGTCACATGATCCTTCAGAAATCAGTCTAATATGATGATTTATTATCAATGTTGGAAACAGTTGCTGCATTATAATTTTTGGAACCTGTGATACTTTTTTTCTAGATTCTTTGATTAATAAAAAGTTAAAAAGCACCAATTCTTTTCTACCAATATAAATCTTTACTATAACTTTTTATCCATTTAACACATCATTGCTGTATACAAGTACTAATTTCTTTGAGAAAATCAAAGTCTGATCCTAAACATTTTTAACGGTAGTATATATTGTGTCTAAATACATTTATATTTTAAATAAATGCAGTTCTTTATATTTATCAAAAAATCCTGAACAAATTATCACAGGTTATAAAATGAATATTAAGCAGCACAACTGTTTCCAACATTGATAATAAATCTGCATATTAGAATGATTTCTGAAGGATTATATGACACTTAAGACTGGAGTAATGATGCTGAACATTCAGCTTTGCATCACAGGAATAAAAAATTACATTTTAAAGTTTATTAAAATAGAAAACCATTATTTTAAATTGCAATAATATTGACCAGTACTGTACATACAACTATTTGATTATATATAGCTATTTTTATTATTATTTAAACTGCTAATTGCAAGTATGGGTAGGTTGGTACACCCACCATATCAGGTAGTACAACTAACTTACAGTATACATACACCTAAAGCCTGTCAAAAATGATTTAAACACTTTAAAATGTTATTTAACAACTGAGACTTGTTTAAACACACTGTTCATGACTCAAAAGTATGCACTACATATTGCATTTCATGCAAAAACACCTTTGTGAAGCTTTATTAGTCAATGACCCACCTTCTGCTTGTGTTCCTCAGCTCTCTCGGGTGATGGGTGGTCGGACGGCTCTGTTTGAGTGTCCGTGGGCTGGTGTTTAGTATCAAGATCGGTGTCGTGATTCTCTGATCTGCTGCTGCTGCTGCTGCTTAATTCTTCTGCGAGTTTCTTAGGTGCGTTTGATCCTCCTGGTTTCCTCGCCGGGAGAGATGGAGCCACGAAAATATCCGGTTTCTTAAAAGGATCATCTGTGTTTTCACTAGTGCTGCTGATGTCCTGTTTAGTATCCGAGCTCTCCTCTGTTTCCATGTCAGTGTGATTATTATTTTCCCTTTGCCCGCTGCGTTCAGACTCCATCGTGTATTCGGTTACCGACATGGTGTGTTTGGTGTAACACTTTAATGATTCCGTTCCTGTAACTTACTCTGGATTTAGTGCTAGCTTATTTTATTCATAACACGAAATTTATCCAGATATTTTAATGTGGATTTATAATAATTGTTTGTGCTATATAGAGCCAATTTAATATCTTAAACTATTATCTTTTATCTCCAATGTGTAGGAACTATTTACATTTTCCACGGACAGATTTTAGTGTTGTACCTGACAACCGCTTACCGTTTATATGTCGTTTTGTTGAAACTGACAATACATGATAATTATTGTACTATTTTGCTATTCTTCGTCGTTATGATCATCTGCTCATAACAGGTAAAACAAGTTATTTGTTTTCTAATGATTAAGTTAGGCTTTATCATTGTTACATTAAACATTGGTGTCTGCAGGGCGTCTGATGTTGTGCAAGTTTAAGTGTCAATTTAATAGATTTAATTAAGACATGAAAGTTCGTAAAACATTACATTTTTTATGTGCATATTATAGTATATCAGTATGTTTATACCTAGAAATTACTGTAATCTTAAATACTGAAAGGGAATCTCATCAAGATAAGGATAAAATGATAAAGGAAATGAATCATATTTTTAGGGCCATTTTATCTTTGTTGTTTTACTTTTGAGTTTGTTTGTGATTTATAAACAATCTAATGAGAAACATTAATGGTTTCATTATACTTAACTTACAACGTAAAATAAAGGCAGAGCATCAAACACTACAATGATGTCTCTATTTGTAAACACACACACACACACACACACACACACACACACACACACACACACACACACACACACACACACACACACACATATATATATCATATATAAATAATTTGATCTAAACAAAATGTTAAATGCGATTAATCGTGATAAATTTATTTGACAGTGGCTAGTTATACTTTACTAAATGTAACAATCTTGACAGTAAGTCGTTTTTTTATGTATTTGTGTGTGGAAATGAATTTGACCTGAATTAATAATGTAAAATTTAACATTTTAATTGTAATATTTGTAACATTGTTTTTATTATTATTATTTTACTGTATGATTATTCAGAACAAATATCATTCTGTGTGCAACTCAACCAGAGGTCACTTGCGATTTTGATAATTTCTTTTCTGGCAAGAAGAAAGGCAAAATATTAAATCTCATTGATGTATATTAACTAAATAACTCACTTTTGTAGAGGAAGGTCAAAATGGCAGTTTTCACCTGTGATTTAAAGCCAAATTACATAAAAATGACTTTAGAAAGATCAAAGATGACAGCATCATTATTTATTTTTACACAGTTATTGGTTGGTCTATTAGTAAAATCTGTTGACTTTAGCAATCTTGCTGCCAACGGTGACAGCTCAAAAATGGGAAAAAGCACCTTTTGTGTTTTTTTGCATGCCAACTCAAGAAGTCTCTTAATATCCTTTTAGATCGCGATTAATTGATTTGACAGCGCTATTTTTTTTTATTTTGATATTGGAGGTAACCATCCATAACCTCTACATGTGCATCAGGTGAAATGTTTTTATAGTAATGCCAACAGTTTTTTTTTTTCCTCTATGGTTTTCAGAAGCGTTGTACCTCTTGCCTAAAGAAGCACCGCGTGAAGATGATGCGTTATTGGGGTGAGCTCCCAGTGGCTTCGGCTCCCTCGGGCCGCAGTTCTTTTGACCTTCTGCAGCGTGAGTTCCGGCAGGTGGAGATGCAGGACCCTCCCCTGCACCAACCCTCTGCACAGCGTCCACGTCCCACAACCATGCTGGACATCCCCTCAGAGCCCTGCAGCCTCACAATCCACACCGTGCAGCTGAGCCAGCATGCCCGTCGTCTCCGGAGTCTCATCACTGCCGCCCAGCAGGGCCAGCAGCCTCTGCCCACATTATTAGATGCCCAGGGTGTCTTCAAACCTGAGGATGTGGATGCTCTACCTCCCCGCCCCGTCACACCCACTGTACCTGATGATCTGCTTCCACTGGATAGTAAAGCTCCTCGGCAGCCGTTCCAGCTACGCCACAGTGACCCAGAGAGCGACTTCTACAAGTACGTCAGTATCATCATCTATATCGGTCATCTATATATATATATATCTGTTCTGATGCGTCTTCATTCGGTCTTCCATGACTTCTGAAACCTTCTCCTAAACCTGTCATGATGCTGCCTTCAATGGTATTGACTGAACGGCTGATGATATGATATGAAATACAGGAACTATTTCTCACTATTTTCACTATTTTTATGTTATGCTCATTTGAAGCAATTTCTATGCGGTGAAATCACCTATTTAAAACCCCCCAAAAAACATATGGGTTGGGGTTAGCCACAAATTTAAACCTGCACATTTTAAATGCGTCATCTTTTGAGTTTATATAGAACACTTTAGGGCGTTTTCACACCTACCTTGATTGGTCCGGACTTTTCAGTTTGGATTACAGCAAAATTACAGGTGTGAAACCTCCCTCTGACCACGGTCTGGACCAAATTTGGAAATTTGGTCAGACAAAAAGAGGTAGTCTCGGTCTGGATCAAACTTAACAAAGGTTTGGTTCGTTGCTAGTGTGAAAGCATTGTCTGTATGGTTCAGACTTTCAGACCATTTACAGGACATTCCGGTGGTTCCCACGTACCCCAAACAACAGAAGAAGACAGAACGGTCACAGAAGATAGCAGGAAAAATGAGCTGTGGTAGCACATGGGGAGAGGAGGAGACAAATAAAATGTCGGCTCCGATAAAATGTTCGCACAACGAGGACGTTCATTTGGCGAATTTGAACTAGTCTCGAATACAGTTGGTGCTGCAGATAGTAATGCCATATCAATAACAGCACAGTGGCAACACTATGCGTCTATTCACTTCATTCATCTTGTCAAAGTTACCTGCCGAATTGACAACACACTGACGTCAGACTCACGTCCACTAACAAACCAATCAATGTTACCAAACAAACCCACATAACTGATGACGACTGGACGCGAGTACGTCATGTAAAGTTCTTTAGTGCGCTCGCATAATTGCAGTGTGAAACCAAACCAAAACCAACCCAATGTATAAAATGTATCAAAACATGAACTTTGGTTCGGACCTTGGTGCAGACTTTCAGGTGTGAAAACGCCTTTATTGTCCTGTGATTCCTAATTTTATGTATTTTCTTCTGTTTTCCTAACTTTAGAGGTAAAGGTGAGCCAGTCACTGAGTTGAGCTGGCTGTCCTGTCGTCAGCTTCTGTACCAGTCGGTCGCCACAGTTCTCGCTCACGCCGGATTCGAGTCGGCGAATGAGAGTGTATTGGAGACTTTGACAGATATGGTTCACGAACATTACCTGCGGCTCACCAAGTTACTGCGCGTGGCTGTTGATAGAGAAGCCTGCCGGGGCTCTACACCCTTCCCTGATGTGGTGGAACAGGTCTTTCATGAAGTGGGCATTGGCAGCGTCCTAGCGCTCCAGCGCTTCTGGCAGGTCCGCATCAAAGATTACCACAGCTACATGCTGCAGGTGAGATATCTCCAATGTTATGTCAGCTTCAATACCTACATATAGCTTTTATTGGCATTGCTTTGGCACTGACTGACTAGTGTTGTCTTTGACTGTAGGTCAGTAAGGAGCTCTCAGAAGAGTATGAGAGACTCGTGAATCCAGAAAAGGCTCTGGAGGATTCCAAACCCTTAAAGGTTAAAGACGAGCCAGTGAGTGACATTGCGTTTCCTTTGAGCGAGGAGCCGGAAGCGGATCCGGCCTCAGGGGACCAGGCCTTGCCCATCGGCGTGCTGGGAACATCCAGTGAAAGACTGGCTGGAGGACTGGAAGAAGGACATTCCCCTCACACATCAGGTACCTCATTCACTTCTTAGGGATTCTTATTAGTGCTCAATTAAGACAAGTTTAAAGGGTTTGTTCACCAAGAAATGAAATTTCTGTCATTAATTACTCACCCTCATGTTGTTATTTTGTAGACACCATGCAAACACCAAAGACGCTTTAATATAATATGTGTTTATTAGACAGGTGAGCAACTGTTTGGATACATTTAAAGCACCTTTGTTTTGATTAAGCGACCTCTAGCGGTGAAAATTACATTATGTGCCTTTAACTGGGTTGCTGTGAGTAGACTTTGAGTAAGCAATTGAGTAGGCGAACACTCTGCCTAGAGAAAATGCAAGCATTTCGCTTGATAAACCCATTCAACATATCTGCATCATTGTTTAACATGATGCGCCACAACTGTTTGAGGCTGTCTGCACTGTTGTAGTTCATCCTGTTATTTATTTTCTGTTAGATATTGTCTGTATTCAGACATGAGTTGGTGTCTGAGGCAAACTCTTGGCAGATTTTTTTAAAACACCTTTCCTAAAACATAAATTCAGCTCTATGTTTTCATAAATATATTAAGAGCCATTTATACAGAGTGAGAAAATGTTTTAGTGTCATAGTAATATAAATAACATTCACAACATAAAAATTTAAACATTTACTTTTGTATACCCTATATTGCCAAAAGTATTGGGACACCCCTCCAAATCATTAAGTTCAGGTGTTCAATCACTGCCACGGCCACAGGTGTATAAATCAAGCACTAGGCATGCAGACGCTTCTACAAACATTTGAGAAAGAATGGGTCGCTCTCAGGAGCTCAGTGAATTCAAGTGTGGTACTGCGATAGTCCATTAGTGAAATTTCCTCACTACTAAATATTCCACGCTCAACTGTTATTTATTTTTTTTGACATAATATTCATTTCATACACTGCTCTCACCTACTATAGTATGGAGATATTGTATGTATTCAGACATGAGTTGGTGTCTGAGGCAAACTCTTGGCAGATTTTTTTAAGTAATCCGTAAAGTTTCAAGAAAATAAAAAATATTATTGACAAAAATGTATAAAAAAGTACTGTGTTGAGTCAAAATTTCATAGGAAATTAATATGGGTCAATTTGACCCGCTTTATGGATTCTTGGGGTAGTGATACAAAAACTTTTTTTTACTCATCCTTTGACCAAAAAATATGAAAATGACATTGATGCATGTCAGACATTTTTAAATGAATTAATGGTATATATATATATATATATATATATATATATATATATATATATATATATATATATATATATATATACAATTATTGTTATTATTATTATATATATTTTTTTCAATGAACACCTTTCCTAAAACATAAATTCAGCTCTATGTTTTCATAAATATATTAAGAGCCATTTATACAGAGTGAGAAAATGTTTTAGTGTCATAGTAATATAAATAACATTCACAACATAAAAAATTAAACATTTACTTTTGTATACCCTATATTGCCAAAAGTATTGGGACACCGCTCCAAATCATTAAGTTCAGGTGTTCAATCACTGCCACGGCCACAGGTGTATAAATCAAGCACTAGGCATGCAGACGCTTCTACACACATTTGAGAAAGAATGGGTCGCTCTCAGGAGCTCAGTGAACTCAAGTGTGGTACCGTGATAGTCCATTAGTGAAATTTCCTCACTACTAAATATTCCACGCTCAACTGTTAGTGGGATTATAACAAAATGGAAGCAATTGGGAACAACAGAAACCCAGCCATGAAGTGATAGGCCACGTAAAATCACAGAGCGGGATCAGCGCATGCTGAGGGTCAGAGTGCGCAGAAGTCGCCAATTTTCTGCTGAGTCAAGAGCTACAGATCTCCAAACTTCATGTGGCCTTCAGATTAGCTCAAGAACAGTGTGTCGAGAGCTTCATGGGTTTCCATGGGCGAGCAGCTCATCCAAGCCAAGTGCAATGCAAAGCGTGGGATGCAGTGGTGTAAAGCACACCACCACTGGACTCTGGAGCAGTGGAGACATGTTCTCTGGAGTGACCAATCACGCTTCTCTGTCCGGCAATCGGAGTCTGGGTTTGGCGATTGCCAGGAAAGCGGTACTTGCCTGACTGCATTGTGCCAAGTGTAGAGTTTGGTGGAGGGGGGATTATGGTGTGGGGTTGTGTTTCAGGGGTTGGGCTTGGCCCCTTAGTTCCAGTGAAAGGAACCCTTAATGCTTCAAAATACCAAGACAATTTGGACAATTTCATGCTCCCTATTTTTTTTGGTTTGGGGATGACCCCTTCCTGTTCCAGGATGACTGCGCACCAGTGCATAAAGCGTCGGTCACTAAAGACATGGATGAGTGAGTTTGGTGTGGAGGAACTTGACTGGCCTGCAGTCCTGACCTCAACCCGATAGAACACATTTGGGATGAATTAGAACGGAGACTGCGAGCCAGCCTTTTAGTGCCTGACCTCACAAATGCGCTTCTAGAAGAATGATCAAAAAGTCCCATAAACACACTCCTAAACCTTGTGGAAATTACGGATTAAGAATGGGATGTCATTAAAGTTCATGTACATGTAAAAGCAGGCTTCCCAAAACATTTGGAAATAAAGTGCATTTATATGTTCTTTTGTAGGTATATCATACTAATGTCAAAATGATTATAATATTATCTGGACAATATTATCTGTTATGACAGATATATAAATGTGTAATGATAGATATATAAGCCTGAATACAAACATTTTCAGTTTAGGTTTGAAAACTCTTGGACTAAATTACTAAAACATTTTCGAAGCCCACATATAATCACAAAACTGAGGGGCTTTAATACAGCTGGGTGTTTGGACTTAGAGGCTGATTTTTGCTCTGCATTCACAAATTCTTAATTGTTAGACTAGAATTACTGCATGCAAAACATCTAATTGAAGCCCAGCTGTGTTTTATCCTTTTTTCCTACTGCAACTATTTTATAAAGCGGGCATCTGTGTGTTCTGACAGACACAGCACAGCATAAAGAATCAGCAACAGACTTTAGAGAATTGCTGTCCTTTAATCTGTCAACAACACCTCACAAATCAACATGTGGATTCTGCATAATAACAGGAACATAGCTCACTTCAGGCAGTTTGACATCCAACCGTGATTGTCTTTGAAATTTATTGTTGAAAGCACAGAATTTGTTACACAAGCGGCTGTTGTGATGGTGCTTTAAAGAGGATGAGCTGAAGCAAAACTGCCTGCACAACTACTTCAGCTTTCTACTTATTATGGATCAGGCGTTTCCGGTACTGCATTCAGCACATCTTCAGAGAATTATTTTAGGGCTGTCAAGCGTAAAGCCATTTATCTCAAATTTTGAATTTAGTAAAATTTGCATATGAAAACATATTTTCCTTCCCAAATGTTGTTCCTGAATAATAAATAATGTTTTGCCACTGGCATGCAGCAGTCCACTACTTACCAGTGTGTTTCAATCATTAACAATATTCATATTTATATGGAGCTTCGATTTTTTAAATACATTATAGTTGTATTAGACCTTCAGACTGACAGCAGAAGGTCTGGACTCCAGCTTTCATTGGCCAAGGACCGCCCAAAGGCCGACGTACTGACATGTAAATCAACCAATCACAGTTTGTTTTGTTCAGCGTCATGTTTAGGGGCGTGAAAATGTTTCATCGATGTCCCTACAATGACAGACTGGCATGTAAAACTCTTGAATGTATTTTAAAGATTCTATGCCGCTAACTCTAAATACTTCACATACATCTGAAAATCCAGCGTTTAGTTGATCCTGTTAAGCGCTCATTGTTACGGCGTTCTTCCATGAGGGTTTGGCATCACAACATCTTTCTTTCCAGGCGGACCGTTAAAGAACGTGACACACACGCCACCCAGACGTCTTGTAGAATTCACCCAATCAGAAAATGACTTTGAAACTCCTGAAGTGTTTCCAATTTTGTGTCTGAGTCTGAGACTAGATTCATGTCACCATCTTTGGTTTGCAGTTTAAGCTTTATCTCGATGTGTCATCAAATCACACACACCTCTGAGTAAGCATTAAACTATTGTTTTATTCAAGGTACAGTAAAATAATGTACTTATTTAAATATAATAGTCAGGTGAACCTATGGTGACCAGAAAATATTTGCCCCATTAACATTTGATTCAATACTACAGTAGTTGAAACCCTCATCCCTCCCTCGCGGGTCAAAATTGCCCGAAGTTCTAAAATTATACTTCCTTTTTTTTCCCCCAGAAAGCTTATTTCACTTCATTTTGATGATATTTTTGATGCATTTTTTTTTGGTGATTTGTTTTTAATTTAATTTACCTTAAAATTACTAGATTTTATCAATAAATAATAAATAAGCAAGCACACTATTTTATGGCTTTCAACTTAATTTTAAAATAACTCACAATTTCATGCATAACTTTTAATTTAGCTCAAAATATCTTGCATTGGGTGTCTTTGCTGACCTCTTGTGAAAGAAAACAATAATACAATAATATAACATATTTCATGCCATTAGATGGCTTTATAGATCTGTACGGAGCAAATGAGCTGTTCCGCTGGGTCCTAAAGTCAGTTTTTTATTGTATTGAGTTGTATGAATGAACTTGTTTCTTTTAACTTAGACAAACTTAAATTTAACTGAAACTGGGCTGGGATTTTAGCATTTACTGAATTAGCTAAAGTTTCCTCTACTAAAAATATTTAAGTTGAGATTACATGATTTTAAGTTAAATTAATTAATGAATTAGCTTACTCGAATATTTCATGTTAAGAGCAATACAATTGTATGAGTACAAAATAAAAATATGCAAGTTCTGCTTACTTAAACTTTTCTTAAACTTTCTGATGTTTTTGATGTTTTGTATTAAAAATTGTTATATTTTTGTCAACTTCATGTTTAGAGTATAGTATTCGAAAAAAGTAGGCAAAACATCCCAGGATGACCCACTGCTTCTGGCGAGATTCTGAAGTGTGCATTCGATGGGCACTTTACTATCCCATGAGGCCACGGGAGAGGAGTTGTGAATGGCAGTGAAACGACACTACTGACACTGCTAGGTCATGAGACACTAATAATATGGCGGATGTAGTGTGTCCGAGTTTCATTTATAAGCTGTATTCCGACGTTAATTGTTTCTTGTGGGGGTCATAAGGTTTTTTCATCATTGACAGGGGCTAGTCTGTGATTTTATTGCCGTCTGAATCCAGAATGTCATTGTTTTTCTCCCACCACCCACGTAAAAATCCCCAGCTTTTTACCTACTGTTTTTTGACAAACACCAAGGTCGTGTGGGAATTGAATTGCCGTCTGAATCCAGTGAGTTTTCAAGAATATATCACTTCAAAATTCACTGTTTATATCCTTTTTGAACTCTGTAGAGCACCGTACGGTTGCAAACACTGTCATTTCAATGCATTTTAAAGATCTAGCCTAGACTTTATTATTACCAAAATGCTGGAAAGTATTTACAAGGATAATATTTCATCACCGCTCAAAGGAGAAAAAGCATGTAAACATTTGAAATGGGCTGTTTATTACGGCAGCAATTATGTATGTTAAAATAACCAGCAGCATTATGATTACCTCATGTAAATAAGAGGCTGTATTCACTTATTTCGGCTCATTTCCACATAAAATGACATCCATCATTCTAAGATAAAATACAAGACAAAAGCCTTTTAACTATAATGTGTCTATATCTTCCTATTTTTTAAACGGGAGATTTAAATAATCAGTATATTATTTTCCTATTATTAAATGAAATAGGAATTTATTCTTATTATTCATGCGACTCACCACTTGAGCAGCACGTTCCCAGGTTCATAGGATCACAAAACCCTCCTCCACCATCCAAATGCATGAGTTTTATCACTGAGGTGGCATGCAAATGTATTTTTACGGACGTCCACGTGAGAAACAATTACTGTCTGAATAGGGCTATACTACCCATATTCATATGAAGAGCATTTTTAACGGTCGCAAAGTTAGTTCAAAATTAAAATGTAGATTGTCAGACAGAAATCACCAGGCTTTGTAAAAGAGCATAAAATGGCCTCTTTAAAGGAGTGCTTCAGCGCTGGGAAGATGAATCTGTATTTAAACTGGGTCATTAATGTAGTAGAAATGTGAAATTATTTTTTAATTTGGTGCCTTCTAGACTGAGAAAACACAGAAAATGTATTTTTGTCTCATGAAAGACAACAATTCCCAGAATGCACTTCTCTGCCCGAGGCTGCTCTAGGCACGGCTACAGGATTACTGGATCACTTGCCCAACGCGTTCATTTTCATAAAATCAGTTCAGTTAGTTAGAGACACTACAATTAAAAACTGAACTTGTCTGTTCGACATAATGTGAGTGAGTGTCACGGCTGTCACGGAACATACACAGTAGGAGTCGGATTACATTCATCACATGAGCTGAGGTAATCGAGGGATTCACGGCTACATTCACAGCGTGTGATCAGTCTGGCACATTTTCAGTTCATGTCTTTGGAAGCTTAACTTTCATAGGAATTCATTTGAACAGTTGAAACACTCACTTTGCTCTCCACCGCTCCGTTTACATGAATCTCCGCAGCTCCCGAGCCGAGTGCTGTGAGTGCGATGTTGAAAACATGTGGAAATAGCGCCTCCTGCTGGCTGTAGTCTTCAGCCTCTGGACAAAAACTACTTCGATGACGCAAAATGACGATATAATAATTCATAATTCATAAGTCAAAATTCTCTCGTCTCAGGGGGATATGAGGGGGGAAAGTATGATAATTTGAATATATTACCGGGTTTCTACTAATACAAAGCTTAATGCTAATCGCTGAAGTAACCCTTTAAGGGAACCAGCAAGGATTTGCATGAAAGACAAGCATCATTTGTTAATAAAATCCATATTGATCCATATAGTGTTTGTTTTTGTCTTGATTAGGAGCAGCAGGGAACAGCTCTCCCTTGTGGCATCTAGCCCAGGTGAAGATGGAGCCTCAGGACAGTGAGGAGGGCCAGGTGTCAGGTCATGGGGTTTTGGGCAGCGACGTCTTTGAAGAAGGCCCCATGTCCACCATGAGCGAGGCTGGCATCCCTCCATCTCCTGGCGGTTCAGAAGGAAGTTACATGTCCCATTCACCAGATTCTCTCATGGGCACGTCACCTTTCACCCAGCGGCCGAAGAAACGGATGAGAAAAGTGTAGTGGTTTTATCCTCTAAATAAAAAGACTGAAAGCACCCCCACAGTCACTGTGATGTATAGTAGCGCCTTCTTTTGGGACTACATGCTTTAGAATGGAAGTTCAGTGAAATTAAACGAAAGAGACAAATATTGTGCGTGTGTTTGAATTCTCCCCCAGCAAATGGCAGACGGTCACTGTTTTACCCAATTGTTGACCAGGACAATTACTTGTTTGCCATGGTAAAATTAGCATATGTTTATTGTAACGAAACAATGGAGGGAGCACAACATGGGGAGTAATTATTGCCTGATGTCTGCTTCAAAACACACAGGGATATCAATCAAGGAGTAATGGCAAATTAATTACAGCATGCATAAATCTGCATGTTAAATAACACAGGCCATTTTATTACCTGCACACTCCCAGGCGACACAGCGGAGGTATTGTCTTCTGGCCACCTGCGTCAAAACTGTTTTCCTAAAATCATACTGGTTGTGTAAATTTAGCTTCTCAACCTCACCAGGTGACAATGCATTCTGAGACTCAATAAAGAGGAACTATAACTTGATAGCAATCGCACAGCTTCTATAATTTTTCATAATGATCATATGAGCCACCCCTAATCTGGAGTTTAAACACATTTTAACTCTTAAATGCATCGAGGATTCGCCAATCATTATTACATATTTGGATCTATATCTAACACGGATGGATCTCTACCTGTCGCGATAAGGTAAAACTCTCCTGATATTGGAGTTACAATTACAGAAAAATAAAATAAATCATGTTTTGTTATCTATTGGAGCTTGGCAAGGGTTCAGTTTGGGCAGATGTTTTAAACCATCATCACTGTCCTCATCAGAGCTTTTTTCAGCATCTGGCTCATATTCGCCATCTCAAACTTATTCTCAAAACGATAATTTTCAACATCTTCAAAATCAATATTTTGATCGCTGATAGCTTCTTCACCAGATCCAGCATCAAGTGACAGTGACAGTAATATTTGATTGCGTTCAGTGCTTGCTCTGCAGTTTTTGCTGATGATTCTCCTATTCTTTTGTTTTCTGCCTGCGGTAACTATGAGTGAAATGTCACTTCATCACTGAGTGTCAGACTTCGCCACCTTGTGGAATAAAGGCTACTTGGCTACTTTTCCTTAGTTTGCCACCTGAACACACACATTGGATTTGATTCAACATTGTTAAGTGTTAAAAAAAAAAAACTCCTTAATTGGTCCTTCGCAGACAAAAGTGGGCACCCATAGGAAATGAAAGGTAAATACTATAATTAACATCAATGTTTTTTTTATTTCAAACATAATGCAGATTGTACATACACATAAATGAAGGGGTGAGTCTATACAACATTCTCAATGTGGCAAACACTTACACACAAACACACACACATCCACAAACAAAGCATTGAATGAGCCTATAAAAGAGCAGGTTTTGAGGTTTTGGCTGTTTCAACTTACTGGAATCAATATTTTTACTGAAGTAAAGTAAATATTAAATATAACATTAAAATAAGCATATTTTACATGAAAATATGGTACTTAATAAATTAGATGGTAGATAAATAAATTCAAAAGTACCACAAAAAACTAAATCACAAAAAAAGATGCATAAATTGAAAGTTTTTATTTTATTGAAGACAGTGATATAACATTTTTTTTTTTTTTTAAATGCTGGATGCTGGATCTGGTGAAGAAGCTGTCAGCGATCAAAATATTGATTTTGAAGATGTTGAAAATTATCGTTTTGAGAATAAGTTTGAGATGGCGAATATGAGCCAGATGCTGAAAAACAAGCTCTGATGATGACAGTGATGATGGTTTAAAACATCTGCCCAAACTGAACCCTTGCCAAGCTCACAAAGGACCAATTAAAGGCTGCTCTATGAGGGTTAAAAAATTAATGAGGAGGAGGGTAGCGAATGACGTCCCGGGTCACTAAAGACCCAAGGTATGCGTTAAAGGGTTAAAGGGATAGTTCACCCAAAAATGAAAATGTAATGTTTATTACATTTGTAAAAACTGGCGCGATAATATATATATATATATATATATCATTTGAGTTCTACTGAAGAAACAAACACACCGGATCTTGGATGCCCTGGGGGTCAGCAGATAAACATAACGTTTTCATTTTTGGGTGAACTATCCCTTTAAGTGGTGTTTTTTTTTATTAAACTAGGCCTACAGGACACTGAAACACACAAACATCATGCTAATTATAGTAATGGAAATGGGCGAGGATGTTCTGAACAAAATGTCACTATTTATCATCCTAAAATGTATTTTGTTAGACTGTGCAGCCTTCAAAACAAACAAGAAGCTTTTCTTAAAAAGTTTTGAAATTGACTATAGTTCAAACACCGTTTGTGAATCTGTTTGTGTGAATTTTGTAATGTGTCTGCATTTTCTTCTGATCTTCTATCATTGTAAACTCCAGACCAACTAAAAAAAGAATTGTTTCCCGTCCTTGTGCTCATTACATTCGTCTCCTAAGACCTTTCTTTATTCCAACTTCATCTCCAGTTTAATTGGATGTTGTTGTTCGGGTCACGGAACCAGCAGGGGGCAGTGCTGCATCACACCGTCACGTTGACATCCACACCGCAGTTTCAACCTCTTTCCAGGTGTTCGATATTCCACCGGGCTGTGTCTGCTTTTATCGAGCGTCCTGCTTTGTGAACAAGCTGTGTGTTTGAGCCGGAGAGAGTTATCCGCTTACCCATCTCCAGTGGCAGTTGTGATTTCCTGTAAGTACGTTTACTAAATGAAAACATGTTCAGAACTCCAGCAGAAAATTATACCTAGGAGGCTTGAAGATGCTTACAAATATATATGCTTGTAAGTGAAGTGTAGAGTAAGTGTGGCTTAAAAAGGGGCAAAGGTAATTTCAGTGTTGTAGAAGATGTCACGAGTCCTGAAGCCAGCAAATTATAACCCAGCAGTCAGGAATATTCCATCTTTGTAGTTCAGATGAATTTATTACTTTTGGTTGAGAAGCTGAACTGGATAGCTTACAACCCCTTTGTATGATTAGCTGTTCCCCATGAAGCCTATAAAACATCAATGAGATCTCTGCTATCATGACCCGTTCTATTATTAATTTAGATAAAGCAACAATACCATCCTATAGGCCGTGAGCCGTGGCTAACATACACTATAGATTTGGGACTCTTCATTACAGGAAACCTTTCTATTACATTTTAAATGTTTAATTACCCTATAAGTAAAGCCACATACATGTGGCTTACATATATACACCGATCAGGCATAACATTATGATGTGAAATAAATAACACTGATTATCTCTTCATCACAGCACCTGTTAGTGGGTGGGATATATAAGGCAGCAAGTGAATTTTTTGTCCACTAAGTTGATGTGTTAGAAGCAGGAAAAATGGGCAAGTGTAAGGATTTGAGCGAGTTTGACAAGGACCAATATGTGATGGCCAGTCGACTGGGTCAGAGCATCTCCAAAACTGCAGCTATTGTGGGGTGTTCCCGGTCTGCAGTGGTCATTATCAATCAAAAGCGAAGAACAGTGGTGAACTGGCGACACGGTCATGGGTGGCCAAGGCTCAGTGATGCACGTGGGGAGCGTAGGCTGCTGGCCCATGTGGTCAGCTTAGATAAAGCAAAAATACCCTCCTACAGATTGTGACTAGCATATAGTTTAGGACTCAAAAAAGCACATCCATCCATCATAAACAGACTCCACAAGGCTCTGGGGGTTAATAAAGGCTTTCTGAAGCGAAACGATGGGGTTTTGTAAGAAAAAATATCCATATTTAAAACTCACGCAGAAAGTGTAACACCTCTCGAAGTTCAGAAATGCTTACTCTACGTTCTAGATGTTGCGTGCTTCTATAGCTGAAACTTGGCAGTCACAAACATGCCACAAAAGTATTGAGAGAAAAGATCACCCATATTCTTTTTTTTCACTTTTTTTTTTATCCTGTAAAACAAACAGGAGAACCAGCTGACGACGTCAATCGTCCTCCATTTGAGGATAATGCTAAAAATCGGTTGAAACTGCCCTTATGTCTGTGGTCTCCCACGGTTTTAAAGATTTGAAAATCGTCTAGTGTTTCCCTTGCACTGGACTGTGTACACTTGAAACCAAATGTTTCGCTCTTGCTGTTTAATTGCTCATCGGTTTTAAACTCACTTTGTGTTACGTACGTGTTCACTGGCTTCTTTTGTGGAGGTCTATTGCATTTGGAGGGCAGTATCACAAACCTTAACCTTTAAAAGAATATGTGCGAAACATTTGTTTGTGCTGACAAAAGGTCATACTGCATTGAGTATTTCTGCCTTCTCATTGAACTGTGTGCCATAACTTTGAGTTCCTTCCTTGTTAGCTTTTCTAGACAGATGATCAAAATTGCAGGAACGTAGTAACAGTAAGTTGCTGATGCGTAAGAAGTTTTAGCAGCACCAAAGTCCTCATTTAAAATGGCTGATTTTATGTGGCCATTATATGACCAGGGTCCAAAGGTAGTTTTCTTTCTCACTGAAGTTGCAGTTGATTTGATTTGCTATAGCGACTATAGTTTTCATCATTTTCCCAATGAACTTGAAAACCCGATACTCCATTACATCGAAGGCTTCCATATTCACGCAAAGCTATACTAGTGCAAATTCTTCCACCCTTCACACCACCAATGACCACTTTAAATTGCCAAACACTGAATAACAACCGTATGATTTGCCCTCTTACATGAAAAGATTCCCTCCAGTTCAATAGAATACATTACTCTGACTCCCACTGCGAGGAAACGTGCACAGAGTTCTTTATCTGATCCATAGATTATCTCCGTTTAAAACGAAGTGTTTAGAGTCTCTTCTGAATCTGATCTTCAAAAATCCATGTCAATTCTCACCTCTTCAGAATTACAATGCTTTTGGAGTGAAACTACATTTGCAGTAAGGATAATTCATCCCTTTCAATGGCCGCTTGACACAAAGTGCAGACATTTCGAGCTTAGCTCAGTCATTGGGGTAAATTGAGTGACTTATGATTTCTTTTATGTGATTAGTAGAGCAAGAAAGCACTAGTGTATGTTGCATTGAAATGTCTCTGGCTGTTCATATTTTGTGGCGAGGTTGAATAATTGAAACACATGCCTTGCAGTTTTTTTCTCGCAAATAACAATTGGGTCTGAAAATTGAAATATTAAATCTGTCAGAGGTTATTTTGTCCTAATAAAAGAAAAGACACAAAATACATTAATTATGTTTTCGCCTTTGCTTGTTTGTGAGCTCTAAGTCAATACAGGCAAACAAAAAAAAAGATTAAAACACTTTGACAAAAAGAGCCGAAAGGATTTTTTTTCATTCTAATGCTCCAAACTAATTATTTTTTTTTAATAAGGCTTGTTTTTAACATTGTAACATTGTCTCTAAACCAGGTAAGTATATATCTAATTAAACTGCCTTTCAAAATGTACATACAAATAATTGTAATCTATTCTCATTTATTTTAATACCAATAACTGTCATTAACTAACCCACTGATGACACTGACATTTTTTAAAGTACTTTGTTTATTATGTCTCTATTTCCCAGCTTGGTTTAGTTTTGGTTTACTTGGTTACTGATTATGTCCTTGTTTGTTTCCACGGTTACAGTTACTCATTATTTGCACCTGTCTCTCATTTACCTTGTTTATACTCCCTGTTCATTTCAGCCCCTTGTTGGTTCTCGTTTATGATTTGTGTGGGTGTGGATTCCTGAGTGTTTCAGATTATAATAATGACCGTCTAGGTGTATCTTCCCTGTGCGTGCTTACCTTGCACAAACATAATGCATTCATGTTGCAGTATTCAGAATTTATCTCAAACTATATTATGTCACACAATACGTATTCACCATAGTGAAGGATCAAATGATTCTTAATAGCAACCTGATAGCATTTATTCATTGACACCAAACAGGCATAACATGATCTGCAGCAATGCTTAGGCAGGTGGTACATGTCAAAGTAACATCCACATGGATGGCAGGACCCAAGGTTTCCCAGCAGAACATTGCCCAAAGCATCACACTGCCTCCGCCAGCTTGCCTTCTTCCCATAGTGCATCCTGGTGCCATGTGTTCCTCAGGTAAGTGACGCACACACCTGGCCATCCACTTTATGTAAAAGAAAACGTGATTCCTCAGACCCGGCCACCTTCTTCCATTGCGCCGTGGTCCAGTTCTGATACTCACGTGCCACTGTTGGCGCTTTCGGCGGTGGACAGGGGTCAGCATGCCCCATTCGCAACAAACTGCGATGGACTGTGTATTCTGACACCTTTCTATCAGAACCAGCATTAACTTCTTGAGCAGTTTGAGCTCCAGTAGCGCGTCTGTTTGATAGTACCACACAGTCCTCATGCGCATCAATGAGCCTGGGCCACCCATGACCCTGTCGCTGGTTCATCGCTATTCCTTCCTTGGAGCGCTTTTGATAGATCCTGACCACTGCAGACCGGGAACACCCCACAAGAACTGCAGTTTTGGAGATGCTCTGACTCAGTCGTCTAGCCATCACAATTTTGCCCTTGTCAAACTCGCTCAAATCCTTACGCTTGCCCATTTTTCCTGCTTCTAGCACATCAATTTAGAGGACTAAATGTTCACTTGCTTCCTAATATGTGGGTGCCATGATGAAGAGATAATCAGTGATATTCACTTCACCTGTCAGTGGTCATAATCTTATGCCTGATGCTGTATAATTGTGTAATAATTTCCATTTAATCATATCATCATTTGGCATTTAACAATTTATTCAGTATTATTATATTACTTGTTATTTAGCTCATTTTCCTTGCTTTTGTAGTGCTTTTTATTGTTGTTTAATCCAATGATTGTGTGGTTTCAAGGGATATTTGTCTTCACGGGTTAGAGATAAGAGGATGTCTCCAGCTCAAGGCTTTTAAAGTCACAGGACATTGTTGTGAAGCAATAATTTTCTATTGCTTTTCCTTTGGTGTAATAACTCTTCCTGGATTTGTATCTGGTCAGACAAAGTGGAAGACAAAGGCTGAATCCGAAATCGCCCCATATACCCTCAAATAGGGCATTATTTGAAGAGACAGCCATTTGTAGTGGTGTGCGAAACCATAGTGGACGTTATCAAGTGCACTCATTCAATCCCACATTGCACCGCAATAACGAGTGTACAGCCGTTGTACACTCAACGGCTGTCCGACTTGTTTTCATTCTCTCCTTCAAGGGAACTGTATTAGTAGACTAATATAAGGAATATAAGGAATAGTGATAATCATCATCCTCTCCTGCTTTCAGCTTCTTCTGTCAAACTCTCAGCCTGATAGAAGCCTGTTTTTGTTTTGTTTTATTTTTTTTTGTTAATAGACAGAATATAGTGTTACTCATTTTGGGACTTCGCAAAGAGACTGGATGTAGTATTCCTGGAGTGGAGATTCGATTTGTCACCGTTGAGCAGGATAGACTGCAAGAGATTGTGTACAGAAAAGACAAAGAGGTGGGCATTAGAGCAGAGGGGTGGAAGGTAAAGGGCAGATATCCGTGGTGTCTTTGAGCTGCTTTGTCGTTGACATTATGGCGTGTCAATGAGAATCGTGCCCTTTTTTTGAGCACCGGTTCACTTGTGATGGAATTGATTGGTCAGAAAGTGTGGGGACCTTGGAATACTGGCAGGGCAGTATCGGTCACCAGTCGGAGTGCACACACCCACCAGAGGGCACTTCTCCCCAGACCATTGCAGAGATTATTATTGGGGAGATAAGATATACCGGCTGGATGTACATTATCCAGCTTATTACACAGCTACATGCCACAAGTAAATAATTAGATACAAAAATATTGACTTCAGTTTAAATATTTTATTAGGACTATAAACGCAAAAGCTTCTGCGAAGAAAGCAGTTGCTTGCATTGCAAGTTCAAACTAGATAGACAGTTAAGGCATACAGTACAGTCATACCACTTATTACACAACATTTAACCACATAAATAATTGTGGGGATAAGTGATATTGATTTGAGATGTAACAGGTTTAAAATCGTACCTGGTTGTTATTTTATAATCCATTACAGTGTACAAAACAATCATTGATAAATGGCAGCAGCTGCATTTGTATGAAAGGAGAGAGTGAGTCTGTGATACCGGATGACATAATAACTGTACAGTTTTAATATTCAATTACACAACCTCCTTAAAGGAAAAATGTGCAAGTGTAAAACGCTGACTTCAGTTACCCGGATTGACCAATCAGAATCAAGTATTCCACATGTGATATGTCGTAATAATGATATGTTATGTAATTTGAACAATATATTTTCTCATAATATAATAACAAGAAATGTCATTAAAATTATATATTTTCTTGTAATAATTAGATACTATGGGTCACATTTACTAAACAGAGCAAATTAGCGTGAGAGCGCAATTCCAAAAAAGCTCCAATGGGAGTGGAAAGTTCTGCTTGTGATCTACTGACGACACGCAAATCAATGAACACAGACACAGCCGGATCATTTCCATAATGACCAACACAATCTACCAAGAGCAGCGCAAATTAGCATCTGGTTTAAGACGTGCATTTTTTGGGTGGTAAATAATGGCACGAACACCAATAAATGGACAGGTGCAGACCTTAGTAAATCACGTTGTGTGATTCATTTAAAGGAGTGCTTCAGCGCTAGGAAGATGAATCTGTATTTAAACTGGGTCATTAATGTAGTAGAAATGTGAAATTATTTTTGAATTTGGTGCCTTCTATACTGAGAAAACACAGAAAATCTATTTTTGTCTCATGGGGATGAAAGACAACAATTCCCAGAATGCACTGCTTCACTGCCCTACTCTAGGCACGGCTAGTCGGCTACAGGATTACTGGATCACTTGCCCACCGCGTTCATTTTCAGAAAATCAGTTCAGTTAGAGACACTACAATTAAAAACTGAACGTGTCTTCTCGATATAATGCGATAATAGAGCCGATTGAGCGTCACGGCACAAACGCAGCAGGATCGGATTACATTCATCACATGAGCGGAGGTGACAAAATCATGATATTTGCGTCATCGGAGGAATTTTTCCAGAAATAAAATACATAATTCTCTTGTCTCAGGGTCATATGAGGGGGGGAAAGTACGATAATTTGAATATACTCCCGGGTTTCTACTGATACAAAGCTTAATGCTAATCGCTGAAGTAACCCTTTAAGTACTCTCCTTCCATAAATTTTATGGAAGGAGATTAGAGTGTTAGTTGAGGGAAAACTCCTACAAATGCATATACAATAAGATCAGCCACAAAAATAACCGTCCACACCCTTTCTTTAGTGCTAGTTTATCACTGCGTGTCTTTAGTAAATTCTGACAGTAGTTTTTTTAATGCTAAAAGAGGGTTTGCGCTGGTCCTATGTCGTTAGAATGACATATTTTCTCGTAATAACCAAATGTTATGTGGTTAAAAATGTTTTCTCGTGATAACAACATATTATGTCATAAAAAACAATATGCTTTCCCATTATAAAAAGATGTATCATTAAAACAACATATTTTGCATGTGATGGAGTCGATTATTCAAAATAGCCTGGTTTGAGTGCTATGATTGGACAGCCTTATACTGTAGACAGATTAGAGATTAATCAAAATAAACATGCCGCTACAATAAAAATAACATTAAAATAAAATTAGAAGAGTGTATTCCAATTATTCCTCTGGCATTAACCGATCAACGTGCAGATCCTCGCTTAACTCATGACACAGGCAGCGTCACATAGAAAATTTGTCGTTTTAACAATATAATATCTTGTTATAATCGTAAAAATAATGTTTCTATGACATCATTATTATGAATAAAACATTTTCGAGAACAAAAATGCTGTTTTAACGACATAGCATGTTGCTATCACGAGAAAATATATAGTTTAAATATATAGTTTAAACGTCATAACATCTTATTACAACATAACTGAGTGGAAAAAATTATACGTGGCAGCAATGCGCCACCGTATAACAGTGATAGTTAACTGATGAATAAAATAAAGCAAGCCTGCGTTATGCCATTAACCTCAGTACCTTAGATTCGTTTGAAAAGTGCCTGTGGACAACATATGGTGACTAAAATTGCTTACAGATTAGAGATTTCCACATTCAATAAGAATGGCAAAAATTACAGATTCCCTTTGGTTTTTAACTCAATTGCCTGGTTTCCATTGGGTGTTTTAATGACACAATGTATAATTAGGTAACAACTAAAAGGATGAAAACTCATTATCCACTTAAGAAAGTCCTAGTGGGGGGAAAAAAAAGCCTTGATTTGATGGCTTGCTGCTTATGAATGACAAATGAAGAGTCAGGTGGATTCTGACAGGACTAGGGGCCGGGTTGTTTCTCGTTTTTCAGTCCACCTGCTTTTGTAGGCTGGATAAGAAACCTTGTCTGATCACTCGTAACCATGGTTACCGCTTTTGCTGCTACATTGAAAGGTAGTGAAGTCCTCAAACCATAGAGTGTGTTTTGAACAATGATAATGGCGGATAAAATCCATCCATTTTTAAATGCCTGCCAAGATAAAGATTTTCTATGTATGGAGAGGTCACAATGTATAATATATTAAAGCACTTTACCAATTACAAAGACATCTGCATGGACAATGTTTGGGTCTCCTGCTTCACAGATGAAGAGTCATTTGAAAATGGCTGTTTTAACAAGATGTTTCTACACTAATAATCTGGTTGCACTTTACAGTATGTGCACTTACATGTACTTAAGGACTGGACTAAGGTATTAGGGGTACGGAAATAAAGTGCTACAAAATATAATCTTATCCATCTCAACAATGTCACTAACTATGCACACATTTGTCAATATACCAAAGTCTTTGATTCATAGTCTTAGAAGGCATAGATTTCACTCAAATATTCAAAATTTCTAAGAAAATGATATGCTTTCCACATTCATTTTACAGATCTACACTCATACTGTATGTTATAAATGGTCTTGTTTGTTTCTATTTTTAGTTCTTGAAGAACTACTCAGTTGGTTCAACTGCAATCTCTGTTAAATTGCCTGAGCAATTTTTTTCCCTCTTGGTACATTTTTCATTGTGACACTTGATATACATTTTTACAGTCTCATGATTGGTCCATTTTTACCAAAGCGATATGTGCCCCCAACATTTTGACTGAAAATAACACACCCACATTATATTAGGTGACCTTAACTTCTATCTACTAACATTTTAATTAATAATTTGAATGCACTTATTGTGTACATACATGCTTTTACTTTGTATTTACATTTTTAAAATTACCTGCATGTAATTACATCTGTAATTAATTTTTGTAGTTACATTTATATAATCACACTGCTGACCCTTCCCTTACACATAACCCTATCCGTAAACTAACCCCTACCACCACACCTGTCCCTAACTTTACCCTTAAACTAACCCATACCAACACACCTGTCACTAACTTTACCCTTAAACTTACCCATACCACCACACCTGTCCCTAACTTTACCCTTAAACTTACCCATACCACCACACCTGTCCCTAACCCTACCCTTAAACTTACCCATACCCCCACACCTGTCCCTAACCCTACCCTTAAACTTACCCACACCACCACACCTGTCCCTAACTTTACCCTGAAACTTACCCACACCACACCTGTCCCTAACTTTACCCTTAAACTTACCCATACCACCACACCTGTCCCTAACCCTACCCTTAAACTTACCCACACCACCACACCTGCCCCTAACTTTACCCTTAAACTTACCCACACCACCACACCTGTCCCTATCTTTACCCTTAAACTTACCCATACCACCACTCCTGTCCCTAACTTTACCCTTAATCTTACCCATACCACCACACCTGTCCCTAACTCTACCCTTAAACTTACCCACACTACCACACCTGTCCCTATCTTTACCCTTAAACTTACCCATACCACCACACCTGTCCCTAACTCTACCCTTAAACTTACCCATACCACCACACCTGTCCCTAACTCTACCCTTAAACTTACCCACACTACCACACCTGTCCCTAACTTTTACCCTTAAACTTACCCATACCACCACACCTGTCCCTATCTTTACCCTTAAACTTACCCATACCACCACACCTGTCCCTAACTCTACCCTTAAACTTACCCATACCACCACACCTGTCCCTAACTCTACCCTTAAACTTACCCACACTACCACACCTGTCCCTAACTTTACCCTTAAACTTACCCATACCACCACACCTGTCCCTAACTCTACCCTTAAACTGACCCACACCACCACACCTGTCCCTAACTTTACCCTTAAACTTACCCATACCACCACACCTGTCCCTAACTCTACCCTTAAACTTACCCACACTACCACACCTGTCCCTAACTCTACCCTTAAACTGACCCACACCACCACACCTGTCCCTAACTAAACTTACCCATACCACCACACCTGTCCCTAACTCTACCCTTAAACTTACCCACACTACCACACCTGTCCCTAACTCTACCCTTAAACTGACCCACACCACCACACCTGTCCCTAACTTTACCCTTAAACTTACCCATAGCACCACACCTGTCCCTAACCCTACCCTTAAACATACCCGTGCTCACATACTGTCAAATAAAGACGTTCTCATTTCCTATATATATTTTTGTCATACAATAGAACGAGTATGATATAGTGAATGACTTAATTTCTATGTTTAAAATAATCTGAATTGAGAGAGGTCAGAAACTGGATGAACTAAAGCTATTTTATAGTGAGTAATAGGCTATAAGTGATAAGCACAACAGAAGAATGGAAATCATAATGGGTCAAACTAAATTCTTTAAATATAAAACAAAGGATGCAGATAAGTGATAAATCCGTAGCAACACAGTGTGCTCGTGTAGCTCACACATTCACGTTGGTCAGCTGCTGCTCCTCTCAGCCATTCACTAAACAGGGTAGACGCAGAGAGAGGTGTGATGGCAGGGGGAAAGCAAGACATCGCGCTCGCTGGACAGTACTGGCGACATTTGTAAAGTAACTGAAACTGGTCCAAAAAGTCGCAAGATTTGTCGCTAGTCGCTTTTTTAAAAAAAGCTGCTGTAGGGGTCTGAAAAGTTGATAAATATAGCGACAAAGGCGCTAAGTTGGCAACACTGCACATCTGTCCCTAACTTTACCCTTAAACTTGCCCATACCACCACACCTGTCCCTAACTTTACATTGTACTTATTTTTTTATGTAAGTACATAGTATCCGATTTGGCAAAAATGCTGGTTTTACTTTATTTTTCACATTCTGTTGACTGTAAGTAATGTTGCACCTACATGTCCACTAGCTCTCAGTGTTAGTTGAGTATTAATAGGCTGTTAGGGTTAGAATAAGTTGATGGGCCCTATCATACACCCTGGTCGTGCCTGGTGTTGTTGGCACGTTGCTATTTTTAGGAACTGAAAACATAGTATTTTTTGTGTTATTTAAAGGGCTCGTTATTAATATGTGCCTATAGGTGGGGCCACAACGCGCATACACTCAACTTATTACACACACAGCAGCACACAAACATAAAAAAAAAAAAAAAGAGAAGCGTTCAGTCTTTCCTCTCACAAATTCTGCCATGTAAATAGCGAATCCACCATGGTGCAAGCACAACTGGCTTTTATAGGTAATCGGAGGTGTGACTCAGCTCTAGGTACTAGGTACAACCCTTATTGACCATTTTTTCCATTGTTAAACTAGCAAAAGGGGATTTGGACACGCCCTTAGTGCACCTGCGCCATGTGCTTCAGACCGTTACTTATCCATCAAAGGGAACATCAAAATAAAGTGTTGCCAAAATGCCATATTGCTTTATTTGTAAAGCACAGTCTAGTGTCACACAGTGACGTGTAGCAACTGTTTTTATATGCCAACAGTTTTTCTGATACATTCACTGAAAAGAAAGAATTATGAGTCATCATGTTCTGTTCAACATTATGGTCCTTGGAGTTTTTTTCAACCACTTGTTTAAGGATCTCCGGTGAAAGATTCTAGATTATATTGCTGGATTTCAAGGAAATGGCTGTTGTGGTCTGTTCAGGGAAAAAGTTCCATTAGTGGTACTAAGGAAAATGCCCAAAACATTATCAATAGCAAATATAATATTTGTCTTGGTCCTTGGCGTATTTATTGGCTTCACTGGATTCGTCATCTGCCTGTAAGTTGAACATGTCTGAGCCTGCAGGAAGCATCAACCCTAAAGTGCAAATGCATCAGAAAATATCTCAAGTATCTCAGGTAGAAAAAATGTGCAATAATAAAAAAGGTGTACGTTTATAAAATTGTAAAAAAATAGGAGGAGCATCGTGCTTTTATAGTTACAAAGTGAAAAACACCCTTAAGCCATTCAAAATTTTAGCAACAATAGGGCATTGATGGTAAAAGTTAGTAATGATGATAGCTATCTAATAAGGTAACTCATATACTAGTAAATGTAAGAGCTCAATTCAAACAAGAGTAATGGCTAGCAAGCCTTTATTCCTCCAAAGTCATGGTGTCGGACAGAATATTTGTAGGCTTACTTCAAAGACCATGATATTCTCTCAAAGGCACCAGAAGCCTAGTTGTCATGACAATCAGAGCAAGCCTGTGTATGTGAATGAACAATCATCTTTTGAGCAGTAGAATAATCCTGCAATCATGATTTCTGCGTAAATACATTAATGGCACCTCAGTGCCACAAAATGTGGTATTGAATCAAAATAGAAAAATACTTCCATTTATGTGCAAAAAGCAGACTATATATACACACATATACTATATACATTATATTGGGACACTCCTCCAAATCATTGAATTTAGGTGTTCAATCACTTCCATGACCACAGGTGTATGAAATCAAGCACTAGGCATGCAGACGCTTCTACAAATATTTGTGAAAGAATGGGTCGCTCTTAGGAGCTTAAGTCCATTTGTGAAATTTCCTCACAATATTCCATGGTCAACTGTTAGTGGTTTTCGTGTGGCCTTTTTAGATTAGCTCAAGAATAGTGCGTAGAGAGCTTCATGGAATAGGTTTCCATGGCCGAACAGCTGCATCCAAGCCTTACATCACCAAGTGCAATGCAAAACATCGGATGCAGTGGTGTAAAGCACGCTGCTTCTAGAGCAGAGGAGACGTGTTCTCTGGAGTGACCAATCACGCTTCTCTGTCTGGCAATCTGATGGACGAGTCTGGGTTTGGCGGTTGCCAGGAGAACGGGACTTCCCTGACTGCATTGTGCCAAGTGTAAAGTTTGGTGGAGGGGGGATTATGGTGTGGGGTTGTTTTTCAGGGGTTGGACCTTGCCCCTTAGTTCCAGTTAAAGGAACTCTTAATGCTTCAGCACACCAAGACATTTTGGACAATTTCATGCTCCCAACTTTGTGGGAACAGTTTGGGGATGGCCCCTTCCTGTTCCAACATGACTACGCACCAGTGCACAAAGCGTGCAAACGTGTTGTCAGTCCACGTGCATATTTCTTACTGGCATGTCTTATGACAATCAGGCAACATACACACTGTAAAGTTTGGCCAGCGAGAACCGTATTTAAATTAAGGGAACACACATTTAAAAAATTCAGTTCTTTACACAGTATTTAAATGAATATTGTTATGAGAATCATGTTCTGGTATCAAAGCAGATGTTGGAGGCAAGTTTAGGAAATCTTTTAGGTATTGTAGGACAATTCTGTAGCCTAATGAGCTTTTTAGTCAGTCAGTGTATGATTACAAGATGCATAAAGATGAGCGAGATGTGTATGCATTATCTCAGTGAAAAGCTGTATTTTATACCGAGATCCAGAGAGACATTCAAAGCATTACAGTAATCCAGTCTTGAGGACAAAACAGAACCTACATTTTACTCAGTTAAACATTATTCTGCAGTATCTCACAACTCAAGGGTGTCTAAACGTTTTACAGAAAATGTCTAGATCACGCTATATTAAAAAGTAATAACATACATTGCGATTACAATTCAAATGTTGTATTAGCTGGAATTAGCTGAGAAAGTTTACAGGTGCAATGAAGGAAATATGTCTTGATTTTATCCTGTTCCTTATTGTGCAAATAATTATTAATGATCATTAGAGTCTTTACTAGAAGAAATTTCATCATACATTACAATCCAGCTCTTAATTGTGGCAAAATTAGGTGTTCTTTAATTAAATCATTCCTTAAGAGTTAATAGCACTGCCCAATTTATATCATTAGTCCGTTAATATTCAACCCTCATTTAATTAATTCACTTTAAATACAGCGATATGCTTTTAATTGCTAAAAGCCTTGGTTGCTAATAGACTGTTTAGGGACACTATCTTAATGACTATGGTCTGACATTTCTCTCAGCAAAGCCTATTTTATATTCATGGAACTACAATGTTAGTCAGCTGAGGCTGAAATCTCTTCTCTTCCTCTCTGGTTCATTTAAGGTTAACATTTGGTAAAGCTCATGAGATCTGTTGGAGGAACTTTGGGGTTGGGGGAGGTATTGCAAACAATGTGCTTCAACGTTATAAGCTTTTTGCAGCATTGCTTGCAAAAAGAAGAAAATCCTCCGAAGAAGTTATTTAAAAGTGTTTTTGACTATATCATATTTTGACTATATCCTGTATTAACATACCATGAGACTATTAGCCGTGCCTGGTTAGAGCCTCATGAAAATGGTCCTTTGATGCAGATTTGAAACAGCAATGATACGTAAATAATGACAGAATTTCGTTTTGATCTGTTCCTTTCAGCATCTTTATAATATTCAGTCTCGAGTGTAAGACAGTATGAAATGCATCACATCCGATATAGAGCCATGAGATCCAAAGATAAAGGCTCTTCTCTGCTCTGTGCTCATTAACTGCAGGCAGGATTCTATAACACTGAGGCATGATGGCCACCTGCTCCTCTCCACTGTCACCACTCTGCAGATTTAATTATCTGAGTAATTGGATGACTTTCATATCACTTGGAAGAATTGCGACGGGCCATTGGAAATGAAGCTATGGGTTTCATCCACATTTCCGTTCAGCTTTCATCAACTAGTGGGCAAGAGGGATTTTCACAAATTACTGTCGGCAGATTTAATGCAGGTTGGGTGTGGAAGGCAGACGAGTCATTTTATTAGAATAGGTTTGGTTGAACCAATCCATCCTATATATCACCATATAGCTCTAAAATTACACTTCCTGAAGTTTAACCAAGCTTACTCACTGGCTTCGGGTTAGCTGTCAAGTGCAATATTGTTGATGCTCCCCCATCCTTCAACTACAGCTTCTTTGCATCACATTGTGGCAATTTTCAAAACAATATGCGCCACACAAACTTTTCAGACTGAAATGATCAGGAATTATGCTGCCTTCAGTGGCCTCCATGTTATGTTGTTATTTTATGCTTCAGGGTCAGTTCAATTGTGAACCGCTAATCAAAAATTGTGACCCGTGCTGGCAAAATGAGCACATTTTCAAAAATTAGTTGTTGGTTTCTTTCAAAATGTAGAAAAAATGACAGCGCTACACCTGTTTGAAGTCGATTTGAGTCAGCAAAGTCAATTTTGAGTTTTTTAAAGGTTCCAAAGCAATCACCTAGCAATCATACCTTAAAATCCCTGGTAATAATAAAAAAATCCAATATACCACAATATCTAATTATCTATGGGAAAATATAAAAGCTATATATTCAACTTTTTGTTCTCTCCATGATACCACAAGTGTTTGATTAACATGAAACAGACAGTCTATATATTAAGACCTACTGTACTGCACAGCATTTTTCATTGACAAAGGAAATGACATGGGCTCCTCTCAGAAAATGTACAAATAAAGATACTTTTAGATGTTTAATTGCTATTTGGAGCATTGGGCTCACCAGACGAGGGTCTCAAATTTGACCAAAATGTACATTTTTCACTTCTTTGGCCTGTAGCTCGTAATTAGCCCACGTGTATACCGACTCAAAAAAAAGAAAAAAATTGAATTATAGTATGATTGGAGTGATTTTATAGAAGAGTGAATCTGTATAGATAGATACAAATGAAATAAACAGTGCTTTTTCAATTAATTCTAACAGTATTCAGTCACCGAAATGTAAAAAAAAAGCATTTCCCTGTATAAATTAAATAGAAATAATCTTTGTTGAAGCTACAAAGTGATTTCTCTTATTAATGACACTTTAAGAACGAATGCACGGATCCAATATTATGATACGCTTCCATTTTATTTCTCAATGGTTTACATGTAAACCAAAAGTGACTGTGTTTATGAAGAAACTCACAGAGACAAACATTTTGACATAATTTTGATATAGATGTGGAAGAGAACAGAATTAGTTGTTCACGTTCAAGTGTTTTTAAATTGCAAGACTACGCGAAAGAGAAGTCGATTCGGAACTTGCGTGCTGTGCACTTGTGCGCATGTATGATTTGAGTTCTCTTTTGTGTCGTCTTGTGATCGTATGGTTTAAAATTGCTTGCATGTTTAAACTGACAGGACTTAAAACACATGCAACTGATAATTTTTTGCTCTCTGATGTTAAACTTTGCAATTAATCAGAGATTCTTGTGCATTTCGAAACGTGGTGCCTGGTCTGTAAGGATCCCTATAGTCGACATCGCACATCCTACGATGTGACTATAGCGGATACGCACATTGCGATAACGATGCTAAAACTCTATATCGTGCAGCCCTGACCAGAGCAAATCTGAAACAAACACTGTGGAAATGGAGCTTAAAACAATGAATCAGTTTGTTCTTCGCTTCGAAGTAAAAAGAAAGTTGGAACGAACTTCCCAACGCCGTCCACACTACTGAGAGCGACAATCAAATGAATATGTAAATATGCGCTCTGCACTTAAAAAAAAAAAAAAACCCAACAAAAGAGACTATATGTGCGAGACTATAGTTTGAATGAATGCCTTTTCTTTGCACGACACGCTCCTGTTACAGTACAGAATGTCTCTTTCTGCATTACCCTGAACATTGAAAGTAATCATTTAATGTGTCATTGAACGGAAGAGAGGCTCTTGGGAGCTTGCATAAACCTCACATCTTTTGATTTTTCCAGCAAAAACGTCCCGAGTCCTTCACATAAAAAGAGGCTTTTATAGATAACCTAGAAGTCGGGGAAGGTCTCGTTTTTAAGTTTGAAATCACGCGGGCCCCCTAAGACCCCTAGAATCGTCACCACCTTTTGCCCTGCCAGTGATGGCCCTGCTTTAAAGTTTCATTGACAGAAACCATGAAGTACTGATTTCACCTCTTGGGACTAAAAGAGTATATTTTAGAGGACCCAGGCGGGTTCTGTGCTTCCAAATGAAGTGTTCCCCAGTTACTGGCTCCAGTTGAATGTTGAACAGGGTAGATGCACTAACATCATGGCTGTTTCAGACATACATCACAAGCCGAGCTAAAGACCCCCCTGGGTAAAAGAGTTTTGGTAAAATTGTATTTATGAAGAGGGAACAACCTTGGAGATACAAAGCAACCACATTATGGATAAATTATGTTGACATAATTCCACATGAGCTGATGTATGTTCACAGATGTGCTGATGCTGTGAATTGAGTGTGAATGCTCATGTGGTTAACATTACAATCCAGCTCATTTACATATTCAAATGAGAGGAGAATGTGTTTTCTGTTCGTTATATTTTCAATTTAAGGTTTTAAGATGATTAGAGGCATTGCAATGTTTTGAAACTTAACCAAAAGGACGCATTTAAAAAAAAACATTTATTAGAAGAAACAATCTCCTAGTCAGAAGCAGTGTTATTTTAGTATCACTGTGATGCTATTATAGTTTGTCTTAATATTTTGTATTATTCTATTTATTTTCTGTCTTTGTTTTATTTGTAGGCAACATTATAGTAATTTTGTTGTTTTTGTCATGGATTAACAACTTTTTAATGTCGTGTTGGCTGACGCCTTCGTCTTCTATTGTGTTAGTTTAGCAATATCATCTGCTGAAGTCTATTTGAATATAGATATTCATTAATGTGTCTAACAACGGTTGAAAACGCACAGGCAACTTGCTTTTGAATGTTCACGGACCGGCTTTGACCGTTCCAGTATGACGGACGGCTTATGTACAAACGGCCCATAGAAACAGCCGCCAATGAGGTATTTATACATATATGTACTATGTATCTATGAGTAACACTACTTTGTGGGATTTCATAATTTGTGTTATTCAGTGGGGTATGTGAAGAATGGTAGTAAAACAAAGCACACTTCTTAGTGAATAATTAGAACAATGATCATTGCATGTAAACAGGAGTGAAGAGTTTTGCTCTTGTCATGCATTACTCTTTACTCTGGTTCTTGTGAACATTTGCTCAGTCAAATGTTTGTCATGTAAGACAACATACTGTACACAGATTTCACAATAGTTTCGTACACTCATACATTTATGTATACACTCACCTAAAGGATTATTAGGAACACCTGTTCAATTTCTCATTAATGCAATTATCTAATCAACCAATCACATAAATGCTTCAATGCATTTAGGGGTGTGGTCCTGGTCAAGACAATCTCCTGAACTCCAAACTGAATGTCAGAATGGGAAAGAAAGGGGATTTAAGCAGTTTTGAGCGTGGCATGGTTGTTGGTGCCAGACGGGCCGGTCTGATTATTTCACAATCTGCTCAGTTCCTGGGATTTTCACGCACAACCATTTCTAGGGTTTACAAAGAATGGTGTGAAAAGGGAAAAACATCCAGTATGCGGCAGTCCTGTGGGCGAAAATGCCTTGTTGATGCTAGAGGTCAGAGGAGAATGGGCCGACTGATTCAAGCTGATAGAAGAGCAACTTTGACTGAAATAACCACTCGTTACATCCGAGGTATGCAGCAAAGCATTTGTGAAGCCACAACACGCACAACCTTGAGGCGGATGGGCTACAACAGCAGAAGACCCCACCGGGTACCACTCATCTCCACTACAAATAGGATAAAGAGGCTACAATTTGCATGAGCTCACCAAAATTGGACAATTGAAGACTGGAAAAATGTTCCCTGGTCTGATGAGTCTCGATTTCTGTTGAGACATTCAGATGGTAGAGTCAGAATTTGGCGTAAACAGAATGAGAACATGGATCCATCATGCCATGTTACCACTGTGCAGGCTGGTGGTGGTGGTGTAATGGTGTGGGGGATTTTTTCTTGGCACACTTTAGGCCCCTTATTGCCAATTGGGCATCGTTTAAATGCCATGGCCTACCTGAGCATTGTTTCTGTCCATCCCTTTATGACCACCATGTACCCATCCTCTGATGGCTACTTCCAGCAGGATAATGCACCATGTCACAAAGCTCCAATCATTTCAAATTGGTTTCTTGAACATGACAATGAGTTCACTGTACTAAAATGGCCCCCACAGTCACCAGATCTCAACCCAATAGAGCATCTTTGGGATGTGGTGGAACGGGAGCTTCGTGCCCTGGATGTGCATCCCACAAATCTCCATCAACTGCAAGATGCTATCCTATCAATATGGGCCAACATTTCTAAAGAATGCTTTCAGCACCTTTTTGAATCAATGCCACGTAGAATTAAGGCAGTTCTGAAGGCGAAAGGGTGTCAAACACAGTATTAGTATGGTGTTCCTAATAATCCTTTAGGTGAGTGTGTGTATGTGTATAATATATATATATATATATATATATATATATATATATATATATATATATATATATATATATATATATATATATATATATATATATATATATATATATATATATATATATATATATATATATATATATAATATATAATTATATAAATATAATGTGCAACCAATGTGGACACTGCCTACTAGTGGTCTGCATGTGTAATTGTATTTCAAATCATTTCTTTTATTTGATCATCACACAACAAAATACTGCATAAAACAATGACATTCTGCTGCACAGCAGGATAATAATAATAATACAATACTGTTGGGATCTTGGACCTTATTTTCTTTTAATGAATTCTCTTTTGTAATTCTGTTTACAGTGCGTTTGTTGTGATTGGTTTAGATATTTCAGTATGAGTTGTCAACCATGTGCATGCACAGATCAACACTCAGCATACAAAAATGATTTTAGAATAATAAAAAAAATGACACCAAAAACGACAACAGCAAAATAAAGTAGCAGATGGTGATATAATTTATTCATGTCATGTGGCAATTATAGGCTCCTAGTGTGTCTACTCCCAAACAAAAATACTTGAAAAGCCATTTCAACAGGCAACTTTTACTGTGTGAACTCTAAAGATATTTCTATGATTTATGGTAGTATGCCTAACGCCATTTCATACTGTTCTTTGTTTTAAACTGGCAGAAATCATGGCAATCTTTTCCATTGCTGTTGGTCCAAGATTTGTTGTCACATTCTCCTGAAATTTGCTAGCATAAGCAGTTTTCTGACATTTGAAATGTTCTTTTAAACTCTGTAACTCTGACTGCTGTTTTATTAATGTGAAAGTAGACTTCACTTTGGCAACTGCCTCAACTCTGTGCATGTTCCGTACTTTATAAGTTTGGGAAAAAAGAGCAAACTTAACACAAGAATGCATTTATCTCTTGCTCAGCAGCACTACTGACAGTTCTTGTTTTAAAACAGCAAACAAGTAATGTGTGATTTGTAGATTCTACCAATCTATTAATTTCTCCATCCTTTCTGAACCAGCTCACTATGCTCTGCTGTCAACTACGGCTTCTTCTTTTGAAATAGGGAAGTGTTATTGTCTTTAACTCTGGGATTTATCATCATGCGCAAAATGCTCTTGGATGGTTTGAGATTGTCCTGTCCAACCAGGAAATGAAAAATGTGTGCGGAGAATCAGGTGAGATGAAAGCGGTCATTATAAAAGGCTCGCTGTGAATTGTGTCAATGGTACTTCCTCTGGATCGCAAGATCGAGGACAAGGGGGAGGGAGAAAAATTGCTGTTATTGACTGCTGTGGCAGACATAATGAATTGTTATGTAGTTGAGACAAATGCCGGTGGACTCGAGATTTAGGTCTGGTCTCAATTGTCTTTGTGGCATCCAAATAGAGTGTATTCCCATGAGCTATTTTGTTGAGCTATAGCGCCAGAGGTAAACGCACCTTGTTTTGTGTCTAGGATTGGGTGACTAATAGCGTTTGTCCACTTTTTTCCTCCAGGTATCAGATCTGCTTTGGATGTTAGACAGTGCTTTTGAGTTGGTGGTGCATGTGTGCTGAGTAGTGAACAGCCTCAGTCTCTTATAATTCCAGGTGGATCTAGCAGGCGGATTTTAGTCATTTCACACCTAGTCGCTTTTAATAAGATCTGTGCTGTCCCTGTCCAAAGAGCTGAAACATCAATGCCGTTGCATGTTTGGGTGAAAAGGTTTCACATTAAAAATGCAGTCAAGATGTACATGCATCAGTCATGTTTCAGCTTTCACTCACATTTGTGCACACACACACACACACACACACACACACACACACACACACACACACACACATGTTGTGTTTCCATGTTTTATGGGGACATTCCATAGGGGTAATGCATTTTATACTGTACAAACCGTATTTTCTATCCCCCTACTCTGCCCCTGCCCCTAAACCTACCCATCACAGAAGACATGCTGCATTTTTACTTTTTCAAAAAACATCACTTAGTGTGATTTATAAGATGTTTTCCTCATGGGGACCAAAAAAATGTCCCCACAAGGACAAAAATTTGGATATTGCCATCTTTGTGGGGACATTTTGTCCCCATACCGTAGGGATTACCAGTCCACACACACACACACACACACACACACACACACACACACACACACACACAGAAGGAGTTTCCTGTGGGGAAAATCAGGCATTTCAATTCAATTTGTAGGTCACTTGTAGGTCAATGGGAAAAAAGCCATCCATTCCAGCATGTATGCTTTCTTTTAGTTTTTTTCTTTTTGCAATAGAGTTTCACAGCTTATATTTGAGCCAAATAGAGGCAAAATAAAGTACGTCAATCCATCATTCAGCAGTGCAACATAATCAATATTTACAATTTGCTTTGGAACATGTGGTCTGACAACACAATATCTTCAGTTCCAGCAGTTCTCTGGTAATAGTCTCAGTTATGGTGCAAATGCATAGTGTATGTTTCATGACTAAAATCTATCAAAGGCACTGCAATCTCAAACCTCTTTGTGAGGTCCTGATTTGACTACCATCAACATTTATTAAGAGCAGAAAGGGTTAAACCTTCCATTTAAATTTCCCAGACCTTGCCTAGCCTTTTTTTTCTGTTGCCGTTTATGGAGTGAATACTTCCATTAAATTGGATTTTGGGCCTCAAGGGACTGACAGCCACTAAGGTATCTGTTGTGAGACGTGAATTTCACCAGACAAGCAAAAAGCATTTCATTTTTAATAACTTGGCTATTTGGTCTGCTTAAGCTTCATTGCTTCTGCAGCCAATCATGCCTCTTTTTTTAGCCACAGCAAATAGGTTGATGACCCCGTATCAAACATTGCAGTCTTGAGACAATCTTTAACGAAACATATGGAAATGTCTGTGCTCAACTGATTCCCCAACGTAATTAACGAGTCCCAGAGCATCAGTCATTTGGATGTATTTTTTTGCAATACAAACGACATAGATTGTATGAATATTGTTTGACAGATCTGTCATCATTTAAATAAAATGATCATTGTTGCTATATCCATAGAGCTGTGGTTGAACAGCACTGATAAATTGTAAAAGAAAACATGATGATATCAACCTGTGACACTAAAATGCGACCTTTACTCAAAATATTTTGGTTACACTATTTTAAGGTGTCTGTGTTACAGTGTAATTATACATTTAAGTACTGAGTAATATTAAGTAACTACATGTACTCATTATAGGGGTAGGATTAGAGTTTGGTTTAGAGTTAGTTTCATGTAATTATGCCTAAACCATGAAAATACCAAAGATGCTTTAATATAGTATGTCCTTTATTAAAACAGGTGAGCAACTGTGTGGATACATTCATCGACAGATAACGAATAATTATACAGCGCAATATGCTTCGTCTTATTGTTTGAATCGCTTGTTTTCTTGATTTACCGTGATTTGATTTTACCATGCCTCAGAGACAACACTATCTGTCAAGTGGCTAACATAGCATAATCGATAAGCTTTGTTTGTTTTTTGTAGTAACAGTAATACAGCATTTTGTCCACCATACCATATATTTTAAAATTAATTGCGTGACATTTAGCAGCACAAGTCATCCAGTTTTATGAACTCTTTCCGCCAAACACAGAATTATCTCTAATATTATTATTTCGTTTTTTGTAGGGTTGGAAATCACGATACTTATGCCACGATACAATATTATTGTGATTTTAAAAACAATTGCTATAACAGTAAAATTCTGATTTACCTTTTTCAGCTGCAAATGTCCCCAAACTGCAAACTTTGTGCACACATATTTTTACCTAATGAGGTTCTCAGAGTGTTCATTTTACATCTTCAAATCCATATCCCTTCCTTGTCAAATGTTTTCCTTCCTCATATTTTAGACATATTTTTTAAAAGAAATTGCATTTGTCAAATAAAAATGTTTGCACATTTCAATGTTTGCACAGTCAATACAATACATATTTATAGAGAACAACCCTAACACCCCAATGAACAAGTTAAAGTTGACATTATTCAGTTATGAAATGCAATTTTATGCTGAATCACATTTATATAATTATATTTCTAGGAAAATACATACATTTGCTATTAAAAGCATATTACTTGGATGCTAGATGCCGCTATGCAGTTATTTTCATTGTGAAATTGCCTACACAATAACGCAAGACAGTTCGATTTCAAAAGAGAATAACCAGTATCACCGACCCAGGATAGTATAAGAGTATAACCAGAATCTCAAAGTGTTAGACACGTTTTACTGCTGCTGATGTTTTTTTCTTGTCATTTGTGTTGTGTAATGAACTAGTGCAGTGACAGTGTAGATATGGCAGAGCATACGGTAAAATTTTGCACAAATACGAGCTGAAATTCAGTCCCTGAAAATATTGATACTTGCCATCCTTGTATCGATACAATATACCCACACACAATTTCACAATACTATGCTGTATCAGTCCCCTTACCTAGTTATTTGTGAGAAATTGTTTTCCTGCCAAACACAGAATAATCTTGTGTTTTATACTTTAATCACTGTTATACGGTAGGTGACGCTATTACACATCTTCTGCTGAATCTCCTGATTAAAACACAGCTGAAAAAGAAGCACAAACAAGCGATAGCATATGTAATCAGATGCATATATGTAAAATAACGCGATCATCAACATTAAGCAGTATATAAATCAAAACCTCATGTTACTGAATGAAATGTCGACCCAGGGCGAGCTACAGGACTTTGAAGCTTTGGGGTGTTGATGGACTCCATCTTCTCCATCTGTGTTTTGATCATCTGAATCTGATCTGGATGTAGTCTTTGACAAAAATATGATTTTCTCAGCTTTTTATGAAATATAATTTTGTGTGTTTGATATATGGCATGTTCAGATATTCATACAACAAAATATTCTGGGGGCCATGACATTTTTTGAAAATGTGCGCGTTAACAAAACAACATAACACTCAAATGTATTTAGTATTAGTAAATTGATTGTTTTGACCAAGTAAAACAGCGCTGCATTAACCCACATTCGCAAGACTTATGACTGAGGCATATGCATAATAAAAGCTCTGCTGCTCTCAATGTGACTCGAGATGTCTCTCATTAGCATTTGCTCCAGCGACCTTGTTCCACTCCCATGGTTCTCAGCCTGCCCTGCTTCATACCACAGTACCTTTAATAGAACTTGAATACATGCGCTCATCTATGACCATGATTCCTGCCTTAGTCCCGTCGGATTGCTTTCCATCGGCTGTGGAGGTGAAGACGACAACTCCCATGATTCCACGCTCATTCATGGCGTCACCAAGCCATGCCATTGTTTTGACAATCTAGCGGCGAAACTTACATACTGTGCCTTTAAAGCCAATTTACAGTTGTGAGGAAAATAGTCTGTGTGTTTATTATGATTTCTATGAATCTGCAGACAATGCAAAAAGACAGGCTTTGAAGTTTTTTCATTCCGCGAGTCTTGCCTTGTTCTGTAGGTCCTTTCTGAGAGGTTGACAAAAAAGCTTTGGTGCACATAACTGATAACTGTTACTGCTGGCTTAGTCTGCTTGTTAAAATGACCTTTGTTTCCTGTTCAGTGGAACAGTTTCACAGTCCCAGGTGAACAAATCTTAACATGTTTTACATGTTTATTGTTTTCACATGCATTCATTTTCTCATTTTGAATTGCAAACCTGTGATAACACAAAGCCATTTCCTATTCTGGCTTATTTAAACAAACTCCTCTCGCCAACACTATGGGCTTAATAAACTTGATTTGATTAATGAAGTCATAAAACCCTGTAGGAATTCCGAGGTGAGCATAAAGCTGGAGGACAATGCATTAGAGATAATGCTAATTTGGTGTGAGCGGAACTTTATGATGATGTATGAGGGAAATGCCCATGGTTAGGAATTAAATGATGAGAACAGAAACAAGACACTATATGTTCGGTTTCTTCAGTGTTTCTTCCACTTCCACAAGCTGAGGGTAACGAGTCTCTCCATAGTCGCCAATTAATTTCACCAGACAGTGGACTATATGCTTTCCCTGTCGTAAATTTAAAGTAAAATCCGGTAAGCATTTGACAGCATGAGAAAAGACAGCAAAGATAATTCAAACTGAAGATACGTGGACTGCTCCTTCTAAGCAGCAGTGACAGTGATGCAGTTAATTAGCTGTCTTCTTCTTGAACAAATGAAGTTAATGCTAGTAGTGGCAGCTAGAGGCAAAAATGCAGCAATAGTTACTTTTCATCCAATTTAACTGCTCACTTTGGCTTGTAGTGATTGCGTTTGTTGATGTTCTGGTCTTAATTAAATGTTCCCTGTGTGGGCATTCAACAAAAATTTACAAAAATCAGTCTTGTTTCAATAAAAATAGTCAAAAATTAAAACTCCTTTGAACTCCTTCTCTTATCATATAATCACATTACTCCTTTCTTCCAGTTCCCAGACACTTTCATTACATGAACAAGTAAAAGGGGTCTAGAAATACATTTATTTATTTTGTGAGAAACAGTCTTTTTAGACAGCCTCAGGGCCGTTTTACTGTGATCTGTATTCATGGTTGCATTCATTATGCTTTCAGCTGTGTGTCCATTCTGATTATACTTATTACAGGTTTGTTTTGTTGTTGTTTTATCTTTCTCAGATCTGATTCAGATGCACTGATATGAATAACAACAGGTCGTCTCTGTCTGTTCCTAATGCCTGGCACACATTGTATGATTTTGGGATGTCCCATATGAAAGATGACCAATCACCCTTCGTCAGAGTTTGATTGACAGGCGAACTGACCAATCATAATCCGCCATCCGCAGACTCCACCATTTTTGTCAGACAAAGCACTCAAGAGAGTTCATAGATTAACGTCGGTGGACTTAAACGGTATGTACTGACGTCTTTCTGCGGTTGAAACAATATTCCTTCTGAAGTTTATTCATGTTTATTTGATGCTATAAAATAACTAGAAGGAAGAGAAGATCGGTTCACAAGCAGCTTTAGATGAGGCGCTACAGCGACCTGTCACCACACATTAAAGAGCCACAAAATAGTATTTATTGTTTACATTTCCTTTTAAAAAAATGATAACATTTTTTATTGTAACTTGCATGAACACCATAACTGTATGATGATCCGTGATCTGTAGGATTCTGTGAAGACGGATAGGGGAGTGTTGATGTGATCACCAACACTGTGTCCTGGCAATACAAAGTAAGATTTTGTCCTAACCAGCGAACAAGAACATGCAAATTATGACAATGATATGTGTCCTATGTCGAGAGTGACAGCGGTTCAGTAACCTGCGATAATTTTCTGACAGTGTCAGAAATTTGCAACCCGATCTCACGGCAATTTGTACGTATTGTACGAGGTGGCTTATTCGTATCAATTCGTACAAATGACTTAGCCCTAGCCCTGCCCCTAAACCTAGCCATCACTGGGGTTTAGACAAATCATACGAGTGAGGGCGTACAAATTATCCACCTCGTGAAATACGTATAAATTGGTCGTGATAGTGTTGGAAATTCAGCACGATCGTCTCAGGGTGTTTGCTGCTACAACCTACGTCTGACTAGCCATTAAAAATGCAACATGAAATGGTGTATTGATCAACAGGACATGCCACTAAAACTTAAAACTACTTACCTCAAGCTCCATTGAGTGATTCACAAATGATTCATCTTGCTCTAATTGTTTACCACTAACGCATGCTGATGCCGTTTTATTCTTCTGTACTCATTTGTGTCATAGCCTACAATTCAATAGATGTTATCATTGTACAGTCTACATGCATGTCACACCCAAGTTTATTAGACAATGATGTACTAAAAACAGACAACAACGTTGTTAAAATGATCCTGTTCATACAAATCTGCGAAAATGTATTATGTATTATGCATACCAGGCCAGTAGTTGGAGATATCGCTTTGTCAAGAAACAATCCGCAAATACGTAATATGCATGCATAAACATGTATCATGGTAATGATGGAACTATGGATGGAACTCTTTTGGTAATGATGGAACAACTCTGAAGTGACATAAGAAACTCTGCAGACAATTTTATTTTGACGATGTGGTGGACCTTTATTTTGATGCCGCTGGGCCTGAGCACACAGCTCTCACATTCTCCTTCTTCATTAGTTTACGATTTGTTTAACAGTCATGTCGAATATGTTATTAGATAGAATGTTAAACAAAGAAAGTAGACAGTATATGAAAAAAGTATTAGCGCTTGCTGTGTGGTTGATGTTCAATGTCGCTAGCTTAGCAGAACTACATAATCATGTTTCGCTTGATTCCCTCAAAGTTGCATTGGATTTTCTCTTCAGTGTAAAGGTTGAGTGATCCATCTATCACTGTTTTCTATGTTTATAGAGTTTGTTTCTGGAGTAAATATATACTCTTTTTTTTAAATGGCGGGTGCTGGTGTTTTGCATACGTGTGGCCAATCAACGTATACTTATGTCACTGCTAGTTCCTATTGTGCTGGACCCTACTCTGAAGTAGGAGCTAATTTAGTTCCCCGAAAAGGAGTTCCTAGAACAACAACTACTGGACGGAACTATGTTGGTGATGATGGAACTATGGACGGAACTGTGTGGGTGAGAATGGAACTATGGATGGAACTGTGTTGGTGATAATGGAACTATGGACGGAACTGTGTTGGTGACAATAGAACTATGGACGGAACTGTGTGGGTGAGAATGGAACTATGGATTGAACTGTGTTGGTGACAATGGAACTATGAACAGAATTATGTTGGTGACAATGGAACTATGGATGGAACTGTGTTGGTGACAATGGAACTATGGACGGAACTGTGTGGGTGAGAATGGAACTATGGATGGAACTGTGTTGGTGATAATGGAACTATGGACGGAACTGTGTTGGTGATAATGGAACTATGGATTGAACTGTGTTGGTGACAATGGAACTATGAACAGAATTATGTTGGTGACAATGGAACTATGGACGGAACTGTGTTGGTGACAATGGAACTATGGATGGAACTGTGTTGGTGATAATGGAACTATGGACGGAACTGTGTTGGTGACGATGGAACTATGGACGGAACTGTGTTGGTGATGATGGAACTATGGATGGAACTGTGTTGGTGACGATGGAACTATGGACAGAACTATGTTGGTGACGATGGAACTATGGACGGAACTGTGTTGGTGACAATGGAACTATGGATGGAACTATGTTGGTGACGATGGAACTATGGGCAGAACTATGTTGGTGACGATGGAACTATGGACGGAACTGTGTTGGTGACGATGGAACTATGGACAGAACTATGTTGGTGACGATGGAACTATGGATGGAACTGTGTTGGTGATAATGGAACTATGGATGGAACTGTGTTGGTGACGATGGAACTATGGACGGAACTGTGTTAGTGATGATGGAACTATGGACGGAACTGTGTTGGTGACGATGGAACTATGGATGGAACTATGTTGGTTACAATGGAACTATGGATGGAACTGTGTTGGTGATAATGGAACTATGGATGGAACTGTGTTGGTGACGATGGAACTATGGACGGAACTGTGTTAGTGATGATGGAACTATGGACGGAACTGTGTTGGTGACGATGGAACTATGAACAGAACTATGTTGGTGACGATGGAACTATGGACAGAACTATGTTGGTGACGATGGAACTATGGACAGAACTATGTTGGTGACGATGGAACTATGGACAGAACTATGTTGGTGACGATGGAACTATGGACGGAACTGTGTTGGTGACGATGGAACTATGGACAGAACTATGTTGGTGACGATGGAACTATGGACAGAACTATGTTGGTGACGATGGAACTATGGACAGAACTATGTTGGTGACGATGGAACTATGGACGGAACTGTGTTGGTGATAATGGAACTATGGATGGAACCATGTTGGTAATATGAGAACTCGTGACAGTATCTGACCAACAATTTGAGAAGTGCAGCCCAGAACGGTATATTTTTGAGTACAAAAGGCCAAAACCAGAGGAAAAAAAGATGTCAGAAATGAATTTGTTCATACTTTCTCTTTTCTTATTTTGACTGCATTCAATAAATGTGGTTTTGTGTCTCTAAAGGTCTTTGCAGTATTTTATTTGCTAAGACATGATTGAAGCATTTCTTACCTTGAAAGACAGCACATACACCTGGACACATACAATGACAGCTTACATCTTACTCTTTTGACCAAAAGGATGTCTAGCCTTCTGCTGCAGTATAAGAATTGTCAAACAGATAGACAGACAGACAGACAGACAAAAATATAAAATAGCAGCCCAGAAAAAAAAACAAAAAAAAAACTTTTTTTCTAACCTAGATTTTGATAGAGCAAGAGCTGTGACCAGGATCTGAGCATAGCTTTCAGGTAATGTTAAAGGTAGGGAAGGCAATTTCGGAGCATCTCCAAAGCCACACCTCTTCCAAAACACATGAACTCAAACAACAGAGTCTGCAAAATGTCATGAGAGACGGCGTCTCAATCAGAATCAGAATCAGAATCAGAAAGAGCTTTATTGCCAAGTTTGCTTTCACACACAAGGAATTTTTTTTGGTGCTGAAGCTTCCAGTGCACATATACAATACAAATACAACAGTAATAAATAAAAAATTCTAAGAATAAAAAATATAAACAGTATAAGGTCACGGTTACGTTTAGTCAGAAAAGACATAGATTATGAATATTTACAGTATTTGGAGAGTAAGAATAAATATAAATAATATGAATAATCACCTGAGTTTAGGAGATGTTGCACTAAGCAGTGGGAGAAATTGCACTTACAGGCATTTGCCTTGGGGGTGGGTGGTTGGGGGGTTAACTGTTCAAGAGGGAAATGGCCTGTGGGAAGAAACTGTTCCTGTGCCTAGATGTCCTAGTGGCCAGTGATCGGAGTCGCCGTCCTGACGGTAACAGTTCAAACAGGTGGTGTCCGGGGTGAGTGGAGTCTGTGATGATTTTACCTGCTCTCTTCCTCACTCTGGAAGAGTACAGGTCCTTGAGGGTTGGCAGGTGGGCACCAATAATCCTCTCTGCAGTCCGGATGGTACGTTGCAGTCTCCTTATGTCTGATCTGGTAGCTGAACCAAACCAGACAGTGATGGAGGTGCATAAGACAGACTCAATGACAGCCGAGTAGAACTGAATCAGCAGCTCCTGTGGCAGGTTGAACTTCCGCAGCTGACGAAGGAAGTACAGTCTCTGCTGGGCCTTTTTCACAATGGAGTCGATGTGATTGTCCCACTTCAGGTCCTGAGAGATGGTAGTGCCCAGGAACCTGAAAGACTCCACTGTGTCCACAGTGCTGTTCATGAGGGTGAGTGGGGGGAGTGATGGGCTGTTCCTCCTGAAGTCCACTATCATCTCCACTGTTTTGAGCTGCTCAGCTCAAGGTTGTTATAACTGCACCAGACAGCCAGCTGTTCAACCTCCAGTCTGTAAGCAGACTCACACCGTTCTGGATAAGGCCGATGACAGTGGTGTCGCCTGCAAATTTCAGGAGCTTGACAGAGGGTCTTTAGAAGTGCAGTCATTGGTGTACAGGGAGAAGAGCAGTGGGGAGAGAACGCACCTGGGGGCGCCAGTGCTGATTGTGAGAGATCTGGATGTAAGTTTACCCAGTCTCACCGCTGCTGCCTGTCTGTCAGGAAGCTGGAGATCCACTGACAGATTGAGGATGGCATGGAGAGCTGGGTCAGTTTGGCTGTGAGGAGCTCAGGCATGATGGTATTGAAGGCCGAACTGAAGTCCACAAATAAGATCCTTGCGTAAGTCCCGGGTCTGTCGAGATGTTGCAGGATATAATGCAGTCCAATGTTGACTGCATCATCCACAGACCTGTTTGCTCTATAGGCAAATTGGAGAGGATCCAGCAAGGGTCCAGTGATGTCCTTCAGGTGGGCCAACACCAGTCTTTCAAATGACTTCATGACCACAGACGTGAGAGCGACAGGTCTGTAGTCATTTAGTCCAGTGATTTTGGGTTTTTTGGGGACGGGAATGATAGTGGAGCGTTTGAAGCAGCAGGAACTTCACACTGCTCCAATGATCTGTTGAAGATCTGCGTGAAGACTGGGGCCAGTTGGTCAGCGCAGGCTTTCAAACAAGCAGATGAGATGCCGTCTGGGCCTGAAGCTTTCTTAGTCTTCTGTTTTTTGAAGACTCGGCTCACGTCCTCCACACAGACCTTAAGCTCGGGTTGGATGGCAGGAGGGGGGAGGAGAGGGGGTGCAGGAGGTGATGGTGAGGGTGTGAAGTGCAGATTAGAGCGGGTGAGTGGTGTGAGACTGGGCTTTTCAAACCTGCTGTAGAGTGCATTCAGATCGTCAGCCAGTTGTGGATTCTCTACAGATCGGGGGGAGGGTGACTTGTAGTCGGTGATGTTCCTCAGGCCTTTCCAGACTGATGCCGGGTCGTTGGCTGAAAACATTTTTTTCAGCTTTTCAGAGTAGCTTCTTTTAGCAACTCTGATCTCCTTTGTCAGTCTGTTTCTGGCCTGGTTGTACAAGATTTTATCCCCACTTCTGTAAGCTTCCTCTTTGGCATGACGAAGCTGTTTGAGTTTCCCAGTTAACCATGGTTTATCATTAGTGAATGATAAGAATGACCTGGTAGGAATGCATGTATCCTCACAGAAACTGATGTATGATGTTACAGTATCTGTGAGCTCATCCAGATCGGGTGGTAGCAGCTTCAAAAACAGTCCAATCAGTGCAATCGAAGCAGGCTTGTAAGACCCGCTCTGCTTCATTAGTCCATCTTTTTACTGTCCTTATTACAGGTTTAGCTGATTTCAGTTTCTGCCTGTAGGTCGGTATAAGATGAACCACACAGTGATCAGACAGCCCCAAAGCTGCCCGTGGGATGGAGTGATATGCATTCTTTATTGTGGTGTAACAGTGGTCCAGTATATTACTGTCTCTGGTGGGACATAACGTGCTGTCTGTATTTTGGCAGTTCACGGGAGAGATTTGCTTTGTTAAAATCTCCAAGAATGATTAAAAGAGAGTCAGGGTACCTTTGTTCCGTTTCAAAGCACATAACATTTCAATAATACTGAAAGAACTCTGACCTGTACCACCTAACTGATCCAGATTCATTTCGCCATTGATAGTGTTGTCATAGATCGAGAAAAGCATAATTCTGAGTCTGAGGATGTGAAAAGCTCTGGGTAGAACGTCTCGGGTTGCCATCTTGTAATTACAGTTATGACACAGCTTGATCAATGCAGCATAAGCATAATGTTTTGGTTCGGGAGGAACTGTAAAAGGCGGCTGCTGTTTGTTTGTGGTGCTCGGTGGCTGTGTACTCTGCATAGCCTTACGGAAAGCACTGATGACATGCGATGTCTGTCGAGCAGGTGCGCGGAGGTGTGTAAATACATAGATTCGCAGGCATTCAGAACGCAATGATTGTACAAATACTTTTTGGACTTCCACAGAAGATATATGTACATGTTTTATTATTTAGACCACTTCTATTATTGATTGCTATCAGGATGTGAAGAGAGTTTCAACCAGTATAAGTGTTTATAAAAAACATTGCCTACTCTACCCTTAAGTCTTATCTCAGGGAAACAATCCTCTCAACCAGACTCGAAACTCTGGACCAAGTTAATTGGATCATATAAGTCGAGATGTGAAATCATCCCTGACCTTTCTTCTGAAGAAGTCAATCAAACTTAAAGTGCACTCACTCCTTTAAAAGAGTTGACTTCCATTTTCAAGTGCATCACTGTAAACATGATTTGTGCTTGTTTTAACAAACTGAGGGATGAGTCCATTTTTTTTCTTCTTTTGAAATCGATAGCATGTCTCAGATGCGGTCCATAGAGCTTAACTTGCATGAACACCATAACTGTAGGATGATCCGTGATCCTGTAGGATTCTGTAAAGATGGATAGGGGAGTGTTGATGTGATCACCAACACTGTGTCCTGGCAATAAAAAGTATGATTTTGTCTTAACCAGCGAACAAGAACATGCAAACTATGACAATTATAATCTCAGGCACTGATTGTGTTTTTTATGTTAATGTGATTTCATATATATAATTTAGCATGACCTGTAAAATTTTGAAAATAAATTAAATGAAACAAGATTTCTTAAACTATACACTATATTTTAACAATTATAGTCAATTCTATGACAAAGATTGTATCACTCACTCAGTATTTGTATTAATTTTAAAATATTTAAATATTTGTTAATTAGATGATGTACTTATCCATTTGAGTGAAAGCCTGGCCACACGCTCTTCTGATTGGCTGTGATTTTTGATTGATTTTGTCACATCTGGTGAGGACAGGCTTGTTGTTGGAATCGTATTGCATCACACATGGTTAGGACATGACCACTCTATAATGTAGGTGAAATAAATACAAAGTGCTATTAATTTAAAGTGCACCTATTATGCCCCTTTTTACAAGATGTAATATAAGTCTCAGGTGTCCCCAGAGTGTGCCTGTGAAGTTTCAGATCAAAATTCCTAACAGATAATTTAATATACCATTTTGAAAATGGCAATTTTGGGGTTGAAGAAAAATGAGCTGTTCTGTGCATGGCTCCTTTAATTCAAATGAGCTGCTGCTCCCCACCCGAGAGGGCGGAGCCTACACATCTCGTTCACAGCTCATTCAATCAACACATGTGGGCGGGGCCTCTGCAGTGTGACGTCACACTGCAGGAATCTGGAAACGGCTTGTGCTGAGACACTGCTAATGATTTACGGGGATTAAATTTTTTTTAGATATAATTTTTACCATTATAGGGTGGTTGTATACACACACTGCCAACACACATTTATGTTCAAACAACTTATAAAAATGAATTTTGCATAGTAGGTGTCCTTTAAAATATAAAGATACTGTTACAGTATAAATCAGTTCAGATTCACATTTGATGAAATATGGGTATCATGTTTAGGGCATCATGTTTAGGGCTGCACGATTATGACAAAAATTATAATTGTCGATTATTCCCTTGAAATTGTAATTTGTAATTACAATTTACATTAAATGATTGAATAGCTTTATAACATAGTCTGATGCAACTGCATGCCATACATATAAAAATAAAAAAAAAGTTTTTTTCTTCCTGAAGCACTTTTAGTGCTTTTCTTTAGCATTTAAGATTCATGTCATCTATACATTTGTTTGGTTTCTTCTTTAAATAAATTAAAAAAGTAAAATTTATGCGTGGTAAATAATAGGCGCTTTCACACCGGGTAGTACTTAGTTATAGTAACTAACCTCCAGGGTGGTTCCCCGAGAACTAAATGTTCCCCTAGGGTCATTTTTTCTGGTTGCATTTGCACCGCCAGTAACTCTGAAGTGATGTAAGCCGTGCTTGTTTTGACTTTTATTTTGACGGCGCTGAGAACGCCAGAGACTGAGCACACAGCGCTCATATTTTCCGTCTTCATTAGCTAACGATCTGTTTAACACTCCTGTCTAATATGTTATTAGGTAGAACTGTTATACAAAGAAAGTAGACATTATATGAAAAAGTATTGGCGTTTGCCTTTTGGTTGATGTCCGATGTGACTAGCTGAGCAGGAATACATAAATTAATCATGTTTCGCTTGGTCCCCTCAAAGTTGCATTGGATTTTCTACTTAGAATAAAGTATGATCGTTTTCCATATTTGTTGAGTCAAGTCACCTTTATTTATATAGGGCTTTTGACAATGCTGATTGTTTCAAAGCAGCTTCACGGTAACAGGAAAATAATGCAACAAAATTCCATTCGGCTGTATGGCCGCTCTGGAGAAAACAGTGATGTCATCCAGCTCAGTTCAATTATCGTATAGTGTCAATGCGGGCAGATCAGTAATATATATATATTTGAATATTTAGAATAATGTAAGTTAATTTTTTTCGTAATTGTGGAATCCGTAATCGCGATTAGAAATTGTATTAATTGTGCAGCCCTAATCATGTTCCAAAACAATGTAGTTGTCACAAACAAGATTCTTACGATTCCTTTTGCTTGCTACCAGAGGTATTGCTCTTCCGGATATTAAACCTCTTTGGACTGCATTTCTCTCTCACGTCCCTGGCACTGATTACTCTTGCACCTGACTTTCATCAGTGGACTGTCTAAGCTGCTCTCAGACTCTACCTCATTGCGAAGTTTTGTTTTGCCTTTCTTCCTGTGGTTTTGTCTTCCTGTGATTTACTCTTGGACTGTTTACTCTCTTTGTGATTCCTTGCTGCCTGCCCTGGACTGTTTTCTACTGTGGACTGATTTATCTAAGTTTGTTGAACTTATCAAACTTCAAAAATCTACCCTCCCCTTGAAGAAATCAGGACAGAAGTTGTTGAAAGTGGACAAAAGAGATTTAAACACCAGGTTTAAACGGGAATCTACTTGTGATCCGGTCGAACAAATTGCATCTTAATACCAGATGTAAACAGGGCCTTAGCAACTGTATTGACATTGGGGAAGATTAATGCGTCCCATCCCCACTATACAGATGGATGACCTTCAACAGCATATAATTGTCTTTTTTTCTTCTTTTTTCTATCACAACACAGGCAGGTAACAGAACAGAGTGTCCTGTATGGAGAAAACCAGGGGAACAGTAAAAATGAATCAGCAAGATAAGTGCCTCTAAACAGCAAACATAAAAGAAAGCCATTTAGTGAAATAGCCATTTCTGTAAATTGCACCACTATTCCAAAGGGACATATTTGAGTTAAGCTTCCCAGAATACATGTAGAAAAGAGCGCTGATACCTACCTCACAATTACACCAAGGATTCTTTTTAGATTTATTTGTTGAGGCTGAATGAAATTGAAGTACTATGTTGACACAGTGCAAAATCAGCACAAAATATGCATATGGTAGCATACCATTCCAAATGTATTACAAAAGGTCAGATACACAGGCACTTTGGGAAGAAATCATGAGAATGTGGCATGTTTGATATTCACCATTTGTAGAGCCGCATCTAATTACACAGCTCCAGCATGTCACTTCCAAAATGGGCAAATCTCGAAGGAGGGGGGTGTGAAGCTCAAATTAATTCATTATTCAATAGACAATTCTCCAATGTACTGCATCTTCGACTTCTGCTTCCGCTCCCGGCAAATATGGACCATCTGGTGTAATTTCTAGAGTAATTAAAATAACACCATCCTAATGGAAAGATATGTCTTACTCCATCCCATTGATGATGCACAGCATGGGTCATTTGAAGAGTCCTTATTTGTGACATAGCAAAACAAAAAGTCCTGTTCGCAGTTTTTAGAGATAATCTTGTCAGGGCCTTGGGTTCTTTTAAAAAGCCTTCCATAGAAGCAATTCCAGGATCACCTTTGAAAAGTTTTAACTTTATTTCCCATGCAGTGAGGTATGGCAAATGTTTGCAGGGGTCTTGGTATGCTCTCTTCAGAACCAGATCTATGCTGGCTAGCTTCTTTTGACTAAAGTTCTCCATCTCTTTCCAGCAGTGATGCATGGGTGTGTAGGCACAGTTCACAGCTAATGGTTCCCTCGCTACTCCTGCAATAATCTGCTGTTGCAGAACCTTCTCTAAAGACAAAGTGCATTGGGGATTTTTTATTCCCATAAGACAATGTTTCCCTGCCTATTCTTATGTGCTTTTAAATATAATGTCCACTGAATCAATTGGTTAGCTTTATCTATGATTACAATTGCTTGTCCAATCATAGTCAGCCAGTCCAGTTTAGATGACAGGAGAAATATAATTGCTGAAGCTCTTGTTTTATGGTGGGGATCTGTTACATAATTTCCCAACAGACTCTGAATAATGTTTTCTCTGTGGCATTGTTCATGGATATCAGTGTGTTTTCCCTACTTATCAATATGTGCTAACTGCCATATTGACTGGGTTATTTGTAAAACAGAACTGATAAATACATCACAGTAAGATAGATTAGCCTGTGTTGTTTCCCCCCCAATATTCCTGTTCCAGAGGCAAGCTGGGTTTTGCAACAGCTTTGGGATTTGTTCTCTGCAGTCATATCTTCCCAAGCAGAAAGTTTAGGGAAAACGTCTGCTGCAACAGATGTCTGCACATTATCAAGTAGATAAAAGACTAAATGAAATTCTGGAGGTTCTTAAAATATCAAAGAACTTAATTATTGCTACGGTAAGTATCAATTTTACTATTACTAATTCTAGGGCTAGAGATTTGAATGAACATCAAACACTAAATATTAAACGCGGGAACTAGATTTGTGTGTGTTGCAAATATGAATGATAACCCAAATCGTACACCCCGAAGATGCAACATATTGAGGAGAAACGTTCTTACTGCTTTTCTAAGTGATCATAAAAGAAAATGGTAAAAACAAATCCTTGGACACATATCATCAATCTGAATGAATCCAATTGGATTTCAGATTCTGAAAGTGTTCTTTACTTGAACCTTAAACATTGCAATCTGATAAGTTAGGTTTGACATGTAAGACATGAGACTTACATATGTTTGTATGACATAAAATATAATAAACATGCACATCCTGGCCCATCTGATTGAGAAAATATAGTCAGATTTAAATGTTTACATTCTTAATTTTTCCTGTTGATCAGATTATTTCAGGTCTTCACCCCTTTCAATCTGATCAAAATTGCATTTGCATCGAGCTTGATCAAGCTTTTCAGTCTGATTGAGCCATCCATCTGATTATAAATGCAACTAAATAGCTATTGAAGTGGGTCCCAAGCTATATCTAGGTACCGGAATATCACAGAGACCTGGTGGTGGTCTTGTAAGCACACAGAAACTACCCCGAACATCCTAGCAACTGCATAACAATGTGTTAAAACACGAGACCTTAAGGAAAAAGTCGATTTTAATTCAGGGCAATACTGGCTTCTTTGACTTGAGTTCTCCATCTCTCTCCAGCAGTGATGCATGGGAGTGAAACTAATTGTTCCCATGCTATTCCTGCAATCATTTTCACCTGCAGAACCCCACCCCCCTCTCCCCCATTGACGATTATGCATCCCCCATATTCCCCTGGTTAGCCTTGTGTTTTCATTATTTCCGCATGTGAATCAGTTGGTTAGGTGATATTTACTGCATTGCAAATTTTAAATGGTGGTTTTGGCACTTGTGTACAAATCAGTCTGTTACTAAGGCTCTGGTTACACCTGGTATTAAGATGCATTTTGGTCAATCGGATCACAAGTGGGCGACGCTAAATACAGGTGTAAACATGGTCTAAAAATGTTTTGAGCTTGTACACTTTCAACCACTTCCAGAGATAGTCAAACGCATTCGACCGGATTGCTTTCGTGGTGTAGACGCTCATGTGGTTGAAAGTGTTCAAACAGCCACTAAAAGACCTCTACTCTCTACTCTCTGCCTACTGACCTAATGAGTAAACATTATGGGAAGAGCACAAGCCAGATGGGATTTAAACTTTGTCGGCTGGAGGCCCAAGTTTGGTTTGAAAATAAAAAACAAACCAGCCCAATGTTCTCTCACCATTCCTGAATTTTAACACACACACACACACACACACACACACACACACACACACACACACACACACACACACACACACACACACACACACACACACACACACACACACACACACACAGTGTTCGGCTGGTCTTGCGGCTGTCAGGGCAGAAACAAAAGCTGATGTTCTCTGTATGTTTTTTTTGGTCTCTGGTCAAGTTCATATGTAAATTGCACAAGCTTGTTTTTTCCATTAGATTTCCACATTTACTCGCTCATAGACCATCCTCCTGAAGAAAGCAGGACAGAAGTGGTTGAAAGTGAACAAAAGAGACGGATTATTTAAAACGCCAGGTGTAAATGGGAATGCATCTTCCTTGTATACTTGTGATCCGATCAACCAAAACGCATCTTGGCTATCTTAACTAGGCATCAGGGCATCTGCCTTCAGTTGCAGATGTAGTCCATGCTTCACATTGACAATCACCTTTCTAATTCTGTGGTTTTTCCATGTTGGTCCCTACCCAGTACTTCTGATCCAAGATCCATGTTTACGACAGACACTTACAGGGTGCAGGGCTTCACTACTTCAATTAACACACCCTGCTACCCTACCCCTCTCCACACTTCTTGGAGTATGTCTGAAGTGCTGGCAACACACTCCAGTTTGATTGCTTGTTAAAGGAAAGAACGTCATGACACAGTCGCATCTTGTTTTAAAACAAGGATTTCTCGCTATCATCGAAAACGGCTTGCTCTTCACTCACATTGTTTTCGTCACTGATTTATCTCTAAGAGAGGGTACAAGTAGTTCATGTTTTTTTTTTTTTACAAAGTTTCAAGCCAGACATCAATAGGGACTTCAATGAGATGTCAAAGTCCTTTGTTATAAGCTCTGTCATGGTTATTGCCCGTCTCCAAATTTTATCTGAAATGTCATGACAGAAGCAGAGTTTATTAAACAATTCTGGCAGCCGAGGCGGTTCTAACTGGCTTTCCCAAACTTACGGGACTGCTTCTGCCAAAATAATATTCAGCAAGGAACAGCTAAATTAATTAGCCTGAAAGAGAAAGGGTGTTTTATAAGCACAATAAAACATATCCATTCACATAAACCCTGGAATGAGGATGTTCCCAGACTGACTGAAAAAGGGCTGACGACGAGATATCACAAAGAGCGGTGTCAGCACACAACTTTACAAGCCCTCACTGCTTCAGTGTTCTTTTTTACAGAAATGTCTCTGCTATCTTTTGGAGGGGACTTGGACCACTTCTTTACATTTGGAAATTGTAAGATTTTAGTTTATTTCGTTGGAATACATTTTCGGTTAGGATGTCTTTCTTGTCATATACTGATGTAATTGTGATACTAAAATGTGATTATGTAAGGTAACCATTTATGTTATATTTTAAGGGGAAGTTGTTACAGTTTTATTACTCAAACAAGTACTGAGTAATTTTAATTAACTACATACACCAATCAGGCATAACATTATGACCACCTTCCTAATATTGTGTTTGTCCCACTTTTGCTGACTAAACAGCCCTGATCCATCGATGCATGGATGCCGCTAGACCCCTGAAGCTGTGCTGTATCTGGCACCAATATGTTAGCAGCAGATCCTTTAAGTCCTGTAAGTTGTGAGGTGGGGCCTCTGTGGATTGAACTTGTTTGTTCAGCACATCCCAGAGATGCTCGATTGGATTGAGATCTGGGGAATTTGGAGGCCAAGTCAACACCTCAAACTCGTTGTTGTGCTCCTCAAACCATTCCGGAACCATTTTTCTTTGTGGCAGGAGCATTATCCTGCTGGAAGAGCCACAGCGACCAGGGAATACCGTTTCCATGAAAGGCTGTACATGGTCTTCAACAATGCTTAGGTAGGTGGTATGTGTCAAAGTAACATCCACATGGATGGCAGGACCCAAGGTTTCCCAGCTGAGCATTGCCCAAAGCATCACATTGCCTCCGCCGGCTTGCCTTCTTCCCATAGTGAATCCTGGTGCCATGTGTTCCCCAGGTAAGCGACGCACATGCACCCAGCAATCCACATGATATGAAAGAAAATGTGATTCATCAGACCAGGCCACCTTCTTCCATTGCTCCGTGGTCCAGTTCTGATGCTCACGTGCCACTGTTGGCGCTTTCGGCGGTGGACAGGGGTCAGTATGGGCACCCTGACTGATCTGCGGTTATGCTGCCCCATACCCAACAAATGCACTGTGTATTCTGACACCTTTCTATCAGGAGCAGCATTAACTTCTTGAGCAATTTGAGCTCCAGTAGCTCGTCTGTTTGATCGGACCACACGGGCCAGCCTTCGCTCCCCATAGGCATCAATGAGCCTTGGCCGCCCATGACCCTGTGGCCGGTTCTCCACTGTTCCTTCCTTGGAGCACTTTTGATAGATTCTGACCACTGCAGACCGGGAACACGCTACAAGAGCTGCTGTTTTAGAGATGCTCTGACCCAGTTGTCTAGCCATCACACCCTGTGATGATGGCAGAAATGACTGCTCATATTAGAGCATACGGCACTCGCATTGAACAAAGTTTAGGGGAGAGCAGAATTCGTATCCATAGACAGAAACATACATTAGCCGAACTCTGTCTGTTTTATGCATTTTTTTCAACAAACCATATTGTAGATGCATGTGTATTGTCAGATTTATGATGAACTGCGATGCAAGTGCGTGCAAACCTTTGGTGGAGAACGATACTGTTCAATATATATGTCTATATATATGTCTATATATAGATAGATAGATAGATAGATAGATAGATAGATAGATGGATAGATGGATAGATAGAGATTCCTATCCTTTCAAAGGTTGTGTGAGGAAAAGCTGATGAATTAGAAAGGAATTCAAAAAGGAATAAAGTCACAAAGTACATTTCTGAAGTACGAATTTGCGTCACCTCCTCAGGGAAACTTAGTCCCATTCAAAAAGGGCTTAGGGCTTCTTGGTAAGACAGCAGATTGTACAGCTTTGCTTTTGGGATTTTATACAGAGAATGAAAAATAAAACTCATGAAATGAAAGAGGCTGTTTCAAAGACTGAAATAATCTGTTGTGAATACTGGAATGATTATTCACAAAACAACATGCTTTTCTGCACTGTACTTTTAATTTGACTATTAGAATCATGAGCGCCGTCCTTACAAGAAGAACTGTGTCAGGAGGAATATACGGAATAAAACATTAGGCTGAAAATGAAATACTTGAGAAACATTCTCTGTGACAAATATCAGTCTGTCTGAAACTAGCTGGAGAGACCTTAAAGCCCTAAAGGCCCACAGGTTGAGTGGAGTTGTTACTCGCATAGTCTTCCTTACCTGAGGAAGAAACCAGTTTTTCTAACTAGTTTCAACCAAAGAACAGTGTTCATCAGGCTTCAGAGAGGGTCTGTAGAGACCTGTTTGGTGTCTCTAACTGTATTTCCCATCACTGTCTATCAGAGAGCTACCTCAGAGAAATCCCCTGTCTGCAAAGAGCTGGGTGCTGCATATCAAAGATGACCCGGGTTTAGAGGAATCCATTTGAGAGTCTCCCCTGACACCTGAATGCCTACAGCATGCTCAGATGGTATGGAGAAGTTTCATGTCAAAAATATGTGAGAAATAGAGTCTAACACTGAAAGACTTTCATGGAGGCTGAAAGAGAAGCTTTGTGTTGTCTGTGTATTCAAATAGACACCATGGAGTTAAAGCCTTGGCTTTGTTTGCTCAGTGAGTCCCAAAGCATGCATTAATTTTGGTTTATTTACCCAAGCGCTAATTACACCTGTAAAAAAATAAAAGTGCCTTATTTGTTAAGTCAAAAATCCATGATGTTTAATCACTCTAACCAATGCTACTTTTGTTATTGTAGCCTTAACCAAATGTTACACTGCAAAAATGAATGTTGATGTTGTTGTATTGTTGCTGTGAAGGAGAGAGCATAGATAGATTGTTGCTTTGTTACACATATGCATAATCCTAAATAAACATGGCATCACTCTCAATCTATACATAAATTATAGGGTTTGTGTAGGGGCACAAGCAAATTAGTGCAGTTCTAATTTTAATATGAATCACATATCATTTAAATATGTAAATATAATATAGAATATATGCTTCCATTTATTTTAAGTCAGTTTTGTTGGTGGAGAAATAATTTAAAAAAAGTAAATATGTCTAAAATAAAAGTTAGCCAATATTAATTTGTTTATATTGTTTGAGTTTTAAACTTTGAACAACTATATTATAATACTGTAACGTGGCCATAAAAAGTCAAACAATAGTCTGGATCTATTTGCAGAAAAAAAGGAGCCCGATCTCACGAAAATGCGTATAAATAGTACGAGTGTGCAATCTCGTAGAATGTATACGCCAAAACTCATTTTGGCGTGCATATGGTACGCCGTTTTTATGCATGTATATGATACGCACTTTATGGCGTATTATATGTACGAACCCCCCACACCCCCACCCTCACCCTACCCAAAAGCGTGTCATATACACGCCATATAGTGCGTATCATATGCACGCCAAAAACGGCGTACCATATGCACGCCAAAATGAGTTTTGGCGTATACATTCTACGAGATTGCACACTCGTACTATTTATACGCATTGTCATGAGATCGTGTTGAAAAAAAGGTGTTACTAGCTCCAATCATGAGAAATATCAATAACTTGACCATGAAACATGAGACATGAAGTGTAAGCTCAAGGCCTCGATCCATAACCACATGAAAGGCACACGTACGAACAAACAATAATCCACGCAAGGCAAGACCGAGACATGATTAAATACCTGAGATAAGAAACACCTGGAACTAATTAACATGTACAGAAAGAACCACAAAGACCATGACAAGAACTACAGAAGAACATTACAAAATAAAAGACATGACAAATTACAGAATCCTGACAAATACCTTGCTTGAAAAATAAAATTAAAGATTTAGAGAAGTGATGCATTTACCCTTATGTTGTGCTCGGGTCATTTTGACCCTGATTTTCTTTTTCCCAAAAATGTTAGCTAATGTTATCTCATTGGACTAAAACTGATTTTTGCTCACACAGGTTATAACTTTTTTAAGTGTTTTTAACTTTTTGGGGATTTTTTCCCACCTTGTTACACTTGATAGTGTCCCCGAGTCAAAAATGACCGATGACCGGCCTACAAATATAGGGCAGCACTTTATTTTACAGCCCTGTTCCCCATGTACAAACCATGTACTCATTATTGTAATTACATGAACTGGGTAATAACTAGGTACTAACCCTGAACCTATCCCTAAACCTAACCTTAACCCATGTTGTTACCTTACATTACTCAGTACTTTCTTAGGGAAGTACACTGTAAGTACACATACAATAAAATAAAACTTATTTTAAGGTGTCATTGTTACAGTGTAATTATATATTTAAGGACTGGGTAATAATAATTAATTACATGTACTTCCTAGAGGGTTAGGGTTAGTTGCATGTACAAGTACAAGTAACATATGTAACAAAGACCAAATAAAGTGCAACCAAAAATTGCTTCTAAATAGCTCCTTATTCCAGTGAGGGCTCCCAAATTATGGAATAGTTTGCCAACTGATATTAGAACATCTGAATGTGTGTCTGTTTTTAAATGTCGTCTGAAAACAAACTTGTATATACGTGGTTTTAGTATTTAGTAATATCGTTTGTGTAGTTATAACATTAAAAGTGCGATATAAAATAAAATTTAGTTACTATACCTATTATCACTACATATTGGATAATTTTTTTTGGCAAAAGTTTTCTTTGATCTGGTTTTGTATTTCTTTTTGGATCTGATTGAGCATAGGCCTCATTGATCTGAGCTTATGCATAAAGCAAATTGTGTCAATATTGAAGAAAAATGTACTGTTTATCACACTAGTGTGCTTTAACGTTTAACTAGCAAGTATGTTAAAGTTCTGTCAGTGCTGCTACAGAGTGATAAAAAGTTCAGTTTGGGAAGGTGCATATTTTTACTCTTAAGAAACCAAGTAAATTGCAAATGTCAGTGGATATTAGGCATGGGGCACATTTTTTTGTTGTTTCATTAACTTGACCGCACTAATATAATCCCTGCCCCATTTTCAGCTTTTAGGCAGATAAAGAGACTTTCTTCTTAGCCAGACCACTTATCCTATTTCTATGGTGCAGACAGATAGCAGCTCAAGTGAGAGGAGGCGGCAAAGTAAATCACAGAATGCTACTCAGACAAAGTTATCTGCTACAACAAAATTCATTTTTAAAGGGAGGGGTGACTTAAATGGAGAGTGGGAGCACACTGACTGCACCGAATGTGAATTGTGTATCTGAGAGGAAAGCTGTTTCCAACAGGGTTCTGCCCTGGCAGCCTTGTATGTGTCTTTGTTTCGTGTCGCTAAGTTTGTGTTGTGTGTCAGCACCATAGACTGTAAAAATGTTAGTGTCTGTGACGTCATCCATAGGATTCTGAAGAGCAGTTCTGAAGCGTAAAGTACAGTCGAGCTGGCTGTTGCCATCTTGGTGGCACGTCGCTCCCGGATAACTGACATGGGCGGAGCTGATGACTAACAGACAGCAGACAAACGGCTATCCACCTGTCACTCAAAGTGGCCACGCCCCTAATTATGCAGAACTTTAAGGCTTTATATAATGTAAACGAATGAGTTATAAAAAAATCATTCTCGTGTTATGCAGCACGTTTGAGCTTTTCCTCAATAGAAAGTCACTCTGGATAAAAGTGTCTGCTAAATTAATAAATCGAACTGTAAATGTTAATAATAAGAAGGTCAGAATCAATGTGGAATTGTGCTGTCAATGTTGTCAGTCGTGACCAAAGACTTACAGCTGGCATGACAGTGGATGCACACAGTCTGCCTTTGCTTTTGCTCAAGATAAGCAACAAAACACAAAGAACAAAATGTATCGCAGTGTAGCCCAGCTTTATTCTATTTCTATGGCTATAGCTGGCAGTTTAGTTGCAGTAACATTCTCCACACAGACGGGATCTATCACTATGAACACATTCAACATCTGCTTATAAACAGTATGAACAATTGGACAACACTTATCCTACCATTGGTTTTACAGCAGCTGGTAAGTATGTTCAAATTTATCCCAGGTGAGTGACATGATTGTAGTCTGTAATCTGTAAAGATGGCAAATGTGTTCTTTCAGAGGCATCATAATTGATTTCAATACCAGGAGAAGTAAAATCGCTCATTCAATAACCACTGTCCTCTGTGGAATGTGGAAATAACACACCATTATCTTCCATCATTGTAAAACACATATCAGTTAATGTCCCAAAAACAGATGCAAATGTATTCTTTATGAGTAGAGGAAGTGTGTGTGTGTGTGTGTGTGTGTGTGTCCTTTGCCTTTAAAAATGAGTTAGCACTGGTCCTTCAAATTATAAAATTTGCATATCTGTTGCTAAGCAACCACAGCACTAATCTACCCCATAATTGCGATTAATAAATTTAGCCTCATAAATAACCTGCTTGGAAAGTTTGTTGACTTTCAGCACATGGTCACAAAGTTAACGCTGTTTTAAAAGAAAGAATATAAAAAGGAACAATATAACTTCACTGCCTGGACCTCTAATTTCAATGAACACAGAAAATTTTATATTTAATTTTTTTTATGTAATGCATTATTTAACACTTAAATACACATACCGCACATATCACATGTTCAATTGATTTGTGCTTTGACTGAGACAAGAAAAGCGAAGAAAAATACAACAAAACAAAATATTTTCCATCATTGCCTGATCACCTTATTTTAAAACCACCGCTAGATACTTGAAATCTCTGTCCCAAAGAAAAGGATGATATACAGGGATTAGAGGAAAAAAGTAGAGACAATAAAGTTTTGCAGGACCCCATGAAAACACACAAGGAGAGAAAAGTGATTTGGGTGGAGTGAAACAAGTGTTTCTACATATAATATTACATCATTAAAATGGACATACTGTGTGTATTTTATATATCCGTATCTCTTCATATATCAAGAGGATGTATGTGATAATACATAGCCTTATAAGTAACACGTATAGCAATGTCACTCTTAACATAGGGCAATATATGTCAAATATTACATTTCCATATGAGGAGTGAGGCTGCAGTGGGTAGGCGTACCAAAGATTTTATAATATTGGAAAAAACTTTGTAGATGCACATTCAAATTTTCATTGTTGCCTGATGGCGTTTGTTAGCTTGTTCTTGCTGATTCCCATCTTGCTGAACGCCATGGCAACAGTATCTCTTCTCTAAATTCTTGTGGATCATCACATGGCACTGTATCTTAGGGACACTGTCCATGAAATTGAGCTTTAACTTACCAAAACAAGTAAGATTAGAAGAGTGTTTTTCATTTTAACAGCTTTGTTTTCGGTTTAACACTCCAATTGCATTTGGTTCCTTTTTGACCTGGAAGAGGTACAAGTATCGTTCTCCTGGCAACTGTCAAACCCAGACTGGTTTTCCATCGGATTTCCAGACAGAAGCGTGATTGGTCACTCCAGAGAACATGTCTCCACTGCTCCAGAGTCCAGTGGTGGCGTGCTTTACACCACTGCATCCCACGCCTTGCATTGCACTTGGTGATGTAAGGCTTGGATGAGCTGCTCGCCCATGGAAACCCATTCCATGAAGCTCTCGACACACTGTTCTTGAGCTCATCTGAAGGCCACATGAAGTTTGGAGATCTGTAGCTCTTGACTCAGCAGAAAGTTGGCGACTTCTGCGCCCTGTGAGCCTCAGCATGCGTTGACCCCGCTCTGTGATTTTTTTACGTGGCCTACCACTTCATGGCTGAGTTGCTGTTGTTCCCAATCGCTTCCACTTTGTTATAATCCCACTAACAGTTGGGCGTGGAATATTTAGTAGTGAGGAAATGTCACGAATGGACTATCACGGTACCACGCTTGAATTCACTGAGCTCCTGAGAGCGACCCATTCTTTCTGAAATGTTTGTAGAAGCGTCTGCATGCCTAGTGCTTGATTTATACACCTGTGGTCATGGAAGTGATTTGGAGCGGTGTCTGAATACTTTTGGCAATATAATATATTTCTAAAGATCCAAAGTTTTTAGTATGAAAATGAAACTTTAGAAAATGGTAATAATGCACCATTTATAAAATAATTTTATTTAAAATAAAAGTTTAATAGATATAACCATTTACACCTACATGATGTTTATCATACATCATACAAGTAATATTAAAGGGGTGCTTCAGCGCTGGGAAGATGAAACTGTATTTAAACTGGGTCATTAATGTAGTAGAAATGTGAAATTATTTTTGAATTTGGTGCCTTCTAGACTGAGAAAACACAGAGAATGTCTCATGGGGATGAAAGACAACAATTCCTAGAATGCACTTCTTTGCCCTACTCTAGGCACGGCTAGTCGGCTACAGGATTACTGGATCACTTCCCCACCGCGTTCATTTTCAGAAAATCAGTTCAGTTAGAGACACTACAATTAAAAACTGAACGTGTCTGTTCGATATTATGCGAGTGAGCCGATTGAGCGTCATGGCACAAACGCAGCAGGATCGGATTACATTCATCACATGAGCTGAGGTAATTGTGGGATTCGTGGCTGCGGCCGCATTCACAGCGCGTGATCAGTCTGGCGTGTTCAGTTCATGTCTTTGGAAGCTTAACTTTCATAGGAATTCATTTGAACAGTTGAAACACTAACTTTGCTCTCCACCGCTCCGTTTACATGAATCTCCGCAGCTCCTGAGCCGAGTGCTGTGAGTGTGATGTTGAAAACATGCGGAAACAGCGCCTCCTGCTGGCTGTAGTCTTCAGCCTCTGGACAAAAACTCCTCCGATGACGCAAAATGACAATATTTGTGTCATCGGAGGAATTTTTCCAGAAATAAAATACATAATTCTCTCGTCTCAGGGTCATATGAGGGGGGAAAGTACGATAATTTGAATATACTCCCGGGTTTCTACTGATACAAAGCTTAATGCTAATCGCTGAAGTAACCCTTTAAGCTATGACCGTTTTATAAGCTTACGTTCCACTGGGTCCAATCAGACCCGGGAATGCAAAGTGTGTATGTATACATTTTTTTAATGCATTACAATATTTAAAAGTATGTATAGGATACCTACAGATTACGAATACTTGTGTGGCACATTTCTGTTTATTTCAAAGAATTTATTACAAATGGCTTTTTATGTTTTTTTAATCTGAATTTTGTGTTACAAAAACGACTTAATCTCAGGATATGCACAACACATATTAAAGGGGTCATGAACTGACTCTTAATTTTTTTAAAACTGTTGTCTGAGGTCAACTTTAGGAAGTTTGCGTGGTTTTTACATTCAAAAAGGCTATTTTCTACACTGGGTTTGAGCCTAGGTCCTGGAACGCTCGGTTTTTATGGGCATGCTACATTGAAAACTTGGAAGTAAATGCCCACTGCTATGATTGGATAACAGTTTTGCATATTATAATGAGCTTCGACTCCGTTAGTGTATGTGGGAATTGTTTTGAAAATGGCAAGTGGAATGATTCGCCTACAGGGCTCGCAAAATGTGTTTATTTCACTGTTTAAGAGACATTTTGGTGAAAACACATTAGCCCCGGGACATCAGGCTTTGTGAGCCCTGGCCCATACATGTTTGAGTCTGATCCCGAAACCCAGGACAATGAACCAACAACACCTCAAATACAAAGGATAAACCAGCCTTTGACAGCGTGGAAGTTATGTTTAGACACGTACACATAACCAACGATCTGTAACAATACAATACTGTCACATATAAAAAAACGTACATCCAAATGAAGTTTATGCTGTGTTTATTGCTTGGAAGTTCAATCCAGTTTCGCTCCACGCAGGCCTATGTTATTTATCTATGTCAGGCATGAGTCGGAGAGCGGGGCTACAGAATGAGGCGTTCATCTTGAGGTGGCGTTTCTCTGAACTCTGACGTCACGGAGATGCACATTTGCAGGTTGATCGTTTGTTGAGTCAGCTGTCAATAAAAGCTTTGCTTTTCTTTGAGGAAGTTTTCAGCTCTGAAACTTGCAGGACATTCTTAAAGTTCAAGGGAAAGTTGATTTCTCAATTCATGACCCCTTTAAAGCCACAGGATTTGCACAGGATTTGACTGAACCTCCTGTGAAAACATGGGTTTGTGCATTGAATCTGCACTATTAGCATTCAAGTAGTTGTCATTAAAATTGTTTGCAACGTACCTATGCAACACATAAATAAAGTTGCTGTTTACATGAATCACCTTTTGGAAGTTTATTTCTTTCTTTTCTCCCATTGTTATTCATAGCTAACAACTCATGATCTTGTTAGCCAGAGAACAAGCAAGAGAGGCAGCTATTTTGTTTTTCAATGAGAGAGTGATATATATACTTGAATGTTGTTTTAAAGGAATGTTATAATTAAATTTGTGGTTAAAAATAATGCTAGCTGCAATAAAAGCAGAACTGAGGTGGATGACACTTCACTAGCTATCAATTTTATGTCCATCTGTGCATTAGATTTTCATTAAAAAAAATGAGTCTGTTGCAAAAGGGAGGTTCTTCTTTTTGTTTTAAACCAGTCCATCATAACGCCTTTGGTTACATATCTAACATTTGCAGTCTTTCATCTCAGGAATTGTTAAGTGCTGTTCCCTGTAATTGTTTACTTCCACATTTAGCTCAGTCTTTCCACTTAAAAAAAAGTTCTTCACCTGACATCTCACGAAAACCTGTCAGGACCACAAAACACGTGCCATGTAATTTATTTTCTCTAAATAAATTATAGCTTTTATTTGTTCATTGCTGTTCATGCTGCCTTAATGGTATAGCCTTGAGTTCTTGTCACTTTATAGCTGTGTATTTTTAGCTCTGGTTTACGTAGTGTCATGAATCCCTCTGTCAGTTCTCACCAGTTTTGAAAGCTGCTGAGAAAGGGAGGATAGAAATACACAATCTCTTCCACTCCAGTCAGTTTTATACTGATTCTTAACCGAGTTAACAGAATCCATTCTCACAAATGCACAATGAAAAACAAAATTGCATACAGAAAAATGCTAAAATATATTAGTTATAAGTTCATAATACAAATCACAAATACACACAATGCTTTTTGCACACTGTAAACCCAAATAAGTTGGTAAAAAGTTTTTTCACGTTAAGAAATTTAAAGTTTAATTAAAGGATTAGTTCTCTTTTAAATAAACTTTTGCTGATAATTTACTCACCCCCATGTCATCCAAGATGTCCATGTCTTTCTTTCTTCAGACGAAAATAAATTAAGTTTTTTGATGAAAACATTCCAGGATTTTTCTCCTTATAATAGACTCAATGGAGTCCAAACGGTTCAAGGTCCAGATGACAGTTTCAGTGCAGCTTTAAAGGGCTTTAAAGGTCCCATGGCAGGGTGTACTTATATTGTTAGTATGATTTTTTCATAAAAAAAGTCATAATTTAGAAATAAAACACATTTTTTCTATCCTGTTATTACCCCTCTGGCTGAATGCCCTGTTTCAAGGGGCGTGTCTGCTGTGAGACTTCAGTGTAAACGCCCACTGTTGTGATTGGCTGACATCTTTGCATTTGCAATGAGTGTTAGATTATGTTGCGGAGGGGGCGTGGTTTAGCGAGTCACTGACTGCATGCATGAGAGAGAGAGGCTGACTGCTGGGCACTCACGAATCACGGAGAGCTGGAGGAAGTTTTATTGTACCGAGTTATTAAAATAGTGCTGTCCTGTTAGCGCGAGCTTATTTGTATCTGAGTGTTCTGATCGCTCTCTGTAGTTGAAGCACTTAATAAGGGATTTGTTTCATGCTACTAACAGAAACGATCGTTTTAGTCACTGGCTTGATTCACTGATGCATTACACTTAGGGCATCAAGACGCGATCGACGATCTAGAAAGAAAGTCTGAGTGAACTTGAATGATGAGCTACACATCAGAAATCACTGATCACAGATCAGGCATTAATGAACACTGTCACTCACTGTTTGTCGCGGTGCTGTCGAATCCATATCATAAAGTCTGTTTGTAAAGCCTGTGCCGACATAAACTGAATACATTTTCTCCGAATGCTATGGGAGGGCAAAGCCCATTTTCTCAAAGGCAGAGAAAAACAGCCAGAATTCTGTTTATAGCCACTTGGGACCATATTCAGGCTAGGGGAACTCATATTAATGTTGAAAAACCTCAGAAAATGAAAATTTCATGCTATGGGACCTTTAAACGATACCAGAAGATACCAGACGATGAATAAGGGTCCTATCTAATGAAACGATCGGTCATTTAAAAAAAAAAGCAAAAATGTTCGACTTGCTCCGTTCTGTGATATGTGTACGTGACGTCATGTAATACACAATTACGTTTTAAAGGTCATGCTTGTCTTAGGCGGAAGTAAATATTATAGTCTATTATGGAGAAAAATCCTGGAATGTTTTCATCAAAAACCTTAATTTATTTTTGACTGAAGAAAGAAAGACATGGACATATTGGATGGCATTGGGGTGAGTAAATTATCAGCAAAAGTTTATTTAAAAGTGAACTAATCCTTTAAGCAGAACTTGCAGATTTTAATTAAACACTAAATGTGCCACTTAACGTTAATTTTGCACAAAAAACATCATATAACACTTACCTTTAGAATTTACTCTCACACTTTTGAGTGTCATGGCAAAGCATACTGGGAAATAGAAATCTGAGCCCAGTTTCAGTTAAATGTATGTTTGTCTAAATTAAAAGAAACAAGTTCATAAAACTCAAACCAATAAAACAATTCAGAATACTTCAAATGTGTCAGTTTTGAGAACTCAGAAGAAAAGAAAGTTACAAATACTCATAAAAGTTTATTTGTTTGAACAAATTTGTTTAATTTGAGTTGGATCTATTCAAACCAAACATTGCTAGAAAATAGTAGAAAATAGCTTAGAAGAAAACGGCTCGGGTTATGTATATAACCCTTGTTCCCTGAGAAAGGTTTGGGGATGCTCCCTAAGCATCAGCGAATCTGAAGTCTGAATGAACACTAGTCCAATCCGATTGGTCGTGCGTGATGATGTCATCGTGACGGCATACCCGGAAGTATAAAAGGGGAGCCGGCGCGTAATGGCGGCAGCTATTGCTCTGAAGCATGCGCTCCAGGCATGCCGAGGTGTGGCGACGCGACGCAGTGCTCGTTCCCTTTCTCAGGGAACAAGGGTTATATACATAACCCGAGCCGCTCTTCGAGGAACTCACACTGCGTCGGAACGACGATTTGGGGAACGAGTACCCACTAGGCCACACCGAGGGTAGCGCCTGCCCTAGTGTGAAGCCGGAGACCGGGCACAACTAGGACTGGAGCACCCTAGCGCCAGGCGTCGTAGGGAGATGCAGGCTATAAAACCTGATGAAGGTGTGTGGGGTAGCCCACCCAGCCGCCTCGCAGATATCCTGCAAGGGGACCCCAGAAAGGAGGGCCACCAAGAGGCCATGCCTCTGGTGGAATGTGCCCTCACGGCCATAGGTGAAGGCAAACTGCACCTGATAGGCCATGGTTATCGCCTGGACAATCCAGCTACTGATTGTCTGAGTAGACGCAGGCAACCCTTTCTTGGGTGAGCCGAAACACACCAACAGTTGTTGAGATCTCCTCCACTGTGCCGACTTTGCCAAATACACTCTAAGCGCCCTAACCGGGCAGAGCAGGTGAAGTCTCCCTTCTTCCGCCCGTCACGTGAGGCGGAGGATGAAATGCCTGCAGAACCAAAGACCTGACCACCCTTGATGGGACCTTAGGCACGTAGCCTGGCCTAGGTGTAAGATGGCTTTACTCCACCCGGGGCAAACTCCAGGCAAGTCGGCGTTACCGCCAAGGCCTGGAGATCACCCACTCTCCTCAGAGAGGTAATGGCGAGAGAAAAGCCACCTTAAGGGTCAGGTTCTTTGGTTCAGCCGACTCAATGGCTCGAAGGGGCCTCAGCCAGCCCTCCGAGAACCACTGCCAGATCCCATGTTGGAACTCTGGATTGAGCCACAGGCCTCATCCTCCGAACCCCACGGAGGAACTGTACAACCAGCCGGTGCATACCCAAAGGCCCATCACCCGTAGGAGTGTGGAAAGCCGTAATGGCAGCCACGTACACCTTGAGTGTGGACGGGGTTAGACCCGAGAAGCGATCTTGGAGGAACTCCAGCACTGAAGCCACCGGGCAGTTAACTGGGTCCACCTCACGCTCCCTGCACCAAGTGGAAAATACATTCCACTTGAGGCTGTACAGTCTCTTTGTTGACGGAGCCCTGGAACTGAGTAACGTCTCTACCACCTCTGCCGACAGGCCAGCCTCTAGGTTCCAGACCCAAAGGTTCCAAATCTCGGGCCGGGGGTGAAATATTGCGCCCGCCGCCCGAGACAGGAGATCCCTCCTCAGAGGAATCTGCCACGGATGACCTGCCAGCAGAGCTATGATATCCGAGAACCATACTCGAGTCGGCCAACAGGGTGCTACCAGAAGTAGGCTGACCCCTTGTCGACGGACCCTCTCCAGGACTCCCGGGAGCAGAGCAATCAGGGGAAATGCGTACAGACGCAGCCTCGGCCACGTCTGAACCATGGCATCCAACCCCAGCGGGGCTGGATGCGTGAGGGAGAACCACAGTGGACAGTGGGACGTCTCTAGGTCCACTTCCACTGGGCCGAACCTCTTGCCCATGGCCTCCACCACCTCTGGGTGGAGTCGCCACTCCCCGGGCCTCAGCCCCTGCCTCGACAGGATGTCTGCTCCCTGATTTTGGACCCCCGGGACATACATTGCCCTAATGGACAACAGTTTCCCTTGGACCACAGGAGGATTAGATGCGCCAGTCTGCACAGAGGCGCGACCTGAACCCTCCCTGATGATTGAGGTACGCTCGACAGCCGTATTGTCTGTCCGCACCAGGACATGTTGGCGCGGAGGTCCGGGAAAAAGCTCCTGAGAGCTTTGTAGACCGCCAGCATCTCCAGGCAATTTATATGCCAGGAGGAATGACGGCCCTCCCATAGGCCCCTCACAAAGCGGCCGTCCATGACCGCGCCCAACCAGTGAGGGGGCGTCTGTTGAAACGGATCTCCGGCAACAGGACGCTCCCAACACTGGCCTGGGACAGAAACCAAGGTTCCTTCCATATGACTAGGGAACGAAGGCCACTGCGCGTTACCCTGATCATACAGAATGGATTTCCCCTCAAGGAAAGTCACCTGGTTTACTTCTGTATCAGGACATGGTGGCCGCGGAGGTCTGGGAAAAAGCCCTCAGAGCTTTGTAGACCGCCAGCATTTCCAGGCAGTAAATGTGCCAGGAGAAATGCCGGGTCTCCCACAGACCTCTCAGCGGCCGCCATGACCACGTCCCAGCCAGTGAGAGAGGCATCCGTTGAAACGGTCTTCCGGCAACGTGATGCTCCCAACACTGGCCCCTGGGACAGAAACCAAGGTTTCTTCCATATGACTAGGAACGAAGGCATCTGCGCGTTACCCTGATCATACAGAACGGCTTTCCCTCGAGGAAAACCCCTGATTCCCAGCCACCACTGTAAGGGTCTCGTGCAGCAGGCCAAAAGATATTCTGTTGGACGCAGCCGCACGAGCCCCAGCAGTCCTTAAAACTGCTTCAGAGTGATGCTGTGGCCTAGCTTCATTTTAGAGACCACCGCCCGTATGGACTCGATTCGTGCGGGAGACAATTGTGCCCACAACGTAGAGAATCCCATACAACTCCCAGGAACACAGTTCTCTGGGAAGGCGTCAACACGCTACTGCGTGTAGAGTCTCAACCCCAAGCAGTGAGAGCACCCAAGGACGACACCTCAATGCCGAACTGCTGCTACCACTTACTTTGCGAGGGGAAGGGCTAGGCCGTATAGAAGAACCCGATATTGGTACGCTTTGCCCCCAAAAGCGAACCTCAGGAACTTCCTGTGACACAGAAGGATGGATACAGGGAAGCATGCGTCCTCTTTAGACCCGTCGTGACAGACCAGTCCTCAGACTGGATCTGAATCACAACGGAGGAACTGTAAGCATCTTGAATCTGAATCTCCTCAGAGAACGATTCAAGTACCTCAGATCTAAAGTTGGACGCAACTCGCCATCCTTCTTAGGAACTATGAAGTGCCGGCTGTAAAACCCGGACTCCCTGTCTGGCGGAGGAGCACATTCTGTGGCCTCCTTACCAACGGGGAGTGAACTTCCTGTTCCATTACCCGAACCTGCAGATATATCCGGAGGCATAACCCTGCGCCAAGATAATCTGCTAAGGGAACCAGCCTCTCGAGGCCGGCCTCGGGTGTCAACCGAGCCTCCTCCCGACCCCTGAAGCGGCTAACCGGCAGGGCGAAATCGAGAAGATTTTCGGTGTGCGTCTGCGCGTTAAGCTGGACCGCCGCAAGTCTTGCTAGAGGCGGCTGGTGCAGCAGCACGCGCGCGGGAAGCGATGTGGCCCGAAGCATACTAGATGGCGGGAGCACAGCATCGATTCCCGAAAACTCCACAGGAGGCGACCTCGATCGCTCCGACCGGGAGAGGGGCGTCGGGTGTTACGAGCCTCGTCCCCAACCCCTGAAGCGGCTGACCGGCAGGGAGTAGTTGGGAACGAGCCTCTGTGTGCGGGCGCGTGAGCTGCCCAGCCGCAGGTCTTTTCAGAGGCGGCTGGAGCAGCGTGCGTTCGGGAAATCGATGTGGACCGAGCGTCATAGGCGGCGGGATTACCACATCGATTTCCCAGAGCGCCGCGGAAGAAGCAACCTCAGTTGCCCCTTCGCGGGAGCCTCATCTAAGGAGCAGCTCTACAGGGCCGCACGCTAGGGCGGACACTGGGAATAGCAATTGCCTGAAACTGATGTGTCCCGCAGGCCACAAGGCGGCGAGAACGACATCAACTTCAGGAGGGCTCCACCTAGATGAATATCCAGACAAGTCACCTGGTCTGAATGATAGGCTGAATAAAAATACATCTAACTCCTCAAAGTCAGATAATATTTTAATTTAATTCCTTGGAATTAAATACAGCCACAATAAGGTGAAACATGGTCTGAATGATAGGCTGAATATCTAACTCCTCAAAGTCAGATCATATTTTATTTAATTCCTCAGAATTAAATGTAGCCATAATCCTCAGACGACACTGTTTTATTGTATTTATACGGACTCATAAACCACACGTTGCCTCAGCAACGTGGTTCAACCCGTCATAGTACAATTGGCTTTCATCGCCGAGAAAAAGCCAAACAGTATCACGGTGAAACATGGTCTGAATGACAGGCTGAATATCTAACTCCTTAGAGTCGAATAATATTTCATTTAAATCCTCAGACTTAAATGCAGCCCTAATCATCAGGCAATACTGTTTTATCGTCAACCAGTATTCCATGCACACCGATCGCGTGTTCACCTTAATAGCAGACCCATACCTGCACGCTGCCTCGGCAATCGTGAGATTGAGTCTTGCATATAAGAAGTGGCGAGCTCGTTATAACCCGACTGCCCGATGCTGAAACGCGTCTAATTCCCCAGAATCAGACCGTTCAAGCATCGGGTCCTCCGCCCCGGGGAAGAAGCCGCATCGCGGCTTCACACGGGAAGGAGAACATCTGAACTGACAGACAAAAACTGGGAAGATGCCTCAGCAGTCCCAAGTCTCGCTGACATGTCCATCCGTGAGCCCCATGACCGGTCTCGCCGCACCGCCTCGGCGAATGCGGGACCGATCCACGGGCTCACGAGGCTGGCCGGCCTCATCGAACACGGCCAGCCGAGAGCGGAGCAGCCTGAGTGTCAGCTCTCACGCCACAAGCGGCTCCCTCGAGAGCCGCCCGAGCATGCTGAACACCCAGGCATTGCACACAAAGCAGGTGTGCATCCGAGCCCGAAATGTAGCGGGGACACGGATGCACACACTGCTTAAACTCTCTTGCTTTCTCTCGCCTACTTCTTTCACACACTTGCACAACTGGACAAACAACAGTAAATAGACAGACAATCACAGAGAGCGCTATGCTGAAGAGCAATAACTGCCGCCATTACGCGGCTCCTTTTATACTTCCGGGTATGCCGTCACGATGACGTCATCACGCACGACCAATCGGATTGGACTAGTGTTCATTCAGACTTCAGATTCGCTGATGCTTAGGGAGCATCCCCAAATCGTCGTTCCGACGCAGTGTGAGTTCCCTCGAAAGGGAACCCTAAATTAACAGCTTTCCTCATACTATAAAAAACAAATATTACCATTATGGGTCCTATTTTAATGATCTGAGCACATGGTCTGAAGCACATGGTGCAGGTGCACTTAGGGCGTGTCTGAATCCACTTTTGTTAGTTTATCGACAGGAAAAAATCCAAAAGGGTTGTACCTAGTTTCTTAATGAGTCATGGGTGTGTTTTGGGCGTAATGTGTAATAAATCATCTCCCATTGCCTTAAAAATCCAGCTGCACTTGCACCATGGCAGATTCGCTTACATGGCGGAATTTGTGACTGGAAAGACTGAACGCTTCTTCAGTGAGGAATCCTTTTAATTTTTTACATTTAAAAGTGCTGCTGCACTTTGTGTGTAATAATCAGAGTGTACGTGCGTTGTGCACCCGTCTAGGCTCATATTATTATGAGCACCCTTTAAATAACACAAAAAATACTGTGTCGCAACTGTCGTTTTCAGTTTCTAAAAAGTTGTAACGCTCCAAAAATGCTCCTGAACACACCTGGTTTTCAGACCAGCACGCCCATGGGCGAACAGACGAGTGTGAGTGCATTTGCTATTTAAACAACGTGACGTTGGATGTGGAAATGATAACTATGTTGAGCTGAAACTAGCAAAAAACATTGCACCGGGTGTATGATAGGGCCCCGGGTGTTATTCACTAATAATTGCTTTAACCTTAAAATAGCCTGGCTGTCTAATTTTATGGGCTATACATTTTACATGATGTTTGTTTTCATTTTACACTCCAGGAATTCCTCAATTAGTAGTGTCTTTTACTTAAACTGCTACTACTGATAATGCATTGATTGAAATGTATGTTAAATACCCTGTTCATGTAATTTCTCTATAGCCTGAAGTTATTTCAAGATAAGGGCACAATGGCAATATCTCATGGTCTACACCAGGGGTTCTCAACTCTGGCCCTTGAGGTCCACTTTCCTGCAGAGTTTAGCACCAACCTTGATCAAACTCACTTGCTTATTAATCCTGGAGAACTTGAGTAGCTTGTTCAGCTGTGTTGGAGCTAAACTCTGCAGGAAAGTGGATCTCAAGCTTGAGGGCCAGCGTTGAGGGGCTAATACACCTTTGAACACGGAGTATATTAATAATACAGTTAAACATCTCCAAATAAGGGGTTTCTGCTCCCTGACTACAGACCTGACCTGACTACACTCACCAATGCGACTATGGGAACATGAGGGCTATAGTTTAGAGGGTATGCATTGACATCACTTTCCCGCCGGAACACGCCTCCTCAGACGGACTGAGTGGCAGAAGAGCTGCTGCATGACTGGAGTTAATAAGGAAAGCTGTAAAACAAGAGTATAACAAATAATTATCAGTTTAAACTAAATGTTAGACTCAATATAAGTGTTCCTTACAACTTATCAAAGATCTAGTGATCCATAGATATTGACATGGAGCCAGGAACTGTGTTTCCTGACATTTATATGAGCCTGATTTCGACGTCGGGAAATACATTAAGCAAATTTGCCTGTGAGCGCTTTATATAAATACAATGTAGTTAGGTCTAAATCTGGGTGATCACTTGTATCAATGTTATCATCATATCGTCCAGCCCTAACACTTTTTTTGTCAGTGTTTATATAAAAGCACAATATAAGATGGTATAAATTTAATTGATGAGTTGTCAATACAACATAATACAATATATAGGGAATGATTTACCTCAAAATTCAACATATTGACACAAAATGATAACAACAAATCCACGTTTCGCTGCCTGGAGTCCAGTTGTTTCTATGCATTGAATTCAAGCGATCCATTTGCTTCTCTTTTCTGTAGCTTTCGGCAGTCTGTAAAAATATTTCTAAGATTTCTTGTCAAATCTGTTTGTACAGTCAGTCTCAAAGCTCTTTCCTCTTTTAGATGTGTTTTGAGTGGTTTTTTTTTGGTGGTATTAACGCTGGAAACAAAATCTGCCACTCAGTCCTTTTGCCACTCAGTTGGTGTAACCGCGGTTACGTTGTGCGCATACCCTTTATACACATGGACTAATGACTAAAAACGACACACCTGAAGCAATCAAGGCAATGAACCAATTGCAACAAAACTGAGCAGTGCCGCTTCAAGTCGAACATGTTCGGCTTGATGCGGCGCTGCACAGACCGATTGGTGTATGACATCAAAATACCACAAGAGCGATTAGAGAGCAGACGTCAGGGGTTAGGGGAATTGGGGTTTTAAACCATGAAGACGAGCAAATGGATACCACACAAGCAGTGTGCAAACTATCTGCAGTGTGCAAACTGTCAATTCACTACACAAAATGGGCCTCACTCATGAAACACGAGCAGAACGAGTTTGTGTGTAAATCGTTCATAAAGCCTCTCTTACGTAAATTTTCTGATTCACGAAAATGTCCGTATTTTCAAAATGTTAGTTGGTACGTAAGAAATGTACACCTGCTCCCTACCACGAGTAAAATGGTGCGTAAAATTTGAACGTTCTGTGTTCTAATTTAGGCAAACTGATGACATTGCATCTTGATGCACTATGCAGGGCAGGCCTATCATAATAATATTTCAGGAGTTAATTTGCCCCGTCTTTTTTGTTTTGTTTGTACTGTTTAATGTTAGGTAATAGGCAGTGCTCGCCACTGTCATTTTTTTATCAGGCTGTCCAATCACAGTGGAGGAGGGGCGGGACAAAAACTACACCGACCAATCATCCCACATGTACACCGACTGAACAACAATAATGGAGTTAAAACTGATTTTTACAGCATTTTCTAAATTCAGTAATATTCTTCAAAATGAGATACTAGTGACATATTACTGCCATGGATATTCTGTTTTATAGCAACCAAAGTATCTCAGCTGGAAAAATGCTGCCCTTGCAAAGTGCTTTCAAGCGCCACCAGCTGGCCATATTCAGAAGAGCACCAGGCGTTTAGCTGGCTAAAACATGCGTTGCGATCATTTAATATATGCATTGCTAGTCATATGGCCAATTAGTCAAATTTAGCATTTATGCAAAATACTGTATCCAAACCTGAGAAAGAATTCCAGAAGGGTCCATAGTGTTCCTTGCTACGTAATTTGCAGTTGTAACTCATGGGCAGGGATTATGCTAATTATGAATGAGCGTGCACGCGCGTCCTATATATTTACGCATGTTTGGAATTCATTAATATACACACTTTTAACTACCGAATCCGTGGTATACGAAGCGTTTGTGAATCTGGTAGAGAGTTTTCGTAAAGGTCCATTTTACGCGCAAATTACTTTTTTTATTTTATTTGCTCATATATTTACGAAAGTTTCATGAATGAGGCCCAATGAACATAAAAACTGCTTTCATCACGCTGAATTAACGGCATATTCTCTCAAAGACGACGAGATGCATCTTCAACATATGCTGATAATGATATGGAAGTGTCTTAATTTATTCCTATTATATTTCCCTTGTGGCCCGCACATAGTGAAAAAAAGAGAAGAAAAGTATTTTGTGTTTTTTTGTTGTTTTTTTAAGTCTGCTTGAAATAAAGCTGCTCTTAATTTTCATCGATGACTTCAGTGTTTGGAAATATTATAGACCGTTAATAATATTAATAGGCCTATAATTCATTTTATAATAGACCTGAATGTTTTCAAAGCCTTTTCAATGAGTAATAGTCTAAATCTTTTATTATCCTCACTTTTATTATCCCCGCTGTGAAATTGTTGCAAATTTATTGTAGTATTAATTTAATAATAAAGTAACCTAATAAGAATATAGTAGGCCTACATTAATTGGAAATGCCAAATTTAATATCGCCAATATATGATGCTTTTGACAATATCTCTGGCTATCGTCGATAAATGATCATCGATGCAACCCAGCACGGATGATTGGCAAGCGTTTGGATTTCCTGCTTGACATACTGTAATTATCTCAAGGACCCGCCGTTTTTTTTTGCGACTAACCGACTAATCTGCAGGAATTCTTAATGAGTCTGCAGGTCGACTAAGTCTCTTCTCGTCGACGACCGTTTAGTCGATTGTTAGGGTGCAGCTCTAAAACGTAACCATACCGTCAAACTTGTCCCTAAACTTACCAGTATCCAACCTCAATAGCAGCAAAAGTGTTTTGAAATACAACATGAACCCCAATAAGTACACACTCTACCAAACAATTATTTTTTAATGCAAATACATAGTAGTTTAAAACTCGCCTCAATATACTTTTTCTAGTCCAACATCACATAAGTATTTGCTTCCAATCCATAACTTGTCAGAATTACAACTGACAAATAGAGAGCCACTGAAACTGACAGGCTACGACTGTTTGGAATGGTGGTAAACGACAGCTCTTCTTCTGCGGGTTTGGCTCTCTGAGAAGAAGATTCATGTCTAGCGCCGAAGCACCTCTGAGCTCCTTCTTTGTCAGCTGCTGAATGTCAAACGTGCTCTGCATGGCAAACGGGCTGGGATACACTGGCAGCAAAAATTTCTGATTTTGTGAGAAGAGAGGGAGAAGTGTTGCCTCCGATCAACATACAATCCTGGCTTTGTTTCAGGGCACTCTTTAATTATCATGCAAGGCTGCTCCTGACAAGCAGTGTGGTACAGGAAATGAATAATTCTACTGAGTAATAGAATCGTCTCAGCAGAAGTTAATCAATACCTGACAACCAAGTAACAAGTATGTTAATGAACTAGAGTTTGATTGAAAAGAGTCCAGCAGAAATGCTGCAGTTCGGGGTTGCTCCAGGAAAGAAATACAGCTAAAATGCATTATTGAGAGCAAACCTTATTTTTCATGTACGTTTCCCCTCGCAATTGCAAATTCAATGGCCAATCCACCAACTTTCAATGTTTTTAATTAATCAGTGGTGCCTGCTCTTGAATTTTGAACACATTTCTAACCCCAAAGCATTGGCCTTCGGCCTGCAACCTGTTTAGTGCAATAAATACCCGCAAGAAATATGCCTCATACAGATCAGTTTAACAATCTAAAGCCTGACATATAAAATAATCACATTTTTTAAAATGGAATTTGAATATGCTAAAATGAAAATGGAATGCTGAATATGGCTCATATACAGGTCCTTCTAAAAAAATTAGCATATTTTGATAAAAGTTCATTATTTTCCATAATGTAATGATAAAAATTAAACTTTCATATATTTTAGACTCATTGCACACCAACTGAAATATTTCAGGTCTTTTATTGTTTTAATACTGATGATTTTGGCAGCTCATGAAAACCCCAAATTCTCAAAAATTTTGCATATTTCATCCGACCAATAAAAGAAAAGTGTTTTTAATACAAAAAAAGTCAACCTTCAAATAATCATGTTCAGTTATGCACTCAATACTTGGTGGGGAATCCTTTTGCAGAAATGACGTGGCATGGAGGCATCAGCCTGTGGCACTGCTGAGGTGTTATGGAGGCCCAGGATGCTTCGATAGCGGCGTTAAGCTCATCCAGAGTGTTGGGTCTTGCGTCTCTCAACTTTCTCTTCACAATATCCCACAGATTCTCTATGGGGTTCAGGTCAGGAGAGTTGGCAGGCCAATTGAGCACAGTAATACCATGGTCAGGAAACCATTTACCAGTGGTTTTGGCACTGTGAGCAGGTGCCAGGTCGTGCTGAAAAACAAAATCTTCATCTCCATAAAGCTTTTCAGCAGATGGAAGCATGAAGTGCTCCAAAATCTCCTGATAGCTAGCTGCATTGACCCTGCCCTTGATAAAACACAGTGGACCAACACCAGCAGCTGACATGGCACCCCAGACCATCACTGACTGTGGGTACTTGACTCTGGACTTCAGGCATTTTGGCATTTCCTTCTCCCCAGTCTTCCTCCAGACTCTGGTACCTTGATTTCCGAATGACATGCAAAATTTGAGCGACAGTCCAGTGCTGCTTCTCTGTAGCCCAGGTCAGGCGCTTCTGCCGCTGTTTCTGGTTCAAAAGTGGCTTGACCTGGGGAATGCGGCACCTGTAGCCCATTTCCTGCACACGCCTGTGCACGGTGGCTCTGGATGTTTCTACTCCAGACTCAGTCCACTGCTTCCGGAGGTCCCCCAAGGTCTGGAATCGGTCCTTCTCCACAATCTTCCTCAGGGTCCGGTCACCTCTTCTCGTTGTGCAGCGTTTTTTGCCACACTTTTTCCTTCCCACAGACTTCCCACTGAGGTGCCTTGATACAGCACTCTGGGAACAGCCTATTGGTTCAGAAATGTCTTTCTGTGTCTTACCCTCTCGCTTGAGGGTGTCAATGATGGCCTTCTGGACAGCAGTCAGGTCGGCAGTCTTACCCATGATTGCGGTTTTGAGTAATGAACCAGGCTGGGAGTTTTTAAAAGCCTCAGGAATCTTTTGCAGGTGTTTAGAGTTAATTAGTTGATTCAGATGATTAGGTTAATAGCTCGTTTAGAGAACCTTTTCATGATATGCTAATTTTTTGAGATAATACAATAAAAGACCTGAAATATTTCAGTTGGTGTGCAATGAATCTAAAATATATGAAAGTTTAATTTTTAACATTACATTATGGAAAATAATGAACTTTTATCACAATATGCTAATTTTTTGAGAAGGACCTGTACCTTATTGCATATGCATTTGTAGGAGTTTCCCTTTTTAATGGGAGAAGAGTATTTAAATGAATCATGCGAGGTGATTTACTGAGGTTTGCGCTTGTCAATTTACTGGTGTTTGCACTACTACAGTATTTACCACCAAAAAAATGCATGTCTTAAACCAGGCACTAATTTGAGCTGCTCTTGGTAGATTGTTGGTCATTATTGAAATGATCCGGCTGCATCTGTGTTCTTTAATTGGTGTGTCGTCAGCAGGTCACGCACAGAAGTTTTCACTCTAATCCGCACTTTTTGGGATAGTGCTCTCATGCTAATTTGCCCTTTTTTTTTTTTTAGAAAATCTGGCCCTTGATCTCCTAATAATGTTTTAGTATAAGATGATATTTAATAATTTTAGCTTAGTTTTATGATCAAAGCTCTGGGAAACATACAATGGGAAAGTAAATGCTCATCTTGAAATATTCCTAATAATATAAATGTTATTCTTCAGTTAACTTTATTAAAAAAATCAGTAGCAATTTCACAGCAAAAAGACTCATGAACCATGCGCTGAAGGGGACATTCTTTAGAATGATACTAAAATACTTTTACTTTATAAGCATAAACTATCTAATAGACGACAGAAAGCATGTAGTAGATTGTGATTTTGATCATTTTGATAATTTAGAGGCTTAAGAATTTTGCGTATTAAATATGAGACTGTAGGCTTTACAGGGTTAAAAAAAGGTGTCCTGTTACCTTTCTAAGCAATCAAATGTATAAAAAGAGGAACTTGTGCCATATCTCACTGCTGTGATGGCAGGGGAGCAGAGCTTAGCCTGGAGCAAGGTTTTATTTATTTATTTATTTATTTATTTATGTATTTATTTAAGTCAGAGCACTGATGTTCTCGCTCCAAGACTGTGACCAAAAATTCACCGCGTGCTTAACTCTTTCCCGCCAGCATTTTTGAAAAGAGTTGGCAGCCACCGCCAGCATTTTTGATCATTTTCACAAAGGTTTCATGGCCCTCAGAATATTCTAGCTTCATGCACACTTGAATGTGGGTAAGTTTCATAAAAAGCTACATTTTGAGCAAAATACTGAGAAAATACAGTTTTTGATAAAGACTATATCCAATGAACAAAACATAGATGGAGTCCATCATAGCCCCCAAAGCTTCACAGTCCTATAGTTCGTCCTGGGTTGAAATTTCATTCAGTAACATTTTTAATTTATATGCTGTTTAATGTTGATGATCACCTTATTTTACACATCTGCTTTAAATGCTATCACTTGTTTCTGCTTCTTCTTCACCTGTGTTTTAATTAGGAGACTTAGGACTCATTCAGAAGATGTGTCATAGCGCCCCCCTACCGTATAACAGTGAAAACACGGAAAGCTGGAAAATTCTGTCAATGGCAGGGAAAGAGTTAGTAGTGTAACTAATACTTGTCATTTCAATTTAATTTGTAAAAATATAACTAGAAGAACGACATGAAAAACAAAAATGTTTATGGAAAATGAATAAAGGAGAGTGAAATTGAACATGGATGCCATTTTGAAGTTTCAATCCACCATCTCTGACACTCATAGGCGGAGTGTGTGTAAGGCTTAGCCTTCCCTTGGCCATGGGTCAAAAATTAATGGGGGCTTTGGACAAAAATGCACCTGTACATTTAAACTAAATCTAGTAATAAAGTGAAAATTAAAATTAAAGGAAAAGTGTTGATTGAGGTACATTTAGATCTGTTCATCATTTTTATGCGTTGTACAGTGGTGGGCACTATAAACAATCATACACGACTCTGTTGAGCTTATGAATGCAATGGCCAATCAGAGATGTTTAGATAAGTCAACACTGAAACGCAGAAGTGTTGTGTTCAATGTGCAAGCTAAACTCTGAATTCTGCATTTTCGTAAATACTACTAACATAAACACACAGTATTTGGCGATTTGTGCTCTTGATAACGAAAATATAAATTGGTTTATATTTACAATATATTTTGCCGCACTGAGCAATGTAGCCAATTCCAAACATATCTGATGATTTCTTAACGGCCAATCAGACGTGTTTAAGTTAGAATCCCCTCACCACTCAAAGCATATGTTTTTTTGCTTTAAGTAAGGCAAAGTTTAGGCTATTATTATTTGAACTGCCTGCCATGCCAAATCACGCATTCAGTTTGCTTGCTCAAATTATAGTGGTTTGTGAACATAACCACTTTAATAACAAGAGCATTTATACTAGGATGTGTAGAATGTTGATAGACAATATGTAACTATTTCATGATATTCTATTTAAATGTGTTTTTAAGCAGGAATCGCATTCGCATCTAGCCTTACCCTAGTGTTGGTTCAGCCTCCACCTATCCTGACGCTCCAAAATGTTGATATTTTTACCATGGATTGTATATTAATTTGGCAGTCTTTCTGAAGCAATGATTCTCTTGTATGTTTGTACAAAAGGGGCTTATACATCTAATATTAACAGCAAATCCTTGGCTGAGTGAAACTCTGGAAGATATTTGGGATTGTGTGTATGAGTTACCAATTTGGCCTCAGGTCCTGGTTCATCATATGTTTGGTGTGGACGTGAAGCAGGTGGTGGCGGCTTCAAAAGGAAGTAGCTCCGTATAGCGAGTGTGGGCGAGAGGGCTCTGTGAGCTGAATACAGAAGCACTTCATACTGGCTTGGATAACGAGGGAGAGAGAGGATGTGCAGACAGTGGATTCATAGCTTCAAATGCACAGCAGGTGTTAACTTTAGGCTACAGGACAGTGTTGGAAATAAATACTTTTGAGGTGGATTTTTGTTTGCCTCTAACTTTATTAACAAGGTGTAGCTATTAATTTGCAGCTAGCGTTTAAGCTAATCAATAAATCACATATCTCGCTTGCTTAGACACATAAACGGGTGAAATGCTGTTACCTCTTTAAGCTACTTCCTGGAGATGCACTGTGAATATTTTATCAGGTAATCTAAAATGTGTGTTATGTGGTAAAGTAAAATAATGTCAAATAATATTCAAAGGTACTAGGTAACTAGTGGTTAAAAAAAAAATGTAGGCCTATGCATTTAGCAGAAGAACATTGTTTTGGTTATATGCTTTGGCTCTGCATGACTGTGTGGATGATTCTGGTTATGCTAGGCTTAATAAATATTACCAGTTTAGATGGAAAGAATTACAAGACACAATACTTCCCTGAAAATAAATTCCAGCACAGAGCTACAACAACCATAATGAAATGATAATTTGAAATAGATAATTCATTACAATGAACTCTGTTAGAGAGCGACATATGGCAATTTATCTGTTCAATAAAACACCTTACTCACCTGTTGACAGTGTTGGGAAGGTTACTTTGGAAATGTAATAGGTTACAGATTACAAGTTACCCTATTTAAAATGAAATAAGTAGTGCAGCTATTTCAATTATTAGAGGAATATAACTGATTACATTTACTTTTTTGGTTATTTTTCTTAATTTCTAACGAATGTTTTCAACTGTTAATTATTTTCAAACATTTAAACCAGGGAGGGTTAACTTCTAAAAACAGAGATAGTTATATATTTAGTTATATTTAAGAGAAAACACACAATTCTTGAAGTGTATACTGTAGTGTGCAGTCCCTGACAAAAGTCTTGTCGCTTGTGTACAAATTGAACTGAAGTGCCGCTGAAATATATTTCTTATCAAGATTTGTTTTACAAGAAATGGCTCATTTTAATCCCAACAGCTTTTGTAATAATGTTTCAGTGCAAAATGGAACTGTCAAAAAATATTCTAATATTCACAGCTTGGTAAAGCCCATTGAGGGAATTTTTGCAAAGACATAAGTGTTGTTGCCTTGTCATATGAGCTTCACCTGTGACTAATAATGGATCAATTAGATCTCAGGTGTGTATAAAAAGAACCCCAGTGCACTAGACCTTCACATCAACTGCAACTAGACCTCTGCAAACATGCCTAAGATTCACCCTGAGACTAAAGTTTAGATTATCAAGAGGCTGAAGACCAGATCCACTGCTGATGTGGCAGACACCTTCAAAGTGTCTCAGCGTCAAGTACAGAGGATAAAAAAAAGATTTGAAGAGACTGGAGATGTTTATGACAAACCCAGGTCAGGCAGACCCTGCAAGACAACTGCTCGAGAGGACCGTTTGTTGGCTCGAAAATCCAAGGCCAGCCCATTCTCCACTGCAGCAGAGCTCCACGAGACCTGGTCACCTGAAGTCCCTGTGTCAACCTGAACAGTTTGTCGGATTCTGTCTCCAAATGGCCTCCATGGTCGAATCAGTGCCCAGAAGCTAGCACTAAACAAAAGACAATTGAAAAACCGTGTGGCATTTGCCAAAGCCCACAGCCTGCTAAAAGGATGGACGCTGGAAAAGTGGCAGAAGGTGGATTTTTCAGATGAATCTTCTGTTGAATTACCCCACAGTCACCAAATATTGCAGGAGAACTACTGGAGCCCGCATGGATCCGAGATTCACTCAGAAAACAGTGAAGTTTGGTGGGGGAAAATCATGGTCTGGTTACGTCCAGTATGGGGGTGTGTGAGAGATCTGCAGGGTGGAAGGCAACTTCAATAGATACTAAAATACCAAGAAATCTTATACCTCTTATATTCCCAACCATAAAAGAGGCCAAAAATTCTGCAGCAGGATGGTACTCCATTGCATTCTTCCATCTCCACATCAAAGTTCCTCAAGGCGAAGAAGATCAAGATGCTCCAGGATTGGCCAGCCCAGTCACCAGACATGAACATCATTGAGCAGATGTGGGGTAGGATGAAAGAGGAAGCATGGAAGACGAAACCAAAGAATATTGATGAACTCTGGGAGGCATGCAAGACTGCTTTCTGTGCTATTCCTGATGACTTCATCAATAAATTGTATGAATCCTTGCCAAACCGCATGGATGCAGTCCTTCAAGCTCATGGAAGTCATACAAGATATTAAATTTGGATCTCACAGCACCACTACTTAATTTGCTGACATATTTTTGTATTTGCAGTAAATTTGTTAAATTTCTGTATGGGCGACAAAACTTTTGTCTTGCCAAAATTTGACCTTTCTGTCTTGATTAAATGATTATCTTTTTTCAGTAAAAAAATTATTTATTTCAGTGCATTAAACATAATTTGGGAGGGTTTTAGCTTTTCATATGAGCTATTTCTAACACCAATTGATGAATTAAAAGTCAGGTTAATAGCAGGTGTTTCTACAAAATAGAGAAGCGACACAACTTTTGTCAGGGACGTATATATATATATATATAAATACGTTTTTCTTCTTATTGATTAAATTTTTTTTGTTAAATCTGCATACTTTTACCTTTTACCACTATGGAAAACATATTATATATCATATAAGGCCTAATATTGATTTCTCACTAGCAGAAGCAAGAATAGATTCTAGTTTCACACTCACTGGCAACCCAAATAGACGCCCCCATTTTTATTCCCCCATTTTTATTCAAGTTATATTCCATTAAAAATATTGTTTAGACTCAATGACCAATTGTGGTGTGTTAGTAGTTAAATAGCTCTAATTTGCATGTCAAAACAGGAGAAACTAATTAAGAGATTTGTTTAGATTAACATTCATCATAGGAGATGCTTCCTCAGGTTCAACATTGAAACCTTCTATGTCGATAGCATTTTAATAGGTGGCAAACATATTTTGAAATGAACTGTTATATTTGCAGCCTTTTCTGATTTCTGGATTTTTACAAACTGGAATGCATATTTATTACTCCCCATGGTGTCAAATCTCAGACAGTTTGTCGCCTAAAGCTTTCAGCGGCTATGTGGATTGATGTAATTGGCAGATGTGTTGCGCTGCAAATTCAAACAAGAAAGACAATCAAAAGCATCAGAATGGCATCGCTTTACTAAATGGCCTTTAAATGGCAGGAGGTATTGTGCACATCAAAAACAGGCAAAGCAACAAATAATTATAAAGCCAAGCCGATGTTGATTCTTGTTTTATTACAAGTGTTCTCTTTTTGCCAGCAGACTCTCGTCTGTATGACGTTTGTTTAAAACGGGTGATTCCCGGAGGTTCGAAATTTAGCGGCTCCAAGTCAAGCTTCCTCAGTCATTGTGCACAACTAAAGGTGCATATTACGAACACACCCTTTAAATAACACAAAAAATACTCCCCTATTGACTTTAGAGCAGGTTTTTGTTGGTAAATGGAGCAGTCGTTTTCAGTTCCTCAAAATAGCAACACACCAACAATGTGCCTGAACACACCTGGTTCACAGACCAGCACGCCCATGGGTGAACAGATGAGTGCGAGTGCATTTGCGATTTAAACAACGTGACGCTGGACATGAGAATGATAACTGCGTCGAGCTGAAACTAGCAAAAAAGATTTGCATTGCATCTGGCATCGCATTGCGCCAGGTGTATGATAGGGCCCGAAATATGAATATAGGTCAACCAAGGTTAAACTAACAAAATGTTCAATTGGTCAGATCAGATGGAAATCACTTGTTTACACTAGAATGGAATTTACAACTCCCTGCAAAGATTAAATCTGTAAAATGAAAAGATCATAAAAGATGAAACCCTCTAATGCAGAAAGAGTTCAGAGTTTAATTTCCCAAACACATAATGTTGACAGGAAGGGAATATTTTGATTCCTCACTAGTGAATCTCTGCCACGTGTCAAACAGTTCATGAGACATGAGCAATTCAGATGGCAGGCGAAGCAGGCCGAAGGAGCCTTCTTGAATCTCAAATCTGTGAATTTGTTTTGTTTTTTGTTAATCACTTGTCATGCGCGTCAGTGGAAAAAGGGCTTCTTTTATGCATCTCAAATCAATTTTAGAGGATGTTTGCTAGTTAAAATGCAAGATTTATTATAGTGGCAGTATTGAAATGCATGTCAATGGGGACAGGGACAAGGTTTTTAAATGTCTTCATTTCACACAAGCTATTTCAGCAGTGCCATGAATCCCCACTCTGCCCTTAGAGCAAAATTGTGCAGGCAAATGAAATGAAACAATCTATTTGGCTGGAATGGAGATTTCAAGCAATAACAGACATGGAGACTTAGTTCACCTGCTACCAGTTCAATCACCCAGAGAACAACTGTCATCTTCCTTTTTCTTCAAACGCATGACTCCTTTTCTTGACCAAACATATATGTTATTAATAGAGGCAATTTTTCCTAATTTGCTCCCACAGCAAATATCAGAAAATTACAGATTGCTTTTGAACCCTGGAAACCTAAGTTGAAGTAAGTGTTTGAACCATGTTAAAATGTAAATATCAATATCATTTTTTTTTGAGGAAAAGATATTTGTACATGTCTCAATCATTATTGTATTGCATTGCATTATATGTTTTGCCTAGAGATGTGATCATAGAAATTAGCATTTTAATAAGATATATTATTAGAAGATACAGAGTGATAACTGGTATGTACTGTATATGTAATTTATATAAGTATCCACTATACATATCTCATTGATTTAAATTACATCAGAATTTCATCACATTTTTGGCCAAATAAATTTCGGCAACTGCACCAAATTGTATATTTTTAGTTTGGGAATAAAACTGAGATGTTTAATATATATACACTTCAGAAGGCCTTTATTACAACAGTGCTACCACATGTTATCAAGAGAGAAACTCGTAACTTCGAGCGCAAATGGAAACAAACTAATTTAGAGGTCTTTAGAATCGCGTGGAAAGATAGTATGTCACGTTATAAAAAGGCCCTAAAAGCAGCCAGGGCTGAGCATCTCCGCAAACTAATAGAAAATAACCAAAATAATCCAAGGTTTTTATTTAACACCGTGGCTAGACTAACAAATAAACAAGCATCGCCTGAGCAAAATATTCCGTTTAGTAGTAATGATTTTATGAATTTCTTCACTGAGAAATTAGAAAGCATCAGAAACAGAATTGTAAATGTACAACCTTTAATGACGTCTTATGATTCAACCTCAATTATCGCCCCTCAAGAACTACTACACCGCTTTACAACTATAGGACAGGAAGAGCTAAATAAACTTATCATTGCATCTAAACCAACAACATGTTTATTAGATCCAATACCCACTAAACTACTGAAAGAGCTGTTACCTGTAGTGGAAGAGCCTCTTCTCAATATTATTAACTCGTCTTTATCTTTAGGTCATGTTCCAAGAATATTCAAGTTGGCAGTCATAAAACCTCTCATTAAGAAGCCACAATTAGATCATAATAACCTAGCAAATTACAGACCCATTTCAAATCTTCCATTTATGTCTAAAATACTAGAAAAAGTTGTGTCCGTTCAATTGTGCTCTTTCTTGCAAGAAAATGATATCTATGAAAAATTTCAATCAGGATTCAGGCCGCATCATAGCACAGAAACTGCACTCGTTAAAATCTCATAAAATACTCTTAGATCGACTTCAAAATTACACTGGTGTTCAGGAAAGGCATTAAACTGGTTTAGATCGTACTTATCAGACCGCTGCCATTTTGTCTGTCTAAATGGGGAAAAATCAAAGATAACGTCAGTAGACTATGGGGTGCCGCAAGGATCTGTGTTAGGCCCTCTGCTATTCTCAATATATATGCTGCCACTTGGTAATATTATAAGAAAACATGGAATTAATTTCCACTGTTATGCTGATGACACTCAATTATATATTTCATCACGACCAGATGAAAACGCTAAAGTATCTAAACTGACAGCGTGTGTTGAAGATATTAAATACTGGATGACGTGTAATTTTCTGCTATTAAGTTCAGATAAAACAGAGGTATTACTTATTGGTCAAAAAAACTGCCCACAAAACCTCTCACAATACAACTTTAACTTGGAAGGACGTCCTGTCACTTTATCCCCTACATTAGACGACCTCGGTGTTATATTAGACCGCAACTTGTCTTTCGAAAATCATATTTCATATGTTACAAGAACGGCATTTTTCCACCTTAGAAACATTGCTAAGCTACGTAACATGCTAGCTATTGCTGATGCAGAAAAGTTAGTTCATGCATTCATGACCTCGAGACTAGATTACTGTAATGCTTTATTAGCAGGTTGTCCTGCATCCTCAATAAACAAGCTACAGTTAGTCCAAAACGCAGCTGCTAGAGTTTTTACTAGGTCAAGAAAATATGATCTTATAACACCAATTTTATCAACTCTACACTGGTTACTGTGATATTAAGTTCCGTATCAATTACAAAGTATTGCTACTGACCTATAAAGCCCTAAATGGTTTAGCTCCAGTGTATTTTACGGCTCTTCTATCGCCCTACAATCCATCACGCTCTTTAAGATCACTAAACTCGAGGCTTCTGGTCGTTCCTAGGATATCTAAGTCCACTAAAGGAGGGAGGGCATTTTCACATTTAGCTCCTAAACTCTGGAATAGTCTTCCTGATATTGTTCGAGGTTCAGACTCGCTTTCCCAGTTTAAAACTAGATTAAAGACGCATCTCTTTAGCCAAGCATTCACATTATAATTACCTTTTATACTACAGTTAAATCGGATCAAAAGCATTAATATTCTGAACAGCAGCTATGCTAATTATTTCCCATCTGCTTTTCTGTTGTTATCTCGGGACACTAGTCCCGAGGTAAATAGTTCGTCAGCTCCAGTTTGTATCCAGCCTCTCATGGAGACTTCAGATGCCCCAACACCTGTGATGAGACAACTCAACGCCAGCTTTATGGCCTAAATTAATACATGATTGATTAACCTTTTCTAACATTTTTCTTTAACATTCTCTTTCTAACATTTTTCAATGTACATTTATGAAATGCACTTTCTGTAAAGCTGATTTGAAACAATGTGTATTGTGAAAAGCGCTATACAAATATATTTGAATTGAATTGAATTGAATATTAACACAGAGGGTTTAGAGCAATAGAGGATAGAGCAAAACAAAGCACCGCTCATGAATTTGAGTCTAAAACAAGAATTTTTAAAGAGGATTTCAAAATAAGAGGAAATGGGCTTGAGCTTGTTGCCCAGCCCTATCAGCGAGAGGCTTTAAAACTTGAGATGCTCCCGTACATGGCGTCAGGTGTTACTCTTTCACCGTAAGTCGATTTGCGTACCGCTGACCGCCGGAAGTTATTTTAGTCTATAAATATTTAAAGCAGTTATATGATGGAAAGATGCACTTTTATGGACTTCAAAAATGAGAGTGAGACAACCATTCACTGCCATTATAAAGCTTGGAAGAGATTGTATTTGTCTGAAAGAAGAATGTCATTTACACCTAGGATGACTTGAGGGTGAGTAAATCATGGGCTAATTTTCATTTTTGGGTGAACTAACCCTTTAAGTCAGGATTAGACCTTAGTTCAATAAGTATATTTAAGTAACTTTTATAAAAATGCTTTAGAAAAAAACATTACTGGTGTGAATCTTGAGACAAAACAATAGCACAGACATATTTTAAGATGTCAGTGCAAGTTTCCATTAGTTAAAACAGCTGAAACATGCAGGCTTAAGCCTTGACTGTGAAAAGGGGGAATATTTGACTACACGGCAGCAGCGCAAAAACCTGCATCTTACCTTATGATACTCAAATGCAGTTTGGAGCTCATGAGTAATGCTTTAATCAAGACCTCTATATTCAGTTTTTACACAATGTCTGGGTGAGCAAGCATACGTGTCAGATGGGTTTGGCTTTTTGAAATATAATTTATTTCTAGGATCAAATGGGATCATACTTCTTCTCATGGCAACAAGCCGGTATAAATCATATGATCTTTTTCACAAAGGTGAATTCATGACCTTTGATAAGCTCACATCACATTTTCACATTGCATATTTTTATATTTAGAAGTTAGACGTTAGCACTAGAAATGGTGGACTTTCCATTGGAAATTATGAGCACTTTCTGAAGAATGTTTTCCTTTTTAGCGCAGATACCCAAAAGTTTACATCTAAATTCTATTCAATGTTATATGAGTATAGGCAGAATAAATTTACTGAGCTTCAAAAATTGAGTAAAAAGATATTGATTTGATATTGACGCTGTCTCATGGGAAAGCATTAAACTCCCAGCTACTATTTATGTCTGCAACAAGTTAAGAGAAATGCAGTTTAACAGTACATCAGGCTTACACGTCACCATATATATGTAGCAGATTTAACAAACAGATGTTCTAGGTGATTAAATGAACTAATTATATGAAGTGAATTTTGCTTTAAATCTGCAAGGCCCTCTCAGACATTTGTAAAGTAACAGTTCGAGCCTCACCCTCCATGTGTTTACTTGGCATCTTGCCTCCTACCTCTGAGGAACACAAAGATATTGTTCATCCTTTGCTGATGTTGGCAAGGAAGGCCATTATGAACAAATAGTTTGGAGATAGCCGTCCATCATATAGGGATTGGCTAGCTATGATAAAGGATCTTATTTCTTTAAAAACAACTTAGATTCCATCTTAAGGGCAAACTCATGTCATTTAATAATTTGTGGAAAGAGCCACTAAAGTTTCTTGGGATAAGTGAAGATATTTCTAGCACATACCCATAATGGGACAATTGTAGTATAAATTTAGGTAACACTTTATTTTAGGGTTCAATTCTTGCTATGAACTAGTTGCTTATTAGCATGCATATTACTGATATTGTCTGTTTATTAGTTTTTTATAAAGCATGTATTAATGCATGGCCATATTCTACATCCCTTAATCCTACCCAACACCTAAACTTAACAAATACCTTACTAACTATTAATAAGCAGTGATTAGGAGTTTGAGGAAAAATTCATAGTTAATAGTAAATATGTGTTCCTCATACTAAAGTGTTGCCTACACCTGTCCCTAAGCCTACCCTTAAACTTACCCATACCACCACACCTGACCCTAACTTTACCCTTAAACTTACCCATATCACCACATCTATCCCTAACTTTACCCTTAATCTTACCCATACCACCACACCTGACCCTAACTATACCCTTAAACTTACCCACACCACCACACCTGTCCCTAACTTTACCCTTAAACTTACCCATACCACCACATCTATCCCTAACTTTACCCTTAATCTTACCCATACCACCACACCTGACCCTAACTATACCCTTAATCTTACCCATACCACCACACCTGACCCTAACTATACCCTTAAACTTACCCATACCACCACACCTGACCCTAACTATACCCTTAAACTTACCCACACCACCACACCTGACCCTAACTTTACCCTTAAACTAACCCATACCACCACACCTGACCCTAACTATACCCTTAAACTTACCCACACCACCACATCTGTCCCTAACTTTACCCTTAAAGTTACCCACACCACCACACCTGTCCCTAACTTTACCCTTAAACTTACCCATACCACCACACCTGACCCTAACTATACCCTTAAACTTACCCACACAACCACATCTGTCCCTAACTTTACCCTTAAACTTACCCACACCACCACACCTGTCCCTAACTTTACCCTTAAACTTACCCATACCACCACACCTGTCCCTAACTTTACCCTTAAACTTACCCATACCACCACGCCTGTCCCTAACTTTACCCTTAAACTTACCCATATCACCACATCTATCCCTAACTTTACCCTTAATCTTACCCATACCACCACACCTGACCCTAACTATACCCTTAAACTTACCCACACCACCACACCTGTCCCTAACTTTCCTACCCAACACCTAAACTTAACAAATACCTTACTAACTATTAATAAGCAGTGATTAGGAGTTTGAGGAAAAATTCATAGTTAATAGTGAATATGTGTTCCTCATACTAAAGTGTTGCCTACACCTGTCCCTAAGCCTACCCTTAAACTTACCCATACCACCACACCTGACCCTAACTTTACCCTTAAACTTACCCCTACCACCACACCTGTCCCTAACTTTACCCTTAAACTTACCCATATCACCACATCTATCCCTAACTTTACCCTTAATCTTACCCATACCACCACACCTGACCCTAACTATACCCTTAAACTTACCCACACCACCACACCTGTCCCTAACTTTACCCTTAAACTTACCCATACCACCACATCTATCCCTAACTTTACCCTTAATCTTACCCATACCACCACACCTGACCCTAACTATACCCTTAAACTTACCCATACCACCACACCTGACCCTAACTATACCCTTAAATTTACCCACACCACCACACCTGACCCTAACTTTACCCTTAAACTAACCCATACCACCACACCTGACCCTAACTATACCCTTAAACTTACCCACACCACCACATCTGTCCCTAACTTTACCCTTAAAGTTACCCACACCACCACACCTGTCCCTAACTTTACCCTTAAACTTACCCATACCACCACACCTGACCCTAACTATACCCTTAAACTTACCCACACCACCACATCTGTCCCTAACTTTACCCTTAAACTTACCCACACCACCACACCTGTCCCTAACTTTACCCTTAAACTTACCCATACCACCACGCCTGTCCCTAACTTTACCCTTAAACTTACCCACACCACCACATCTGTCCCTAACTTTACCCTTAAACTTACCCACACCACCACTCCTGTCCCTAACTTTACCCTTAAACTAACCCACACCACCACACCTGACCCTAACTATACCCTTAAACTTACCCACACCACCACATCTGTCCCTAACTTTACCCTTAAACTTACCCACACCACCACACCTGTCCCTATCTTTACCCTTAAACTTACCCATACCAACACACCTGTCCCTAAGCCTACTCTTAAACTTACCCATACCTAACCCTAACCCTTAAACTTACCCATACCACCACACCTGTCCCTAAGCCTACTCTTAAACTTACCCACACCACCACACCTGACCCTAACTTTACCCTTAAACTTACCCATACCACCACGCCTGTCCCTAACTTTACCCTTAAACTTACCCATACCACCACATCTGTCCCTAACTTTACCCCTAAACTTACCCATACCACCACATCTATCCCTAACTTTACCCTTAAACTTACCCATACCACCACACCTGTCCCTAACTTTACCCTTAAACTTACCCATACCTAACCCTAACCCTTAAACTTACCCACACCACCACACCTGTCCCTAACTTTACCCTTAAACTTACCCATACCACCACATCTATCCCTAACTTTACGCTTAAACTTACCCATACCACCACATCTATCCCTAACTTTACCCTTAAACTTACCCATACCACCACACCTGTCCCTAACTTTACCCTTAAACTTACCCATACCTAACCCTAACCCTTAAACTTACCCACACCACCACACCTGTCCCTAACTTTACCCTTAAACTTACCCACACCACCACACCTGTCCCTAACTTTACCCTTAAACTTACCCATACCACCACACCTGTCCCTAACTTTACCCGTATCCCACCTCAATATGAGAGAAAGTGTTTTGCAATACAATATGAACACAATAAGTACATTGTACTTATTATCGATGTATGTACATAGTGGTTAAGGCCACCTAATATAAAGTGGGGCCACATAACTCTATTAATTTGGTTATGTCGATGTAAATTCTATATTTGTTTGCCCCTTATTGCTTTTTTCGATTGTGTTATAATGAACATCCTGGATATGTATTTCTTTATGGCATTATCATTATTATATTTTGGTTTTGGTTTGTCTGCAACACACGGGTTGTTTTTTGATTGATGTGGACATTGTTATAATATCAATAAAAAAAAGAAATACATCTATTTCTCAAATTCACAAACCCCATTTGACAACATATCAAAATGATATCATCTTAAATATTATGAATTCAGGTGGAAAATTAAAAACATGTTGAAAACCATTTATAACATTTATTTAACTTTATAAGTAGTGTCATTTTAAATTCCAATGCAGTAAGCTGATAACACTTCATTTTGATGGACTATTAGTAACTTTGCAACTACATGTCAACTACTAGTCAAGAGTATTAGAGTGTCTGCTTAATATCTGATAACTCTTTATTTTGATGCTCCCCAACAGACATTCTACTGACTATAAATAACTGTGCAACTACATGTCAACTTATTCTATCTCTACCAGTCTACTAATACTCTACTAACAATCAAATGAAAGCTAGTAGACATGTAGGTGCAACACTACTTATATTGAACAGAATGTATTAAAGGGACCATCAAAATAAAGTGAAACCAAACTACCTAGTTCCAGCGGCCATGCCCCAACCATACACCTAACATCTGATGGGTTAATAAGAAAGTGGAAATCCTTAGCCTCATCTATAAATGAAAACCTAAAATCTCTCTTCAGCTTGGTTGATAAGAAAGTTGTTCTGGAGTACCTTGTTCCTTGCACAGCATACCGGACAGATTTCATCTATTATTGCCTTCACAAATAATCCAATAATATTACCCTCCACAGCAGTTTTGCAAGGTTTCACATTGAGGAAATTTCCATGAATTGCTGCTAGGTGGCAGTGGCTACTTGGTTAGTTCACATCTTTCATGCAGATGCAGTCTTGCACAACAGCAGCCGGTGCGGAAGACATTAAACGGATAATCCTGATAATTACTAATGCCCATTAAAAGCATCTCTCCTCTCCTATGTATAGACATATTTCTATGCATGAAATCTAAACAATATTAGCATATCCTTTCATTGGCTCCAAACATTTATATTTATCCACAAATCCACCAATTTAGCTTCAACAAACGAAAGCTGCGTCGACTTGCAGTGGGACTTGTTGTTCATCGAAACTAATTAGCTGCAGCTAATTAAATCAAGTCTTCCAGGCAAAATGGATTGAAGAGTCGCTCCTTTCTTGATTGTATTGATGAATATGTAACGCAATTCAGTTTGATTAGACACCCTGAAATGATATTTTAATATTTTGAAGATGGAATAAAAATTGAACAGGGTAGGTCTAAATGGTATGAAGCAAGGCTGTGAGCATGTCTTGAACATTTGGGGGAACAAAGTTTATTTTGTATTTTTTATTTATTTATTTACATTTAAGTAATTAATGTATGGAATTTAAAAGTTTTTTAGGGAATAAATAATAAATAAGAATGTTTAGTTGGCCTATAGTTGTGAAGTAATCCATTTAAACTCTTTGCAAACTTTATTTAAAAATATGAACAAATTCACTCTTGTTTGTGTCTAAAATGTCAAATATGTAAAAAAACAAACAAAACATGTCTCGTCACATTCAGTTATAAATTACATAATTTAAATGATTGCATATTTTCCATTCAAAATGGAGAAAATTGCACAAAAACAGCTAAAAATATTTACTGTAAATCACCTGTCAAATATTAAATGTTTAGCTACTTATATCTTACCACGCACGCACTCTTTCACTGTAAAAACTAAAAGCGCTGTGTTGGAACTCGCCTTCTTTGATCTGATTGGCTATCATTTTGATACTGATGAGCACTGTTAGGAAGACCAGCCTAAAATGTAAATTTGTCAATTTCCACTTATTGGGGGGACTTGTCCCACTCAATGCCTATGGGGTAGTGTGGTCCTCAAATACAAAGTTAAGCTATTCTAAAGTGCTTTGGCATTTTTTGATTCATCTCATTTTTCTAAGTTTAGAAATGTAAAGTTTAGGCAGAACTTGCTGTTTTTATTTATTTATTTATTTTTTTGCTGAACTTAAAATGATCAAGTAATCTCAATTTAAATATTTAGATATCTTTAGTAGAAAAAGCTTGGGTAGCTTTAAATAGCTAATTTAATAAATGCTACCGTGCTAATTGGTAACACAATGCTTTTATAGCATAGCATTGCACTTGCTGGATATAATGCATTTAACATATATCTTTTCTCAAACTGAGGTCTTACCTCATTACAGAAACTAGCATTAAAAAAACACATTAAACACTACTAAATGTCCCACTTAAAATTAATCTTGCAAAAAAAAAAAAAAAAAACATTAAATAATGCTTAATTTTAGCATTTACTCTCTCTTTTGACTGTCATGGTAAAGCATGCGGGGAAATTTCAGTTAAAATTTTCAGTTTGTCTAAATTAAAAATTCAAAACAATGAAACAATTTAGATTACTCAAAATGTGTCAGTTTTGTAAACTCAAAAAAAGAAAGACAGTTCTAAATTCTCATGAAAGTTAATGGGATTGAACTAATTTGTTTAATTTGGGTTAGGTCTACTCAAACCAAATAATTATTTTGAGCATTAAGGTTTACATAACTATAGAGGACTAGCAGCAACGTCAATATCTACTCCATGTGCTCAAGTGGCATCGTCACCAATTTCCGAATGCAATAAAGCAAAAGACTTAACAGTCAACCTGAGTCATTCACTCATCGGAGAACTGGGATTGTAGACCTGCGAACAGTGACATTCTAATATGCACATGTATGTTGTTTTATCTTAGCTGTAATAGCCCAGGTGTCTCCAAACCTCTGACTAATTTTGGGGTTTAATATTTGCAGCACTCGTGAACAGTCATGGTTCACATGCATGGACCGTCTATACTTGCACAACACAATGTTTAACCCGCAGTGTGGCAGTGGTTAATAAAGTCGGATTTTCCTAAATATTTGGTGGCAATCATTGTCTTGCAAAGGCGAAACATTTTATCAAAAAATCACCTGAGGAAAGTGCACTTTTTATTTTTGGCGTTCTCTTGAGGCCCACCCTACTAGGGGTGTTATGGCCCTGGTATGAAGCAATATTTTATGCTGGAAGGTTTTCATAGACTCGCCCACTTATGTGTTTAAATTCTACTCACATTGTCATTCATGAAGTTGTATCTCCATTGAGCACAAGCACCTACAGTTCACAGTCGAGGTTTATCGACAAACTCACTCATATTTCAAAGACGTGTGACCCAAAACACACAGGCCAGCTGCCCTATACAGCTTCATCCATCTCCTCCTGTGTGAAGACCCTCCAGTGACCTGGAGATAAATCGCGTGTCGAGCCTTGCGAGGATCTCCAAGGACAGAATTAGATCAGCTGGCAAAAGTCAGAACTCATGAAATATGGAATAAGCCTTTGCTCATCAGCGGGGCTCAGGGAGGATTTACTTGGGAGCCCAGGTCTATGCATTCCGACACGCTCCTGCATTTATACAGGCAAGGTGACGCGAGGGACGGGTTAGAGCACTAGCCGGTAGGCATCAAGTGCGTAGCCACAGGCGCTATGCTAGCTCTTTGGAGGGGGTCTGTGTTTGTTTACTTTTCAGTGCTCTGTCCCACTGAGCTTCCTCCGTGATCCAATGTGCTTTATTGTGCTTGCACTCAGCAAACAATGAGGAGACGGTGGTTCCTTTGAAGCCCATGTCCAAGCTTTTTTTTAGGACATTGAAACAGGGAACGGTTTCACCTGAATGTTCGGTAACAACAGGGAAAGCGGAGACCTCCAAATCTCTGGTTTCCAGAGGATTTGATATGCTTTCTATTTCTGAACTGCTGTCAGTCTTGACAATGGCAGCAGTGGTAAGATGTGCGAGGGTGCATGGGAGAATGATTCATGACAAGCATTCTGGGTAAAGTTACGGAAGCACATGCCATTTAGATGTCTGGTTACAGTTTGCTTAACCGTAACATTGACCTTGAAACACTGGGAGACTGTAAACCCAACATCCGGATACAGTGCATGTAGAGCATGACATATGCTAAATAAAACACGCTACCAGTCTTTGTGGAAAACCTTTTATTCGAAGGTTGCTTCAATCCAAAAACCACCTAGTATTGTACCAACTCATTCGTTTTTACATGTGTCAAGTCCTTATGAAATATGAAATATATATGGACCGGACTGTTTCATGATTTGTTATTCATGTAAATTCCTATAAGTATTTTGTCTTGTTTGTCTTGTTTCCCAGAAAAAACATCCTTAAACCAAGAAGAATGTAAAAAAAATAATAGGTTGTTTTAACCCATGTTTGGGTCAAATATGGACAAACCCAGCTGAATTCAAACCAACGGTTGGGTTTGTCCATACTGAGTGTACTTAAAGGATTAGTGAAAATTACCCCATGATTTATTCACCCTCAAGACATCCTGTGTATATTACTTAATTCTTCATGATGAACACAATCAAAGTCATATTAATAAATGTCCTGGCTCTTCCGCGATTTATAATGGCAGTGACGGGGTCAATTGAGTTTGAAGCTCAAAGTGCATCCATCCATTATAAAAGTACTCCACACAGCTCAGAAGGATTAATAATGACCTTCTGATCTGAATCAATGTGGTTTTGTAAGAAAAGTATCCATATTTAAAATGGTATAAAGTAAAATATCTAGCTTCCACCAGAACGATTCCGTGTTCAACTTATGCAGAAGTTGCCTCTCGCAGTTCAAAACGCTTCCGCTTATGCTACGTCCGACGTCATATGTCGCAACAGTTACACATTTTCCGGAAGTTGAATACTGAAGGCAGTCTGGCGGAACACTTACACAAAAGTATGTTTATTCAAGTGTGGTATTATTAGTATAAATCTTTTAAATTAAAAATACGAAAGTTTACTTTTGTCTACATTTTTATATACTTCTCAGAAATATACCTTAAATTGCACGTAAGTATACTTGACTTATACTGACAGAAAAGTCTAAGTATATTTGGCCTATACTTGTACTCAATCTTTTGATTGAGATATACTTAAAAGTATAATTAACAATTTAAGATTGAACATTGGTCTGGGGAGTCTGCTCTGTATTTTCTTCTGCACAAGAGGCGTGATCAACGGGCATCATTCAAATGACTCTGCATGCAATTAGATAGTCCTTCAACCAATCAGACCATAAGAGGCGTGATCAACGGGCATAGTTCAAATTACTCTGTATGCAATTGGATAGTCCTTCAACCAATCAGACCATAAGAGGCGTGATCAACGGGCATAGTTCAAATTACTCTGTATGCAATTGGATACCAATCAATCAACCAATCAGACCACAAGAGGCGTGATCAACGGGCAATGAAAAATCACTTCGCTATTTGTCATTGTGTTAAACCCGCGAATAGCGTGCCAGGTGGATAAGCCAGTCTGTGATTTGTTCCCGCAAAAGTGTAAAAGAAGCAGTAGAAATTAATGTACAGGTTTCCAGACAAATCAAATCGCTGGCAGATCAGACTGGGTCTACCCAATCTAATGAATTCTGACTTAATAACATAAATTGTGACTTTATATCTCACAATTCTGACTTTATATCTCTCAATTCTGACTTTATATCTCTCAATTCTGACTTTATATCACACAATTCTGACTTTATATCTCTCAATTCTGACTTTATATCACACAATTCTGACTTTATATCTCACAATTCTGACTTTAAATCACACAATTCTGACTTTATATCTCTCAATTCTGACTTTATATCTCTAAATTCTGACTTTATATCACACAATTCTTACTTTATATCTCTCAATTCTGACTTTATATCTCTCAATTCTGACTTTATATCACACAATTCTTACTTTATATCTCTCAATTCTGACTTTATATCACACAATTCTTACTTTATATCTCTCAATTCTGACTTTATATCACACAATCCTGACTTTATATCACACAATTCTGACTTTATATCTCACAATCCTGACTTTATATCACACAATTCTGACTTTATATCACACAATTCTGACTTTATATCACACAATTCTGACTTTATATCTCTCAATTCTGACTTTATATCTCACAATCCTGACTTTATATCACACAATTCTGACTTTATATCACACAATTCTGACTTTATATCACACAATTCTGACTTTATATCACACAATTCTGACTTTATATCTCACAATTCTGACTTTATATCTCACAATTCTGACTTTATATCTCTCAATTCTGACTTTATATCTCACAATCCTGACTTTATATCACACAATTCTGACTTTATATCACACAATTCTGACTTTATATCACACAATTCTGACTTTATATCTCACAATCCTGACTTTATATCACACAATTCTGACTTTATATCTCACAATTCTGACTTTATATCACACAATTCTGACTTTATAACTTGCAATTGCGACTTTGTATGATGCAATTGCAAGAAAGAAAAAGTCAGAATTGTGAAATAAGTAGCAATTACCTTTTTTTAAATGTTCTTTTCAGTTGCAGAAACAAGCTTCCATATTTTCCTCTGCAATCATAAAATTCTTAATCATTTCAGACCATTAGAGAGAACTCAAGCAGTTAAAGAGCTGAGCTGTTGAAAGCAGATGGTTAGCTAAAAAATAAATAATGTTAAGCAACATAATTGCTGCATGACAACATTTGAAAAACTTTATTTTATAATATTTTTGTGAACTGAAGAGTTCTATTCCACTGGCACTGAAACACGTAACTGTAGCCAATTTGTCTTTATCGCTGTCTCATGTCTAGTTCTACACAGACTGTGCTTTCAGAGGGTCAAGATATATGTCTGCTCTCCATGGATTTCTTTGAAATAATGGCTTGAGTATAATATTCAATAAATTGTCAAAGAAATATTTATTAGTGGGTATTTTGTTTTAGTTTTTTACAGATAAATACCTTGCACAATATGAAAGAATGTGTCATTAAAGAAGCACATTGCTATTTTATCGGCTTGATCGCCATCATGCTGCTATTTCATTTTGTCAGTACTGCCTGGGTCATTTTGTCATTTTGACAGATCTGTTGAAGCAGAAAACTGTGAAGACGGAATTATCTCACAGAGCTGTCATCGCAACTGAACCGCAGCTGGGGCAGAAGCACTGTAACCCCAAACAGATCTCATCTAATCACATACACTCACATTTACAGCGTTAGTTACAAAATTAAATATAACTGACCCCTGAGCTGGTCAGGCACTTGTTATTTTGGCACATACTTTATATCCACAAGATCTCCCTTTAATTGCAGGGTCAGTTCCCCTGTAGGAGTCTAGAAGTGTTAGTATGAAGAGGTGGAATGAATTGGGAACATATTTTAGGCTGGGCCATGGGCCAAGCTTTGAAGTTTGTTCGACAACACACAAGGGGGCCAAGCATATGCTCTTCCTTTAAAATAATCAAATGTGATACTTTGCATAGTATCACTCTAGTTCTTTTCTTGCATTTAAAAATATGCTAGAACCTCAAAAGTCCTTAGACAATACATATTCAGTCGCTTTAATTTGAAACCCACCACAAAAGTGCAGAAACAAAGCAAATGAGTGCATTTACATTGCTAATGTGTTTACACGGCTCAACCCCCTAATCTGCATTTATGTGGGACTTGTGAGACAATATTAAATAAATAAACAAACAAATGGGTGATCCATCTTCTCCTGGGTCATGAATATGTAATTTAATCAATTGCAGAATTCAGGTCATGGCATCTTCCTCTGTAGGTCTTGACACAATGGGTTAAAGGCCAGGAAGGCCACAAGAGAATATGATTAATCTTACTTTATTGTCTTTATCCGTTGAAAGGCTCTCAAACGAGCGTCATCTGCTGAGGTCAGCAGACAATGTTATTACAGTTCAGTATTGCTGAATGACTGACCTCTCACATTCATAAGACGGCAGCTTGCGTTATATGATTGATTCGAATAAGCTTATTTCCCCATGCATGATTTAGCTCACCACGGTTAACTGGATATTTATACATTTTGGAATCTGTTTAAATCACAGCTTTACATTTTTTCCCCTCGACTCTCTGATTTAGTTTGTTGCTGTAGGAAACATGATGCATTTTTTGTCTGGAGAAAATAAGTACTTTGAAGTGTCTCACGGACGAGACGACGACCGAGATGTTACAACAATTAGCAGCATATTGATATGACTTTCCTTCAAAGATTAATGGGCCATGTCATTTAGACAGTGCATTGCTGTTTATGGAACACCGGCATGTTTTTGCCCTTGCAAAATAGCAGAAAAGTATTAACCCTCTCTTTCAATAATGCATATTTATTGCAGTATCTTTCATAGGCAATCAATTATTCAACACTCTTCTGTTCCTATTGCACAAGTTTTTTTAGTAGTGGTGGCTGTTGTCATATCAGCACAAGTGAAAATATTGGTGCCTTGAAGCTTTGCAAACTTAAAAGTGCAACCACAACTACATAAGGAGACAGAATTGGGACGTGAATAATGATTTCTTCGAGGTGATCTCAAGCAGAGACCCTGCGGCGCCATTGTCTTATTGTCTCATTCGTTACAGTGCAGTGTGTCACCTGATTTCTTCACTTGGCCCGTCAAAACTTTTGCACTCTCAAACAATAAACAAGTTAACTAGAGTTAACAGTAAAAAATTATCGTGATTTTAACGGTAAAAGACTGAAAAAATGCGACGGTTTAAAACAGCTAACTGGTTAACAGAAAGTTTCTGTACTATATACGGTGAATCTAACCATACATTTAATGTAATTTTTCAGTAAAATACAGTTAAATTGAAAAATTTGGAAGTGAAAAAGAACACTGTAAATTACAGTGAAAAACCATAAATTGACATTCCCAGAGTTCTCTGCGTGACACTTCACATTTGATGTATTTTGGTTGGAATAACTATGTTTCTTCTTAGTTTTTTCTAATCAATTATGTACATATTTCACCCAAAAATGAAAATTCAGTCAATTACACACCCTGTCATTCCAAACCCGTAAACCTTTCGTTCATCTTCGGAACTCAAATGAACATATTTTTGATAAAATCTCAGACATCAATGTAATTACCACTTTCAAGGCCAGGAAAGGTGATGAGGACATTGTTAAAATAGTCCGTGTGACTCCAGTGGTTCAACCTTAATTTCATGAAGCAACAATAATACTTTTTGTGCACAAAAACAAACAAAAATAACAGCTTTATTCAACAATTTCTTCTCGTCTGTGCCAGTCTCCTATGCTGTTGACATAGTAAACACAGCGCAGTGCTTTCGAGTTCTGCGTCAGAATGACGGCTCACCATTGGCCAGCTCCATCATCACACGCATGTGTCGTGGTGCTCACGTGAACAGCATTGGCCAAAGGTGAGCCGCCGCCGCCGTCGTTATTTTGTTAGATTTTTTTGCGCAAAAAAGTATTCTCGTCACTTCATAACATTAAGGTTGAACCACTGGAGTCACATGGACTATTTTAATGATGTCTTTACTACCTTTCTGGACCTTGGAAGTGGTAATTATATTGTAGGGGGTCAGAGAGCTCACGCATTTAATCAAAAATAACTTCAGTTGTGCTCCGAAGATGAATAAAGATCTTACGAGTTTGGAACAACATGAGGGTGAGTAAATAATGACAGAATTTCATTTTTTGGTGAACTAACCCTTTAAGTTAAAATATGTGCGCATGTTTTATGAATGAGATCCGGGGATCTCCAGAGATCCACTATTTGTTGTTGTACTGTAGCGGTGTCCAAACCCGGTCGTTTGACGTCATTGACATCACTTTCTCGCAGGAACCCGCCCAGCCAGTCTGAGGGGCAGAAGAGCTGCTGCTTGACTAAATTTAACAGGGTAAACTGCGAAAACACGAGTAAAACCAAGGATTATCAGATTAAACTACAGGTTAGACTCGATATAGTGTTTCTTACAAGCAAAGATGATCCATAGATATTGACATGCATCCAGGTCTTGTGTTTCCTGATATGAGCCTGATTTCAATGCTGAGAAATACATAAAGCAAATTTGCCTGTGCATGCTATTTCAGTTTTTCTTTTTTAATAAATCTGCAAAAATGTAAAAAATTCTGTGTTTTTCTGTCAATATTTTCTGCTGTGTGTACATTGATGAGAAAAAAAAAGAACTTAAATGATTTTAGCAAATGGCTGCAATATAACAAAGAGTAATTTTTTATAACAAAGAGACATTTTTTGGTCCCCATGAGGAAAACAGGTCATAAATCACACTGTGATGTTTTTTTTAAAGTAAAAATGCAGCATGTCTCCTGTGATGGGTAGGTTTAGGGGCAGGGGCGGTGTGTGTGTGTGTGTGTGCGTGTGATGGGTAGGTTTAGGGGCAGGGGCAGTGTAGGGGGATAGAAAATACGGTTTGTACAGTATAAAATGCATTACGCCTATGGAATGTCCCCATAAAACATGGAAACACAACATGTGTGTGTGTGTGTGTGTGTGTGTGTGTGTGTATGTGTGCGTGTGTTTTATGTGTGTATATATATATATATATATATATATATATATATATATATATATATATATATATATATATATATATATATATATATATATATACAGTACTGTGCAAAAGTCTTAGGCTTGCTAGTAATTTTATATAATACTCTCATTCTTAGGCTTGCTAATATATATATATATATATATATATATATATATATATATATATATATATATATATATAAATCTTAATCCGGGTGATCACTTATATCAATATTATCAACCTTTATTGTCATATCAGCCCTAACACTTTGTTTGTGTTTATTTAAAAACATCCAATTATGCAGAATATAAGATGGTAAATATGTAATTGATGAGTTTTCAATACAATATATAACAATACAATTTATCGGGTATGACTTTACCCCAAAATTCAACATATTCAAACAAAATGATAACAAATCCACGTTTCGCTGCCTGGAGTCCAGTTGTTTCTATGCATTGAATTCGAGCGATCCATTTGCTTCTCTTTTCTGTAGCTTTCGGCAGTCTGTAAAAATACACCTAATTTTTCTCTTCAAATATGTCTGTACAGTCAATCTCAAAGCTCTTTCCCATTTTTAGATGTGTTTTGTGTGTTTTCCGCAGCATTCATGTTGAAAACCAAATCTGCCACTCAGTCATTTTGCCACTCAGTGGGCGTAACCTGGCCGACGGTGACGTCACGTGCATACCCTCTATTCTACAGCCTTAATCCTATCAATACCTACATTTAAAAACTACCTTACCAGCTATTATTAAGCAGTAATTAGGAAACACAAGCAAAAGTCATAGTTAAAAGTTAGTTAATAGTGAGAATTTGACCCTAATCTAAAGTATGACCTTCTTACAAGAAGAAAATAATTGCAGGCTATCTTTGGTCGCAGGACCATGACACGGCTGTCTTTGAACCCACGACCACAGAAATTGCCAGGATTGGTCATCTTTTGGGTATTAGGTGTGTTTAATTGGGTTTGGAACTGAACTTGGCAGGACAGTGACCCTCCAGGAGCAGGATTGGCACATTGTTAGTTGGAGAAATTGTCTGGTGGGTTGTACATGAGCTTGGACACATTATGTGATGGTGCTTATGTGACGAGAGTTCCCATCTGATATGTGTTCCAAGCCCACACTGTTTTCAGTGTCTTCTGTCTCTAAATTGGCAAGAAAGGGCAAAAATAAAACCTTGAAAGATACTTCTACCACCTTCTGTCGGTTTCTTTGTTCCAAATGTGCATTGGATTCAATGAGGAACATCCTGATTAATCTTATTTCAGATTCTGACGAGTCTTGGAAAACAGATGTGAAAAGACAACTTGGAAAGCCATTATTTGAACAGGTGGCTAATATTTGGAGTCTTCACTAACACTGCTATCGCTGGCTTTCACAGCATTTCTCCAGTCTCAATTTATTTTCCACTATGCGTGTCAGCCATAACCCCCTACAATATTAAGGCAAGGCTGCAATAGGTGAAAATAGTATTATCTTCCGTCTCTGCTATCATTCTTTCCGGGTCTGTGTTTGGGTGATTATCTCCATCTAAGATATATTTTCTTCTTTGTCATGAGCAGCCTTTTTTTGTTGTTGACATTATTATTATTATTGTTATAATTATTATTATATTTTTTTAAGAGGAAGTAGAAAACAAACAAGTAAAACACTAGTTGGGAATTCACTAAGAATGAATTGTGCCCTCTGATAGGGTCAGTTATATGAGCTGTCGCAATGTTTTAGTACAGGAATTATGCCAGCCACGTAGTAGCCAAAAATGTAATGCTGAACACAATTCCACTACACTGCATCTTGCAGGCTGGTTCTGAGTGCTTGAATATGGAGGCTATATCACGGTACTTTACTGGGACAGTACAGCATCATTTAAAAGCCTATGCTCTTCTACTCTATGCTTCGGGGTTATAAATACTCTTCTATATCACAGTGGCGAGCGGTGACTTTTTTAACCGGGTATGCTGGGTGGAGTGTTATGTCAAAAGTGCACCTGGTGCAGATACGTTGGATGGGTTTATAATAAGTGAGACGCTCGCGTTCAATCTAGACCAAGTGTTAGCTACAGTTGTTTACTCTCATAACACATCGCAACACAGCTAAATATGTTTGACTGTTATTGAAAGTAGCCTACATTTACCCGTTTCATACCTTCACAAGCACCTGTAAAAGCTGTTGAATCAGGCGTGACGTGCGAAAGGGGTGTTTGCAAAATATGCTGTATTTTTGTAATTTCGCTAGGTGTCACTAATGTCACAGAAACTACATACTTCACCTTTAAACAGTACAGAGTAGCGCTGAATACACGCATCTATAAATCAGAGACGACAAGAAACACTGTGGCAGGTGTCTATTTAAACGTGTTTAAGGGCCCTATTTTAACGATCTGAAGCGCATGCGCAGGTGCACTTAGGGAGTGTCCGAATCCACTTTTGCTAGTTTAACGATGGAAAAAAATGGTTGGAGCGCCAGGCACATGGTCTAAAACGTTGTACCTAGTTTATTAATGAGTCATGGGTGTGTTTTGGGCAAAACGTGCATAAAAAATCAACAATCAGAGTGTCATCTCCCATTCCCTTTAAAAGCCAGTTGCGTTTGCACCATGGCACCATATATTCGATATTTACATGGGGGAATTTGCAAGCGGAAAGACTGAACGCTTCTTCAGAAAGGAGTCCTTTTATTTTTTATATATAAAAATGTTTGTGCTGCTGCTCATCCCAGTGTGTGTAACAAGACTGTATGCACGTTGTGCCGCCTAAAGGCGCTTATTACTAATGCGCCCTTTAAATAACACAAAAAATACCGCGCTATTGACTTTAGACCATGTTTTTGTTGGTCAATGGTGCAGTCATTTTCAGTTCCTCAAAATAGCAACACGCCAACAATACTTTTTTTTTTTTTACCAAATTTTTATTTTTTTATTATTAAGATTTAAAAATAAGTTTCATATGATAAATATTAGTAGCCTGTTATTAATAAAATGTAAGTAAAATATCATTAGAATAAATGTAAACAGCCTGTAATAAAAACATAAGTATTCTTTAAAAAATAAGTTGAAATAATGCAAATTGGTGACTATCGATCCTCGGATAATTACAGGTATGCTTACAGTAGGTCTGTCTTTAACAGTTTATACGTTTTCATTAAAATACATTTCCTTTTGGAGAAAATGAAATGCGGGGCAATGACGCCAAAGCTGCTGTGGATCCACGTACCCAAAACTCAGCGAGTGGCAGATTGAAAGAAATTTACTGTTGTTTGGCAAATAAAAAAATGAAGGAGAGTTACCCATTTATTACTAAAGTTTTACAATGTAAGCTTTAAGGTACACCACAAACAAGAGAGTTTAGTAATAACACTTTCGAATACTGTTCTGTCATTAAGGAACTACACATTAACACGCTAGTAACTACTATTAATTACTGATTAACAAATTAGTAAGTAATGGTGCTCAGTTGAAGGTGGTAGTTCACTATCAGCTAATCAATAACTACTATTTTTTCATAACTCCCAGAGAACTGCTAAGAACTATACACAGATTCATAATTAATACCAATTATGTATAATGCATAATTAATTCTAAGGTGAAGGTCATAGTAACCCACTATTAATGACTAAGTAATTATTCCAAAGTGAAAAACACGATAACTCTCTCTAACTCTCTACTGAAGTCATTGTAAGCTTTTGAGGTTTTTGGATAGTAATGGCTTTTAATGGATTTGGTAACACTTGAGTCATTAATAGTGGGTTACCATGATCTTCACTTTAGAATACTGATCTAAATAATTAGTAGTTCCTTTGGAAGGATGTAGCAACACTTGAGTCATTTATATCTAAAACTCTACATAAAAACGTCCATATGTCGATTTCAAATTATTTTTTATATTATTTTTACCATCTGCTTTCTGTGGGAAGAAATAGCACCTTGTGAGTTATGTCAGCCAGATAGTGCTCACATTTGTGAATCACTGAAACACATTCATTTGCATATAAAAGATGCAACAAGTGCTGTAACCGTTTAGTGAACGCACCCCTTAAATCTTCACCAAAAAGAAATCGGTTTTGTCAGTCATTGACAAAGAAATGAAGCATATGCACATGCTTAAAACTACACTGACGTGACAGTGACTCTGACATTTCTGATAGAGATCCAGGATCCCAGGGTAGAAGGTGTTTTCGCTTGACTGCTCTCATCTATCACTGCAGTCCAAAATGAGATTCTGTGAAAGGGTGAACAAAGGAGCCCCTATCATTGCTATTCTAAAAAGGAGACTGAGTCGCCTTCCTCACTTTTTCCTTGTTTTTTGTACACTTGGCTGCCTGAAACAGCATTTCTTTCAGAAAAGTGGCAAGTGTGGCACTGTGTGTTATGTTATGTGAATGCATACTTAAAAAGAAATGGGACGTCAAAGTCACTTCTTTCCTTTGTTGAGTGGAGCATTTATTTAAGGAGTTCCGTATGAAGTCTCATATGCGTGCTGAACAGAGAGAAAAGTAATAAAAACTTTTATGCAAATGACATGCGGTCCCATAACACTTGTCATGCCGAGCACAAGGATGATGTGGCATATGATGTATTGGAGAAAAATCTTCTTTTTTTTTTTTTTTTTGGCCTGAGCTAGTACAGACTGTCACTGTTATGAAAGAGTGTTTACCTCTACAAGAACAAAATGCCGAGCAGCGTTTTGCTGAGAAGTTTGGAACCACTGCAAAAAGTGAAACAAGCTCAGCAGGTGCAAAGACAGTTATACACCCCCACACACAAACACACACACACACACACACAAATCAGCCTCGTGTGCCCTTATTCCTGGTCGTTTTATCCCTTGGGTTGTTATATGTAGTAATTTATAATTTTCAGACTGTGACAGCCCTTAGAAAAAGTCCTTCAAGGTTACTTGCATACTCTTCAAATTTCTCTGCGCAAGCATACAGATGCCTTTAGAACTTTAGTCAATTCAAAAGGGCCCTCAGTGGAATGATTGAGGAACCATGCCAAGCCAAGATGTTATATGCATGGTACATCAAAAACACTCAGCACCACACATGGTGTGGAATATAAACAACCCGTTCTCACTCACAAGAGTGGAAAACTGAAGCCTGGTCAATTGCCTTGAGCTTCACATTTAAGACGCTAAAGGTCCCTCGAGACGTCACTATATGCACAATCTATTCTCAATTGCTTTCAGTTGCTTGCCTTATGGGTCAGATCAAGACACATATAATTCTTTGCATGCAAAAGTAGTAATAATTTTATTTATATTTATACGTTCATAGAGTACCAATCCTAGAGCTACACACAGGCTTCTGGGTTATTTGTTTCTACCCAAACTCTGGGTTGAGCCTGTTGGGTCATTTTATCCATGTGTAACAAGTAGAATTAGGTACTGCTCCTTTAAGGCGGAACGCATGCGCGAGCTGTGAACATCGCATATATATGCGTGTACTATATTACAGTTGCTCTTTTTTCTGTTTATTTTCTATTTAGTAACGCAGTTCTTAGTGGAGTGTTGTGCAAACTGCCCCATGTGTGCATGAATTGACGACACTGATAATAAATCCCAGTGAAATATCAGATATGTGAGTTTTGGTCAGTAATGTCAATATTTTTTTATTATTTACAACTACACCCACCCCATCCCTAAACCTACCCAGTGATTTATAGTGCACACACACTTTATGAGCACATGTGTTCCCTGGGCTCGAACTCATGATTGCATGATCACATGTTGTTGTATATCGCAATGCTTTACCAATTGAGCTATGCAAAACCAGAAATATTATGCAGATAAAAGGGAAAAATGCTTTAAAATGAAAGTGTCCTGTTGTCAATAGGAGCAAACCTTCACAAACACTCCTACGGGTTGTATTTCAAGGAAGTGACAAGCGGCCTATATAGGCGTATTGGTTGGAGGACATGTTGGTAACATTATAAAACATAAAAGGCTGTCTGTCTCATTAATGTTAATCAAACAATTGTATAATCATGAAAAAAAAGTTGAATATATATTTTTCCTATAGATATTGGTTTTGACTTGATGTGTGCCAAATTAGGTGTTATTTCAGGGATTTTATGGTATGGTTGCTAGGTGATGTTGTTTTGGAACCTTCTATAAACTAGAAGGTTGAGCGTAGCTCATTCACTTTTTATCCGATTCAAACAAACCATACATTGTTTTGAAGGGTTTTTAATAGACAATTTGAAGATAACAATAACAATTTTTTGAAAATGTGCTCATTGTGACTAATTTTGGGTCAAATATGTTCTCAGAACTAATGCAAGTGGAGAGGAGAGAGAACTTTGAAAACTGGCTGCAGTGAGTTCTGGACAATGCTTTTAGTCTGTTTATTTGTGTGAAAAAATATGCGAAATATGGTAAAATTTGGTTTGAAACGTAAGTGATTAAATATTTAACTTTTAAGAAGCAATTACGTTTAACCGTATAAGCTAAATAATTATTGTGTTGTCATTTTTTTCACTTTGTACACATGTACAGTACGTTGATTTACCTCTTGCCTATATTTTTATGTATTTCTTGGTATTCTTGCTTATTTCACTTCAAAGCTGCTGTGATGGTTCTAGAAGGTGGCAATTTTTGAATGCTTTTGTGATTTGTGTGTTTTAAATAATCTTCGAAGTTTATTGAGGTCCCCTAGTGGACCCTGGCCCCCTGGTTGAGATATATAACCCAACCCCTAACCCAGTGGTTCTCAATAAATGTTGTGGTGTTATTTTTCAAGATCGAGCACTGACAGTGCAAGAGTCCAGCACTCTGTAAAGTCTCCTCCAGTACATCCAACGACTTTCAATGAGTTTAAGGTCTGGACTCAGAGGTGCTAATTCATGTGTGGAAATTATTCTTCATGCTCCCTCCCAACCATTATTTCACAATTTGAGACTGAAAAATCTTGAAATTGTCATCCTGGAATATGGCCATGATGTGTCTTCCTATATGGTTGTTTACCCAGTGAAACTGCGCTGTGAGGTTACACTTTTAGCTCACCCTGACCTCACATTGTGACCACATCATGAGTATCATCATGAGTATCCTGTGAGCTCACAGTATGAGCACACAGTGAGTGCACTGTGACCTCACATTGACCATAATTGAATACACAGTGAATGCACTGTGAGGTTATACTTTAAGCTCGTTGTGACCTCACATTGTGACCACATTATGTGTATCCTGGGAGCTCATGGTGAGATTAAATTGTTGACTGGGTAAGAAATGAAAAGCTACACGCTCCATCAATTAGGGTTAGAATAACTGTTGCCAAACATGTAACATGCTAGAAACATAATAATCACTGCAATAATAATCCAATCATTGACTCTTAAGCATTTGCCTATTTAAATCCAAACAGCAATTTTTTTTGGCCGAGTAGTGTATATATATACTATATTTCCAAAAGTATTGGGTCTCCCCTCCAAATCATTGAATTCAGGTGTTCCAATCACTTACATGGCCACAGTATAAATATAAATACAAATTGTATAAATCAAGCACTAGGCATGCAGACGCTTCTACAAACATTTGAGAAAGAATGGGTCGCTCTCAGGAGCTCAGTGAACTCAAGTACCGTGATAGTGCAATTCTTGAAATTTCCTCACTACTTAATATTTCACGCTCAACTGTTAGTGGTATTATAACAAAGTGGAAGCAATTGGGAGCAACAGCAACTCAGACACAAAGTGGTAGGCCACGTAAAATCAGAGTTTATTTGAATCCCGCTGCGTCAGCAGCATCACTGTGGACTTGGAAGAGAAGACAATGCTGAATAAAGTTGTAATTTTTGTTATTTTTGGACCAATGGAGGGACAGAAAGCTCTCGGACTAAATCTAAAATATCTTAAACTGTGTTCCGGAGATGAACGGAGGTCTTACGGGTTTGGAACGACATTAGGAGTCATTAATGACAAAATGTTCATTTTTGCCTAAACTAACCCTTTAAGAATCGTGCGTAGAGCTTCATGGCATGGGTTTCCATGGCCGAGCAGCTCATCCAAGCCTTACATCACCAAATGCAATGCAAAGCTTCAAATGCAGTGGTGTAAAGCACGCCAGCACTGGACTCTAGAGCAGTGGAGACGTGTTCTCTGGAGTGACCAATCACGCTTCTCTGTCTGGCAATCTGATGGACGAGTTTGGCTGTTGCCAGGAGAACAGTACTTGCCTGACTTCATTGTGCCAAGTGTAAATTTTGGTGCAGGGGGGATTATGGTTTGGGGTTGTGTTTCAGGGGTTGGGCTTGGCCCCTTAGTTCCAGTTAAAGGAACTCTTAATGCTTCAGCATACCAATACAATTTGGACCATTTCATGCTCCCAACTTTGTGGGAACAGTTTGGAAATGGCCCCTTTCTGTTCTAACATGACTGCACACCAGTGCACAAAGCGTCGGTCACGTAAGTGATTAAATATTTGGCAAAATAGCGTATTTGGAATGAAAAAAGTTTACCCTAGTGTAAAATTGTATGATGATACATTTCCCATGCCCTTCACATCAGTCTCTTGACACCAAAGTAGTTCCTAGTTTGTCAATATAGCAGCGCCTAGGGGTACCTTTAGTGTCTGAATAGTGATGCTATTTTGAATGCTTTGACCATGCTGACATACATGGGAAAATATTTGGGTTAAACAAGCCTTATTAATAACAAAAAATGTCTGAAGAGCTAGACATGAATTAACAGACTGAATACAAGATGGCTTGATGATCGGCAGTTCATTACTGTACTTAAATAAATGGCAAAATGGTTAAATGGCAAGCAAACAAAACGAATGTTTCCTATTAGCAGGGATAAAGTTAGCAGGAGGCAAGATATGAGAATTGTGTGATATGATTTTTTCTTCTTCATGTAACTGCTTTAGGTTCTCTGCTTGACTCTCATTGGGAATGTGTTAGCCTCTGGCTGTCATTTCTCTGTGCTTGTACTGTATCTTCTCAACACCCTGGCGGGCTCTGTGTTTGAGCGTCTCACATGAAGAGCTAAGGAGATTAAGACTGTGCTTTGAGGGCTTATAGCAGCATTAGAAGGTCTGAGCCATGTGAGGGAGTCACCCTTTAACACCAAAAGCATATCCCACCATTTGATCTCAAAAGAGGCAACAACTGACCCTATCTACTTCTCCTTGGTCAATCCCTTTCGTTGTGTAATCACTCAACAGAACCGTGGGGGCAATTCTTGAATCGTAATCCCAAGAGACACTTGCTTGACTCAATAAAGTTAAAGAGCACTGTGCCTGTGAGGTAACCTAAAATGTGTAGACAGTCTTATTTATTTATTCATTTGACAAAGACAAGGTCCCTGTACCTGATAAGACTTTTAATCGAAAACAGAGAGAAAAAGTTAACATGTAGTGTCACTGTCAGCATTTAGAAATCTGATTTTGTTGTTATTTCGAATGAACTGCAGCTCCGTCTGGTGTAATGACCTGGCTGAGGACTTTTGATAGAGTCATTCACTGTCCCAAACCTGTGACAGAGCCTCAGGCGTACCTTTTAGATTCAATCAAATGCTTGGCCTTCACAGATGTGAGCAGTGATTTGGATGCCTCTCACACCACATGCTCCTGAGTGAGGTCTTAAAAAACGTTTGCTGTGTCTGTCATTCTAACCACAACCAAACCCAAGACGCTCCCATAAAGTAAGATCCCGTCACTTGACCATCATAACGCATTTCAGATTATTCTGTTGAACTTGAGTGTAAACTTTTAGGTTTCGTCATAAATTGTTGTGATTGTAGGGTACAATGGGGCTAAAGGCGCACCGGAGTAAAATACGCATTTGATATTATTCTCCTCTAAACCACTAGATGGCACACAAATTTACCACTGCACTTTCCTATATACGCGTTTCAAAATACATGTCCTTGAGACGACCCTTGACACATCCGCAGGCTGCAACGTAAAGTCAAAGCCATCACATTAAAAAATGATATATCCAGGGTGAGAATAACACAATGGCCTTCAGGGGATCAGAGAGTTGGGGGGGATGAACACAACAAACACAACTTTCACAAGGTAATATTGACAGATAAACTTTGTGCTCCTATTACAGTGTTGTTATTAAGTTGTGGATATTTTCAGCAAACAGTTTGCTTCGCACATTTACTTTAACAGCATTAAAGAGGACAAATGTTATCATTCAACTGAACCGTGCATATGCATTTTAAATGCATTATTTTATTCATCCATGCAATAAATGCAGGTCCCTGAAAGAGCATGGTTATGTAGCATTTTTAATTCAACTGCTCAGGTAATGTTAATGCTATGATCCATTTCAGTGATGACCAAAATTTTTATTTAAAGTGCCCCTGTTATGGTTTTTGAATATCCCTTTCATGGAGTGTGTAATATCGCTGTTTGCGAATGTAAACGTTCTGCAAAGTTATAAATAAAGGTTATGTCTCCCAAAAGATAGAAAATACTCTGAACCACCTTAAAAAGTGTTTTTTTGTTCGAATTTTAATGTGTGACGATTCAACATCACTAGAAATGATATTTGCATAATGATATGTTGTACGTTGTCTGTCTGCGAACATCAAACACGTCATTTAACTGATGACTGCTTCTCAAATCTCTCGGAGTTCAATACGGGATTTACAAAACATTTGCCCTTGAAATATGGGTCAGTACTATTTTATTTGGACCAGCTTTCTCCTCAGAATCACAACCTGTAAGTATGAATAATTATTGATGGATATATTTTCTACCGGGTGTTCAAAATACGTAGTTTTGTGTTTTATATTGTGTAAGTTTACCGGACTGATGTGGTAGAATCTATGTCATCGTTACAGTCTTTACAGTGTGTGCAATCGCTGAGCTCTAGGAAGCGGAGCTGAAGTTTATGGTAATGGACATTTGTTTCTGACATGCGCTGTAAGCGGTAGACCAATCACAACAGATTGGGCCAACTGACCAATCAGAGCATAGTAGCTCACATAAAGGAGGGATTTACAGAGACTGATTAATCCGTCGAATCGTTTGAGAATCATAAAAAAAAATGTGGTGATGTGCAATGTATATTATCAAAATTTTTTAAGTGTTTATTGACCATTGATGCATGTAAACCTGTTATAGGAAACATCCAAAACAAAATAAAAATAGCATAACAGGGGCACTTTAAAATCAGTCAGAGCTAGAAATGTATCGTCATATTTACAGATAAAGCTCATGAGCGGGATTCAAACCCGAACCCAGCGTTACTGTCATGGGACGCTAACAAGGACTCTAAAGACTGCAGCCTCTAGTGCACCTCTTGAGGTCAGAGGAGCGATGTTTACCTGCACAGATCTCACAGGCTGGCATCCATTAAACTTACCCCCAACCTCTCTCACATCCGGTCATGGCACCAATTTAACCCCTCCAAATATACTCGCCCCACTCCAAGCAGGTTTCAAGCCTCCAGCATGGAGGCAGCCATGCTACCAAGGAGGCTACAGACTCTAGCGTCAGTGAGGGTCAGGGGAGTGTGTTATACTGGTATAACTTTTACAAGTGTGAGCCACTTGCTTCAGTTCAAGAGTACTATCTTTATTGAGGAATTTTAAGATATTAGAATGTGACATAATTAATTGCTCTCAAAACAAAAATAAGAGGCTTTGGGATATGGATGAAAGCTCCCATGATGGTTTCTACACAACTCTTACCTAAAGGCCCCTATTATCCAATGACCAGCTTATCAGTTCTGCAGTACGGGGAGGAAAAACAATTTGGGAGGCTTAACATTCATTAGTGTCCTTCTGCACTTAGGGGAATATCTCCTGCATTTTAAGTGTTTCTCACAATAGACGCTGCTGCCCAAGGTTTTTTATATAAAAAAAGAAGGGAAAGTAATTTTATTATGCAGATCCATATTCAATATTCTCTGTAATAGCAGAGGATTAGTGAGACAGGGTTTGCATCTATTACCTTAGAGATCCAAGCAGCAGATTTGACCTCTATGGCTCAGCAGCATTAATCAGCAGTTCTCAGGTCAGTCAGAGTGTAAAATGGCATTGGCAACATATTTAGCCCTCCAAGGGCTGTCTTGAGATTAATTAAAATGCTTTAGTTAGTGCTGGACTTTTCCTACATTGGTCCCTTGACATAGACCATTGGGGATTAGAGGTTCCCCATAATCAAACTGATGAAGCCACTGGGATGAGGGACAAAACACCTGCAATATACATCAAAAAACAACAAGTCCAGCTGCTTTGACTGCACCGACACTATCAAATGAGAACAAAGCTTGAACTGAATTGAGTTGGATGACAACACTATTGTCTTCTGTTGAACTGCTTTATAGCTGAATTGCTGAATAATAATTTTGTTTCATAATTGATGCATCATCAACACTGCTGAATTGAATCAACACTGAATTGACATGAGCGGAAAAATGACACGGTTGTCTCTTTAGAGCTGCTTTGCAGCATAATTTCAGGTAACACTTAAGGTAATGTCTCCCAAAAGATAGAATCGACTCTGAACCACCTTAACAAGTGTACAATGTAGTATACATGCCAGAGCAGTGTGTGTCGCTATAATTCTGCCACAGAAATCGACTAAAAACGGAGAAGAGTTGTGTCTAGAAGGGGTACAGCAATGGTAGGAGGTGAGGCAAAAATCGCACAATAAAATAACAATAAATACATTTGCAACTTACCAGATGTGTTTTATTAACGCCTACACCTACCCCAACCCATAAACTACCCTTACAATAATGCAAGTACACTAATTAAATGACGCAATATTGATGTGCGCATGCCCAGTGCCCGTAGCTGTATCCCGACTTTCGTGTTTGGGACGTGGTGTGATGACATCATTGTTTCACAAAATATACGGATTGGCTGGACACACGAAAACGCAAGGGTATTGTTTTCAGATTTATCCACTCTAGGACCCGGTTTCAAAAAATATTGTTTTCATGCTCCCAAAACGCCGGATCCGTATGGACGAAACACTGATGCGGAACAAAATGTATGCGTATACAGCTAAACGCGTCTCCGTGTGGACGGGGCCTGAGAGTATTAGTAGATGTTGTTGTAAATGTAGTTGCAAAGTTACTTATCACTCTATAAAACTTGGATGAACTTAAATTACATCTTCATAAAAAAGTTGAACATTTCTTAACTTATTGTGATGAGTTAAAGCAATGTGTTACTGTCATTGAATGACAAATATGTTTGTTTGTTTTTTGGATTCATTATATTTTTCTTCCACCACTGTCTTTTGAATGTGATCTAGAAAACCTTGTAAAACTTTGAAGCAGTCTTTTGTCACTTATTATCATTTCCTAAATACAGCAATAGCTCCATTTTCAGCAAAAAAAAGAAAGAAATCTATATCCTCCAGATACCTGTATCCTTGTATGCCTGTCTTACTTTTTCATGCATCAAAAAATACATAAGACCCCATAGGAATGAATGACCCTGTACAAAGCAATGTCTGTTTAGATTTGGTACAATACCTCTGATGTCCCTGATGTGATCGAAGCTATATGGGCCTTGGGGACAGCAAGGAAGAATTAAGGGAGGATGGCAGCGGTTTTTTGCAGGTCTTGAGCATTCCTTACATCCTGATCCGAGCCATGAGCTATTCATTAGTGCAATGACTCTTTACTGAATGTCTTTGGCTTGGTTCAGACAGAATGCTGTCATGTGCTGTAACTGGATTACTGAAGCAGCAAGCCATCCAAGACGCAAAGTGAAAGTGGGCAGACTGTGCCATCTCCATGGCAACTGTGTGGTCTAATAGGGGCGGCTGAGAACGCTTGGAAAGGAGTGAGAAAAAACCCAATGCTCTGAAGAAAAACAACTTTCCGTGTGGCAGCAGGACTGCATGCATTTAACAAAACATGCTAATAAGAAAATGAGTGTTCAGTTAATGCATATGCTGAGATCAGATGAGTAGGTGAATGCATCTTTTCAGACTGAATCCATATTTTACAAAAATATTAATATACATGAAAAATATCTAATAGCTTGATAATGGAATAGTTTCTTATTTCAGTGGCATCCAATTGGTACACATTAACAAGGTAAAAGCTTTAACTGTGAATTGTTTTGTTACTTACACTGTGCAGTCGTTTTGACTGAAGCTCTTGAAAGAAGTGTTGATTCAAGGCTTTAGCACTTCAGTTAATCAATGGCCTTTTCACTCTCAGTAGAATTAATCTGAAAAATCTTTAGCTGATACAATGAACAATAAAATAACTGTTGCAATTCATGTTGTTGTACCAAACCTGTAAGACTTTCATTCATCTTCAGAACACAAATTAAGATATTTTTGATGAAATCTGAGCCGTTTCTTTCCCTCAATTGACAGCTACGCATCTGACACTTTGATGCTTCAAATAATTCATAAAGAGACTGTGAAACTAATCCATATGAATTGAGCGGTTTAGTCCTAATTTTCTGAAGAGACACAATTGCGTTATATGATGAACCAATTTAATTTGGGCTTTCATACAGATATAAACATTGATTAGCAAACATAAACTCAAATGAACATGCAAGAACAAACACCTTGCAGAAGCTCAAATGAGCTGCGTAACATGAGAATGAACCTCATTGGTTCTCGCAGAAGCTCAAACGTGCTGCGTAACACGAGAATGAACCTCATTGGTTCTTGCTGAAGCTCAAACGTGCTGCGTAACACGAGAATGAACCTCATTGGTTCTCGTTGAAGCTCAAACGTGCTGCGTAACACGAGAATGAACCTCATTGGTTCTCGTTGAAGCTCAAACGTGCTGCGTAACACGAGAATGAACCTCATTGGTTCTCGTTGAAGCTCAAACGTGATGCGTAACACGGAAATGAACCTCATTGGTTCTTGCTGAAGCTCAAACGTGCTGCGTAACACGAGAATGAACCTCATTGGTTCTCGCTGAAGCTCAAACGTGCTGCGTAACACGAGAATGAACCTCATTGGTTCTTGCTGAAGCTCAAACGTGCTGCGTAACACGAGAATGAACCTCATTGGTTCTCGTTGAAGCTCAAACTTGATGCGTAACACGGAAATTAACCTCATTGGTTCTTGCTGAAGCTCAAACGTGCTGCGTAACACGAGAATGAACCTCATTGGTTCTTGCTGAAGCTCAAACGTGCTGCGTAACACGAGAATGAACCTCATTGGTTCTTGCTGAAGCTCAAACGTGATGCGTAACACGAGAATGAACCTCATTGGTTCTTGCTGAAGCTCAAACGCGTGATGCGTAACGAGAATGAACCTCATTGGTTCTTGCTGAAGCTCAAACGTGCTGCGTAACACGAGAATGAACCTCACTGGTTCTCGTTGAAGCTCAAACGTGCTGCGTAACACGAGAATGAACCTCATTGGTTCTTGCAGAAGCTCAATCGTGCTGCGTAACACGAGAATGAACCTCATTGGTTCTCGTTGAAGCTCAAATGAGCTGTGTAACACGATAATGGACCTCATTGGTTCTTGCTGAAGCTCAAATGAGCTGCGTAACACGAGAATGAACCTCACTGGTTCTCGTTGAAGCTCAAACGTGCTGCGTAACACGAGAATGAACCTCATTGGTTCTTGCTGAAGCTCAAACGTGCTGCGTGTGAGTTCATATGTGAATAAAAGCCTGAATTAAATCTGATTCCAAAATAAATGTTTTAAAACAATACACTTCATAAAAAGTCATAGGCTATAATGTCTTGATGTTATGTAATTTATATCCAGTTTTTATTATTTTTAAATCATGTTGAAATTACATCATTTCCTTAATTTTGTCTGCACAGAGCACCTTTAACTTTACTTTAGCACTACTCTCTGACAAATAACTATACGGTTCTCGTGGATCTCTTGCCAGACTGAATTTCTGATAGATTCCATTGTAAAGAGAGAGTGACTGACAGACATACCACATGCTCCAAATGGTTGGTACGTTAGATAACCATCTGTACCATCTCAGTAGAGTAAGGTTAACGGTGGTTTCATCTTTAAATGTCATGCTGTTCCTCTTAGTCAGTGTAAATTTTGATGAATGATAAGCTGTGGTACAGTATAATACAGCTGTGCTGATAAAGTGGCCACATATTAGTTACTGTGAGAAGCATTCATTTACCACAGAGGCATTCAAATGTATAGTATTGCATGTCTTATCATAGTGTATGACCATCTTAAAAGATAACTAATTATATATGGACTGGATGCTGTGTAACATCTGAGGCTGACTCCCATCCAGCCGACACCCACAACAAGGAAAGAACCGGATCATAAAGGGTTATGTTTACCTATTACAAAGCAAGTAGACCTTCACAGGCTGAATTTCACTTTCATTTTTCACTCCAAGTAAAAAAAAAAAATGGCTCTACATTTTTACAGAAAAAAAACATACTTATACTGTACATTTGAAATGAACACTAGGGGCAGTAAATCACCAACAGCGTTTTAGTGTTCTGCTGCTGTAGCTCATCTGCTTCAGGGATTGTGCGTTCAGAGATGCTCTTCTGCAGACCTTGGTTGTAATGAGTGGTTATATGAGTTACTGTTGCCTTTCAACTCAAACTAGTCTGGACCTTCTCCTCTGACCTCTGGCATCAACAAGGCATTTTTTACCCACAGAACTGCCACTCACTTGATATTTTCTCTTTTTCGGATCTTTCTCTATAAACTCTAGAAATGGTTGTGCATGCAAATCCAAGTAGACCAGCCCGTCTGGCACCGGCAACCATGCCATTCAAAGTCACTTAAATCACCTTTCTTTCCCATTCTGATGCTCACCTGAATTTTAAACTTACTTTTCCTGCCACTTCAGGTCCTATGTTGTCATTTACCAAGTACTGTAAATTAAGCCATGTCCCATGTTGCGAAGTATTTCCAGTTTCACTGCATCACCAAGTGTTTCTTCCATTCTATTGTTCAGACTTTCTGCTATGATGTTTACTCTTGTTTCCTTGACTACTGTGTCTTGACTACAATTAATAATTTTTGTTTGGGTTACTTGCTCAGATCCTTTCAGAAACCCATGTGAATGGAATCCTCTCTGCCGAACTCTTCATTACACTATCACACAACAAACACATTGGCCACTTTTACACATTTTAAATGGGTTGACTATTTTTTTTTGACGACCAGCTTACATCTTCTTATAAAAGTGGCACGTATGCGATATCTGCATTTACACTAAACATGTGGTGAAACAACCCAAGGTAGACAAAGTAAAAGACGTGATTTGCAATGGATGCAGACAAAATCGTAATACAAGCTTTTGTTTTCCACACAATCTTTAAAGGTCAGCAAAACATTGGGTGCATGGTAGTCTCGCGTAGCCAGACCTTCAGACTGACGGTAGATGGTCTGGACTCTATGCAGCTTTCATTGACTAAGGTCCGCAAGAGGCCATGTGACTGATATGTAACTCAACCAATCACAGTTTGTTTTGCTCTGCGTTATGTTTAAAGACCTGAAAATCTAAAGTCAACGTCCCTACAATAACAGACCAGCAAGCATCTATGAATGATTCTTTCAAGAATGTTGTGCAAGTTTACTGTAACAATGGAGCTGTTAACTTCACATACTTTTGTGTTTACTGTATATACCCGAATATAAGACGAGGTTTGTGTCCTAAAAATAGGCTGAAAAATGGGGGGTCTTCTTATTCGTGATATAGACCAAATCACGGGGGGAAAGGGAGAAAGCAGAGGGAAACAGTAGAGGGCGCCAACACGATAGGCTACGTAATGAGTGACAGTTTACATGCACAGCATGCTGACAATGCAAGTAAACCGCGTTTACATGACTTTATTAATAAACTGGGTTATTTCCTTGCAGTGACGTCAAAAATAATAATATCCATATCTTACTCAAAGTATTCCAGATGTTACGTAAGTTGTGATGTTAAATAAAGCATGCACCGTGTCAGCAGGAGATTTACGGCTCATATTATCCCTCATGCAGTCACAGATGCAGCGTTTTGACTGAACCTCTTAATGCGTTTAGGCCGCGCGAAACCGGGATAAGAGGCAAAAAACTCCCTGTCCTGACCGGTTTAAGCTTAAGCCGTTTATGACCTTACTCCAAAACGGGTTACTGCGTTTACATGAGCATGTTCATTCTCGGCTTATTAGGCATAAAGAACATGCATGTAAAATGCACTAATTGTAATGAATGAAATAAACAGTAAAGTGCGCCAGCATAAAGGCCCATCTGCAATGAAAGCTCTAGCGTAAAGTTCTGCCAGTAAGACTTAATTGTCACGTCACTTCTACTCTCTTATCTAGCCAATCACATTCTAATACTTGATTATAAAATATCGGTACTTACCCATTTCTGAGTTTGCAGATGCTGACGCGCCAATTCACTTCCATCCTCCCTTCCACCTCCAAGTCAAAATCCTTTCTACATCTAACCTACCACCACCAGGATGGTCCCTTCCAGACTCCACGGGGGGTCGGCTGTGCCTCTGCCTTCATCTTCAGGCAGGATATGCAGAGTCCGGACCCTCCAACTGCGAGCTACAGACGGGACCTATGCCAAAATACTTGATTGCTTGCTGGGTTGTTAATAAATGGATAATTGTCACACTGTTCATTCTCCCGAGTCTTTCTGGTAGAACTGCTGTTCTTACTGCAGCCCCACAGTTTGGTTTGTTTCAAGACTTTAATGTGTTTGATTAAAAGCAGATGGTTATTTTCTATCTATCTTCACACTACCACAATGTGAAAATGTTATTCATTTTTGTCACTTATTCATCCATTTCTGAACTCATTGACAGAGTGCACTTTATTTTGTGACAAATTAATCCGTATTTAATGAATGGTGTTAAAATGTTTTTCCCCAATGAATTATCAGTAGAATTTTCAGTTGAAAACCAGATTTTTCCCACAAAAATCAAATTTTCCCCCCAAAATAAGTCTGGAAAATGGGGGTGGGGGGTCGTCTTATATTCGGGTATATACGGTAGTTGATCCTGGTAAGCGCTCATTGTCACAGTTGTAAACATGACGGCGTTCTTCTACTACCAGGGAGTTTGCCGTAACAGCATTTGTTTCTAGGCAGACCGTTAAAGAACGCAACACACGTATCTCGTGGACATCCTGTAGAATTCAACCAATCAGATGATGACTTTGAAACTCCTGAAGTGTTTCCAAATAAGTGTGCCATATGCATCAATCTGAGGCTGAGACTAGATGCATGGTTCCGTCATCCTCCATTACAATATTAAAAAGAGTCATGTGATCGCGGTTGGTGTCCAGTTGAGTTGACATCATTCGCCTAACCGTTTTCCAATGACTTGTGTTGACGGAAATATCCGCAAATGCATGCATACGATTCATATTAGATTTATTGCCATATATGTATGAGGCCTGAAACTGCTCTGAGAATATCGTTATCCATGTGCTTACACTCCTCCTTACACGTTCTTGGGTCATATCCGATCTGTGCCACAGGGGAGGACAAATCAGAATTGGGTTACTTGAACCATGTAATGCGGCCTTTGTTGCTCTCTGTAGCTTGCTATCATTCTTCAGACTGAGTAGCTTCAATGAAGAACTAAATAGTTCATACAGTAATGAGCTGACTCAAGTCCATTAGTAATCAGTGATTGCATTGCCGTAAAACACAGCTTCTCCTGGATGACATCACAGAACAAATGAACAAATGTTATGCAACAATTCTATAAACAAAATTTTGCATATAATTGAGGATTATGATGATTACACTCAGTTGGTACTTATAATCTTTCATTTTCAAACCGATCTGGCAGAATGAGAAATGGTCCTCTCTTAATTACACCCACAATGCAGTGCAGTTCTCAGCTTGACAGCACATCATTTATCCCCATTCAACAATATTCTGCTTCATAAATACTGAGCAGATCTTTTCATATGCCAAAATATCATTGTTTCATACCCAAACTATGTAGATGGATGGGCGATTTAAATAATCATGCTCTGGCTAATCTATTCTAACCTATTGCTGCCTCATTTATATATGACTGGTCATCTTTTAAAATATGAAAATGTAGCTGAATAATTCAAGAGTGAATGTGTTTGAACAAGAAGAAAGACCTGAAAAGGCTCAACATTGAATGCAAATGTGCTCCCAACACTTTAACCCGACCGCATCCAGGTCCAATCACACCACACAGTAGTTTGGTGCTTCATAAACTATGTGATATTGTCTGTGAGCGAATTACCTGCTAATGGCTGTCTGGAGGAGGTTATTGCTACAGCAGATCCTTACTTTAAGCATTAGCATCTTGGACACTTGGGTGCTTATCGCATGGGAGCACAATGCAACAATCGATTGAATGCAGAATGTGAACATTGAGGTGCTCTACTCAGCTTTAACCTTGAATATTTCCTCTCTGGACCTGAAATTGCTTTAGCGCAGTGTATTTCGGCATTTGCATTCCATGGGAACTAAACACTGGCTACTTTGCTTAGTTCCTTTGGGTAGAAGTGTTAGAGACACACTCGGAGGAATATAGTCAGTAGCTGCTGAGCCTGAGAGTTAAATTTTATAGCTGAGAGATTGCTATTTCATAGCTCAGGAGACTTAATAGAGTCAGTTATCGTGTTAAGTGTGAACTTTGACTTTGATTTTTCATAAGACGTACAGTAGAAAAAAAAGTGTATAAAATAGGTTTAATCCTACATTTATGTGCATAGCTCATTTACTTTGGTAACCATCTTGCAAAATCATATCAACCAGTCAGAACAACATAGCACCCGCCTAGCAACAAACCAGAACACTATAGCAACCACATAGCAACACTGTAGCAATGACCCAAGATCCCCTGGCAATTGTCCAGAACAACCTATGCATAGAAATACCCTACAACCACAAGTAACTGCAAAGCAACACCCTAGCAACTACCCAGAACACCCTAGCAGCCACATAGCGACCACCAAGAACATCCTAGTAACCACATATTAACACCCTAGCAACTACCCAGAATACCATATTAATGACACAGCAAACCTACAGTAGCAACAAACACACTAAAACCTTAACAACACCCCAGCAACCACCCTAGCATCTACCTTCAAACATATTTAAGCTACTCAAAGCTTTTGTCCAGGCTTTTCCTTAGCCAACATCAAAGTTTGTCCTGACAAACCTTTTTTTTTTTGTAGTTGATTTCATATTGGATTCAAGACTTCTGTGGTCTTTTTCTTAAAACCAACACACACAAAAAGAGAAAAGCAAGAGACCTAAACAATGTACCAATGTACTTTCAATGTAATGTTATTTACAAAGGAGACTTCAGATGATTTTCTTTTCAATGGGTGTGTGCATGTGCATGTCTGTTGAATGTGTGTCCCAGAGAAATGTATTGGAACCTGACATGACATTTTTTTCCAGCACCTAGTGAATGTTCATCCCACACTCTGTTGAACACTAACCACTACAGTCACTAGAGTCTCCATGCAAAACAGATAAATCCATCACTGGCTGACAGATAGCCTTTCCTGCTGACAAATTGCAAGGGGAAAGGGAAAAATTGCAGTTAGAAATAGAGTGAGAGGTATCCTAACAGAGTATCCATCGTTCCCCCCATTATGGTACAATTTCATACTTCAAATCATGAATTCATTTTCGATGACTTTAGAGGAGGGTTAAGGCTTTCATTTTAAATCGCACACATGCTTTAAACCTCATGCACGCTTTCACCTTCAGCTGTTTCCTTGAAGAGCCTCCTTATTGTTCATTTCTCCAGAGCCTGTTTAAGTAGGCCATCGTCATTTGGAGCAATATCCTGATTGTTCGGTTTGAAGACCTAAATGGATCGTAATGGCTTGCAGTACGTACCCTTTTCAACTTTCATCAACATCTTAAATCACTTTTAGAGGACGTATGATCCTCTCCATTTTCTGAAGCACTGCTTAGGGGTGAGCTAAGGCAAAGTACCATCTAGGATCCGGATGTTGCATCCAATAGTGGTAATGCGAGTGTATCAGATTAAGCATGCATTTTGTTAAAATGCCCATGGAATTGCAGTTTTGTGGCTTTTCCGTAATGCATATTAGATGTCAGACCGTATGATATTGTCAATCCAGGCTCATTGGAGCAACATGAATCTTGTCTACATTAACATTTACATTCGAACATACCTATTTCCAGCTGAACTGAACAATAGAGGCAGTAAAACACAACTACTTTTTTTCCATTTTCACACAAATGATTACAGGGCAGATTATCGAGTAATAAAGACATATTTTAGTGCAGTTCCTTGCACAATACTGTTATGACCTCAAAACACTTTTAACATAGTGCATGATTTGTAAAAGAATTCTATATCTATGGCTTTTTTGACATTGCTTGGTAGATCACCTGATTCGGCATTGCACTTAATGAGGAGCGCTCAGGAAAAGGGCAGCACATTTTATTTCAGGTTCACAGAAATAGGCTATTGTACTTAGTTTTTCTTACCTGGTTTACATTTGGAGAAAGCTATGGCTTGCATGTTACCCACGACCTCGCTACCAATTATCCTAAACTTTGTTGTCAAAGGCATTATTTCTCTTCCAGTGGATTCTGCAACATCTATCATTTTCCCATTGAGTGTACTGTTTTATTCAGAGTAGCTCTGAATATGGACTACCCCTGTTGTAAACATTCATGACATGCTTTTGCTTGCCTTGCTGTTGGCTGGAATGATTTACATGCAAGAATTAACGCTAATTACTACAATATTTACCCTAATTGCAAGATCACTTGATTTGCATAATTATTTTTGTGAATCAGCTGTTCAATGAATTCAAGTAATGCTCTGTTACTGACGCAGAATTAATGAGGCAGTCCACGGGCCAAAGATCATTAAAGTGATTCTGAGCATCTGAGATCTTTTAGCAAAGAGACCCATATTCTTCATTTCCTATAGGACTACCAGGTTATTGCCACAGGGAAAGCCTGAGAAGAATTGACATTAAACTAAACTGGTAAGACCTCATTCAACTTTCATTTTCTTCCTGGCAGAAGTTCTATTTTCTTCTTTCTAGCAGGAGATTTGGCTGGTACAATCATACAGAGTCACACGCAGTTTTGAAACAGGATATATTTACTGCCTACTATTTAAAAAAAAGTGTGTGAAACATTAAAAAGTGAAAAATGTTTCAATTTTTAGCATTCCTACATTCTTGAAACATACATTGCAAAATCATTCCAGCAAGGGTGTCTAGGAAATATCATCTTGGAAATAAATAGGATTAATTTAAAGTGTAACTTTGCTGATTTCCAACACGCTTTGCATTCTTTCAGTGCTGGTACTCAGTAGTATATATAAATAAATGTTTACTCATTTGTTACCTGGACAGAGGGATTCACATTTATTTGCCACCAAAAGTTGCGATTTGCATCATCCGGCAGACTTTTGACAGCTCCAGGAATTAAGTACTTCAAAATTTTTGCATCGAAAGAATTGTTGTATCCCTCTGTCTGTCCGACACAGACAGCTTATCAACTGAACAGTTATTGTTAATCTCTAAAATTTGTCTGTCACCCCCCTTTTAGAGAATAGATGTGAAAATGCACTGTCCAAACTTAAATGAACTTAAAAATCAAGAATGCTTTGGAATATTTGGACACTCAACAGATTATTGGTGAAGTGAACACTTCAAAAAAATAAATGAAAGTATGACAATGTTATGGAAGTTTAAATTGACTAAATCAATTTAGTATTTTTTTATATTATAAAAAATACATATTTTACAAAATAATTGTTACTCTAAAATTACTATAAAATCAAATCCATATGTCTAAGCAAGTTATGTTCTAAATTTGAAGTTGATATCACAAAAATTGAAGTTCCCATGAAATTTTGTTTTAGGCGCTGTACGAAAAATATCCACCCAAATTCCACAGAATATTTTTTTGATGCATTCTCCTGTAGGAAATTGATACATTTCTATCCAAATTTCACATCTATCACAAAACAGACACAAAATATGGAACCTTGAGACTCAGACCTTTCTGACGATATATGTGTTTTGTCAAGATTAACAAAGGTTTTGATTATAAAGTAGTACAAATATATTTTGTAGTATGAAACCTAACACCAGCCACTAATAGCATTAGAGTACCATTTCCATGGTCACGCAACGGCCAGTTTAATTAGTTTTGAGTTTGACAGTGAGGTGACAGTTAAGGGGTTAAACTGCATTATGGGAAAAATGGAACAGACGGGCAGTTTCTTTCAGTTTTTCCCTTTCGTTTGATCTTAAACACTGATTGTGGTCATTCAGATTTTCCGTTGCAGCGTTCTCTCCATGTTTACGATTCTTTACAAATCTAGCTGCTGCCTACAGCATGCTGGATCCTTCACTGGAATCAGAAAGTAACTCACTCCTGCTAAACGTTTAGTCTTTGAATTTGTGCACAACACCATTATGACTAAAAGTTTGCTTAGGATTTCCTTTGCTTAGGATTTCCAGTATTTGACTCTGGTAAGCTTATTCATTGCAGACTGGTGGGCGTGGCCTTGGACGGCAACATGCCCAGTGCATTATGGGTGTTGAAGTTTTCCTACCTATTTGGCAAAAGGGAAGACAACAGCCTTTTTTCTCTAGTTTTTTCTCAGAAAAGTTTTATTGAAATCCCATTTTGCCAGCAGTGAAGTACCCCTTTATATATGATTTTAACAGGTTATCTACACTGTTGCTGCATTTTGAAATTCTGTCTTAACTTTTTTTACCTGTGGCACACTCAAATAATATGTTAAACCTGTGGGATAATGTCTTTTTGTGAATTAGATGTTCCAGTAATTGGAGGCATTGCTGTGAAGGATACTGTACAGTACTTGGGTATTTACATAAAGTGGTTTAGCAGCTAGACAGATCATTTATTCTGGCTGATAAAAAAAAAAAAATCTTGCAAAATCTTTCTATTATGGCTTCAAAGAAACTTATAGCAGGACTTTGAAAAGCTGGAAGACCGTCTCGTTTTTGTCCTTCACATTTTCGTTTTGTTAAGGACTGTACTATCATGGAAGAGCCTAGAAATCATTTGAAAAGGGGAGAAACGTCCCCGGTTACGTATGTAACCTTAGTTCCCTGAGAACAGGGAACAAGACGCTGCGTCAGCTGACGCTACGGGGAAAGCCTCCAGCGTGACTGGTGCCTGATATCACAATCTAACAACGTCAATCCTATTGACCGGCGACAGCCTATGATGTCATCAAGGTGCAACCAGGAAGTATATAAGGGCGCCTTGCCAACATGACAGTATCTAATCGTCTGAAGGGACTGTTTGGCAGGCAGGTCCTGAGGCATGGCAACCTGACGCAGCGCCTCGCCTCTGTTCTCAGGGAACTAAGGTTACATACGTAATCCGGGACGCCCCTTCGAAGGGAACTCGCCGCGTCAGCTGACGCCACGGGAACGATATACCCACGCCTCCATTCCAAAGGGAGTGCATGCCCACTGGCAGTGACAACTGTCAGAACAAGCAAATTCACTGAAATGCCTGAACCACTCCCCCTCTGGTCACATTAGGCTGTCAGTGACCTACCTGGGAGGCCTCGAAGGGCCTTCGACCACTCGATCAGAGCCAAGCGGCTGTAAGCTCATAAAAGACTCTCACTTGAGAGGAGCTCCTAAGCCTGCCTGGTAGGTACCCATGCTGTAGGCGATCTATGAAAGTCCCTTCCTGTAGGGACCGCATAGCAGCAGTGTCGTCTCGTCATGCTAGGGAATAACCACCGCTTTCAGGTGCTGCCGGCTAGAAACGGAGCTTGATAGCAGGTGACCACTAGCTGTCAGCTAAAAGCCAGTTATGCGCTCCCTTCTAGGGAACTCGTTCCCCAGGGAGGCCAAAAAGGGCCTCCACCTGGTAACCTAGGTTGACTGCTCGCGCCTCCAACCCATGGAGCTCGCCCTCAGGTCGGCCTAGTGAGGCCTGCTACCCAATAGCAGTCGAGATGGCCCTCGAGGCAGCCGGAAGATGGGACTCGCTCTGACAGGGAGGCCTAGTGAAGCCTACCGCCTAGTAGTGAGACCTATTAATGGTCCACTAGTTTGTCTCCATGACTGGAACTGGAACCCGCTCAGGGAGGCCTAGAGGGGCCTACACCCTGATAGCACGTAAGCCGGTTAACCGAGCGCCCATGTTTGGGGTTCACCCCAAGGGAGGCCTGGCGAGGTCTACCACCTGTTCTAGCCACACGTGCGAACCATCAGAGGTGACTGAGGTCCCAATGGCGAATCCCGCAGAGAAGCCCCATGCAGCTTGCTACCTGTTAGCAACCCATGCTACCAACGGTTACCGAAACTGGGGACCGGGGAACGATCTCAGGGAGGCCCAGCGCCTGCCACCTGATAGCGGAATGTGCTAACCTCCAGGGAGGCCTAGTGAGGCCTACGACCTGCTAGCACTCCACGCTCACCGCCAACTCATGCTATCCATCCAGTGACTGGGGCCCGGGGCTGCCCCCTCACGGGAGGTCAAGTGAGCCTGCTTACCCCACAGCAGGCCCTTAGGGAGGCCTGGTAACGCCTACCACCTACTTGCAGCTCGTGCCAGCCGACGAGGGACTAATGCACCGGAATACCCCCTCGGGGAAGACAGGGCAAAAGCCTGCTACTCACGGCAGGCTCTTCAGGAGGCCTGCGGGGCCTAATACCTGAGCAAGGTGACCCAAAAACGGGAGCCTACCACTCAGGGAGGCCTGGCAGGGCCTACCCCATAATAGGAGGTCTGCAGATACCATGACCCCTGCCATAGTTAGAAGAAAGCTGGCTGCTGCACCCGGGCTGACGGTAGCTGTCTGCTGCTGACGAAGAACTGGAATATCCAGTTATCACCTGGGAACTCGTCCCCAAGGAGAACAAAGCCTACTAGTTGACGAGGTTCTGTTGAAGTCGACATCGAAGGATAAACCCACCCAGGCCCACTTGGCCGCGACGTCGAGACTCTCTTGCAAGGAGGCCTGATGATGCCTACCACCTGTCTTGGAGTCTGCTGCCCAGACTGCCCAAGCTGGCTATTCACAACCAGCTGGCCTTCATATGCCCCCACCTGGGGCTGGCTCCATCCCAGAAGCTAGAGGGCCTCCTTGACGGCGCAGTCTCGCGGGCAGTTGCCTACAGACATGAACCTAAACACATTGCCAATAGCAGTGCACTCAGCAACAAACGCTCAAAACACCCTCTAAAGCAAGGGGAGTACAACTTACGTCACCTCTCCAGAGCGGCCGCCTTACTCTCATACAGCGGCCTGCCGATCCCTGCAAGGGCGTCAGCCATTGGCAATGCTCGGGCCTCAGGGGAGCATCTGACCAAAAACCGCCGTGTGGAAGGTTGCGATGTTCTGCTGACCCGAGCCCTAGGAAAGGTGGAGCAGAAGACATAGAGCAAAGGGTAAACATATCATATACATATGCAGCCCACCAGCCCTGCCATCCTCCAGGATGAGGCCAGGGGCCACCAACAGGTGGCGGCCACACAATGCTCTGAAAGGCGGGTTACAGCAAAAAATAGGTCTAATCGCACACAAGCGAAAGACGCTTAACCCTGCCCCACGACCACTGGCAAAGTCGCTATCTCTGCTGCAACACCTAGACTGCATTACTCAATAACCCCAGAACGCAGAGAAGGGGGCGGGCCTTGGCCGGCCGACTCTATCTTAAGAGGAGGCTGAATTAAGGGTGTAGAAACAACGCACTGTACTTATACTTAGGACAGGCCCGGGGCGGCAATACCTTAAAAGGAAAAAAGCCCCCCACCCTTAGCGAAGCCTAGGCCAAGTGGTGCGGCACCAAGCCTGCACTAGATCTACTCAGGGCTCGGGAAAGAAAATATTATCACCCACGTAAAGACCACGAGGCCCCGAACCCATTCCAAAGCCCAGCAGGGCTGGGTGCAGATCTCATTACAGCTCATGCATTAGTGCATACCCGGTCGTGGCTACTTTATACTTAAAGCTAGGAAACCATGCTCGCCCCCGCACGTTTCAAGCCCGCGAGCAAGAACGGCAACTAATTACTCACATAAGTGAGAGATATAACACGGAGAGGCGGTAGGTCTCTACTAGCTAAAGTATAGAAATATGCATAAACATATCATGTTGCAAAGGAGATCGTTCTTAGCTACTCACGGGGAGCTGCAGGCCCTGCGGTGTCCAATGATGTTCCGCAATCCCCCACTCCCTCTCAGGAGAGCGAGAAGAGTCCTGGAAAACATATTAAAATAATGTTTCATCCGACTCGAGGGGACTCACCGCTCGCTCCTCTGGTGCCTCAGATCTTGAAAAACCAGCCTTATCAAGCTAGTGTTCGATCACCATCCTGAGGGGGCGCTCAAATGGATCAAGCCAGGCGGGCCGTCAGAATCTCACATCCGCTCATCACGGGCCCACCCGGCCTGATGTCAGCGCCCGGGGAAGTGACGGGAGGAAGGGCCGGCCGCGCCTATCTGCGCTCCCGGTTTGCACCAGCCTCCTTCCTCCTCCTGTTGCGGGTGTCCCGCCTTCTCTGCGCCGCACTCCTCCACGGAGGGGGCGCTCGAGAGGCCACGCTGGCTCGCTGGTCCCGACGCCGGTCCTCAGACCGGGACGGGCCCGGGACACCCGACTGCCTGGGCGCGGCCCCGGACCTCAGCGGGATGCACGATTTGAATGCCGCCGAGCGCGCTCTCGCCTCTCTGAACCTTCCCACCACTGCCTCAACGGAGGTGCCGAAGAGCTCAGAGGGTGAAACCGGGGCATCAAAGAGAAAGGCCTTTTTTTTTCTCCCCGATGTCCGCCAGGTTCAACCACAGATGCCGGTCCGTGGCCACCATCGCCGCCATCGAACGACCGATGGCGAACGCCGTCTGTTTGGTGGCCCGGAGAGCGAAATCTGTGGTCCGGCGCAGCTCGGCCACCGCCTCAGGGGGCAGTCCCTCCCCCTGATCGAGGTCCCTCAGCAGGTCCGCCTGGTATGCCTGCAACACCGCCATGGTGTGCAGACCGCCGCAGCGTGACCAGCTGACATGTATGCCCTGCCATTCAAACGGGAAGTCGTTTTCAGAGGTTTGGACGGCAGGGAGGGAGCCCTCAGTGTCGATGGCCGCCCAGAGACGAGATAGTTCGCAAACGTCTCATCCACTGGTGGCACCGACACATACCCGGCCTCAGACACGCCCTCGACGTCAGCGAAATTAGCTCGCTGACGCCGAAAGATGCGAGCCGAGTAAGGCTTCCATGCCTCCGAGATCTGCTGATGGAGATCCGGGAGGAATGGAAGGCTCCCCGGGGTTGGGAGCTCATGGCCGGCGAGAAACCGATCGTCCAGGCGGTTCGGACGTGCGGCTTCTCTCCTAACGCGCTGCCACTGCAGCTGCAGCCTGCCTGCAGCACGTTCCATCACCTCCAGCAACTCACCATACATGGGGCAGGATGGTTGGGAAGCTTCAGCCTCAGCCGACTCCTCTTCAGCCTCCTCTTCCATCCCCTGCTCTACTGGAAGAGCAGCGAGGGGAGGAACCTAGGTCCCGCTCCTCCCCCGACGACCGCCTCTCGCGATCTGACTGATCGTCTGCGAGAACAACCCCTCTCTCCAGACGATGAGCCAGATCCATCTGGGAACCCCATGATCTAAGACGCCGCTCAGCCTCGGCCTGAGCGGGCCAATCCCCAGATGCTGAGCCCCCTTCCCTCAAGAAGAGGGCCCGGCGAGAGCGGAGCGTTCTCAAGGAACTGCTCACAGTTTGCACAAGAGGCTCCCTCGAGAACCTCTCGTGCATGCTCTTCCCCCAGGCAGTAAACGCAAAGTGTATGTGTGTCGTCAGGCGTGAGGTACCTGGTGCACGGATCCACACACTTGCGGAAGTGGCGCTGCTTTCCTGCACACTTCATTTCTCCTCTTCAGATTGACGCTTTCCAATTCTGACACAGGCAAAACAGTCCCTGAAGACGAAAGGATACTGTCATGTTGGCAAGGCGCCCTTATATACTTCCTGGTCGCACCTTGATGACATCATAGGCTGTCGCCGGTCAATAGGATTGACGTTGTTCGATTGTGATATCAGGCACCAGTCACGCTGGAGGCGTTCCCCGTAGCGTCAGCTGACGCAGCGCGAGTTCCCTTTCGAAAGGGAAATGTTGTTCTCTTAAATCCAATTTCATGATATTATAAAAGTGTTCGATCAATGTGTTCAATCAATGTTATCATCTGTTACCATTTTTGTGTAATTATTATACAATAATTTGTCTAATAAAATATATTTAGGCCTATATATCTGTAATATATATAATGTTTCATCATCTTAGTTTTTTTTTTCTTTGCTTCATCCAGTTTTTCACTAGCAAGCCACTATAATAATTGAGGTATTAATAATTTACAATGGGATCGCATGAGAATTTCTATGTATCTGACCTGGTTCTACCAAATGCAAATTTACTAACATTTGCATAGAAACTAAACTGTACAATAGAGACATATAGCATCATCTTTACAGATGTACAAATCCTTATTTAATGTATGAATATTTAATTCGCTTGATTCTATTGCAAACAGAGATTGTTTTCAGGTGCACTGAGACCAGGTTGTTCATTCACGGAGCAAGTCCCTTTTCCCCCCATTGTAGTTTAAAAGGAATATAAATGGCATCCTTTAAATATTTGATGAACTTGGTAATGTAATGTCTTATGAGCAATTCCTGACTGCATGACCTCCTTGTAAGTGGGGGTCCCAAACACCCAGCCCTTCAAGTATTTACTTAAATCCGGTTTTCACTTTCTGCATTTCAATTTGTAAGCCTATAATTCTCCTAAAGCTGTTTAAACAGTAGTCTATAGAAGCCTATGTGCTTACATCCTTCAAAAAAAGCTTATTTCTAAACCTGAACATGTGCATATCTCTCTCATTATAATCAAAAGAGCTGTTTATATTGGGAGCATCTATTGCTGCAAGGAGCTTTCAGTTGACGGACACCCCGTTTCTATTTTTGACTCACTGCAGCAACTACAGGCACTTTATTTTGCCTGTCCGTGAAGAACATGCAGAGCAGTATGCAAGGCAGGAGAGTCTGAAAAGTTTTGTCCATGCTTCAGTAACTGTATAACATGACCAGTAACTGTATAATTCATGGAGTTGTGAATATAACACTTTGCTCATAACCGTGCTGGCTTTTTTATTTTTTTAAATAACTTAGAGTCTGAGTTACTCTTAGATTGAATTAATGCAGTACATTTTACAGTATATTGCCTATGTAATGTAATATTGCAAAATAATTATATTTAATTATTAATTAAAGGCTTAGTTCACCCAAAACACTTTTGTTTGTCTACCACTTTAACACTTCATGAAGTTCATGAAGGGATTGTAAAACTAATCCATATGAATTAAGCAGTTTAGTCCAAATTTTCTGAAGAGACATTATCGCTATATATGATGAACAGATTAACTTTAGGCTTTAATTCACATATAAACATTCATCAATGCACACATCAGTTGTGGTAAACAGTTGTTGGAGAACCAATGAGGTTCATTCTCGTGTTACGGAGCACTCATTGGTTCTTGCTGAAGCTCAAACGTGCTGCGTAACACGAGAATGGATCTCTTTGGTTCTCGCTGAAGCTCAAACGTGCTGCGTAACACGAGAATGGATCTCATTGGTTCTCGCTGAAGCTCAAACGAGCTGTGTAACACGAGAATGAACCTCATTGGTTCTTGCTGAAGCTCAAACGTGCTGCGTAACACGAGAATGGATCTCATTGGTTCTCGCTGAAGCTCAAACGTGCTGCGTAACACGAGAATGGATCTCATTGGTTCTCGCTGAAGCTCAAACGTGCTGTGTAACACGAGAATGAACCTCATTGGTTCTTGCTGAAGCTCAAACGTGCTGCGTAACACGATAATGGATCTCATTGGTTCTCGCTGAAGCTCAAACGTGCTGCGTAACACGAGAATGAACCTCATTGGTTCTTGCTGAAGCTCAAACGTGCTGCGTAACACGAGAATGAACCTCATTGGTTCTTGCTGAAGCTCAAACGTGCTGCGTAACACGAGAATGAACCTCATTGGTTCTCGCTGAAGCTCAAACGTGCTGCGTAACACGAGAATGGATCTCATTGGTTCTCGCTGAAGCTCAAATGTGCTGCGTAACACGATAATGGATCTCATTGGTTCTCACTGAAGCTCAAACGTGCTGCGTAACGCGAGAATGAACCTCATTGGTTCTCGCTGAAGCTCAAACGTGCTGCGTAACATGAGAATGAACCTCATTGGTTTTTGCTGAAACTCAAACGTGCTGCGTAACACGAGAATGAACCTCGTTGGTTCTTGCTGAAGTTCTGCGAGAACCTCATTGGTTCTCGCAGAAGCTCAATCGTGCTGCGTAACATTCTCGTGTTACGCAGCACGCCTGAAGCATTAAAGTGATAGCTGCATAGCTGTCAAAGCTGTTCCAAAGATGAACAAAGGTCTTTCGGGTTTGGAACAACAGGAGGGTGAGTAAATGGTGACCCTTTAATATAGTTAATTATAATTCTTATTATAGTAACACTATAGCAAAATTATAATTTATAGGTTTGGTTATTCAAATAATTTATATGAGGACAAATCTTTACAGCTTGCAATGACATTCTAGAGAATTCTGGGCGTCCAAATTTGTTTCATGAATCTAACTATGACCCTTTTCTATTCCAGCATGACACTGTCCCTGTGCACAAAGCAAGGTCCAAATAAAACGGTTTACTGTTAATGAGTCTGGTGGGGAAGAACTTGACTGGACCGCACAAAGACCAGACATGAAACCCATCAAACACCTTTGGAATTTGTGAAACACAAACTAAGAGCCAGTCAACGTTCGACCTCACTTTGTGCCTAAATGGGAGCAAATCCCTGCATCCATGTTCTGAAATGTAGTGTAAAGCTTTGCAAAAGAGTGGAACTTGTTATAGCAAATGGAGGGATTCATGCTGTTTACCATGCTTTTGAAATTAAATGTTCAACAAGACACCAATGCATCAGTGAGGTCAGGCATGCTGGGATAGGGTCTGGCTCACTGTTCCAATTCATATCAGAGGTGTCCGCTGGGGTTTGGCACTGGGGATTGTTTAGACTAGTCAAGTCATTCCACAACAGGCTCAGGAAAATATTTCTTTGTGGACCTTGTGCCCAGGGGCTGTATCATGCTGGAAAAGAAAAGCAGCTCCCTTAAAATGTTGCCGCAAAGAAGCACAGTTCTTTAGAATGTCATATTATGGTGTAGAATTTAGAATGTTTATTTCTCTGGAATTACTGGAATAGCCAAACCCTTAATTGGAAAACTTTTGGCCATGTGTATTTCATTTGAATATATTCTCAACTTATTTGCTTGTTCTTCCTTACTTTCTTGATGCAGTTTTTATTTGGTTGATCTTATGAGGAAAGAAAACACATTACATATTCTGCTTTAAGTGGTCATTAACATTATCTTACATACATTTGACAAAAACAAAGCCCCTTTTCTCTAATTCGCTCATAAACAGAAGTGTGAAAACTTGTGCTAGCTATTCTGCACTCCACATAGTATTTAGGAAAACTAAAATTAATACTCTTAACACTAAAAAGCAGTATAACAGTACAGCAGACTAGTTACTTAAAACAGATATAAATATCAATTGTCACTCTATGTCTCTAAATTATGTCTTCGTAAGATGAAATGTAAATGCTTAGTTTTATGATCAAAGTAGTTTTATTGTTTTCATTGCACATATGATGCAAAGAACAATGATTGAGAGAAGTATAAATAAACGTTCCTCAAAAGCCTGATGTATATTTTAATGTTTCTAGAGCGATTTCAGAGCAAAAAGACATGTTTTAGTGTGAAAAAGCAGTATATTCCAGCTTAATAATTCCACAGTAGGATGACTTTTATCTAACTGCACTCTTGGAAAATTTCTTGCAGTGAATATTATGCTGTGGAGTTTTTTGATTCTTGTTGGTTTTATCTGTGCTGCTGAACTTATTTTTGGTTCACTTTTAGCAGTTTTTGTTGGTTTATGTTGCATAAGTGTTTTTATTATTTGTTGAGTGTCACCATTGTTGTGTTTTATATGTCAAGTATTGATGTCATGGTAAAAAGAGATGTCACAGGATGAAGAAGGCAGATGAATGCTGATTCAAAATTATAAACAACAACAAGCAGGCGATGAGGAGTAACAGCGTGTAAACACATTCACAAATGATAACCGACGGTACTTAACAGAACAGTTATCAATGCACATAGTAAACGAGGATGCTAAACGGGAACAGCTGGACAGAGATTAACTAATCAGACACCATAGCAACTAGTGAGAACTAATACAGATGTGACAGTATCACCAGAACATAATTGTGACATAACACCCCTCTCGGAAATACGGTCCAACTGAGGAGGGAGGTGGCTTTGGAGGAGGGCGTGGAACTGGTGATGGATAGGGATGACCAGGAGTAGTCGGAGGGAAACACCATGGTGGTGCCGACGGTGGGAGGAGCCAGGGTGGAACTTTGACAGAAGGGTTGGGTGGCACCTGGGAGCCGATCGATGGTGGTGGAAACAGGGTGAGTGGAGTAACTGGCGGAGCAGAAAGGCAGACGGACCAGGGTGCCTCCGATGGCCTGGAGGCTAATAGCTCGTGGGACTGAGGAGGTGACAGGGACTCAGCTGACCGGGGCAATGATGGAGTGAGCGACGACAACGGGAGGGTCAGATGAAGGGAGGAGCCTGATGATGGCGTAGGGTTGCAAGAGGGTGGGGACTTGGGTGGAACTGGATCCGTGGACCACAGATCTATCAGGTCTAGGTCCGCTCCTGGCTCTAAAATGGACTGATCCACCTGCGTAGACTCCGGTGCTTTGATGTCATTCGGCTCAGGTTCTGGAATGGTCTCGGTGGGTTCCTTGGGCTCGCTGGTGGTGAGGGAGCATCCAGCCTTAATATCCAAGCCCCTTTCAGTTCTTGGGGTGGATAAGGAGACTCATTGCGGTGATTGCTTTTACATGTTTTTGAGTGGTCAGTTATTCTCTCACAGGATGAAGAAGGCAGATTCAAAATGATAAACAAGGTTTAATCCAACAAGCAGGCGATAAGGAGTAACAGTGTGTAAGCACATACAAAAACGGGTATCAGTGCACATAGTAAACAAGGACACTAAACAGGAACAGCTATTAACTAATCAGACACCATAGCTACTAATGAGAACTAATACAGATGTGACAGAAACTGTGACAAAAGAGCAGTAAATTACTTTGATGTCAGCATCATTTTGCTGTTGATTAACAGTAATTTGGAAGAAAATGACCCGGCATGCATTCATTTCACTGTTAATTTCTGACTACACTAAGTTATTGGAAAATAACACTCTTAATCGTAAATTCCTGGCAATGTTTACAGTGTATACTAAAAGGCCTTTCACTTTCTAAATAAGTATAAACTGTGATTTAAAACTTGCCTTCTGTCGTTTGATTGACCGTGATAATTTAGAGGCCTTGGAAATGTATTAATATCATAAATTAGGCTTTTTGGGGTTAAACATATTTCATCTCTATAGCTACCATGGCAACTTTGTCTAATATAAACATTTCAAGCAATTCCAACATGCCAGTAGGGCTTTAGTTTCCAATCCTGCTGGGCAACTAAATGCTACCATTTGAAATAATGAAACAAGAAGTGCATATCAGTGACATACAGGAGATGTTTTTAATAAAAATGACATCAAGAATTTGATGCGAATTACACATTAATCATTAAATGTCAGCAAGTTAGTCTGCAGAACCATGTGCAACTTTCCTCTTTTTTTAGTTGTTTGAGATTCTTTGGACCTGTAGGGTTAAAAATTAACTTTTGCTTTCCTGTCCCAACCCAATCTTTCTTACCACAAGGGCCATTTGGAAGGGGTCTAAAGGCACAAGAGGTTCCGATGCGATTAAGCTAATTGTCACAACTTTAGTACGGCGGGGGAAGCTGCAATCTACTGATTGGTCGGTTTGAATGTCTCACCATTGGTGTTTAGTCACATGGTCAAGGAATTGATTTTATAATCAAGGCAGAAGATTGTAAGTGTTGCCCTGTCTCTTTTCTTTGCCTTTTCTTTTCTTTGTCTCTTTGCTCTTCCTCTTTACCTGAGCTCTGCCTTCCATCTCACTTTCTCTCTTGTTCCCTCTCTCTTTTTCTGTCTCACAGGTAACATTTTACATCTCAAATCTAACCATAAGCCATTGCTGTTATTAAACTTTTTCAATTACAAACTACACCGATCTGTCATAACATTATGACTACTGACAGGTGAAGTGAATAACACTGATGATCTCTTCATCATGCCACCTCTTAGTGGGTGGGTGAAGATTACAATTTTATTGTTAAATGTGGTTTTAGTGAGTATTATTATGTTTTATTATTTTTCATAATTATTTGTATAATGTACAATGTAAAGTCAGGCTGTGTCTGTACATGTGTTCCATGGAGAGACATGGATGAGCTATATTTGTTACAGGAATGTGCATACATGCACCACATGTTCTCACTGATGCTTACAGTAGCATGCATTTGTTCCATGATATGTTGTTAACTGAATCTTTATAATGAAAGTGGATTGTGCAGCATATGTAAGCATGAAATATACGCTCTATTTTAAACATAGGACACACGTTTCCCTTCCTTCTAAGGAAGTTTCTTCCTAGTGAGATCCTCCGTTAATAGTATATAACATCCAAATTGAGTGTACTGCCTCAGATGAGAGACGGACGACGGGAGACAGAGAGGGGAGGATGGAGAAGGGAGAGGGTAAAGAAACGGAGGAATGGAGAAACATATACAGCTGGCACGAAGACAACAAGTTTCTCTCCTATGCCTGATACATATGGCAATAAAGAGTTTTTTGACAAGGCAACTGGTATCCGGTCCTGTGATTCAATCATAACGGGGACAAAGCTGAATTTTCAGATCAACAGTGGGATATATTAGTCAGTAAGTGAACATTTAGTCCTCAAAGTTGATGTGTTAGAAGCAGGAAAAATGGGCAAGCGTAAGGATTTGAGCGAGTTTGACAAGGGCCAATATGTGATGGCTAGACGACCGGGTCAGATCATCTCTAAAACTGCAGCTCTTGTGGGGTGTTCCCGGTCTGCAGTGGTCAGGATCTATCAAAAGTGCTCCAGTGGAGAACCGCCAGGGTCACGGGCGGCCAAGGCTCATTGATGCACGTGAGGAGTGAAGGCTGGACTGTGTGGTACTATCAAACAGACGAGCTACTGGAGCTCAAATTGCTCAAGAAGTTAATGCTGGTTCTGATAGAAAAGTGTCAGAATACACAGTGCATCGCAGTTTGTTGCGTAAGGGGCTGCATAGCCGCAGACCAGTCAGGGTGTCCATGCTGACCACTGTCCACCACCAAAAGCACCAACAGTGGCACGTGAGCATCAGAACTGGACCACGGAGCAATGGAAGAAGGTGGCCTGGTCTGATGAATCACGTGGGAGGCAGTGTGATGCTTTAGGCAATGTTCTGCTGGGAAACCTTGGGTCCTGCCATCCATGTGGATGTTACTTTGACATGTACCTCCTCCCTAAGCATTGCTGCAGATCATGTACACCCTTTCATGGAAACGGTATTCGCTGGTGGCTGTGGCTCTTTCAGCAGATAATGAGCCCTGCCACAAAGCTAAAATGGTTCAGGAATGGTTTGAGGAGCGCAACAATGAGTTCGAGGTGTTGACTTGGCCTCCGAATTCCCCAGATCTCAATCCAGTTGAGCATCTGTGGGATGTGCTGAACAAACAAGTCTGATCCATGGATGCCCCATCTCACAACATCCAGGACTTAAAGGATCTGCTGCTAACATCTTGGTGTTTTGTTTCAGTATTAACATTGAAGTACTACTTATTAAAATACAATATAGTCATACTTTATAGCAACAGTTTCTCACATGTATTGCTATTTTAACTGTGCTTATTTCCATCTTTGGTATAACAGTGGGTGGTGAAATGTATAGTTTTACACCATTATGCTGATAATGTTTCTCTAGTCATTCGTCAGTCATTCAGCCTGAACCACTAGAGTGATCCACCTGTATAGCACTCTGCTGATTTACAAAGAAGTGAATAACAGCATTAATGGAACTGTATTGATCCAATAACCTCAGCGTGACTAAGTGCATTCTCTGCATGTAAAGATGACCCTCACATCACTTGCTTTTCCCTTTAGCTTCTATGTATCCTTCATGCAATAATGACAATAGACTTTCCTGTCACACATACAGTAAAAATGCTGCAGGAGATTCAGATATTACACATAACCTGCCATGGCTATATGTGTTTTACAAAGCTTGATGCCTTGTTAATTAATGCAAAGCTATTTGTGCTGTTTATCTAGTTTGCTGCTTATATTAATAGCATGATGCTCTTGCCTCTTGCCTTTGCTATTATGGCATAGCTTAGAGTGCAGCTTGTACTTTCATATGTCACTGTGGTTAGAGAGCATTTGCTAATAACAAACATGTGGTATAAATGAGACTTCTGAAGAAGCTTGGCATTGCATGATCCATACACTTCTGCAGAGTCATTATAAACACCTCCAATAAGTTTATGCACCGCTGCCACACAGTGCATAAACTTTTTACGGCGCATTAACAAGTGTGCCAAAAAAAGTGTTTAGATGTCATCTTCCATCCCTCACTGCACATTGCAAACCTATAGAGCTGTAAATGGGGCTGTCAAGTTTATTGCTGATCCTTCCCACGCTGGCCATACTCCATTCCCAAACGTTTCCTATGGAAACCCATCCAAACAAAAGGCCATAGACGTCCTAGAACCAGCTGGGCACTGATGGTTCACTGCATGGCTTGTGCTTCATTTCTCTCATCTGAATGATTTATTTTTCAGTGAAGAAAGGCAAATGACACTGCTAATGATATACTGATGAACACTTTACAATAAGGTTATATTTGTTAACATTAGTTAGTTAACTACATTATTTAACAATTAAAATAGTTCTAAAGCATTAATGCATTTATTCATATAAATTTCAACATTTATATTATACAAATCAAAAGAAATTAATAGTAGACATACTGAAGAGATAAAAATTGTGGGTAACATTTTACTTAAAGCCTTTATGTAATGCATTAGGAAGGTATTCATAATGTACATAATATTATATTATATTATATCTATTCATAAATCATTTTAAATTCATAAAATGCATTACAATATTTTTACATCTGAAATTAGTTGTTTTTCGGGTTTTAATGCATTATACTATAATTATAATGTATTATAACTCTGGTTACAATTATTCATGAGACCATGTAATGCATTATAAAGTACATTACAAGGCATAATTAATGCATTACAAATACCTTTATAATGCATTATACATAAAGGCTTTAAGTAAAGTGTTACCAAATTGTTTTATAAGATAATAAACAGGTAAGAATTTGAAACGTTTAATTCTTAAATCAATATTTCAAGCCCACGTCATATTAATGTGGTGAAAAGCTGTGTAATAAGTGATACGTCTGTACATTTAAATGTCCGTCTTGTTTGAACTCGTTCCTTCCTAAATTATTTAAACTCAAATCAATATTTTGTGTCCAATTATGTACTTACAGCAAGAGATGCTTTGCATCGGGATCCTGATCACCCTGTCAGGGTTTATTTGGCGATAACAACCAGCTGGATGTACATATCCCTTACTTCATAAATATTGTAACAAATGTTTTGCTCATTTTGTCGATATACTGTGCATCTACTGACAAACAAATGCAGTTTTAATTTTAAAATATTTTATTAAAAAATGTGTAAAGCTAGATTCAACATCTTGCACTTATTTGAGATCAGTCAATAAATTTGGTTCATTCTGTCATTTTGGCATATTGTCAATGAACACAGTAGCTGTAAGAGGCTTGTTATGCCCGAGTTAATAACCAAACGACACTCAAATCAAAATTATGGGGACTTCAAACTGAATTATTTATGCTAAAGCAACAGTATTAAATAGAGATAAACCTTAATTATCATTAATGTATCAAGTAACAGCTTTCCCCACATTCAAGCCATTTTATCAGATGGTGTGTATAATATAATACTTTATAAGACCTACATTGATTTCCCACATATATTTGATCAATTATTTAGCAGTATGCCAGTAATTGTCAAATCTTGTGAGATTTGAACCTGTAGCCCTTTTGAATCACAGGACAGTTTTTTAGCCTATGCAAGTTTACTTTTGTCCATCCCAAGTCATTATGCAAGTTTTTTCCGGGAAATTCTACAATAAACTCTAAAGACAGCAGCTCTGAAAATGCATAGCAGAATACAATAAGGTGATGTAATTTCAGAATGCAGGCTATTGTTGTAAAAGCTAGCCTGTAATTTGTTGCGGTATAGCTTTATTTATTTATTTATTTATTTATGCATTAACATATGGCTTATTTTTGTAGCTGATTTGGTACATTTAAACCCAAGTTAATAACTCTTAGTAATATGAATGAATGAAGTGTGAGTGTCAGACAACAGCTTTGGGAAATGCCTGTGGTTGCCACTGTTTCTGAATAACTAAGGTTGAATGTTTCTTAACGCAGCTGACAGTCTTGTAAATCAGTGGGATTGTTTGTCAGTTAACTATGAGGAAGAAGGTAGTTAAAGGGTTAGTTAACCCAAAAATGAAAATTCTGTCATTAATTACTCACTGTCATGTCGTTCGACACCCGTAAGACCTTTGTTCATCTTCAGAACACAAATGAAGATATTCTTGTTGAAATCTTAGAAAGGCCTCTTTTGACACCAATGACATTTCCTTTCTCAAGACCCGTTACAAAGTCCATCTCACTACAGTGGTTCTACAGACATGGGGACTTGAGACTTGGTGACTTGGACTGTAGTCGACTCGAGTCGCTATTTTTATGACTTGTGACTTGGCTTAACAAAAAATAAAATACTTGAGACTTGACTTGGACTTAGATCACGACACTATCATCAGTCATGCCCTCTCTTACCTTACGCACACCACGCCCACTTCGATCAGATATCATATATATATATATATATATATATTTTTTTCAAATTACAATTTTAAGTTGAGATAGTCAAAAACTTATGAGGTCAAATTCGTTTTATACAGTGGTTCATATAGTTCAGCCTATATGCAGACATTAAGTACTATAGCTATCTAGTGGATTCTGCAGGTAAAATTACAATAATAATAAGGTGACTTGACTTGGACTTGACTTGACCTACTACATGACTTGACTTGACTTGACTTCCCCAAGAAAAAAATACTTGGGACTTACTTGAGACTTGAAGGTTCAGACTTGAGACTTACTTGAGACTTGCATTTGTGACTTGGTTCCATAGCTGGTGGTTCTACAATCATTTTATGAAGTGACAAGAATAGTTTTTATGCGCAAAAAAACAACTAAATAACGACTTATATAGTGGAGGGCCGATCTCAAAACACGGATTCACGAAGCTTCGCACCTTAATGAATCAGTGTATGGAATCATGATTCGGATCACGTGTCAAGCAGTTGAATTCACGTGACTCTGGCAATCCGAACTGCTGATTCGATACACTGATTCGTAATGCTCCGAAGCTTCAGGAAGCAGTGTTTTGAAATCGGCCCATCACTATATAAGTCGTTATTTAATTTTTTTTGCGACAAAAACTATTCTCGTCGCTTCAAAAAATTACTGTAGAACCACCGTAGAGAGATGGACTTTGTAACGGCGTCTTTAGTGCCTTTTATGGGTCTTGAGAGAGGAAATGACATTGGTGTCAATAGAGGCCTTTCTAAGCCATCGGATTTCAACAAAAATATCTTCATTTGTGTTCCGAAGATGAACGGAGGTCTTACGGGTCTGGAACGGCATGAGGGTGAGGAATTAATGACAGAATTTACATTTTTGGGTGAACTAACCCTTTAGTGTTTACATGCATGATCAGTTGGTCTAACTTGTTTTGTTTAATGCGGCCCTGTTTTAATGATCTGCCCTAAAACAAAAGGATTTTGCTGTCACTTTAAGAGCTGCACAGATACAATATACTGTTACACACACGCTCTTTCTCACGATTTTTTTTTGGTAAATTTTGAAATCACGATTATTTAACACTATTATTGGTGGGTGATATGATCAAAGTCTTATTTATATGAGTATGAATATAGAATGAGTCATTTTAAATGTCAGTGAAAAGTATCGATACTTCAGAAAAAAAACTATTACTAGGTTAATTAATTAATGCCCTAAAGGGCTTTTATAGTTAGGATTTAGGGTGTGTCTGAATCCACTTTTGCTAGATTAAAGGGGTACTTCAGCGCTGGGAAGATGAATCTGTATTTAAACTGGGTCATTAATGTAGTAGAAATGTGAAATTATTTTTACAAATCTAGTAATAAGCTTATTTTTATTTATTTGATTTTTTTTTACTAAAGATTAACTCAACAGTCAGTGTGTGTGTGTGTGTGTGTGTGTGTGTGTGTGTGTGTGTGTGTGTGTGTGTGTGTGTGTGTGTGTGTGTGTGTGTGTGTGTGTGTGTGTGTGTGTCATGTAGTGTGCAGTTCTGTCTCAGAGTTGTTTTTTTCTGTTTATGCATTGTCAAAATCAAGAGTCATGTGCACATTTTTCCTTTTAGTAACATGAAATACAACTGATATTCAAATTGTGATTCAACAGAAAGCGATCAAAGAAGGCTGCCTTTATAATCAATGGAGCTGTCAATCACAGGTTCTGCTCTCTGAACACTGGCTACTAGCATGGCAAACGACACCATGTTGACAGGACCATTTGATACTGTAGATACTGTAAACATAACACTGATGTCCAAACTTTCCATGATTACTTTATTGCAGCAACTATAATCATAATGTGTGTTTTTAAGGTTTAACATGTATAACAATTATTTCATAAAGCACAATAATATTGTAGCAGTGGGCATTTACATTGAAGTCTTAAAAAATAAGCGCCCCTTTAAACAGAGAGTGTTCAAACCAAATGGTCAAAAAATGTTCTTTTTTAAAGTAAAAATATATGGTCACACTTTAAATTTGGATCCAATTCACATTATTAACTAACTATTAACTATGACTTTTGCCTCAATATACACTTTATTACTGCTTATTAATAGTTAGTAAGGTAGTTCAATTTACGGATTGGGTTGCATTAAGGGATGTAGAATTTGATAATGCAGAATAAGGCATTAATATGTGCTTTATAAGTACTAATAAACAACCAATATCCTAGAAATATGCATACCCTGGTTGAGAATAAATTCCTATATTCTTTACCAAAATGGCCTTTTATTTCCATATAATAAAGGAAAGATATGAGCCAGTTTCTATTGGGAATCGTATTGCAGTCTGAATATGATATCAAGCCGCCTTACAAGGAAAACACACTGCACAATCCAGCTTAAAATGCATACAGTGTTCCCATTTACCTATATTCAGAATGAAGCTGATTTCCAAGCTGCTCAACTTAAACCTGTGTTTTATAGATAAAGCTATTCGACAGCTAACACATTTGGTCCAGCTGTCTTTGGCTGAGCTGGTTGCTGTGTACACTCCTCTGACTGGCTTTTTCAGTGTTCTGCTCCTCCCATGGAAAAGACACCAAGGGATCACAACTGTAAGTTTTATAAAATTTACATCATACCTCATAGACTTCTATAAACTGATAACTTAAAATGTTATATTTCAGAAAGCCGCAGTCAATGATTGACTAGCCTCATAAATATAAAATTGCAAATGCAAGCATGATTATTTGCTGAATTGCAAGGCCCAGTGATAGTCTTCTGAGAGCCAACATTCGAATTGTGATTAAGAAACACCCATTTTCCCAGCATAGATTATACTGTCATAAATTTCCATGCATGACACACATCTTAGCCAAACAGTATAGGTGCAAACAACAAGGTCATGTGTTCACTGCACAGGTAATGCATGGACTTAAAATGTTAGATTAAAACTAAACAAAAACAACTTGTATTGGAAGCTTATATGCAAAAATCTAAATACATAAATAATAGATTACAGTAGGGGTGTAACAATATATCATGTCACAATATATCATATAGTAGATAGTGACAATCTGTATTGTGTAAAAGTCACCCAAAATATAAATTACAGTGTGAGAAAAAAATTCAAGTTTACAGAGTTTTAGTGTCAGTACTACATTAAACTACTATATATAATGTTGAATATAATGTATATTAATGCAATGTTTGTGGGTCTTGATAATGCCAAATCATGTCTTATGTTACCAGTAAAAATATTTACAGTAAAAGTACACTGTCAGAAAAAAAGGTACAGTGCTGTCCTGGCGGTACCCTAAGGTACAAAACCGAAAAGGTATTAATATGTACCTTTAAGGTACTAATATGTACCATTTAGGGGTGAGTAAAGTACAAATATGTACCTTTTCACTTTTGTACCTTAGGGTACCGCCCCAGTGACAGCACTGTACCTTTTTTTCTGAGAGTGTACAGTAAATATATGTAGACAGAGTGCACGCATATTTGTCTAAAATACTTGTGTATTTTCAGCTTTAGAATCATGAATATTTTTATTCTGGTGTCACCATTGTCCGGTGCACTGGGTTACCATTTCCACCCCAATGTAATACCATATTTAGCATTTCAATGCACAGTACATTTTTGTCAACCTTTACCCATGTCTTGGGGTATCGCAATAGTGATATGTATCGAATCGTGACATGAGGGTATCGTTACAGCACTGCATTAATCTTAATATAGACCTAAAGAGATCTGAGTTACATTTCCTTGCATCTAGTTAAATGCAACTCGTTGAGAAGATCACTTTAGGTGAACATTTGGGCAATGAATGTCATATGAGAAAGACAAACAATTCAGACATATTTTAGAGCCAAATAAGTTTGTTTTCTAATCTATTGTATTTCCGAAATATATGTAGGTAAGGTAAGCGAAAAATAGATTGTACAGTGAGAGAGTAAGACTAATCAGATTCTATAATCAATAAGAATGCTGATGTGAGAGATTTAAATACTATGCACTTACATAATGTAAATGTTAGGTACAATGTACTTATTGTGTTCACGATGTTGCAAAAGACTTGCTGCTATTGAGGTGGGATTCGGGTAAGATTAGGGACAGGGTTTGTGGTATGGGCAGGTTTAAGGTGTAATGGAAGGGTCAACGGTGTAATTACAGATGTAATTACAAAACAAAAATTACAGATTACATACAGGTATTTTGGTTGCACTTTACTTTACAGTCCGTGTACTCACAGTGTGCTTACCTAAGAAAGTACTGGCAACCACATGGGTTAAGGTTAGGTTTAGGAGTAGGTTCAGGGTTAGTGCCTAGTTATTACATTTTCAAACTGTCCTCCAAAAAAACAAACAAAAATATGACTCTATAGGTCATTTTTCAAGCACCTTATTACAACCTTTATTCACGTTTTAAAGTCATGCGTCCTCTAGCATAAAAATAATGACAGTGATGCTTTACGTCTGACATCATGAATTGACGTATGGCTGTTGTTACCTATCAAAATGTGTGTTCAATTTAATGCAGTGTGTGGACTTTTTACCACCATTTGTCATTTTTACGTTTAGCAAAAAATTTTTTATTTTTATTTACAACTACACCCACCCCATCCCTAAACCTACTCAGTGATGTATAGTGCACACACACTTTATGAACACATGTGTTCCCTGGGCTCGAACTCATGATTGCATGATCACATGTTGTTGTATATCGCAATGCTTTACCAATTGAGCTATGCAAAACCTGAAATTATTATGCAGATAAAAGGGAAAAATACTTTAAAATGAAAGAGTCCTGTTGTCAATAGGAGAACAACTTTAGGAAACGCTTCTATGTGTTGTATTTCATGAATTAAAATATTGTCGATAGGGGCGCAGCTTTTGTAAATGCTCCTATGGGTCGTATTTCAAGGAAGTGACAAACGACCTATATAAAGGCGTATTGGTTGTAGGACATGTTAACAATTGCTTTAATAAGTACATAGTATACATGGGGAACAGGACAGGTAAAAAAGTATATATTTTTTCAATGTAAGTACACAATAAGTTTATTGTATCAAATTATTTGAATGTTAGTAGTACACTTAATAGAAATCAGTTTGTGTAAATTTAACACATAACTTGTCTAATGGCAAGCAGACAGCGAAAAACACCCATTTCAAATGTAACGTTCACCTAAATAAGCCAGTTATCTCTTGAAAAGAAGCACTGCAAACATCTGAAACAATTTAATATATTAAATGAGAAGTAGACCAAAAAAAAGTCTCCATTTCAACAAATCAATAATCCATATTGCAAACGGAAACTACTTTGGTTTTGGCTGTTTTGCAGCTCTGGGGCTCAAATGCCTTGCAGTCAAATTAAGCAAATATTGAATTCAAGCTGCGTGATCCTAAATAAGTAATGCACAGCTGGATTGCTGAAGACAGGAATTTGACATTTTGGAGGTTAAAGGTCAACTGGTTTGTTGATGTATGAGATCTGATTAGGCAAGTTAAAACTGAAATATCTTGTTGAGAATGCAAGTTAATGAGAAAAAAGCTTGTAGTCAAAAATCATTTAATTGTGCACAAGAGCATCATGTGTTTAAAATATACAGGTACATGTCATCGGTTTGAATGGGCATGACGTGGACAGATCATTTCAATGTGTATGGCTGTTAAATATTGTAATGACACATAATTAAAAAATCATTAGCTCTTTTGTTTAACCTAGTTTAAGGATAAACCACGATTTCCTAGATTTCTTTTCTCAGTACAATTTTCTGTTATTATGCATGTATATAAAGGTATGGTGCTTACAAGCCCCCAAATGCAATAGTGTTAGATCACAAAGTCTTTTCTTGAGGATAACTGATCATAAAAATGCTTATCCCCTCAACTATTTTGCCCTGATTACTTCCAAAGTGCTCCTCGAAGGAGGCTTATTTGATGCAGGAAAGTGCTGACAAGGAACTGCATTGTTACAAACCTCATTTCCCTTTAACAGAGGAATGTATCTCATTTCACAAAAGCATGCACTATTGTTCAATGCAAGATGCTTGTGTAGCCGGCTCCTTATTACTGTCTATAGCTAATAGCTGTTGAGTGTGTCCAGTGTGCACTATAGTCTCGGCAGAATAACAGTTTACATTGCATTTTATGCAATAGAGGCAGAAAACTGTGTTTCATTTAGTAAACATTCAGTGCTCCGTGTTCTTTGTCCTGGTGGCACAATATGTCCTAGTAATGAGTAATCCCCTACACTGACTTTTCAACTGCACAGCTACTTCTTTTTAGACAGGACAGGCAGGTCCTCGTTACCGGATGTGGTCCTCCTCCGTTTGGACCTGTGAACAGCCAAGATGCAGTTAATGGGTTGGCATGGTGGACCATCATCATCTCTTTTGCTTGCATTTACTTTCTTTTAATGGTAGTTTCTAGGCCAAAAGCCTACTGGATACCCGACTACACTGTGTATGTCTGCACGTGTGTGTGTGTGTGTGTGTGTGTGTGTGAGAGAGAGATATATATATATATATATATATATATATATATATATATATATATATATATATATATATATATAGAGAGAGAGAGAGAGAGAGAGAGAGAGAGAGAGATAATGTAGTGGTTGTGTAGTACTACATATTGCAATGTCTGACAACCAGAAAGTGTTCCTGGTCAATTTGACCTGCAGCACATTTTTGAGCTGTAGTAAATGCTGGTTAACACAAGATGTTTTTCTTGAAATTGTGCGACTATTTCTCCTTGTCACAGCTTGACAAGCACAGACAAGGAGAAGAGGATCTATTTGCAGAGTGAACACATTAATGAACAAACAAAACAAATAAAGGAATCTAACATAAAGAATATATATATATATATATATATATATATATATATATATATATATATATATATATATATATATATATATATATATATATATATTCATGACGCCTAAGTGTTATTTAGGCTATATGTTGTTGAATTAATTATTCATTTAACCATCATTTAACCATCATTAACTGATTCAAAATGCATGCTGTTGTATGAATAAAAACAAACATCACAACATTAATACATAAACACAACAGTACAAGGCTTGAATTAAGTTGTTTTTCAAATAAATGTTCCCGAGTGAATTTGTGTAGTTCCCGATTGTGTAAGTGTTTTTATTGTACTTAACCTGTAACTACATGAAACAAGAGGGGAACAAACTCCACTTTAATTTACAGTCCGCAGATTCACACTTACCCTGTAACTACACGGATAATTACCCCTTAATTAAAAAATACTTTCAGTATAAATGCTTTGTTAATTTTCCTGATAGTTACCCCTTTATTCCCCAAAAATTACATTTACCTACACATACTTACTTCATAATTACATTATAATCACTGAAAGTTACGCTGTAAATTCGCTTTACTTACACGGTACTTTCCAGGCTGTAATCTAAAGCGTTACCAAAAAGGCAATGCATTTATAAAAGACACCATTCTTCTGGAAGCTCAACTGAATGACAGCATGCTAATGACATGATTAAATCAAGCACATCTTCATCTTGAGTGGTGTGGCTGGTTTGATTGGTCACATAACCTCTATCGAGCAGGAAAAGCATTGGGATTTAACGTCAGCGAAGGACTAGAATAAAATGATGGCAAATCTGTGAAAAAATATGCTCTACAGTCAAGCACTGCTGCACAGCTGGGTTATCCATGACTGTGTTTGACTGAATTCGAAGACATGTCAAAAGGTGCAAATTAAAGCTGGCCCTCATTGAGTGAGCTGTAAGGATGTGCTCCAGTACGTTTCTCACTGCAATACATTGCATGCCACAGAAATCGTTAATAGGTTAATAAGTTCACATGGAGTCCATACAGGATTTTAAACACTATTACACTGAACCATCTTAGCAGAAATGTCATTGACTGGCATGTGTAGGAGCATTTCAGTCCAACAGTGATCTTGAAAGGCCCCCCACTGCATTATTAAATGCTTATGCTTATCATATCTTAGTTCACGTAATTAAAAATATTGAATAGAAACTAATGATCTGCAGCGTACTGCGTAATGTTTGCTAATGATATAGTTGAAGTGTATCTCCTATGATAAATAAAGGATTGCTGGGAAAGGCTTAAGTACAGTATAACCATTTTGAATAGACCATAAAGTGACATATTGTGTCTTAAAATATGCTAATGGGACTGTTTCAAAAGCATCACATATTCTAAAGGCAGAAATCAATGAGAAATGTTTAAATACTTTAAAAGAAAGTACTTTAAATTACCATACGGCAGCATATGCAAATTGCGCGCTGTTTGAAGGCATGCCTGTGATTTTTTTTTTCCAAACCCTTTGTTCCGTGTTTATGAAAAATATGATAGATGTCTTCAGAGTGAGCAGGCAGAAAATAATTTGCTGCCTCTTCCTCTCATATTCTGGATAACATCTCTGAATTTTATCTCCAAGTCCACCATCTCCGTCATGCAATTTTAGTTCAAAGACAGTCGTATTGTTGAGGAGTGGATGATTTGTAATTTGTATTTCAGGAGATGTGGTCGCATTCATCATGCAGAAGAGACCCTCTTCCTGGCCCCTGTTTTTTAATGAATATTCTGATGAGAGGCTGTCTTTTACTGAGATGTCCCCTTCAATTTTCTGCCCTGTTTAAACAGATTCATGGGCCTCGTTCTTCCAAAAGCACTACAAAAGTTCTTTGACAGCAGAGATGGCTGAAAAAAGAAACTTTTCAATTCCACATCTCCATGCCTTTTGTTGGCTTTTGTGGTCCATTTCTTATAATGTATTTTAGGTTTAGAATATTTTAAGAATACTTACACAGTTATTGTGTACTTTATATAAGTTAAATAACCATTCCAACAGGTTAGATGTAGCATTTAAGTCACCTAGTTGTCGTTCCAAACCCGTAAGTCGTTCATCTTCTGAACACAAATGAAGATCTTTTGGTAACACTTTACAATAAGGTTGTATTAGTTAATGCATTAGTTAACATTAACTAATGATGAACTGCACTTATAAAGCATTTATTTATCTTTGTTAATGTTAATTTCAACATTTGCTAATGCATTAATAAAATCTTGTTGACATAAGTTAATGCACTGTGAACTAACATGAACAGCTGTATTTTTATTAACTAACGTTTACAAAGATTAACTAATGCTGAACAGAGGTGTTGTTCATGGTTAGTTCATGTTAACTAATGCATTAACTAATGTTAACTAATACAACCTTATTGTAAAGTGTTACCGATCTTTTTGATGAAATCCGAGAGCTTTCTGTCCCTCCGCTGAGAGCTACGCAAATACCACTTTGATGCTTCAAAAAGTTAATAAAGAGAATGTAAAACGAATCCATAGGAGGGACAGAAAGCTCTCATTAGTAGTAAGGATTAATGATAGTAAATCAGATCAACTTTTAACGTCATTAACAGGTAAACTCATCCCCTCACTAGTTCACTTTCACAGCTTCAAGGGCCCTATCATACACAGACGCAACGTAAAAAGTGTTTTTTGCTAGTTTCATCTCGACGCGGTTATTATTTCCACGTCCAGCGTCACGTTGTTTAAATAGCAAATGCACTCGTGCTCATCTGTTCACCCATGGGCGTGCTGGTCTGAAAACCAGGTGTGTTCAGGCGCATTGTTGGCGTGTTGCTATTTTGAGGAACTGAAAACAACTGCTCCATTGACCAACAAAAACCTGCTCTAAAGTCAAAAGCGCAGTATTTTTTTTGTTATTTAAAGGGTGTGTTAGTAATATGCGGCTATAGGCGGGTGAACAACGTGCGTACACTCTGATTATTACACACACAGGGACACACAGCACAAACATTTTTAAATATGGAAAATTAAAGGATTAAGATGTAAAAGATTATTATTGTGTACATAAATATAAAATTGCCTATGTCATAATGGATAGTCTTTGCATGTATAAAAATTAGCCAACTTATTTGCAGTAATGACATGCAAGCAGGTGTCAATAGACGAGCAGAATCGGTTTCCTCTCTTGCGAAACTTTCAGTTTTTCCGCTTGCACATTCCTCCATGTAAATATCGAATCCACCATGGCGTGAGCGCAACTGGCTTTTAAAGAAAATGGGAGATGCACCTCTTTATTGCACGTTACAGCCAAAACACACCCAAGAGACTGCACAACCCTTTAGACCATGCACCGGGCACACAGACCATTTCTTAACCATTTCCTGTTGTTAAACTAGCAAAAGTGGATTCGGAAGTGCACCTGCGCCAGGTGCTTTAAACCAAGCTCAGATTGTTAAAATAGGGCCCATAATGTTTAATGTTTGTGGAAATAAACACGAGAATGGCTTTTGACAATCTATATTGAATCGACCACATTAAAAAAATAATCAAAAAACTTTTTTTCTTTTTTCCCTAATTCTGTGATCGTAATAGGTGCTATTGTGATGGTAGGGTTAGGGCTGGGACTAGGATTAGGACCTACTATGTGACAACATTTCAAGTCAGACAAAATTTCTAATCGACATGCATTGGTTTAAGTCAGATGCCAATCAGTTTGTGCAGAGCCGCACAAAGATATGTTGCATATTGAGTGAGATTGTGTGTGTGAAAGTGGGGCGTTTGTGCATTTTGTGCAAATACGGCCACAACGGCAAAGAGCATGCATTGATTCTCATTTGTCTTTGACATCATGCATTTGTATAATTTATATACAACATTTTTCCTTCCAGAATGTTCATTTTTAGTGGCATAAAACTGATTTGATGTCAACTTGGAATGACTTTAAGTAGTAGTAATGTCCTTCATAACCGTGACTAGGGCAACCTAATAGTGAGAGCGACTGCTATGCTGACGGTGTTTGAGAGTTGAATGAAGCCAATAGGTGGACGCGGGGAAGCATGCTGAAATGCTAATGATCAATCTCCATTTTTCTGTGGACTCTTTGGTCATATGTATTTATTTCTATGTTGCTCCTGTTGCCATGGATCTGATAGATGATAAAGTACCTCAGGGAGACAAACGGTGCCTGCAGGCCATGGCCATTTCTTCTCTCTGCATTCAGTTCTTATATCATTACCTATTATACCGTCCCTGACCTGGTTAAGAAGAGACCAGAGCATTTCCTCAGATGTGCTCCCAATCGCCAGAGCACATGATACAGGTTGTCTCAGCACAGTTGGCCCAGCAGTCATCTATGTTGAAGGCAAATATCACAGAAGAGACTACTGAACCTTAAGCAGAGCAAGATAAAAGGGTTCAGATTGAGCGGCATTGGTCCAACCCACCGAGACTGGTGAGAATTACACATTAGATGGCGCGTAAATGGATTGCAGTCTACAGTATCATCCAGATATTTCCAAACTTAAAACTTTAACTTACAATTAAATGCAACTGATTTAGGACAGTGAAGTATTTGTATAAAAGAGTTTTTTATTTGTGTATATATATATATATATATATATATATATATATATATATATATATATATATATATATATATATATATATATATATTTGTGTATATATATATATATATATATATATATATATATATATATATATATATATATATATATATATATATATATATATATATATACACATATACTTTTAAAGTTTAATATGCAGAGAGAAAAAAATACATTTAATTTAGCTACATTATGTATACAGAAACTGCACACATTGCTTTTAAAGCCTTATGCAGTGAATGTTAAGTTATTGTTTTGATTATAAAATCAAAATGCAGAGAAGAAATATGTGTCTTGCACATTGGTGAAAATGCACAAAGAAGCATATGAAAAAAATGACATTTCAATTTGCTGTGAACCGATTACAGTTTACAAATACAAAATGCTAAAATGATTGCAAACCCCGTTGGTGTTCAACACATTCTTGACAGGGCTGTTGTTTATGTTGATGCTTTTGTGCACACATATTACATGTTGAATTATCTTCCTTTTAAATGATCTGTGCTGTCCTGCTGTGCCTCCTCAGCATCAGTGCTACTAAAATAACAGATGCAGTCTGCACTATTGATCATTGTGGAAGTAATAATGCTTTTACTGAAAAAAAGTATTATTTTTATTTTATTTTAAAGAAATAGTGGGGTTTGCATATAATACAACATCTGAGAAATCAGTAAAGGCATTCTGTGAAACTCAGCTGTTCAGTTTTTACAGTTATTACATGGAACCAGTTACATATGCAGATGTCTAAACTGACCAAATTCAAACCTGAATCTACAAGCACGACCTGCTATTGTCAACCATGGGAGAAATAAAGCAAAAAGGGTTAGTTACACTTTAGACATACAACTAACTAGAAGTAACTTTGCAACTACATGTCAACTAACTCTGATTAGTAGACTGTTAGGGTAGCTTTATGTCAAGTTTGAAACAATAAATTGAGGCAACTAATCCTCATTCTTAGGTTGATAATTCAATGATGTTGTACTTGTAATTGGAGGATGTTTTTTTACAAATACCAGAGCAGACCCAGGGAACAGTACCATGGGTCTGTTGAACGCGCCATATAAATGCAGTCCATTTACCATTTGTAGTCTCACATTGTACCTTTTTGTTTATATGTACGTTGCATATTTTATTCATTTGCATGTTTCATTGGCTTCATGCTCAACTACTGATTTACAGGAGCCAAAACTAAACCTCGGATGACTTAACAGTAATACAATACAGCTAATCATCCTGGCTATTTCAGGATTTCACTGATTGTCAGATATTCAAATAACACTATCAAAACCTTGACTGCCTTCCTGGAGCTCGCTATTGTTTTGTAAGGTGACATTTTGGGTTGTGTTTTAAATAGACCCAAGTTTATCAGGAAGGAGAATATGAATATGAAGACCAAGTTACAGCCATTAGAAGAATTGTTTTTCTCATAACCCAGTTGTCTGTTCAGTACAGTTCATTTCTGCATGTTTTGCAGTGTTTTTCTGTTCATAGGTCTTCCTCCTCAGAATGTGCTTAAAGGATCAAATCGGGCATTTAGTAATCAGTGCACTCGTAGATGTGGGAGGGCAAGCTGTCATTTAACTAATATACATTTTTCTTTAACCTCTGATTAATTATACAAAATCTGAGTCATCTAAATAGTTTTACATTCTGGCACGACTGGTTTCCCCTAAGGAGGTTAGGTGAATCAGTGTTACAAAAACGAAATTTATTAAACTGTGCTATTACTACTTCTTTAAAACTATATAAGAAAGTATACTTTCAATCTATTTTTTATGCATTTCTCAGAAATATACTTAAAATTGCACTTAAGTATACTTGTTAAGTATACTTAAGTATATTTGGCCTGTACTTTTACTCAATCTTTTGATTAAGATTGTACTTAAAAGTATAATTAAGTATACTTGGCATGTAGTTGTGTTTACTCTTTTGATTGAGTAGCCTATGAAATACTTTTCACATAGTTTTACATACAGTCTTATAAACTTACATTGTTTTGAAAATATAAAAATAAAGAAAACAGATGTTCTTAATTCTGCATATCTGAATTGTTGTGTAGGCTAGTGCTTTGGTAGTGTACATAGGATTTTACTTCAAATATACTTTACTCTTTCCTGTCATTGTCTGAATTTTCCAGCTATACATGTTGTCAATGTTATACGGTTGGGGACGCTATTACGCATCTTCTAGTACAGAATCTCCGGATCCAAACACAGGTGAAAAAGAAGCAGAAACAGGGGCTGAATCCAAAATCCACTATTCCCTACTTTAGTCCACTAATACAGTTCACTTAAAGGAGTGAATGAAAACGAGTGAGTGAAGTCGGACAGCCATTGAGTTTACATCGGCTGTACACTTGTTGTTGCGGTGCAATGTGGGATTAAATGAGTGCACTCGAACATGTCCACTATGGTTTCGGACAAATTGCTGTCCCCTCAAATAGTGCCCTATTTAAGGGTATATGGTGCGATTTCAGATTCAGTCAAGCAATACAAGCACTGCTTATGAAAATGTAAAATAACGTGATCTTTAAACATTATACAGCATATACACTGTCTAATGTTAGTGAATGAAATGTTTAACCCATGAAGAGGAAACGACTGAAGCTTTGGGGGTGTTGATGGACTCAATCTACTCCATCTGGGTTTTGATCATCGTTCTGAACCCGATCCGGAAGTAGTATTTGACAGACAAACAAACAAACAAAAAAAATCTCAGCTTTTTGTTTAAAATGTTGCTTTTTTTCCCTTCTGTTTAAAAAAAAAAAAAAAACACATTTATGAATCTTACCCACATTCAATTGTTGATAAAAAAGAATGCGTGAACCTAGAATTAAATGTTTTTAAAGTTAAAGTACAGTTAAAATGACCTTGTGTAGAACAGAAGAAATGTGATAATTACTTGGCTAAATAGGGACTGTAGTTTCTCTTATGGCTTCCCAGGTGCGGACATGCTGTAGAAGTCTTCAAAAGTCTACAAAAAAAGTTTAGAATTAGATGAAAAAATGTGATGTTCAAATATGGTAAAAAAGTGACAGCACATCAAAAGAATATGTTTTCAGAGTTAAACATGTCTGAAGGCCATTCTTGAATAAAAAGGCATGAATCATTACAAACATGAATAGGCAAAATAGAGCTCATTGACAGCATGCTGCTATTCATGAGATACAGGCTTGTTGTTAAAACGAACCATCCAGGTGATTTCATTAAATATACTTTACAGAAATAGATATAATTCAGATAACAATTGAATTCTGCTTTTTGCCATTCATTTTTTAAAGTATCTGTACATTTTGTTACAGGACCTGCTGAATGTTACAATCTTTACAGTAGCTATGTTTGCCCTGGCGCACTGCAGGTATTTCTGCAGGGAGAAATTTTGATCCTATTTCTCAGCAGGCCCACAGAGAGTTGTCTAAGAGAAGTGTCTGATATGGTAAATAGGCGCAGAATTACATAAATAATTTAAGGGGGTGTTCATTAATAAAACCTACTTTACAAGTCTCTTTAAAACAGAGAGATGCAAGCTTGTGAGAAAGTGCTGACAATTTTGACCAGAGACGGACAAGGTCAGGACAGGGTCACTTGTCTCTGTGGCACAGATGAGTATCTGTTTGACCCCTAAACAGATTAATCATAACACCCCACCTCGCTCATGTATTTTACTTCCCCATGCAATCAAATAACCCTTACTTGCGGCAGTGCTGTTCGGCATCTTTTTCTCACAAGGTCTTTGTAACCTCCATTCATCCATCTCTGATGAAAGCCTACATTACAAGGACTCAGTGTCAGTGATACAGGCCATTCTTTGTCAAGCTAACAGCTATAATGGAGGATGGATATATCAGATAATAAATGTCAAAATACGAACTCAGGACAAAAATATCAGGATTAATGATCTCATATCGAGATCCGAAGTATTGTCATAAGATGACATTAAAATTGCAAGACGTAAATGTGCGTGTTAGTATGAAAGGAAGTGAGGCTGTTCTTAAGTACATCAAAGCAAAGGAGACCTTTCAGTCTAATTAGTTTGTCCTTTATAAAAGGATTAAGGGCTCAGATTGTTATATTCATCATCAGATAGCTTAGACAAGCTAATGGATGAATCAATGCTTGCTGCAACTGGTGGATTCGCCACAAAGAATTAGTCACTTCTAGTAACAAAAAGTTAACTTTTACCATTAACTTTTCAGAAAGTGGGAAGTAAAAAAGATACTTTGGACCAACTTAAAAAAACTATTTTGATGATTAAACATGTCATTTTGCATATGCACTTAGAATGAAAGTCTATGGGGCAAACAATGCACTGGAGTAAATGTAGAAAAAAAAGTTTTAAAAAGTAAAACCATAAATCAGTGTGATAAAAACCACTAAACCAAGTGTATTATTTTTTCTAAAATTATAATAATGGCTTGTTTCAAACCTAAAATTCTGATTTAATATTAATCAAAAATATTTATTTTTCCAAAGACAAAAACATTAGTACAGAGTAAAAAGATTATTATAATATTAGAAAGTAGACGTTTGCCGTGTGGTTGATGCAATGTCGTTAGCTGAGCAGAAATACATAATCATGTTTTGCTTTGTCCCCTCAAAGTTGTGAAAAGGTTGAGAGGTCATGTTAGAACTGTCAGTGCATTGGGCAGCATTGCAAATAAATAGCACATAGCACATAACACATTACATCAGTTCTATCAGTCAGGGTATAGTGGCATACATGTATATTCTTTGAAATGTGAAAGCTGTTGTATTTGAGCAAGCTGTTGATATAGATGTTTTTTACATCAGAGCATCTACAGTGGGGCAAAAAAGTATTTAGTCAGCCACCAATTTTGCAAGATCTCCCACTTAAAAAGATGAGAAAGGCCTGTAATTGTCATCAGAGGTACACTAAATCCAGAAAATCACATTTAAAAAAATTTTTTAAAAGAATTTATTTGCAAATTATGGTGGAAAATAAGTATTTGGTCAATAACAAAAGTTCATCTCAATCAATAATAGGTCAAAAGTCTCCACAAGGTTTGCTGTTGCTGGTAGTTTGGCCCATTCCTCCATGCAGATCTCCTCTAGAGCAGTGATGTTTTGGGGCTGTTGCTGGGCAACACAGATTTTCAACTCCCTCCAAAGATTTTCTATGGGGTTGAGATCTGGAGACTGGCTAGGCCAGTCCAGGACCTTGAAATGCTTCTTACGAAGCCACTCCTTCATTGCCCAGGCGGTGTGTTTGGGATCATTGTCATGCTGATTATGTTTTCTTGGTCATCGTATGTCCCATGTCTTGTCACTAAGAATACCTACTGTTGCACTTGTGTATACAGTTTTGTTTTTGTTGTCATATGTATTGTGTCATGTTACTATGTTGCTTGGAAGCTTCAGCACCAAAACAAATTCCTTGTGTGTGAAAGCACACTTGGCAATAAAGCTCTTTCTTCTTCTTCTTCTGAAAGACCCAGCCACGTTTCATCTTCAATGCCCTTGCTGATGGAAGAAGGTTTTTACTCAAAATCTCATGATACATGGCCCCAATCATTCTTTCCTTTACACGGATCAGTCGTCCTGGTCCCTTTGCAGAAAAACAGCCCCAAAGCTTGATGTTTCCACCCCCATGCTTCACACAGTAGGCATGGTGTTCTTTGGATACAACTCAGCATTCTTTCTCCTCCAAACACAACTATTTTGGTTTCATTTGACCATATGACATTCTCCCAATCCTCTTCTGGATCATCCAAATGCTCTTTAGCAAACTTCAGACGGGCCCGGACATGTACTGGCTTAAGCAGGGGGACACGTTTGGCACTGCAGGATTTGAGTCCCTGCAGCGTTGTGTGTTACTGATGGTAGCCTTTGTTACTTTGGTCCCAGCTCTCTGCAGGTCATTCACTAGGTCCCCCCCGTGTGGTTCTGGGATTTTTTGTTCACCGTTCTTGTGATCATTTTGACCCCACGGGGTGAGATCTTGCGTGGAGCCCCAGATCGAGGGAGATTATCAGTGGTCTTGTATGTCTTCCATTTTCTAATAATTGCTCCCACAGTTGATATTTTCACACCAAGCTGCCTACCTATTACAGATCAAGTCTTCCCAGCCTGGTGCAGGTCTACAATTTTGTAGCCTTTGACTGCTCTTTGGTCTTGGCCATAGTGGAGTTTGGAGTCTGACTGTTTGAGATTGTGGACAGGTGTCTTTTATACTGATAAAGACTTCAAACAGGTGCCATTAATACAGGTAACGAGTGGAGGACAGAGTAGCCTCTTAAATAAGAAGTTACAGGTCTGTGAGAGACAGAAATCTAGCTTTTTTGTAGGTTTTTTTGTAGTTTTGTAGCTAATAAATTCTTTAAAAATCAGACAATGTGATTTTCTGGATTTTTTTTTTTTTTGCTCATTCTGTCTCTCATAGTTGAAGTGTACCTATGATGAAAATTACAGGCCTCTCTCATCTCTTTTTGAGTGTGAGCACAATTGGTGGCTGACTAAATACTTTTTTGCCCCACTGTATGTTGAAATCATAAATCCTTGCATAATACAAAACAAGGCTAGTGAATTAGTTAACACAAAAGAAAGCAACAGTACAGACTGTGCAGAATACTCTGAGATAACAGCGAGTCTGCCAGTCGATATCATTAAGTGTTTTCCAATACAATAATGTGTCTATGAAGCTTCAAGCTGAGCTGTTAGCCCTATCATTTCCTTTCTTTGCTCCAGAACCTCAGAAAACAGAAAGATTCTTTTTATAGTCAGAAAATATCCAAGCCAGAAACTGGATAGATGACATTGTAGAGCGGGTTTGTATAACCTGACTGAGTTGGTAATATCTCTAATAATAATAATAAACAGATATTACTTTCCTTCCAGCAGGCATAATGAGTCAATTACAGTCATCTCGGAATGGTTGTAGCATTTAACACAGGGGGAAACTGATATGTTGGTTCATAATTGAAATGCGATCACATTTCCCCTGTATTATTTTCTTTGCACTGGTTGCCAGTCCATTACAGAATTGATTTTAAAATTTTACTTTTTGTTTTTAAGGCTTTGACATGCTGAGTGCAGATACATCTGTTAGATGTTTGAGGTCATCTGAGCAGAGATCATTACTTCATTACCCGAGATGTCGGCTGAAGTCGAGGGGTGACTGCCTTTTTTCCATTTGCTGGGCTACAACTGTGGAATAGTCTTTCAGTATTATTCCAACAGAACCTGAAGCTAAACATTGATATGCACTTTCCTGTGTTTGTGATGTCTATTTTAGTATTTGGTTCCAACAAATTATATATCAGGAAGGCAGTGCTCCCTGTCAAGTGACGACATGTTATTAGTACTTTTCGTGATCGGTCTCCTGAGGCATCTCACTCCTGCTATCAGAGAACCGGGGTTATGTACACAGGAGAAACACTGTCAATGTGAAAACACAACGTGAGCCTGCTGCTGCAGTTACACTTATGTATGTGGTGTGAACAGGATCCTAAGCAGTGCTGGGAGTAACGCATTACAAGAAATGTGAGTTATGTAATCATAACATTAAACAACAGTAAATGATGCATAATTACAAGTAACTAACTCTAAACCAAACCCTGACGGTAACTCTAGACTAAGTATATGTAGGTAATTAGTATTACTTAGCATTTATTTGAGTAAGTACAATGTAACTATGGCCACATCCACATGAAGCCAGAGCTTTCCCTATCCAATATTTTTTCCCCTCTTCTTAAGAAAGATCTGCGTACACAACGAAACCACTGAAACAAAACGATGTAGTATACATGCCAGGCCAGTGTGTGGCGCTGTAATTCTGCCACAGAAATACACTAAAAACAGAGAAGAAGAGTTGTGTCTAGAAGGGGTACAGCAATGGTAGGAAGTGAGGCAAAATCTCACGATAAAATAACAATAAATACATTTGCTACTTACCAGAGTGTGTTTTATTAATGCCTAGACCTACCACAATCCTAAACCTATCCTTACAAGAATGCAAGAACAGTAATTAAATAACGCAATATTGTCATGTGCATGCCCAGTGGCCGAAACTGTATCCCTTCTAGTCTTTACCGTGCGGGACGTGGTGTGATGACATCACCGTTTCACAAAATATACTGACTATATATTGACTGTACACACGAAAACACAAGGGTGTCGGTTTCAGATTTATCCACTCTTGGACCCGGTTTAAAAAAATACCGGTTTCAGGCTCCTAAAACGCCGGATCCGTCTGGACAAAACGCTGATACGATACAAACATTTTACGTATAGGCCTACAGCTTAACGCGTCTCCGTGTGGACCTATGTCACCTTAAAATAAAGTTGCCATAAAAAGTAACTAAGTACTGCAATACATTACTTTTTTTGGGGGAGTAATGCAATATTGTAATGCATTACTTTTAAAAGTAATTTTCCCAATGCAGATCCTATGCTAGACCGTCATCCCCTCATGCTTTTTAGAGATTCACTATTGTACTGATCCCCAAGACACCAAACCAAATCAACCTCAACGATTACTGCACTGTAGCATTTACTCCTGTGATTTGAGAGGCTAGTCAAATACTACATCTGCTCCTCATCGCTCTATGAAAAAAATGTGATTTGTTTACAGTTCAGCGTTTACAATAATTCCCATCAGGCTGTAACTAAGCTTAAAACATTAGGACTGAAAACCCCCCATTTGCCAGTGGGTCTGGGACTAAAAACAACAGTTTGCAATTTTATTTTTGAGTTATGAAATTGTGTTAATGTTTACATGTACTGGTCATATACATTTTCATTAAATCATATTTATGTGCATTAGTAGTGTATTTACCTTTTTTATTTACCTTTTTTATTTACCTTATTTACCTTTAATTTCACATTCATGGGAGCTGGAAGACAAACATTTCAAGGGCATTGTACAATTGTGTGTATGTGAGGAATAAAACACTGAACTCTAATGAACCATGGGATTAAGGAAAGACTAGTGGACTTGACTCAATAAACTAGTTCATATTGAGATAGCTTATTGAAAATGCTACTCTGTTGTAAATTAATGGCTAATGTTGATTTATTGCCCTTTTACTGGACGCAAGTATGTCCCTTCATAACTATTGGTTCTGTGGGCGTACAGAGCTGTTGAAATTTCACTTACACTGCTCAAAAAATGTAATTTTACACAACTGTGGACCTCATAAAGCATTCTGCTCCAGTGTGCAAAGAAAGGCAGAGAGACAGGAAAAAATGGGTTTGGCCCTGGTTTAGCCCTCACTTTTCCTTTCCTGTTTTATCTCCTGCTTCATGCTGTCTTTAATCTGTTTCTACCTCGCTCAGCAAACCTCTCCCTCACTCTTATGTCTCCGTCTGTTATTTAAAGTCCTGAAACCGCCCTCTTTCCATCCCACAGTGCAAGGCGATCTACATCTAACACCTGTTAGACACCGTGTGATGGACCTTCTAATTGAGTCCTACTAAACCAGCAGAACCCAGTTGGACACCTGAGCCGAAGTTTACCTCGAAACTGACTGGGAGCCCAAGCCAGGGTATTCTGTAGGGTTTACCCCCTGCATAATGAAGAGGCGTAATGACGGCCTAGTTTACAGGCACCACCGAGCACAACTAATCGTGTTTTGCTTGGCAATGGTAGGTTACCCTGGCTTCAGATAACTGCAAAGGCCACGCTGTGTAGTCAGGCTGAGAATTCTTCCCCCACATCCTTCATTGGGACTGACAGGGACCGCCAATTCACTAACATTTCATGCCAGATTTTCAACCCAGCATCAGGGCTGTTTAAATGCAGTGTAACAAAGAAGCGCAATCAGTGTACCATCCACAGCCAAATATAAACAAAATATCTGCAGTTAAACATAAACCTATATTTATAGAGACAAAATCTGTACTACTATTACTGACGAATACTTTGCAATACCTTTATTAAAATTATCCATGGTTTTACTAAAAAGAAATCCATTTTTTATTTGTAGTAAAACCATGTGTATTGTAGTTAAACCAAGGTAACCACAAATTAACGATGGTTTTGCTACACTAACCTAGTTTAACTATCGTATTTGTAGTAGAACTGTCATACTGTCCGCGCTGGAGGGGCTCGAGGAAGCAGCTTCAACTCGAGCTTAGATTTAACCCCCAGGGACTACTAGTGCTAGGAAGAAGAGTACGTAAAACAGGATTCCTAAATTTTTGTTGGTGGAGTTTTGGAGGTGGAGGGATGCAAAGACAACTAATGACAGACGGAGGTAGGTGGCTGCTTATATGCTTTGGCAGTTAATTCAAAGATTATTCACTCCTCCCAGACCTGGGCTTGTGAACTTCATTAAAACCATGGTTCATTTTCATAAGGGTATATGATGAAATATTTCACCACCCTTCATCCATCACATTTGCTGAATGAAATCCAATCTGTGTTTTTTTATTTATTCCAATTTTAGTGTGCTGATTCCAAAAATAGTGCCCGTTTTGTTCTAGCATGTCACACTTATGATGTGCACAAAAAATGATGTGCATTTCGTAGCAATTACTTTTGACAGCCATTTGTAAGGTGTATTTTAATTCTAATTACCAGGAAAACTGCTGCAAAGACATGATTCCTATCTTCCTCTGAGCCAGGTTAGAACTATTTGTTCAGTTCTCAGTCGTGTTGCTTCTCTATTTTGTAGAAACACCTGCTATTAACCTGACTTTTAATTCATCAATTGGTGTTAGAAATAGCTCATATGAAAATCTAAAACCCTCCCAAATTATGTTTAATGCACTGAAATAAATTAGTTTCACTGAAAAAAAGATCTATCATTTAATCAAGACAGAAAGGTCAAATTTTGGCAAGACAAAAGTTTTGTCGCCTATACAGAAATTGAACAAATTTACTGCAAAAACAAAAATATGTCTGCAAATTAGGTAGTGGTGCTGTGAGATCCAAATGTAATATCTTGTATGACTTCCATGAGCTTGAAGGACTGCATCCATGCGGTATGGCAAGGACAATTTATTGATGAAGTCATCAGGAATAGCACAGAAAGCAGTCTTGCATGCCTCCCAGAGTTCATCAATATTCTTTGGTTTCGTCTTCCATGCTTCCTCTTTCATCCTACCCCACATATGCTCAATGATGTTCATGTCTGGTGACTGGGCTGGCCAATCCTGGAGCATCTTGATCTTCTTCACCTTGAGGAACTTTGATGTGGAGATGGAAGAATGCGATGGAGCACCATCCTGCTGCAGAATTTGGCCTCTTTTATGGTTGGGAATATAAGAGGCAGCTAAGATGTCTTGGTATTTTAGACTACTGAAGTTGCCTTCCACCCTGCAGATGTCTCGCACACCTCCATACTGCATGTAACCCCAGACCATGATTTTCCCCCACCAAACTTCACTGTTTTCTGGGTGAATCTCGGATCAATGCGGGCTCCAGTAGTTCTCCTGCAATATTTGCGGTGACTGTGGTGTAATTCAACAGAAGATTCATCTGAAAAATCCTTCTGCCACTTTTCCAGCGTCCATCCTTTTAGCAGGCTGTGGGCTTTGGCAAATGCCACACGGTTTTTCAATTGTCTTTTGTTTAGTGCTGGCTTCTGGGCACTGATTCGACCATGGAGGCCATTTCGAGACAGAATCCGACAAACTGTTCTGGTTGACACAGGGACGTCAGGTGACCAGGTCTCGTGGAGCTCTGCTGCAGTGGAAAATGGGCTGGCCTACACAAGCGACAAGACTTTTGTCAGGGACTGTACAACCTGTGACGTCACGGGGTTGGTTTTCTTGCCTGACTGACTTCAACAGATACAACGATAGAGAGACAGCGGAGGACAAATAGTGAAAGGTAAAGACAGACAGGGAAGGATGGAAACTGGAGAGCTGCAGGGCATCAGAAAACAAAAGGGAGGCTCCTATTGCATTGGTCCTGGATGTAAAATTGAGTTTTACAGTGTTAAAGCAAAGGAAAAAAGAGTCAGAGTTCATAAACTGCTGCTGAAATGGAAACTGTGCTGCTTTGCTTCCCGATACACATTCTACTGCCTCAAGATTTCCATAGTTATTCTTGGATATATTCGATATGTTCCAAAATGTCTGTCAGAAATTAAAATGAACCACTACCATTATAAACATGTCACACACGCACGCACACACACACACACACATGTTTGTTTTTGTGAAATGTGGGGACATTCCATAGGCGTAATGCATTTCATACTGTACAAACAGTATTTTCTATCCCCTACACTGCCCCTGCCCCTAAACCTACCCATCACAGGAGACTGCGCAGTTTACGTTCTGTGAAAAAAACCTCATCCTGTGTGATTTATAAGCATTTTGAAAATTGAGGACATGGGGAACGTCCTCATATTTCACCCTCTTTTTGTAATACCTATGTCATACCCATGTCATTATACACATTTGTGTCCTGATATTTCACAAAAACATGCCCACACACACACACACACACACACACACACAAACATCCATCCACACACACACACACACACAGCATAACATTATGACAGGTGATGTGAATAACTAATGAGCTCTTCATCACGGCACCGATTAGTGGGCAGCAAATCAACATTTTCTCCTCAAAGTTGATGTGTTAGAAGCAGGAAAAATGGGCAAGCGTAAGGATTTGAGTGAGTTTGACAAGGGCCAAATTGTGATGGCTAGACGACTGGGTCAGAGCATCTCCAAAACTGCAGCTCTTGTGGGGTGTTCCCGGTCTGCAGTGGTCAGTATCTATCAAAAGTGCTCCAAGGAAGGAACAGTGGTGAACCAGTGACAGGGTCATGGGAGGCCAAGGCTCATTGATACACATGGGGAGTGAATGGTGGCCCGTGTGGTCCCATCAAACAGACGAGCTACTGGAGCTCAAACTGCTCAAGAAGTTAATGCTGGTTCTGATAGAAAGGTGTCAGAATACACAGGGCATCTCAGTTTGTTGCGTATGGGGCTACATAGCCGCAGACCAGTCAGGGTGCCCATGCTGACCCCTACCCCTGTCCAATCAGCAGATTTTTTTTTTTCTAGATCTAGATGCAGGCTGTGTTATTCTTATTGCATCATGTTTGATGATTTTGTTACTAAGCAACATACATTTGCGATCCCAATCCAAGGATCAATCAACAGCAGTCATAAAACACGAATAATAATGACAGTAACAAACAGATAATTCTTCCGAAAATGAGCTCAGAAAAATGCTCGTATATGGGAACGTATCATTAATCTTTCTTATCACGGATAATTACAAATAGGTGTTTAATATAACTCCAGTGAGCTCAGACGGCAAATACAAATGATCTGAAGCTAAAACCACTCAATAACTTTAATCAACAACCACATTTGGAATTGTGATGCTTAGATCAATATTTACATACAAATGATCTGCATTGTGCCGCAGGTCATGGGCAGAGCTGAAGGTGAAACGTGTTTCATTGAAATATAGTTAATCTGACTTAGTGAGGGCTGAAGGTTGCTCATTTATAATTTATATTATCCACAAGATGAATGGAAGTGCAAAACTAATCTTGAGCAAAATGGGAGCAGTCAGGCTAATCTACCACATTCCTATCAGCACCTGCATGTGAATTTCTGATAACATAGTCCTATATGTTTAATGATGTGGCTTGTCAGTGTGCTATAAAACAAGAAGATTTCTAACTTTGAAAAAACAAAAAACAAAGAAAATTTTTAAAAACTTTCTTTTGAAAGAGGCTCTCGATTTCTGCATTCATCAATGGACAGAATAAAGTGTGGATTTACACAGTATATTAGCTTGCATTGATTACAAGAAACTCCTATTGCTAATATTTACAGATGAGGCATATGGCAATAACGTCTTACTCCACTAGCGGCCTTCAGGCCAAATCCTGCCGTCAATCATTTTTATCCAGCTCTCCTACTGATTTTTATGACTATGATCTATATTTGCAGAACACAGTCCATCCAAATCAGTTTTCCAAGCATGAAACAGCACTGTTTAGGCACACATTGTCAATCGTGTCTTATCCAATCAAATGTATTTATGCAAATCGCTTATCTGCAGACAAATATTCAGTCACTGCTCCACTGTGTAAATCACAATGTTTGCAGGGCAAGGAAAGCCTATTTTTTTTTCTCACTGAAAGAAAAAGACAGAGACGTGTGTTGAGTGATGTGGAATGTCAGATGACTTTTGTCTTTTCCCAGAACCTCCCTTATGTAATCACCTCATGCAACTCTGTGATGATGATTTAGACTGATGAGTGATGCAATGTTTGAGAAACTGCAAAACCCTTTAAAAAGACACCGAACCTCTCCGTCATTATGGTCTCCTGAGCATGATGATCCTCCTTTGCTTCTTAGACATTCCATTTGATGGCATTTTCTGAAATCTCTTTGATTTCAACCCAAGGACTATATGGACTGACAGGAACAGCCAATAATGAGTTCAAAGAAATGAAGAGCTTATTGAAGATTTTTTATTAGCCTTTTCCCTGCTCTGTCACGTCATGAAAACCAACATATCCTCATGGAGCAAAACACAACTCATTTCAGGTATTTGGTATCCCTATAGCATTTGGAATAAATAAGCTGCTAATTCTTCAAATAGAAATGACAGCAATGTTTCTATCAATGGCAGTGGCATAAAAAAAATAAAAAAACGCAATAAAATATACATGTGAAAGTGATTAAGAGAAAACCCACTAAATGGCTTGTACATCTAGCATATTTCAAGGTAATTAAGAAACTCAAGTTCACCGAGTGTTACTGTTATTAATTCATTATGCAGTGAAACGTCTCGAGGGAATGTTTTATCTAGATTTATACTAGGCAGAGAATTTTCATTACTCTACCCATAATCCTAACTGAATAATACATTTATGGGGCTGGAAACACATTAATATGCATCTAAGAAATCCCAGGATACACAGCTCTATTCCACAAACCCCAATTGAGTAAGGTTGATACATTATCCCCATTTGTAAATTTGGCAAAGGAAGTCCCAAAAAATTACTTCATGAGTCATTATTTTAAAAGGCTCAATGTATTTTAAATGAACAGGAGGTTACGTCTGTAGTGTAGAGAGATCTCCAGATGGAGGGCAATCATTTGTTGACAATTACATTGTTTAATGAGTCACTTTAAAGATGTGAATAATCGTGCCAGAAACAATGATATTAATAATGATTTAGGGCTGCCAAATGAACATGTGAATTTAGTACAGCTAACACAAATATAACATTGGGAAGCTCCTCCAAATCATTTAATTCAGGTGTTCCAATCCCTTCTTGGCCACAGTTGTATAAAATCAAGCACTAGGCATGCAGACGCTTCTACAAACATTTGTGAAAGAATGGGTCGCTCTCAGGAGCTCAGTGTATTCAAGCGTGGTACCGTGATAGGTTGCAATCTGTGCAATAAGTTCATTCATGAAATTTCCTCATTATTAAATAATCCACGGTCAGTTGTAAGTGGATTTATAACAAAGTGGAAGCAATTGGGAACAACAGAAACTCAGATCAGTGTGTAGAGAGCTTCATGGAATGGGTTTCCATGGCCGAGCAGCTCATCCAAGCCTTACATCACCAAGTGCAATGCAAAGCATCAGATGTAGTGGTGTAAAGTACGCCAGCACTGGACTCTGGAGCAGTGGAGACATGTTCTCTGGAGTGACCAATCACGCTTCTCTGTCTGGCAATCTGATGGACGCGTCTGGGTTTGGCGGTTGCCAGGAGAACGGGACTTGCCTGACTGCATTGTGCCAAGTGTAGAGTTTGGTGGAGGGGGGATTATGGTGTGGGGTTGTTTTTCAGGGGTTGGGCTTGGCCCCTTAGTTTCAGTGAAAGGAACTCTTAATGCTTCACCAAGACATTTTGGGGAATTTCATGCTCCCAACTTTGTGGGAACAGTTTGGGGATGGCCCCTTCCTGGTCCAACCCGATAGAACACCTTTGGGATGAATTAGAGCGGAGACTGTGAGCCAGGCCTTCTCATCCAACATCACTGCCTGACCTCACAAATGCGCTTCTAGCAGAATGGTCAAAAAATTCCCATAAACACACTCCTAAACCTTGTGGAAAGCCTTCCCAGAAGAGTTGAAGCTGATATACCTGCAAAGGGTGGGCCAACTCCATATTAATCCCTACGGATTAAGAATGGGATGTCATTAAAGTTCATGTGCATGTAGAGGCAGACGTCCCAAAACTTTTAGGAATACAGTGTGTGTACACTGTGTTCCAAACGATTATGCAAGTGACATATCAGTAGGATTTCAGTGCAATAAACATTCCGATTTTAGTTTTTCAAAGAAAGTGTTTATTTCTCCAAATCTTTTTAGATAACTGGTATCCATCTTATATAGTTTTCCAGGTCTACTTGGGTAAATGGAAACTCTACTTAAAGAGGTTGCTCCACATTATTAATCAAGTCACAGTTCTCACGCAATATAGGGAGGGAGAAAAATATTTCTGGAGATGAAAAACATGAAATGGGGCAATGTTATGCAACAGGCATGACAACAACTAATATTGTGTGAAAACTGAATGGAGATAATTTGACTATCATAAGATTTGTGAGTAATATACAGCACAAGAGAACTCGGTCAGATAAAGGCTTATTAAAATTGTTGTATTAAAAGGGCAGCTAAAAAACAAAAGCTAGTGTTGAGCAGGCATTTGAAGCTGCTAGTGTCTCTAGAGTCTCAAGAACGTCTTCATGCAGGCTGGCAGTTGAGCGTAACGTTGCATTTCAGCACCAAAGCTCACAAAGAGAAACGTTTACAGTGGGTTTAGAAATACATTTTCAAACAGTTGGTATTGCTGCAGTCAACTTTTCTTTTGCAGCAAGTGCGTTGTCCTGAATGAAAATTCAGCATTGAGAAGGCACTATCCTTCTTTTTATACCATTCAGCAGAAATTTCACATATCTTGCAGAAGTCATTTTGACACCCCCAGAGACCTTAAAGGGAACTTCCATCTCACTTCCCAATATTCCAGCCCAAAGTATCACCTGCTTTAGCTCCTTGCTGATGTCGCAGTCTTGTTGGAACGTGGTGGCCACTGACCAATCATTTCAGAAATCCATCTATCTAGACCAGTGGTTCTCAAACCTGTCCTGGAGTACCACCAGCCCTGCACAGTCTCCCTCATCTATCACACCTGATTCAACTCATGAGCTCATTATTAGAGACAGCAAGATCTGAAATGGGTGTGTCAGTTACAGGGAAATATATAAAATGTGCAGGGCTGGTGGTACTCCAGGACAGGTTTGAGAACCGCTGATCTAGACTATTCATTGTAGTACGTCATTCATCAGTGAATACAACTATTTAAAAAAGAGTCTTTGTGTATTTCTAAACACACAGTAAAGGTTTTTCTTTGTGGGCTTTGGTTAGAGGTGCTGAAATGCAACTTTACGCTCAACTGCCAGCCTGCATGGAGAGGTTATTGAGACTCCAGAGACACCAGCAGCTTCAAATACCTCTTTGCTTTTTTTTCCTTTTTTTATAGCTATCCTTTTAATAAAAAAATTGTTTTGCCAGAAACTTTCCTGAAGCCTTTATCTGACTGAGTTCTCTTGTGCTTGTATGAATCTTATGCTAGTTTGATCATCTCCATTCAATTTTCACACAATATTAGTTGTTTTCGTGCCTTTTGCATATTGCACCATTTCATGCTTCTCATCGCAGGAAGATCTTTCTTCCTTCCCATAATACATGAGAACTGTGGCTTTCTTTATAATGTGAAACAACCTTTTTAAAGGTGCAGTATGTAATATTGACAGCTAGTGGTTGAAATGGATCCTGCAGTCCAAATTAAAAATATTGGAGAGAGTTATTTCTCCCAGACTCCATGCTCACGTGGGTTGCCAGCTTGAGGATGCAATAGGAATGAGCGCAATTCACAATGGAAGACATAAAGCCTTACAATGTAACATTGAATTTACACATGCAGCGTAAATTGAGTTGATTTATCCACATTTTAATATGCAGAGTATAATCTGCAATCTTTGACCCAGTTTGTTTCTGGCTTTCATGGCTGCAATACACTATGGTTCATGGCACCTGCCAACCCAGCGTGTTGAAATACTAATGGGTAAATTGACATTCAAAAAGACATTCTGACACAGAACTCACATTTCAAAGTAGAATAACTGGCTGTTGCATTATTTTTCAGAGAAACATGTATGTAAACTTAGCATGTTCCTTAAATATCTGAACATATTATGGTATTTTTATTATTTTTTATAGTCAAAACATACAGCACCTTTAAGTAGGGTTTCCATTTCCATATAAGACCTGTCAAGCTATTTAACAAACCTGTCTGAGATTGATACCAGTTGTCTATAAAGATATGGAGAAATAAAACAAACACTTTCTTCATAAAACTAAAATCTGAATGTTTATTGTACTAAAATCCTACTGATACACTATATTGATATACTATAAAGTCTACTATAAAGAAACCTGCCTTTACATGCACATGAACTTTAATGACATCCCATTCTTAATCCGTAGGGTTTAATATGGAGTTGGCCCACCCTTTGCAGCTATAACAGCTTCAAGTCTTCTGGGAAGGCTTTCCACAAGGTTTAGGAGTGTGTTTATGGACATTTTTGACCATTCTTCTAGAAGCGCATTTGTGAGGTCAGGCACTGATGTTGGACGAGAAGGCTTGGCTCACAGTCTTCATCCCAAAGGTGTTCTATCTGGGTTGAGGTGCTTTACACCACTGCATCCCACGCTTTGCATTGCACTTGGTGATGTAAGGCTTGGATGAGCTGCTCGCCCATGGAAACCCATTCCATGAAGCTCTCTACTCACTGTTCTTGAGCTAATCTGAAGGCCACATGAAGTTTGGAGGTCTGTAGCTATTGACTCTGCAGAAAGTTGGTGACTTCTGCGCCCTGTGAGCCTCAGCATGCGCTGATCCCGCTCTGTGATTTTTTTACGTGGCCTACCACTTCATGGCTGAGTTGCTGTTGTTCCCAATCGCTTCCACTTTGTTATAATCCCACTAACAGTTGAGAGTGGAATATTTAGCAGTGACGAAATTTCACGAATGGACTATCACAGTACCACGGTTGAATTCACTGAGCTCCTGAGAGCGACCCATTCTTTCACAAATGTTTGTAGAAGCGTCTCCATGATTAGTGCTTGGTTTATACACCTGTAGCCATGGCAGTGATTGAACACCTGAACTCAATGATTTGGAGGGGTGTCCCAATACTTTTGGCAATATAGTGTGTCCCTTGCATAATAATTTGGAACACATTTGATCTATGCAATTAAATGTGATTAATTTGTTGACACCAAAATATTTAATCTACTGACAGCCTTAGTTATTGAATACCAGAAATGTTCTTCCCTCTGGAAGTTGAAATACCTTTTAAAATACATTCATTTGTTTGTTTGTTTTTTAAGGAAAAACGAACCGAAACTAATTGAAAATTCAGATTTAGGTTGAAATGACGATTCATATATGTAATAGTTAATAATAAAAAATCATGTTCAATATTCTAAGAATGGACACCCGTTTCAGCCCTTCTTTTATCACACCTATTAGAATTCTACAGAAAAAACTCTCAGAGGCATATTTCTGTATATCTGAGCAGGTGCAGACACACTGAGACTTTGGACCAAGGCTGCAGACATGCTTGTTATTTCCATCACACACTCTATGGAAAGCAAAGAAAAGGGACACAAAGATCCCACAGGTGTGACCCTTTTCAGAAGCTCTTCTCATAGCACTGTTCATACATTTTAATACAGTATGAGGCAGCTTGAAAGCCCTACAAATATCACCAATTATAAAATACCCACCATATTTTGCTTCTCTGATTACTACATAATTATCTTATATGTAATTTCCATCCTTAATCATTATAATAAAAGCGTGGAGTTATGCATATTACATTTAATATGCATACTAATTGGTTTGAACGTTAAATAAGGCAAGGAAGAATATTTCTCAGTGTCTGGATATGAAGTCATATGAAAGAGACAAGACCTCAGACCTTCCAAAATGCCAAGATCTTCTAAATTTGACAATTTTACATTTGATATTTGGCAAGTTTGCTTGGTAGAAAGCATTACCAATTATGCTACATAAGACAGATAGTAATACTGCAGAATTAATGTGTTACTGAAATGTTGAATGATGTATGATCTATGGGGTTTGATGAATGAATATGCATATAATGCTAGACTTGAATAAAAGTGTAATACATTAAACACCAAAGAAAGCGAGAGAGGCGGGAAGAGAAATATGACTTTTCTTTCCTCTAATAATATGTCTTTCACATTTTGTTCTTATCTGACAAATATTAAAGAAACAACAACAATCTGAACAACTTCAAAAGCCACTGCCATAAATTATTTGTATGTATTTTGTGTATTTGTGTGTGTGTTTGTGAGTCCAATGTCAGCGGTGTCTGAAACAAGCAAATAAATAAAATCTATATCTCAATATAAGGCTGTTAGAGATAAAGTAAAGCAATGTCCACGTGGAGCCACACGGGACGGAGATGCATATCTTTTGAAGGCTCTCTATTTGATTTTAAAAGCCATTTATTTATTAATTTCACTGTCCTAACTCTTCTTGCGATTCTCAAGAGAGCTCATGAGAGAAGTCTGATTTTTGAATGAGCTACTCTTATGAATCCGATATTTTCAATGAACAGGTTAATCCAAGTTTCGGTTTCTCAGAGATTCTCATTGACTCAAGGATCCAGTCATGGTTAAAAAACCTGTTACTTTTGACAATATAGTGTATATCGCATCATATATATTGCATATTGTATTTGTTTTTTTGTGCAAGGAACCTCAAGAAACATGTAAAAATCCAAGTCATGACACAACAAGTCTTTCAGCCTTCAGTAACACAACAGCTATTGTCCATCTGTCACTTGGGCAAAATGACCACCAGGATATTCATACCATGCTTTGTGGCGCAGATCTGGTTTTATATTTTCGATGAGAGAGAGATTGTATTGCGCAGTGTAAATAGACCTAGCTGTGCAAATGGATTCACATCTTATTTCCAACAATTAAACTGGCCATCTGCATGAAATTTCTGCCTTTGCAGAGATTTGTTGGAAATGAAAAGAACATTTTACAGTCAATTCTGTACTATGTACATAAAATAAACACATGAGTCTGTATGAATACAGTTCCTGCTAAAGCTTTTGCCACTTCCCTGTTAAAGCATTATCCCAATTATGATGTGCATTAAAAATACCAACTAATTTAATTTATTATTCAAATTGCCAATTACCTATATTTTTATTTATTAATTTCTAATTATATGCATTAGAAAGACAAAAAATATAATTGTAATGGTGTTCTTTTGACATTACAATATCTGGCTAAGCCAGTGTTCATTTCTGTCTTTTATTTATGCATTTCTGTTTAGGAAAATCCCAGTTTTACCAAGAGCACACCAAACTGTTTATTATAACATCCACAAATAAGTAATTCTGTTGATAACACAAAATAATATCTATAGGAGTTTTCTATACGAGTAGAGAGCCAACATTACCTTTTCTTCAGGTCTTAACCCTCATTTAGATTTTTCTCTCTTCTTTGACATTTGTCTCATTACTCTCCTTGTTCTGCTTTGTTTGAGCTAGAACAACAATCTTGCATCCACGTGTTCTGAAAGCATATCAGAGCAGACAATTACATTCCACTGGCTAGGGCAACTCTCGCCATTAGTTTAATTCCAAAACCCAATGGCCTCTTGGGAAACTGAGCCGTTTGGACAGCAAATGTGTCACTTGTTGCATGAGCAATAGGTATAGAGCCATAACCAGTGTTTGAATTATGGAGACCCGCATTCCAACCATATTCCCCCTTGTAATCATCATTATGTTGGCTTCACATAGCAAGACCCTGGCCACCACATAGCAACACCTTAGTAACCACCCAGAATACCCTAGCAACCATCCAGAACCATACTGTATAGAGCTACAAACCAAAAGTTTTTAGGAGGTCAAATTATGCTATTTTAAAAGTTCATTATTTTGGTTATTGGGTTGTAATATGATATTTTAACATGATTTAATGTTCAAAAACCACATAATTTTTTCAGACACTGTATATAGCTCCTCTATTCCAGTGCAGAAACACACTGATTTCTACAAAGCCCCTCCTTCTGAAAAGCTCAGAGTGCTCTGATTGGCCAGCTGACCCAGTGCATTGTGATTGGAAACACACAGTTAATAATGGTGTCATTTTACCATATCAGTTCATGCCCGAGTCGGATTCTGAGAATCTGGATGATCAAGCCAATGGATCAGAATCAACTTTGCAAGCACGACTGGAGCAGAACGTTTGGTAAGTAGCCTTTGTATTTATCCGATGTTGTACTCTCCCAGTCCCAGGTTCAGGAAGATGTCCTTTGTAAAATGCACAAGCAAACTTTTAGGATGTACTGCTCAAGAACTGCTTTACAAATACATTTTAACCTCTGAAAGCAAAAAAGTTTTTGCTTTCACATCCAAACACACAGTGCGACATGATGACAACACTTTAATTCACTGAAACATTGCCTTATGTCTTTGAGTGGGAATTATGCTAATATTTCACATTGTGACGTGGATGTTTAAGGAAGTAATGTCTGGATTGGGAGGCGTTTTAGGCAGGTCTGGATCAGTGTTCTCCGTTAGATTGAATAAATCCCTTTGTGGAAGACTGTGGGCCCTATCATACGCAATGCGACGCAAGTGTTTTTTGCTAGTTTCAGCTCAACACAGTTATCATTTTCACGTCCAGCGCCATGTTGTTTAAATAGCAAATGCACTCGCGCTCATCTGTGCAGCATGGACGTGCTGGTCTGAAAACCAGGTGTGTTCAGGAGCATTGTTGGAGCGTTGCTATTTTAAGGAACTGAAAACGACCTGGTCTAAAGTCAACAGTGCAGTATTTTTTTGTGTTATTAATAGGGCGGGTTAGTAATATGCGCCTATAGGTGGATGCATGTGAGAGCTTTGTAACTCATATAGATGCACAAACTAAAGGAAAAGGAAAACAATTAAACGCATCACATGACCCCTTTAAAGTAGAAGGTTTTCAATTTGTCAAATAAGGTTAAGGTAAAGCAATTTACACATTTGCAATCAGTGTTTAAATAATTGCAATGCCTGTTTACATGGTGTTGTGATTATAAAACCTGACTGCAGAGCCTCGTATTGACTGCCGTAATGGAAAAGAGAATGAATACATGTGTTTTTGTCCACTCAAGGCACGTAATGAGCCACCTAACAATTTGTCACTGAAGTGGTGCTGGCACTGTGTCAAGATCAGCGTCCTGCTCCACCAGGGCTTTGTGGTTTACAATACATGCCATAACCTGGGGCTGTTTCAGTTTACACCTTCATCTAATATATAAGAGGGATGTGGAAAAGGCTAAACAGTTTTGGCTTGCTGTCTGCAACTGGGGTTACCGAGTGTTACACTCAACTCTAGGGCTTGACATTAACACCCGCCAAGCCGCCAGATACGGGTGGATTTCAGCAGTTGCATATCACAGTCACTCTTACTAGCCACTTTGGCAGGTTGAATTTTATATATAAAGCATATTTCAGGTGCCTTTTTAAAAGACTACACTAAAAATAATGGTGGGTTGTTTCAACCCATGTTTGTGTCAAATATGGAAAAACCCAAATGTTTAAACCAACGGTTGGGTTTGTCTATATTTGACACAAACACTACATTTACATTTAGGCATTTAGCAGACGCTTTTATCCAAAGCGACTTACAATATAGGAGTACAGGAAGCGATCGGTCATGAATAGGCGCAAAACGCAAAAAGTGCCTTAAATACCAAGTTTTGGATATTACATAGAATAAGCTTAAGCTAGAATAAGGAAGGAATAAAAGAGAAGAGTTTTTTTTTTTCTTATGATAAGGTTAAGTGCTCACGAAAGAGATGAGTTTTTAGCTGTCTTTTGAATGATGACAGTGATTCTGCCATCCGGATGGAGGTAGGAAGATTGTTCCACCAGCCAGGAACGGTGAATGAAAAAGTTCTGGAGAGGGATTTCATGCCTCTCTGTGATGGTACCATAAGCCTACGCTCTTTACCTGAGCGAAGGCTTCTGGTAGGGGTGTAGACTCGTAGGAGCGAGTCGAAGTATGCTGGTGCCGAGCCAGTGGTGGATCCATAAGCGAGTGTCAAGGCCTTGAACTTGATGCGGGCATCAAGTGGCAGCCAGTGCAGAGAGATGAAGAGAGGTGTGACATGGGCCCTTTTGGGCTCATTGAATACAAGACGTGCTGCAGCGTTCTGAATCATTTGAAGAGTTTTGATTGCACACGATGGAAGACCAGCCAGAAGCGCATTGCAGTAGTCAAGCCTAGAAATGACAAGGGCCTGGACGAGAAGTTTTGTTAAAACATGGGTTGAAACAGTGCAATGTAGTGTTATCAAAAATATTGATTTTTCACTACATATTGATATTCTTGATATCTTTCTCGCTCTCATCTCTCCATCAGTGAGTTTCACACAAACCCTCCTCCACTCACTCGTTTCATTTGCTCCGGATGAATATTGGTGTTACAGGGCTTGAATTTTGCCATGGGATTGTGTGTATTGCACATCATTTAGTGTGTGCACATAAAGCCACCTCTCTGTACTAAATTTTGTTATTTTTCACTGCTTATTGCACTTAAACAGTCAAATACACACTAAATAATGTCAAAATGCCGTTCTTGGCAAGTATTCACATAAACACAGTCAGGTATGTTTTAAGTGAACGTAAACAGTTGAGAAAGAAAATGCTTGTGTAACAGTATAATGGATCCGTGCGTCAGGTCTTAAAGTGACAAGTAGCCTAATAAACCTGTTACCTATTGAGACGAAATTAAAAATATCTATATGACAGTTTTTTCTCATGGTATCAATGTCAAAGTTGTGGCCAGTGAAAATGCTGAGTGGCTATAACTTTGGAAAACCACTAGCCACAGTGGCTGGTGAGCAAAAACGTTAAAGGATTAGTTCACTTCCAAATGAAAATGTCCTGATAATTTACTCACCTCAATGTCATCCAAGATGTTTATGTCTTTCTTTCTTCAGTCGAAAAGAATTTAAGTTTTTTGATGGAATTTTAATGGACTTGTTGAAGGTCGAAATCAATTCAGTTTCGAAGGGCTTTGCACGATCCCAGATGAGGAATAGGGTCTTATCTAGTGAAACCATCTGTCATTTTCTAAAAAAAAAATATATATATATTTATATACTTTTTAAGCACAATTGTTCGTCTTGTGCTGGTCTGTGACATGCCAGGCATTATGTAATCATGTTGTAAAGGTCACACTAGACAGAGGCAGAAGTACTGTCCCATAGTCTTCGTATCATAGATATCTATGCTTTGCACGTTCGCTTTGTAAACAGTACTTCCGCCTACGTCCACCGTGGCCTTTCCAGCATGATTACGTAATGCCTGGCAGACCAGCAAAAGATCATTGTGATCAATTGTGGTAAAAAAGTACATACAATGTTTTAGTTTTTTTTTTAGAAAATGACCAATGGTTTGGCTATAAGACCCCATCTGGGATCGTGCAGAGCCCGATGAAGCACTTCAAAGCCCTTTGAAACTGCATTGATTTGGACTTTCAACATTTTGGTTGCCATTGAAGCCCATTATATAGAGAATCCTGAAATGTTCCCCTCAAAAAACCCAATTTCTTTTCCACTGAAGAAAGAAAGACATGAACATCTTGGATTATATTGGGGTGAGTAATAGAAAATGTTATTTTGAAGTGAACTAATCCTTCAATGTCAAGTCCTGCTCAACAACTCCATCACAAAGATCCTCTTCTGAACCTAATTATAAAGGAGAAGTGGAAACCAGGGATAATGGAATGAAATAAACATCGAAATAAGAGTCTAACTGCAGAAAAACGCAAGCAAACTGTGACATATACAGCAGTTTCACAACGTTTATTAGAGGAAAAGTTTTTTTTTTTTTACAACAACAGTGAAAAGATTTTGTTTTAGTTTTTGTAGCCAAGTCTTTGTCTATACAGAAAGTCGCTTTCAGAAATAAACAAAAGTGACAACCGCTCATGGTCTCACTTATACTGAAGAAGTCTGTAACCTTTATAACTTTTACAAGTTCAGACTTCATTAAATACAGAAAGAGCAATGTGCAAAAGGGTCAACAGAAATGGGTCTCTGTGCAGAATAAAGTTTCAAGCAAAAGATTGTTCTCTTGTTTAAAGTTCCTCCCAAAAGTATGGATTGTATTATTAAAGGCCAGCAATGTTTTCTCAGAGCACCAAATATTATGTTCTGTGAAAAGTATCAAATACCATTATGGGAAACAAACATTGATCACTTATACTTCAGCACTGTGTGAGGTAAACCCGATATCACTGCAAAAATGCTTTTCTCACTTTTTTTATTTGTGTTTTGTTTCCAGTCCAAATATCTAAAAATTCTTATATCAAGGTGAGTTTTTGCTTAAAGCAAGCAACATTATCTGCCATCGGGGTAAGAAAAATATTCTTTTCTCTGTTTGAATTAGATTGTTTTTCTTACCTCATTGGCAGATAATTTTGCTTTTTATTTTTAAGCAATAACTCACTTAATGTTTGATTTATTTCCCAAGAAAAAAAGACCGTAATATCTTATGTCATTTCACTCATCTAGTAAATGCATCTTAAAAATACTAAATAATATTTTCTTTTTTTGCAGTGTAATAAGAATTTTCTAGAAATAATGTACTGTTATTTGTTACTGTTAAGAAGACAAAATGCACGTTACAACAAACTAGAGGAATAAACATATAATTGTAGATCGTTTTTGTGGATTCTTTTCTGCAGTAGCACATTTAACACAATGTGTCAAACTAAGTATCATTAAAAACCAAATTCAATGCTTGATTGCTTCAACTATGTTTGCAGAATATCATGTATTTTTTGAAAAACCTCAGAGATGCAATGTTCAGTGTAACTCAAAGGTCAGCTTAAAAACAGTCGTCATGCTGGTTTAGTCCATTAGAGTCTTTGGCTGGAAATAAGAGAATGAACAAAAGCACTAACATCTATAGACATTAAAGGTTATCTTTTGGTCATACACTATTTATAGTCTTACAAATGCATGATGAGTGTGTCTCATTGTAGAAATGTTATATTCCTTTTAGTGTACCACCGAAAGAGAGTCTGCACCTGGATTAGTTATCAAGAAAGATTTATCAAAGAGCATCAATTAATAACGGCTCTTTTCTGTGTGAGAGAACTGTGAGTTAGCTAGTTATTTCCAGCATATCTATGTGGTAACATTCATTTAGAATAATATTCATGCATGTGTAAAGAGCTCTTTGATTTGAACTTTTTTAATGACCCTGAACCACCAAATAAAAAATACACTTAGATACACAATCAAATATCAAGTCTATTCAAATCTCCGAGCTGTAGCTGGTTTAGTTTCAGAAATGCAATATTACATTTCAATCAAGGTCTTCATCTGAATACACTCTAAAAAGTCTTGGGTTATTTTTTCTACCCAAATCCTGGGTTGAGTTAATTTTTTGGGTTATTTTTTCAGTGTTTGTGTAGTTTTTGTGTTACCCAGATCCTGGATCAGACGTAACAACCCAGTGTTTGGGTAGTTTTTGTGTTACTCAGATCCTGGATCAGACGTAACAACCCAGTGTTTGTGTAGTTTTTGTGTAACCTAGCTCCTGGGTCAGACGTAACAACCCAGTTTTTGTGTAGTTTTTGTGTAACTCAGATCCTGGGTCAGACGTAACAACCCAGTGTTTGTGTAGTTTTTGTGTAACCCGGATCATGGATCAGACGTAACAACCCAGTGTTTGTGTAGTTTTTGTGTTACTCAGATCCTGGATCAGACGTAACAACCCAGTGTTTGTGTAGTTTTTGTGTTACCCAGATCCTGGATCAGGCGTAACAACCCAGTGTTTGTGTAGTTTTTGTGTAACCCGGATCATGGATCAGACGTAACAACCCAGTAATTGTGTAGTTTTTGTGTTACCCAGATCCTGGGTCAGACGTAACAACCCAGTGTTTGTGTAGTTTTTGTGTTACCCAGATCCTGGGTCAGACGTAACAACCCAGTGTTTGGGTAGTTTTGTGTTACTCAGATCCTGGGTCAGACGTAATAACCCAGTGTTTGTGTAGTTTTGTGTTACCCAGATCTTGGGTCAGGCGTAACAACCCAGTGTTTGAGTTGTTTTTGTGTTACTCAGATCCTGGATCAGACGTAACAACCCAGTGTTTGGGTAGTTTTTGTGTTACTCAGATCCTGGGTCAGACGTAACAACCCAGTGTTTGAGTAGTTTTTGTGTTACCCAGATCCTGGGTCAGACGTAACAACCCAGTGTTTGAGTAGTTTTTGTGTTACCCAGATCCTGGGTCAGACGTAACAACCCAGTGTTTGGGTAGTTTTTGTGTAACCCGGATCATGGATCAGACGTAACAACCCAGTGTTTGTGTAGTTTTTGTGTTACCCAGATCCTGGGTCAGACGTAACAACCCAGTGTTTGAGTAGTTTTTGTGTTACCCAGATCCTGGGTCAGACGTAACAACCCAGTGTGTGGGTAGTTTTTGTGTTACTCAGATCCTGGATCAGACGTAACAACCCAGTGTTTGAGTAGTTTTTGTGTAACCCGGATCATGGATCAGGCGTAACAACCCAGTGTTTGGGTAGTTTTTGTGTTACTCAGATCCTGGATCAGACGTAACAACCCAGTGTTTGTGTAGTTTTGTGTAACCCGAATCATGGATCAGACGTAACAACCCAGTGTTTGGGTAGTTTTGTGTAACCGGATCATGGATCAGACGTAACAACCCAGTGTTTGTGTAGTTTTTGTGTAACCCGGATCATGGATCAGACGTAACAACCCAGTGTTTGGGTAGTTTTTGTGTAACCCGGATCATGGATCAGACGTAACAACCCAGTCTTTGGGTAGTTTTGTGTAACCCGGATCATGGATCAGACGTAACAACCCAGTGTTTGTGTAGTTTTGTGTTACCCAGATCCTGGACCAGGCGTAACAACCCAGTGTTTGTGTAGTTTTTGTGTAACCCGGATCATGGATCAGACGTAACAACCCAGTGTTTGTGTAGTTTTGTGTAACCCGGATCATGGATCAGACGTAACAACCCAGTGTTTGTGTAGTTTTGTGTTACCCAGATCCTGGATCAGACGTAACAACCCAGTGTTTGAGTAGTTTTGTGTTACCCAGATCCTGGATCAGACGTAACAACCCAGTGTTTGGGTAGTTTTTGTAACCCGGATCATGGATCAGACGTAACAACCCAGTCTTTGGGTAGTTTTTGTGTAACCCGGATCATGGATCAGACGTAACAACCCAGTGTTTGTGTAGTTTTTGTGTTACCCAGATCCTGGACCAGACGTAACAACCCAGTGTTTGGGTAGTTTTTGTGTTACTCAGATCTTGGATCAGACGTAACAACCCAGTGTTTGTGTAGTTTTTGTGTAACCCGGATCATGGATCAGACGTAACAACCCAGTGTTTGGGTGGTTTTGTGTTACCCAGATCCTGGATCAGACGTAACAACCCAGTGTTTGAGTAGTTTTTGTGTTACCCAGATCCTGGACCAGACGTAACAACCCAGTGTTTGTGTAGTTTTGTGTAACCGGATCATGGATCAGACGTAACAACCCAGTGTTTGGGTAATTTTTGTGTAACTCAGATCCTGGGTCAGACGTAACAACCCAGTGTTTGGGTAGTTTTTGTGTTACTCAGATCCTGGATCAGACGTAACAACCCAGTGTTTGAGTAGTTTTTGTGTAACCCGGATCATGGATCAGACGTAACAACCCAGTGTTTGGGTAGTTTTTGTGTTACTCAGATCCTGGATCAGACGTAACAACCCAGTGTTTGTGTAGTTTTTGTGTAACCCGGATCCTGGATCAGACGTAACAACCCAGTTTTTGGGTAGTTTTTGTGTAACCCGGATCATGGATCAGACGTAACAACCCAGTGTTTGGGTAGTTTTTGTGTTACCCAGATCCTGGGTCAGACGTAACAACCCAGTGTTTGGGTAGTTTTTGTGTTACCCAGATCCTGGGTCAGACGTAACAACCCAGTGTTTGTGTAGTTTTTGTGTAACCCGGATCATGGATCAGACGTAATAACAACCCAGTGTTTGTGTAGTTTTTGTGTAACCGGATCATGGATCAGACGTAACAACCCAGTGTTTGGGTAGTTTTGTGTTACTCAGATCCTGGATCAGGCGTAACAACCCAGTGTTTGGGTAGTTTTTATGTTACTCAGATCTTGGATCAGACGAATAACCCAGTGTTTGGGTAGTTTTTGTGTTACTCAGATCCTGGATCAGACATAACAACCCAGTGTTTGAGTAGTTTTTGTGTTACCCAGATCCTGGGTCAGACTTAACAACCCAGTGTTTGAGTAGTTTTTGTGTTACCCAGATCCTGGGTCAGACGTAACAACCCAGTGTTTGAGTAGTTTTGTGTAACCCGGATCATGGATCAGACGTAACAACCCAGTGTTTGGGTAGTTTTGTGTTACTCAGATCCTGGATCAGACGTAACAACCCAGTGTTTGTGTAGTTTTTGTGTAACCCGGATCATGGATCAGACGTAACAACCCAGTGTTTGGGTAGTTTTTGTGTAACCCGGATCATGGATCAGACGTAACAACCCAGTCTTTGGGTAGTTTTTGTGTAACCCGGATCATGGATCAGACGTAACAACCCAGTGTTTGTGTAGTTTTGTGTTACCCAGATCCTGGACCAGACGTAACAACCCAGTGTTTGTGTAGTTTTTGTGTAACCCGGATCATGGATCAGACGTAACAACCCAGTGTTTGTGTAGTTTTGTGTAACCCGGATCATGGATCAGACGTAACAACCCAGTGTTTGTGTAGTTTTTGTGTTACCCAGATCCTGGATCAGACGTAACAACCCAGTGTTTGGGTAGTTTTTATGTTACTCAGATCTTGGATCAGACGTAACCCAGTGTTTGTGTAGTTTTGTGTAACCCGGATCATGGATCAGACGTAACAACCCAGTGTTTGGGTGGTTTTTGTGTTACCCAGATCCTGGATCAGACGTAACAACCCAGTGTTTGAGTAGTTTTTGTGTTACCCAGATCCTGGACCAGACGTAACAACCCAGTGTTTGTGTAGTTTTTGTGTAACCCGGATCATGGATCAGACGTAACAACCCAGTGTTTGGGTAATTTTTGTGTAACTCAGATCCTGGGTCAGACGTAACAACCCAGTGTTTGGGTAGTTTTTGTGTAACCCGGATCATGGATCAGACGTAAACCCAGTGTTTGGGTAGTTTTTGTAACCCGGATCATGGATCAGACGTAACAACCCAGTGTTTGGGTAGTTTTTGTGTTACTCAGATCCTGGATCAGACGTAACAACCCAGTGTTTGTGTAGTTTTGTGTAACCCGGATCCTGGATCAGGCGTAACAACCCAGTTTTGGGTAGTTTTGTGTAACCCGGATCATGGATCAGGCGTAACAACCCAGTCTTTGGGTAGTTTTTGTGTTACCCAGATCCTGGGTCAGACGTAACAACCCAGTGTTTGGGTAGTTTTGTGTTACCCAGATCCTGGGTCAGACGTAACAACCCAGTGTTTGGGTAGTTTTTGTGTTACCCAGATCCTGGACCAGACGTAACAACCCAGTGTTTGTGTAGTTTTGTGTAACCGGATCATGGATCAGGCGTAACAACCCAGTGTTTGTGTAGTTTTTGTGTAACCCGGATCATGGATCAGGCGTAACAACCCAGTGTTTGGGTAGTTTTTGTGTTACCGGATCATGGATCAGGCGTAACAACCCAGTGTTTGGGTAGTTTTTGTGTAACCCGGATCATGGATCAGACGTAACAACCCAGTTTTTGGGTAGTTTTTTTGTAACCCGGATCATGGATCAGACGTAACAACCCAGTGTTTGTGTAGTTTTTTTGTAACCCGGATCATGGATCAGACGTAACAACCCAGTGTTTGGGTAGTTTTTGTGTTACCCAGATCCTGGGTCAGACGTAACAACCCAGTGTTTGGGTAGTTTTTGTGTTACCCAGATCCTGGACCAGACGTAACAACCCAGTGTTTGTGTAGTTTTTGTGTAACCCGGATCATGGATCAGACGTAACAACCCAGTGTTTGTGTAGTTTTTGTGTAACCCGGATCATGGATCAGACGTAACAACCCAGTGTTTGGGTAGTTTTTGTGTTAACCAGATCCTGGATCAAACGTAACAACCCAGTGTTTGGGTAGTTTTTGTGTTAACCAGATCCTGGATCAGACGTAACAACCCAGTGTTTGGGTAGTTTTTATGTTACTCAGATCTTGGATCAGACGTAACAACCCAGTGTTTGGGTAGTTTTTGTGTTAACCAGATCCTGGATCAGACGTAACAACCCAGTGTTTGGGTAGTTTTTATGTTACTCAGATCCTGGGTCAGACGTAACAACCCAGTGTTTGTGTAGTTATTGTGTAACCCGGATCATGGATCAGACGTAACAACCCAGTGTTTGGGTGGTTTTTGTGTTACCCAGATCCTGGATCAGACGTAACAACCCAGTGTTTGGGTAGTTTTTATGTTACTCAGATCCTGGATCAGACGTAACAACCCAGTGTTTGTGTAGTTATTGTGTAACCCGGATCATGGATCAGACGTAACAACCCAGTGTTTGGGTGGTTTTTGTGTTACCCAGATCCTGGATCAGACGTAACAACCCAGTGTTTGAGTAGTTTTTGTGTTACCCAGATCCTGTACCAGACGTAACAACCCAGTGTTTGTGTAGTTTCTGTGTAACCCGGATCATGGATCAGACGTAACAACCCAGTGTTTGGGTAATTTTTGTGTAACTCAGATCCTGGGTCAGACGTAACAACCCAGTGTTTGGATAGTTTTTGTGTAACCCGGATCATGGATCAGACGTAACAACCCAGTGTTTGGGTAGTTTTGTGTAACCCATATCATGGATCAGACGTAACAACCCAGTGTTTGTGTAGTTTTGTGTTACCCAGATCCTGGGTCAGACGTAACAACCCAGTGTTTGGGTAGTTTTTGTGTTACTCAGATCCTGGATCAGACGTAACAACCCAGTGTTTGTGTAGTTTTGTGTAACCCGGATCATGGATCAGGCGTAACAACCCAGTGTTTGTGTAGTTTTGTGTTACTCAGATCCTGGATCAGACATAACAACCCAGTGTTTGGGTAGTTTTGTGTAACCCGGATCATGGATCAGGCGTAACAACCCAGTGTTTGTGTAGTTTTGTGTTACTCAGATCCTGGGTCAGACGTAACCCAGTGTTTGTGTAGTTTTTGTAACCCGGATCATGGATCAGACGTAACCCAGTGTTTGGGTAGTTTTGTGTAACTCAGATCCTGAGTCAGGCGTAACAACCCAGTGTTTGGGTAGTTTTTGTGTAACCCGGATCATGGATCAGACGTAACAACCCAGTGTTTGTGTAGTTTTTGTGTTACCCAGATCCTGGATCAGGCGTAACAACCCAGTGTTTGTGTAGTTTTGTGTTACCCAGATCCTGGATCAGAACAACCCAGTGTTTGTGTAGTATTTGTGTTACTCAGATCCTGGGTCAGGCGTAACAACCCAGTGTTTGTGTAGTTTTTGTAACCGGATCATGGATCAGACGTAACAACCCAGTGTTTGGGTAGTTTTGTGTTACTCAGATCCTGGATCAGGCGTAACAACCCAGTGTTTGTCTAGTTTTTTGTAACCGGATCATGGATCAGACGTAACAACCCAGTGTTTGGGTAGTTTTGTGTAACCCAGATCCTGGATCAGACGTAACAACCCAGTGTTTGTGTAGTTTTTGTGTTACCCAGATCCTGGATCAGACGTAACAACCCAGTGTTTGTGTAGTTTTTGTGTAACCCGGATCATGGATCAGACGTAACAACCCAGTGTTTGTGTAGTTTTGTGTTACCCAGATCCTGGATCAGACGTAACAACCCAGTGTTTGTGTAGTTTTTGTGTTACCCAGATCCTGGATCAGGCGTAACAACCCAGTGTTTGTGTAGTTTTTGTGTTACTCAGATCCTGGGTAAGACGTAACAACCCAGTGTTTGTGTAGTTTTTTTGTAACCCGGATCATGGATCAGACGTAACAACCCAGTGTTTGGGTAGTTTTTTTGTTACTCAGATCCTGGATCAGACGTAACAACCCAGTGTGTGTCTAGTTTTTTTGTAACCCGGATCATGGATCAGACGTAACAACCCAGTGTTTGGGTAGTTTTTGTGTAACCCAGATCCTGGTCTAATCACTGTTCTGTATTAATGCACTGCTTTTATTGAAGCACACATCACTCACACATACAGAAACATTCAGGACATGTCATGCATAAAAATAGTTAAAATGCACAGGTAGCCGCGGATTATCCCTTACATATCTATGTTAGAATTAGAGGTTGTGTTCTGCTCATAGGTTTAACAGTTTGGTGTTGCTTTTGCCTTATTTTTTGCTGATGAGAGTCATAACCATGTGCTATTTTTAGTCAGAATGAATATAAATGTATTATTCTGATCCATTGCATCATTAACAAAGGCCCAAATTACTTTCAGTGTGTTTTCAAAGTTGTTTTTCAAGGGTTAGTCAGAAATATCCAAACTATCCCAGGATGAGGCCTGAAATACATCAGAATCCAAGCATGCAAGCCTTGTTAAGCTGAAGGAAAAGGATGCAGAGACTCAGTGCAGTGTTTTAACAAACAGTGCTTGCTGCTTTTTTCTCCCTGTCAACTAGATGGAGGTATAAAAAAATAGCATGTTGTTTGTCAGACTAGCAGGTCCAGTTCATTCTGGGTGTGCCCTGACCTTTTCAAATGTGATTTCCAAGAGCCTTTCATTCATGATGGGCCTTCTCCAGAGGAGTACGGCCAGTGGCAGTCCTCCTCAAAAGGAAAGGTCAATTCTCAGAACATCTTGAACTGCAGAAACACATGAGCTGTTTTCCATGTGGCAGACTGGCAGAGTGAAGGAGAAGCATACCGAGGCGGTGAATAATGTTGCCTCTGACATAAAGGAAATGAAGACAGGTGGACAAAGCCTATTAAAATGGAATTGTCAGGATTGGCTGGGAAAGGTGTGAGACCTTATCGGGGATCTAGGCGATTCTCATTTTCATGTTTCAAGTCCCTACACCATTTGAGTACTAGTAATATCTGAATCTGAATTTTAGAATCCCACTTTATATTAGGTGTTCTTAACCACAATGCATTTACATGATAAAATCATCCCTCCCTCGCACTTTGTAACAAATCCTTTCCTCACAAGTCAAAATTAACCGAAGAAAAAATGTGTGTGTGCAAAAAGCTTATTTAATTTAATTTTAATAATATGTTTAATGCAATTTTTTTGAGATTTTTAAAATTTATTTTATCTACCTTTAAATTACTAGATTTTATAAATAAATAAATAATAATTTAAGCACATTTTTACACTCTTTCAACTTAAAGGCACAATATGTAAGATATTTGATATATAAGATAAGATAATATCCATAAACCACTAGAACAATGTTATATATATATATATATATTTTGTTGACTTGTGTACTTACATTATCCCAAAAGTTTCCAAGAACGTTTAAATACAGAGAAATAAGCCAATTTAACCAGGATACGGATTGTGTCCGTGCATTTGTGACATCCTATTAATGACATCAAACCCGCGTTATCCTCATTTACCCTCACACACAGAGTACCACCCTAAAGTCCCTAGTTCCTGGGGAAGTTCCTGCGGTGGAAACACGGCTTAATATGAAGAAACAGCGCTGCATTATCCCACATACGCTTGACCGGAAGAAGCTGAGGCGCTCGTCTGCGGCATAATAAAAGCTCAAATCAAGGTGTCATCAAGCCTTTGTTTTGAATAAGTGACCTCTAGTGGAGAAAAAAATTACATATTGTGGTTTTAAATTCAAAATAACTCAATTTCATGCATGACACTTTTAATTCAGCTCAAAATATATCACATAAAATATCTCTTGTGAAAAAAAAATTATATATATATCAAAATTGTGCAGAAAGCTTATTTAATTTAATTTTAATAATATGTTTAATAATTTTTTTTTGCAATCTACCTTTAAATTACTAGATTTTATAAATAAATAAATAATAATTTAAGCACATTCTTTACACTCTTTCAGCTTAAAGACACCATGTAAGATATTTGATATATAAGATAATATCCATAAACCACTAGAACAATGTTATATATATTTTGTTGACTTGTGTACTTACATTATCCCAAAAGTTTCCAAGAACGTTTAAATACAGAGAAATAAGCACACACAGTTGATAAAGGATATATATATATATATATATATATATATATATATATATATATATATATATATATATATATATATATATATATATATATATATATATATATATATATATATACAGGTCCTTCTAAAAAATTAGCATATTTGATACAAGTTCATTATTTTCCATAATGCAATGATAAAAATTACACTTTCATATATTTTAGATTCATTGCACACCAACTGAAATATTTCAAGTCTTTTATTGTTTTAATACTGATTATTTTTGCATACAGCTCATGAAAACCTAAAAAAAATAACATATTTCATCCGACCAATAAAAGAAAAGTGTTTTTAATACAAAAAAAAAAGTCAACCTTCAAATAATTATGTTCAGTTATGCACTCAATACTTGGTCGGGAATCCTTTTACAGAAATGACTGCTTCAATGCGGCGTGGCATGGAGGCATCAGCCTGTGGCACTGCTGAGGTGTTATGGAGGCCCAGGATGCTTCGATAGCGGCCTTAAGCTCATCCAGAGTGTTGGGTCTTGCGTCTTTCAACTTTCTCTTCACAATATCCCACAGATTCTCTATGGGGTTCAGGTCAGGAGAGTTGGCAGGCCAATTGAGCACAGTAATACCATGGTCAGTAAACCATTTACCAGTGGTTTTGGCACTGTGAGCAGGTGCCAGGTCGTGCTGAAAAACGAAATCTTCATCTCCATAAAGCTTTTCAGCAGATGGAAGCAAGAAGTGCTCCAAAATCTCCTGATAGCTAGCTGCATTGACCCTGCCCTTGATAAAACACAGTGGACCAACACCAGCAGCTGACATGGCACCCCAGACCATCACTGACTGTGGGTACTTGACACTGGACTTCAGGCATTTTGGCATTTCCTTCTCCCCAGTCTTCCTCCAGACTCTGGCACCTTGATTTCCGAATGACATGCAAAATTTGAGCGACAGTCCAGTGCTGCTTCTCTGTTTACATTTACATTTAGGCATTTAGCAGACGCTTTTATCCAAAGCGACTTACAACATAGGAGTACAGGAAGCGATCGGTCATGAGTAGGCGCAAAACCCAAAAAATGCCTTAAATACCAAGCTTTGGATATTACATAGAATAAGCTTAAGCTAGAATAAGGAAGGAATAAAAGAGAAGAGTTTTTTTTTTATTTTTATTTATTTATTTTTTTATGATAAGTGTTCACGGAAGAGATGAGTTTTTAGCTGTCTTTTGAATGATGACAGTGATTCTGCCATCCGGATGGAGGTAGGAAGATTGTTCCACCAGCCAGGAACGGTGAATGAAAAAGTTCTGGAGAGGGATTTCATGCCTCTCTGTGATGGTACCATAAGCCTACGCTCCTTACCTGAGCGAAGGCTTCTGGTAGGGGTGTAGACACCTGACCTCTGTAGCCCAGGTTAGGTGCTTCTGCCGCTGTTTCTGGTTCAAAAGTGGCTTGACCTGGGGAATGCGGCACCTGTAGCCCATTTCCTGCACACGCCTGTGCACGGTGGCTCTGGATGTTTCTACTCCAGACTCAGTCCACTGCTTCCGCAGGTCCCCCAAGGTCTGGAATCGGTCCTTCTCCACAATCTTCCTCAGGGTCCGGTCACCTCTTCTCGTTGTGCAGCGTTTTTTGCCACACTTTTTCCTTCCCACAGACTTCCCACTGAGGAGCCTTGATACAGCACTCTGGGAGCAGCCTATTGGTTCAGAAATGTCTTTCTGTGTCTTACCCTCTCGCTTGAGGGTGTCAATGATGGCCTTCTGGACAGCAGTCAGGTCGGCAGTCTTACCCATGATTGCGGTTTTGAGTAATGAACCAGGCTGGGAGTTTTTAAAAGCCTCAGGAATCTTTTGCAGGTGTTTAGAGTTAATTAGTTGATTCAGATGATTAGGTTAATAGCTCGTTAAGAGAACCTTTTCATGATATGCTAATTTTTTGAGAAAGGAATTTGGGGTTTTCATGAGCTGTATGCCAAAATCATCAGTATTAAAACAATAAAAGACCTGAAATATTTCAGTTGGTGTGCAATGAATCTAAAATATATGAAAGTTTAATTTTTATCATTACATTATGGAAAATAATGAACTTTTATCAAATATGCTAATTTTTTGACAAGGACCTGTATATATATATATCATGATATTTCATGACTCCTAGAAGGGATACAGCTACATCTGGAAGTGATGTAAAATCTCCCCATAAAATAACAATAAATTAATTAAATAGGCTACTTATCAGACTGTTTTATTAACATCTACATCTACCCCAACCCTAAACAATAATGCAGTTATTTATTGCTGTTTTAGCCTTTTACTTTTAATTTTGGATCATTTTTAGTTTTTTTTTCTGTGAAGCAAATCCAGTCAAATTTTTTTTTGTGCATTCATGGTTCAAGTGCAACAAAAATTCGTAGGGGTCTTGGACCACTCCGATGAACACTCAATTTATTTTATTTTTTTATAAAAGTTAGTTTCGCGTCAAAATGACCCGAGCAAAGGATAAGGGTATACAATGTGTATTTACTGTCTACATTACATGTTGATCTGCAAAACTCGTCAAATTTGCATTTGCTGCTATAGAGTGTTTACAGGCCTAAACTTTGAAAACCTAACCCTAACCCTGACACTTTATTTTACAGTGTCCTTGTTACATATGTTACATGTACTACCATAGTAATAACAGTAAATTATGCACAATTACATGAAACTAACCCTCAACCAAACCCTAATCCTACCATAACCCTATAGTAAATACATGCAGTTAATTAATACTACTCAGTACCAGTGGTGTAAAGTATTTGAGTAAATGTAATTAGTTACTATACTTAAGTATCTTTTTGGCTACTTTGTAGTTGTACTGAGAATCAAATACATTAGCAACTTTTACTCTCTACTTGACTACATTTTTGAACAATTAAACGTTTTACTCCAATACATTTGTGTTCAGTGATGCAATTACACATTACATTTTGGCAGGGCACCTAACTTTTTCTGCAGCAGTTTGTTTCTGCTATAAGGAAGCGTTATCGCAATCTAAGGGCATTGAAGGTACTATACACTCACCTAAAGGATTATTAGGAACACCATAGTAATACTGTGTTTGACCCCCTTTTGCCTTCAGAACTGCCTTAATTCTACGTGGCATTGATTCAACAAGGTGCTGAAAGCATTCTTTAGAAATGTTGGCCCATATTGATAGGATAGCATCTTGCAGTTGATGGAGATTTGTGGGATGCACATCCAGGGCACGAAGCTCCCGTTCCATCACATCCCAAAGATGCTCTATTGGGTTGAGATCTGATGACTGTGGGGCCATTTTAGTACAGTGAACTCATTGTCATGTTCAAGAAAACAATTTGAAATGATTCAAGCTTTGTGACATGGTGCATTATCCTGCCGGAAGTAGCCATCAGAGGATGGGTACATGGTGGTCATAAAGGGATGGACATGGTCAGAACATTGCTCATGTAGGCCATGGCATTTAAACGATGCCCAATTGGCACTAAGGGGCCTAAAGTGTGCCAAGAAAACATCCCCCACACCATTACACCACCACCACCAGCCTGCACAGTGGTAACAAGGCATGATGGATCCATGTTCTCATTCTGTTTACGCCAAATTCTGACTCTACCATCTGAATGTCTCAACAGAAATCGAGACTCATCAGACCAGGCAACATTTTTCCAGTCTTCAATTGTCCAATTTTGGTGAGCTTGTGCAAATTGTAGCCTCTTTTTCCTATTTGTAGTGGAGATGAGTGGTACCCGGTGGGGTCTTCTGGTGTTGTAGTCAATCCGCCTCAAGGTTGTGTGTGTTGTGGCTTCACAAATGCTTTGCTGCATACCTGGGTTGTAACGAGTGGTTATTTCAGTCAAAGTTGCTCTCCTATCAGCTTGAATCAGTCTGCCCATTCTCTTCTGACCTCTAGCATCAACAAGGCATTTTCGCCCACAGGACTGCCGCATACTGGATGTTTTTTCCTTTTCACACCATTCTTTGTAAACCCTAGAAATGGTTGTGCGTGAAAATCTCAGGAACTGAGCAGATTGTGAAATACTCAAACCGGCCCGTCTGGCACCAACAACCATGCCATGCTCAAAACTGCTTAAAATCACCTTTCTTTCCCATTCTGACATTCAGTTTGGAGTTCAGGAGATGGTCTTGACCAGGACCACACCCCTAAATGCATTGAAGCAACTGCTATGTGATTGGTTGTTTAGATAATTGCATTAATCAGAAATTGAACAGGTGTTCCTAATAATCTTTTAGGTGAGTGTATCTTGTGCGTTTTGCCTATACACACCTGAACATGTCAACAAGGCTATTTTACGTGAATGTGAGTTCATTAGCAGTTGATAAATCGCAAGTGTTTGATTTATGAGATGAGTTCATGACTGCAGCCGGTGATGAGGCTGAAAACAGCACATCCAGTGCAAGAAGAAGAAGATTATTTTATTTATCCGCTATATTAATGACACCATTTTGAAGGATATTAGTTTAATTATGGCCTTTTTAGTTCACTTGAGCTTAACTGAGACTTGAGAGTTTGTAGATGTTTAAGACATCTACAATATAGTCTTTTTATTATTTAATATTGTTTTATTGCAATATTAAGGTGTTCAGTTTTTATTTTTATTTTAGAAATAAACATGATTTCTCAACTTACAAATCAATTGTTTCTTATTTTCACTGGTATGTCTCTCAGGTGTTGAGGATTGGTGCAGCACTGAGCCTATATTCAGTATGAGTAACATAGTTAAGTACTGTTAAAATCAGGTTCTGTAAGACTCTTTTACTCGAGTTGTATTGGAATTGGTGACTTGTAACTTGTAATGGAGTCATTTTCTCTGTAAGGAATCTGTACTTTTACTCAAGTATGGTTTTCAGATACTCTTTACATCTCTGCTCAGTACTTAAATATATAATAACACTCTAACACCGTCAATAAAGTGTAACCAAAACTAATTAGCATTGTAGCACTTCCAGTTCCCTTGTCCTGAAGTTAATGTTTGTTTAAGGTTTTTTTTTTTTTTTTTTTATAAAGAAAGATTTGGAAGATGCATTTTATTACATGACATAGTACAATGTATCAGTAATCAGACACAAACAGCAGTTTAAAAATGGCCTTTAATTCTAAGGGTCAGAGAGTGGGTGGAAATGGTCATGAAAAGTTTTGACTGTTTTTGGCACAAAAGTTGTATTCATTATAAGTGGACCTCAGGGAAGAAAAGATGTATCATATAACCCCTTTAACTTAAACATGTTGCTTTTGGTTGCTTATGTTATATAAATTTGACCATGTAATAGTTTGTTTTCATGAGTCATGTTCAATTTCATTAATTAAATTTGTGCTTCCATTTGAAGAGATATAATTTTTGTTCCTGCAGCTGCATATTTTCCCATGATTACCATGGTGTCATACAGTAAGGTAAAACAATAATGATATTATTCTTCATTATCATACATCAGAAATTACTAGATTTGCAGATGGCATCTACACTATATTGCCAAAAGTATTGGGACAACCCTCCAAATCATTGAGTTCAGGTGTTCAATCACTTCCATGGCCACAGGTGTATAAATCAAGCACTAGGCATGCAGACGCTTCTACAAACATTTCAGAAAGAATGGGTCGCTCTCAGGAGCTCAGTGAATTCAAGTGTGGTACAGTGATAGGTTGCCACCTGTGCAATATGTCCATTTCCTCACTACTAAATATTACAAACTACCAATCACGCTTCTCTGTCTGGCAATCCGATGGGTGAGTCTGGGTTTGGCGGTTGCCAGGAGAACAGTACTTGCCTGATTGCTTTGTGCCAAGTGTTAAGTTTGGTGGAGGGGGGGTTATGGTGTGGGGTTGTTTTTCAGGGGTTGGGCTTGGCCCCTTAGGTCCAGTGAAAGGAACTCTTAATGCTTCAGAATACCAAGACATTTTGGAGAATGTCTGGCTCCCAACATTTATTGGGAACAGTTTGGGGATGACCCCTTCCTGTTGCAACATGACTGCCTACCAGTGCACATAGCAAGGTCCATAAAGACATGGATGAGCGAGTTTGGTGTGGAGAAACTTGACTGACCTCATCCCGATAGAACACCTTTGGGATGAATTAGAGCGGAGACTGTGAGCCAAGCCTTCTCGTCCAACATCAGTGCCTGACCTCACAAATATGCTTCTAGAAGAATGGTCAAAAATTCCCATAAACACACTCCTAAACCTTGTGGAAAGCCTTCCCAGAAGAGTAGAACCTCTTATATCAGCAAAGGGTGGGCCAACTCCATATTAAACCCTCAGCTTAAGAATGGGATGTCATTAAAGTTCATGTGCATGTAAAGGCCGGCGTCCCAAAACTTTTGGCAATGTATATGGTACATGGCCATTTCAAAATAAAAGTGCGGTCAGATCTAGTTCCTCCTTATCTGTAAATGTGATGATCATTTTGGGGTTATGGGAGATAATCATGGGCTTGTGGAGTCTGTGAATCCCAGACCACAGTATGTGTAATTGACTCTGTCCCAGTTGGCCCTGACTGGCAAAATGAGAGAAAACTTATCACCAACTCAATTAAGAGTTGGGAACTATGGGTCATGCCCAGGTGGTGCAGTTGGTGCCCCTGCAGTATTCATCACATACTGCTATTACTATTGGCACCTCTGGCTTTCTCACTGCCTGTGTCCTGGCACAGCCATCAAGGTAATTGGATGGCTTCAACAACAAATGAAATTCTCTGCACATTTACTGCAGGAGCTTTGCTGACCTTTGAAGAGAAAATGGTATAACATTTCACCATTATAATGGAATACAGCTTCATCAACCCCAGATCCAGATTCATATTAAATAATCATTTACTCAAAAAATTAAATTCATCTGTTTTTTTTTCTATGGGCTCATATCATTCCTATATAATATTATATTATATTGTATTGTCTATATAATTTCTGTTATTCACTGATGGTATTACCCTTTGCCAAAACTCAATCACATTTGTGTTCACATTCAGAACTGGTGTCATCAGTCCCTCAAAGACTATTATTTTGAACAACAAGAGAATTTTAATTTTTGTGTTTACTCTCCTTTTAATTACATGCATTATATAAACGCATTAATTAAACAGATAATTATTTGTTAAATTAGATGATTGTCCTAATAGTCTAATACCATGTGTAAACCTACAATCAATTACTACTACACAATACTAAAAAGAATAATGTTGGGAAATATTCTCAGAGATGCAATAGTACATATTTCACAGCCGATAAGGGATGTGCCCTGGCTGCCAAACAGCACATCACTGGAGCACATGTTCCTGGCAGAGAAATGTTATTGCATGCTGCGCTGCCAGTCGTTAGAGAGCTGAGAATAGATGCGTTGGCTTCTTTCCAAACCTTGCACCTGGAAATGGGCAATCATGGGGCAGGAATAGGCTAGACAGTGGGAAAGCTTTTATTACCACAACCTTATTGGCTACATTTTATCAAGGTCATTTATCTATATAGTTCATACTTATGGCAGATTATTACTCATTATGACTTTACCTAGTATAACTTATTAACACAACATGCAGATCCTTATTACTGTATTTGAATTATAGGTAAAAAAGGGGCCTCATCCATTGGGCCTCATTCATTAAACACGAGCAGAAGAATTTTGGGTACATGGTGGTCACACACCCGGCTTAATGCGACATCAGGCATCTTCGAAACTTGTGCAAGTTTCAGGCCGACGCAGTTATCATTTTCATGTCCAATTGGTTAAATAGCAAATGAACTCGCAAATTTCGCCATGTAAATAGCAAATACACCATGGAGTGAGTGCACTGGCTTTTAAAGGGAATGGGAGATGAGACTCTGATTGGTTTATTGCATGTTACGCCCAAAACACACCCATGACTCATTAAGAGACTAGGTACAACCCTTTTAGACCATGCGCCGTGCGCACTGACCGCTTTTCCTTTGTTAAACTAGCAAAAGTGGATTCGGACATCCAATACTGACTTTATGTCTCACAATTCTTACTTTATATCTCACAATTTTGAGTTTAAACTCAACTGTGAGATAAAAAGTCGCAATTATGTTTTAAAATGTTTTATTCTGTGGTGGAAACAAGCCTCCATAAATTTCATTCTTATTTAGACTTTTCCTTCCAAAATGTTTGTTTGATGCAGCAAGAAAACTGATTTGTTGTCTACAACATGGTGTAACATCTGTGAATGTCATTCATTTCTAAATGGTATTAGACAACCAGTAGAGGGAACGCCCACTGGCGACATGCAGCAATAAAGTCGTAGTGTGAATGTAGCATTATGCGCAAATTACTCTGAATTATTTATAATTTTATTTATATTACATTTTTGCTGATTAATTAAAAAAGAAAAACTGAAATATCACATGGTCCTAAGTATTCAGACCCTTTGCTCAGTGTTGTCTAATACCATTTGGAAATGAATGACATTCAATCAATCAATCAATCAATCAATCAATCAATCAATCAATCAATCAATCAATCAACTTTATTTATATAGCGCTTTTACAATGACAATTGTTTCACACAAGATAGCAGATAGCAGCTTCACAGTGTTAAACAGGACAACATTGCAACAAAGTTTGATTTGGCTAGTTTAATTTGGATAGTTTATAAAATTATATATGACCAAATTAATAAATTCTATTTGTATATTTAGTTGAGTAACTTGGATCATAATTTGAGTGTCCCCAACTGAGCAAGCCAAGCCAAAGGCGACAGTGGCAAGGAACCAAAACTCCATCAGGGCATGATGGAGAAAAATAAACCTTGGGAGAAACCAGACTCAGTCGGGGTGCCAGTTCTCCTCTGGCCTATTATTAACAGTGTATAATTATTACTTTTTTACTGTGTATATTTATTACTTTTTTACTCGTGGCTGTATTACACCCTTTTGATCTAATACAGCCACGAGTCTTTTTGGGAAAGATGCAACAAATTTTTCACACCTGGATTTGGGGATCCTCTGCCATTCCTCCTTGCAGATCCTCTCCAGTTCTGTCAGGTTGGATGGTAAACATTGGTGGACAGCCATTTTCAGGTCTCTCAAGTGATGCTCAATTGGGTTTAAGTCAGGGCTCTGGCTGGGCCATTCAAGAACAGTCACGGAGTTGTTGTGAAGCCACTCTTTCATTATTTTAGCTGTGTGCTTAGGGTCATTGTCTTGTAGGAAGGTAAACCTTCGGCCCAGTCTGAGGTCTTGAGCACTCTGGAGAAGGTTTTCTTCCAGGATATCCCTGTGGCCGCATTCATCTTTCCCTCGATTGCAACCAGTCACCTGTGCCCTGCAGCTGAAAAACACCCCCACAACATGATGCTGCCACCACCATGCTTTACTGTTGGGACTGTATTGGACAGTTGATGAGCAGTGCCTGGTTTTCCCCACACATACCACTTAGAAAAAAGTTCTATCTTGGTCTCATCAGACCAGAGAATCTTATTTCTCACCATCTTAGCAAACTCCATGCAGGCTTTCATGTGTCTTGCACTGAGGAGAGACTTCCGTAGGACCACTCTGCCATAAAGCCCCGACTGGTGGAGGGCTGCAGTGATTGTTGACTTTCTACAACTTTCGCCAATCTCCCGACTGCATCTCTGGAGCTCAGCCACAGTGATCTTTGGGTTCTTCTTGACCTTTCTCACCAAATCTCTTTTCCCCTCTTGCAGGCAGTTCCTTTGACCTCATGATTCTCATTTTCTCTGACATGCACTGTGAGCTGTAATGTCTTATATAGACAGGTGTGTGGCTTTCCTAATCAAGTCCAATCAGTATAATCAAACACAGCCGGACCAGGTGTGGTACCAGATGTGAAGGTGTAGAACCATCTCAAGGATGATCAGAAGAAATGGACAGCACCTGAGGTAAATATATGAGTGTCACAGCAAAGGGTCTGAATACATAGGGACCATGTGATATTTCAGTTTTTCTTTTATTAATAAATCAGCAAAAATGTCAACAATTCTGTGTTCTTCTGTCAATATGGGGTGCTGTGTGTACATTCATGAGAAAAAAAGAACTTAAATGATTTTAGCAAATGGCTGCAATATAACAAAGAGTGAAACATATATATATATATATACACTCACCTAAAGGATTATTAGGAACACCTGTTCATTTTCTCATTAATGCAATTATCTAATCAACCAATCACATGGCAGTTGCTTCAATGCATTTAGGGGTGTGGTCCTGGTCAAGACCATCTCCTGAACTCCAAACTGAATGTCAGAATGGGAAAGAAAGGATATTTAAGCAATTTTGAGCGTCGCATGGTTGTTGGTGCCAGATGCGCCAGTCTGAGTATTTCACAATCTGCTCAGTTACTGGGATTTTCATGCACAACCATTTCTAGGGTTTACAAAGAATGGTGTGAAAAGGAAAAAACATCCAGTATGCGGCAGTCCTGTGGGCGAAAATGCCTTGTTGATGCTAGAGGTCAGAGGAGAATGGGCCGACTGATTCAAGCTGATAGGAGAGCAACTTTGACTGAAATAACCACTCGTTACAACCCAGGTATGCAGCAAAGCATTTGTGAAGCCACAACACGCACAACCTTGAGGCGGATGGGCTACAACACCAGAAGACCCCACCGGGTACCACTCATCTCCACTACAAGTAGGAAAAAGAGGCTACAATTTGCACAAGCTCACCAAAATTGGACAATTGAAGACTGGAAAAATGTTGCCTGGTCTGATGAGTCTGATGAGAGAGAATTTGGCATAAACAGAATGAGAACATTGATCCATCATGCCTTGTTACCACTGTGCAGGCTGGTGGTGGTGGTGTAATGGTGTGGGGGATGTTTTCTTGGCACACTTTAGGCCCCTTAGTGCCAATTGGGCATCGTTTAAATGCCATGGCCTACCTGAGCAATGTTCTGACCATGTCCATCCCTTTATGACCACCATGTACCCATCCTCTGATGGCTACTTCCAGCAGGATAATGCACCATGTCACAAAGCTCGAATCATTTCAAATTGTTTTCTTGAACATGACAATGAGTTCACTGTACTAAAATGGCCCCACAGTCACCAGATCTCAACCCAATAGAGCATCTTTGGGATGTGGTGGAACAGGAGCTTCGTTCCCTGGATGTGCATTCCACAAACCTCCATCAACTACAAGATGCTATCCTATCAATATGTGCCAACATTTCTAAAGAATGCTTTCAGCACCTTGTTGAATCAATGCCACGTAGAATTAAGGCAGTTCTGAAGGCGAAAAGGGGTCAAACACAGTATTAGTATGGTGTTCCTATTCCTAATAATCCTTTTAGGTGAGTGTATATATGAATATCAGTGGCGATTTCTTTAAGACTGCAAGGGAAGCTCGGCTTCCCTTATAATGTCACAAAATTAATGGTCAAATGATGTACTATTGTATTAACATTTTATTGACTAAAAATGCGTTAGAAAACGTTCATCTCAAAGACGAGTTAGTTCAGAATCAGTTACATATAGCAGGTCGGCTGACTCGATTTCCCTCTCATACATTCCCGCAGCATCACAGTGCATTTCCCTATTGAAGCCCAGCGTCCATTGACTTCAATGGGGCTGCTTCGAACGTTTTTTTTCAGTGCTTCGAAACTAGACGGTCATTGGATAAACGCTGCGATTATGTCCCGCCCACGGACGCTCAGCGTCTCTGGGGGTGAATGGGGAGTGGGCTGGCCCGGACTCCGAGCTTCTGCGTGATGATTGGCGGGTCTGTCGAAAGACTGCATCTCCTTTTGACTGACAGCGATTCTGTACTGTAAGGAATCACTGAAGCTATTCACGCTCAGTCCCATCGCGGATTTCTCAAGTTCTGTCGAAATAAAAACTGCTGCAACCTATTTCTTTGATATTTGCTTGGCAAAATTGCTTGCTTTTCATCATACATTTCACACAATTATACACCACATTCCTTGTTTCAGTTTTACGGAGTTTAATAATTTTTTTTTAGATTGTTCATTCATTCCTTCATTCATTCATATAACGTTAGTAGGCTAGGCTAGTGTCGTGGGTGAAACTGCGCACAATGGCAGACGGTGCTAATTTACTTTTAAATAAATAGACAATTTTATGATGTAGGCCGAAAATGAGCTTCCCCTCTCTGACAGACCAGTAGGCGCCACTGATGTATATATATATATATATATATATATATATATATATATATATATATATATATATATATATATGCTATATAGTACTAAAAGTGGTTGGCTCGTAATAAAAGGGGAATGCGTTTTGGTGCACCATATCTTTAACCATATCTTTTAATGTCAAATGGTGCTAGAACCCATAAGAGGTGCCATATCACATTTTATTTCTTCAACTATAATGGTGCTAAACAGCATATTTTTTGTAAGGCAGCCAAAGTCATCCCATAAAACAGCAAAGAACCGCTGAAGAACCACTGAAGCACTAAGATTTTAAATATTAAAGTGGTTCCCTTGTGATTACGAGCCAAAGAACCACTCTTGGTACCATATAGCATTTTTTAGGGTGTATATATAGTCTGTCATGGCAGGGACTTTCTATTGATTACTGTTGTAATATATATGAAAGTTTCATGAATGAGGCCCACTGTACCCTAATTATATGTTTTAGTTGAGTGCAAAAATAATAGTTAATATGCAGCCATCTGAGATCAAAGAAAAGCATTCACCCTAAAAAAAAAAATTCCTTAATAAATAGTAATGAATAAATCTTAAATTGTGTTTAATAAGGGTTTTGGTTAAAATAAGAGGTTTTGCCATGTCACGCACCAGCTCCTCGCAAACGCATGACTCTCTCTGAAGTCTTATCTAAACCATTGCTCATGAGATTTCCAGCACTGTTCAAAGGATTAGAAAAGAAGAGTTACTGCGTGCTGATGATAATTTGATTTATTCATGATATCAAATTATCATGTGCCCCATAATTTCACTGCGTGTCTTTTGGCTATAATAACCGCTTCTCCGATAACTGCTACTCAGTTCCATCTTATGATCTTTTGATTTATTTGATATTGCTTTCTTCAAGGCTAGCCTGAGAAACTAGGTGATAGATGATTAGCATTTATTGGAGAAGCCTTGAAGAGCGCATAAGTGCTGCTATTGTTGTTAGCTCCTTTGCTGCTAATTATTTAACAGCACCTGGATTCCTATTCATCCTTGCCAGCGATTTCCCCCGAGTATAGCTGCAGGAATGATCAGGCCTTGAGCACTTCTGAATTGCCCTAAAGTAAATACTCATATGCCAGGTGGTTAGCTGAGGGCACAGAGTACCAGACATCCAGACAGGTGCTCTGCTCTGAAGCAGGACTCCCAGCCTAAGCAATGTATTGAGCGAAACGGCTGTCAGGCTGTTAGAAAATGCTGATATTAGAGGTGGGCACTCTGGGACGACTTGAAAGCAGGCCTCATTTAAAGGTTTCTTCCACGTCGCTTAAGGCAGGGAAAAGGATGAAAACAGCAGACATCACTCACTCGGAGCTTCAGCACCAGCCTCAGCTGCAAACATGATGTGTGACTGGTTGACCACCATACATCAGAAGAAAACAGACAGATGATAGGAAATATCAAACAAATGCCTCCTCTGTGAGAAAAGGAAAGCATGGAAGACACCACATCTAGAATGAAGCTCTTACAGTGTGCTGTTTACCACCGTGCTGAAGAATAAATTAATTGCATGGCTAAAAATATGCAGACACCTGCTCATTGACAGAGCTAGAGCTCGCTTGCTGTTTGCATCCATCTCCAAATGCTTCAACTCTTTAAAAATTGTTGCCATTTGGACATGTGGCAATTTGTGGTCAAATATATAGTATGCATATGCATAGTGTTCATTATGTTTGTTCTGCAGAACATAATACATTTAAAGTGTCTGCAATTTTCTTCCAGCTAAGTTTAAACCTAGGAAGTAATATGCTAATTTCTTAAGCCTCTAAATTATCCACATGATCAAAACTTTTCTGCAAAATCTGTTGTACACAATCTACTACATGCCTTCTGTCATCTAAAATATGTCCCCCTTCAACTGTGAATTGTATACATTAAACATAAAAATGACTCGTATATTGTTTATAATATTAAAAAAAAATCACTAATATTTCATTACACTGTAGTAGATGTTTTGCCAATGGCCAATGTTTTTGGAAAGATCCAAAAAGATTTAAATGGATTCAGCTCAGGATAGTCAATATTCAAGGTCTCATTGTGTCCTTGTGGTACCAGCACCCAATCAGCATTTTAAGCATCTCCAGACATCATTTTCTGCTACTCTAGAGTATCACATTTTCTGGAGTATAAATATATGCAAATTATACAATGCAAGTAATGTAAAGCACACAAAACACATTTGTTTATTAAGGATACAAAGTGCGTTTTACATTTATGCTTTGGCAGGCATTTCTATCCTAAGCATTTCATTTCATTAGTTCATGCATTTCCTGGAAATCAAAGCCATGACCTTGGAATTGCCAGCTTCATGCTCTATTGGTTGAGATACAAGAATGAGTTTAAGCCTTCAGCAAATGACAACAAATCAGATCTTGCATTTTCTTTCAGAAACATGTCATTTCATGTCTTGCTCTGAAGCTTTAAAACATTTTAAAAAGCAAAAAAAAAAGTTCAATAAAAAAGTCAAATTTGCTTCATATCCTTGTTTAACATTCTAACTAATCAGTTTAACAAATTGATTAAAAATTAATTTTTAAGTTGTGCTATAAATAAAGTTTCACATCCCTACATTTCACCTTTGCTTACAACATTCAATAATTCACACCTTTTCATCTACAAGTACAAGTAATGATCATCACATTTACAGATAAGGAGGAAGTAGATCGCACTTTTATTTAGAAATGGCCATGTACTAGACATTTCCAAAAGTTTTGTGACTCCTGACTTTACATGCACATGAACTTTAATGACATCCCATTTTTAATCCGTAGGGTTTAATATGGAGTTGGCCCACCCTTTGCAGCTATAACAGCTTCAACTCTTCTGGGAAGGCTTTCCACAAGGTTTAGGAGTGTGTTTATGGGAATTTTTGACCATTCTTCTAGAAGCGCATTTGTGAGGTCAGGCACTGATGTTGGATGAGAAGGCCTGGCTCACAGTCTCCGCTCTAATTCATCCCAAAGGTGTTCTATCGGGATGAGGTCAGGACTCAGTCAGGTCAATCAAGTTCCTCCACACCAAACTCACTCATCCATGTCTTTATTGACCTTGCTTTGTGCACTGGGGCACAGCCATGTTGGACCAGGAAGGGGCCATCCCCAAACTGTTCCCACAAAGTTGGGAGCATGAAATTGTCTAAAATGTCTTGGTATGCTGAAGCATTAAGAGTTCCTTTCACTGGAACTAAGGGGCCAAGCCCAACCCCTGAAAAACAACCCCACACCATAATCCTCTATCTACCAAACTTTACACTTGGCACAATGCAGTCAGGCAAGTACCGTTCTCCTGGCAACCGCCAAACTCATGGAAACCCATTCTATGAAGCTCTATGCACTGTTCTTGAGCTGATCTGAAGGTCACACAAAGTTTGGAGGTCTGTAGTTATTGAATCTTCAGAAAGTTGGCGACTTCTTTGCACTGTGCGCCTCAGCATGAGCAGATGAGTTTGCTGTTCCCAATTGCTTCCACTTTGTTATAATACCACTAACAGTTGAGTGTGGAATATTTAGTAGTGAAGACATTTCATGAATGGACATATTGCACAGATGGCAACCTATCACGGTACCACGCTTGAATTCACTGAGCTCCTGAGAGCGACCCATTCTTTCACAAATGTTTGTAGAAGCGTCTGCATGCCTAGTGCTTGATTTATACACCTGTGGCCATGGAAGTGATTGAACACCTGAACCTGAATGATTTGGAGGGGTGTCCCAATACTTTTGGCAATATAGTCTAGATAACTTTATAAACTATAATCACGCTAACAGTCGTATTCTAAGTAAGAGTGGCAAAGGTTTTGTTTTGGTTAAATAAAAATTGATAAGTGACTGTTGATAGACTTTGGCATGAAAACAATGGCTTGTCTATGAGTATACCATGACACTAAAGCAAATTAGCTTTTACATGAATATAATTGAAACCATGACACAGTCTCAGTCAGTGAACTTGAAATGAACCTACTCAGTGCACAGCAAAGAAAAAACAAACATTTATTTAGGGTGTCAAAGTTGAAACTTGATTATCACTGAAACAGCAGCTGCTGAAAAGTGGTAACCATCTTGGCGGCGGATTGTGGCAATATAATGAAGTTGACAAGATCTCTGTACATTAATGAGCTAGAAGAAAGTGTGTCATGGTTAACACATCCCAGCTTTAGCCTGATAATGATGCATATTTTATTCAAATGCAGCAACAGTGCATACTAGGACGCCTTTTCAAAGCATTTACAAAACATAAGCACTTCATTTTCACTCTTCTTCACTACATTTGTTGAACTTCTATGGACTCTATGGCAGCTTTGTCAGGCAGTTAAGCCTAGGCCTTGAGCATTTTGTTTTCTAAAGAAACATTAACTGACTCTCAGGTTAGTGGTGCAGACGGTGCTGTAAACATGGAATGATCTTCTGGCACAGATTGTGTCTGCTTCTACTCTTAAAGGATACAGGCCATCAACCTTTCTGTTTGCTTGTCTTACATGAAATAACAGCATGTTCTTTTTATAAGAGTTATTTTTAGAAGAATTATTTTTAAAAACATGCAATATATCCATATAAAATTACTTATGACTGGATTATTGATAAATTATATCCATGCAGGTTGAAATTAGTAGTCCACAGGCAGTCTTTTTTTCTTTTGCAACTTTGGGAGAAATAATGGCAAAGTGCTAGTGGGAAATGCATAACCATTAAACTCCAAGAAAAGACCTTTGACCATCTTTACACACTCTAGAACAGGGGTCGGAAACCTTTTTGACACGAATTGCCATTTTCATTTTTCTTTTTAATCACTGTGCACATCCACTTAGCCACCTGGAGCTGGAAGCTAGACTCAATTTCCCAACATGCACCATTACATGAATAAATCATGCAAATTACAGCCATAGTTCAGTTGGAGCATTTAGCGCTTATAACGGAATAAAACAGCTGATTATGAAAAAGGAGAAAAGATTACTGGTAGTTTGCATTCCGAGGGATTTATAAACCGATAAATAAATCAAACACTTTTATGCTTGGCATGTGTGTCTAAGGTCGACAACCTCTGCTCTAAAATATTTGCATGTTTAGTGTAAGTGCAAGTTTTTCTGTTCAGTCTTGACATGTAGCCTCTCAGTGCTTTAAATGGAGGTTTGCCAGCTACAGGAACACAGCCTGCCTAAGCTAAACTTGAACCTATGTTCATGCCCATTAGGGCCACATATGGAAGGTTTTGCACCAGTAAAAACTAATTATGAATCCTTTTGGGATTTGCTTTGATAATGCAACGGGTAAAGGTTGGGTTTAGTCATTATTTTTAATGCAGTCATATAAAAGTAAAGACCTTATTAAAAAGTACAAAGGATGTTTTAAATGTGAATTAATTTTTACAGTATCAGTGGAAAATGGGCAGAGGCATTGGTTACTCATGGAAGGATATGTGGCCAGGGTCTGATGCTTCTGCTGAGTCTGAACTGGGTGGTTAGATTGATTACTTTATGTTCTTGTACTTTGTTCCATTGTAAGGGGTAATTTACAGCTATATCGCCAACCAACAGCCTGTTTCCTCAAACACAAAGACAATTTGTTTCTGAGCTAAACTTGCTGAGTAAGCTAATGCCAGAATGCACATGCAAACATGTACATGCCATTGCAATATATGTGTGGAAAAAACAGCTGAAAACTAAAATATATATATTTTTGTGGTTATAAAAATAATTTCTGGTGATATCTTTTAATCTCCATATAACCCATCACGTGTCAGGTTTATGTAGGAGTCAATTGGGGCACCTTGTCCTAGTAATTTCAATGGCAAAATGTGTCCCATTTAACCTGAATGCACCTTGTTCTATGGACTCTTATTTTGATATTCTGTGTCCTTTAGTTCCTGTTTCTCTGCTCTGTTTCGTTTCGGTTTCCCTGGTTACTTATTATGTCCTCATTTGTTTCCATTGTTACTTAATATCACCTGTGTCTCTTTATGTTTGACGTGTACTTCCTGTTCAGTTCAGCCTTGTTTATGTAAATAGTGCTTTTGTTTTTCTTGTATGCTTCTCCTAAATTCCATTGAGTGTTATGGATTATAAATAAATACTGTTTGTTTGGTGACTCTGTTAAGCTCAGGATACACCTCACAATTTTAGCAATCCTTTAAGATCATTACAGATCACATGTGATCACACTGTGTGACATGGATCTATTAAACATGGGTACGGCATGTATGTGTCACAGAGTCAGCCACACCGTCACAGCCACAGTCTTCACAACTCACCAAGACCTGCCCACTCATTCACAATCACCAGAATACCGATTTTCACTCTTCAAGTTCTCCATCACCTGCAAGATACTAGACCATTCTGCACCAGCTAAGTCACCATTACTATTCTACAAGTCACCATCTATTTCCATGGCCTGGTTCACGCTGCTACATCCACACTCTAAATGTAATAAAGTTCACTTCTACTCACCTGCTTGTCTGTGCCATTCGTGACAGTATGTAGACTGTATGATGATGACATCTTTTGACTCGTAGGCTACAATGTGAGTTTTTTATAGAAGAATAAAACGTCATCAGAAAGCGCTAGTGGTAAACAAAAAAACCATGGTGAATCACACTTTGGCAGTTGTAGTTTTTATGTGAGCTGAAAAAGAGGACGTGCCGACAGAGGAAGAGAAAAGAGCTTGAGGTAAGCATTTTTAAGTTTTAGGACCATTGAATTCATGTCTCATTTTTATTGGCTAGTCAGTAGACGTAGGACGTAGCAGAAAACGCACTGTGAGATTATCATGCCGACACCGTCAGAGAATTTTTGCCGGTTATCTTTAGTCGCAAGACTGTGACAACAGCCGTCTTTGAACCTCTCTCAATGTACTCTCTCATAGGAGCCACGATCTCAAAAATCGCCATGATTGTTTCACTATGACAATCTTTTGTCATAAATTGTGCATTGTGTCCGGGGCTTAACTCGTTTGTGCATACTTCCCATGACGCAGAGTGGGTGATAAATCATTCAACTTAAATTGATTGGGTTTCATTTATATTTATGTTTTTAGAAGAAGCTATTTCTAATAATTTTTGTACATAACAGTTAACAGTTCATGTATAAGATTGTGGGTGGAAAAAGCAAAATTTTGAGTCAAAATATCACAGCTACAATAGTCTCTTCAGATCATCATCTTGATCTAAAGTCTACAAAATGAAAACAGATAAAGCAATTAATCCATGTCTCAAATGTGTTAAATTATAGAAACAAATCATGCCTTAGTAGTGATTTGTTATTGGTTCATCAGCTTATGAATTACCTTATCCAAAACAAGCACTGGGTCCCAATACAAGTGCTAATTAACCAAAATAACATAGTGCTCACTAATTAACTAAAATGACACAGTGCTAGCTAATTAACTAAAATAACATATCATGAGAACAGCAGGAGCTTAATGAAGCATTTGGAACATTTTAGAAGTGTCATAAGTTTTGCATTTGAATATGTTTTGTGCTGTACAGCCTTTGGGAAGTCATAACCACATTATTCAAGACATATATTTCACTTGTTTATGGTTGTGGCATGAAAAGTGTAAAGTAGTACACAGTGTGAACCATTTGAAGTCTATTTTATTGCATTTATTGATTTATTTGTATAGATGGAAAATGTATTGGCACAAATACAAAATACAAGTTTGAGTTTACATTATAAATATGTGTGTACTGTGTATAATTATGTATATATAAATACACACTCATTTGTATATATACAGTATTTGCATGCAAATATTTCTTAAATATATACCAGACACACACAAACACACACCACAGAAAACTTTCTGCACTTTTACATTTTCAAAAAAAACAAACAAACATTGCATCAGTATGATTTATACGTTTTCTTAATGGGAACCAAAAATATTTCAAATATTGTCATTGTGGGGAAATTTTGTCTCTATTGAGTAGGGTATATACCTGAAGGAAAATGTGCCTTTTATCTTGTCCTTATTAGCTATTATATCTATTGTATGTTATAATTCACGGCTTCCAAACAGAAGCAAAGTATTCTATATCCCATTTACAAGTCAAATATCCAACCCATCTTTATCAGCTCAAGCTCAGCAGCAACACCAAAGAAAAAAAACCATGTATCAGCCTCAGGACCACTGAGAGGCATTCACAGATAACAGAGCAGAAATTTGGGTCACTCGTGTGTCTAAGATACAGCACTGATCCATTCTGTTGGGTCACTGCAGCTTCCTGTTTCTGCAGTAATGATCCTGACAAAGTCATGTAGCAGTTAGTCACCACATAAGGAGTACATTTCTATTTCCTCATCCTGTTTTTCCTCATACTTCGGCTCTGCAGGATGAAGGTTAAACTGGCTCACCCGCATGAATTATACTCATTTATTAATTATGCTTTTGGCACAGCATTTAGTCTGCTTATCGGCACAGTGTATTAATGAGCAATAAAACAAGTGTGTAATGATGAGTGGAGTGAAACTGCTCTAGCCTTACTGGCAGAATGTCATCAAATGAAAATTCAAAGGAGTCTTTTGATGCCAAAGCTTGTTTTCTGATTCTAGATCTCCTGGTGTAGAGAATGCCCGTGGCAAGATTTCTTCAAACTCAAGATAAAATAAAGGAAGTCTGAAAGATATGCAGCAATGGTTAAACACAAGCCATTTTCTGTTGCACAAAATCACTGAATGACATTGACTTTACCCTTATGTAATGACATTCAATGTGTTTTCACTGAATAAGTTTGCCTTAGATTGATTGAATATGGTAATCCATGCTGTACATATAATTGTATAAAAAATGTTGTCATAGCTCTAAATGTCAGCAATACGAGATCTAAATTAAATGGTTATACCACGTTAGTCTCCCTCAGTTCCAGAGGTAATTCATTCCAATAGAAGGCAATTTTACTGGGATAAGTCATTTTGAACAGTTTATAATCATGAATGCAATCACTTGTGGACTGATGCATTACTTTCACTGTTTTTCTGAAAATTGATTTTACTATATATGTAATGTATGGTCTATGGCCTCACACAAAACATATTTAAATTACAAAATATGCTCTCAATGCAATATGCTAAACAGTTTATGCGTTCATGACCTTAAGGCTAGATTATTGTAATGCTCTACTGGGTGGTTGCCCTGCTCGCTTAATAAACAAACTCCAGCTGGTCCAAACGCAGCAGCTCGAGTTCTTACTAAAACCAGGAAGTATGACCTGGTTCTGTCAACACTGCATTGTTCCCTATTAAACATCACATAATAATCACATAATTACTTAAAAGGACTAAATGGTTTTGCTCCCAACTAGTTGAACAAGCTCTTAACGCATTATAGTCCTTCATGTCTATTGCAATCTCAAAATTCTGGCCAGTTGATAATACCTAGGACATAAAAATTGGCTGCTGGTGGTAGATACTTTTTCGGTTTAGCACTGAATCTAGAAGAAAAAAACAAATATCTCTTTACTATGGCATACACAATTTCCTTCTATTCAAATCAGATAAATTATTGTTTAGGTGCATTAACTAGGTCATCCGGAACCAGGAACACTTCCCGTAACACCTGATGTAGTCATTACATCATAAGAAGAATGGCATATACACTAATATTAGTCTCAGTGTTTATCCCAAGGTTTACTGTAGTCAGCCAGATCCAGGCCGTATCCAGATCAGATGGTGGACCTGAGCAAAACCACGACTGACGCATCCCCGAAGTGTCTGCAGAGTCAACTACACTCTCCCCTTTGAAGTCCTTCTTCCCTTCCCTTTCCCTCTGTACAGATAAAAACGTTATCAAAATGATTCCCATTCACATGGATCCACAGAAACCACTAAATACACTGTATTATGCATGCCAGACAAGTCATTTGGCAGTCATTCTTGTAAAGAATAACTTTGCGCCTCTGCACATATGTACTCAAACACACTTGCATATAGACTAAACACGTAATGTTTGTCTATACAAACGCATAGACAAACAACATGCCGTCACACTTCTCACAGATTCACGTTTTTTTAAGTTTACACAAAGATAATAACAAAAAGTCTGCATCTCAAGCCACCAAACACTGTTGCCAATGCAAATGAACGTCCAGAACGCATTAAAAGTTTTCTATTTTAGTTAAAAATGGTGTCGTGTAAATGGCCCCAAAATAAATAATGATTTTTTACAATGGAAATGAATCAATGAAAACATTCTTTAGCTGGACAATAGCTTTCTTCAAGAGCTGATGTACTGCCAAAACAATCTCTTTTCCATTAATTTCCTATTATCACTTTAAAGCTGCTTTGAAACAATCAATATTGTGAAAAGTGCTATATAAATGAAGGTGACTCGACTTGCCATGTCTGCATGTACATTGTATATTCAGCTACAGGAATATCCAGGAACTGAATGAAGAACATTGTTCAAATATTTAGGCCCCTGGGAAACAGGATTGTCATTCTTCCTCACAACAGAATCAATTATCTCAGTCTTGTGATTAATGAATGTGTCTATTATTTCTTGGCTTGTGTAGAGCCGTACAAGCTTCTTATATATCACATAGACCTACTTTAATATTGATTTTACTTCAGATATTATAAAACACAATCTCACACAATGGGTTTCCGAAGATCTCCTGTCAGTTTCGGTCTACATACCACACGACATCAGAAAAATAAAATAAAAAAGCATCACTTTGGTGAACAATCAAAGCAGACGTGCAGTGATTTTCATAATGGCTCACCTTGATTTTTGTTCATTTTTTTCTTACAATGATAATATGAATGAATGAATGCAAGAATGAATGAATTCAGACAGGTCCACTCACGTCAAGAATACCATAAACAAGCTTTTAGTCAACTTTTTATTGGCATATTTGCATAAATTTTACATTTGGCGGTATGGCTCTGTTCTAAGTTCCCCATCCTTTTCATGAGCTCCATGAAAAGCCAAGTCAGAGAACAGCAGCTTCTGTGGACAACCTCCCAAATTTTTAATCTAGGAGGGCATCATAACAGTTCTAAACCCTATTTAGAACAGAGCATGCATCAATGACACAGAATGACATTGATTAAGTTAACCACAGTTTAAGGAGGAGCTGGGGAGGAGGTGGGTTGCACAGCAGCGTGCAGCAGAAGCAGGCAGATTGAACTGAATCTACGCTTAAGTAATGCGCCCTGTTTGAGAGTTGCCAATTGAGTGCATGGGAATCGCATCAGCTGATATGGGCGGGGTTGGCATTTCTCCAATCAGCTGATAGCGGAGCTTGACTACGTGACCTGCCTGAACTAACACAGATGCTTGATTTATAAAATTACATTGAAATTAAAATGAAACATTAAAAATGTGTTAATATTAAAGGGGCTTTATGCAAGAAATGTGATGTTTTATTATTCTTTTGTATTGCCAATGTGTGAACGAGACCTTCCCCGACTTCCTAGGTTTGTCTATGAAAGCATGTATATGGATTTTTATTTGTAAGGACTCGGAGTCCTTTCACCGGGAAAATATTTCCTTCAATATTTAGGATAATGCTGAAAAAGCCACACTGTAATGCAATCTATATACTTTAAAAATATACTTTTATAATTAAACTATCATGACAGTATACTTTGAATGACCTCATCTGACATCATGCCGTGAAGAGCTAGTGCAAAAATCCGCATCTCTATGATCAGATGCTTTCTCAACGGCTGTTTTCTCACCGCTGTCGTGTTTATTTTGTTATTGAGAGGAAAGGATGCAGCACATATTTACATATTCATCTAAATGTCACTCTGAGTAGTGTGGACAGCATCGGGGTGTTCGTTAAAAGTATATTTCTGCAAAGGCTTTTCTGCAAACTCTATACTTCTAAACAAAGAACAAAAATGAACTTCGCCGTGAGAATATCTTGTTACGTGTTACTTTGCATTTACCTGTGCACAAGCAATAAGTTGGTTGTGCTGACCCCATTTAAACAATCCTACAGCGACACCTAGTGGCCATTGTAAAACTGCAGTCTTAACTAAGTGTGTCCTCCTAGAGTTGCCGTAGTTAGAAAAAGCCATAGTTAGAAAAAGTTTCCCTGCCATGCTGTTTGATGTTACAAAACTCTGTGAGTATTTAGTTCAGTATGTTGTCATTGTTAATAGAGTAAAATGCAATTTAAAGAAATGTGTGTAATGGTTAGGGTATTTCCAAGAAGATTATCTTTATTTGTATGTTCAGTTTTCCTGTGCTTCTTTCAAGTAAATTAAACTTAATTGAAGTCTGGCATTGTCCACACTGAGACAGTGTTTTTATGAACAAAAAAGAAGCTCCTTCTAACAGGATCATTTTATTTAGCAAAATATCTCACCATTCACCACTCACTCACCATTGTATTTTGGTCTAAAATGCAAGTGCTCTCATGTTTTGCCTATAAAATCCCTTTCATCTTTGCAGGACTGTGATATTAAGAGTGTACAAAGTAATAATTTAGCAACTGTGTGAAAGTGAACAGCACATAGACAGCTAGAACGAAATTGTTGTTAATTCTCGGAGGGGTCAGAGAGCTCTCTTATGGGTTTGGAATGACATGAGGGTGAGTAATTAATGGCATAATTTACATTTTAATAATTCCGAAACACTTGTTGTTATTGATTACACCGGTGGCCGTTAAGGGAACTGCAGCCACCGGTTTTTAAGCATTTTCCAAATGTTTCTCATCCAGATAGAAATGTCATATAACGCTAAACTGACCTTACTTTGTGAATTTCACAGTCCTGCAAAGATTACTGTGCATGCGTAAACCTTCATAAAAGCTCACTGAGATGATACAGATGGAGCAAGACATAATAAAGATATCACGCAATTCTTCTGGCAGGAACATTTTATTAAGCAAAATAGGTCGTATTTTTATGTCACCATTTTATGTTTGCTCTAAAACGCAACCGCTCTCATGTTTTGCCGCAGGACAGCAAATGCCAGTACAGGTTCTGTCATCTTTGCAGGACTGTGTTATAAAGAGTGAGGAAAGTAACATTTTAGCAACTGTGTGAAAGTGAATAACACACAGTAGGCAAAACACCACTGTAAACACTGAGGCTCTCGGATTTCATCAAAAATATCATCATTTTTGTTCCGAAGATTAAGTCCCTTTGAGATTTTAAACTCAACATCAAACTGTTTGCGTTACATTTTTACATCTTTAATGTGACATATTTCCAAGTGAAATTTTTTTTTTGAATGAGAAATCCTTGATTAAATCTAGGGCTGTGATATTGAAGAAAAATGCGATATGCAATGACCTTGTTAAATAATGTGATATACAATATTGCTTTAAGTGTGTAAATTTTTTTTAAATTATATATAAAAATCTATAATAATTAAAAACTGAGAGTGGTAGCAGGTTTACTGTATTAGCAGGTTTCCTGTATTAGCAGGTTTACTGTATTAGCGGGTTTCCTGTATTAGCAGGTTTCCTGTATTAGCAGGTTTTCCTGTATTAGCGGGTTTACTGTATTAGCGGGTTTTGTATTAGCAGGTTTACTGTATTAGCGGGTTTTGTATTAGCAGGTTTACTGTATTAGCGGGTTTACTGTATTAGCGGGTTTTGTATTAGCAGATTTACTGTATTAGCAGGTTTACTGTATTAGCGGGTTTACAGTATTAGCGGGTTTTGTATTAGAAGGTTTACTGTATTAGCAGGTTTACTGTATCAGCAGGTTTACTGTATAGGCGGGTTTACTTTAGTAGCAGGTTTACTGTATTAGCAGGTTACTGTATTATCGAGTTTACTGTATTAGCTGGTTTACTGTATTAGCAGGTTTACTGTATTAGCGGGTTTACTATATTAGCGGGTTACTGTATTAGTGGGTTTACTGTATTAGCAGGTTTACTGTATTATCGGGTTTACTGTATTAGCAGGTTTACTGTATTAGCAGGTTTACTGTATTAGCAGGTTTACTGTATTAGCGGGTTTACTGTATTAGCGGGTTTACTGTATTAGCTGGTTTACTGTATTAGCGGTTTTACTGTATTAGTTGATTTACTGTATTAGCGGGTTTACTGTATTAGCGGGTTTTGTATTAGCGGGTTTACTGTATTAGCGGGTTTACTGTATTAGCGGGTTTTGTATTAGCAGGTTTACTGTATTAGCAGGTTTACTGTATTAACAGGTTTACTGTATTAGCAGGTTTTGTATTAGCAGGTTTACTGCATTAGCGGGTTTACTGTAGTAGCTGGTTTACTGTATTAGCGGGTTTACTGTATTAGGGGGTTTACTCTATTGGCAGGTTTACTGTATTAGCGGGTTTACTGTATTAGCGGGTTTTGTATTAGGGGGTTTACTGTATTGGCAGGTTTACTGTATTAGCGGGTTTGCTGTATTGACGGGTTTACTGTATTAGGGGGTTTACTGTATTGGCAGGTTTACTGTATTAGCGGGTTTACTGTATTGGCGGGGTAACTGTATTGGCAGGTTTACTGTATTAGCGGGTTTTACTGTAGTAGCAGGTTTAGCAGGTTTATTGTATTAGTGGGTTAACTGTATTAGCAGGTTACTGTATTAGCGGGTTTACTTTATTAGCAGGTTTACTGTATTAGCGGGTTTTTTATTAGCAGGTTACTGTATTAGCAGGTTTAGTGTATTAGCGGGTTTACTGTATTAGCAGGTTACTGTATTAGCGGGTTTCCTGTATTAGCAGGTTTAGTGTATTAGCGGGTTTACTGTATTAGCAGGTTTACTGTATTAGCAGGTTTACTGTATTAGCGGGTTTCCTGTATTAGCGGGTTTTGTATTAACAGGTTTACTGTATTAGCAGGTTTACTGTATTACCGGGTTTACTGTATTTGCAGGTTTACTGTATTATCAGGTTTACTGTTTTAGCGGGTTTACTGTATTAGCAGGTTTAGTGTATTAGCGGGTTTACTGTATTAGCAGGTTTACTGTATTAGCAGGTTTACTGTATTAGCGGGTTTCCTGTATTAGCAGGTTTCCTGTATTAGCAGGTTTTCCTGTATTAGCGGGTTTACTGTATTAGCGGGTTTTGTATTAGCAGGTTACTGTATTAGCGGGTTTCCTGTATTAGCAGGTTTAGTGTATTAGCAGGTTTAGTGTATTAGCGGGTTTACTGTATTAGCAGGTTTACTGTATTAGCAGGTTTACTGTATTAGCGGGTTTCCTGTATTAGCAGGTTTCCTGTATTAGCGGGTTTTTTATTAGCAGGTTACTGTATTAGCAGGTTTAGTGTATTAGCGGGTTTACTGTATTAGCAGGTTACTGTATTAGCGGGTTTCCTGTATTAGCAGGTTTAGTGTATTAGCGGGTTTACTGTATTAGCAGGTTTACTGTATTAGCAGGTTTACTGTATTAGCGGGTTTCCTGTATTAGCGGGTTTTGTATTAACAGGTTTACTGTATTAGCAGGTTTACTGTATTACCGGGTTTACTGTATTTGCAGGTTTACTGTATTAACAGGTTTACTGTTTTAGCGGGTTTACTGTATTAGCAGGTTTAGTGTATTAGCGGGTTTACTGTATTAGCAGGTTTACTGTATTAGCAGGTTTACTGTATTACCGGGTTTACTGTATTTGCAGGTTTACTGTATTATCAGGTTTACTGTATTAGCGGGTTTACTGTATTAGCAGGTTTAGTGTATTAGCGGGTTTACTGTATTAGCAGGTTTACTGTATTAGCAGGTTTACTGTATTAGCGGGTTTCCTGTATTAGCAGGTTTTCCTGTATTAGCAGGTTTACTGTATTAGCAGGTTTACTGTATTAGCGGGTTTCCTGTATTAGCAGGTTTTCCTGTATTAGCGGGTTTACTGTATTAACGGGTTTTGTATTAGCAGGTTTACTGTATTAGCGGGTTTCCTGTATTAGTAGGTTTTCTGTATTAGCAGGTTTTCCTGTATTAGCAGGTTTACTGTATTAGCGGGTTTCCTGTATTAGCAGGTTTCCTGTATTAGCAGGTTTTCCTGTATTAGCGGGTTTACTGTATTAGCGGGTTTTGTATTAGCAGGTTTACTGTATTAGCGGGTTTTTTATTAGCAGGTTACTGTATAGCGGGTTTCCTGTATTAGCAGGTTTAGTGTATTAGCGGGTTTACTGTATTAGCAGGTTTACTGTATTAGCAGGTTTACTGTATTAGCGGGTTTCCTGTATTAGCGGGTTTTGTATTAACAGGTTTACTGTATTAGCAGCTTTACTGTATCAGCAGGTTTACTGTATAGGCGGGTTTACTTTAGTAGCAGGTTTACTGTATTAGCAGGTTACTGTATTATCGAGTTTACTGTATTAGCTGGTTTACTGTATTAGCAGGTTTATTGTATTAGCGGGTTTACTATATTAGCGGGTTACTGTATTAGTGGGTTTACTGTATTAGCGGGTTTACTGTATTAGCAGGTTTACTGTATTATCGGGTTTACTGTATTAGCAGGTTTACTGTATTAGCGGGTTTACTGTATTAGCAGGTTTACTGTATTAGCTGGTTTACTGTATTAGCGGGTTTACTGTATTAGTTGATCTACTGTATTAGTGGGTTTACTGTATTAGCGGGTTTTGTATTAGCGGGTTTACTGTATTAGCGGGTTTACTGTATTAGCGGGTTTTGTATTAGCAGGTTTACTGTATTAGCAGGTTTACTGTATTAGCGGGTTTACTGTATTAGCAGGTTTTGTATTAGCAGGTTTACTGTATTAGCAGGTTTACTGTATTAACGGGTTTACTGTATTAGCAGGTTTTGTATTAGCAGGTTTACTGCATTAGCGGGTTTACTGTAGTAGCTGGTTTACTGTATTAGCGGGTTTACTGTATTAGGGGGTTTACTCTATTGGCAGGTTTACTGTATTAGCGGGTTTACTGTATTAGCGGGTTTTGTATTAGGGGGTTTACTGTATTGGCAGGTTTACTGTATTAGCGGGTTTACTGTATTGACGGGTTTACTGTATTAGGGGGTTTACTGTATTGGCAGGTTTACTGTATTAGCGGGTTTACTGTATTGGCGGGGTAACTGTATTGGCAGGTTTACTGTATTAGCGGGTTTTACTGTAGTAGCAGGTTTAGCAGGTTTATTGTATTAGTGGGTTAACTGTATTAGCAGGTTACTGTATTAGCAGGTTTACTTTATTAGCAGGTTTACTGTTTTAGCGGGTTTTTTATTAGCAGGTTACTGTATTAGCAGGTTTAGTGTATTAGCGGGTTTACTGTATTAGCAGGTTACTGTATTAGCGGGTTTCCTGTATTTGCAGGTTTACTGTATTATCAGGTTTACTGTTTTAGCAGGTTTACTGTATTAGCAGGTTTAGTGTATTAGCGGGTTTCCTGTATTTGCAGGTTTACTGTATTATCAGGTTTACTGTTTTAGCAGGTTTACTGTATTAGCAGGTTTAGTGTATTAGCGGGTTTTGTATTAGGGGGTTTACTGTATTAGCGGGTTTACTGTATTGACGGGTTTACTGTATTAGGGGGTTTACTGTATTGGCAGGTTTACTGTATTAGCGGGTTTACTGTATTGGCGGGGTAACTGTATTGGCAGGTTTACTGTATTAGCGGGTTTTACTGTAGTAGCAGGTTTAGCAGGTTTATTGTATTAGTGGGTTAACTGTATTAGCAGGTTACTGTATTAGCGGGTTTACTTTATTAGCAGGTTTACTGTTTTAGCGGGTTTTTTATTAGCAGGTTACTGTATTAGCAGGTTTAGTGTATTAGCGGGTTTACTGTATTAGCAGGTTACTGTATTAGCGGGTTTCCTGTATTTGCAGGTTTACTGTATTATCAGGTTTACTGTTTTAGCAGGTTTACTGTATTAGCAGGTTTAGTGTATTAGCGGGTTTACTGTATTAGCAGGTTTACTGTATTAGCAGGTTTACTGTATTAGCGGGTTTCCTGTATTAGCAGGTTTCCTGTATTAGCAGGTTTTCCTATATTAGCGGGTTTACTGTATTAGCGGGTTTACTGTATTAGCGGGTTTTGTATTAGCAGGTTACTGTATTAGCGGGTTTCCTGTATTAGCAGGTTTAGTGTATTAGCGGGTTTACTGTATTAGCAGGTTTACTGTATTAGCAGGTTTACTGTATTAGCGGGTTTCCTGTATTAGCGGGTTTACTGTATTAGCGGGTTTACTGTATTAGCAGGTTTACTGTATTAGCAGGTTTACTGTATTAGCAGGTTTACTGTATTAGCGGGTTTCCTGTATTAGCAGGTTTCCTGTATTAGCAGGTTTTCCTGTATTAGCGGGTTTACTGTATTAGCGGGTTTTGTATTAGCAGGTTTACTGTATTAGCGGGTTTTTTATTAGCAGGTTACTGTATTAGCGGGTTTCCTGTATTAGCAGGTTTAGTGTATTAGCGGGTTTACTGTATTAGCAGGTTTACTGTATTAGCAGGTTTACTGTATTAGCGGGTTTCCTGTATTAACAGGTTTAGTATTAACAGGTTTACTGTATTAGCAGGTTTACTGTATCAGCAGGTTTACTGTATAGGCGGGTTTACTTTAGTAGCAGGTTTACTTTAGTAGCAGGTTTACTGTATTAGCAGGTTACTGTATTATCGAGTTTACTGTATTAGCTGGTTTACTGTATTAGCAGGTTTATTGTATTAGCGGGTTTACTATATTAGCGGGTTACTGTATTAGTGGGTTTACTGTATTAGCGGGTTTACTGTATTAGCAGGTTTACTGTATTATCGTGTTTACTGTATTAGCAGGTTTACTGTATTAGCGGGTTTACTGTATTAGCAGGTTTACTGTATTAGCTGGTTTACTGTATTAGCGGGTTTACTGTATTAGTTGATCTACTGTATTAGCGGGTTTTGTATTAGCGGGTTTACTGTATTAGCGGGTTTTGTATTAGCAGGTTTACTGTATTAGCAGGTTTACTGTATTAGCGGGTTTACTGTATTAGCAGGTTTTGTATTAGCGGGTTACTATATTAGCAGTTTTCGTGTATTAGCGGGTTTACTGCATTAGCGGGTTTACTGTATTAGCTGGTTTACTGTATTAGCGGGTTTACTGTATTAGGGGGTTTACTCTATTGGCAGGTTTACTGTATTAGCGGGTTTACTGTATTAGCTGGTTTTGTATTAGGGGGTTTACTGTATTGGCAGGCTTACTGTATTAGCGGGTTTACTGTATTGACGGATTTACTGTATTAGGGGGTTTACTGTATTGGCAGGTTTACTGTATTAGCGGGTTTACTGTATTGGCGGGGTAACTGTATTGGCAGGTTTACTGTATTAGCGGGTTTTACTGTAGTAGCAGGTTTAGCAGGTTTATTGTATTAGTGGGTTAACTGTATTAGCAGGTTTACTGTATTAGCAGGTTACTGTATTAGCGGGTTTACTTTATTAGCAGGTTTACTGTATTAGCAGGTTACTGTATTAGCGGGTTTCCTGTATTAGCAGGTTTAGTGTATTAGCGGGTTTACTGTATTAGCAGGTTACTGTATTAGCGGGTTTACTCTATTAGCAGGTTACTGTATTAGCAAGTTTACTGTATTAGCGGGTTTACTGTATTAACGGGTTTACTGTATTAGCAGGTTTTGTATTAGCAGGTTTACTGTATTAGCAGGTTTACTGTATTAGCGGGTTTTGTATTAGCAGGTTTACTATAGTAGCAGGTTAACTGTATTAGCAGGTTTACTGTATTAGCAGGTTAACTGTATTAGCAGGTTACTGTATTAGGGGGTTTACTATATTAGCGGGTTTACTGTATTAGCGGGTTTACTGTATTAGCTGGTTTATTATATTAGCGGGTTTACTGTATTAGCAGGTTTACTGTATTAGCGGGTTTTGTATTAGCAGGTTTACTATAGTAGCAGGTTAACTGTATTAGCAGGTTTACTGTATTAGCAGGTTAACTGTATTAGCAGGTTACTGTATTAGGGGGTTTACTATATTAGCGGGTTTACTGTATTAGCGGGTTTACTGTATTAGCTGGTTTATTATATTAGCGGGTTTACTGTATTAGCTGGTTTACTGTATTAGCGAGTTTACTGTATTAGCAGGTTAACTGTATTAACAGGTTTACTGTATTAGCGGGTGTGGCAAGCAGCGGGGCGAGGGACCGCGAGAGCGGGACCGGGGACGAGTGATAATGAGTGCCAGCTGCGCGTCACACCGGTCTCGTCTCGCGGTCGAGTGACGGGAGCATAAAAGGAGGAGCGAAGACAGCGGAAGGCGAGAGAGGACCAGGCCTGGAATTTGTGTTGAGTTTTGTTTATGTTTTGTTGTGTTGGTGGGCAGTCGTCCGTGAGGGGCTGCCCACGTTTTATTATGTGTGAGTGTTTGCGGGCAGTCGTCCGTGAGGGGCTGCCCGCGGTTTACTTTTGTTTTGTTTATTTATTTTCATTAAAAGCTTTTGAACGTTCGCCGGTTCCCGCCTCCTTCCTGCCCACAACAACGAACATCGTTACAGCGGTTTTACTGTATTAGCTGGTTTACTGTATTAGCTGATTTACTCTATTGGCGGGTTTACTGTGGTAGCGGGTTTACTGTATTAGCGGGTTTACAGTATAAGCGGTTTTACTTTAGTAGCAGGTTTACTGTATTAGCAGGTTTACTGTATTAGCGGGTTTACTGTATTAGGGGGTTTACTGTAGTAGCAGGTTTACTGTATTAGCAGGTTTACTGTATTAGCGGGTTACTGTATTAGCGGGTTTACTGTATTAGCAGGTTTACTGTATTGGCGGGGTAACTGTATTGGCAGGTTTACTGTATTAGCGGGTTTTACTGTAGTAGCAGGTTTAGCGGGTTTATTGTATTAGTTGGTTAACTGTATTAGCGGGTTTACTGTATTAGCAGGTTACTGTATTAGCAGGTTTACTGTATTAAAATGTACCATTTACTGTATTAGCGGGTTTACTGTATTAGCGGGTTTACTATATTGGCAGGTTTACTGTAGTAGCAGGTTGACTGTATTAGCAAGTTACTGTATTAGCGGGTTTACTGTATTAGCGGGTTACTATATTAGCAGGTTTACTGTATTAGCGGGTTTACTTTAGTAGCAGGTTTACTGTATTAGCAGGTTTACTGTATTAGCAGGCTTTTACTTTAAGGCCTAATGCACGGATCCTATTGACACACATTCGGTTTCTTTCCCCAACTGATATCGTTCACTTAAAGCATAACCGACTGTTTACATGAATACTCATCAAGACAGCCATGTGACATAACTGTGTATGTGTATTTGACAGTTTGAGTGTGTAACAAGACACAAAACAGAAATGATGGGATCACACTCTTTCAGAGAGGCAGCTTGTGCGCTTGTTTTGGTGTGTGTGTGTGTGTGTGTGTCAGACAGCAGACAACGTGAGACTTGTTTTTCTCAAATTATTGTGTTAATAACAATAAGTTAATAACTCTATTTAACATCAAGCAAGTCACATAAGTAACAGTCGTGTGCCCAGTCTATTCTCTACTATAGACTTGGTCGGCGTCGTGTCATAGCTGGGGGCGTAGCATTGGGGCGCAGTCGGCGTGGGGGAAAGCAATCCATTCCCCATACTGGAAATGGATGGTGTTAATCCAATATAGCCTGTGTAGAATCACTTCCAACCTGTCCTCCAAAAAAAAAGACTCTATAAGTCGTTTTTCAAGCATCTTTTTACGACCTATATTAACGTTTTAAAGTCATGCTAGCTGGCATAAAAATAATGACATTGACGCTTTACGTCTGACGTCATGAATTGACGTATGACTGTCATTACCAATCAAAATGCGTGTTCATTTTAATGCAATGTGTGGACTTTTTACCACCATTTGTCATATTTCCATTTAGGCAAAATATTTTTATTTATTTATAACACACCCAGCTCATCCCTAAACCTACCCAGTGAATTTTAGTGCATTCACACTTTATGAACACATGTGTTCCCTGGGCTCGATATCACGATTGCATGATCACAAGTTGTTGTATATCGCAATGCTTTACTAATTGATGCAAAACCTGAAATATTATGCAGATAAAAGGGGAAAATGCTTTAAAATGAAAGAGTCCTGTTGTCAATAGGAGAACAACTTTAGGAAATGCTCTATGTGTTGTATTTCATGAATTAAAATATTGTCCATAGGGGCGCGACTTTACTGAACGCTCCTATTGGTTGTATTTCAAGGAAGTGACAAACGACCTATATAGGCATACTGGTTGGAGGACATGTTGATCACTTCTGCTGCTTGACAGAGCAAGATACATAGAAAAACTGAGCTGTATTGGGTCGGATTGTCCGTACAGTCTGTGATTGTCCGTACAGTCTGTGGAAAAACGACCCAACGCAATGGAGTAATTTTCTCGTCAAAATGCATGCTGCTCCTACAAATATATATTACTTGCCTAATTGATAAATCACTTTCAATGAAGACGTTTATTCAGGGTTCCTGAATTTAATGCAGGCCTATGTGTTACATACATTTAACATTTGAAAATTATCATAAAACTTGTCTTGTGCTATGAAATGTTTTGACTTATGACTATATTGGTGTTTTTGTTAAACAAACTTTTGTTTTGCAGTAATGAAATCTCTTATTTTTTTATATTTACAATAATACATCATCATGTAGTGCAAAATGTTTTATTATAATGGACGTATTGCACTGGCTTTCGGAATTGACGAACGGCTCCGTCTGTTATTCGGCGCTTTAAAACTTCAGATCAGGGTTTTTTTTTTTTTCACTTGCTAGAGGTGCAGAACACCACACAGCAGCTTTTTGGCATTGCACCAAACAAAAATAAATCATTACAAAAAGTAAAGATAAAGCGTCTAACATGGTCTACGCGCATTCATTCAAATGGATTGTTTTCCCCCATGGCATAACCGGATATAACGTTTTTGTGGGCGTTCCTAATAATGCCGACCAAGTTTATAGGCGGCCACCTAAAACTAAATTTTTTTCACAATGTTGAAGTAGCCTATTAAAATCATTCAGATATTGCGGGCTGTTGCGATTTGCATATCGTGATATGTACATTTGCGATATTTCGATAATTTCTATATATTGTGCAGCCCTAATTAGAACTGATTATGACTGGAGGGCAAGGTTTAAACAATATTAGGGGTTGGTGCTGTTAACTTCAATAATATTTGTCCGGTTACTTGTTTTTGGTCCTTATAATTTCTTTATTGATGCAGTCTCTAGGTTTGTAGAACTTTATTTGCCCGCTGCTTGGTTGCATTTAGCTTGGACTATGAATCTCAATGTCTTAGTCTTTGACATTCTTGCTGTAAGCTGCCATGGTTAAACACAGCCATGTGCTCCAAAGCGGCGGTTGAAATCTTTTCCCCATGATTAAATGTCAATGAACTGGTACAAATAAATTCTAATCAGTAATTTTCCTGAGTTTCCAGCAGAGCCATTTCTCAGAGAAATGTATTCTATTTTTCTGTTAATTCTGTTATCATGTTGTGAGAGCAGCAGAAGTTTGTTTTCCTCTAAACAAACTGATTACAAGACATATGAGGTCATAAACCAAATGCAGCTGATTAAACATTGCAGGATATTTTAAATGTAATCGTTTTTTAATGGTCTGTTTATCTTCCATTGCCATTTACATACATTTTTTTTCCAAATACCATTACTAATACCAAGATCTAATGAATTTAAGCATGTTTTGTTTATCCAACATATCATGCTTATAAACTGAAGTTTAATTGTACACAATTTAATTAAAATGACATGTTTGAATGACAACCACAGCCTGATGACAACCAACGTAAATATTGCTGTAAATCGGAATTGCACAATGTTGATGTAGATTCACACAACGCTGTCTGACCTGCCAGAGGCATCGGTAAGATAATGACATATATGCTGAAATGATGAAATATATATATCTGTGCACACACAGAGAGGGAGAGAAAGAAAGGCAAGATAGATGGAGGTTGTCATAAGAAAGTTAACTGAAATACTGCAGCAGGTGATATACCATTATTTCTAATCTACAAATGCAATCAGCAGGGAAACAAAAGATGATGTTCTTTTGTTTCTTTCCAGGATTTCTTTCCCCATTTCCTCACAGTTGTGGGTTTATTTGAAAACTACTCCCATTACATTAGGAGGTGAAAATCCTTTCCGATTTAGTTCAAGGTGTCAAGGGGAGATTCACAGCATCACTGTAATAAAGACAGGTATTTAGGCAGGGTTGGTCAAAATTCTGAATTTAAGAATTTCCTCTTTTTCAAAAACTGATTTGAATTTGAATTTTGTTTCCTTAAAATCACAGTATCATTATAATTGTGCATCATCAATTCCAATTCAGGCATTCAGTTGGAATTTTAAAGCCTCAAGCTTCTCAATTCAATTCTGAATGGCACAGATTTTTGTCCCCGGAAAACAGATTGAGCCATCTAAATGTCTGGGTAACACACTAGAATACTAAAGTAAACTCTGATTAATAAATTAGTAAGTAATGGTGCTTAGTTGAAGGTGGTAGTTCACTATTAGCTAATCAATAACTTTTTTTTTCATAACTCCCAGAGGACTTTAAAGAACTACGATATACAGGTTCATACTTAACCTGAATAATGCATAATGTATAATTAATCGTAAAGTGAAGGTCATAGTAACCCGCTAGTAATGACTCAAGTGTTAGTACATCCTTTTAAAGGAATTACAAATTATTTGGATCAGTATTCCAAAGTGAAAAACATAACTCTTTCCAAATTACAGAAATCAAAGGAAGCTTTTGAGGTTATTGTAAGGTTTCGGATAGTAACACATAAGTAATTAAGTGGGTTATCGTGATCTTCACTTTAGAATAGTGATCCAAATATTAGTAATATTAGATCCAAATAATTCCTTCTGAAGAAAGGAACACTTGAGTCATTACTAGTGAGTTACCATGACCTTCACTTTAGGCTTAATTATACATTATGCATTATTCATGTTAATTATGAACCTGTATATAGTCCTCAGTGAGGTATGAAAAAATAGTAGTTCATGCTTAGCTAATAGTGAACTACCAAGGTTCAACTAAGCACTATTGCTTACTAATTCTTTAATCAGAGTTTCTTGTTAGTTAATAGTAGTAACTAGAGTGTTAATACTGCATTACTTCCTCGTTCCTGTGTAGTTCATTAATGACAGAACAGTTTTCTAAAGTGTTACCAATGTTTGTTTGTTTTTCAATGGTGGATTTGTGGGTGCATTAACATTTAGTTCTTAAATCTGATTTCTTAGACATACATAAAATATAGCCAAGATCCTGCATTGAAAATCCCTTTGGATCTTTGCCTTGAGTTTTCCATTTAACCAAAAAGTCAGCCAATAAAGTTGGAGAGGGTAATGGAGCAGCAAGATTGGGGCAGGGATTTTTGCTTTCATTTGAGATTGACTTCAGAATAAGAAGTCAAGCAAGCTCACAGAGAAGTAATGACTGCAGTGGGACTGATCAAAGACAACGTCAGCAGCTTCTAGTGTCTGGTTAAATCACATCTTCTCTACTCTCTTTTCAGAACTTTCAGACTGGTCAGCACCAAGGAGGTCTATAATACCTGGAGAAAACTGTTAGAAGTCCAACTCATCTAAAAGCAGTTGCCCGGTTGATTCATGCAGCCCTGGAAGTACACAACCGGCATCCTGCCATCTTTGCCGGTGAGCACTCATTTCCAGAAGCATTTGTTTTTAGCCATATGCCATGTGACTAATTTTTCCACCTGCAAAAGCGAAATCTTTCCATAAACTGTCATGACAATATATCTCTCCACCTGGAATACACATGCCTGGCTATTAGATAGTGGGAAATTAGCAGAAAGTAAAGTGGGATAGAGACTAGAACGGGCTACAAGCCAGCATTTAAACAATGCGCAATTGCACTACATGTTGGAGTGCTGCCTATACGGCTCTGACAAGAATCATTGCATTATAATATAATGACATAAATGTGGTTTATGTTTCTTGCCAGTGTTTTATTTGTATCAGTCTAGATCTTCTTGAATGGCCATCAGCAGAGAAACATGATTTTTGTCAGCACAATGGGGCTAACTGCCTGTTTCACTCTTTCCCTGCCATTGCTTTGCCAGCTACCGCCAACATTTTTGATCATTTTCAAAAAAAAAATTACGACCCCCAGAATATTTTGTTGCGTGAATATCTCAACATGCAATGTGTCAAAAGAAGGAACATTTTATTCTTTATGCATTCTTTTTTATTAACACTTACATTTTTTAACAAAACACAGAATTTTGAACAAAAAGATGAGAGAATCACATTTTTGTCAAAGACTACATCAAGATCTGACTCAGAACGATGATCAAAACACAGATGGAGTAGATGGAGTCCACCAACACCTCCAAAGCTTCACAGTCCTATAATTCGTCCTGGGTCGACATTTCATTCAGTAACAGGCAGTTTTGAATGTTTGATGATCATGCTATTTTCACATGTGCATAAGTAATGCTTCTATCGCTTGTTTCTGCTGCTTCTTCCCCTGTGTTTTGTTCTGGAGATTCAGTATTCTTTCAGAAGATGCGTAATAGCGCCCTCATATCGTATAACAGTTAAAACATTGATTGCTGGAAAATTCCCTCAATGGCAGGGAAAATGTTAAATGTTGCATTAAACAGAAGATGCCTTTTATTCCATATTGTGATATCGGCTTCTCAAACAAAAAAAAATGATGGACGAGACTTGATTTTTTGAATGGTTGTGGTTTGATTTTGCTGTGATCACATGTGAGTGATAAGTTGTTCCACTCTCACGCCAGTAAACACGATGATAAATGAATTAAAGATTAAGAGGGCATATGCATTTAAAAAAAATGATGTGCACATATACATAATTTATAATGAATACTCTATTCCATAAAAAATAAGAATGATCCATTTTGATTTATGGTGACTGTTAAACAGCAAAGCCCTGACCACTTTGTCAGCACTGTTGTTAAATCCTACATCTAAAACAATCTTCTGTGTTGAATTGCATCCTTTATAATTGTATTGTATTGTATTGTTGTCTATTAAAAGGCAATGCACATACAGCTTATTGAACACATTATTAAGAGCTCAAATTAACCATACTGTATGTCCATAAGAATATGTCTGCATTACAGAAAAAGTGGAGAGGATATGCTCTGCATCGCAAGCCTATTTCAAACTCTTTTTTTCTGGTTTTATCATCGTACAAAGAGAAGCAAGATAAGTGCATGCGTCCAATGGCAGCAAATTAGCTGCGTATGTCCCGCAATCCAACCCTAACTCCCACCCCTCACCCACCTCTACTGGAGCCAATTACTGCAGACACATACATTTAATGGATTATTCATTTTCAATTTTCCTCATGCTTAAGACTTGAGGTCTGAAGGAATTACAAAAAATTTTAATTGCACGACTATATACAGATGTGGCTCAGGAATGTTAACGACCATTAAGTGCATTCAATTCCAATCTTCTACACATAGAGTGGTCACGAAAGTCATTATGATATGTCTGTTGCAATGGTTTTATTATGTTAATAATTGATTGTATATGAAATATATATACCGTTGAGGCATGGACTCCACTATACCCCTGAAGTTGTGCTGTGGTAGCAGTGAAGTAGCAGTAGCAGATCCTTTAAGTCTTTTAAGTTGTGAGGTGGGGTCTCCATGGATCAGACTTGTTTGTTTAGCACATCCCACAGATGCATGATCTGGGGAATTTGGAGGCCAAGTCAACACCTCAAACTCGTTGTGCTCCTCAAACCATTCCTGAATAATTTTTGCTTTGTGTCAGGGCGCATTATCCTTCTGAAAGAGCCACAGCCACCAGGGAATACCGTTTCCATGAAAGGCTGTACATAGTCTGCAACAATGCTTAGGTAGGAGGTACGTGTCAAAGTAGCATTCACATGGATGGCAGGACCCAAGGTTTCCCAGCAGAACATTTCTCAAAGCATCACACTGCCTCCGCCAGCTTGCCCTCTTCTCATAGTGCATCCTGGTACCATGTGTTCCCCAGGTAAGGGATGCACGCGCCCGTCCATCCATGTGATGTTAAAGAAAACGTTATTCATCAGACCAGGCCACCTTCTTCCATTGCTCCGTGGTCCAGTTCTGATGCTCACGTGCCACTGTTGGTGCTTTCGGGGGTGGACAGGGGTCAGCATGGGCACCCTGACTGGTCTGCGGCTATCCAGCCCCATACGCAACAAACTGTGATGCACTGCTTAGTCTGAAACCTTTCTATCAGGACCAGCATTAACTTCTTGAGCAATTTGAGCTCCAGTAGCTCGTCAGTATGGTCGGACCACACAGGCCAGCCTTCACTACGTGTATCAATGAGCCTTGGCCACCCATGACCCTGTCGCTGGTTCACCATGCAATATAGCTCTATATCATCACATCCTTGCTGATAAAGAGCCATACTGCACTCCTACTTTTGTGTTATTGCTCATATATGCTAATTCAGTATACAGTGCTGTTGTTTTAAACATGTGTTTTGTTTGTTTGATTTTTACAGTGCTGTTATTCATTTATTTTATACTCTTTTTTTTTACATCTGCTATGAGGCCATTGCAACAAAGTCATTTAGAACCTAAATATAATTTTAAGATTTGCAGAATTCTGATTAAACCAATTAATTGACAACACCCGACTCTTATTATTCATTTACAGCTCATATATTGCTACTGATTGAATCATCAGCAGTGCTCATATAGGCTTCTTATCCCCTGACTGATTCTTGTGCGTGATATGTTTTTCTCGGAAAGTGCAGCTGTCAGCTATTGCTAGTTGGCAGCCTATTGAAAAAAATGCTATGAAATACATTTGAAACCCAGCGTCCCACGAGCTGTTTTATTCCTCATTCTGAGCGTGTTTTCTGGCTCGTGATTTACTTTGGGGAATAATGATAGCTTTCAGAGTTGTTATCCCACTCATTCTGTAAAGTTAGACTGATCTACTACCCAACTATTTTGAACCTCCACAGGGCCATTCTGACTGCACATGAATTTCACTGCTCTCTTTGCTCTACAAGTTCTATTTCATGCTACAGTGGCTGGGTACAATGACAGTTCTCTTCAGTGGCAGAGCACACAACTTTATCTTCGGAAGACTTAGAAGTACTACCACCACTGAACGTTATTGGGCGTCTGAAGGTCAGGATGGCATTCCGAATGAATACCGACAGGTAAGCATTAGAAGGGCGATTAGGGAAATAATGCTTTGACAGTATGTGGATCCACATACAATGTATTCTAATTAATGTGAGCCGCCTCATCAGAGAAGGTTAAATGAACATGACTGATGTTCAAATTGCCCAAGGGTTTGCAGTAGTTTTTATGTAAAACAACAGGAATGAAAAGTGGAAGACAAAGAAACAGAAGGCTCAGGTTACATTAGCATTTTCTACCACTGAGTTTGACTACAACATTGCTTCCCCAGCTGTCATTTTCCCTGTGCCGATAGGACCTCAGTAAGGCTGCTCTGCCTGACTGGCCACACAGCTTTATGGCATTGTGACAAAAGGCACAACACAATTATTGTCCATTATCCAGGCGAACGGGACTGAATGAAAGGGAGCGCACCAATGTGGCCCCCTTGATGGATGTGATTCTGCATGCAAATACATTCAGCTTCTCCGGTTCATGTCACACCTTGTGCATTCAGTCTGGGTGATTCATTCTTCCTGCCAGGGTTAGGACACATTCCTCCACTTCTACAGAGGAGTGCAAGGGCAGTAAATGTCATAATTCTGAGCCTTACTATGTTCTGCACAAAGATTACCAAGTTTCATTAGCAAGTAAATTATCAGTGGTGCTTGCCAAAGCAAACTTGTCACATCCCGTCATATGAATAATACCTCAAATTGTGAGGTTTGGCGAAGAAATCTATGCTATACTTCTCTAAGGCCCTGTTTTGGTAGATCATATCTAGGGCTGGGTATCGAGTTTGATGAATTTTAGGCACCATATCACCTCGATACCATCGAGAATCGTAAAAGGTCTTGTCGTTCGATACCAAATTTCGATACCTAAGGTGTTAATCTCGTCAACGTCAGTGAGCCAATAATCATACAGCACGATTGACTGTGGCGGAAAAACAGTTGATGCTGGTTACACCCAGAGATGTGGCTCGCACGTGAGGCTGTATACTCCATCTGCGCCGCATTATGGCTCCAACATGGCCCCTCTAGACAGTGCTTCTGTTTATACTGGCCTCACCGCTGCATGAGGATGGAACAAAACCTCATCAGAGTCGCGCCGCAGGTGTGTGCAGTGTAAGTAGGGGGTAAGCATCCCAACCCACATAGATTTAAAAGATTGAAAGTGTGGCTACATTTCACCAGGCTCGTTACCAACAGTGCACAATGCAATATTTACGACAAGATAATTGCTGTCAAGACGGGCAACACAACAAATCTGAAGTACTTGACAGTGGACGAAATAACTTAAATTTAAGAGCAAGAAGAACTGCAACGCATCACATAAATGAACCAGCATATAGGCTTCTTGCCTCACACACATGAGAAATAGGTCTATAGAAAGCTTGAAATGTCTACTTTTTTAAAACGAACCCATTTGAATCAATAACAAATACTTTGATTTTGTAATCCATCTATGGGCGGCAGTGCTTTTGGCCATCAGTGGCTCAGTGGTTTATGTCGATTGTCTACAAACCGGAAGGTTGGTGGTTTGATCCCCAGTTCCACCTGACCAAGTGTCGAGGTCTCCATGAGCAAGACACCTAACCCCAGCTGCTCCTGACGAGCTGGATGGTGCCTTGCATGGCTGACACCGCCATCGGTGTATGAATGAGTGAGTGAATGAATGGGTGAATGTGAGGCAAGATGTAAAGCACTTTGGATGGCCATGGGTCTGTTAAAAGCGCTATATAAATGCAGTCCATTTACCAGTCCATTTATAGGCGCGCGTGCGTTCACTAATGTGGAAATGGGTCAGCATAGTCAACTTCATCTTTGCAGCTAACACAGACTCAGAAAACGCTAGTTTATTAATAAACAATTAAAATATCTCCTTGCTATTTTTACATTCATAATCCTTAGGCTACTTTTGCAGGTGCTTTGCGGCAAGCTTTGTGTGCGCTTGAGCGTGAGGCATTCTGCCCCCAGTATCCTATATGAGTCTTTGAGTCTGTAAAAAAAGTCAACAAACTGAAGGTTTTTTTTAGGTAATGTAATCTTGTTAAAATGGCAAAAGTAAATTGTATCAAAAAAAGAAATGTTTTGATCAACACCCAGCCCAAATTGGATCACAAGTGGACGAGGCTTAATACAGGTGTAAACAGGGTCTTAACCGCTCTGAGCTTGTCCACTTTTGGACACTCTCAGAGGTAGTCAAAAGTGCATTTGACTGGATTGCTTTCGTAGTGTAGACGTTCATGTGGTCAAATGTGTTCCACAAAATACTGTCTACTCTCCGGAAGTGCGCTAGCCAGGGCTGCATTTCCCAAAAGCACCATAGCCTAAGTTGATCATAGAGACAATTGGATGCTTTTGGGAAATGCAGCCCAGATTGGATTTAAACTTTGTCAGCTTGGGACCCAAGTTTGGTTTTTAAGATGAAAAACTTACCAAGCACAATGTTCTCTCACCATTCCTGATTTCTAACACACACTCACAGTGTTACGCGTGGAATTGGGGCTGTCAGAGCAGAAACTAAAGCTGCTGCTCTCCATGTTTTGTCCATCGTCTTCGGTCATGTTCATACTTTATGTAAATTGCACAAGCTTAATTCGTCCATTAGACTGAAAGATCTGAAAAAGCCCATGCATTTACCCGCCCATAGACCCTCCCCTCGTAGAAATCAGGACAGAAGTGATTGAAAGTGGACAAAAGAGACAGATTAAAACACCTGGTGTAAACTGAAATGTGTTTCCCTCGTCTGCTTGTGATCCGTTCGACCAAAACGCATCTTAATACCAGGTGTAAACAGGTGTATTTTTACCACGTGGACAATAAAACCCACTAGTAAATCCCAATGAAGGAGGGGGGTGATGGGGCTGATGCATCTCTAAGGTCCAGCTTAAGAGTGTGCGATGTGTATTGTATGCAATAATATCGTAATAGCCTACACTGCCAATATTTAATATATGGGGGCAGAAATACCCCCGTATGAGTTTTTGTCTTATATTCCTATGTGATATTACTGAACAATATCACACAAGCAAGCATTCAGGTTTTTTTTCCCAAATATCAGCATGGTTAAAAATGTGGAATTTATTTAATACCACAGTACAAAAAACAAGACGTTACATTTTATACACAATATTGTAATTATTGTCTGTTTTTGATCTATTTCGCCGATAGAAACAGTTCCAAACACAACCGGAACAGAACCATAGCATCGGGCAAACCTTACTCGCATTTCACTGTCTAGATTTGTCATTTTACAGTTAGAAATCAGCACAATCTATACTACTTTAAATACTGAATATCTGTAATGTCACTAAAGACCAGTTACTAATGTTGTGTAGGCCTGTTGGAATTTACAGCGTCACAAGGCATGTAAAATACAAACCATGGCACTTGTCGCAAGTAACATGCAGGGGTGAAAAATCGAGCTGCCATTTCATCCTTGATATACCACAGTCAGAAAATATGCACTCGCTTGATGTTGCTGTCAAGGGCAGAGAGAAAGCAAACAAGTGTGCATTAGATTAATCTGACAGAAGACACTGCGTGTTACGTTGCTTCTTTGAAGAGTTTGCAAGCTGTTCACTCACAAACATTAAAGAAACAGATGTTTCCCTTCGCTTTAAACTCAACATTTGGAAATGATGGTGCAGAACATCTCAGAACATTCAAAGGCAAGCGGTGTCGAAAATCATCTTGTTATAAAGCCTGCTGGGATGTTGTAGGGTTATTTTGTGAGTATATCTCCCCGAGTAATGCTCCTTAGGTGTTCTTTTATTTTGATGAAATGGCGACATTGTTTTACAAAAACTTTGAAGCACATAAATGTGTATTAAATATAACGAATAGTTATAAATATGGACAATAGCCTTCCAGCCTTATTCTACAAATACAATCTTTATCTACTTTAAGATAAAGTTTATAATATGTGTCATGTGATGGACCAAGAGTCCTTATTATTTATTGCACCATTTTGATTGGGGACAGGAAAACCTTTCACATCCAAGTCTAAACCTAGTGAGATACTTTTTTTATTGTTGCAAAACACTACTGTATTCTAGTGCAGAAAACACTACATTACTGCTACCCTCTTAATGAGCCATTTATCTGGCTTGTTTGCAGTTGCATCTTTTCTACAGTTTACCAGTAGACTTAAAGGTTTAAAGACTTAAAAACTGCATTAGAGACTTTTTAATGTGACTATGCTAATGATCTTCTCAAGCGCTGGGTTGCCCTGGAAAAACGTTGGTTTGTATAAAAAGGATTTGTGTTTTGTAGTCCTCCTGCTTGCAGAATGTCTTTTAAAATGTGCAGTCTTTAACATGAATGCACAAGGTTAAAAATAGATAAAGGCAGCCATGATGCCGATACCAGTTCGGAATGCACAGAGAAACCGTGCAAGGCCCTTATTTTGGAAGCTTTGGTATTCAGATGAAGAATCACAAACATGTTGCTACTATTACTGGCAACAGCTTGTTAGGCCACTGCATTTTAAGCATGACACTCACAAATTTTTGGTGACAGACATTCCAACACAAATGAGGTGAGGTTGGATCAGGACATCTTCCACATTGTATATTCAGAACACTAGAAGGAAATTGGAGAGCTCTCTTTAAATGGTCTACAAACCAACAACTAAATAAGGATGAATGGGCACTGTAACAACATGTTAACTGTTGTCATCGTACACTACGTTTGTCAGAATCTAGGTAAACGACACAGTTGTCTGTGGGGAATCTCAGATGCTCAACCGCAGGTGGCCACACAGCACATGTTCTTCCTTTCCTGTGCTAATATTTTATTAGAAAAGCTGTGGGAGCTTTGTCAGGGAGCTTTTGGTCAACATTAGTGATGAGCAGAAAATGTTGAAGTGTGAGGTACATGTAGGGTGCTTTCACTACATGGAGTCTATGAAGTGCTGAAGTGAACAAATAACTTGAAAAGTAATGTTTTCATGATATTTCAGCATTGAGAATGTACTATACATAATTTAGTGAGGGAAACATAACATTAGCATTATGACCACTGACAGGTAAAGTGAATAACACTGATTATCTCTTACTAACGGCACCTGTTAGTGAGTGGGATATATTAGGCAGCAAGTGAACGTTTTGTTGATGTTGATGTAGGTTGAAGTAGGAAAAATGGGCAAGCGTAAGGATTTGAGCGAGTTTGACAAGGGCCAAATTGTGATGGCTAGACGACTGGGTCAGATCATCTCCAAAACTGCAGCTCTTGTGGGGTGTTCCCGGTCTGCAGTGGTCAGGATCTATCAAAAGTGCTCCAAGGAAGGAACAATAGAACAGGCTCATTGATATACGTGAGGAGTGAAGGCTGGCCCGTGTGGCCCGATCAAACAGACAAGCTACTGTAGCTCAAATTGCTCAAGAAGTTAATGCTGGTTCTGAAAGAAAGGTGTCAGAATACACAGGGCTGCATACATACCACAGCACACCTTCAGGGGTCTAGTGGAGTCCATATCTCGACGGGTCAGGGCTGTTTAGGCAGCAAGAGGGGGACCAACATTATGTTATGCCTGATCTGTGTATAATTAGAATTAGGAGACCATTGCGTGTGTGTCCATATTGTTGATAAAATGTGTAACTTTTAGCTGTGCAGTTTTAAATTGCATGTGCTGTCACAATTTTGTCAATAGTTTAACCATGCACAAAGCACTTTTCACACAAAGGTCACTTTCAATTCAAGCAGCATTCAGATTTGAAGTAACCAACTTGAACCCAATGTAAAATCTGTAAGGGGATAATTTTTGCCTTCACACAAAATTTACAATAACATGGATTCCTAAATAATTGGATTACGGTTGGATATACACTGGGACTAAAGGTGCACAGAGGTAAAGAAAAGCCACAATTTGTTCTCCTCTTAACCATTAGATAGCACAAAAACGTACTGCAGCATTTTCCTAAACATCCATGTTTCATTAAGCACATTGACATTTGGCTAATTCTTGAAACAATAATTTTCAGCAGTGCAAAGTTCATTTTGCTCTAATTTTATCTAATATGTTTTTATGCTACAGATATATGTAGCAAATAAAAAACAATAACAATAATTGAAGGGGTTGGCTTCAATCATTCTATACAGTATAGAAGATATCTCCGGTTATGTATGTAACCCGGCTCCCTGAGAAGGGAACGAGACACACTACGTGCATGCCTCAGTCTTCCGAGTCTTCCTTCAGACAATCAGAATTTGTGGATTCCGTGACATAGGTGCTCTTTTACATTCTTGCTGACATGTTATAATACATCACCTTACCTCATGTTGGCCAATAGAATTGCCTTGTTTGCCCGCATTCTTAACATATGGTTCTGCTAGGGTGTTGTCTTCCCTTTTGCCAAATAGTTAGGAAAACTTCAAACTTCAACTGCTGTCGAATGCCACTCCCACCACTCTGCTGTGGATACACTCAATCAGAGTCAAATACCGCCTTGCTTCAGTAGGAGAAATTTCTTAGCAAACTTTTAGTCACAATGGTGTCGACTTGTATTGTTCCTGAGTATAAGATTTCAAATGTTTAGAGCAAGTGAGTTATTCTTGGTTTCCAGTTAAGGATACAGTGTGTTGTAGGCAGCGGCTAAAGGCTGCAAAGAATTGTAAAACTTATAAACCTCCATGTTTGTAGTCAATACTTTAAACTGGATGACAATGAACACAGGCCAAACGTAGTGAAAAAAAAACAACCAAAAAAAAAACCTACTGTTCTGTCAGTCCCAACCCCCAAACAAATCGCTGTCATGTACATGTAAGAAAGCTGTTGCCATAGGTGTTCCATTTTTACCATAATGCTGTCAAGGCCATCGTATGAAAGCTTACAAGGTGCATATGATCCTAGTTGCTGACTCTTACACTTCTCCAATGATACAGACACAGTGAAAACTGACCCATCAACAAACAAATGTAGCCCCCACTCCACTGATATGCAAAACACTGATTTTGAAATTGGGGTATGTAATGGAAACTGGACTTTAATTAGTTACGATTGGGCGAGTTATAAATGTACTAGCAGTGCAGTTTGCAATCGTCACATGGGTTTAATTTTCGCTATGTCAGAATTTATTCGGCAAATGCATTTCCATCTCCCATTATTCGCATTACCACTTTATTTAGTTAAAGTCACGGAACAAACACAGTAGGAGTCGGATTACATTCATCACATGAGCTGAGGTAATCGAGGGATTCACGGCTACATTCACAGCGCGTGATCAGTCTGGCACATTTTCAGTTCATGTCTTTGGAAGCTTAACTTTCATAGGAATTAATTTGAAAAGTTAAAACACTCACTTTACTCTCCACCGCACCGTTTACATGAATCTCCGCAGCTCCCGAGCCGAGTGCTGCGAGTGTGATGTTGAAAACATGTGGAAATAGCGCCTCCTGCTGGCTGTAGTCTTCAGCCTCTGGACAAAAACTCCTCCGATGACGCAAAATGACGATATTTGCATCATCTGAGGAATTTTTCCATAAATCAAATACATAATTCTCTCGTCTCAGGGATATATGAGGGGGGAAAGTATGATAATTTGAATATAATCCTGGGTTTCTACTGATACAAAGCTTAATGCTAATCGCTGAAGTAACCCTTTAAAAACTTCCTCAAGCACGCGTAAAATAATGAGCAAATTAAGGGATCCATCACTTGTTTCTGATGCATTACTTGAAAATGCGCAGAGAGTGATGGAAACATAGCTTGTGACAATACTTCTCCACACCCACATGATTGTCTCCCAGTCTCTTTCTGTGTTAAAGCAAGAACTGCTGCACCTCCCTAATTTAGAAAGTTTTGCGCCCTATTTGCAGATTTGTTATTTTCCTGTGCTGGCATTTGGCTTTTTTTGTCTTTTGAAAAGAAAAAAAAATGCTACAACACCGTTTTCATTGTTTTGGTTTATTTTGCATCATCGTGGAAAACATCCAACAATGTACCTGCAGCCCGAAATCATTCAAATGGAAGTCCCTGGCCTTTGGGTATAGAAAGACAGGAGGCAGGTAGGTGGGAAAATAAATGTCACTCACGTCTCAATCTAGAAAAAAGTCATCATAATCTCTCCAGCACACTGTTACTTTGAGCTGCTCCGGCTCTTTGTCAGACATATTGAGGAATGTAATTCTTAGAGGATTTCTGGTAAATCGCTTCTGCCAGTTTATGCAGAATAAAGGAATACAAAGCACAAGTTGCTCACACAAAACAGCGAGACAGTAGGAGATAAAGAAGAAAAAAAATGAGAAGAGACTGTCTTGAATTCGCAACAAGTAGCGGGTGTCACAAAGGCAAGATGGCTCAGCTGAACATTTGCAGCCACAGTCGTTTCGATTGACAGCTCTTTTCCTCTCCAAACCACACCAGCAGCTGCTCTCTGACCATTCATCCACTTCGAGTTCCTGTTATGTAATTCTCAAAAAACCGCTGAGGACTTATTTCTGTCTCCACTTCATTTAGTTTTTTTACTGGATTGAACAAGCGGTAACTAAAGCTATCGATGCTGATTGATAGGTAACGCCGTAATCCCTGGCAATTAGAGACATATGATTCAGCTTCAAAAGACTCATTTCCCCCCACCACGAATAAGATCCTTGATGACATTTAATGCACTTATAATTTGCTTTGAAATTGCCCTTTCAAGCCGACACGCACGTAAAGGCAGCTTATCGATTACTACTTAACGGGAAGCTGATCTGCAGTTAAAATGGGCAATTAAATGGCTGGTAATTATATATTGATTGAAAGCTGCGGCATTTGTCAAAGGCCGGGTGTGTAATCCATACCGATGTGGAGGTTGGTATGGAGGGCGGTCAAGGGGGCGAGCAGTGGTTGTCTCAGCTGGGCAGCCCCCCTACATCCTTGGGATTTCCTCCAAGCCATGATGAAACCTAGTGATGACCTTTCTGATCTTGTTTATCACCTAGTCCCTCTGAGAATCTCAATAGTCTTATTATAGGTTTTGGATAATTGGAGAAAGGAGGCACCTCTTTCCTCCACCTTTTAGATGGTGAGTCAGCAGAGCCGAAGACAGCAGGATTTTTGCAGGCTCAGTAATGGCACCTCTTGGGTGGAGGTATTGATTAATCAGCATCTTTCAGCCAGATACTGGAGTGTGTTGGGATCAAACCTCTCTGGCCAGTTAATTAGCAGCAAAGATTTTCTTTCCATGAAGGATGACAGAAGAGAAAGAAAGGGAACAGATTTACAATAGTGATTTTACGATGGGGGTTTATTCGATGGCCACTCATGCAAGAAGGCGAGTTGTGTCTCCATGTTTTATTCCACTCTCCCGCTCTATGATCTCGCTCACCGTGATTTTGCCAAAATGTGTTTATGCAAGTCATGTGCATACAACTGTCCTCTGAGTTTCCTCTGCATCATCCATCAATATGATTGACAAGTTCGCTCCATGAGCTTCTTGTGGCTTAATTTGTAAATGTTGAGACACACCAAACACTATACGCTATTTACACAAAATGAAAATAATATATTTTCTCAGCGATAGATGATATTTACACTAAGTGCAAATAGCTATAGGTGCTATTTAATAAGTGAAATATCATACTAAGTGAAAATAGTGATATATTCTATTTGCACCATGTAAAACTAGTTCTTTGCTATATGTGTAAATAGTAATTAGCTACATGCAATTTATACTTTATTTTGACAGATAGATAGGCTACTCTTTGGACCTCAGTATTGTTGTACATTAACAGGATGCAATAATAACATAGAGTGTAAATTATTATATTTATTAAAATTATGAACTCAATGCTGCCTTAATGGGACAGTGAAAGCCGTCCCTACACCTACCCCTAACCATCTCTTGATCTTTAAACCTTACACTCTACTGACTACGCCACTGAAGTTGTTTTGGTGCGGATCCATGCTTGATTGCCGTGATCAAATATGCCTAAACGAACCGACCCAAGGGAAAAAATGCAACAGGTTCTGAGCAAATGCTCAAGTGTGAAAGCACCCTGAGACATGTTCCCAGAGACATGTTTTTTTTTATTTTTTTTTTACAAAATGTATTCCTAACCATATCCCTTCTCCTTAAACCTATCCAACCCACAAGTTATCCCTAAAATCAGAGGGAAATGATAGGTGAATAGCACTGATGTAGAAGCACCTAACCCTGATTGTAAGCCTAAACTTGACATAAACTGTAAACTTATTTTCTCTCAAATCTGATTGGCTGATTGCAATATTGTTCCAGGATCAACAAAGATGTTGATCCAGAAACATGTTGTATTTGGTGAAATCACGTTCTTGCTCTTGCTCTCCATCTGAAAATCTCATAACTCCATATATACATCAAAATGAGGCTTACAATCCTTGTACGCTTAGGGAAATATTTTTTTTTCCCGTGAATGCTGTAAGGTAATGGAGTAGTCACATAGAGTTAAATGTGTTTGCCAGTATGTGGCCTTTTAAGTTTCACAGTGATACTAATAGGATTGGCTACTGCAGACGCAGCCTCCGCTGGGACGGCTGATAAGACTGCATTACTCACCTCACACCCTGCCAACAACGATGGGGGAAGTGGCCCTATATGCTCTCAACCTTACAAAGGGAAACATGATATCCTGTTGTTTTATTTTTTATTTATTTTTGTATTTTATGTAACATTTTATGTTATGTTAAAATGCCAAACGCTCAATGGCTTGCACATACTGTATGCCTAAATTGCTGTAAATTAATTCAGTTTCTTCTTCTATTAAAATTTTTTTCTCTCTCCAAACACCTTTTTTTTTTTTTTATCTACACTACAGGCTAAAGATAAAAGTTACACTGCAAGCATGTAATGCTTTTATATCTGGAGTTAAAATTGTGTGGATACAGTATGTGCCTGTCTCAATGGCTGTTTATTTCTTTTTTCATATCAGAGAGAGAAATAAACCGTTAAACATGTCCAGAAGAGACTGCGTGAACCACAAAAGTAGGAGACGTTGTCTTTTATCTGTTAATTATAAAATTAACATCATGCATTTATGTAAAGCTAAAACAATGTGTATTGTGAAAAGTGCTAAAAAAATTGACTTGTTAATTTGTTTCTGTGTGGCTAGACTGCAGGGTGATTGGGACTGGAGCTTCATCTTGGAATAAAGAAAATGCTGTTACTCAGTGTTGTCTCATACTGATTGTTCAGTCTTAATTTTCGGGCTTTTGTCTACTTTGTTCGATTTTATTTCCTTTTTTTGCATCAAAAGAGCAAAGAATGAGATAATGTTTAATGCGCCTCCAAGTGGAACCGTAAATATTATAATTATGAGTTAATTATGTGTGAACACACACACATACACACACACGTTGAGTTTCCATGTTTTAATCTGACTATCAATATCCCATGTGAAACCCTCACCGCTGACAGAGCAGGCTATACTATCCCTTAAATGCATTTCTTAAAAATTAGTGTTTCGTCAATCATTCTTACATATGTGGGTCTTTAGTGCCCCGGATCTATATCTAACACGAATGGATCCCTACCTAACGCGATAATATTAAACTCTCTTGAAATAACAATTAAAGTAAATTTTGTTACATTTTGGAGCTTGGAAGGGTTCAGTTTGAGCAGAGGTTTTATACCATCATCCCTGTCCTCGTCAGAGATCATTTCCCAGTACATTTCGCAAATGATAGTTTTGAGAATATGTTTGAGATTGCGAATATGAGCCATTCGCAATCTCAAACTTATTCTCAAAATGATCATTTTCAACATCTTCAAAATCAGTATTTTGATCGCTGACAGTTCCTTCACCAGATCCAGCATCAAGTGACAGTGACAGTGACAGTAATATTTGACTGCGTTCAGTGCTTGCTCTGCAGATTTTGCTGATGATTCTCCTATTCTTTTGTTTTCTGCCTGCGGTAACTATGAGTGAAATGTCACTTCATCACTGAGTGTCAGACTTCGCCAGCTTGTGGAATAAATGTGATTCATTATAGATTAATTTATTGTTGTGCAGAAAAAAAGTATACACACACTCTTAAACACCTCGGGTCGTTAGCAACCCTATTTACTGTATTTCTTTTTTTCTTCTTCTTACATTGTTTATAATGAATTGATTGAGGAATATTAAGAAGGTTGACTTTAAAATAGTGAATGATGCCCCGGTCACTAAAGAGACCCGAGGTATGTATTTAAGGGCTATACATGTGGCAGGCAGTGCAAGTGACGGTAACACATTAGACATTATGATTTTTATACTGTACAAACTGTATAATCTATCCCCTAACCCTAAGCATGCCCCTAAACACAACCTTAAAAGAAAACTTTCTGCAGTTTTACATTTTCACAAAACAACAACAAAACAATTTAGTGTAATTTATTAGTGGTTTATCTCACATGAGATAAACTGATTTCAGGTTTTAATATTTTAGTTCAGTGGGGACATAAGAATTCCCTGGAAAAAATATACACACATTTACTAATCCACACCATAATCCTATCCCTAACAGAAAACAGTTTTTACAGTGAAACATTTTTTTACTTACCAGTAGGAAACATAAAAGATGGTTTGCTTTTAGAAAGGAAACTTCAAAGCAGATGGTATCGACTGACTTTGCTAGTTGTTTCAATTTCAGTGCTGTATTTCAATAACATTAAGATGTTCATTATGTCAAGCTAATGAGTCTTGACTCACTCTTCGTGTCTGGCTTTATGAAACTTCATATTGGCCAGAAGTCATGCATAAATAAATGATATGTTATAAAATATGTATATGTTGTATAAATAGTAATGTTATGCATTGCATGGTAGAACACAAACAAAACTTTTTCCCTTGTCCACTGTTTATGGGTATTGATTACACGTCAGACGTATGAGCTTCATGGGTTTTGAAGGCAGCATTGTTCTGTTTGGCCTATAGAGGGTTTGCACCTAGGTCACGGCGTGGTCAGTTACCCGGATGAGCGGCCATATTGGCGGTACTAGGATGTAAACAACAGCGCGTATTGCACGGTTAATATACCACTGAAGACTAATTTCTACTAATTTATTATGTCTAAACCACAGAAAAACGCGTGGAAGCTGTGAAATCATATAGAGAAGGACCCAGTAAGCAGAGTGCGATATTTTATGAAACTTAAGTTAATGGGCGGTAAAGATCCGTATGAGCTAGCTCTTTTGTCATGGACTGACAACCCGACAATTGTCCCTTCGATTTCTTATCCGGACATAGTAAACTACTTATTTTTTTCACCAAGCCCTTACACAGCTGAAGACCTCAAATGTTACAAAGGTTTTTTTAAATAAAGTTTTTTGTAACTTTGTGCAATTGTTTTATGCAGTGAACCGTTCTGCAGCTTCACGTTATTATTTACATCTCTGATGTACAGATTAAGTGTCTTTTTTTTTTTTCAATTAGGCTTAAGTTTTATTTTAATAATTATTTTATTTATTTCCTTTTGAAAATGTAATGTGTTCATATAACAATTCACGCTATTTTTTGTTGTACAGTTTTACTTAGTAGAGTACGTTTTCACATAATTTGTACATCATACAATAAAGTAAAAAGTTGTGGCATACCATACCCAGCTGTTCTATTGCTCTTTTAATAAGTTGCTGTCACTGCCAAGTTGTTCTAATGACAGTGGTATACTACCGGTATGTTTGTTGCTACACAACTATACTATTTACAATGAAATAACATCAGTGAATACCCTGGAAGCTGTTGCTATTGGCAAACCACAAACGCCTTCTTTCCTCAGACAGTTTTTTTTTTGCACTCCTCTCCTTGATTTGTTATTATTTTTGGTAATCTATAAAACTCCAAATGTTTTTCCCGGTCTGACCGATTAGTACAGCTTAAAACAAGTCAATAATTGACCATTTTCAGCAGATATAATCAGCAAAAATGTGCACGTTCCATTCGGTTCAGTAGCATTGTTTCGTTAGTATCGCCAATATGGCTGACTTCCGGATTGATGACGTGTAGTGAAAACACACTATAGAGATATAACAGCCTGGTCTCATCATTAACCTCTTAACCAGCGCCCCTATTTTTGAGAATTTTCTGAAAACGACATACCCAAATACAAATGTCTATAGCTCTTAAACCCTATGGTCTTTATTCATAAATCTGGTCTTATTTTAAACTAGACACTTGAAATTGTGTTACCCAAGAGTCATAATAACTCAAAGTAGTATGGGAACAGAGTAAAACTTACTTACGATTTATTTTAATAAGATTCACTTAGGAAAAATAGATGATGCTTTAATACGTAGACGTTACTTTCAAAGAGACAAAATGTACGTCTTAGTACGTTTATAGAAGAGCTAAAATGTAGAATATAGACGTATTTGCAACATTTAAACGTATAGTATTATTACATTTTTACAGCTAAAAAACGTAAAATAGTTACGAATCCATCATCAAATTTTTGTTGTTGTTATATCATAAAGATATCAATATAATTTCCCTTTGACCATTTTATTGATTAATGTAAGATCCCTTAACACTACCCCAAACCTAAACATACCAATTTAATACAGAATATAAAGAGAATAAAAGGTTTTGGTAACAATATAGCATTAAAAAAATATTTTGAACGGCTAATCCTACACCTACCCCTAAACCTACCCATTAGCATTTATTAAACAACGTACTGTTATAAATAAAAGCATAACAGACAGACCAGTGTAATCACAATAATTTATTTATTGCAAAAATATCAAAAGCGGTACCAAAAGTAGTTCAAATGAAGATATGTTGCAGTCGCAGTCCTCTCTGGTGGTAAATAATAGTTTTGTATGAGGTACAGAGCAGAATGTAAGTTATTAATCAATAAAAATATGAATCCGGCTTCTCTCCGTGAAGTTGCGCGTTTCCCATTTCAAATACAAATCGACTGAAACACGACATGTCAAAATCTGTGACGAAGCAGGCGAGAGCCAATGAGCGTTCATGCCACTGCCGTAAATCATGTCGTAATGCTTCATGAGGGCGCGTTTTTTGAATTTACGACGAGCGCGAGATTTGATGTTTACCGTCCCGCTACTGAGAGGAGATGAAGACTAATGGAAGGCTAATGGAGATGAAGATCACTGGATAAAGAGCTCAATTTGGATTTGTTTCTCGCAAACATATGGATTCTAACAATTTGGATTACAGCGAACGAATAAAGTGTTGTGTTTTGTGTTTTGGTGTATCTTGTGATCGCCAGTTGCTGATGTCTCACAAGCTAAATACTACAAAATGGTTGGCAAGAATGTTATTAATTTTAAGGTTTTAAAATGCAGTCTTCTTTTAATATCATCCGAAATGAGTTTGTAGCAGAAGTCACGAACAGAGCAAAATGTTATTTTATTTTAGGTAGATTTACTTAGTAAAATGCATTTAATAAATGCGACTGAAAACATGTATTGATGTGACTATTGGATATAAAATAAAAAATATTAATGCCACGATTATGATATTAATGCATGGGAGCCGGTGGCTGGTAACACGTTCACACTTGGATACGTAAATAATTTACATTTTAGTGCTGTCAATACGTCAATATTGTACGTTTTATTGTGTGTGAAAACGTAAGTAAATGTAATGTACATGTAGTAGAATCACACTTTACGTAAAAATACTCACGTATTTTAGTGAGATCACGTTGGATATAACCATTGGCTTAATGATGGCATAACAATAACTACCTTTTAGCTGTTTAGTTGCTTCACAAAGATCAAAAATGATAGCATTAAACTGGCCATTTAGCTTCTGGCTGTGTTAGCACAGGTGCATATAAATGTCCTCAGCATGTATTTTTCTCTCCCTCTCTTTCTCTGTGTTTAATATGAAAAGGTTCAGCAGAAGTCTATGCATATTGTTACCATGCATTATGCATGTTTTCAATCTATCTACATAAAATAAAGCAGATAAATAAAGCAATACACAAGTTTTTCCAATCCATTTCCCTCTATTTGCATTTTTTTTTTTTTACTTATTTGGTCATTACAAATGTTGAAATTAAGATGAATTGAAAACATTTCTTAACCATCAAATATAGAATGTGGTAGAAATATGAAGTTTCTTTGTGACAGATTATTTTAACATTAGTGAGCTTCTATTCCCACAGTGAAATTTTCAAGAACATTGATGTACGTCTTCAGCTGCAACTACATATAATTGTCTGGATACCCCAGCCATGCTTATTTTGTAAATGAAAAGATGAAAATGAGATGTAAACAAATTCAAAATGAACTTCTTGAATTGAACTGATTGGAGGAAAAAGCCCAGCAATCTTTAAGCACACCAGGTTGATCTATTAATTTAAGGGACGTTTACATGGCAGCGGTTTAAACTAACAACAGGAAACGATATATTGATACTGTAGTTGTCTCTGTGTAAACTACAAAAATCCGAATTTGTGAAACCGGTGCATGCATATTAAGTGTTCTGAATCCACTTTTGCTAGTTTAACGACGTCAGTGAAAAATGGTCAGCTCGTCTGGGGTATGGTCCAAAAGAATTGTACCTAGTCTCTTAATGAGTCACGTGTGTTTTGGGCGTAACATGCAATCATCTCATCTCCCATTCCCTTTTCAGCTAAAGACTGAACGCTTCTCCAGAGAAGAATCATTTTATTTTTAATAATTAAAAATGTTTGTGTGCTACTGCTCATATGTGTGTGTGTAATAAGCTGAGTGTACTCGCATTGTGCACCTGCCTATAGGCACATTTACTAACACAACACTTTAAATAACACAAAAATACCATTGTGCCATTGACTAACAAAAGCCTGGTTTAAAGACAATGGCGCACTCATTTTCAGTTCCTCAAAATAATAACCACCCAACAATGCGCCTGAACACACCTGGTTTTCAGACCAGCACGTCCATGGGTGAACAGATGAGCGAGTGCATTTGCTATTTAAACAACGTGACGCTGGGTGTGGAAATGATAACTGCGTCAAACTGAAACTAGCAAAAAACACTTGCGTTGCACCTGCCGTCGCATTGAGTGACATCGCTAACTATCATTTTGACAACATTGTCGTCTGTAAAAATGCAAAATAAAAACGTTTCCCTCTTCACTATATCTTTGTCATTTTAACAAACCCTTAGTTATTTTGTAATGTTTAATGAGACCTTATTTTAAATCAGGTGAGGTAGTTCTGAAACTGCAGGTAATTTTCTGTAGTTTAGGCGTGGAAAATCATGGCAAGAAAAATGTATCTGTGGTTTATAAATGCCAATATATGAAGCGTGTCTTACAACACGTGCGTAAACCAGGGGCTTTGGAAAGAAGCTAAGATGTGACTCTTTGGCTACCATCATGTAAGGCAGGATTTTAGAAAAAAATACAATTAGACGGAAAACGTTTGAAGCGAAGCACAACATGTCAACTGTCAAGTATGGGAGTATCTCGGTTATGCCTCAGGGCTATTTGGCAGCTAGTTGTACTTACAAGTGCAAAGAAGATTGTATTTTACACTTATCAATAAATCCTGGAAGCATCCTATAGGAAGTGGAAAACGGCTGGATGTTACATTTACTACACATTTCAAAGAGACCTTTATCTAAAACTAGAAAGTGCATTCAGGTTACTCTTGGCTAGTAAAGTATATTTGCTCCTTTGGAATTAAATCCATGATCTTGACATTCTTATGCCCGGTTTCACAGACAAGGCTTAAGATGCATGTTTGAGCTGTTTTAACTGAAAGCAACTTGCACGGACATATCGGTAACACTTTACAATACGGGTGCACTAATATGCATTAATTCATGCTTAACTAATGCACAGATAATCATGAGCTAATGTGTTACTAATGGTGAACCAACCCATTTATTAATGATTACTGCATCAGCAACTAATGAAGAGTCTACGTGATTAATAAATTAAGTAATAATTAAATTGTTATTAGTTAAATGTGTCAATGTATTAATTCCTTAATAACATGAACTAATAATCTAAATTAATGTGTTAATTGCCACAACGGGTCAAGCCATGCATTTCAACTTCAGGTTGTCTGCTTTAATTAATCATTAGCGAATGATTTACAAAGGTATCATTATGTAATGACTTTACTTGGAGCACATCACAATTAACTAATTGAAAATTAATTCAAAACCCATAACCACAATTACATATTACTTAATTAGTTAATAGTCATGCCCCCCAACAAGTAAAGTCATAACATAATGATACCTTTGTAAATCATTCGCTAATGATTAATTAAAGCAGACAACTGGAAGCTGAAATGCATGGCTTGACCCGTTGTGGCAATTAACACATTAATTTACATTATTAGTTCATATAATATGTTATTAAGGAATTATTACATTGACACATTTAACTAATAACAATTTAATTATTACTTAATTTATTAATCACGTAGACTCTTCATTAGTTGCTGATGCAGTAATCATTAATAAATGGGTTAGTTCACCATTAGTAACACATTAACTCATCATTATCTGTGCATTAGTTAAGCATGAATTAATGCATATTAGTGCACCCTTATTGTAAAGTGTTACCGACATATCTTAAAATATGTCAGTGCCATTGTTTTGTCTCAAGATGCGCACCAGGAATGCTCTTTCTAAGGCACGTTTAAAAAAATGTCCTATTTGGACTAAGGCCTAATCCTAGTTTAACCTAAACCCAGTCCGTGAAACCAGGCCTTAGTGTCGTGCTCTTCCAGTTGAACTAGAACATGTTGAGTCTGCTTTTAGAAAAGAAAATTTGGTATTTAGAGCCAACACTGTCAGTAGATCAACGGTTCTAAAAGAGATAGAAAAAGAGATGCGCAAGATATAAAAGATATTCCTAAAGCAAGAACAGACAAACTGTTAGCTGGCTGCAGTAAGGGATAATCCACGGCTAGCTGTGAATTATTTTAATGCATGACGTGGAGGCAAAGAACCGCCCTATCGTAGGCCTGTGTGTGCGTGCTTCAGTGAAAACAGCACATTAAACCATGATTGGATATGAGATATGACTTTCTTACACATGCAACATTTATATTTCTTTAATTAGACAAAAGCAGTTGTTGTTGCAATGGATTTAGATTTTTTTACTTAAATTAAAAAATCTACAACATCTATTTTGCCAGTGGACTTTAAATATCTGCAACAGGGTTTTCTTAATGTAGCACAAAATGGCCTGTGAAAAAAAACGAGATAAATCAGACCCCATAATTCAAATCTGTATAGACATATCTCTTCCAGCGCATGGCATCAATGACAATCAGATCTGCTTCTGGGAGCTCTTAAGGGACAGTGCGTCTGTTTGAGAAACGAAAACATGGAGCTGATATGGAGATTTATAATAGACCTGCATTATTTTTAGGAGATTGTGCTTTGGAGATCAATATACCTGCAATGGAAACTGAGATGGCCCTCTGTCAACTAAATGCACACCAAAAATGGTTCTTGTTACTTACTTTTCAGTGTCTTTTATCTCAAGTTTATGCATTCTACACAAAATACATGTTGGAATCAGTCCATAAGCTGATTTAGTGAATACTATATTCCAAATCCATCTTTAGATCATCAATCTGTGCTGTTTATCATGAAATAAACTAAATATTTCTAAGGAATAATCCAGACTTTTCCAACAATTGTAATATTAAACTAGTATGTGCACATCACAGGCAATAATTAATGTATGTTTCCTGTTTATAATAACAAATTCATTAATCAGTTAGTTTACTTTAGTCCACATTAGTTTGTGAGCAAAAAAATGTTTTAAACAAAACATATGTGCATTTTTCTGTTTTAGTTTGTGATATGCATATAAACCCTAACGGTCAAAATAATTAATTGGTTTGAGTAGAGCCAACTCAAATTGAACAAATTAGTTCAAACAAATGATCTTTTATGAGTATTTAGAACTCCCTTTGAGTTCTCAAAGCTGACACGTTTTAAGAAAATCTGAATTGTTTCATTGTTTTGAGTTTTATGAATTTGTTTCTTACAATAATTGGTTTGAGCTTATACAGTATATCTCCATATTAATAATGCTCAGTGAAATTATTATTCTCGAACAGTAAACGTGTCAGCATTCTAAATATGTGTTGGTCATGTGTATAGTCAGAATCACTCATTTTATTTTGGGTGTGTCATTTATGCTACCTCTGCCAAAATGGGCGGTGGAAGAGAAGGGGATAAAAAATGATGCAAGTATCTCTATCTCTCTCCAATAACAGTGGCAAAAGTCCAAAACAGAAGAGCCTCCGTCGTCCAATAACAATGGCAAAAGTCCAGAAATAAAACAGAAATAACGAGGAATTTGTCAGCTGGCAGCTACAGCGAATGGTTGAAGCCACCCCACTGTCAGCAGCAATGACCCGACACTCTGGTGACATTTGCCCAGCAGTAGACACTACCCGTTTGGCACGAGTCCCGCCAACTAGCCAGAAGCAGATGCCTCTTAGTGGATTAAACACATTAAAGCGTTTCCAATCAGCGGGGGGAGGTATCGCATGTGGCTGCCCCCTGGTGCTTTCAATGCATCATAGCATTTACTACTTGGCAAGTAGCCAGGAGTCAATTGTCCTTGTGGTCAGTTGTCACTTTTCCAGTTTCCCCCATGCGGTCACTTACCACTTGGCGAGAAGTACTAGGTCCTTACTGGATCGCACATGCAATTGTAAATGACTTTCCTTCAGCGGTCTGCTTTGATTTCGGCCCTCTAATCAGCTACTGATGGAGCAAAAGACTTGAAAAGAGGTTGCCTAATGGAATCTTTTTTATCACTCCACATCCAGGACCATGGGGAATTTGATTTTTGCAGCTCCCAGTACACACACTCTCTCTCCCTCTCTCTCTCTCTCTCTCTCTCACACACACACACACACACACACACACACACACACACACACACACACACACACACACACACACACACACACACACACACACACACACACACACACACACACACACACACACACACACACACACACACACACACACACACACACACACACACCCACACACACACACACACACACACACATGTTGTGTTTCCATGTTTCATGGGGACATTTCATAGGCGTAATGCATTTTATACTGTACAAACCATATTTTCTATCCCCCTACACTGCCCCTGCCCCTAAACCTACCCATCACAGGAGACCTGCTGCATTTTTACTTTTTCAAAAAACATCACTTAGTGTGATTTATAAGATGTTTTCCTCATGTGGACCAAAAAAATGTCCCCACAAGGACAAAAATTTGGATATTGCCATCTTTGTGGGGACATTTTGTCCCCATACCGTAGGGATTACCAGTCCACACACACACACACACACACACACACACACACACACACACACACACACACTCACTCACTCACTCACACACTCACACACACACACACACACACACACACACACACACACACACACACACACATGTTTGTTTTTGTGAAATGTGAGGACATTCCATAGGCGTAATGTATTTTATACTGTACAAACCGTATTTTCTATCCCCCTACACTGCCCCTGCCCCTAAACCTACCCATCACAGGAGACTGCGCAGTTTACTTTCTGTGAAAAAAACCTCATCCTGTGTGATTTATAAGCCTTTTGAAAAGTGAGGACATGGGGAACGTCCTCATATTTCACCCTCTTTTTGTAATACCTATGTCATACCCATGTCATTATACACATTTGTGTCCTGATATTTCACAAAAACATGTCCACACACACACACACACACACACACACACACACACACACACACACACACACACACACACACACTAGTGATGGGTTGATCATGATGGTTCATTTTGAACAAATCTTTAATTTGACTCGGGAACAACGAAGTGATTCAGAGAGTCTCAGAGAGTGATTTGTTCATTTTGTGTTGACTGCGCATGCGCAACATCTCATAGGTTCTGTTCAGGAAACAGAATTGATTAGTTCATGTCTCGCTTTCCTCTTGTGATATCCCCATAGAGGCTATGCTGTCTGTACCGGAAAGAAATGATTAGTTCACCTCTTGAGTCTTCGGGTCTGACTCTTCTGAGCTGTTCGTTCTTTTGTCATTTGACATGACAGCTGTATTTGGATACAGAATTAGTTAATAATTCCCAAACTCCCTTACAAAAAAGTGTTTTTTGGTTTGGTTTGTTTTTAGTTTAGTTTTTTTACATGATGTGTTTCTGGCCTCAAATTGTAACTTTTTTATTTCTTACAAATTATCTTTTTTTTTCTGTCATGATGATTCTTTTCCATAGCATTGAATGAGGTAATAAAGAGTTTGTAGTGCTTTAACCTTTATCCGTATGATGGGGAAAATCACTTTGATAAGGCAAAGATACCTATAGTAATATATAGTTACATGACAAAAGAATGAACATGAGGTAAATTGACTGCATTGCCTGAATGACCTAGATTAGCAATAAATTAATAGTTTCTGTTTCTCATAATTAAACTACCAAAAAAAAAAAGCGGCAGGTATATGATAGGGCCCATAGTGTCACTAGTTAACGAGTTAACATCATTTCAATCATGACAACTCTCGGAGTGAAATAGATTCAACCAACATTTTATTAGCATAGAGCATGGAATGTACATAGGCTTGATTTTGGCAGACGAGATCTGCTACGCTGCTGCTGCTGAGCAAATACATAATGTTCAGCTTAGTCAAGATAACAACAAGGAAGGCTGCTACAGAATGATGTACCCCCCAAGCAGATCTCTACAGGTGGCGCTGGGGAGGAGGTGGGATTATCGGAGTTCTCATAATTGCGCAGCATGCGGATAGCTGCTAGGATACGGTATAAGTAAAGCCACGTAGATGAGGAAGTACCTCCGATTGGTTAGTGTCGTAGGACTGAAGGAACCAATCAGCGATTAATAGAGTTTAATGACTGAACTTAGTATTTCAATCATGACAACTCTCGGAGTGAAATAGATTCAACCAACATTTTATTAGCATAGAGCATGGAATGTACATAGGCTTGATTTTGGTGGACGAGATCTGCTACGCTGCTGCTGCTGCTGCTGCTGCTGAGCAAATACATAATGTTCAGCTTAGTCAAGATAACAACAAGGAAGGCTGCTACAGAATGATGTAACCCCCTCAAGGCAGTGGACCTACTGGTCCATGCTGCATAAAGGGGGAGACCGAATTACTATGGCCTAAAACCCCCCACCCCGCAGATCTGTACGCCAAAATATGTGTCCTGCTGCTGCTCCTTAGAGCTATAAGCGTGTGTCTGGATATCTATGTGTGCCTAGGCCTGCTTTGCCGAATGGCTTAACACTAATGGACTTACCTGTAAGTGTGCCTCTTACCAATTGCATTGGTGTGTGTGTGTTTTTTTTTGTACAGAATGACTGAATCCCAATTTTTTTATTCTATTTGTATTATTCAATGCTCATATGCTTTTGATGGCATAGCTGTTTCAGTTTAGCGGAGAACCAGGCGGTGGTCATAGGTTTGCCGTCTGCTGTGAGGAACAGCTGGTCTCGGGGGGCGGTGTTTCTCCGGGATCGCAGATATCGTGACATAGAAGAACACAGAATTAATTCTGGATACTAAGATATGCGACCCTTTATTGGATTTGTCGGTTTTTGAGTGCTTTAATAGTAAAGAAAAATGGTTTTTGAAGAAGGTGAGATCGGCTATAGTAAGATCTAAATCAGGATTAAATGATAAGGATTTGCATGTGAATTCCCCGCACCTTAAAAACCCATAAAAGCCTGTAAGAAAAACTGCCTCTAGGAGTGTGTTGGTATAAAGATCGAAAACATCCTTTTTTAGACAGAGAAGCAATTTGTGCAAAAGAGGTAGAGTAATGGGTAACCGTTTGTCTTTGGTTGCAGGAGAAATCTTCACGATACCGTTCAATAGCAGACGAATAGCGGGATGTTTGAAGAGGCTTGGTGCGTTTGGGTCCGTGCAATGAAGATGGAACTGAATGCCTGCCAGTGTAGCTTTGATGGAAGGGGGTTTTAATTTGCTTTAAGGACGACAGAAATGTCTCCACAATCAACAATGCGTTTTTCAGTGAGCGATTGTATTAGTAGAAAACGAGATTAATATCGTTACCTGCAGTGATCTGGTTTCTCAGGTTGTAAGGGTTTGCTGCTGCTGGAGAAATGAACGGAGACCCGTTTGGAGGAGCTGGCAGCGCTGAAGCGAGGGTGTGCCGTGGAGCTGGTGTTACGTCAACCGTCTCTGTTGGGAGAGCGCTGGATGTCGAAGTAGAAGGGCCGTTATTTTCCAGAGTTGATACTCTGTTCTCCAGTTTTCCGATGGAATCCATTATCGGAGTATGCGGATAGCTGCTAGGATACGGTATAAGTAAAGCCACGTAGATGAGGAAGTACCTCCGATTGGTTAGTGTCGTAGAACTGAAGGAACCAATCAGCGATTAATAGAGTTTCATGACTGAACTTAGTATTTTCTATAATGTAGCGGCGCCACTATTTTACATCATGGCAGATTTCACTGTCATGGCCAAAAATATCCGTTTTAGTGGTCAATATTCAAAATTACTTGACCTCTCACAGTCACAACTGACCAATCAGAATCAAGTATTTGAGAGAGATTTGTAATAAGTGAAGTGAAGTTTAACCCATCCAAGTGCACATACACAGTAGTGAACACACACACACACACACACACACACACACACACACCCAGATCAGTGGGCAGCCATGTTGCTGCAGCGCCCAGGGAGCAGTCGGGGGTTTGGTGCCTTGCTCAAGGGTCTCACCTCAGTGGTGGAAGAGAGCACTGGTTATTCACTCCCACCACTGACAATTCCTGCCGGACCTGAGACTCAAACCCGCAACCTTCGCGTTACAAGTCCGACTCTCTAACCATTAGGCCACGACTGCCCCGCACATCCAATTGCATTTAGCTATATGCATTTATTAATTAAAGGAAGAAAACACAAGTATTACTACCTGTACAACCAAGGCATTATTTCCATGTTGAGCCCTGGTTCCTCTGTTTTTGGTTGACCTCTTTTCCCCTGCTCTGTCACCTTGGGCTTGATCTGTCTGGCTCTAGGCCCCAATTTTAGTAATCTGCTTTGTGACAGTTCCAATTGCTAAAAGTGCTATACAAATAAATCAGAAATGAATTGAATTAACTAGCCAAAGTCTGCGCTAACGCCATGTGTAAAACACGAAAAGACGCTATTACTGCTCTCGTTTACTGGCATAAACAGGCCACAGTATTGAACGATGCCTTAGGCTACCGGCCAACACAACATGTCCCGGGAGAACGGGAATGGTCAGCTTCAGGCAAAGGCACAATTACTCACCTACTCACAAACGGGGACAACATGATCTTCAACTCCCTCTGGGATACTAATTGGCTTATCGACCTCATCTCTGATGTACTACCTGCCTCTTAAGTTAAAAAAAAAAATCCATCCTCTTGAAACAGATGTGTAACTGCTCACCCATATACGGTAAGTGATGTTTTCATGTTGGGGAAAAGGGGGGCAACTCTTACAAAGGAGACGCGATTCTTAAAACACTAAGTAGTAAATGCTTGTTTTTAGAATTTGACAAATCAGCCATCCTGCTCATGTGAACTCTAAGCCTGGTTCTACTTCTTTAACCTTCTGCATTCCCATATCTCATACACTATCTAATAATTTGATGTCTCGTCTTCACTGTCTATCCAATAAATTGGCAAAAAAAAAAAAAAGATTGAAAATGCTGTCAAATCCAAATATCTCAGAACGCAAAGCCAATTTTAGATTGTCGATGTAACCATGTCAAACTGATTTAATCAGTGTGTTGACTGCACAATCAATAACTTCAAAGGTATGATTATTTATGAGGAAACGCTGATGAAAGAGGCATTTGAATGAATGCACAAAAGTTCACAAACACTGGCAATTTTAGAACAGTGTCAAAGGTTTTTACACTTCAAAGTTTCTTCAACTTTGCTTTGTATCTGCGGACCAGCTTTATTTTAAGTGTCTTTAACTACTATGTAATAATTAGAAATAATGCACTTATTTACATACATGTTTTTACATTTTACTTTTATTTAAAAAAAGGTCACATTTTATTTTAAGGTGTCTGTGTTACAGTGTCATTAATTAATACATTGTAAATATTTACAATATTATTATTATTATTATGTGTCGTTAGTGCAAGTAATTAAAGGCACCTAATATAAAGCGTGACCTAATTTTCATAGTATTAGAATTAAAGTCTGAGGCAAGAGTAAAGCAATCAAACCCACACTGGAAACACTTTGCAACAAAAATTTGTATTATTTCTTTAGTTCCACTTTTAGAAAATTTTCTTCATTTGTATTGTAAGTAAATGCCTTTCCGATGTGATATATGATGGGAAAAGAGAGAAGAGTGAGCTTGGCAAAAGACGGATTCGAACTCAGGTCGATCTCGTCAAAACCTAGTTCTATGAGCCTTACACTCTACGCCACTTATCATCTCCATGTAAACTAAACCGAGACTTTGTGAAAACGGTATCACGTGTTCATTCTATAGGAAGTGTAGGGTATATTTACAAACTGACATCGCTAACAACTGGCCTGGCATGAATAATACATCGTTTATAGTTGTTTTTGCAGATTCGTGTGAACAGGAATCATTTTGATATCATTTTCATCTGTACACAAAAAACACAATGGAAAAAACGTTCCATTTTTAGTACATCATTGTCGTGTAAACGCACTCAGTTTAGCTGTCATTTTGTTCTCGTGTTTCTGTTTCTTGCATTCCTTTTCTGGTTAGTTCTTGATTACCACATGTTGGTTGCCTTAGTTATTGATTAGTTTCACCAGTGTCTTGTTTAGTATTGTATTTTAAGCCCTGTGTTTAAGTTACTCCTAGTCAGTTCTCATTTGTTCAATCTCCTGTGCTCCTGTTATATTCTCCTGCGATCTCCTATAAGTTTAGTTTGTTTAAATAAAGACTATTTTTGTTTTCTATTCAGTCATCTTCTTCATGAGTTTTGGAAACTGCAACACCTAACATGTTAATGTAGTTAACCTTTATTGTACCGTGTTACCAAAGCATTTGAAAAAATAAATAAATGATGGAAAATATTTTTTTTAAGATTTGACTATATTACAAAGAAGAAAAAGCTAAACTCTTCTTTGGTTGAAATCTGTGTGTGCATGATTCTGTTATCAGCAGAGTTTTTTTATTCTTCAGCACTACAGTCATCCTCGTACAGCCTATCTCACTGAGTCTTCAGGCAGATGCAGTTATTTTTAATAAATCATTCAGAGCTATGAAGCACTTAGCCAAGGTCAAAAATGCTGTGAGCAGTGCTGAACGGAGGCTAAATAGCTTCTCTAGTAACACTTGGCAGCACAGTGAAATGGAGTCCATGAACAAGCTGTTTACTGCGCTTTTAATTGTAGTGTAAAAGAGCCTCTTTAAGACACCATTGGAGCTCATTGACAATGTGTTCCACTGCCATTAAGTGTAAACATTGCAGTACCTCAATGTATCAAGGTTATTATTATTATTTTTTTCTGTACAGATGTCTTTCTATTTGGTCTGTAACATCTAAGGGCAAATTTCATGAGTCCTGAATGTCTTGAAAGGAATCACACTGGAGTGGGGCTGATGTACGACCCTGAATGAAAGAACTTGTCAAGCCCTTCATATATGTGTCATGCACACAAACAATCAGCAAGTGTGCATGTGACACAATGTCCTCTGTGTTGACATTTCCCTTATGAGCAAGAATATGACCAAAAAGGCAGCACAGCAACATCTCTTTGTGTAACGCCTACAGAATAATGCCTTTAAAAAGAGTCATACTTAGATCCAGCAAAATCATTTCAATTGTGAGAATAGTAACACACTTATGATTTTGAATAGTACCACACTTACCACACTCTTAATAAGTCATGGGTGTAACGTGCAATAAACCAATCAGAGTCTCATCTCCCATTCCCTTTAAAAGCCAGTTGCACTCGTACCATGGACGGATTCGCTATTTACATGGAAAGACTGAACGCTTCCCCAGAGAGGAGGTTATTTTTTATATAAGCCAGGACTTTTTTAATATAACTCAACTTTTATGCGTCTGAAAGAAGAATGTCATATACATCTGGGATGACTTTAGGGTGAGTATATCATGGGCTAATTTTCATTTTTGGGTGAACTAACCCTCTACATATTTCATCCGACCAATAAAAGAAAAGTGTTTTTAATACAAAAAAGTCAACCTTCAAATAATTATGTTCAGTTATGCACTCAATACTTGGTCGGGAATCCTTTTGCAGAAATGACTGCTTCAATGCGGCGTGGCATGGAGGCAATCAGCCTGTGGCACTGCTGAGGTGTTATGGAGGCCCAGGATGCTTCGATAGCGTCCTTAAGCTCATCCAGAGTGTTGGGTCTTGCGTCTCTCAACTTTCTCTTCACAATATCCCACAGATTCTCTATGGGGTTCAGGTCAGGAGAGTCGGCAGGCCAATTGAGCACAGTAATACCATGGTCAGGAAACCATTTACCAGTGGTTTTGGCACTGTGAGCAGGTGCCAGGTCGTGCTGAAAAACGAAATCTTCATCTCCATAAAGCTTTTCAGCAGATGGAACCATGAAGTGCTCCAAAATCTCCTGATAGCTAGCTGCATTGACCCTGCCCTTGATAAAACACAGTGGACCAACACCAGCAGCTGACATGGCACCCCAGAACATCACTGACTGTGGGTACTTGACACTGGACTTCAGGCATTTTGGCATTCCTTCTCCCCAGTCTTCCTCAAGACTCTGGCACCTTGATTTCCGAATGACATGCAAAATTTGAGCAACAGTCCAGTGCTGCTTCTCTGTAGCCCAGGTCAGGCACTTCTGCCGCTGTTTCTGGTTCAAAAGTGGCTTGACCTGGGGAATGCGGCACCTGTAGCCCATTTCCTGCACATACATGTGCACGGTGGCTCTGGATGTTTCTACTCCAGACTCAGTCCACTGCTTCCGCAGGTCCCCCAAGGTCTGGAATCGGTCCTTCCTCAGGGTCCGGTCACCTCTTCTCGTTGTGCAGCGTTTTTTGCCACACTTTTTCCTTCCCACAGACTTCCCACTGAGGTGCCTTGATACAGCACTCTGGGAACAGCCTATTGGTTCAGAAATGTCTTTCTGTGTCTTACCCTCTCGCTTGAGGGTGTCAATGATGGCCTTCTGGACAGCAGTCAGGTCGGCAGTCTTACCCATGATTGCGGTTTTGAGTAATGAACCAGGCTGGGAGTTTTTAAAAGCCTCAGGAATCTTTTGCAGGTGTTTAGAGTTAATTAGTTGATTCAGATGATTAGGTTAATAGCTCGTTTAGAGAACCTTTTCATGATATGCTAATTTTTTAGATAGGAATTTTGGGTTTTCATGAGCTGTATGCCAAAATCATCAGTATTAAAACAATAAAATACCTGAAATATTTCAGTTGGTGTGCAATGAATCTAAAATATATAAAAGTATAATTTTTATCATTACATTATGGAAAATAATGAAATTTTATCACAATATGCTAATTTTTTTAGAAGGACCTGAATATAATTTTTTTTTTAATGCTGCCCTTCTGAAGCAATAGAAGATACTTGCATGTTTCCGGGAAGAAAAATTAAGTACAATTTACCTTGATCTTCAAATGCATCGTGTTTCCTTCTGGAGCATCAGTGAATGTTTGAACCTTTGTTAATAGTTGTGTTTGAGTCCCTCAGTCCTCCTCAGTGTGATAAGATGGATCTCAAAATCGTACAGTCGCTGCTGGAGAGGGCTCAAATATGCAAAAGATCTGGAAAACTCCTGGAGTATGTTTCTGCATACTTTACATTCATTTTGCCTTCAGCAACAATATGGAGCCAGTTTTTATGGAAGCAATGTTTTTATTCACAAGTAGTTCCTTTTTTCTCTGTACTTTCCACTTTTCATTTCTGAAAATGGGCCATTCTTGAATTTACTGGAAAAGATGCCTTTTGGGAATAATGATGCACTAAGAATGAATAGGAAAACTGTTTTTGTGTTTTGCTGTCAGCGAAAGATATCTCATCCAGCACCTGGAGGATTTTTCTGAAGAACATTGGGCAGTTTAACTGTTCAGGACAAACAAGAGACTCAGGAACAACCATCACAAGACAAAAAAAAAAAAAGTCGTGGATCATCAGGGAACGACACACAGTACTGAGAATCAAGGGTTCATAAACTTCTGAACATTCATTGTTTATAAAATCAGGTTCTTTTTTTTCTTGTGCACTATATGTAAACATATTTTTTAATGTAAAATATTCAGGACAGCACTACATAAAAAAATAACGCATTTTGTATGATCTCTTTCATTTGGTTAAAATTATTCACATTTTCACCGATTCTACAAGCGGTTCACATGCTTTTTCTTGCCACTCAAACCTTGAGATGTCATTTTCTTATTACACTGAATCTGATCACCTGCTTTTATTCTTTGCATTCCTCAAGGTGTGATTCTGTCTGAGCTGTTGCACGATCTACAATACTTGCATGTTAAATATTCAAATTATTCACCTTTAACTTTGAAACTATTAAAAGTCACAATGTATCAGGTCACATACTGAAAAGTGACATTACAGACAATATGTGATAGCATGTCTTAAAGGGATAAGTTCTGTCATGTTATCACTCTTATGTCGTTCCAAACCCATAAGAGTTTTGTTCTTGAGAGATCAAATGACAGGAGAATGAACCAAGTTCTGTGTGTACCAAATTTGTAATGCTTTATGTACGTTTGCTGATCTATGTTAATATGTGAATAAAAGCCTAAATTAAAACTATTCATCATATGAAGTGATTAGGTCTATTCAGAAAGCTTGGCTTAAAATGCTTGATTCATATGGATTTCTCCATATATGATGAATGCTTTGAACCATCAGAGTTTTGTTTGAATAGACTTGGACCAACGGAGTGACAAAAATCTCTCAGATTTCATTAAAATGTCTTCACTTGTGTTAAGAGGATAAATGAAAGCCTTACGGGTTTGGAACGACATGAGGGTGAGTAATTGATGACTAACTTTTCATTTTTGGGTGAACTAACCCTTTAAGGTGCTGTTTTTCATGCGTATCTGTCTTTACGGATCAATGCTCTACACCAGCAGGCTAACCTAGAATTAATGAAGACACATGAGTAATATTGTCCTGATCCCACCGTGTCCTTCATCGTTGCGGTTGTAGCTTCAAGGTAAAAGTTAAACAAGCATTTCCTCTTGATGTCTGTTTGTGCACAAAAACTTCTCGGAGTTGTCACTGGACAGAATGCTGTTATATTAAAACTATGCCATATGCTTTTTTTAAGATGGTAAGATGTATTACTGGGTAAAATGTGTCACCTCCTTAATCTAGCAAACGTTGCACATTTTCATGTGACTATATTTTTAGAAAATTTCCATATTCAGTTGCTCGCACTTGAGAGATTTGCATGAGAATGTTAATGAACGCTGTAACAGAGGCCAGTTAGTAAGAGATGTGCGAGTAAAGCTCACTGCCTTGGCCTCAAGAGGCGCACTAGTGACTGCCGCTGGAGGCTGCACTCTTCACGCTCTTCGTAGCGTGTCCTCCTCTTATGCCGGAAACTCCGGAGCGGTGCGAGTAGAACCGGAGGGTTTACACATGCCTTGTTAATGGATGATATCATGACTTTACTTGAGGGGGCACATCATAGTATACTCACTGTTAACTGCTTACTAAAATCAGGTCATGGCTTGATGTACTAGTAAGTGGTACCAAGCTAATTTTCCTCTTAACTGTAAATGGTTCCAGTTTGGTTATTTGTTTTTGGAAGCCTATTCTTTCTCTGTTTTCATTTTTCTTTTTCTTTTTTCTTTTGGTAATGCTATTTTGATTATTCATTTTATGCATTCTACTAACTATAAGTTACTTTGCAAGTATATATTAACTAACTCTCAGGGAAGGTTACTATGTAAATGTAATAAGTTACAGATTACAAGTTACCCTATTTAAAATGTTACTATTTCAATTACTTTAATAAAGTAATGTAACTGATTACATTTGATTACTTTTTTATTACTTTTCTAAATTTCTGTTTATCTTACATTTAAACCAGGGAGGGTTAACCTCTAAAAACAGAGATAGTTATATTTATTTATTTTTAAAAACACACAATTCTATATCATTATACTAAAGTAAAAAACATGTTTTTCTTCTTACTGATATAAAAAATAGTACAAATCTGCATATTTTTACCTTTTACCACTTTGTGTGTGTGTGTGTGTGTGTGAAAGGAAAACATTAGACCATAAAATGCCTAATAATGTTTTCTCACTAGCAGAAGCAAGAATAGATTCTCGTTTCACACTCACTGGCAACCCAAACAGACTAAAAAATGTAGCCGTCATAACATGCATGGTATTGTTTTTTTGTTTTATAATAAAGTTATATTCCACCTAAAACATTTTTCAGACTCAATGACCAATCGTGGTGTGTTAGTAGTTAAATAGCTCTAATTTGCATGTCAAAACAGGAGAAACTAATTAAGAGATTTGTTCACTTTAGGTTAACATTCATCATAGGAGATGCTTCCTCAGGTTCAACATTGAAACCTTCGATGTCGATAGCATTTTAATAGTTGACAAACATATTTTGCAGTGAACTGTTTGTGCCCTTTTCTGATTTCTGGATGAAATGATTTTTACATACTGGAATGCATTTTTATTACTCGCCATGGTGTCAAATCTCAGACAGTTTGTCGCCTAAAGCTTTCAGCGGCGATGTGGATTGATGTAATTGGCAGATGTGTTGCGCTGCAAATTCAATCAAGAGAGCCAATCAAAAGCATCAGAATAGCATCGCTTTTTCTAAACGGCCTTTAAATGGCAGGAGGCGTCGTGCACATCAAAAACAGGCAAAGCAACAAATTAATATTATTCAACATATCCTCGCTTTTACAGAAAATATTCAGATGTAACCGCCTTTGTAATCAATAAAAAATTTTAATCTGTAATTGATTTACAATTTTTTTCTCTGTTACTGATTACAGTTACATTTACTTTGTAATTAAATTGCGTTATCTAGTTACATGTAACTAGTTACTCCCCAACAGTGCTCTCAGAGTATAAGTAGACTGTTAGGTTAGGGTTAGGTGTTAGGGTTTGGGTTAGGCGAATTCATTCACATTTAATCATTTAGCAGATGTTTTTATCCAAAGCGACTTATAAAAGAGGAGAGCCAGAAGCAATCAAACCAACAATAGGGCAACCTAATGCAAGTGCTGTGACTCAGTTATTCTTGCACAGTACACATAGCAAGTGTTTTTTTTATTTTTGTATAATTGGATCAAGTGTTGGCGAAAAAGATGCATCTTCAGCAGTTTCTTGAAAATGGCTAAAGACTCAGCAGCTCGGGTTGAGTTAGGCAGGTCATTCCGCCAGCAGGGAACAATCGGTAAAGGTCCGTGAAAGTGATTTTATGCTTTTTTGGGATGGCACAATGTTTCTGGAGGGCACATTGGTCTGAAGTAGTGAGTGAGTTATAAGTGAGTGAGTAGAATAAGTTGCAAAGTTATACTCAGTAGAATGTCTGTTAAGGAGCATCAAAATATAGTGTTAGTGGATATTAATCAGACTGTCTACTAATACTCTAATGAGAGTTAGTTGACATGTAGTTGCAAAGTTACTTATAGTTAGTAGAATGTCTAAAGTGGAACATGAAATAAAGTGTTACCTTAATTTTTAGCTTTTGTATAGCTGGGTATAAGCCACCGTAGTGTGAGATTGAAAGGAAAGAATCATGCAAAACCTTCTGTCAAATTATTGGTGATAGTTATTAGTGTATTAAGTATTTACAAATACTTAATAATTACAAACTAATGTACCATGCAGTGATGTCTATGCCGAATCCATATGACTATGTCATATAAGGTTAGGCGTTTTATTCTTCCTTGATAAGTTCATGCATTCTCTAATCATTAGTTCATTCTGAAGTAAGTATTATTTCAGGTATTAATACATAATTACTTATAACTTGTTATAAAGGAATCTATCCAAGTCTTAAAAAAGATTGAATTGACAATGAGTAAAAAAGTTTGTCACTGGGGCAGTCCCCTTAAAGGGACAACTGTGTACTCTAAAAGTTGCATTTTAGTAACTTACAGCTGTAATATGTAGCCTTTACTACTACAATGAAGACCTTTTTAAAATACATTTAGTCTCCTCACTATCGTTCCCATCTTCAGCTTCAACTTCAGTAATGAGGTGTTGAATTGAGATTCTCCTGAAGCTGTTTTAGCTTTTGAGCTTTTCTCTGGTACTTTCTGTAGCTCGGACACAGCTGTCAGTGCAGCTGAGAGGAGGGGAGAGAGGGGGCTCCTCATTCTGTCTCCTGCGGTCTACATCGATCATTGTCCAAGGGGAGGCTGTGGAGCCCTCTCTGTGAACCCAATCAAAGGGGGTGTTCATCGAGAGTGTCTGCCAAAAAACACATTCATGCCTGGGTTAACCTCCAGCAAGCACAAACAGAAACTTACATTCTTCACTTAAAGTTATCTAAGCAGCACTGATATATACAGTATATATATTATACTGTCGTAAAATATAGGTGTAAAAATATGCTTGAAAAACGACCTATGGAGTTGGTTTTTTTGGAGGACAGGTTGTCCAAAAGGGTTGTACCTAGTCTCTTAATGAGTCATGGGTGTGTTTTGGGCGTAACGTGCAATAAACCAATCAGAGTCTCATCTCCCATTCCCTTTAAAAGCCAGTTGTGCATGCGCCATGGCAGATTCGGAAAGACTGAACGCTTCTCTAGAGAGGAATCCTTTTATTTTTAATATTTAAAAATGTTTTCGTGCTGCTGTGCATTCCTGTGTGTGTGTAATAAGCATACGCGTGTTGTGCACCCGCCTATAGGCACATATTACTAACACGCCCCTTTAAATAACACAATAAATAACTGACTTTAGAGCAGGTTTTTGTTGGTCAATGGCGCAGTCGTTTTCAGTTCCTCACAATAGCAACACGCCAACAATGCTCCTGAACACACCTGGTTTTCAGACCAGCACACCCATGGGTGAACAGATGAGAACGAGTGCATTTGCTATTTAAACAAAGTTGTGGATGTGAAAATGATAACTGTGTTGAGCTGAAACTAGCAAAAAACACTTGTGTTGTGTCTGCCGTCACATTGTGCTGGGTGTATGATAGGGCCTAATGTGTCAGAAGTTTGAACCAATGATGATATAGTAACAATATGATGCAAAATGGCAGGGATAAAAAAAAAATTAAAAAAAAACTTCTGACTTTTTTCAAGGTACATAAACTTTTAACCATCACTTTTTTTAAACACTCAACACCAATATATACACAATAGCATTTTAAGGGAATAACATGTTTTAGAACAGCTTTTCTATTGCCATTTTGCAAAATTTCAAAGCCATTTTAAATAAATGAAATAAAACTGATAGTTATTTCAATAATTGACACATTTTTGTTATACAAATAATGACATATTGTAACAATCTTAGATTTGGGGGGTATTTTAGTGCTTTTTGGTGGCATTTCTGCCCCAAGCCCCTGTTAATTTCCAACCCGGATCTGGGTTGCGCTTTATTTTGATGGTCCACTTTAGACATTTTAATATCTATGTCTTAACTACCTACCTACCTACCTACCTACCTACCTACCTAACTAACTGCCTAACTAACTAACTAACTAACTAACTAACTAACTAACTAACTCTAACTAACTAACTATATGTCAACTAATTTTCAATAGAGTATTAGTAGACTGTTAAGTTAGGGTTAGGTGCTAGTGTTCGGGTAAGTAGAAAAATATGACGTAGTTGCAAAAATTATGTCTTTTGGGGAGCATCAAAATAAAGTGCTCTCAGATATTCTATAACAGATTATATTATAGCAGATATATCATGTATTATAACAGATATATCAGGTTAGTTGACATGCAACAGCAAAGTTACTTATAGTTAGCAGACAGTCTAAAGCAGAGCACTTAATTCTGATCTGCACGGATCTCATATGGCCTCTCTGCAATCCAATTGATTGGAAATCTGTTGTAGTGATGGAGAACTTTAATCTTTGCATCTGAACTTTAATCTCTATAATTCTTTAATATTATATATTTAATGCATATCTATCCTTTAGCAGTAGAACATCTGCGATCCCCGGTTGAAGACCTCTGTCTTTAAGAGTAATGCTCTGTCAGGACTGCACTGCTGTATTTGTTTTGGGACCGTTTTGCTTTCAGTCTCAACTGAACTGAAGTAGAGTGATTGTATTGCCCTGTGGTGATCATTCTGCTCTTTGGCCTTGAAAGCTCCTTGACCACTCGAGCAGTTTGTTAGAGGTCACTGTCTAATGAATTGCCAGTGAATGATTTTTAAGGCATGTGTTTGATTCTCAGCCGATGTTTCTGCATACCTTACATTCATTCTGCCTTCAGCAACAATATGGAGCCAGTTTTTATGGAAGCAATGTTTTTATTCACAAGTAGTTCCCTTTTTCTCTGTACTTTCCACTTTTCATTTCTGAAAATGGGCCATTCTTGAATTTACTGGAAAAGATGCCTTTTGGGAATAATGATGCACTAAGAATGAATAGGAAAACTGTTTTTGTGTTTTGCTGTCAGCGAAAGATATCTTCGCCACCTAATCGTTCATTATCGCATTTCACCATATGAGAGGCAGGGATATTTCTTCCATATCAGTGACAGAAAAGGCATAAAGTACAGGAAATCTCACACTGCAATTGTGTCATTCATGATGGATTTATCAAATGCATACCGTAACTGCATGGGAACAGAATACACCATCTCATCAGCTTCCTGGAATAGAAAGAAAACTGAAAAATAACAAGGAGAAACTATTTTATTATAAAGCCGCAAAAAGCCATGGGAAGCTGTGTGTTACACTGATTTTACCATGGCTAGGGAGTTTTCTTAACACTGCTTGAAGAAGACCATTCCCAAAATGCTCTAACAAAGTTGGGAGCATGAAATTGTCCAAAATATCTTGGTATGCTGAAGCATTAAGAGTTCCTTTCACTGGAACTAAGGGGCCAAGCCCAACCCCTGAAAAACAACCCCACACCATAATCCCCCCTCCACCAAACTTTACACTTGGCACAATGCAGTCAGGCAAGTACTGTTCTCCTGGCAACCGCCAAACCCAGACGCGTCCATCAGATTGCCAGACAGAGAAGCGTGATTGGTCACTCCAGAGAACATGTCTCCACTGCTCTAGAGTTCAGTGTTGGCGTACTTTACACCACTCCATCTGATGCTTTGCATTGCACTTGGTGATGTAAGGCTTGGCCACATGAAGTTTGGAGGTCTGTAGCTATTGACTCTGCAGAGAGTTGGCGACGCGCTGAGCCCCTCTGTGATTTTACATGGCTGTTGCTGATGTTCCCAATTGATTCCACTTTGTTACAATACCACTAACAGTTAAAATTATAAAATATACAAATATTAAATACTAGCAGAATATTTACAATGAAATTAAATAATAATTATTACAAACACAACTAATGCAATTTCAGCTGAAAGCCTACCCAGCTGTCCTATTTTTACTGTGTTTTTTTTTATTGCTACCAAGCAAGATGGTTATTGCAGATGGTGAAGTATGAATGACAAAAGTGTTCATGGATTTTGAAAAATGTAGTCAGTGAATGCATTTGGTGTGAAAGCAATGAAAAATGATTCATAGTTTGGCCCGCATAGACTTCTGTTTCTCTGAATGTGTGAAGAGTTTAGAACGTGGCTTCAGTATTGACCGATGCTTGTTAGCAAATGACAAAAAAACAACAACAACAACAAAAAAAAACTGAGTCTCTATTTTTTTCAGTCATCTTTTGTTAAACTGGGATGGCTTCATAATGATTTTGTTTGGAGAAATGGATCAAGAGATGACACATTGGTGGGAAAAAAGAGGACTAGAACCCTCACAGTACTGTCCATCCATCAATCCATTCCATACATTTGCCAAAGCCAAAGTCTTTCCCAGCGTCTCAGGTCAGAGGCAGGAAAACACCCTGGACAGATGGCCGGTCCATCACTGGGATGACACACTTGTGCACAATTATATTCACACTCACATCTACGGGCAAACTCTAATACACCTGTCCTGTGTGTCTTTGGATTGTGGGATAAACCCGAAGGAAACCAACATCAACACAGAGAGAACATACACACTCCACACAGAATGGCCTCCTGACACAGCTGGGACTCCCTGTTGTTAGTGTTTTTAGGTCAGTGTGTTAATGACAGTTATTTCTGGTTCTCGAATCTGATTGGCACCGTTTCACCGCTTATCATTCCGCTTGCGGCAACTGTCATGGCGGACGATAAATCCACCATAAGTTTTAAAAATACTACTGTTGTTGTTTCACAAAATGTATTTTAACAGTATTTTAGACGAGTATGTAGTTGGACCTCAAATATATGACTAATATATAAACAGCGTGTATTTTACATTTTTTTCCGACGGTTTAACAGATTCGAGCTCCTGGCCGTCAACAGCCGTTCAGTGCTCATGTACCTGCCGAGAACAACTTCATCTCAGCCAGTGCTTCAGGCGTTTGCCACTGGCTCTTATGTAGATAGTGGTTAAACATTGAATTTGGAGTATATCAAATGGGCAATCTTTGGTCTTATTAATCTATAACATGGGAGAAAATTAAGTTTCATGCTGCTTTTGTACGTTTGACTGAATTGTTTGCTTGTGTTTTATTTCCTATTGTCTTTTATAATGGCTATTGTTGTTCATCTAAATATTGTTCAATATTATTTTATATAAATATGCCATATTTGGTATTATGAAAGGGTCTGTTAGTGATTACAATAGTCGACTTCAGTGACAGTTACATATTAAACCATTAGATGGCAGCAAAGTCTTTATGAGTGACTGGTGTACAATAAAGTTGTTTCAGCACTGTCAATCTTTTAAAAGGACACAGATATCGCTTTCCTCAGCAGACATTCAAACTGATTTTTTATAATGGATATAATGGATAGGCTTGGGCTCAACTGATTTCAACATGAGATTTGAATCTGTGGCGGAAGGAAGTTGTTCTGCACAAAAGACACACTTGTGCCGTTGAACTGTTGTATAAACACAATATCAAACTCATAGCCGTGTGATATGGCTGTATATCAGCACAGCTGTAATTGCCTATGTCCTGATATAATTTTTTTCAAATGAGAATTTTTGCCAGTGCTGTGGAAGAACAAGCTTATTCTGAGAAATATATGAAGTGTTTTGTTGGTCTGAGTCCGTTTTGGAGGTGAGATTAACTTTTGGCCCAGATTCATCTTGGTAATGCAGACTGTATGACGAGTTTTGAAAATATGGCTTCAGTATTGATCGATGCTTGTTCGCAATTAAAACAAAACAAACAAACTGTAATTCACGTCTTTATGTTCTTGACATTATGAAAATATTGAACATATTTAAAGGGTTACTTCAGCGATTAGCATTAAGCTTTGTATCAGTAAAAACTGGGGAGTATATTCAAATTATCGTACTTTCCCCCCTCATATGACCCTGAGATGAGAGAATTATGTATTTTATTTCTGGAAAAATCCTCAGATGATGCAAATATCGTCATTTTGTGTCATCGGAGGAGTTTTTGTCCAGAGGCTGAAGACTACAGCCAGCAGGAGGCGCTATTTCCACATGTTTTCAACATCACACTCACAGCACTCGGCTCGGGAGCTGCGGAGATTCATGTAAACGGAGCGGTGGAGAGCAAAGTGAGTGTTTCAACTGTTCAAATGAATTCCTATGAAAGTTAAGCTTCCAAAGACATGAACTGAAAATGTGCCAGACAGATCACGCGCTGTGAATGTGGCCGCAAATCCCACGATTACCTCAGCTCATGTGATGAATGCATCCGACTCATACTGCGTTCGTGCCGTGACAATCAGTCGACTCACTCGCATTATATCGAACAGACACGTTCAGTTTTTAATTGTAGTGTCTCTAACTGAACTGATTTTCTGAAAATGAACGCGGTGGGGAAGTGATCCAGTAATCCAGTAGCTGACTAGCCGTGGCTAGAGTAGGGCAGTGAAGCAGTGCATTCTGGGAATTGTTGTCTTTCATCCCCATGAGACAAAAATACATTTTCTGTATTTTCTCAGTCTAGAAGGCACCAAATTCAAAAATGATTTCACATTTCTACTACATTAATGACCCAGTTTAAATACAGATTCATCTTCCCACTGCTGAAGTACCCCTTTAAGAGCAAAACTCACCAAGTAACAGTGTCTAAATTCAAATGACAAACCACCAGTCCTCTTCCACTCTTCAGAAATGTGTCATACACACAGTGAAATGTCCCAGAGCTGTTTTAAATGCAGTACTCATGGAACACCATCAAACCAGTCAAACTCGAGGGCTGGAAACGACTCTTATAATCGCAATTGAAATATTGATCATTATAAAACAAATTAAATACAGACTTTTTTGGATATCATGATTTTTTTAATATTTTTTATATTATTATGTTCTATAATACTTATGTAATATTATTATTATTATTATTATTATTATTATTATTATTATTATTATTTGATGTTTAAATAATATTTTCTGAATTATGTATTTGGAATTATAGGTCATTATAAGAGTTACATATGTGAATGTCATTTTTTTAATACGTATTAGTTTTGTACATCGTGTACAAGTGGCTAACTATGTACTCATTGGCTATTGTCTAAATGGGTTTTTATGTGTTCATTGTATTATCTCACACACGCACGCACACAGACGCACACACACATACACTCTTGTTGGGTTTTCATGTTTTATGGGGACATTCCATAGGCGTAATGCATTTTATACTGTACAAACCGTATTTTCTATCCCCCTACACTGCCCCTGCCCCTAAACCTACCCATCACACACACACACACACACACACACACACACACACACACACACACACACACACACACACACACACACACACACACACACACACACACACACACACACACACACACACACACACACACACACACACACACACTGCCCCTGCCCCTAAACCTACCCATCAAAGGAGACCTGCTGCATTTTTACATTTTCAAAAAATATCCCTTAGTGTGATTTATAAGATGTTTTCCTCATGGGGACCAAAAAATGTCCCCACAAGGACAAGGATTTTGGATATTGCCATCTTTGTCCCCACTGTAGGGATTACCAGGACACACACACACACACACACACACACACACACGGAAAGGAAAGGAAAGGAAAGGAAAGGAAAGGAAAGGAAAGAAAAGAAAAGAAAAGAAAAGAAAAGAAAAGAAAAGAAAAGAAAAGAAAAGAAAAGAAAAGAAAAGAAAAGAAAAGAAAAGAAAAGAAAAAAAAGAAAAGAAAGTAGAAGGAAATATAAGGAATAATTATTGAGGAAAAATATGATGTCTTTAAAGGTAATGTCCAGTTGTGTAATTGTGTCCAATGTGTTTGAAACGGAAGACATAATAAAGTATATATATATATATATATTATTTTATATTTTAATACTTTTTCACAGTCAATAATGATTGATGGCAATTCAACGTATAGTTTAGGCCTACTAACATAATAATAATAATAATAATAATAATAATAATAATAATAATAATAATAATAATAATGATCATTTGATGTTTAAATATATTTTTGAAATACATAGGAATTATGGGTTATTATAATATATATATATATATATATATATATATATATATATATATATATATATATATATATATATATATATATATATATATATTATATATATCTTATATATATATATATATATATATATATATATATATATATATATATATATATATATATATATATATATATATATATATATATATATATATATAGCCTTTTTCTCTTTCTTTTACAATAAGGTTGTATTAGTTAACATTAGTTAAAGCATTAGTTAACATGAACTAACCATGAACAACACCTCTGTTCAGCATTAGTTAATCTTTGTTAACGTTAATTAATAAAAATACAGCTGTTCATGGTTAGTTCACGTTAGTTCAAAGTGCATTAAGTAATGTTAACAAGATTTTAATAATGCATTAGTAAATGATGAAATTAACATGAACTAATAATGCACTGCACTTATAAAGCATTTATTTATCTTTGTTAATGTTAACTAATGAAACCTTATTGTAAAGTGTTACCACTATTTATAGAGGTGTTAAAAGACATGGCATGCGTTCTATATATTGTCAGTAAGTTAACTGGAACAAATCTGCTCAAACTCTCAAAGACTAATCATCTAGGTTAAGTAAGGGTGCAGATAATCCGTACTCGCAGTTCAAATTGATCCGACTCAATCGGACATCCTGCGTCTAAGCGCAGTCAACCCAGATAGACCATTCCCCACAAAGACTAATTATGTAGTTTCAGTGAACGTACAGATAATGCGTAAATCTAGACGCCTTGGCATGCGCCATACGTCCGTCTGTGCATTGCTGTGATCCTGATAAGCTTCTTGGAGTTGTCCCTGCAACGCACCATGTCCGTCCTGACTCGTTTGTGCCATCTACAGATTTGCACGGCTCTGGAGAGCTCATGATCGCCGTCTACACGCGTTCGGTACATGCTCCAACTGACCTGCGCTTCTTGCGACCCATTCTTTTTTCAAACTAGGCTCTTTCCTCGGGGTTTATCTGGATATCGCTTTAGTTTGCGAACGGAATTTACCGGATCCACTACAAAAAACAAAGAAGAAACAGACAGCAACTGAAACACGGGAATAAACGGGTGGCGTTCGGAGAGGAATAACAATTTAACGAGAGATCTGGGGATAATTGTCTGATCTAGAAGTGCGTGTGGCCGTTTTCAGCTCAACTTGGTGGAAACTACACATGAATGCTGGTGGAAGGACTCGGATATCAGCACGGGTCGCTGTGCAAAAGAATGCACCTTCCTTCGTTTCTCCGCTTTTCTTTCACATGAAACAAGAAAAGAAGATGTGTTGAAACGCATCCGTTTAGAATTAAGTGCAATCCAAACGAATGGATACGTTTCCAATGATTAAGGTAAGTGAAAGGCTTCTTATTGAGCGCCTGTCTTTTGTATAATGATTTGAAAAACACCACTAATGGACATCGACACAGCTTTTAGTGTTTTTATTTCGGTTAACGCGTATAGAAACTCTGTCGCCGACGTGCCCGCTTTAACTATAGCTATCCCCATCAATCCTGAAGAAGGGATTCGTGCACTTTAAGAGATTTGAGGATAATTGTGACGAGGAAAGTTGAATGTTTTAATACTATTCCATTACTAGTCCCCTTTACGCGTCAGCTGACAATTCATGGACCCCAGTTTGCTTCCCAGCATAATTCCCAGCTGAAATGACTTACAATCCCGTTACTTCTATATGATTTCATGACGTTAGTTGTGTAGACCTAGTATCTGCAATTCCGTTTGCATACATGTTTGCTTCTGCTTTTGCTTTCATTCTGATGGCTTATCAATAATGTCTGGTGTTATGTCCAGGCGATATCTAATTGATATCGCGTTGAATACATAGTAAGCGTATACAGTAGGCTACATTCGCGATCATTTATACCTACCTGTGTTCATGGGAGTGGTGGATGAGTTTCTAATGGCCACATCTATTGAACAATCCTAATATAACCTTGCAAAACGTATAATTCACATGCACAGGGTGGCCATCAAGTGGCACAATACCACCCGAGTTCACACTGGCACAGATAATTATAGTCTTTGCAAAACACACACCACACAAGTGCACATGGGAACGCAGAGACTGGGCAGGAGCTGGGGATTTCAGCACCACGGACAGCGCCTGAGTCTAGTTTTACTTCCGTTTGCATTGCACGGATAGCTACAAAAAGATTGCAAAGATGCCACCTGAATGAGAAAATTGTTTCAAGGGACCTTAATGAGACTCTCTGGCAGACGTCAATGATGATTGAAAGGGCACAAAGAGCATTCACCTTGAGGGCCAGCTCATGCAGCGTGTCAATGTCTGAGGAACAGATTCATTAGAAGAACAAGCTTCAAGCACAAAGGCAATTTGATTAGGGCTCACGTGCGCTGCAGCTCTAATAAGTCCCCTCCCTTTTGTGTACCTTTTCCCAGCCTTTCCAAATATAACTGAGGACAAAGGCTGCAATCGTCAGAATTAGTGAATTATAACAGCAAATCAAGCCGTTAGAGTTCTCAATTAGTGTACCTATAATTCATGAATAAATGGTTGAAATTGTTAATTGGCCCTTACTATAAATACAGTGATGCACAAAAGCCAAAAGATTATACCATCAAATGGAAACCATAGGGTCAGGAAAGTGATGATAGTTCAAACCAATGGTCAACTTTCAAAGCCACTCCACCTTTCAAACAATTACTTCCAATTGGCCTCTGGTTAACCTTACATCCACCTTCTTAGCTTAGACTTAGCCACTTAAAAGGCTCTTGCACCATTCCAGATGGTTCGCCATCTTTTCACGGGCTGCCCGAGCATAGCAGGGCTTGTGTACTTGTTGCCCCCCCCTCAGCTGGTGTCAGAGCGTAAGACTGTTGACACAAATTTCCCATGATGCCACCATCATTTGTATGCCAGTGTGCTCTGAACTGCTCAGCCTCGTTTGTCTTCTCTATATGCATTTATAATGTAGCAGTTGTTTCATAGAGAAGGATGCAAATGCTGTATTGAATGGCGGTTTCATTTCAGCAGTTAAAAAAAAATGTGTATGAGGTCACTATGTCTGATTGAAAATTTCAGTTCATCTGCTACTTGGTGTATTGCTCATCTTAAGGAGCTGACATTAACTAAACTAAGACGGTGTAATCTCTGTCTGTTGGGCAATTATAATTTGAATTCTCATAAGACAGAGATTATGCAAACTCTGAAAGGGCCCTCCAGACTAAGATTCAACTAAAGTCTACTATAAAAATGCTGCAGAGACCTCTGGGTTCTTAACTGACGTCCACTCAATCAGAGGAACGACAGGCTAGAAGTGTTTCCAGCCTAATCTCTGTGACTGGCAGTAAAATACTTACACTGCCTTAGCCCACAGGGGATTAGGGAAATTTCCCTAATGAACTTACAGTTAAAGCCTCTCACCCACTGGACCCAATTTACAGAGCCCTCTTTGAAGCACCCTGGACTCTGCATATAAATGCATCGTTCTGGAGTGAGCATTACGCAGATGATCGAAGATATCTTCGCAGGACCTTATTTGTTTATTGTTTGTTGTTGTTGGGTTTGCAAGCGTCTATATTTAGTTTATCTGAAGATTTAAGTTCATAAGCCTGTGCACATTGTGTATGATGAGAGGTAATGTTCTAGAACCTCAAGAAAAGGCAATCCTTAGTTTCTTACCAACAGTCTTTAAGTTCATTGGAAGTAATGGTCAAATCAGGGTGTTCAAAAACTGTTGTGGAAAATTAAGAATTTAAAAGCCACAACGAACAGAATGTATATTTATTTGCAAATATGTCCTGGTTTGAAAGTATGATCATTTTTTATAATTTTCAAAGAAGTCTCTTGTACTCATTTATTTGATCAAAACAGTATTGTGAAATATTATTCAAATTTAAAATAATGGTGTTCTATTTTAATATACTTTAAAATATAATTTATTTCTGTCATTGAGCTGAGTTTTCAGCATCATTACTCCAGTCTTCAGTGTCACATGATCCTTCTGAAATCAGTCTAATATGCGGATTTCATACTTTTTTTCAGGATTCACTGAAGAATAAAAAGTAAAAAGTACAGCATCTATTCAAAATAGAAATATTTTAGAAAACTTTATAGAAATAGAAAACTTTACAATCATTTTTTTAATCAATTTAACACATCCTTGCTGAATATAAGTTTTAATTTCTTTAAAAAAAAAAAAAAAAGACTGAGCCCAAACTTGCAAACTTGAAGATTAGGTTATATTAGGTTATAACATTTTTAAAAGAAATGCTGCTTTTTAAATTTATTTTTTTTACTTTTTATTCATCAGAGCAGTATATTATAAAAACATTAAGCAGCACAACTGTTTCCAACATTGATAATAAATATGCATGTCAGAATGATTTCTGAAGGATCATGTGACACTGAAGACTGGAGTAATGATGCTGAACATTCAGATTGATGACAGAAATAAATGATATTTTAAAGTATATTAAAATAGACATATAAATAAATGCAGGCTTGATAAGCAAAAGTTTTAAATCTTTTGACCGGTACTATATACAGTATATATGTATGTGCTATGTTTTTTTTTCCTCAAATGATAACACAGCAATTAAAACTGATTTTTAATTTTTCAACACATCACTAATGTCCAAATAAACATTGTTTATTCTTAAAATTATTAATCTTAGGAATTTCTTACTTTTCCTATACCTCAGTTCAAATCTGAATGGAGAACGAACCTGTTGTTTAGGGTGCAATCCAAAACTGATGTGTCACATTCTCTTGGTATCTGTCGTCATCTAGCATGTTCTTATTGTAAAACTAATGTGTCATGACCAGTATTTCTGCCTTGGGTGGCAAGAGATCATGAGCATCAGAGCTGATAATATTTCCTGTGTTCTACTGTGTACAAGGTCAGATAGTGGGGGAGATGCAATCATTTTTATAGCCATTGTGACAGAAGAAAAGACAGTGTGTGTAAACGTGTAGCAGTGTTTTTGTGCTTGGTATATTTATGTGAGCATGGCTATAGTGGGAAAAAAAGTAATGCAGAAATAGACAACACCATATCCAGATGGACATATTCATGTTTTGCAAGCATGGACAAGAGTGTGTATACTTGTTTTCTCGAAGATCAGCAGCAAACAACGTAATGGACTCATTGATTGGTGTTTGAGAGGCTTCCAGGCATTCCTTAATTACACAGAGCAAAAACATCCGCTTACACTGCTTTCATTGCATAATAAATGCAAGCGGAACTCTAGCCTATTACTCTTATGCCCAACATAACTTATTTTTAAGCTGCAGTCCGTAACTTTCTTTGCTTAAAAAGATCTAAAACCAGCCAGTGTTCAAAACGATCTCCTTACCTTAGCCCATTTCACAATGTTAAGCTTGTAATAATGTTATAATTTGAGTGGTACTGGTAGCTATCTGTGGGTCGTCTTTGTGTCATTCTGTCACGTCTGTATACATGCGAGTCCGGGCTAGTAGGCTGTATCGCGTGTGTGGATGCTGCAGGTGGCGGATCGTTTGTGGCCTCTTCTTACAGCAGCTGGTATTTAATTACACTTGTCATTTTGTTGGTGGCTTGTAAAAAAAAAAGAAGTTCAAAACGACAATCATCGTTGACAACTTGTGCATTGATAGACAACCCACACACAACCACACCTCAAAACATTAGATTCATCCGCGCTGAGGAGCCGTGCCGATGCACAACTCGTGTAAATAACTGCAATTTCAGGGTTCAAACAGAGATGGTGACTAAGAGGTAAAACTTACAGACTGCAGTTTTAAATAATGTTTGCATCTGCCTATTTTTATATGCATTTTAGGATATTGCATAACACAAAGCTGGATGGAAACGCCAAGATAAAACACATATGCACTCCATTGAGGCGGATACCTTTTTTCTTCCGATAAGAAGACATGCGCATAAACTACGATGGAAACACATTCCGAATAAATCCCTCAATACGTAACAAACACCTCACGTGATGCTGCCTCAACAGAGGATGTGATTGGATAACTGGACTAACCAGCGGACCAATCGCATCACAGCATCTCAAATGTTGGTTTGATCATTCTGAAATGCCTGAGCCGAAGTCTGTCATCAGAATGATTTGGTGTAATTCTCTCCCAGAAGAGTCTCACATGATCGCGTTCACAAACACCAGCATCCGAACGCAAGAGAACATGACAGCGTTTATTGTGTTTCGCCTGCGCGCTCTGGGATGCAAGTCATTTATGATGGAGGAAAAAAGAGCCTCAGTGGCTTTCCAGATTGCAGCAACCTCCATTTTTATTACAGATATTTTGCGACAGTTTCCCAGGAAGTGACGATTCTGTTCTCTTGAACACAAGATGGAAACGCTGCTTTATGCACAAATGTTCAATGCAATTTTCCAATTTTGTACATAAGTTAAATCGGCAACTGTGGATGGAAACACTGCTAATGAGAATTCTAATATCTTGTGGTCTGATATGATTAAGGAAATGGCATTTCCAAACCTTTGGTCTATTTCCTTATGCTATATTGAATCCAGTGTGTGGCCATATACTGTCTTTTTCCTGTCCATTAAAAAGATAGCGATCACTTTCCTTTTGGGAAAATGAACTGATCTCGGGTCAGATGTGGTGATAAAAGCGATGATGAAGAAAGGGCTTTTAAAAGCTGATTTCTGACAAAGGCAGAGAGTAACTGGAGCAATGGCACCTCAGGGAGAGTGAATGGAAAGGAGCTAGGCCGTGCCCTGCAGCCACACTCTGAATTAGAGACCCTCCAGGGACTCGGGGGAGCAGTTCTCATCTCACCGTGAAATATAAGAACATCATTACTCCCACCCACGATCAGAGGCTCCTAAAGAGATGAGGCCTTTGAGCTCACGTTCAGGAATGGCATGGAGTCAGGTTTATAACTTCATTTCTGTATTCCCCAACCGTATAAATGGGCCCTCAGGCACATGCTATTTGCATAACTAATGCTAAGATTGCACTATATTGCATTGTTTAGTGCAAATATTATTAATAGTTTCTTAGTGTTAAAATTGGTGCTGGGGAAATAGTGTAGCAAACAATATGCAACGCATGCACAAGACATTTTCATAAAAAAGTGGCATATTCTGAGAGGCTGCCAGTGAGTAAATATGCTGTTGCTATTGTATACTGAGTGTTTTTAATGCATTGTGATGTAGTTGCTAGGGTGTTCTGTGCGGTTGCTAATTAATTATAACATGAAAAGTCCTTGAAAAACTGTACAACAACACTGAATCATGATGTGGGACAAAGGATGTGCCGTTTAGTTTCAGTGTTACTATAATTTATTTGATGTTAGAGTTTTTGTTAATATTTTGAATTAGATTTTACTTTTATTTTACTTATAATTTTTGTTTTTGTAATTTCTTATTAGTTTGAATTTATAGTTTTAGGGTCCGTTTACATAACACCGTTTTTAACTAAAAACAGGAAATGTTTTATGCGTTTTGGCCGTTCATTTACACAACAATACGCACATTTGTGAGCCCGGTGACATCATGCGCATGTGTATTATGTGTTCAGTCTATAGGCGCGTAGTGTTTCTTTACTAAGTGATATTGCCATCTACTGGCCTGGCAGCAGAAACATTCGATTCTCCCTGAGGAGCCGTGCCGATGCACAACCCACGTAAAGATGATAATTCAGCAAATAACTGCAATTTCAACAGAGATGGCTACAAAGAGGTAAAACTTACGGACTGCAGCTTTAAATAATCCACAATTGTCTTGCCAAACATTTTTAAGTGTGGAGACTGACAATATCTATGTTTGCATCCACCTATTTTTATATGCATTTTGGGATATCACATAAAAAAAACATATGCACTCAATTGAGGCGGATACGTTTTTTATCCGATAAGAAGACATGCGCATTAAACTACGATTGAATCCGGAAAAATCCCTTCATGCGCAACAAACTACTCACATAGTACTGCCTCACCGACTCAAATGTTGGTTTGATCATTCTGAAATGCCTGAGCCGAAGTCTGTCATCAGAATGATTTGGTGTAATTGTGTTTCGTCTGCGCGCTCTGAGTCATTTATGATGGAGGGGAAAACAGCCGCAGTTTCTTCCTCGATTGCAACAACTTCCATTTTTATTACAGATATTTGCACCAATTTCCCAGGAAGTGATGATTTTGAGATGATCTTGAGCACTCTTGAACATTTAGTTAGTAATACAGCATTTTTACTGTGAATGGAGACCGTTTTGGCCCCCATTTTGTGATCGATATCTGAACACGAAATATATATAAAAAAGAACAGAGCCTTTGCTTTTAAACAAACAAACAAACAACCAACAACAAAAAAGCTTTTTGTCAAAGGTTCAGAGCGATGATCAAACACAGATGGAGAAGATGGAGTCCATCAACACCCCCGAAGCTTCACTGTCCTTTAGCTTGTCCTGGGTCCATATTTCATTCAGTAACGTTACAGTTTTGATTATATGCTGATTAATGTTGATGATCACCTTATTTTACATATGCATCTGCTTTATATGCTATCGCTTGTTTCTGCTTCTTCTTCATCTGTGTTTTGATCAGAAGATTCAGGACTCTTTCAGAAGATGTGTAATAGTGCCCCCTACCGTCTCATTTGACAACCTCATCTGATAATATAATATGCTTCTTTTGCTGAAATAAACTGGTTGGTCCAGGTAATATGTGTGTTCTGGAGTAAATATCAAATATACATGCTATAACCTGTGTACAATTTGTATGGCTGCCGCCCTCTGCATGTGGTTATAGGAAGGCCTATTTCCTTTTTATATTCCCTAAGGGATCCTTGTGTACTCATGCTTAAGTTCATAATGTCCAGAGAAAGCAATGTACTGCAGTACCACCAGGGGTTTACAGCCCATAAACGATCGCACTAAAAACAAAAACAGAATGTTTGGACAGAAGGCCAGAGTTTCATATGTGGTTTTATTATCAAGCCTTGGGCGGTTGGATCCAGTTACATTTAACATCCATATTTAGATCCGTATCAGAGCAGAACTATGCGTAGTAAAGACATCAGATGTTTTTGGTCACTGCTTTTCTCCGGCCTCACGTTCTGAAGGATTATTGGAGGGGGAGCTGTAGCCCCTTAGGAAATTGTTAAAACAGTTTCGCTCTACGGACCGAAAATGGAGAGCTACTTGTAGAGTGGCGGGGCGATAACATTCAGGCTCAGCTGGGGACGTTGGCTCTGTGAGGCTGTAATTTAGAAAGGATCCAAGGCTTATCAGTCGGCATCCTGGTGTTGGGCGAGAAAGAAAAAAAAAACTCAAGGGATGAGTCACTCCGAGAGAGAAACACACTCACACACACACATTCCAAAACCTAGTGCACTGCATTGCTGTCATTTTAAGGCAGCATCGTAACTGGAGTGGAAATTAATTGAGCGACTGAATTGCAAAACTCCACTCACAAGAGGTACATGGGAAACTGAACTTTTGATTCAGTTTAACGTTAGCATGTTGTAAATCTAACAGCATGTGCTTATAATAAAGGCCCTTTTACATCAAGGATGATAAATATAATGCAAAAGTATTAAATAATCACTATAACTGCTGTATAATCGTATTTATATGACAAAGGTAAAAGTCCACACCTTGGCAATAACAGTAATGACACAAAAAAGAAAGTCACAATTATCTTTTATTCTGTGGCGGAAACAATCTTCCATAGAATCCTCCTGACGTTAAGCTGACAGCTGACATAAACTGCAGTGCATGCTTATAATAAACAGAGCGGTTCTTGTGTTAATGTTCATGGTAATAGTTATTGTTGTCAGTTATCATTCTCGGTGTGAATGGGCTTTATGAATAAAAATAGGATTCACTAAAAGTGCTTTAAAAAGAGGTTTGCATGAAGAATTTGAGGTGTTCTTGTGGATTTATGGCCTCTTTGTGCCAATGGATATGCAAAACAGTTGTACTTCCTCAGAGAAACCACAATGCAATCTTACTGTTTAAAAAGTTCAGAATATTGATATCCAGGGCACCAAGATAATGTCTATGAAACAAATTCTAAATGTCTCTGAGCTTGTAGTACTATAGGTTTAGCATTACTACAAAGAGAAAGCAAGTTGTTTTATTCATATTTACATACTTGGATAGTATATGAATAACTGGTTTTAGTGTATCAAGCTTATATATAAACAATAATAATAGAAATTATATTAGAAATGATTTAAGAGAAATAATGAATTCAGATTAGATTCATAACTAATGCTGCTATTATAGTTTCAGTGATCTGGTTTTGCATTGGATAGCAAAAGGGTCCATAATGATACTGGCAGAGAATATGTTCACAGGAAAACACTTCCGGTACAACAAAAGTCAAAATAAATGAGGAGAAGCGTTTTGGAAAATAATAATTTACTGCAATCACAGACATCCCATTCAGACAGGATTATACTTTTTCAGAGAACCTTTGAGTTAGCCGAAAAAATAGAGTTTTTCTGGGAAAGAAAATGTGTTGGATTCAGGCTTGTACTGTGTTTTGATTCCCCAATTGTGTACGTGAAGTGGATTATACTGTGCGTGTGGCCCATGAGGACAACCTACAGACAGAACTGTTTTATTATCATTTATTTGTGGTATGCAGGCTTGAGTCGTCACATTGAAGTACTGCTGCTGAAAAGTGACCAGAAAAACTGCTAATATTTATATTTTATATCCTGGGATTCCAAATGCTGAGGTGGCCAATGCTTTTTCTTAGGTATAGACCCACTAAGATTTCCTGAAGGTTTCATAAATTTTTATGAAACCATAAACATTTATCCAACTTTGTCTGGATAGTCGCAATGCATTCTGGGATTGCCTTGTCCATGAAAAATGCCTCCATTACAGACAACAGAAGAAACAAGGCTGTTGTCTTCCCTTTGCCAAATAGGTTGTAAAACGTCAACACCCATAATGCACTGGGCATGTTGCCATCCAAGGCCACTCCCACCAGTCTGCTCCTATTGGATAGGTTTAATCAGAGTTAAATAGCTTTAGTAGGAAATACCTCTTAGCAAACTTTTAGTCATAATGGTGTCGACTTGTTTTTTTCCCGGGTGCAAGAATTCAAAGAGTAATTTTCAGTGAAAAAAGCCTCACAAAATCTGTTAATATCCCTCTGTCAATCTGACTATCCATGATACAACGTATAATCTGTAGTGTTAACGAAAGCTTTCAAAAGTGCATTGATGATTAAGACTGGGAACATTTATTAGGACACTTATTTTCACTTTCATGTGGGTTTCATGGCTTTAAGAGTGAAGTAGCCATTCATTGGTTGACTTCATGACAAGTGGTTCTGTCAAAACATTGCCAGGTTTATCATCTGCCAGTTAAAATGAATTCTACTTGCTTATTAAAGATTTCTACTTTTTTCCTGCTGGCCTTGGAAAAGAGCACCCTGGTCTCTATGTTAATATTAATAAATAACTTTCAAAGACGCAAAAAGTACTTTCTGTACGTTTGGATACATACTAAATACGGACAATATGGCAACATTTGTATCGGCAACATTTAAATGTAGCATTATTAAATTTTTACAGCTACAAACTGTTAAATATTTACAAATCGTTAATATCAAAAAGATATCTGTATAATATCCATTTTAACATTTTTTTTGACAAATGTAAGAGTCCCTTAACCCTACTCCCAAACCTAAACATACCCATTTTATACAGAATATGAGAATAGTAAAACGTGAATGGACAGAGATGTGTTGGAAAATTAAAATTTTAATAACAATATAGCATTAAAAACATATTTTGAGCCACTAATCCCACTCATACCTCTATACTAACCAATAACAATTTGTTAAAACTACATACAGTTATGAAGAAAAACATAACAGACAGACCAGTGTAATCTCAATAATTTATTTATTGTGAAAATGTCAAAAGCGGTACCAAAAGTTGCTCAAATGATATGTTGCAGTCGCAGTCCTCTCTGGCGGTATATAATAGTTTTGTATGGGGTACAGAGCAGAATTTAAATTATTAATCCATGAAAATGTTAAAACATGCATTTCACGTTACTGGATTTGAATCTGTTCCTCACAAACATATTGATTCTAAAGATTTGGATTACAGTGAGCAAATAAAGTGTATGTCTTTTGTGACTGTGTGTTGTGTTTTGGTTTATTTTATGGTTCTATCGGCAGTCGCTGTATAGGAGAAAACGCCTTTTGTGTCTCACGGCAAACAAACTAAATATTACAAAATGGTTAAACGATTAAATAAATGTTCTTAATTTTAAGGTTTTAAAGTGTAGCCTTGTTTAACATCATGTAGCTACTGTAATCCTCCAAAGTTTGCAGTAGAAGTCACGAACAGAGCGAAGGGCCCTATTTTAAGGATCCGAGCGCACGGTCTGAAGCACATGGCGCAGGTGAACTTAGGGCGTGTCCGAATCCACTTTTGCTAGTTTAACGACAGGAAAAACAGTCGGAGCATGGTCTCAAAGGGTTGTACCTAGTCTCTTGATGACTCATGGGTGACTTTTGGGCGTAACGTGCAGTAAACCAATCTCCCATTCGCTTTAAAACTCAGTTGCGCTCGCACCATGGCGGATTTGCTATTTACATGCCGGAATTTGCGTGCAAAAACAAAAAAAGACTGAATTATTATTAATCTTTAAAGATGTTTTTAAAACAAGCAGTGTACACACATTGTGCACCCATCTATAGATGCATATTACTAACACACCCTTTAAATAACACAAAAAAATACTGTGGTATTGACTTTAGAGCAGGTTTTTGTTGGTCAATGGCGCAGTCGTTTTCAGTTCCACAAAATAGCAACACGCCAACAATGCTCCTGAACACACCTGGTTTTCAGACCAGCACGCCCATGGGTGAACAGATGAGCACGAGTGCATTTGCTATTTAAACATGCGATATTTAAATACGCTCCTGGTGCCGTATTGTGCCGGGTGTGTGATAGGGCCCAAAACTGTATTATTTCTTAAGTAGATGAGTAAACTGCATTTCATAAATGTGACTGAGTTAACATTTTAATGCCACAATTTTTAAGTGATCTGTTCAGTGTGTATAAAAACGAAAATAAATGTACGTGTGGTAGAACTAAAAATACACACGTATTCTCACAAGATCACGTTGAAAAGAGATATAATTTGAACATCCTGCTGGTGTGGATGTGGTGAAGGGTCAATGGAGTGGCGTGAGGGTTGCGTATAGGGAGCAGTAAGATGATTCTCTGCTCAAGGACACCGACAGAAACATCTCCATTTATTTTCATGTCAAGAGCCTCTGGGTGTTGTCTGCTCTGAAAAACACAGCGATGCTCTGTTCTGCATGCTGAGCCTCTGCAAAGCAAACCGGCTCTCTGGAGAACAGGGTCTGTCATCGTCCTCCAAGTTTGAGGTTAGCTCAGTTGAGTAAGTGGGCGCGCTGATTAACTCTTTATACCGTATGATCAGGTGGGTGTAACTTTTTTGAGGAATCCGGAACACCGCTGATAAAACAGCTGTCTGAAAGTCTCCAGAGTGGGCCCAGAGCTCCTTAAGAACAACCTGATCTGAATGTATTTCGGTAGAACAATTTGGGTTATGTGCACCATTCAAGGATACATCGCTGGCAGGCGGAGGAGGGCAGAAATGCTGGCGTGCAGCATCAGAAATCTCCAGACACCCTGCCTGGGAACAGAACCAGTAACTTGACTCTTTCCAACAAAGCTCCAAAACCCCCCGTGGCATATAAATATTCCAAATGCATGAACTCCATGAAATGTTTTTTTTTCTTCTTCAAGATTCTGCAGTATAATACCATTGAGGCTCTACAGTAATTTAAAGCTATTTCTATATTGTGGGGCTTAAAGGGATTATTGATCTTCTCTGTCTAAAGCTGAACAGACAATCCAGAAGATCAATACATCTAAAAAACTTTGCTGAGGTTTTCGGTTTACTGTCATAGTGACCCACATTTCAGTCGCAGGGTGTGTCTTGTGTGTTGGAGAGCAGCACTGTTAATCAAAAAAGAAAAGGAGAGCAACGCTGAAATGAATCCAATTACAGTCATACAAATATATTGATCCAACGAGAATATAATTTGCAGTTGTTATTGCTCTGTTGAGTCTACTAGGCTACTTGTGAAGGACTATTAAAGACAACAAATACACATTTAACTGCATAATGTGATGCGTTTTCGATTGAAACACTGTTCATTGGGGAATAATGCATTTAGCTGAATTCATCCTTTTGAATTTGATTGGATCTGGAGGGGTGAGTGTTAGGCTATTATATTATTGGATAGTATAATTTGTCCTGTGTAATCTTGGTTTTGTCTGTAAAAGCAATTTCAGAGGTCGAGAACGTTATCACATTTTGTTGAGAGATTATGAATGCCTTTCTTTAGAAACACTGATGAATAAGACTGGGACTTATTTATAAGATTTCACTTCTCATGTTGTTTCAATGGCTTTAAAGGTTTAAATATGCCATATGTACAGGAGGTGGACTTCTGAAAAGTGGTGCTTTCAAAATGTGGCTTGTTTTATCATATGCCAGGACAAAATAAGTCCACTTGCTTATTAAAGTAGTACACTCCTCTCAGTAAATCACATCATTACTCTATCATCCATATCTGTAGTACATGTGAGATGAGTAATGTTCTAAAGTTAGTTGCCATAAAATAAAAATGACCCTATTTTTCTAATGCATGTCAGTAAACCTTTTTTTTCCCATAAATCATTACTATTGGTCACCCTTTACGTCTGTCTGTGGGCTTTGCACATATTTAATCAATGAAAAGTATTTAAAAAATATATATATATATATATTGGTTTATTGCACTTTATAATAAAATGAGATGCCAAGGACAGAAAAAAACGTAGCGCCCATAAAGCTACAGTAATTTTAATAACATGCAGATTGATGAAAACATAACTCGATGCACTTACTCCAATTGCAGGAAGGGGTGGTATAACAATGCTTAAGAAACTTGGTTGAAAACTATCAAATTACATTTTAGACAGTTGAAATGAATTAGTGTCAAAGTGTTTTTTGCTTCAGCCCAACGTGGTTATAATTTTCATGTCCAGCATCACGTTGTTTGAACAGCAAATGCACTCGTGCTCATCTGTTCACCCATGGGTATGCTGGTCTGAAAACCAGGTGTGTTCAGGCGCATTGTTGGCGTGTTGCTATTGTGAGGAACTGAAAACGACTGCGGCATTGACCATTGTGTTATTTAAAGAGTGTTGGTAAAATGCACCTATAGGTGGTACACAATGTGCATACACTCTGCTTATTACACACACAGGGGTGTGCAGCAGCACACAGCATTTTTTAAATATGAGAAATAAAAGGATTCCTCTCTGACAAATTCCTCCATGTAAATAGCGAATCCGCCATGGTGCAAGCGCAACTGGCTTTTAAAGGGAATGGGAGATGAGACTCAGATTGGTTTATTGCACTTTATGTTCAAAACCCACCCATGACTAAGTAAAACCCTTTTTTTCTGTGTTTAAACTAGCAAAAGTGGATTCAGACACACCATGTGCTTCAGACCATGTGCTCAGATCATTAAAGTAGGGCCCAGTATGTCAGATATTCTGTGATACCAATTCACTGTCTTGACTACAAAACCTTGACATGATCAGCTCATACCCTTCTGCCTGTATTCCAGTGTCTCCTGCTGAGCATGTTGTTGCAGCTTTTCAGCAACACTTATGATGCTCATTTGTCTCCATCAGACGCTGTAGTCACAACTGTGTGCTTGTCAACTAGGCAATTTCAGTGCCTTGGTTTCTTGACTTCCATTGTGAAAACAAAGATAATGAATTTCAACAATAGCCTATATATCAGTTATAATGGCATTGCGTACCTAAAATCATTCTTGCATACAGTGATAATAATGTAGTTAGTTTTTTTCCCTTTCTAATATGTTCTTAGCTAAAATTATAACTAATCCATAATGTAAATATATAATCATATGGTCTGCAGTTGTTTGGACAGATAAACCCTTGAATAGCCATTTTTAAGTCGCTTTCAGTTGCTGTCTTAAATGTTGTAAGTATAATCAATCATTGGCTGCACAAGTCATTTGAACTCAAATGAGAGGCTCATTATAGACTTGTTATAAAATGTTGTCTAGCTGAATCTTGTATTTAACAAAATTAAGTTAAAACTGGTTATATAAATGAAAAACATTTTACAGACTGTACTTTTTTTCTCCCATTACATAACCAATTTCAACTTTTTTGTTCTACAAGATTTAACTACAAAGGATTTTAAAACACTTGATTCATGAATATGGTAATATAAAGTCTTCTTGAGGTTATTCCAGTTGACATTTAAAAACCAGAACCATGTGTCATAATAAATATCTAATATTTATACACATAAAAATAAAACAGTATCACATACTTGACATGTATACTGGATGTTTTGTCTTTGTGTTCTTAAAGCTGGTATGCATTATTAGTTTAACGCAGAGGTCTTCCACCCCGCTCCTGGGGACCCACTGTCCTGCAGAGTTTAGCTCCAACCCTAATTAAAGACAGGTGAAGCTGATCAAGCTCTTCAGGATCACTTGTTGAAAATACACAGGCAGGAGTGCTGAAGCAGGTTGGATATAAACTTTGCAGGACAGTGGGTCCCCAGGAGCAGGGTTGAAGACCTCTGGTTTAACGTTCAGTAATCTATTGGGGAATAATAGAGTATAGTTTATGGGGTATGTATACAGTATATTTTTGCAAGCCACATATTTGCTTATATTTCCTTACAGTATAGTACATGGTTTTTAGTAACACATTATATCGTTTCTGTCGCCTTTCACATCAAGATATTCACTTGTGAAGAAGTCGGGTCTTTGAGCATTATTGCGTTACCAGAATCCAATCAGTTCTGTAATTTTTTCCATAGATGGTAGATTTGAAATGATACATTTTTGGGGGTCTTGCAACAGCCACGCGCCTGCCATTGACATGAATGGGAATCCTAAAAGATATAGACTTGACATAAGGGCACAGCAGCACACAAACATTTTAAAATATTAAAAATAAAAGATTCCTCTCTGGAGAAGCGTTCATTCTTTCCATGTAAATAGCGAATTTGCTAAATTGGCTTTTAAAGGGAATGGGAGATGAGACTCTGATTGGTTTATTGCACATTACACCCATGACTCATTAAGAGTCAGACCATGCGCTCAGATCGAATAGGGCCTGAAATGTTGCATGGCCCTGACAGATAGTATTCTTCAATAGTAGAGTATTTGCTTTCCAAAAGCAGCTTTAGCATCACGGTTAAATGGCACACTTTAAGCAGACAGCACTGATTAATAAATCAGTGTTACTGATTCAAATAAAAGCTTAACGAGGATTACTTGTCAAATTGTGATTTGTAGTATCTTATTCATTAGAGCTGTATGCAACAGCAAGCATTTCCGTCAAGCACTAAAGCACACGTGTGTTAGTCTCTACGTCATGCTGTTTTTTTTTCATAAGCCGTGTTCACATGGCCATGCTGATCATCACAAGGGCTGTTAAAAAAGCAATGATTTAGAGCAAATAACAATGACAAAGTGCTGCTGTTGTCTGTAAACAAACTCGCACACACACACACACACACACACACACACAATCCATGTAGCTCAACAACCTCTCACAGCAATTATTGACACTGTCAGTCACAAACATGGCAGGTATGTAACAACAAAGGCTTGAGCGCTCTCTCACATAAACGGGCACGCTTGGGAGATAAATCGACGACTCCGTATGCAACTGGCATCTAGCATGTGTCTCATCTGAAAATTGCAATTTTTCGCCTGCTTGCTCCACAGACGCCCATCTGAACGTAGCATGTGCCCTGTTGAGATGTCAGTCATGCGACAGTGATGGCAAACAAGCTCAAGGATTTAAGTGCCACTCCAGCGATCGCTGATGGCTGACAGTCCATCACTGCTACCCCACCAGACCCCATGCGACTGATCGATTCAGTTGGACAAAGCTGTTACATGGCTTCCCCACAAACACAGAAGAATACCCAAGAGGGAGTTTTTCAATTTTGTTATAGTGTGATGTTCGCTGAGGTTTGATCTTGAGTTTTGAGGCTTGTTGAGTTGCCAAAACTTCTCCAGACACATAAATACCAGTTTGTGTCAGCAAGAAGTCAAGCTGCCTTCGACCAAATTTACAGCTTTTTCCTCGCAGCCTTTTATGGGAATGTTTATAAGGATTACTCGTCTCAGGAGCGTGCCTTGTTGTCTGTCTTTGTCGCCAACAGCAGAGGTGTCGACTATTGCACGAAATGAAGTTGTGCCCTAGCTCTCATCATCTTTGACATTCAAAGAGATTTTAATTCAAGCTAATGCATCTTTTAACACCTCTCACAACTGGCGTTATCAATTATGAAATAATCGTGTTATCAATTTCAAAGGGATTGAAATGCAGAGCGACGATTTTCACGCTCCCCTTTGAGCAAGATGCACTCTCTTCTCGTGTGATGTCAAGTGATTTATTTCTCATTAGCGTCTCTTTCAAAAGGATGCTCTGTATTCAGGACTGTGATTCTTCTGGCTTGGTGCCACACCCCTACGGCAAAACCAATTAGTTGCAAAAACAGCTCTCTAGAAGTTCCTGCTACAAAACTAACTAATAAGCATCTTCACACTATCATGACTAGCGTTCAATTTTGAGTAAAGTCTACAATTAAAACATCCAACTTTCTCATCAGGTTAGCATAGCATGGCGATAAGCAATTGTTGTTAATTGCTATGCAAATTAGTAGTGATGAGATTTAATGTTAGCTAACTGTTGCATATCATAAAATAAAATCTTTACAAATGTTGTAAAAACTAAGGTGACCAGATTTCTGAAATGGAAACCAAGGACATTTCCTATTTGAGTGGTTGAAATATCACTGAAATCTCACTTGTTATATTTATTATTTAAAAAAAATGGGGACAATTGACATTGAAAGAGATAACAATGTTATTTTTAATATTTTACAATAATGGCGCTCTGCTCGCGTCCAGGTTACGTTCTTCACGGAGTAGCAGAGCACGACCAAGTAAAGTTAGTGTAGATGCAGCGCCATCTGTTAGTGAAAATAATCACTACACGATTGCTCCTATAACCAGCAGGCCGCTGTATGTTGGTTAGGCTTTTTTGCAATGTGCTTGCAGGGTTGTTTTGAATGAGCTGTAAAACGGGGACAGCTCCGGTTGAGGACAGAACACCAAAAACTGGAACAGTCCCCGGAAAACTGTTCACTTTAGTAAAACAAGTTTGTACTTTTACTTTTAGTGTCTATTTACACCAAGTGCAAATAGCGTGCCTTGTTGGCAAGCGCTACACTAGCTCCATCCAACAATGCCTGGTTGGGCCACACAAGATTAAAAAAGAGACGCACGTCTTCAGTGGCTTAGTCAGTAGAGCGTAAGGCTTGTTGAACTAGGTTTTGACGCGCTCGACCTGTGTTCGATCCGCTTTTTTGCAGAGCTTGCTCTTCTCCCTTTTCCCATCACATATCACATCGGCAATGCATTTACTTTAAGAAAATGCTCTAAAAGTGGAAAAAATGCCTAAAGAAATGTTTAATAATAAGAGGAGTATTTATTGGGTAGGGTTAGGGGTAGGTTTAGGGAGGGCTTTTATTGTCCCATTAAGGCGGCATCCATTTAATCATTTTATAATATAATCATTATCACTCTCTGTTATTATTGCATCCTGTTAATTTATAAAAACACTGAAGTGCAAATAGTATGTATCTGCCAAAATAAAGTATAAACAGCATCTTATTACTATTTACACATATTGCAAAAAACTGCTACTTTTCTATGGTGTACATAGAATATATCACTCTTTTCACTTGCACATGAAAAATATAGCCACTTCCAAAAACAAAAAACCCTGTACAAATTCTACAATAAAGACCTGAAAAAACTGTAAATGGTTTAACATCACATTATATGTAATAATACAGTAGAATATTTTCAAATAAATGTTTTTTGCCAGTTAAAACAGTGAATAACTGCATCATTAACAATGAAATGGTATTCCAGAAGTCCTTGTGAGACACATCACGTTTGATTATATTTTATGTAAATAATTAAATTTCTTATTTTTGCTATCAATAATGTATTAAAGTTTTAAATGTTGAATTTTCTTATTTTAAAGTCATGAGTTACCCTGATGCTTTGTTTTGTAAGTATTAAAAAAAGGCCTTGCAATATGACGAGATGGGGCAGTCGTGGTCTAATGGTTAGAGAGTCAAAGGTCGCGGGTTCGATTCTCAATACCAGCAGGAAGTGACAGAGGTGCCCTTGAAGAAGGCTTCTAACCCTCAATTGCTCCCTGGGCGCCGCTGTGAATGTGTGTGTGTCCATGGTTTGCAGTGTGTGTGTGTGTTTGTTACTACTCACTACTCTTAATGTGTGTGCACTAACTTGGGTTAAATGCAGAGGACAAATTCAGAGAATGGGCCTTCATGTCACATTAATTCACTTCATATTTTTATTGTCACAATCTTGCCTTGTTTAATTTCATTGTCATGTTCGGTATAGTTTCTCTGCCATTGGTTTTCATTAGCTATGTTTCCATGCACCTATTTTAATGCACATTTTGGGATATTACATAAAAAGCGCTGGAGGGAAATGTCAAGATACACATTAATTAAAAAAACATATGCACTCCATTGAGGCGGATACATTTTTTATCCAATAGACGCACATAAACTACAATGGTCACACATTACCAAATAAATCCCTCAATACGTAACAAACACCTCACGTGATGCTGCCTCAACAGAGGATGTGATTGGATAACTGGGCTAACCAGCGGACCAATCGCATCACAGCATCTCAAATGTTGGTTTGATCATTCTGAAATGCCTGAGCCGAAGTCTGTCATCAGAATGATTTGGTGTAATTCTCTCCCAGAAGAGTCTCACATGATCGCGTTCACAAACACCAGCATCCGAACGCAAGAGAACATGACAGCGTTTATTGTGTTTCGTCTGCGCGCTCAAGTCACGTCACCTTCATTTATATCGCACTCTTTACAATACAGATTGTTTCAAGAGAGCTTTACAGTGATAATAGGAAATGAATGGAAGAGAGATTGTTTTGGCTGCACATCTGAGACGCAAGTCATTTATGATGGAGGAAAAAAGAGCCGCAGTTTCTTCCCTGATTGCAGAAACTTCCATTTTTATTTATAACTGATATTTTGCGACAATTTTCCAGGAAGTGACGATTTTGTTCTCTTGAACACATGGGATGGAAACGCTGCTTTCTTCGCAAATGTTCAATGCAATATTCCAATTTTGCACCCAAGTTCAATTCACAACTTTGGATGGAAACACAGCTATCGTCACTGTCTTTGACCGAGTTCTAATTCATTGTTTACCATAGTTTTTTTTTTTTATTAATATTGAGCTTATAGAAGGCAAGTGATCAGTGACATACATATCCGTAAAGAGGATAGAAAAACAAAACAATAAAAAAAAAACTAACAAAAAAACAGCTAAATATAAATATAGTTATATATGCAAGTATGTTGGTAAGTATAAGCAATGGTATATTTTAGTGATATAGATTGAGATAATCATAGTCATAGTAATTTATAGTTTATAATTTATACATTTATAGTTGAGGTAGTATTCATACCAAAAAAATAACAATAATAATAGTAGTGGTAGTAGTAGTAATAGCTCTAATTTTCATGATAATAGGAGTGGTGGTAGCATTAGTCATTTATAATAATAGTAATAATAATCATGATAATAAAATTGCTGTAGAGATACACTATTCTCTAGGGGTGGGAGCCACTGTATCACTGCCACTGAGCACAACCCCAAACAAAGACCTCCATCTGATCCATCAGGGTCCCTCCCGCCACCAGCGACACCCAACCCCAGCAGCTGAGTCTTCCTCCACAAAATACACCATAACAGGCACCTCCAAACCAAGCTCCCCTAGTCTGGTTGTGGCCTGATAGAACAAACGTCACCAAAAGTGTTTACCATAGTTAAAGAGCCCCTATTATGGATCTTTGAAAATGACCTTTCATGTAGTGTGTAACATAGTTCTCTAGTTGAATGAAAACATCCCGCAAAGTTTAAATCTGAAGGTGTGCCGTATATAAAGTTATTGTCTCTCAAAAGTAAGAGTCGACTCTGAGTCAAATAAATAAATCGTTTTTCAAACAAATCTTAAGCCGTTTCGTTGTGACGTCACGACAATTATTAGCATATCCTCCACCCACTTATTGCGCACACAGACACCTGGGAAAACTTCTGGGAGTCCTGTGGATACTGGATACATCACGTCAAGAAGATGCTGTGCTCCACAATGTGAATGTAGCCAAGGACGAGCATGTGAAGAATCAGTGGTTAAAGTTCATCTTTACAACAATACCACAGCAGTATAGCCCTAACCTTGTGCAGTGTTCCCGTCATTTTACTGACGACTGCTACTTCAACCTAAATGCGTTCAACGATGGATTCATAAGCCGGTTGTTATTGAAGGATGGGTCAGTACCCAGTTTATTTGGACAGATTCTTCCTCCTCTGAATGAACGCTGTACATGAATTATGAGCTTCCAGAACTTCAGACGGAGGCTGTGTGAGACCTCCTAATCCACAACTTGAACATAGAAATAAAAAAAGTATAAATAAAAAAAAAAAATGTCTTAGTCTTATTAAGTGCAAACAGTAAATCCAAGCATAAAGTTCTCTCTCAATATTCAAAGTGCAAACAGAGAGCAGAGCTAAGAGGAGGTTAAACAGCCCGGCCTAAGATAGCTTTGATATTGGGAGACAGGCCATTGTAAAAACTGTCTTTATATCTTGCATATTAGGTAGTTTTCATAAACACCTGCCTCCATAAAAAGTATATTATTTATAAATATAAGTAAAGTATGTACTTATGAGTAAATAAGCTCATCTCTAGTCTAGTGGTTTTTTTAACTAACAAACTGTGAGCATTGGATAATTTTCCTGAGGTAAATGCAATGTTAAGTGACATTGTTCTGAAGTTGTTTATTGACGTCTTTAGGTTTGAGCAGGTGAAACTATGATTGAGAGGTTCAGTTGCAGGAATCAGGGAGCTTGCGTTTGCTTTTGATTCGCGATCGCATGTACTCTGTGTATAGGGAGCGGCGGTGCTGAGCACGTATTCTACAAGATGAGACATTTATCATACTTTATCAGTCTCTGTTGCGCACTAATCTGCCGCCATTGTCCCGTCAATCATCTCACCTTACTCTCGTCACGTGACCAGTGAACTGTGAAAGTGCACTGGAACGGCAGTCACATCCTTGACTTCCCACCCGTGAACTCGTACTAGGTCGATGTACTCCCAGTTACGCGCTCTGACATCACATAACCCGCGAAACAACAATGGCAGCCCCTACGGATATACCAATAACGTCAACTAAACGATATAACAGCTTCTCTTTCCTTATGCACCGTTTTTTCTCCTCCGTTTCCCTCAAATAATTAACAATGAGCAAGCACCTTTGGCGAAATAAATGATTGCTGAGCATAAACCCTGTATGGTCCATCATGCTTTGTTTACATCTATCTTCCACAATTCCTGGCGCTCAGGCAGTTTGAGTGACTTGGCCTGGAATGCTACAAAGTCGTGAGTCGTAATTTACAGCTCAAAAACCTGCCTGGAATTCAGCATTAGTTGTGTGTGTTGTTGTTGTGTACGCTCTGCGCAGCTTGTAGGTCTTCGGCTAACCATGCAATATGTGTTTGCTCGCAGTTGTCTAAAATTGTGTCAAATGTTTGTCTTTGGTATTACTTGGAGTTATAGTAAAGAATAGAGCAATACGTTGATGTACAACTGCAGTGCAATACTTTTCTGCCTTGGGCTAATACCTTGACTGTTTGGATGTTTACCACCGAGCTGTGAGCTAGGTTCGCTAATATAAACATAAAACAACTTATTTCCTCTCTGAGTCTTATTTTTTATTTATTATGATACAATGTAAGTGATGCAAGCACTGTATACTGTACTCCGTGTCTGTAAACACCGCTAGTAACATGCTACTGTGACACAGGCTTTGTTCTCTGCTCTCCGTTGGACTCTGGCTGGAATTTGTATGGCAAAATTGATGCCATGTCTGTTCATACACTGTAAATCATTTTCAACACTTGACAAACCGTAATCCAGTAATGGTGATAGGTGTACTGTTTCCATCATGAGCTGCACGCAGTAGACCAATCACAACTGACTGGGTCATCTGACCAATCACCACAGATTAGCGTCATGCAAAAAAGGAATCGTTGAGCGAATCAAGAATAAATGCATATTATAAAACAATGAGAGTGTTTTTTTTACCTTACATGCACGTAAACCTGTTGTTTGGGACTCCCAAAAAAAAAAAAAACTATAAATAATAGGGGCACTTTAATTATTTTTTAATGTCATTTCTAATTGCGACACTGTTAGTTTTGACCTGGAATGGTCTAGTTAAAACCTCTAGATTACCAAGAAATGTAAATTAAAAGCAAATCCATCCCGTGTGACTGTTCCCACCAATTTTTTAAACATAAACACTCCTTGTGATACAATTAAAACACAAGCACCAATCTGTAGCACAACTTTTCAAATCTGATGGCTTCTAAACGGCAATAAGATGTCTGTCTGCACACTTCAGAATCTCTGGATACAGTGATTACCGTGTATTCAGACGTCTTGCTCATTTTACATTATTGCTTTTTAAATACTGTTGAGTACTATTGGGAAGTATGCATATTTAGATGCAATAAATTTGATCCTGTTCCCTGTTATTTCCTGTCCTCTTTCTCCTACTGTTCTTTTTTTTTAAAAAGCCTCAAAAATACTGTCTTTACTTTTTTAATCTAACAGCTAAACCTTGTGGCAATTGTGAGGTTTAAGCTCTGCCAGTTGACAGCAATTTGAAAGCAAAAGAAATCCAGCTAATGATGCAGTAGCAGTTCTTGCTCTTCTAGAATATGTGCAGTTGTAAGCGATTCCTCTGGGCCACATATTGTATCTGATAAATACGAGGTGCGTGGGTGCAGTCTGCTTCTCAGGGGCACAACAGCGGGGATATGGGTAGGGAGCAGAGAGGTTGCCAGAAGACATCCAGGAACATATGGTGCCCGCTCCACAGCTCCTTGACACCTTTCAAGCTGCAGCTGTTTTGAGAGGTTTGTGGTTTTTATTCACTGCTTAAGCAAGTGTAACAAAACCCACTATTGTAACAAGGCGATAAAATGCCAATGGCAACCACATAAAGAACATATTTTTATTTAGTTAGCAATCTGCTTTAGGAAGTGTCTTGGAAACAATTGGTCATATTCCATTACATTGATACATATTTAGGGTGGTCAATCTCTTACCAATGTAACCTGAATTGCACAATATTATGATTTATTAATCATATTAATGTCAATAGTTGCTGAGGAAAGCACTCAAGTGAAGATAATATAAAAATTATTGTGGCAGATGAGTAAAGTATCAAGAACAAAAAGTGTCTACAGAAGTCAATATATTGCTGGCGGGTTTATTTTCCATATCATTGAGCATCAGTCCACTGCAGTCAATCATTTTACAATCATTTTGTCAGTCAGTCTGAAGTAGATTTAACACATTTAACTCATTCATGTATTCTGTCTATTCAGTTGTGTAATTATTGTTCTATGCAGACTGAAATCTTTGACTGGGGTGTCATGTCTTAATGGTTTAACATTAAGGGCCCTATCATACACCCGGCACAATGCGACGGCAGGCGCGACACCAGTGTCTTTTGCTAGTTTCAGCCTGATGCAGTTATCATTTCCACGTCCAGCGTCACGTTGTTTAAATAGCAAATGCACTCGTGCTCATCTGTTCACCCATGGGTGTGCTGGTCTGAAAACCAGGTGTGTTCAGGAGCATTGTTGGCGTGTTGCTATTTTGAGGAACTGAAAACGACTGTGCCATTGACCAACAAAAACCTGCTCTAAAGTAATAGTGCAGTATTTATTTGTGTTATTTAAAGGGCGAGTTAGTAACCTGCGCCTATAGGCGGGTGCACAATGCGTGTACACTGCTTATTACACACACGGATGCGCAGCACCACACAAACATTTTTAAATATTACAAATAAAAGGATTCCTCTCTGGAGAAGCGTTCAGTCTTTCTGCCCACAAATTCAACCATGTTAATAGAGAATCCACCATGTCGTAAGCTCAACTGGCTTTTAAAGGGAATGGGAGATGAGACTCTGATTGGTTTGTTTTTATGCCCATAAAAATGCCCATATGAATCATTTCAAGAGTTCACACTTACATCAAATTAAATAGAGTAAAGATTATGCATATTTGTCGTGCTGTATGGGTCGTGCTCCGGGCTCTGAATTTTGGCCTCGAACGCAGAGAATCCCCCCTGTGATATAGATGGTCTTGCACTGTATTATGGATTGTGTTGACGTCTACTGAGAGTTTATTCATTCAAAGTGAGGAAATGGGGTGGTGGAGGGATGCCAACGAAAAGGAGATAAATCTGCAGTATATATAGACCTCTTATATACACCTCTTATCGTTGATTAAATTGATTTACTTAATGTGCCCCACTAGTGTTTAATTAGATTTAATTATCTGAATGCGCTCCTCCCAAAATTTGTTAATAAAACATCACTAAAAGACTAGACAACAACCCTTTTGGACCATTGTTCCTGACGTTGAACTAGCAAAAGTGGATCCGGACATGCCCTAAAGCCACATCCACATGAACAGCTTTCCCTCTCCGATCCTTGTTTTCCCTCGTCTCAATAAATATTTGCGTACACACGAGACCGCTGAACCCGACTCAAAACGATGTAGTATACATGTCAGACCAGTATGTGGCGCTGTAATTCAATACACTAAAAACGGAGAAGAAGACTTGGAGCATGCGCGAGACGTGGTGTGATGACATCCCCGTTTCACAAAATCTACGGATTGGCTGTACACACGAAAACGCAAGGGTGTCGGTTTCAGATTTATCCACTCTGGAACCCGGTTTAAAAAATACTGGTTTCAGGCTGCCAAAGCGGCAGATCCGCCTGGACGAAACGCTGATACAATACCTTTTTTTTTTGTTTACGGGAAATTGAAGCTAAACGCGTCTCCTTGTGGCCAGGGTCTAAGGGTACCTGCACCACGCGCTTCAGAACATGCACTCAGATCGTTAAAACATGGCCTTATGTGTGCCCTTTAAACACATTTGGGGAGACTAAAAGTGGTTTATGGACACTTAAATAATAAGCCCAAAATGAAAATTCATTCATCAATGACTTCTGTTCTTCATCGAAACACAATTGAAGGTATAATGAAACCAGAGAGATATATGTCCCTCCATTGATATTTTACACAACCAAAACGTTGACTCTCTGATCAATGTTTATGAGTGAATGAAAGCTTAAATTAAATCTCTTCATCATTACTGTGTCTCTTCAGAAAACTTGGATTAAACTGCTCGGTTCATATGGATTAGGTTTACAATGCCTTTATAAGCACTTTGAAGAATCAGTTTCAATTTAAGATCAGTTTCTGTGCCTTTCAACAGAGGGACAAAATTTAATTAGAAATATTTTATTTTACAGAAAACATTCAAATATCAGTGTTTCAAAGATAAAGGAAAGTCGTGTGGGTTTGGAGCAACAAGAGGGTGAGTACATGTTTGGGGGAACTAATAAAACAGTGTGACAATACTACTGCATTATATAGAGATTGCATTATTATTATTATTATTTTAAATGCTTGGTTAAAAACAACCCTTTCTGGGTTATTTGGCAACCCAGCGCTTGATAACTATTGGACAGAACACATGCTGGGTTATTTTGATCCAGCTTTTTGGGTTTTATACACTAATCCATTTGTCTGTCAACCAACTGTATTGAAGGTTTTTTTTATTTTAAATAATAAAAATGCGCTCTAAAATCTGTTATAGGACAGGAACAGTCATACACAATATATATTTTTTCAATGGCAAGTCAGTCTTATACAATCATAAAATACTCAAAAACATTTAGTAAACGTTTTAAGACGTGACAGGAGCAGCAAGAGCAGCCAATGGGAATCTGTGGAAAGAAAACTGGTTCCAGTAGGCTGTTCCAGTTCATCAAGTGACAATCTTATATATTCGTGTTTGAAAAGTTACATCAAAAACAGCTTTACCTTGTGCCATCTCATCTGTCATTTAAATCTCAGAAACTCAGACATTTAAGTTTAAACCCGTCAAACACAGCTGTGACGCGACCCAATTGCAGTCAGTTAAGTGCAGGCAACTTTGATAAATATAACTCTGATGTCATGTTGTGTTTCCGTGCCATTCGTCAGCGTAGATCTGGAGTACGCTACATTTGTAAGGCTAGTGTTCCAAGCATACATTAGCTGTGACGTACATGTGAACAAAAAAGGTCAACTGTGAGACTACAGACGTTTTCCCTGTTCAGTAATATTTTGATATAAATACAATGTAATACAAACCTTAATTTCATTCAGGAACAGAACAAAAATGATCATTGACAAATGTATCCAGGCATAACCAGTTTGGCTCAGACTACCCAACATTGGGTCACATTGACCCAGTGCTGGGGAGATATCTGAGGGGTTCATCATATTAAAAATAACCCAATTAAATGACCCAACAGGCTGAACCCAGCATTTGGGTTAAAAAAAAAACATAATTTTTTAGAGTGTATTGTTGTTGTTATTATATATCCATTTATAGTTGTTCTCATGCCAGTTTGATGCTCTTAACATCAAATGTTGCTTCTCCCTTGATAAGGCCATTGAGCTTTAGCTAGAGGTAGAGAAATTTTAAATATACTGGATGAAAAAATGGTTCATCAGTCAGGTTGATCAGACTGACTCCTCTCATCTTTATTGCACATCTGAATAAAGCATTACTCTACTTAAAAACGGCCATTTATGAATGATAGCTCCTGTGTATTGTCATGTAGTGTATATGCGCACGGAGCTAATGCAGAATGGGTGGATATTAGAAATGGTCCGTTTCCAGCTAATTTTGGGAGCTTTGAATCTTGTAGTATCACCAATTCAAGTTTAACTGACAATTATGTCCAAGTTGGAATTTGGATGACCTGTTGCTGTGGATTATATAGCCTAGATGTGACATATTAATTCATAAATGACTTCTTGGCAGTAGTTTTTCACTGTGTGTGTGTATGCGCGTCTGTCTGCAAATAAGTGTGTCTATGTAGGGGTAAATCAGAGTGAGTTGTGATGGGCCAGCATACGTTCTGAGTTGTTTTTACGTCCCAGCCCATCCTTGACTGGTGTGTCTATTGACGTTCAAATAAATCCTGGGAGGAGACTCTAATGTACTGTCTCTAATTTCTATATGATGTAATGCAAATTTTGCCATCATTGACTCACCAAACTGACTCCAATGCAATATTTATATCAGTAACGCTTTATTTAAGGGTCCAATTCTCACTATTAACTAGTTGCTTATTAGCATGCATATTACTAGGATATTGACTGTTTGTACTTATAAAGCACATATTAATACCTAAACTTAACAGCTAGTTAAATAACTATTAATAAGCAGTAAATTAGGAGTTTATTGAGGCAAAAATCATAGTTTATAGTGAATATGTGTCCCCCATTCTAAAGTGTTACCTTAAATTACAAGATCATAACAGAAGTCTGTACAACTCATGCTCTGTATTCTAGATTTTATGATAATTTACCTGATTATATAAATCTTAGGACATTACTACAGAGCCCTGCACATGACATGCTGACAAATATAATTTAATACTGTAATGTAATGTAATATTTATATAAATATAAGTAATGCTTGCCAATTTATTTTTCATAATACTGAATATAATCTAATTTAGCTTTTGAATTAAGCTTTTGAATTTAGCTTGTGCATTAGAAACCATTAAATAAAAAACAATAATGGGGGGTGGATTTAATCAAAAACTATCCGGGAACACTTTAGTATGGGGAACACATTATTAGCTATGACTTTTGCCAAACTGGCACTCAAAAAGCACTGTTTATTAATAGTTAGTAAGGTAGTTGTTAAGTGTAGGTATTGGGTAGGATTAAGGGATGTAGAATATAGTCATGCAGAATAAGGCATTAATATGTGCTTTATAAGTACTAATAAACAGACAATATCATAGTAATATGCATGCGAATAAGCAACTAGTTAATAGTGAACCATAAAATAAAGTGTTACCAACTGTCCTGATTGAACAGATTTTTAAAGCAAGCTACTTTTTGTTCTCTGATCTTCACAGCCATTTAACTTGTAAAATAACTTTTATGTGTGTTTTAGATCAGTGTTGAGGAGGAGTGCAGTATGGAAAGACACATGGGATGACTGTGAAAATCTACTGCATATACGTTTATCCAACTGGATAGTTCTAATTATTCATGTGATGTATTAATTATTCATAAGCACAATTGCATGGTGCAGATCCTGGACTCTTTATCATTTGATCTATAGATAGCTTGTTAATGTAAATGCGCCTGCTTGATCTCACTTTACAGAGACACAGAAGGAAAAATGCAATTCAATTTACTAAACTTACTAAATTAACATTAAAAGTAATGTTCAATTTACTCTAATTGCATTGCAAATGACATTTAAGGATGAGTTAATTGATTGCAAGTATACCTTCTTGAAAGAAACATTAATATTAGTGACTATAGCTTTTTAAACAAAGTGTATATGTGCATTTGTGATGGAAGGCTACACAGATTATGATTGACTGACTAAATTAAATTATAAATTGTATTTTGCAAGTTTGGCGTGACCCATGATCCTTTGTGGAATTAGAGCTTTGTCAATGCGCCGCAGGAAATTGCAGAGACCCAGCTGGATTTTGTCATGTATCTCTTTCATTGGCTGGGCTCACAGAGAACTGACCCACTGCTGTCTTCGGCATTGATATCGCAGCTATAAATAATAAAGCAGCCTGTGGCCCTGGGAATACATGTGTCTGAAACAATGAGAGTGCCGAGAATGCTCTTTGCCAGGATCAGATCAGTGTATATTAATGAGACTGAAGCTCTGAACCTGTGATCATTTTTTAAAAGCTTGGCTTCATATAGCCTTTTGCTTCAGGAGGAGTGGTTTTGATGGCAGTGGTAACTGCTATAATGTCATAGAGAGGGTCAATTGAGTCCTAGCCCTGCCACCCTTAAAAATAAAGATCCAAATTAGAACAAAAATGGTTTTGCAGCATTGGGGAACATCTTAAAGTCCTACCGAGGAATGTTTATTCCCTAGTTCCCAAAACGCACATAACCAATACACTGATCTTAAGAACCTGCAATGAAACCAAACTTATTAGCAATATACAGTAAAAACAGAAAGGAAGTGGTTCTCGAACTGCTAAGAATCAAGTGATTTTCAGACATTTGGTGCATTGACAAAAACAGCTATTTATTCCACCGTTTCCAGAGCCGATCCTCCCTATACGCAAACTACACATGCTGCATAGGGCTCCTGAACCACCAGGGGCCGCCTTGCTCGTCACTATATAAAATAAACATGACGGTAATTTACTATAGTGTGAATATTTCTTTATAACATGCAAATATATGTGCAGTGTCTATAAACATTTGCAGAATATTTTTAATAATGATTTATATTTATTCAATAACAGTTTGAGACTCTGACCTCATGCAGTGCAGCAGATTATAACATGCGCTAACATTTAATTCCTTATTTAGTCTTGACAAAGCAATACATTCATAAGCAAGTGGTAAGCCAATAACTAAGTGTTTCATTAGAAATGCTCCATGATGAAATGTAACTTTGGGTTTGTGTTGGTACACATTAATAATCAAAACGTTCTTATGCGTGGTGACTCATTAGTCCCATTAGTCTAAAATTAGTATCATTACTCCAGTATCATTACTATTAAAAATAATTTATTTAGCTGTCAACGAAAATTTGGTTTTAATTTAACTTAATTGTGTCTTAACAGGTTTTGCTTTTTTTCATATTTACAGTATATGCATTTTTCATAACTTGCCATTTGTTTCCTTGAAGTGTTAATTCCATTTGGCCCTATAGAAAACTGACAGTGCACACTGCATAATGATAACCATTCAAATTATTACTTAAGTTTATAGAAATTCTGCTGTTTTAAAGAATGCACTTACAGGGGCCCCTTCACAAAGTTTTGTTTTGGGCCCGCAGAAGTGTAGGATCGGCACTGACTGTTTTTCAACTGCACTGTAAAGAAATATTGTTGGTTTAACTTTAAAAAAAGTAAGTTACCTGGTTATCTTAAAATTTTGAGTTCATTGAAATAAAAAAATTGAGTTAATGCAACAAATGAGTTTGAATTAATAAATAGAAACTCAAAAATTATGTGAATCAGTAAGATAAAAAGTTGTCATAACAAATCATATATATATATATATATATATATATATATATATATATATATATATATATATTCAAAAACTTTAGATAACTTTATATATATTCTGTGACCCAGAAACTGCAGCTTCAGTCCTGAAACAAAACCAGTTGAGAGAGAAAAAAGTAAGTTACCTGGTTATCTTAAAATTTTGAGTTCATTGAAATAAAAAATTGACTTAATGCAACAAATGAGTTTGAATTAATAAATAGAAACTCAAAAATTATGTGAATCAGTAAGATAAAAAGTTGTCATAACAAATCATATATATATATATATATATATATATATATATATATATATATATATATATATATATATATATATATATATATATATATATATATATATATATATATATATATATATATATATATATATATATTCAAAAACTTTAGATAACTTTATATATATTCTGTGACCCAGAAACTGCAGCTTCAGTCCTGAAACAAAACCAGTTGAGAGAGACTGAATTTTGCATTAAGCATGATTAATGATTAATCTAAATTAAAATTTGAACTGCATCTCAAAATCATTTTTGGATATTCTGTACACCTACTACATCAATATGTCTAAGCTAAAGACTTTAACACTTTACAATAAGGTTGTATTAGTTAACATTAGTTAATGCATTAGTTAACATGAACTAACCATGAACAACACCTCTGTTCAGCATTAGTTAATCTTTGTTAACGTTAATTAATAAAAATACAGCTGTTCATGTTAGTTCACAGTGCATTAACTTATGTCAACAAGATTTTATTAATGCATTAGTAAATGTTGAAATAAACATTAACAAAGATAAATAAATGCTTTATAAGTGCAGTTCATCATTAGTTAATGTTAACTAATGCATTAACTAATACAACCTTATTGAAAAGTGTTACCAGACTTTAGATTGTGTCCCATTCTAACCAGTTGGTGTTTAGAGTTCTATGAACTTTGAATCTGGCACAGCAGGGACTGATATTCATTTGTTGCCTTAACTGTTGCGGAACTAATTTTAACTTGCAAATTAATTGGTGAGAATTTAAGAGCTTCCACATTGTAAGCAAATGTTTAATTGAGGTTCAATTAATTATTGATTAATAAAGCCTATCTAGAGGGAAGAGGCACCATGTGTCTGCATTTTCAGTTAGGATAGCAAAACGATCCTGAAATAATGTTTATCTCAGTATTTAGAGTACATAAATTTGGGGTCAAATGATCCTTTAATTAAATATTTCCAGTACAAATATATCAAGTACATTACACTGATGATGCCAAATGGCAGAATTCTACTGTGTCGCATGTACATCCTCTGTCAGTACACTAAAGGAAATGTGTGAAGCGCGTTTTCAGAGAGTTTCTAAAACTGGAGAGATAGTGGAATAAACAGCAATAAAAACATAACTTTTTCTTCTTACCTCTTAAGGGCACAATGTCTGAAGAGAACAGAGCAGTCATCATTATTTAAACGCTAATAAACTCTGTTTACTCAGCCAAATGTTATTTATACTCATGTAAGACTGTGCATTTCAAAAAAATGTCACAAACATTCGCGGCGACTAAACCTTCAAACATAATGGAGTTAGGTTTGTTCTCTGCTTTGCCATATCAAAAGGGCCAATTCACAAGACAATCATAAATAAATACAATAGAGACCAAAAGCCTTATTTTCTCACTCAATGACTTCCATGACATTTACAAAGCGTGCAATGGCGCATTTGGTGGAGATAAATGTACTACTCAAACGGCAAAGGCACTGCTCCTTATAATGGAGCGATGCTGCTTTCTTTCTCTGGATGATGAATGCAGCCATGATTGTTGTGTAAATGGGAAATTTAACTGTAAAGTTTAGAGGTTTTTCTCAAGGCACTGCAGCACTCTGTAATATTCATCTCTTGTGATATTCCAAAGTGCACTAGGAAAGACATGAAAAAAAGGCTGTATTAATGTTTCAAAATGTGTCCTGGTGGTTAAAAAACAAACAACATTTTGTCATTAACATTAAAGGCTATGGTAGTGAGCAGTGAGCTCATGTTTATTCCATTCCTATTTTTCAACGCTAAAGCTTCTCTTGAAGGCTCTTAACCGCTTCAGTTCTTTGCAAACATATTATTGTGAACCCATGCAAGACTAACACAAACCGTGGGTAGAATTCACAAGCCTTTCAGATGTAGTGCTCGACAAGCCAACGTGGAAAACTTCGGGTGAACATCGGATAACACTGGGTTTCGATAGTCCACTTTAGACATTCTACTATAAATTACTTTGCAACTACATGTCATTTACCCATTATTAGAGTATAGGTAGAGTGTCTGCTAAATATCTGCTAACACTTTATTTTGATGCTCCTCAACATACATTGAGGACTATAAGCTACTTTGCAACTACATGTCAACTAAAGTCTAACCCTAACCAGTCTAGTAAGCCTACTCTAATGAGAGTTAAGGCTGGCCCAGACTATACGATTCAAATGATAATAAATCTATGACAATTTAAAAAATCATATATTTAACAGGTTTGTTCCTCTAGTATGTGAAGTGCCGCAATGTGACCAAGACATCACACCGCACACTAACAGCTTCATTCACAAACAACCAGAGTCCTGACTGTGAACATCTCGCAAAATCTCGAACGTGATTTTAGAGTAAACAAACATGGCGGACGAGGGAAATGGCGATAATAGTGTTTGGACTGTTTGTACAGAAAATTCACGAGGGGGAAAAAAAAGAAAAAGGTTTGGATGAAGTTGCTTCCGTCTTCTGTCAGCTCACTGTCTGATTTGGTATTGTTTCGTTTCACGTGACACTCCTCAGCAAGCAATTTTGCGTTTAAAAGACGTCTTATAGCCATCTAAACACAGCGCTGATGTCTAAAACAAGGCAAAATTTGGGCTGTCAGTAAAAATGTAATAGACGTCTAACCATAGCCCAATAATAGATTAGTCATCAATGCATAGAACATGAACAGGTCAAAGAAATGAAACCAAACACCTTGTAATCACTGTTGACTTCTCTTAAATGATGGAATATCATACGTCTCGCAAGTTATTTTGGCAAAAAAAAAAAAAATACATCTAAACAAATTCAAGGTTATTTTTGGCTAGAAGTGGGTTACTCAGAGTCTGACTTTATCGGGTCTGTAGTTAACCGACACGCTGAAATGATGGCTGTTGCTTGCTGGTTCATCGAGAGTCTCCCCAACTATTTCCTCCTCCATATTTTTTTTTTATTTTTCTCCTTTTTGATGCAAATTAGCACACAGACAATTTGGATCTGCTTTCTATATTTTTAATATCAACTCCAGAACTCCGGTCTGATGCACGCGGGGTCTTGCGTTGTTTCCTTGTCACATCTCGTGTGTGTTTGGTTGTGAAATTTAGTTTTGTGGACAAGACAGAGGTTGAATATGAAATTGCCTCAATCACTAATCCCTACATTAGTCCACTAATACAGTTCACTTGAAGGAGTGAATGAAAATGAGCATGTGAATTCGTTATTGCAGTGCTATGTGGGATAGAATGAGTGCAATTGATAACGTCCACTATGGTTTCAGACACCACTACAAATGGCTGTCCCATCAAATAGTGCCCTATTTGAGGGTATAGGGGGTGATTTCATATTCCTCTTGTGAAGTCATGCAGTGTGAAACCACCTGTCGCCGATCCATCGTGCAGTGTGAACACAGCAGACTCTGAGTGCTATCCCCAGTTAGTCATGCAGTGTGCAGAGAGCAGTGATCCGAGCAGTTTGAAAATCGTGCAGACTGTACTCTGCATAATGCGTGCGGTGAGTTTTGTGTGGGGTAGTTGAAATGTATGGGGTAAAGTCACATGAGAGAAGGCAATGGATCCATCGTGCTATGATTGGATATGATGGGTTATATTTGGATATGATTGGTGTGTGCGATAAATCTCGCCTCTTGTATTTTCGTGCATGTTCTGAAATCATCCTGAATAAAGACTATGATGGCGTTAATGGGAAATCTAATTAAAAAATAAGTAACTTAGATATCATCACTTTGTCATGTCAAAATCAGCCTTGAAATGGGCTGAAAACATGATGACTGTTGGGGTTTTAGTGAACCATCAGCTTGGGGAGATAAACGTACATCTTCATGTCTGTGACCAGTGTGTGCAAGCTTGATGACTGATGAAAATAAAATGAAAAGCTGAACATTAGTAACAAATAATACATATAATGAACAAATTATATTATATATATATATATATATATATATATATATATATATATATATATATATATATATATATATATATATATATATATATATATATATATATACTATAGGAGAATGCACAATTTGCAGTTTTAAGTCTGGTGAAAATTGCACTGGCTGGAAATCCTCTTCTCATACTGCTTTCTGCTCTGGAATGGGTGTGAGGAGATATCAGATTGCATCAGGCTTCATTGCAAGTCCCGCAGTCAGTGTAAGAGGCTTTGCTGACTGGCTTCTATTGGCAAAAGGGGATAATTCAATGAAACATTATGAGCCCACGCCATACTCCATAAAAGATTGCCTACTCCCCTGCAGTGACAGTGCAGCTCTCAATTTGGGAAAGCTGGAAAGCCTTCTATCGTAAAAAAAAAAAAAAGAGAATTCCACAGAGGGAATAGACTGTATTATCTCGTGTGTGAGGAGGAGCCGCTGACCTGTGGGGTTGAAGGACTGGATTAAAGATTTCCTGCCACACGGGCATTAGCGGCTATGTCAGTGGGATGATGACTCCGTTAGCGCTGTGGCATTCCTGTACGAGACACCTACAGAGATGGGTTTTGTTAGACTGGAGATTTTTGTGACATGATGTAGATTTGCTTTGTGCATTTAATAATGGCCCAGGCTGTGGTGATGGGAAAAGTGGGGCAAAGCTCGGAATCAGATTAATTAGACCGAGACACATGACTAGCAGCTCACATGTTGGGATGATAGGAAGCTTTTGTGGCGTTGTAAAACCCACTTTCTCTTGCTTACAAATACAAAACTGCTGCATTCGAATTCAGTGGTTCAGATGTGTAGGTTTTGCACATTGCTGATCATTTTTAAGGACATATGAGCAGAAATTAAAGGGATAGTTGACCCAAAAATTTTAATTCTGTCACCATTCACTCACAGTTGGTCCAAAACTGTATGAATTTGTCTTCTGCTGAACACAAAAGATAAAAAATAATAATAATAATTGTAACCATACATTTGGTCCCCATTAACTTCCATGTTTGGATAACTATAATCTTCGAAATATCTTGTGTTCAGCACATATAACCGGCTTCTCTTTTAAATGAAGTGTTTTCACAAGAAATCCCAAGTCTTATCAGTCCTCTCTCCTCAATAAGCCTCACAACTCACTCATATCAGTAGAACAAATGGTGCAGGACAGGTTGAGTGCCAAAGTAGGATTAGGGCTAGAGGTTTGTTTAAATCCTTAACCTTAAGGATTTGGGGTAGTAACAGACTTAGCAAATGAGTAATGTTTGATGACAAACTTTGATTTCAGCGTGACAAATTATTGTCTGAAAGTTTAAAATACATTTTTAAAGCTTGAAGTTTTGAAGATTTTACTCTTTTCAACATTTTACCATGTTGCTAGCACAGTGCTAGCATGTTTATTGAATTTTTTAACAAACAGCTAGCATAAATTAATCCAATCAGATGTATCCCAAATCATGCCTTTATGCACTAATCTATGCCATTGTGCAGTAGGGTATAATGGGGCTAAAGGCTCCACGGGTATAAGGCTCCTTTATATTTATTTTCCTCTAAACCACTGGATGGCACAAAAACTTGGCACAGCTTTTTACAAAACATCCGCTTTTCAGGATGCACGTGGAAATGTGGCTGATCCTTGACCCAATCTCTGTTTCTGATATTTGATTTTTTAGCAAATGAGAATCACTAAAATTAATGTTTATATTTTAAGACAAAGGTGTTCTTAATGTTTAAACATTTTTTTAAAAGCAAGTAATTAAAGCAACAGTTTTTCAATAACTCAATCATATGTAAAAGTATGGTATTTGGGGTAAAAGACGCCCCTGCTGTTGGGGTGAAAGACTCAATAATTAACATGATAATAAACAGATGGATGACTTTTCCATTTGGTTAGATTCAGATGGGAAATATTATATATTAAATTGGGTGTCCACCTTAATCACCATATTTATAATGAAATATAATAAAATATAATGTATTGTTACCACTGTAAATCTATATTTAAATTATTATGGGATCTTTCAATTATTCAGTTATTTGAGATGCTTTCAGAATCTTTACTTTTTAAAATAATTTTGTTTCTGTATTTTTAAAATATATTTTTATATGAACATTTTAAACGGCAGTATACTGTATTTATTGAACACAAATGAATTCTGAAAAAAAAGAAAATAGTACAGACTTTGCCAAAGTGATTGTTTTGAGCTAGTATTAACTAGTATTAACATTATTTAATAATGTTATAATGTATTTAACAAATGCTGTGCCTTTTGCCCTATGCTGGGTTTGCCCCGTCACGTGTGTCCTCGCCACCTCAAACATTTATAAGACTTTTAAACAAAATGAACCACTTTTATGATTTATTTTCACACAAAATCTGTTGCTCCATCAATTTTCAATACAAACGTATATATATTTTTTTCTGCAATTATAAACTTTGGGAGTAGTAAAAAGCATGTTTTTCTTAAGGTGTGCCTTTAGCCCAATTGTACCCTACACGTTCTGTGAGTAGTGTTCACACTGACAATTCCAAATAGGAAAAGTGCACTTAAATATCTGAATGATCCGATGATAGTTGTGTCCCAAATGACGCACTATACATTATGCACTTATTGACACTATGAACTTAGAATCTGAATTATTATTGCCAAGTGTGCTTGCACACACAAAGACAGAGTCTGATAGCACTTCCCTCTCTATTGCGTAATTAAAGTTGAGTGCATGAAGTGTCCAACAATCCATACATTTTTTTGGTTAAATAACAAATTGCTTTGCACATTGTTTTATCATGTTGCTATTATATTTGTCACGATTTAGCACTTTGCTCGTATGTTTATAACATACGCATCATGTTGATCTCACAATTAAGAACACTGTTAGCATGTTGCTTGCATGTTTGAAAACATTGCTAACTTGTTTTAACACAATTCTAGCACATTTCTGGAATACATTTTTAAGCACTTTCTAGATGTTTTAGCATGGTGCTAACAGCTTTCTAACCCATTTTAGTGTGTTGGTAGCTTGTATTAGCACATTACTAGCATGTCCTAAGCTATGCTTCGCTAGTGAGAGGTAGACAGACGGACGGACTAGTACTAATACAAAGTCAAATATGGATTACGCTGCACATAAACTAAAATGTGTGTCCTTCCTTCCTTTCCTTTCCTCTTATTTCAGAGATCCGTATGATGAATCAACTCAAAGCAGCTCATTACAGTATACTGTCTGGTCATAGTATGCACAATATGAAGCATTGAGATTAATGTTCAAAGCACTCTCCATGTCAGAGCTTGTTTGCAACGATTCGTCGATTCTACATGGATTCCTGTTTGTTCCTTAATGAAAGGCATTGCAAATGGATGTGCAGTGTGAATTTTTATGCCCCGTACTGGTGAGGAAAGCATGCTAAACTGCACATAATGAGGCCTTATTGTTAACTCTGTATAGAAGAATCCTCTACATTACCTGCTCTCGTTTGGCGAGTGCAGTGAGGCATTGCTGATCGCTGTGATAATCTGAGAAACACTGCTCAAAACAAATGATTGTCTGCTGTGTCCGCGAGTTACATTTCTGAACATTTTGTTTATTACAGCATGTCATTTTTGGAAGGAAAACAGCAACAACAACAGAATACAAATTGCAAAAATGTGGTGATAAAATCTTGTGCTGTTTTTTTACAGTAATCACATTTGAACTATTTATTTATTAAAGTAGCCTAGGAAAAAGTGTTTTGTGTAATAACATACAGGTTTTGATTAAAGTTAACAAGTCCATATCCAACACGATCTCGTGACAATGCGTATAAATAGTACGAGTGTGCAATCTCGTAGAATGTATACGCCAAAATGAGTTTTGGCGTGCATATGATACGCACTTTATGGCGTGTATATGACACGCTTTTGGGAAGGGTGAGGGTGGGGGTGTGGGGGTTCGTACGTATAATACGCCATAAAAGGCGTATCATATGCACGCCAAAAACGGCGTAACATATGCACGCCAAAATGAGTTTTAGCGTATACATTCTACGAGATTGCACACTCGTACTATTTATACGCATTTTCGTGAGATCGGGGCCCCATATCATGTTTTATTGGTGTCAAGAAGAAGAAAAGAGAGAGAAATGAATTAAGAGCAGTACCAGACTCTGGTGATGCATTAATATAACATGAACTAACAATAAGCAACATATTTTTACATTAATTATCAATCTTGGTTGGATATTTAATAAAAATAGCTTTGTTCATTCATGTTATATTCAATTTGACTGTTCAAACAGTCAGTTAATATATTCAGTAATACTTCCACAGTCTGAACTCCCAGTAGTATAACTGGTTACATTTTTTCTTTTTAGTTTTCAAACTGCCACCAAAGTAACGGTACTTTTGATATCAATGTTTAACTGCAGTACAGTGTATACTGTAACCCCAACACACACACACACACACACACACACACACACACACACACACACACACACACACACACACACACACACACACACACACACACACACACACACACACACACACACACACACACACACACACACACACACACACACACACAACACACATGTTGTGTTTCCATGTTTTATAGGGACATTCCATAGGCGTAATGCATTTTATACTGTACAAACCGTATTTTCTATCCCCCTACACTGCCCCTGCCCCTAAACCTACCCATCACAGGAGACATGCTGCATTTTTACATTTTCAAAAAACATCACTTAGTATGATTTATGACCTGTTTTCCTCATGGGGACCAAAAAATGTCCCCACAAGGACAAGGATTTTGGATATTGCCATCTTTGTGGGGACATTTTGTCCCCATAACTTAGGATTACCCGTCCACACACACACACACACACACACACACACACACACACACACACACACACACACACACACACACACACACACACACACACACACACACACACACAAATCTGTTGCCCATACAATTTTCAAGATTTTTGCAGCCAATACGACTACCGATCCATGATAACGGACAATACGGATTCTGATCATTCACGCTTTATATAATTGATTTGTAAGTTCTCTGTTGGCTGTAACTTTGAACCTTTTGTTTCCAGATAAAGTAATACCACAGATATTGCCTTGGTTGTTATTTACAGTAATGTTGTAATTTTTGAGAATCAAATAAATAAGCAAAACTAATGTTAACTCTTTCCCGCCTTTGTTTTAAAAAAGTTGCCAGCCACCGCCTGGTTTTTTGACCATTTTCACCAAAGTTTAAAATATTTTGTTTTATGAATATCTGAGCATGCAATATATCAAAAGAAAGAGCAGACCCTTTTCTTAAAAAAAAAGTATTCTAGCTTCATGCATTCTTTTTTTTTTTAACCAACACTTGAATATGGGTATGTTTCATAAAAAAAGCAACATTTTGAACAAACAGCTGAGAAAATCACGTTTTTGTGAAAGACTACATCCAGATCAGATTCAGAGCGATGATCAAACACAGATGGAGGAGATGGAGTCCATCAACACCCCAAAGCTTCACAGTCCTTTAGCTCGCCCTGGGTCAACATTTAATTCAGTAACATTAGATAGTTTTGATTCATAAGATTCATATGTTTAATGTTGACGATCACATTATTTTTCATATGCATCTGCTTACATATGATCGCTTGTTTTACTGTGTCTTCCTCACGTGTTTTAATCAGGAGATTCAGTAATCATTCAGAAGATGCGTAATAGCGCCCCCTAGCGTCTAACAGTGAAAACACGGACACCCGTAAAATTCCGTGTTTGGCCTGGAAGCGCTTTCTCACAAATAATGGAAAATTCTGTGTTTGGCGTGGAAAGAGTTAATTTTGCAATGAACATTTTAATAGGCATTTAAAACAGAGCTTATGCAAAAACACTATCCATATTAAGATATACTTTGGCTTATTAAAGAGCCTACAAGAACAATTGCAGAATTAAACTGTCCATTCAACTAATACTCTTAAAACACTGATTTATTCATTAATGAAACAAGATTTCTGATTTTCCGAAGTGTGACTTGCAGATACTGATTTTTTTTCTAAAACTGTAATTGATAGCATATACAAACAAAAAAATCAACTTTTCTTTAATGCAAAATGTTATTTTCATAAATGAAACAAGTCAAATTCTGTAGTAAAATAAGAACAAATAAACTAATTTCAAACAACAGCACAAATAAATGCAATAGAAAAAAGAGAGCTACGTTTTTCATGTGGCTCTAGCAGTAGGTTAAGAAATACTACTGAAATTAATTAAATGTAAAATAACACTGGATAGTCTGCATGGTAAAACATAAATTCAGATTAATGCTTACAGTTAAAGCTATAAAACTTATTCAGTCAAGAGTGTTTTGTACTTTGATTAATATGTCAGGCAGCAGGAATATTAGGCTGCTGTCACTTTAAGAGTTTATGCACGGATGCGTTTTCTCAACCGTTCCATAACTAACTGAATACTCATCGGAGGGACATTTTGGCATAATTTTGTATGTATTTGAGCATATTGAGTGCAGTTATCCACTCATTTTGGTACTCACAAGCTGTTTGAGAGGCAGCTTCGTTACGTCACTTATAGATCAGTGGTGTGTGAGTGCGAAACCTGCAGGAATTAGTCAAATTATTCATAATAAAAGCACTATTTAACCAGAGTGAAAGAGATGAGTGAGAGGACGTTGGTGTGTGTCACTTGCCATCAGAGAAAAGAGAGTGAGAACACCTGTGCTTGCAATCGGAAAAGATGTGAGAATGATCGGCTGGTCACCGGTCCGGGCAGAAGACTGTCCGATTCCGGTCCCTGTCCTGTTGATCAGTGCATCTCTATAGATAAAGCTGTTGTTTCACTTCATAGAGATCAATGATCAGTGGTCATCTTCTGACCACTGATGGCAAACTGATTTTTTTTCATGAATGTATGACTTGACCTGAAGAAGGACAGACACAGGTAATCACAAACGCTAATGCTTTCTGCTGTGCGCGTGTGTGTGTGTGTGTGTGTGTACACTCACCGAGAGCAGATGACAGAGGCAGCGAATCAGGTTTGTTGTACTTTAGCAAACGTTTCTCCACCTGATTCTTCTTTAGAACATGACTTGCATTGTTTGACTTCATCACATTGGGATCGGTTTGTGAGATCGGCCAAATTTAGCGACTACCGATCAAGTCATAAAATGTGATTATCGGCTGATACTGATCTGCACCCGATCAATCCGAGCATCCCTAATTGGAAACATATTATGTGAAAAGTTGCACCTTTAATAAGAACACTGATATCACGGCAGTGCTATAAACGTTACTGTTCTTGTTTTGTTCCATTTGGCTTGTGTCACACCACTGTCTTGCTTCCTCTCACCTCCAAGCGTCGCCCAGGAGACAGAATTCTGATATCGTCTTTGTTTTGACAACGTGTCACCTCTTGTAAGTGACTTTTTGTTCAAGTTCTGTCATCCCACTTTCTTGTCAGCCACTGGGTTCTTTTTTAATTTGATGAAAATGTCACATTGATTGCAATGTTGAAAAGAGCAGACAGCTTATAAAAAAGGTTCATTGCAACTTTTTGGCAATGCAGAGAAAGATGTGGTCAATTAGATTAATTTAAACAGTTTCAGTTCAAGAATCGAATATAATTTGGGACAGTTTCTAACTGTACAGATACTTTTGCTTTCTGTCACTGCCAAATAATATTGTGCCACTAATATAGGGAACTTAAAGGAACACTTAAAGGTTTTTAGAAATAGGGCTTATTCAACTTCTTTCCTACATTTAGATATGTGGGCAAATGCATTTTTGTCTCAGTGCATGCATTGTTTTAGTTTTGCAGGGTCGCCGCTAACTTAGCTTAGCATAATGAATGGAATCCTATGTTGCCAGAACAAAACAAAAAAAACCCACCTAATTACTTCTTGTGGCCTGCGTATTCACAACAAATACAAATAGCGATGCAGCAGGCAAAGCACTGCTACTTGAGCACATGCAGAGATATCACGCAACACATGCGCCCAAGTAGCAGTGTGCTCGGTCGCATGTGTTCGCCTGTGCTTCCCCATAATATAGTCCCAAGTCAATATCTGCCTAGGAAATCACCTAGTCTTAAGTTGCATCGCTATTTGAATTTGTTGTGAATACGCAGACCACAAGAACTAATTAGTTGTTTTTTTTTTTTGGTGGGGTGGGGGCAGTTTTGGATCACTTTTACTCGGGACATGCTAGCTGGCAACATAGGATTCCATTCATTATGCTAAGCTAAGCTAGCGGCGACCCTGCAAAACTAAAACAATGCATGCACTGAGACAAAAATGCATCTACATGTAGGAAAGAAGTTGAATAAGCCCTATTTCTAACGGTGGAGTGTTCCTTTAAATTGTGTGCATGAAATCAGTTTTGGGTTTAGAGGTGAGCAAAGTGCTGAGTTAAGACTTTGAGCTTTCTGAAACACATTAATGTTCATTTTGTCATGACATACTGCATTTCGTGTCCACACAATTTGTCTGGTTATAGTTGTCAGCCCATAGTTCTGAACTCTACAACATAAAACAGACTCAATCCAGTACAAACCTGTGAAAAGCATTTAAATGAAAATGATTCGAAAAGCCCTTTTCAAATGGGATTACTTTTCCAGGCATGTCTGTAAAGGTGGGTGCTGTGATGGCTGTAATAGTATTTATCATATCAAACATGAGCATATGGGATTATTAAGGAGAAACTGATTTCAGACAAAACACATCAGTCCTGTTGATATCAGCGAGCTCATAATCTTTCATTCCACAATATAAAGACAGACAGTGTCCCTATCACATAAATGAACTGTTAGAAACATGACTTTGACAGTTAACAAATGTTATACCGTAGTGAGACGTTTGAATTTTAAATCCTTTGTCTAGTTTAGTGACCCTTAAACTGTATTAGATAAGGGCATACCAATTACATGCCATGTTTTTATAACATAAAATGTGTTCTTAACTACAGCATAAAACACTTTAAAAAATATGCTAATATTGCATTTGTGAAGTGTCTTTTCATTTCCTGCTCTCTTCTCATTGGTCGTTTACCGTCTACAACATAACCCACAGGCTGAACATGGATAGAATTTTTACGAGTGTGTTTCGTAAGACTTCTCTTACTCGTCTTCATGACTTCATGGTTTTGTGAGTGAGCACAACATTTCTTGGGGGAATGCGAAACGTATTGCGAGCAAATGCAAAGTTTCTTGGGGAAACGCAAAGGTTTTGTGAGCGAGCGCAAAATTTCTTGGCGTAATACAAAATGTATTGCGAGTGAGCGCAAAGTTTCTCTGGGGAAACGCAAAGGTTTTGCAGGAGAACGCAAAATTTCTTGGGGGAACGCGAAATGTATTGCGAGTGAACGCAAAGTTTCTCGGGGGAACCAAAAGGTTTTGCGAGCGAGCATAACGGTTCTTGGCGGAAATTATAGGTTTTGCGAGCAAGCGCAAAGTTTCTATGGGAAACGCAAAACGTATTGTAAGCGAGTGCAAAGTTTCTTGGGGGAATGCTAAACATTTATGAGATAACTTCTTATTTTTCCTCCCATCTCATTTTTTCCACCTCCATGTCCCTTTTGGGGCTCTGTAGAACTGTAAGAATCCAAGTGAAAATGTTTCCAGAGTTATATATTGGTGGTGTGTAGTTAAAGATGGATTGTCGATTTCTTGTGAGAGTATGCTAATGTGAGGCTAACGGGGTCTAATTTGAGTGCACATAGGTTGATGTGTTAGTGTGTTGGTGTGTTCTCACCTGTGTGCAAAGTCTGCCATCTGCTCTGCTGTCCGGATGACTGGAAGCTATCTGATTATAAGTAAAGCTCGTCTTGACTTGCTGCCAGTGAGGGATGAAGTGAACATCAAAGCTTAAGCCAGACTGTATCCAAGCAGGGCTTAGATCTTTCTCTCCATGCTTACGAATGCTCCAGGGTTCTTTGACTAATATGAGACTGTTTCGAAATCCAGAGACAAGCCCTGCCCAGCCCACCATGCCGGACGACACCTAGGGGCCCGACATGTCAGGGAGACGCTACAAGATGGTCATAATAAATGAGCAGATCATTATTTCTGACACCTTATGACAATATTTATACTGTGATAGCTCATTTTTATGAGTTCATCTAGGCCCCCACAAAATATACAGATCTGTTCAATAAGTGTATGGTGAGAATCATAGATTTAATTACTCTAAATTTTGATCGGCCATTCCATGCCTTCATAAATTAGCCAATATATGCACTCTCTATGCACATTGTCAACTGTAACAACCCATTCTTACTACTAAAGCATCAAAAACAGGGTCAAACTCACCCATTTACTCACCCTCAGGCCATCCAAGATGTAGATTACATTTTGTTTTTCTTGAGTAAAACAGAAGATTTTTCTGAAACCTTGGTCACTGGAGATTCGTATAATGCAAGTTAATGGCTACGGTTACTTTGGGAGTAAAAAAAAAAACATATAGGCAAAAAAATCAAAACATAACCGTGGCTCCTGACGATACATTATAAAGCCATGCTTATAATACGTCATAATGTGGCAGAGATTGCAATAACTGAGCATTCAGGACCGTTTGCCAAGGCTGTTGATTAGAGATAATAATGTTGTAAATAATGTTCAGTTTCTTGCACGGACCGATGGTTTCGCTTCATAAGCTCTTAATGTATTGTCAGAAGCCACTGGTATCAAATTTATTTATTTTTGCCTATATATGTTTTGTTTTTTTACCCCTAGTGCTCAAATCACAAAAACATTTAAAAATTGATGCTTGAAGAAGCGTTATTTTAGCTTTTGTGAAATGCCATTCATAAAATGAAAGTCTCCTAACATTAACTTATTGAACAGTTCATCACGTCTGCAATTGTGCTGATATCCAGGAAAACAGCACTCTATATCGTGTTATAAATATTAAAACAAGAAATCATATAAGGATATTTTTTTGCCCCATGTATCTTAAATTTTGGAGGCGCTTTTTATTCATTTTGGTGGCATTTTTGCTCTAGCCCTTCCGTGATGTTGGGGGGCATGGCTCTTTTTTGAGTTCAAAAGGAGGCCCTTTCTTTTGCATGGCCCATTTCAAACGAAACGGTGAAACATAGCAAAGGCTGCTACTGAGTAGTGGTGAGGTTAAGGTATGGGGCTGGATGCACAAATATATGAAAATATAAATATGTGACCCTGGACCACAAAACCAGTCGATAAGGGTCAGTTTTTTTTTTAATTGAGATTTATACCTCATCTGAAAGGTGAATAAATAAGCTTTTTTGAAATTGATACATGGTTAAGATAGGACAATATTTGGCTGATATGCAACTATTTGAAAATCTGGAATCTGAGGGTGCAAAAAAATCTAAATATTGAAAAAAAAGCCTTTTAATGTTGTCCAAATGAACTCCTTAGCAATGCATATAACTACTAATAATAAATGTTTTATATATATTTACGGTAGGAAATATCTTCATGGAACATGATCTCTACTTCATATTCTAACGATTTTTGGCATAAAATAAAAATCTATAATTTTGACCCATACTATGTATTGTTGGCTATTGCTACAAATAGGTTTTGTGGTCCAGGGTCACATATATAAATAATTTATCCTTTTACAAACGCTCTCAAATAATTGAATGCATCTTGATCTGGTGCTTGTGGTAAGCGGTTGAAGCAACTGAGTTCCTAGTTCAGTGATATATCAACACTTAGGGGTTCCATTAGAATCTTAATAGTGAGAATGGGTTGACTGTAAACAATCTGCAATTATATACTAATAAACTATAATACACACATTTCTCTGCAGTTGATGTGCACTTGTTGTATTCCTCATTTGCAAGTTGATTTGAATAAAAGCATCTGCTAAATGACTACATCAATTGTTGATTATAAATAATACATTTAAATATTTATTGAACATATGAAACAATCTTTTATCATCCTGTTGTTTAGAATGTGTATTACAATAATTTCAGATTTTTTCTTAAGTTGTACTTAATTATCATATAATTTTTCACAGTGCAATGTGAGTCACAGGAGATAAGATCACTTCAAGTGTTTTAAATAACACTGCAGACACTGCATCCGCCGTTCTGTTTAGCTAATTCAAGCATCCTGTTACATCTTGTTAAACTCACATCAATTATAAATGTTTCTTGTAGTGCAGATTTCATTATTCAGAACTAGCAACATATTCCCACAAACTATAGAGTCTGTGAGTTTGAGTGTACTCATTAGAAATATGTGCCTCTACCTTCATTTCTGCAAGTGCAAAACTCCAAAAATGTAATTCATGGCAGTTTCCCGCTGAAATGAACACTAAATGCAGTAAAATGCCAGTAACTTTTATTCAACACAAATGACGATTACAGGGTCAGATTATCAATTAATAAAGCCTTCGACCCTGTCCACAGAAACACGGTATTTTCAAAACCGCAGCTTTTTCTATGCGGTTTGGCCGTTCGTCCACACGTAAACGCAGTATCCGGTCACTGAAACCAAACTTTTTCGAGAACTCTTGCCAGGGTGAAGATTTTTTGAAACTCTGATTGGCCAACATGGCTTTATGGTTAGGTCATATTGCCAACTGTTGGTTTGGCATGTTCTTGACAGCGCTTCATAGTGTGTTTGTGCATTTTAATGTGGACGTGATTAATTTTATTTTATTTTTAAATGGAGGAAAAACTATTTTTAATTTTTTTAAAATACACGTGAATGTGTGGACTAGGCCTTATTTTGCGGTTCCTTGCACAAAAATCTATGTCATGACCGTAGTGTAGTTGTCACACAAGCAGCTCCACATGCATGGCTTTTCTAACACAGTAAACTCGCTTCGTAGCTCACCTGATACAGCATTGCACTTGCTTTTCGGAGCGCTCAGGTCCTGTGAAACACGAGTCATGCTAAAGAAAACTCAAAGACTTGTAGAAGTGAGTTAAAATGGCATGGATGCTTCAGCAAATTCATTTTTATTTCATGTTTCTTTTGTTAGCAATTTAAGGTGTGCAGCAGTTTGTGAGAGTCATTCATAGCAGTGATGAAGGTAAAGTCTTCAAATGATTGCCAGAGATGATGCTTTAATACAGATTTGATGCTGATTTGTTTGATTGAGAAGATTAAACTGTAAGTTAAAATTAGTCTAAGTTTCTTTTTTAGGACTTACATTGTGTTATAATGTTTGGTTTCAGATGGCAAGTAACATCTAAACTATCCAGAGTCAATGGTTCTCTTGTTTATTTGTATTTAAATATACCATTTATTTTACTCTTGCATAAAAAAGCATACTTTTAATTTTGGATTTTATTAATTACATCTCCAGGAGATCATGTGTTGTCCATGGGCACACCATGAGGTGTTATTTTGTCCTAATCCAGCCCTCAAGCCAACATGATTTGACATCTCTGGCTTAAGACAACACTCGAATGCTATTAACAGAGAGGGAAATATAATAAGAGACTTGGTTCGTGTTGAGATGTTTTTTTTTGTACATCTCATATCTGAAGATTGATGTGCTTCATTTAAGAAATTATACATTTTCTTCTTACTGCACAAGATTTTTTTTTTTTTAATCTGTTGGTTTTCATTTTGGTACTTTTTTTCATACACAAAGTCACAACTCTAAAATGAGAACAGGCTGGAAAACAGCCATACATTTCAACAGGAGTGATTTTTATTATTGTTTTTGCTCTTCAATTCCCACAGATCTACAACAACAACAACAACAACAACAAAACATGAGTCACATGAGACTGCAAACAGTCACATCTAAAAAAACATGAGTCAGAAACAGATCAACAGAACGCCATATGTCAGTCATGGGTAGCGTCTCAAACAGCTCCCTAGTTCAGTAGTCTGGGCAGTGAGTCGGCCATTTTAAGGTCTGTCTCAATCGTAGAATCCTTCTAACGCACTGAAACGTTAGCACAACTCACAGGTCACTCCCCTTGCTCTCTGCTGCGCTAAGCCCCTCCCTCCACAGCTCCTCCCTCATCACAACTCACAGGTCTCTCCCCTTGCTCTCTGCTGTGCTACACCCCTCCCTCCACAGCTCCTCCCTCATCACAACTCACAGGTCACTCCCGCTTGCTCTCTGCTGAGCTACAGCCCTCCCTCCACAGCTCCTCCCTCATCACAACTCACAGGTCTCTCCCCTTGCTCTCTGCTGTGCTACACCCCTCCCTCCACAGCTCCTCCCCCATCACAACTCACAGGTCTCTCCCCTTGCTCTCTGCTGTGCTACACCCCTCCCTCCACAGCTCCTCCCTCATCACAACTCACAGGTCACTCCCCCTGGTTCTCTGCTGCGCTACAGCCCTCCCTCCACAGCTCCTCCCCCATCACAACTCACAGGTCACTCCCGCTTGCTCTCTGCTGCGCTACAGCCCTCCCTCCACAGCTCCTCCCCCATCACAACTCACAGGTCACTCCCCTTGCTCTCTGCTGCACTACAGCCCTCCCTCCACAGCTCCTCCCCATCACAACTCACAGGTCACTCCCCCTTGCTCTCTGCTGCACTACAGCCCTCCCTCCACAGCTCCTCCCCATCACAACTCACAGGTCACTCCCGCTTGCTCTCTGCTGAGCTACAGCCCTCCCTCCACAGCTCCTCCCTCATCACAACTCACAGGTCACTCCCGCTTGCTCTCTGCTGCGCTACAGCCCTCCCTCCACAGCTCCGCCCCATCACAACTCACAGGTCACTCCCTTGCTCTCTGCTGCGCTACAGCCCTCCCTCCACAGCTCCTCCCCCATCAAAACTCACAGGTCACTCCCGCTTGCTCTCTGCTGAGCTACAGGCCTCCCTCCACAGCTCCTCCCCATCACAACTCACAGGTCACTCCCGCTTGCTCTCTGCTGCGCTACAGCCCTCCCTCCACAGCTCCTCCCCATCACAACTCACAGGTCACTCCCCCTCGCTCTCTGCGCTACAGCCCTCCCTCCACAGCTCCTCCCCATCACAACTCACAGGTCACTCCCGCTTGCTCTCTGCTGCGCTATAGCCCTCCCTCCACAGCTCCTCCCCATCACAACTCACAGGTCACTCCCCCTTGCTCTCTGCTGCACTACAGTCTTCCCTCCACAGCTCCTCCCCATCACAACTTACAGGTCACTCCCCTTGCTCTCTGCTGAGCTACAGCCCTCCCTCCACAGCTCCTCCCCATCACAACTCACAGGTCACTCCCCCTCGCTCTCTGCTGCGCTGCAGCCCTCCCTCCACAGCTCCTCCCCCATCACAACTCACAGGTCACTCCCGCTTGCTCTCTGCTGAGCTACAGCCCTCCCTCCACAGCTCCTCCCCCATCACAACTCACAGGTCACTCCCCCTCGCTCTCTGCTGAGCTACAGCCCTCCCTCCACAGCTCCTCCCTCATCATAACTCACAGGTCAGATTCAGATTCAGATTCAGATTCAGATTTCAGATCAGATTCAGATTTACTTTATTTGGCACACAACCAGATACACAAGTGCAACAGTAGGTGCAATGCTTTCTTAGGTGCTATTCCAAGCAACATAGTAACATAGTAACATGACACAAGACATATGACAACAAAAACACAACTGTATACACAAGTGCAACAGTAGGTATTCTTACTCCGTTCCAACAGCAAAGAGACAAGACATGGGACATACGATGACCAAGACAACATAATCAGCTAAGGGGTTCACACCAAGGCAGCCTTCAATTGCGGCGCCATCTTTGAACCAGAATATAGAAAGCAGATTCACAAGCATACATATGCAACAAAACATAACATAGCATGAAACAGTACACGTGGTCACGTGCTGGGATTTTTTGTGTGGGAGTATGAAGGCAAGGGGAGAGAAGAGAGAGAGATTGTGAGAGGCAGACGGATGGAGGGGGCTGGGATGGGAGGGTTATGTATGGTGTGAATAAGAGTCAGTGATGTGTGGTGTGAGAATGTCAGCCAAAACTTCAGATGTTTTCAGAGTTCAGTTCAATGGCTTGTCCTTGAAGAGAGATAAGGCAGTGCACAGGAGTGATAGCAAGAAACCGTCTGACAGGCTGACCTCCCAACCGAGAGAGCTAGGAGAAGGGAGAAGTTACTTTTAATTTGTATTAATCCATTTTTCTGATCTTGTAATTTGTCCGGATCATAATTAATCAAACCATTCTGATCCTCAGCGTTCCTGGCGAACCGGTTCATGCAGTGACTTTGACATTTCATCCAGCTTAGTCAGACCGGTCAGAGTCCGTAAAGTTCACCAGCCTGACCCCGATGGAGCCCACTCTTGCCTGCGCATCCGCAGTCCTGACTGAGATGTTACGGTTCAGTTCATCAATCATTATCACTCTCTGATCTAATACCTTCAGTCGGTCACACACATCCCGAAGTGCCGTTAATTTCCGCAGACAGCGGCTGGGTGAATTTACTGGCAGCTGTCTTACCAATCTTCCGATAGGTCAGGGCAATCCCAAGGCCGAGGAATAGGGACCCCACTATCACAATTCCAATTATGAATAAATCTTCCACGTCCTCCACGGACAGAGCCTCTAGACACACGGTTTGCCAGGTGTTCCAGGCGTCCATCGTGTAGCCATAGCGAAGGTCCCGTCCGGGCAGGTGGGTTCTCCCGGAGCACCCTTTCTTAGTGAAAAAATCTTGTCAATCGCGCTGAGGGACCAGTTAATCAATTCCATTTCAGTATTCTCAGGAGCCCAGCCAAGCAGGAGTTTGGAAAAAAAAGACCAAAGGACAAAGCGCAAGAGCAAGAGCGGGAGCAGAGAGAAAACACGTCTGCCCTCTATGAGTACAGGAAGTTCACTCCCGCTTGCTCTCTGCTGCGCTACAGCCCTCCCTCCACAGCTCCTCCCTCATCACAACTCACAGGTCACTCCCCCTTGCTTTCTGCTGCGCTACAGCCCTCCCTCCACAGCTCCTCCCCCATCACAACTCACAGGTCACTCCCCCTTGCTCTCTGCTGCACTACAGCCCTCTCTCCACAGCTCCTCCCCATCACAACTCACAGGTTACTCCCGCTTGCTCTCTGCTGAGCTACAGCCCTCCCTCCACAGCTTCTCCCCCATCACAACTCACAGGTCACTCCCCCTCGCTCTCTGCTGCACTACAGCCCTCCCTCCACAGCTCCTCCCCCATCACAACTCACAGGTCACTCCAGCTTGGTCTCTGCTGAGCTACAGCCCTCCCTCCGCAGCTCCTCCCCCATCACAACTCACAGGTCACTCCCCCTCGCTCTCTGCTGCACTACAGCCCTCCCTCCACAGCTCCTCCCTCATCACAACTCACAGGTCACTCCCGCTTGCTTTCTGCTGTGCTACAGCCCTCCCTCCACAGCTCCTCCCCCATCACAACTCACAGGTCACTCCAGCTTGCTCTCTGCTGAGCTACAGCCCTCCCTCCACAGCTCCTCCCCCATCACAACTCACAGGTCACTCCCCCTCGCTCTCTGCTGCACTACAGCCCTCCCTCCACAGCTCCTCCCTCATCACAACTCACAGGTCACTCCGCTTGCTTTCTGCTGTGCTACAGCCCTCCCTCCACAGCTCCTCCCCATCACAACTCACAGGTCACTCCCCCTTGCTCTCTGCTGTGCTACAGCCCTCCCTCCACAGCTCCTCCCCATCACAACTCACAGGTCACTCCCGCTCTCTGCTGTGCTACAGCCCTCCCTCCACAGCTCCTCCCCATCACAACTCACAGGTCACTCGCCCTCGCTCTCTGCACTACAGCCCTCCCTCCACAGCTTCTCCCCATCACAACTCTCAGGTCACTCCCCCTTGCTCTCTGCTGCGCTACAGCCCTCCCTCCACAGCTCCTCCCCATCACAACTCTCAGGTCACTCCCCCTTGCTCTCTGCTGTGCTACAGCCCTCCCTCCACAGCTCCTCCCCATCACAACTCACAGGTCACTCCCCCTCGCTCTCTGCGCTACAGCCCTCCCTCCACAGCTTCTCCCCATCACAACTCTCAGGTCACTCCCCCTTGCTCTCTGCTGCGCTACAGCCCTCCCTCCACAGCTCCTCCCCATCACAACTCTCAGGTCACTCCCCCTTGCTCTCTGCTGCGCTACAGCCCTCCCTCCACAGCTCCTCCCCATCACAACTCACAGGTCACTCCCCCTTGCTCTCTGCTGAGCTACAGCCCTCCCTCCACAGCTCCTCCCCCATCACAACTCACAGGTCACTCCCCCTCGCTCTCTGCTGAGCTACAGCTCTCACTCCACAGGTCCTCCCCCATCACAACGCGAACACGTGAACGTGCACGCTAGAAAGCAAGCAGGGCCACCGATGACGGCAGATAAACAGTTTTCTAAGCACATTCACTGGTACGGACGAAACATCAACAATATGATTTACATTGACTATGGCCTGCCCATACTTTGACTACAAACTTGGTCCTCAAAACATTACGTATTTTGCAATACATGTAATGTAACTATATGACGTTGCACTTTTTCTATAAGTAATAAATAGTTAGTAAGATAATATAACGGTAACTAACGTTACAGTATCCAAGTAATTATTCTATCGATATGTAATGCTAAATAAGGTTTGCTAGTACATTATTTCAGCAACATGACAAGCCAGTGAATTAGTAGGTTTCAATAGTTGCTTTGCACAGTGCGTGACATGGTATGTTATGTGGCTAGAGTTTTGACACTGAGTCGATCGGCTCCTACGAGGAATTCACACCCACAGCGACTTCGAGGAGTCAATGGGCGGGGAGAAGAGGAAGCCGTGGTGTGGGCGGAGCATCAGGCAGAGGACATGGCTAACTCTGCATTGGTTTCTAATCCTTTCAGGACACGTAGCTCCCTCCACCTCGGAAAAGCCGCTCCTATGTTTACACTCATTTTACTGCGGCTCTATCTAATTCTTTCTTTTTGTCTTTTTAATCATCGTCCTCTGATTTTTTCCTTTTACCCGTCTTTATTTATGAGCAGGTCCCCCTCAAAGAATTGGCAGTTCGGATTGTTTGTCCGTCATAAGCAAAGCTGCGGCACACCGGTGATCTTGAGTTTGAATGCCTGACTATAGACGCTGTGCATGAGAGGGGTGTGATCAGCATGCACATGAGCTTGATTGACACTGCTAAGATACTCCTCCTGGCTCTGATTGGTTGTTTCTTACCGGGAGCAGTGTGTTCCTGCAAATGGCAATAGGACCACTGGGAGGAGCCAGAGGAGCTTGATTTTTCCCCACAGATTATCTGTCTCATATTCTACTGTCAGGACATAATGACAGGTTTAACAACTATGTAAAAAATTTTTTTTTACAAAAGTTACCAACTGCAGCTTTAAATCACATGAGCCAGCTCACTACACATAATGTAATGTGATAGAAAGGTGTTTTTTTCTGGAAAGTTCGCTTTGGCAAACTGTTTCTAACTCCAAAACCAAACTCCAAATGAAACTCCCAACATTATGCTGAAAACACACACGACTCAAAACACTTTTGGACCATGTGCCTGGCGTGCCGACCCTTTTTTCTGTCGTTAAACTAGCAAAAGTGCTAGAAGCCCCTCCCATGACGCGAATTCGCGTCTGTTGTGTAGGCTAGTGAATGGCACACGCGAATGAAGCAAATTTCTCGCGCGAATGAAGCGAGTAAACTCAAAATGTTCAAGCGTCCACCTTCGCGCGAATAGCGCGAATAATTCGCGTCAATCGCGTCCGGTGTGAACGCCCCATTACAGTACCATGTGGGTGGGTCCTCTCTCAGAAACTTTTTACTGGAGTAGATGTCATTTATATTAAGTACAAATATACTGCGCTGTTTACTAAATGTCTGGTTGGGCTAGACAAAATTACTTCAATCACTAAATCATTTACAGTGGCAGTAGTGTAGGTGTAAGACGCATGGCATCAAGTATTGACGCACCCGAGGTTTGAATCCGCCTTTTGCCAAACTCGCACTGCTCCCTTTTCCCATCATATATATGATCGGAAATATATTTATTTCAATAAAAATTAAGAAAATAATAGAAAAGTGGAAATAAAACTTCTAACATGTATTTAATAATAAGTGTTTATCAGTTACGGCTAAGTAAACAGACATGCGCTGAATCAGAGCCGAATTTAGCCCCGCCCACAAAAATTTTTGCTCGGGCAATTCAGTCTGGCCTCGATCCATAAAGGAGTAATTATGCCCGAACAGAAACTGTTCGGACCAATGAAATCATCAGGGCGGGCTTTAGACGATGATGGACAGATGATCAACAGTCATGTAATCATCCACGTCATCAAAGGCGCTTGGGTAGAATTTGCTCTTATCCTAAACGGAGAACTTATTCGTATATGCATTCACCTTCACTATTTCTCTCAGAAACGATGATCGTGTTGGTAAGTACTCTGTGTATCCTTAAATTCTTTTTTTACAACACTGGCAAAGATCATTTACACTCATCTTTTTCTTGTAACGTTACTTAATCCAGCGCGCGTGCAGACAGGGTTGCCACGTTTTTTTGCAATGTCACGCACAGTTGCTACTCAAAACTATAGCCCAAAACAATAACTTTCCGGGGGATTCTCCGGAAAAAAATGGCGTTTGGTTGGCAAAATATGTTATTTTGGCAAGGTTGCCTGCTAAAATTTGCATTCCTGAGTTTATATAATCACATAATTGGGGTCGCTTCAACCCGCGGACATGGAGAAAAACACAAACTTGACAACACAGTGCAGTTGAGTTCTGTTGACATTTGACAACTGACTTTACACGTCACTCCTTTGCTCTGATTGGTTGTGGGTCTATCCAATTGAGGTCTTTCCTGCCTCGGTTAAAACACGCCCCATAATCACAGCTCAATGGAGCGGTATCAGACTCATATTTTGACTAGAATTAAGTATGGCCACGCCAGGCTAACTGGTACACGTCTTTAACAGGAGATTTAACTGATTTTGTTAAATATTAGGTTCGCTATAGGCCCTTTCATGAAATGAAGAACTTGATGGTGGATTTGGTGACGTTCCCTATCTGATATGCTTAAAAGTAAATTCTGAGGAAATCTGAAAGGTCTCAGGGTAGAGATGTGACGGTGAGGAAATATTCCCACATGTGACAGTACCGCCGGTAACAAATTTTTTATTAACAAAATGAATAATCACGGCACTTTATTTTGATGCTCTCCAACAGACATAATGACTATTAGTAACTTTGCAACTATATGTCAACTTATTCTACTAATACCTAACCCTAACCTAGAGTCTACTAACAGTCTACTAATACTCTGAGAGTTTGTTTACATGTAGTTGCAAAGTTACTTCTAGTTAGTAGAATGTCTAAAGTGGAACATTGAAATAAAGTGTTCCCAGAAACAGTCATAAAGAACCAATTGGCAATGTTATGAAACAATAAACAGTTCACACAAATGTCCAGGCCTGCTCTCATGAGAAAACATGAAAATGTGTTTTGAAAAATGTTGATTCTATGTTCAGTAGGTTTTACTTCATGCAAGATTGGAGGATCATAGGTTATTTCTCTGAGTCCTAGCTGGCGGACAGTCATGACCTCCCCAACATAATACTTATTGATTTTACATGATCAGGTGATAAGGTCACACAATAACGTATTGAGTTGGGGCAAGACAGACTGAGGCAGTGTGAGATGTTTTACACATCAGGGTATGTGAGCAGTGAAGGGAAAGTTGCATGATTATGTGTGCAGAGTATTTGCTTTCCTTGAAAGAAATATTATTAAAAAATGTGTGCATTTTTGTATGTGCTGTTACAATTATTCTTTAGAAGTTACACAATATGTTAAAGTGTTCCTCGAATATGATATAGCTGTTTGTGTAGTATAGCTGTTTGTGAATGTATACATTGTCTCTCAAAAGAAAGAATCGACTCTGATGAGTCGTCAGTACTTCAAACCCCACTGTGTGAAGCATTTGAACATATAAAGGTTTTGCGTTTTAGGCCTGTCAATATGTTAACATTGCACTGTACAGTACCTACAAATACTAATAAGATCACTTTTGTAATACACTTTTCCATACAATAGAGCATCTGGGCTTTTTCAAGCTAAAATAACAGAGCACAATACTGGAGACAAGGGGGAAACATCTCAGCTGGTGGCTCTGGCAAATGAGACCAGAAAAAGCTGTTTTACCAATCATGTTGAACGACAGATTCATTGGGGAATTGTTTGAATTATGGATTCTCAAGGAATTCCTCATCCCTAAGACAATTGACAAATTGGGCCTTGACACTTGCTTTGTAGAGTTTTTGATTGCAGAGTCCATGAAAAAATGAAAAGCAGCCAGTCTGTCTCATCCTGTGAGATTTTAATGGTGCTTATTAAACATTCCCTGAAGAATGCATGTTGTGGCAGATGTACAAGGTGTGTTGCTGAAGCATGTAATGTAAGCAGAATTTCCCTCAGTGCGTTTCACAACTACTACGGCATTTTTGTAAGCATTGACAAGTGATTTTTTTATTAGAGCGATTAGGTTTTTGGATTGATTATTGGGATCAGTCATTTTACAAACAACACACAAGAGCTTAATTTCTAAGTCGTACCTTTGCTTTTGTATTTTTATCTGGCTCCGAGATAAAATGCCACAGTTGAGGTGCAATTTCAATCAGATTACAGATTATCCAGACCCGATTCAAGAAAGGAAATCTGTTAGAACTAATCCAACAATATAATTAATCAGCTTACTCTTTGCCTCGCTGCGTATGCATTATGGCTTGCTTATTTTCATTGAAAAAGAAAGCAGGATGAAAGACAACCATTATGACAAAATAACTTCTAATCTCAGATATGAGTGCTTTTCTTCAAAATCCAATGTATCAAGCTCAAATGCGTGCATAAATAATGCATTTTGTTGAAACGAACGAGTCAGTAGGTCACTGTGATAAAAAATGTACAACAATTGGCTTATCATGAAGGTCATCATTGTGTTTGAAGCATCATATCATAAAATTAGATCTCTGGCCAAAAACTACTCCATCATCACTCATGAATATTTCAGACCCCCAACATAACTTGGCTGTTTGAAAATTTTATTTTACAACTGTGTAAAGATATGCCTCAGAAATCATAAATATTTATGTCGTTTCTCCGCCTCAGTTATCTAAAATGATTCCCGGGTGTGGATGCTGTGTAGTATCACATCTCTGGGCAAAGCTTTGCCAGCAACATTACTAATTACTATAATTAATTCTCCATGTTTGGCATCTGTGTATGTCACCTAATTAGCAGATGTGGTTCTATTCACTCATATTTCAATGGTTTGCCTTGTGAAAGAAAGGGTAAATTAGCTGTGCAATAAGGCTCCTTTGACCCTCTCATCCTGAAAAGGCAACGTCGACAACATGTTTTCAAAGAACACATGCAAGATTGGGTCACAGTATCCAGCTTTCATCTGAAAGCTGTGAAGATGATGACAGATTGTATTTTGTAAGCACATACTGATGAAATGATTTGTCTTAAATTGATAACTTCTTGGTTTCATTCCTTCATTCATCACATGTTCTTGACTTCAGAGGGGTGTGATGGGGAAACAATGAAGGGAAGAGACTGTTATTATGAAGAATCACTATATAATCACTATATTGCTGGATCTGCACGAGAGAGCAACTTCACATTCAGTTAAAGTTCAATGCACAGTCTATTTAATTGATAATGTCATATTGAGTCTGGGTTACACTTTATTTCAATGGTGCACTTTAGACATTCAACTAACTATAAGTAACTTGTCAACTATATGTCAACTAACTCTCATTAGAGTATTAGTAGACTCTTAGTGGACTGTTAGGTTAGGTGCTAGTAGAATAAGTGGACTTGTAGTTGTAATGTTACTTATAGTCAGTAGAATATCTGTTTAGGAGCATCAAAATAAAGAGTTATCAGATATTAAGCAGACAGTCTATTAATACTAATTCATAAGTGTTACCATGCTTTTTGACGAATCCATCATGTTGTATTGAGTCGTTCTTATCTTTTTCATTGCTGTGCTGGTTCAATTCCATAAACATGAAAAATAAGAACTGTCTGGAAAAGATTGTAAGTCAGGGAAGTAAAATAACTGGGAAGAAGCCGATGAGTATGGCTCAGTTGTATCAAAGGCAGGTTTTGGGAAAAGCACAGAGTATATTGTTAGATAAGTCACACCCTATGCACAATGAGTTTCACCTCCTCCCCTCTGGTATTCGTTTTAGAACTCCTGTTAGCAAAACAAATCGGTTTAGACATTCATTTATCCCTTCAGCTGTCAAATTTTTGATCTTATGTGTTTTTATATGTTTGTATTGACTGTAAGGTAATTGTCTAATGCTTGTATGCTGCCAACAAATTGCCCTCTGGAAATGAATAAAGATGAACTGAACCGTAACTCTTTATAAAATGTTCTTGCAATAGATCAGGTCTTAGCCCCTATGCCAATTCTACCCTAAGTTAGGCTTGCTACGATAGTCGGTGTTACCCGGTGTTCAGCCACACACCGATTACATCACTTGCTCCGCCTAACAATGCCTCATAGGGCCAAACAAGAATTAAAAAAGCGCATTGATTTCTACGTCTTCGGTGGCGCAATCAGTGAAGCATACGGCTAATGGATCTTTATTTTGACGCGATTGACTGGGTTTGAATCCGCCTTTTACTGAGTTTGTTCTTATCTCTTTTCTCATCACAAATCACACCAGAAATGCTTTAACTTTCAATAAAAGGAGGGCATAGGGAAGGTGTAGGGAGGGCATTTATTGTCCCATTAAGGTGGTATCCATTTAATAATTGTAATAAATATAATATTTCTCTGTTATTATTGCATCATGTTAATGTACAACAATATTGAGGTGCAAATAGTATCTATCTGTCAAAATAAAGTATAAATTACATGTAATTACTACACATATTGCAAAAGAACTGCTACTTTGATATGGTGTAAATAGAATATATCAACTTAGAATGCTATTTCACTTAGTAAATAGCATCTATAGCTATCTGCACTTAGTGTAAATATCATCTATCGCTGAGAAAATGTTATTTTCATTTAGTGTAAATAGCATCTTTTGCTCTTTGCACTTGGTGCAAATAGACGCTGCCATAAAGTTCACAGGGGTAGGGTACTTTACTGTGTGTGTGTGTATTGGTCATGTTCGTCTGCCTCCACCACAGACCATTTTTAACCAACATGAATTAATATATATATATATATATATATATATATATATATATATATATATATATATATATATATATATATATATATATATATATATATATATATATATATTACTAAAGAGCTCTTTTGGTGAGTTTTGCTTTTGGTGACTAATTGGTGGAGTTTTCTGTACAGCATCATGGGTAATGTAGTATTAACTTAACACAGCTTAACACTATCATTTAAAAATGAGTTGAAATAACGCAGGCTGACGGCTTCAACAGAGGCAAATACCATGGATTAACAAGCACTTAGCTCACAGTAAGGCTTTCAAGTTTTACAAGTTATCATTAAAAATAAATTTCCCTATAGAGAAAATTAATAGAGTTTTTACTTCTGGAACCCGACTGCTGCCCTCTTTAACTATAAATGATGCATAATTACATGCAACTAACCTTAAACCAAACCCTAATCCTAACGCTATGATTAATATTACTCAGTGCTTAAATGTATAAATACACTGTACTAAATGTCAAATTACACTATTACGCAAGGACACCTTAAATAAAGTATAACCCACATATCTTGCTCATTGTTAATTAATGCATTAGCTAATGTGAACTTACGAGACCTTATTGTTAAGTGTTAACAAATTATAATTTCTGCAAGGAGAACAAAGTAAACAGGTAAAAATAATAATTTAGACTGAATTGTATAGAGATCAGAAGGTCATAGGCTCTTTTGGCTTGGATCACCTAGCAATTACCCAGAAAGCTTTAGCAGTCATAAAGCAACGTGCTAAAATCCAGACTACTCCAAACATATTGGCAACTGTTTTTACACTTGCAAGCGCCACTCACAGTTTCTTCAGATGCTATCGAAATGTAGTTTTAATTAGTATACTGATAAAATTGATTGGAATATCTGAGGTGAATCTTCACCTCACAGCAGGGCACTGTAATTGTGGTTGACTTTCACCCCAATGATAGATTGCACAGCATCTTAAAGCATAAATCATTTTGGCCTGCAGGTGTGTCCTTGATACTGTATACTAATTTGATGAGGTATTTCAGTGTTGCCTTGTAATGGTTCATACGATACAATCAATACACATTATGATGTATACAATTGTCACATCCGTACGAAATGTTCCCTTTGTTTAATGCTTTATAATATATCTTGGTAATACACGTTTTATAAGTGCAACTACTGTATGAGCAGTGCTTAAAGGGAACAGGAATAAATCTTGTCATATTCTTGGCTTAGCAGAGCAGCGACATGCGATCGGAACATCAACATGTCATAGCTAATACCAAAATAGAATGTGTTGCTTATGACATTTTGTCATGCGATACAGTGAGCAAGAACAGCCGCATTGATGTCAGGACATACTACAGCTTCGGAAAGGTCTATGTGACATTGATAACAGCAGCATTATCATAAATATGTGAAAATCCAGCTGGATAATAGTCCCTGGACCGTTGCAGAAAACTGACTTTCCTTAAGCAAAATAAAAAATAAAGAGTAATAAATAAATCAATAAAAAATAGCTATGTGATAAATGGCCCATGCTATGGAAAGATGCACAGATTTTATACTCGGGAACGGCCACTAAATCTACCTATATCAGTCTAGAATTTACTGAATCATTATCTTGCCTTTAAAAAAGTGGCACCATGGTAAAGTGAAGGTGTTTGAGGGCATTGTGATATTCCAAGGCACTGAATGATTAGCATATTCATATGCCATGGCATTGAACGATTACCATATTTATGTACCTTTGCATTAACATTGGACTCCAAGGAAAACCATGGCACTTCCAAGTCAAGTGTGTAACATAATATAGATTGTTTTAAAGCAGCTACACTTTAAATTACACGTTGTAAAATGTAATCAATTATGAAACAAATTTATTTTCAGCTGTAAAGCAGCTCTACATAAAATGATAGTGTCATGATTCAGCATAAAGTGGTGTAACACACAGTTTCAACCAATCTACAGTAATGCTAATCTTGAGTACCTATAGAGTAGTATTGCATCCTTTAGATCTCAGAAAAGTGTTTAGTTTTATCAGATTTATAAAAGACAGATACACTGTACCGACTCTTTCCGAAAACAGACAAACTTGTGGAGGAGTACAGTGGTCGGAGCTAAAGACACACACATGTTTGTTTTTGTGAAATGTGGGGACATTCCGTAGGCGTAATGCATTTTATACTGTACAAACCGTATTTTCTATCCCCCAACACTGCCCCTGCCCCTAAACCTACCCATCACAGGAGACTGTGCAGTTTACTTTCTGTGAAAAAAACCTCATCCTGTGTGATTTATAAGCATTTTGAAAAGTGAGGACATGGGGAACGTCCTCATATTTCACCCTCTTTTTGTAATACCTATGTCATACCCATGTCATTATACACATTTGTGTCTTGATATTTCACAAAAACATGCCCACACACACACACACACACACACACACACACACACACACACACACACACACACACACACACACACACACACACACACACACACACACACACACACACACACACATGTTGGGTTTTCATGTTTTATGGGGACATTCCATAGGCGTAATGCATTTTATACTGTACAAACTGTATTTTCTATCCCCCTACACTGCCCCTGTCCCTAAACCTACCCATCACAGGAAACATTCTGCATTTTTACTTTTTTTAAAAACATCACTTAGTGTGATTTATGACCTGTTTTCCTCATGGGGACCAAAAATGTCCCCACAAGGACAAGGATTTCGAATATTGCCATCTTTGTGGGGACATTTTGTCCCCATACCGTAGGGATTACCAGTCCACACACACACACACACACACACACACACACACACACACACACACACACACACACACACACACACACACACACACACACACACACACACACACACACACACCTATGACAAACATATGCACACACTATACATTCATGGCATTATCCCTCCCTGGATAACTTTCTATTCACAACACGTCCGTGATGTTTACATTATTTGCACTTGCGTGCCAATTGCCAACAAAAACACAGACATTTGATGCAGTTTTGACTCGTGACCGGGAACAAACAAACACACTTGCAGAATTCCGTTGCTTCTCCGGTAAAACAAACTGCATCCGCTGTTTCCTTAATGCTGGGTCATTTGGGAACTTGAACAAGGTTATCTTTCCCTCACATCCAGAAATGTCACTTCTTCAGTGTCATGTTGATTTCGTGGTCTAAAAACAAAATGACATCCTGTAACCCGAACGAAGCTTGTTGATGGACGTGCTCTCGCTCTTCCGGGAGAAGTGTCCATATGAGGAATTCCCCCCATTTTGACATAATACATGGCCATACGCCAAAAAAAAAAAAAAACCTTTCAGAAATCTGGATGTAGTGTATTTGGCACAGAAAAAGTCATACATCCAACTAATTTTTTGACTTTTTTTCCACGTTAAGCTTGATAATCCAACTCTTTAACAGTGTGAAAAAGTCATAATGCATGAAATAGCATTAAACCCCACTCTAATTTCAATGAACTGAATTGAAACTGTTGCAAAGTTCAATGATTATGAAATAAGTTCAATTTCAGCTATGAGCAGCTCTGCAGAAAAATTTGTGTCATGATTCAGCTCCAGTCAGTTCAATGTTAGATCAATTCAGTTCAATAACTGTGTCAATGTTGCAAAGTTAGTGTCATTAACCAGCTCAGTTCAGTTCAAATTTTTTTCATCCATGTGTGACAGAACGGCTGCCTCCCCCTTATTATAGGACTGAGTGGCAGAAGAGCTGCTGCATGACTGGAGTTAATAGGGGAAAACAAACGGTTATCAGTTTAAACTAAAGGTTGGACTCGATATAGTGTTCATTACAACTTATCAAAAACCTGATTTTGACACCTGGGAAATACATGAAGCCAATTTGCCTGTGAACACTTTATATAAATACAATATAGGTAGGTTAAATCCAGATGATCCATGATATATATATATATTATATTATATCGTCCAGCCCTTACACTTTTATAGTTTTTGTCTGTGTTTATTTAAAAACATGCAATTATGCAGAATATAAGATGGTAAATATGCAATTGATGAGTTGTCATTACAATATATAACAATACTATATATAGGGTATGATTTCACCCTTTACCAGAGAGGGTGTGTGTGTGGCTATCGGACCCCGTCCCTGACCTGGACCCATCATGACTGAACACTGCACCTGTTTTATTCTCTGACACAACAACGATACCAGATTCTCTGTTTATTTGGTCACTTTTGAACACCTAATTCATATTTAGGACATATTTATGTTTTACCTTTGCTAAATAAAAGCCGCTCCGGGGCCTGACGGCACAACCACTGCGTGTGTCATTTGCTCCTCCAGCCACACATGGTAAATGTCCAAAAAATCATACCCAGCATGCGTTTAAAAGACATCTAATAGCCGTCCAAACACACCCCTGATGTCTAGACTAAAACAAGGCAAATAGATGTACAAATGTAATAGATGTCTAACCATAGCCCAATAATAGACTAGTCATCTAGAACATGAATATGTCAAAGAAATTAAACCATTTGACTTTGCTTACATGATGGAATATCATACATCCCATAAGTTATTTTAGCAAAAACGAAGTGTAACAAAATTCAAGGTTATTTTGGCTAGAAGTGGGTTACTCTGGCCGGACTATATAGAGTCTATAGTTAACCGAGATGTTGAAATGGTGGCTATTGCTTGCTGGGTATTCATACATGCTATGATACTTAATGTTGTTTTATGTTAGCCTATAGCCGTCTAAATTCCATTGGTATACAATGAAGCAGATGCATATTCTGCACATCAATTAAATAAAGAGAATCGTACTTGGTAATGGCTGCCATGAGGCCAGTGTTACTATCAGTGTGTTTCAGTGATGGTAGTGGTGCAGATGGCCGGATTAGCATAGAGGCTGTCGACTCAGGCCAGTAGCATAGTGGTTTTTCATGTGCGAACTCAACGCAGATTTTGTTCTGAAAATGTAAAAATCGAGTTTTTAAGACGTGACATACTTGGAGCTACCACAGCTTTTGAAACTCATGTTCAGGTAAATGCATTTTCTCTGTCTTGCAGGTGAACGAGTGACCCAATGAAGTGGAATACTACTTTATCGGAGTGCTGGAAGAGAAGTCACCTTGCCCCAGTTCTCCGAGAGCACAGGCAGAGAGACGGACATCTCTGATTGTTTGTTGCCAGTAGGGAGACGGGAAGGTCAGTAAACAAACTAGACTGCATTTCTCCTGCTGCAGTGTGTCGTTCTGCCTGATGTTTGACTCATGTCAGCACAGGAAGAGATGTTTGGATCCCCGCTTGATAGATCAGCGAGTGACTGCTGTCAGTGTAAACACTGCCATTAGAAATGCCAGGAATGCGAAGTCAATGAATACAGATTTGAATTATTTGGATGTTTGAGCAGAGTTGATGCAGGGTTGAAATCTATTTTTAAAGCCTACTATTAAGAACAAAACTGTTGAAGAATGATAATTTGACTAATGGCAAAATCTGAATACTGCATAATAGGCTGCACAATTAATAATATTAAAAGGGGCTATATGTAAGAACTGTTGAACCCCATAAATCAAAATGCGTAACAATAATACGAGTGTGCAATGTCGTGGAATGTATACACCAAAATGAGTTTTGCATATGGTACGCAGTTTTTCGCGTGCATATGATCTGCACTTTATGGCGTATTATACGCACAAACACCCCACCCTACCCAAGAGCGTCATATACACGCCATAAAGTGCGGATTATGCACATGGAAAACTGCTGTGAGTAATTGAATCATGTTCAGGCTCTTGAACGTTACGAGTTCACAAGTGCGAGCACAAACAATAAGTTGCTGCTGCAGTTTGCTTAACGGCCACCGGTGTCGCTAATAACAAGGGTTTCTGATTCCTACATATAACCCCTTTAAATTGAAATTACAATATGAAATAGTGTGATTATTAAACCACACAAGGCAATTTTATTCAATTAATTATCATCTACATATCGTCTACTGCTTGCAAACAAAGAGCAGTCTGTTCTGCCATCCTGATATAATGCTTTTAGGGCAACTCGCTATATGTACTTGCATTCTTAAAGATTCTATTCTATACATTGTTGTTGTTGATATTATTATTTAGTTATTGTATTAAAAATATATTTAAGTTGCTTATAAATTCATATTGTCCATGTCACAACTAAGGTGCACCAAAAAGAGGTTTGAGTCCAATTTCTGGTTCTGGTACTGTTATTTCTTCACTTTACTTTGGGGTGAGCTGAAAGAGGTTTGTGCTTTGTCCTTTTACTCTTAAAGGGTAACTCTTTCTTTTTGGGCAGAACATGATGCAATTTGGAGGCAAAACACATCGCTTGCAAGTTTGCAGTTTTTGCACACCGTATTGAACACGAGAGTTGCTGTTTCAGTGTGATTTTATGTTATTTTACCCTTGATATTTAAGCAGCAGGAATATGAGATGCATTATGCCCAACATTTAAATATCACAATCACAGTGTTTGTCAAAATAATTACAATTATATGTATATTTTTTTTTACAAATTGCCTAGTTCTAATGTGAAAGAAAATAAACTATCAACTAGATTTCAATAGCACTTCTGTGCTGACTAGAAGTTGCAATATACAATATGATGAGGTGCTGTCATTTAGGGACAAAAGGGGATTTTTTTTTTAGCTGTTAATGTAAATATATTGCATAAACAACCTTTTGACAACTGTAGGGGAAAAATATGATGGATCGATAGATAGATAGATAGATAGATAGATAGATAGATAGATAGATAGATAGATAGATAGATAGATAGATAGATAGATAGATAGATAGATAGATAGATAGATAGATAGATAGATAGATAGATAGATAGATAGATAGATAGATAGATAGATAGATTATTACTATTATACAGTAGTTATTGAGTGTTTTGCACTTCAGAAATTTGACATAATGTCTGGTAAGAGAGTATAGATGCTCAATAGTTTTCAGGGAGCTAAAAACGAAATTCAACCATTTAGGGTGCTTTCACTCTATAGCACTTTTGGTGCACACCCTGGTTCTATTGACGTCTAACTCGGGTGTGCACCCTCGAACCGTACTCGAGTCTGCTTAAAAAGGCTGGTCTGGGGTTCGGTTCATGTGAACTCCGGTACGGTTCGCTGCTGATTCCGGTTCCGGTTCGCTGCTGCTATTAATGACGGATGATTTGATAAAAATGTGTGTTTCGCTCATTTTCCTGACGAGCGATACTGACATACTGCAAGTAGAATGCTGTAGATCTAATTTCCACTCGTCTTCAGCGTTCTTAAGAGCATTTGCAGGTAAAAGGTAGTATTTTTGCAGTACATTCGCTGCAGATAGACGACTGAAGCTTTGGTAACAAAACCAACGGTTCAAAAACTAAAATATAAAAGTGAGGTGAGCAACTCTATTCATTTTGCCACCTTCTCATTCGCCGTCGTTACCAAGCAACGGAGTAAACAGCTGCTGCTCTGGTGACGCAAAAGCATCCCGGTTCAGACCCAAATAATAAAATATGAACACAGTCCAGCAGGGGGAGGGGGGAGCAATCCAACTCGGGTTCGGTCCAGGCAATCGAACCAAGTGTGAAAGCACCCTTACTCTCCGCTTACTGACCTAATGCTTAAACATTATGAGACGCGCGCTAGCCAGATGGGATCTAAACTTTGTCGGCTGGAGACTCAAGTCTGGTTTGAAGATGAAAAACAAACCAAGCACAATGTTCTCTCATCATTCCTGATATCTAACACACACTCAAAGCGTTCGCTCTGGTCCTGTGGCTGTCAGAGCAGAAACTAAAGCTGATGCTTTCGTATGCTCTCCTGTACATTTACCTGCCCATATCCCCTCCCCTTGAAGACAGGGACTGACGTGTTTGAAAGTGGATAAAAAGAGGGATTAAAACACCAGGTGTAAACGGGAATGTGTCTCCCGGTTCTACTTGTGGTCTGATTGATCAAAGCACATCTTAATACCAGGTGTAAACCAGGCCTCAGTGCCTCATATGTGAGAAACATACAAAATGTGCAGATTGGTGTGTCCCCAGGACCAAGATTTTCACTGGTTTAGACATTTTTGTTGTTTAAAAGTTATCTCTGGCTAGTTCCAGATTTTTGATGGCATTAGATATTGCTTTCCTGAAAACTCCAGCAAAGGGTTCATAAAACATTTTACTATAGCAGTGGTTATTGCAACTGGTTGTTGTAGTATAAAGATGACGCACAACAGGAAGCTAGTGGGCTTTAATTGCCTCCCAACAGATTGCTGCCTGACAGAGAAAGCGGGTTAATTGTGTGGGCTGGGAAAGCCATTTCATGACCTTTATCAAGCATTACCAAACACAACATTTCTGAAGCTTTAATGTTTACAGGTTTGCCTCCTATTGCGCATGAAATGAGTTGGCTAGCTTCCAAAATACAAAGGCCAATCCTTCTAGATAACATTAATTTGTACACAAAGTGTCACACAGGCCTATATACATATACGGTTAGTTTAATATTTATTATACAGCAGCAGCCAAACAATACAGTTAGTTGGACTTGCTTACTAAGATATTACTATTACTACCGGTCATTGCACAAATATTAGCACACAAGTCATCCCACACTATCTTTGCTACAGACACCTTAGATTGTGCATTCATTTTCTAAGAAATTTGACTTGGGTTTTTCACAATCCACGCCCATTGGAAATATGGGACTCTGGAGACATTCCTGCATAGCTGCAATTTCACGGAGGTCTCCAGCTGAGTTGACCACCAGTAAAACACCACCAACTTGTGTTATTTTTCACTTAAATTATGATTACAGGGGCAGAATACTGATTAATAAAGGCTTATTTTCACACAGTTTCTTGCACAATACTAAGTCATGACCTCAAAACACTTTTACCACAGTGCATGATTTGTAAACAAATGCATTTTGACATTTGTATTGCATAACCAGCTCTATATGTATACTTTTTTGTGTCATCGTAAACATATATAGTAAATGTGCTCAGTAGCTCATCTGGTACAGAATTGCACTTGCAATGTGACACGCCACAAAAGAGCTGAAAGCCTTGTAGAAGGAAACTAAAATGGCATGGTTGCTTCAGCAAATGTGTTTTTATCTTTCATTTGATTCTGCTCACACTATTGGTTAGGTTTAGTGTTAGGTCTACGTTTATTTCAAACACAATTGAACTGCTGCTTCATGCATTAACCAACTAAATCAAATGTTGGATACAGTCATGTCCTGAAAGACCCAAATATAGAAAAAAAACCTGTAAAAACATTTCCACATTTTACATGTTAATTGTTGTAGGAGGCCTCTAATGCTGAAATAAATGTGTTTTTACATTTTAGGGGAATGTTGTAATATTACAATGTTGAGCTGTTTGGTAGCAGAATTTCAGTGATTTTCCCTCACTGTCTGAATAAATGTTGAGATCATCTAAGGGTTCATTTGCATGGGTGTTAACATTATATTAGTAGCATATGTACACTGGTGGCATTCTGAAATAAAAAAAATATATATATTTTCCATATCCCAACACATTTAAAGAATTCACACATTCAAAGCATTGTTTCTTTTAGTATTAACTTAACACGGAACAGGTGAGAAGTAAACTTCCTCCTTGTAATATACAAGGTGCACAGGCAAATTGTGCTACCCCTTTCACCAAATGTTGTAAAATTACAACATTGACATTAAATCTAATATGATTAAAGTATTCAACAGTATATTAATATCTGCATGATCTAGATATATTATAGATATATTACTAAAAAATATTTTGGGAAATTGTATTTACTTGAATGTTGATTTATCCAGTCCAGTAAAACAAGATGATGTGCTTCAAGTCAAGTCTGCAGATTGTGTAAGTTCATGGCCAGGTAAACAGGCCTATTCACAAAATATTTCATCCAATAGCATTGCAAGACTGAACAATATGACCTATTAGTTGTGTAAATGTGGTCTTAGAGAGAAAAAAATATATTTAGAGGTTCATTTTAGTAGAGCTAAAATTGATGTTGTAATATTACAACAGTGTGTCTTAGAATACTTACATTTTGGAGAAAATTAAACATGCTAGTGCCAGTCTCTGGACATTTCACTATGAAACTGACGTGAAAAAGCTACAAGCAATGCAATATTTTGCAAAAATATACCCGCAGGCAGTTGTTGTTTTTAATCACAGGAAAAAGAAAAACAATGCGGAAAAAGAAATGGGGCCTCTTGTGGACAATTCACCTGAAAAGTGCAATGTATTTGAGGTTTTGCAGAAATGTAACCAGAATCACATATTTCCAGTGAGCCTGGGTTGGATTTTCACCTTCCAGATGATAAAATTATTGAAGAAATCTCACAGACTTGAGTGTGAAAACAGTGTGAAAAGTCATGAAATTATAACACATTTTAAGACTAACACTTTTCCCCTTCCAGCATTTAAAAAAAAGAAAAGAAAAGTTGCCTGCCACCACCAGCATTTTTGATCATTTTGACAAATTGTTCATGTCATTTTGTTGTATGAATATCTGAACATGCAATATATCAAATGAAAGAAATTGAAAAAGAAAATAAGTTTTACTCTATCTTCATGCATTTTATCAACACTTGAGTTCATAAAAAATTATAATTTTGAGCAAAAATAATTTTTGTCAAAGACTACATCCAGATTCAGAAAGATGATCAAACACAGATGGAGTCCATCAACACCCTCAAAGCTTCACAGTCCTCTTCGGTTGTTAAGTCTAACATCACACGGCAGCATACTCATACCACAAGAAAAACAACAAACAGTGCTAATATACACACACAATGTGGTGTAATACTACTACTACAAAAATACAATAAAATGTATCATACCCTTTATCTCCATACCAAAATTCCAGATGGCCAGACAGTGATTCATTTTTTATAAATCGTTAAATTATTAATGTCTGTGACGCTGTGAGCACAGAGACTGTTGTGTAGACTGTAAGTATTTAAAATGTTGAACTTTTTTAAATGTTTGATGTTTAATATGAATAAATAGCGCTAATAAATTGCCGTCGATGGCATTCTCAAGTGAAACGAGTTGAGGCTCGGACCCAGAAAAGGCGTTCTTTACGTAAGCGGATAGCTCGTCCTGGGTCGAAATTTTATTCAGTGACATTACAGTTTTGATTTATATGCTGTTTAATGTTGATGATCGTGTTATTTTACATATGCATCTGCTTTATATGTTTCATATTTATATGTCATATTTGTTTCTGCTTCTTTTTTCCTGTGTTTTAATCAGGAGATTCAGGACTTTTTCAGAAGTGTTATAATCTCTGTCAATGGCAGGGAAATTATCAAATAAATGTTTTAAAAGGTTTTAAGGAAAACCAGATTTTAACAATTTTTGGTAATTTTCAGTTAAAAAAAGTCAAATGTCATTTATGTTATGGTATTTTTAAAATGTGCTATTTTTGATAATCATCTGTTGTGCAACAAACAAGAACACTCGAATAACTGCTTATTGCCACTGTACAATTAGCGCTGTGGGTTTTTGCACCACTTGCTTTGAAAGTGTAAAATCTTTAACGATCATGGTTTGAAATTAACTTTTTTACTCACCGGCCAATTTGGCTACTACATTTTTAATTAATCAGCCATTCAGAACTTATACTAGCCACACAAAAAAGAAAAAAAGAAGAAAGAAATAAAACAGAATAAGTACTTCCCAGCTTATATATGTATAATATAATTTGGATCTCATACATGAATTTCTTATTCAAACAAAATCCTGTCATCCAGCCATCTCCTCCCTTCCTCTTTCATTCTCATCCTTTTCACACACAAAAAAAGTATTTTAGATGGACAGATCAATACAAAGTACAAAGAACATAAAACATCATGCAGAACAAAACAACCCTGTGGTCTCAGGATAAGCCAGGGTCTGCTAAAATTGAAGGATGTTGGAAAATAATGTATTTTCTGGTCAAATGTCCTCACGGTTCTCATCTTCAGAGTGAGAACAACGCTATCTCAAGACCAAATTGTACGTATTTGTACGAGGTAGTATGACCTCACTCATATGGATTCAAATGATTTGTCGGGTAGGTTTGTGAATGCAAAACCAGCAAGGAGAGTAAACATTATAAGTAACCCGCCAAATTGGCTATAGTGATTTGACAGCGTTACCAGCAACAGTTGATTTTTACCCACATTTGGTGGGTGTTCATTTCAAACCGTGTTAACAATGTAGTAAAATTAACAATATAATTCTATGCCAAGAACTATTTCAATTGCATCCGACATGCAAATATGACTGCTGTAAAGCACACTGAAATGATGGCTGATTGTCAGCCGTCAGCTTAGTCAAAGCCCCTCAGGAGAGCTGTTTCCACACTGTATAAATGTTTAGCACTTCAGGTAAACCATTAGCTGGTGACCTGCCAGTAAACTGCCTACGTGCCACATGCTGTCTGCTGACAGTCAGCCAGTATGTCAGTGTACTCCGAGGGTGGATGTCTGTCCACCACCTGACCACTGTCTCTGCTGCTCTACTCCACCATCTGGCTCTGCTCGCTCTCTTGAGACGGGATTAAGTGCGCTCGCCTGTCACACAAATGACAACAGTTCCACTGCGAACTCCAAGAAACGAGTGTGAAAAACTGCTTAGTTAGAGTGCTAAGAGTGATGTTGTGTGTGTGTGTGTGTGTGTGTGTGTGTGTGTGTGGACTGGTAATCCCTACGGTATGGGGACAAAATGTCCCCACAAAGATGGCAATATCCAAATTTTTGTCCTTGTGGGGACATTTTTTTGGTCCCCATGAGGAAAACATCTTATAAATCACACTAAGTGATTTTTTTGAAAAAGTAAAAATGCAGCATGTCTCCTGTGATGGGTAGGTTTAGGGGCAGGGGCAGTGTAGGGGGATAGAAAATATGGTTTGTACAGTATAAAATGCATTACGCCTATGGAATGTCCCCATAAAACATGGAAACACAACATGTGTGTGTGTGTGTGTGTGTGTGTGTGTGTGTGTGTGTGTGTGTGTGTGTGTGTGTGTGTGTGTGTGTGTATGTATGTGTGTGTGTGCTTTCATCCCAAATACTGTACTGAGTCCTTGAGCTTTTCACACAAGTCGCAAGCTCCCTTGAGTGTCATTGCTTTTGCCATTTCTATCCTTTGCCTCATGTGTAAGTGTTGCACATTGTGTTCACATTGTATCAGCATGTTTTAGTAAGGTTAAATATTCGGTTTCTTAAATTTTAGTCGGACAGATGATATTACACCTTATTGCAACTGTTGCAATGATATATTAAATAGCTATAATGATGCAATTCCTTGAGACTAATTGCAAATGCAATTTTTTATGGGTTTAGAATTTTTATCTTTTCTTTTTTTTTAAATTTGGCATATAATTTGGCATACATTTATGTTTCAGTACTTAGTTTCTCAAAAAGACATAATCACAAAAGAGTGCAAGACTGAATTATATGAAATGCTGATTAAAAACATGAACACATGAACACTTCTAAAATTCAAAGATGATTACCAATGTGATGATAAATTTTGCTTCCTCATTATTTCCCCCGTTATGTAATTGTGCCATACTAGATACTGTACTTATAATCTTTGTTATGAACAAATCATTAGGCAAATCATTCATAACATATCCATAAATAAATGTCACCACTACTAAAATATATATATATACGATTGGCTTTATTACTCTGTCTCCCTCCACCAATCAGCTGGTGTGTATGGTGGGCGTTCTGGTGCAATATGGCTGCCGTTACATCATCCAGGTGGTGCTGCACATTGGTGGTGGTTGAGGAGATCCCCCCCTTCTATAAGTAAAGCGCTATATAAATGTATATATGGGGATGATTATGAGGCCATGATGGACAGAGGCCAATGGGCAAATTTGATTTTTAATGACCACAGAAGTCTGGACCTCGGTTTAACGTCTCATCCGAAAGACTTTTAGCAGCAATAAGCAATTGCTTTCTGTATGACAGTATCAGTCTTGCATCGCTCTGGAGGAATTTTGACCCACTCTTCTTTATAACGTTGCTTCAGTTCATTGAGGTTTGCGAGCATTTGTTTATGCACAGCTCAGTGCTGTCGCAACATTTCAGTTGAGTTGAGGTTTAGTCCTTGACTGGGCCATTGCAACACCTTGATTCTTTTCTTTTTCAGCCATTCTGTTCTAGATTGGCTGCTGTGCTTGGGGTCAATGTGCTGTTGCATGACCCAATTTTTCCCAAGCTTTAGCTGTCGGACAATTGGCCTCACATTTAACTTTAGTATACAGAGGAGTTCATGTTCGACTCAGTGACTGCAGGGTGCCCAGTTCTCGTGGCTGCAAAACAAGCCAAAAATCATCAGCCCTCCACCAGCATGATGGAGGTGTTTGTGCTTACATTCTGTGTTTAGTTTTCGCCTTGTCACATTTTGGCCAAACATCTCCACTTTGGTATCGTCTGTCCAAAGGACATTGTTCCAGAAGTCTTAAGCCACGCTGCTGTGTTCTTTTTAGAGAAAAGACGCTTTCAACCATTTCAAACATTACATATTTGTCCCTTCTTTTCCTGCCATGAACTTTAACATTTAACATGTTAACTGAGGCCTGTAGAGTCTGAGGTGTAGTTCTTGGGTGTTTTGATTTCACAGTTTGACGTTGGGGTGAATTTAGCTGGGATGTCCACTCCTGGGAAGATTGGCAACTGTCTTGAACGTTTTCCACTTGGGAATAATCTTTCTTACTGTAGAATGATGGACTTCAAATTGCTTGGAAATGGCCATATAATTGATAGCAGAAACAATTGCTTCTGTAAGATTATTTCTGAGGCCTTTCTTCATTGGCATTGTGTTAACACACACCCGAAGGCTCCAGACCAGAAAACTGCCAGAACTTCATATTTTCATCGAGGTGATCACACTTGCTGATGATCAATTAATCAAAGACATTTGATTAACAGTACATGACTGCTACTTACACTCTTCATTTCTATGGAAGCAGGAAGGGTGTACTTAGTTTGTCACACATGGATTTTCCCTTTCGGCCTAGTTTCTGTTAAATGAACAATGACACAGTGTAATATATCATGTGTTGTTGTTCATCTGAGGCTCTATTTACCAAATTTTAAGACTTGCTAAGGACCAGATTATTATTATAATTATTATTTTTTTTATGTCCTGATACATAAAATCATATAATTCAATAGGGTGCCTTTTCTTTTTTGCATTATTTCATGTGTGTGTATGTAATATATATAGCCTTAAAACTTTAAAAAATAAAGCCAAAACAACAAATACCGCAGCTGAATTACATCATGGACATAATTATGGACATTGGTTACAAAGAACATTATTGGAAGAATAAATCAAGTACATTTCTTTAAATTCAGAAAATTAGCAATGGGTTATTCTAGAATTTTTAATGAATGCTGAAAAAATCTACAACACGTATAATATCTGAAATTGAGCTACTTAAGTGAATGTAAATGCTAATACTCTTCATATGAAAAGAAGACCTTTAAAATTACCTTCTCTTTAAATCATGCATACACACAGATCTAATCTGACAAGACTGAAGAATGTATAAAACTTCACAGATACTAGAGAAACTCTTCGGTATTCAGTAATTGATTCTAATGACATCTTTACAAAGGCAGCACAGAATCTGAAGCGGAATACCACGAAAACCATAACTTTTAATGCGACAGTGGTGACACAAATGTGTTCACCTGAATCAGAATCAAATAACTCACTGGATCATTGATGATGACATCCAGCAAAAAAATATGATACACACTAAAGCATATTAGAGTATTGTGAAATGCTTAGAAACGCGTTAACGTCAAACTCAATTGAAATCAAGTGCTATTTAAGTCATCCTTCAGAAGCCTTGCCAGCATAAAGTGTTATACCAGTAACTTATGAGGATGCTTGAATTTGAGGGGCTTATTGTCATAGAAATGACAATGTCTGTCTCATTTACACAGAACCAATGGCTCGCCAGACACCTCAGTACAAGTTTAGTGTGTTAGTACAGCTAAAATTTGAGTTCAGAGTTCTTAACTTTGCTGTTTAAAGAGGCATCAATGAAATATCCTTAAATAAGAAATTCATTATGAAATAATAAAAGACATTCCCCCAAACTGGAAAGTGAAAGTAAGAAGAAAAAAAAAGTAGCAGCATCCTTTTTTTTTTGGTGTTGTTTGTTCTTTAAAAAGCATTCTTATCTATGAATTTGTGTGAAGTGGAACAATGCCTTCAATAGTTTGTCTTAGAATGCTTTAGCCTGAAATGATTATCACAAATGTGCGCAGCTCTCAAAAATAAATGCTTCCATGACCCACAGTTCAGGTTTTTTTTTTCAGAGATGCATGAGTTTTCTTCAAATATTTAATTGATCAAATAAGCAATTTGCAATGTGCTTATTGTCCTTCTACAAGTACAGGTCCTTCTAAAAAAAAATAGCATATTGTGATAAACGTTCATTATTTTCCATAATGAAATGATAAAAAATTTAACTTTCATATATTTTAGATTCATTGCACACCAACTGAAATATGTCATGTCTTTTATTGTTTTAACACTGATGATTTTGGCATACAGCTCATGAAAACCCAAAATTCCTATCTCAAAAAATTAGCATGTCATGAAAAGGTTCTCTAAACGAGCTATTAACCTAATCATCTGAATCAACTAATTAACTCTAAACACCTGCAAAAGATTCCTGAGGCTTTTAAAAACTCCCAGCCTGGTTCATTACTCAAAACCGCAATCATGGGTAAGACTGCCGACCTGACTGCTGTCCAGAAGGCCATCATTGACCTGGCACCTGCTCACAGTGCCAAAACCACTGGTAAATGGTTTACTGACCATGGTATTACTGTGCTCAATTGGCCTGCCAACTCTCCTGACCTGAACCCCATAGAGAATCTGTGGGATATTGTGAAGAGAAAGTTGAGAGACGCAAGACCCAACACTCTGGATGAGCTTAAGGCCGCTATCGAAGCATCCTGGGCCTCCATAACACCTCAGCAGTGCCACAGGCTGATTGCCTCCATGCCACGCCGCATTGAAGCAGTCATTTCTGCAAAAGGATTCCCAAACAAGTATTGAGTGCATAACTGAACATAATTATTTGAAGGTTGACTTTTTATGTATTAAAACACTTTTCTTTTATTGGTCGGATGAAATATGCTTATTTTTTTTAGATTTTTTGATAATTTGGGGTTTTCATGAGCTGTATGCCAAAATCATCAGTATTAAAACAATAAAAGACCTGAAATATTTAAGTTGGTGTGCAATGAATCTAAAATATATGAAAGTTAAATTTTTATCATTACATTATGGAAAATAATGAACTTTTATCACAATATGCTAATTTTTTTAGAAGGACCTGTTTCATTCAGCAAGAACGTTAAATGTAACATTTGAAACTAAATCTATGTCTGTAAATTAAAAGAAGCAGTCATCCAATTTCCTTAACTGTAAATAAATAGCCTTTTATTCGTTACATAGCTTTTACATGTATTAAAGGTCCTGTAAGTTTTTGACTGTACTAAAGCATATAAATACTATAATATGTTTGCAGATATTTAGGAAACATGCTGAGTTCACATACTCATCTCTCTGAAAAACAATGCTACTGTTCTTGTTTTGGTTTGTGCGATACAACACCTACCCAATAGTATTTCGACATTGCAGGTTGCCAGTTGGCGGAAAAACACAGCATATTTCAGCCATGGATGCCTGCAAACCAACTGGGTCAAAGATTGCAGATTCTACCCAACCTAAAATGCCTTGACATCCATCTAAAAATACAAAAGCACATTAAAACGCGGATAAATCAACTCATCAACTGTGTGTAAGGGTGTTTTCACACCTACCTTGTTTGGTCCGGATTTTCTGACTTTTCAGTTTGGTCCGAATCAAAATTACAGGTGTGAAACCTCCCTCTGACCACGGTCTGGACCAAACAGAAGAAATTTGGTCAGATGAAAAGAGGTAGTCTCAGTCCGGATCAAACTTAACAAAAGTTTGTTGCTAGTGTGAAAGCATTGTCTGTATGGTTCAGACTTTCAGACCATTTACAGGACATTCCGGTGGTTCCCACGTACCCCAAACAACAGAAGAAGACAGAACGGTCACAGAAGATAGCAGGAAAAATGAGCTGTGGTAGCACATGGGGAGAGGAGGAGACAAGGTTTTTAATTAAAATATGGTCTGAGTCTTCTCCTCCTTTTCTGTCAGCGCTGATAAAATATTCGCAGAACGAGGACGTTCATTTGGCGAATTTGAACTAGTCTCGAATACAGTTGGTGCTGCAGATAGTAATGCCATATCAATAACAGCACAGTGGCAACACTATGCGTCTGTTCACTTCATTCATCTTGTCAAAGTTACCTGCCGAATTGACAACACACTGACGTCAGACTCACGTCCACTAACAAACCAATCAGTGTTACCAAACAAACCCACAAAACTGATGACGACTGGACGCGAGTACGTCATGTAAAGTTCTTTAGTGCGCTCACATAATTGCAGTGTGAAACCAAACCAAAACTAACTGAATGCATAAAATCTATCAAAACATGAACTTTGGTTCGGACCTTGGTGCAGACTTTCAGGTGTGAAAACGCCTAGCTTTCCATTGTCAATTGCACTCGTTCCTGTTGTGTGTCTTCAAGCTGACAACACGTGTGAGCCTCAGGTCTTTGGACTGCAGTACCAATTTCAACCACTAGCTGTCATTCCTACACACAGCACCTTTAAGAATAATTTATTAATAAGGCGGCAAATCTTCAGACAGCGATGTTGTACTTAATATTTGATTCAGTCGTAGGTATTTATAACTGTGTTAATATGTACACAAAGCTTGGCTAATTAAAGGAGCAGAACTAACTGTATAATACATGATAGCACCTCAGTGGGCAGCAATAACTGGATGTACAAATGATCTTTGTGACTATTGTTCAGTCAAGTCATTTGGTAAGTGCTCCTATGAAATAAGTGCCATAAATCATTGATTATATGGTTAATGGTTACTGTCTTCATATATTTTAAAGATAGTCAAGAATTTAGTTTGAGGCAGGAAGTACTGTCACTTTTAATTCATACTAGACTATTATAGACCTCTATAGTCATGTAAAACCAAGTGAGGTGTGATTTGTGTTTTTACACATCCATCTTATCTAAAATGAAAGGTTCTTAGCTGGAATGAGATGTAATATACATGATGAAAACTTGCAACTTGCAGCCGAACAGTCTTGGTGTAGTGAGATTGACAGGCCAGACTCTTCTGGTGAACGAGGACGGAGAGAGTACACACTGTTAAAACGGAAGAATAATTCCTGGGACTGTGAAACGCATAATGAAGTATTGCTGGCACTCTGCAGGCTTTAATGAAATTAATAATTAGTGAGGAATTTGAGCATGTAGTTTCAGATTTGCTGAAGTTCGTGTTCAGTTGCTGATTGTCACAACCTGTTGTGTTTTCTGTTTTAGTTTGTTAATTGTCCTTTTCTGTGTTTCATTTCTGTTTACACTTGTTGCTATGGTTATTCATTGTGTGATTGATTATCACACCTGTTCCTCATTAGTTCATTAGTTCTCAATGTATATGATGCGCTCAATTCCTTTCATTCTTCATCTGGTGTTGTTTGTGTGTTGCGTTCTCTCTTGTTGTTTGGGTTGTTATTGGAATATGTGACCCATGCTGGAAAAGGAAGTTGGAATGTGCATGGGATAATTTCAAGCTACAGGCAAAACAGATATTAAAAAAACATTTTAGTGGACTTTGAGGTTTTCACAGAGATGTGTTAATTAAGCCCTCGTCTAGCGATCCAAATAGCATTTAAACATCTAGAAGTATCTTTAATTGTACGTTTTCTGGGAGGAGTACCTTTCCTTTGTTCATGAAAAACAATCTCGCTCGCGCTGACTGACAGATCCGGTGTGTGCGCACAAAAACGCCACTCACAGTGCACGATCTCGATATACACACATACACAGAATTACAGTATCTCAAAATATTTGACTGTTATCATCTGTTATGTGTTAAGTGAACGTTTGGTGAACTGTTGGGGAAAAACATCTGATGTGTAGCAATATAAAACATCTGTGTGGTACTGTAGATATAAGCTTTCTGTCTCATTAATGTAAATCAAACAATTGTGATATCATGGTAAACAGTTGAATATATATACTTTTATTTGGCTTTGACTTGGTGTGTGTCTAATTTGGTGTTATTTCATGGATTTTTAAGGTATGGTTGCTAGGTGATTTTGCTTTGGAACCTTCAGAAACTCAATTTTTCTCAAAATTAACTTTGCTGACTTCTACCATTTTATCATTTCTATCTATCATTTGTGTCCGATTCAAACAAACCATACATCATTTTGAAGGGTTTACAATAACAATAGCTCATTTTTGAAAATGTGCTCATTACGACTCATTTTGCCAGCCGGGTCACATATACTCTTTTGCTTTGTAAATAAAGACTACTCTACATTGTAGATTCGCTTTGTCGCTTCTTGTTTTCATATCCGGCCATTCGTGACAGTGATATCATGTATACTGCATTTTTCCCCCCCATTTCTCAAAGCTGGCTGATGAGATGTGATTTTTAAGACTAATGTAAGTACCATGGCCTTCCTGTGTGGAGTTTACATGTTTTCCTCTACAGGGATTTTTCTATGGGGCTCCAGTTTCCCCCAAAATCCAGACACGCAGGAAATGTCAATTAGTTATACTAAATTGCTCATAGGTGCGAAAAAGTGTTAGAATGTCTGTGTGTATGTTAGCCTTGTGATGGATTGGCCGTCCGACCAGGGTGTTTCCCCACCTTCGGCCCAAGACACTGGGATAGGCTCTAGCATCTCATAGCAAAAGGTGCTTTAGAGAATGGATGGATTTAAGAGCCTACATTGTCTATGTCCATCTGAAATGAAAATGAGGCATTTTAATATGAGTGATTGCTAATATTTTTTTAACCCAGTTAACCATAGCAAATGATGTACTGTGGTATTGTACACACTGCGTACGTTAACCTGTGAGGCCATGCACTTGTATATGCCTGTTTATAATATGTCCCGGAAGATAATTTAAGTCCATTGGGCCACCCCATGATAACATTATTTCTGTGCTGTCCTGAGAGATAAGTTGCTATGGTAATTGGAGCAGTTCAGTGGTGACAAGTAAAATTGGTAATATCAACAGAAGCACTTTTTTTCTTTCAGTTTGCAAACGTTGACTGCGTTCTGAAATTTAATTAATTTAATTTCAGGTTCCATTTAAGGTCCTTTCTCTGATTGGGAGGTGGTTAGTCAGAGTGGAACATTTTAAGGTGGTCACACATCTGGACATGCTTCTTTTTTATGCATGTGATTATGTTAATCTATACTGTGATTCATAGGTGCTGATCCAGCCTGGAATAGGCTCAAGCACCCACAGAAAAACATAAGATAGTCTCCATTAGTTTGAACCAATCAAAAAATCGATTGAGATCCTGGAACCTCTCTGATTGGTGGCCCGGCGGGTCAACAACATGACACAAAAGCTTGTGCTTTAATTATAATTTTTTGAACGGGGTTATATGGAGTAGGCACCCACCGGTGGAAAAATAAATCAGCGCCTATGCTGTGATTATCATAATGTAATTATGTCCATAATTAAAATATCCATAATCACTGTATAATATGTGGAGTACTGTGTTTTTCATAACCCTTTACATGCATATACCCACTTCAATTTGATTGCATCCTCTCTGAAAAAAGAATGCATGTGTTACTGTTGTAGATGAATGGCGTGTAATGCTCATGCAAAGGTTTATAGGCTGACTGAACAGATGACGCCTTCAAATAGTTCATGCCTGGATGTCAAGAACTTTATTAATGGTTGGAAACACGAGAATAAAGACATTTTTTTCTAGTGTTTCTGACAAAAAGAGGGAGACGGAGTACCCTAGAGATGACAAAAATGTCTGTGCATAAAGGAAGGGCGTGAAGGCTGCAAAAAAAATCCCATCACACTTCAACATTATGACAGTGTCAGAGATGCCACAAATGAACAAGATTGCTGCCATAACTGCAAATAGTTGATCATCTCTAGCCCGACTGAAGGCTCATCATGATTGTCTGAGGACTGCCTTTTGCATTTGAGGCAAATAAACCTTGCTTTTGAACTGAACATTTTGTTTTGTGTGATGGAATAACAACAAAATTGTAGTGAAAACAATAATCACATTGACAATAATCACACTGTTCATGTACACATACTCTAAATGTAACTAATGTCTTCTGACAGTTGCTTGTAGCAATGAATCACTTAACAGCAAAACCAATCTGATACATCCACATTAAGTGAATTCATTATGTATTAATGATCCAACTTCCAGAGCCTGTCCCTACATCTTGGGCTATAGTTAAGGAAACACACTGGATGGAGGGCCAGAAAGTTACAGGGCTAACACACACTTAAATGCTGATGGGGGAAACCAGTGCATTCAAAAACACCAACATGGGGAGAACACACTCTAAACCAGGGGTGTTTCAATAATCACATTGTTGCTTCCTCATTTCCTCGCTCCTCCGTCCTCCAGTCTGTGACCTGGAAACCATTCAAAGAAAGCCATTTTGAATGACGTCTCAGTTCTCTATTGCACAGCGAGGAGGTGAGGAACGAGGAGTGAGGAAGCCTCTGGAGGAGCTATGAGCATACATGTATCCCATGCGGTAGACTCGCATATAAATTCTCCTCCCCCTTCACATATGTCTCAATCATTTTATTATTTTCTTTCCATGCAGTCTTCCCTTGCATCCTGAGAGGGGTGGAGCTGAGATGTAAGGAAAAGATGTGAGGAAAGGAAACGAGGATGCACAAATTGGACATGAGAAGCACACCAGGATTCAAATCAGGGAACTTATTGCTATGAGGCGACTGCCCTACAAACTGAGCCACCTTGTCGCACTAATTATCTAATTTGTCTTACCGAAATCAATTCCTTGCAGTGTTAGATGGCCTCCGAGATTTGTTTTTATGCTGATTGCCATGGATCAACACTTCCCCACTGGAGAGTGTCTTATAAAATGTTTTGCGGAGGCCTTGCGTGTTGTTTGTTCCTGTCTGTCAGTGTAGGTCGAGGGTTATCTAACCCCAGGCTGTTAGCTTTGCCACTTCAAACATGCTTATCTTGGATGGTAGCTCTTCCTGGAGAGTAGGGCAGCAAGGATAAAAACTGAAAGCACGCTTGTTTGAATAAGCATAGGAAGTGTAGATGAGAATGTGAGGAATCACAGTCAACTTGGCAGCAAATTAAGTCACGGAATTCAAGCAGAACCGATGCTCAAAAAAGATGATAGGAGCAAACAAATTAAAAATCAAATCTCCTTGTCACACAAACAAAAGAAGAAAAAGTGGGTTGATGAATCATTCGGTGGAAAAAAAAAGGTGGAGGAAGAAGACTGGTTGCGTTAAACATTACGTGGCAGAATGTTCTCATATTTATGTCAAGGCCTTTGCCTGATAGTCTAAAAAGGTGATATAATTAGAAACAAGGGTGGCAGGCAGTTGAGTCTACTGCCTCAGAGCTCTGCTCCTTTCATTTCAATTAGGTTCCCCGGTGTCAAACTGCTGGCTCCGACATCTACAAAACAATATCAGAGGAACATTTGCATGTCTATCTATTGTCTAAATGTCTGAAAAGACATTTGCACACTGGTGGTCTCCCTCTCAGCCCACAGAAGTCATTGCGACTTCAAATTCAAGATGTTCTTTAGTTTCTTGTCAGCTATGGTGTAGTAGGAGGTCACAGTCATAATAAGAAATGGCTCACTGTAGGAACTTTCCCTTCTCATCACCTATCAATGCAGCTCACGTTCCATTGAATGATTTTGTTAAAACAAAGTGTGACTCATAATTCAGTGTTTGCCAAGGATATTTTTAAAGTATATATGTCTTAACTCTTTGCCAGCCACCGCCAGCATTTGTGATCATTTTCACAAACATTTCATGGCCCTCTGAATATTTTGTTGTATGAATATCTGAACATGCATTATATCAAACCTCTGATTTTAAACAAAAAGTGATGAATGATTAATTATTCTAGCTTTATGAAATGCTTTTTTTTCAAGTCATAAAAGCAAATTTTTAAGCAAAAAGCTGAGAAAATCAATTTTTTTGTCAGCCTACATCCAGCTCAGATTCAGAACAATGATCAAACCATAGAATCCATCAACACCCCCAAAGATTCACAGTCTTATAGCTCATCCGGGTCGACATTTCATTCATGACATTAGGCAGTTTTGATTTATATGCTGTTTAATGGTGATGATTGTTATTTTACATATGCATCTGCTTACATATGCGATGGCTCGTTTCTGCTTCTTGTGTTTCGAATCCAAAGATTCAGTACTCTTGCAGAAGATGTCATAGCGCCCCAGGTAAAACGTGTCTCATAAATTTCCATCTATGGTGGGATAGATTTAACTGTAAGGTGAAAATAAACCTAGATGACTAAGAGAACGTTGGATGGCAGAATTGAAACAGGAACCTTTGCTGCATATTTGGATTGTCATACTTGATTTTCTCATGCTTGGAAAATGCCATTTAACAATTCTGTCTTTATGAATATATGATAATGTAATGCATTAATGTAATTTGCTTCTGGTAAATGAAATTAGTTTGAGAAAGTGAGAGAGTCCAATCCATTCCTTAACCTAAAATGAATAGTACACCCTTGCCTAAGACAATTAAGAAAAAGATACAACTCTTGGTCAATGTTTAGTGGTTACATTTGAAATGATTGCTACACCCCTGCACTCAGGTAGGTAATATTCCTCCAAAGAATGTTACATTGGTAAAACTAAATCTGGCACAACTTTATCCACTCACAAGCTGCATGGAATTAATCAACTGAACAACAATAAAGGAGGATCCAACAGCAACCTCTTCTTTGTTGTATTGAGGCTATACCCAGTTCAGCTTTAGAAGAATCTTCCACTGTAGGGGTTCTCCCATCTGCAACTGGAAAGGAGTATTGTGGGTGGTGGGAAGTGCTTCCCTAAAGGCATTACAGAATGCTTGTTGTCCTTAAGGCAGGTAATTCAAAGACCTTGCTGTTTCCCCTCTAGAATTGGCCCACCTTGTTAGCAACCATTTGGACATCTGCCAAATGCTTGGCACTTTTTAGCTCTAGCCAGACCAGTGAATTTAGAAACAGGTTTTGCATTACGTGATCGTCCTCAGAAGTGCTGTGGTTATAATTGTGCCAGTTTGGTTGGAGGCCAGGTATCCCTCAAGGCTGAATCCTCTGTTAGCTAAGCATCACACAAACAAGGCGAATACCAGCACTATTCTGATTTGCCATGCACGTTACTGCAAATTTGGATTGGTTACTTTGACTGATTTTGCCTTTTGGGGTTGCTGGTTTTGAATATGTATAAATGAATTCAAGTGTATTGTCAAGATACTTAAAGCAGAATATATGAGCATTTGTGTTTAAGACTGGCCATATATGTTAAATACAACATAGGCTTATTAAAACAACATGCCTCTATCTACATTTTTGGAAGTACTCCAAAAACCTGCATAAACATTCTAGCTCAAATCAACTCAATATGACAGTAAACACTAACAACTTTTTTGGCCCCACTTTATATTAGGTGGCCTTAACTACTATGTACTTACATAAAAAAGTACAATGTACTTACTGTGTTCATATTGTGTTGCAAAACACCTTTGCTGATATTGAGGTGGGATACGGGTAGGGTTAGGGACAGGTGTGGTGGGATGGGTAAGTTTAAGGGTAGGGTTAGGTGTAAGGGAAGTGTCAACTGTGTAATTACAAATGTAACTACAGAAATTAATAACAGATGTAATTACATGCAGGTATTTTTTAAAATGTAAGTACAATGTAAAAACATGTATGTACACAATACGTGCAATGTATCAAATTATTAATTAAAATGTTAGTACATAGTAGTTAAGGACACCTAATATAAAGTGGGTCCACTTTTTTTCCTTTTTCAAACAAATTATTATTGCAGGGGCAGATTATTGATTAATATTTCCACCCTTCTCTTTTCTCAGTAATGTTATGACCTCATAACACCTTTGGCATTGTGCATGATTTGTAACGTAATATATTTACATTTTTACATCACATAACCAGCTTTATGTGTATCACTTATCTGACGTAGTAAAGTTGCTCAGTAGCTCCCTTGATACAACATTGCACTTGGAATGTGGAAATTACTATGAAACACAAGTCACGACACTTGAAAAAGTGCTCAAAGACTTGAAACTGGCTAAAATGTCATGGTTGATTCAGAAAATGTGTTTGTATTACACTTGTGCTTTTGGTAACACTCTCAGTTAGGTGAAGTGTAGAGTTTAGTGTTCGATTTAGATCACTCATTTCCTCCCCAAACTTCTTCCCATGTAATAAAATGGTGCCACATTCACGTTTATCACTTTTTGAGAAAATAATGGCACTCACTGGACATTTCACATTGAAAGTGCCACAAAATATGAAAAAGCAAAAAAATATATGTGGTGAGGTACGACGAGCGAGAGACGTGGGAGGAGCGAGAGCAGACGCAGGTGACGCTCATTCTCAATCACACACCGGTCTCCTCTCGCTCCTTCCACTTCTCTCACTCGTCTACCTCGCCACAATATACTATTGCATAATAATATACATGTCAAGAAGTATATATAAACACATGTTAATACATGTTAAAGAGTAAATCATGGGATATACACCCTCAAGCCGTTGTATATGACTGTCTTCTTCAGACAAACACAGTTGGAGTTATGTTAATAAAAATCCTGGCTCTTCCAAGCTTTATAATGGGAGTAAATGGTGGTCCTGATTTTAAAGTCCAAAAAGTGCATCCAACCATTATAAAAGTACTCCACACGGCTCCAGAGGGTTAATAAAGACCTTCTGAAGCAAAGACATGCGTTTGTGAAAGAAAACTTTAATTTATAAACTAAAATAGCTAGCTTCCAACAGAGACAGATGGTCTATGCAAGTCGATTTACGCCAAAAGAAGTAACCCTTCACTGTAAAAAAGTTGAGAAAACTGGTTAAGGCAACCAGCTGCAGAACATTTTTGAGTTTTTTCAACTTAGGGTCAATTAGTTGTACAAACTTATTGCATGTTAAATAGTTGAATAAACTTTCAAAGCTGAATTTGTCATACAAAACATAAGTTGCATTTTTTACAGTGTTGGTGCGATGTATGATGTAGGAGTAATGTAAGATTTTTGGTAACACTTTACAATAAGGTTCATTACTTAACATTAGTTAATTGCATTATTTAACATGAACTAATAATGAACTGCACTTATAAAGCATTTATTTATCTTTGTTAATGTTAATTTAATAATTTACTAATGTATTATTAAAATTATTGGATTTGCTTTGAATGTTGTCCTTCAAATGTTCAATGAATGACTTCAAACTAGTTATGTGCAAAGCATTTACCAAACAAGTTATAACTGTATAGCCACAACTTCATACCCTATGACCTGACCATTAATAGTTTTATAATCTTAGGTGAGTTTAAGGTCATTAAACTTTAGTCTGTGCAGTGGTAGTTTATTTTTGTTTTTCTTTTTGGAACTCAAATGGAACTCAAGGTGACATACGGTCATGGCAAAACCGAATGAGCTGGCCTTTAAAAATGTCAACCTTTATACAGCTTTCTCTCTGACCCGACAAAACAGATTCATCACATTATAAACAATGACATATTCCCAAGTATGTAACACAGTGAAAAAGCTTAAACAAAATAATAAATGAACAACAGTAATAACAGATGTATATCTGTACCAATCTCTCTCACTTCATCTCTACCTTCCTGCACTGAAAAGTGTTTAATACCAGGAGACGGTCACTGCTGTTTACAGTAATAGTCCCAATCTCAAAAACACCATTATCATTATTAGATGGAAAGGGTTAGAGTGTTTGAGACTCTGTCATTCTGGGCTACATGTTTCCATCATTGGCAAATGAATAATGCATCAGACAGCACTCAACTAATGTAACAGTGTTGAGTGTAATTCTGAACATAGTTGGAGGCAAGTACGCCCCAACCCACCCTATACTCATTAAATCAGACTGCAACAGCAGTGAGGAACAACCTGAGATGGAAATAACATTCATTACTATCTGTACATGTATACACAGCAGTCTCAACTGTATATGTATGCTGCAGATTCCAATGGTGAATGTTGATTGAGACACCGCACACAGTTAACAAGGTAGGCATTTTCCAAAAGTTTTCACCACCACCCTGACTATGGCAAGTAAAGAATAAAACATGTCCTATTTGCTATTATGTTGTAATCCAATTTTGCAATATTCCATGATATATACGGTAGCAAGACAAAGTATGTGAACCATTTTCCATTTCCTGGTTTTCTGCTTAAATTTGTCCTGAAATGTGATGACAAAAATCAGCAAACACAATTTTTCTAAGCTGATACAACACAAACAGTCATGGTGTCTTTATTGAACACACCCATTAAACATACCAAGTGAAAAAGTAAGTCAAACAGTGCTTTAATAACTGGTTGAACCACCTTCGGCAGCAATAACCTCAAGCAAGCTGTGAATTAACACTCCTTACAGAACTGCTTTAGCTCACCCATATTCTTAGGACATCTGGTGTGAATGGCTTTCTTGAGGTCATTCCACAGCATCTCTATTGGGCCGAGGTCTGTGCTTTGACTGGGCCACCTCAAAAAGATGGATGTCTTCGAAGCTAGTAGATTTACTTCGATGTTTAGGGTCATTATCCTGCTGCATCAACCAGCTTCTTTTGAGCTTCAGCTTGCGGACAGCCCCTTTAGATTATCCTGTAGGATATCCTATTAAACTTGGGAATTCATTTTCCCCTCCACAATGGCAAGTGGTCCAGGTTCAGAGGCAGGAAAGGTTCCCTCCACCATACTTCACTGTTGGGATGATTTTTTTTGTGCTGCAATGATTCGTATAGAGAGCAATGGCTTCTTTCATGGTGTCCTTCCATGGATACCATGCCACTTCAATGTTTTACGTATGGTTGACTCGGAGATGTTAAACAGCTTCAATTAATCCTTTAAGTCTTTTGCTTTTACTTCAGGGTTATTTTTCACCTCATTGAGCATTCTACATTGTGCCTTTGGAGTGATCTTGGCTGGGGACCCACTTCTATAGAGAGTAGCCATAGTACCATATTGTCTCCATTTAAAGACAGTTTGTCTGTGGACTGATGAATATCTAAAGTCTTTGAGATTACTCTGTAACCCTTTCCAGCTACTTGCAGGTCTTCTGAGATCTCTTTTTTGGGTTGTGGGCGGCCACGGCTCATTGATGCACGTGGCCAGGAAGGCTGGCCCATGTGGTCCGATCAAACAGACGAGCTACTGTAGCTAAAATTGCTCAAGAAGTTAATGCTGGTTCTGATAGAAATACACAGTGCATCATAGTTTGTGGAGTGTGGGGCTGCATAGCCGCAGATCAGTCAGGGTGCCCATGCTGACCCCTGTCCACCGGAGAAAGCGCCAACAGTGGGCACCGTGAGCATCAGAACTGGACCAGGGAGCAATGGAAGAAGGTGGCCTGGTCTGAGGAATCACGTTTTCTTTTACATCACGTGGATGGCCGGGTGCGTCGGTTACCTGGGGAACACATGGCACCAGGATGCACCATGAAACTTGCACTATATATATATATATATATATATATAAATATACATAATTTTTTTTTATGATACAAGCATGCGGGTTACTTATATATCCAGGCCTGTATTTAAAAGGCAAACTACTGCAATTAAATTATAACACAAAAAATTTGGCATTGAATTGTCCCTCAACTGTACTCGGTTACTGAACAAGTTTACTACATCAAAAAAGCCATACATATGAAACTGGTTATGTGCAAATGTCAACATGTATTATTTTACAAATGATATACTATTGTAAAAGTGTTTTGAGGTACTAACAGTATTCTGCAAGGAAATGCATGGACATGTCATGGTGTGCTGGTCGGTGCATTTTCCTGATTGGCACACTTCTTAGCAAATTACCAGCTGGACAATGCCACTCAATTTACCCCAATTTGATAGTAATTCCTCTCACAATGTTTTCCCCTCTATCAGAATGATATTTTAATACTGAAACTAAACATATGCCTTCCGTATGGAAACACAGCAACATGCTTTGTCTTTGAGATCAGACGCCACACCATACGGTGACTGCTGGAAAGCAGCTTCTTTGAAGACATCAGCTATTTCAATTCAAAGGAGTTCATTGTGCCTCACCCTGAAAGCTCACCATCGAATCGCTCCTGGTTCCTGGTCGCATGCAGGCGAGTTGTGTGTTCATGTCCTCTATCAGTTCCTTTGCACGCTCAATATCATATGCACAGTCCATTTGATTTAATAGCAAACAGCAGGATCCCCTGTAAGCTCCTTTGTGAGTGTGGAGAGGGTTGTTTACATTATCAGATTGGATTTGTGATTCTGTATTTTTACTTTGGCTTTTACCAATGTTGAATGGACACTCAAAGGCTTAGTACTGGTACAAAAATTGCAAAATTACAAACTAATATGAATCCTGTTAAATCATAAAATTGTGATTTATTAATTACATTCATAATGTGGTAGGTAACAACCTTTCAATGCAAACCTGAAGCAACCATGTCATTTTAGCGTGCATCTACAAGAGCTCTTGAAATCACCGTTCTATACTAGGTGAGATACCGAGCAAGTTTACTACATTAGAAAAAAAAATGAAACGAGTGAGTGAGGGGATGCGGGTTTGTGTGTAACTCACTGTCAGAGAGACGAGCTGGTATTGTGTATCTATTCTGCAGAAAATGAGTAGGCCTATTTGAAGCGGTTCAGATATTTCAGTATCGCTATGTAGCAGAAAATCGATGTTTTTGAGAAAGCTACATTGTACTTAGTTCCTTATTTCAGATGCCTTTTTTAAAGACTACAATTAAAAATGTATGATATATAAAATTCTGCCCGCCAAAGTGGCTAGAAGAGTGATTGCGTCACACACCACTGCTGAAATACACACACATTTGGCAGGTGTTAATATCAAGCTCTGGTTGTACAAATCTCATATAGGGCACGCTTTCTGACTTTCTCAGTTTGTGTAAATCCACTTGGGGTTCAGAGTATTTATTTTTTCCCACATTAATTTCCCACATGTCTAGAACATGGGGTACATTGTAACATGAACTTATGAAAGCTTAAAATGTTATCTGATATAATAAACATAATAAAAAATTATATAACAAACTATATATATATATATACTCTTTCAAATAACACAAAACAAACACTTTAAAACACAGTTATACAGCATAGTTCAATAATAAATAATTAAGCATTTCTAAACACATTGACTCTCAACCATTATTCACATTTATTCTCATGGTTTTAATGGAAGTATAAAATATAAAAAAAATATAAGTTGTTGATGGACACCCTTACGTGTGAATTTCCTTGTAGAGGCCCTTTTCCCGAAAGGGCGCGCATGCGCACACGTCGACCAGAGCGAGAGAGCAAAAGCACGCCCATCAACGCTCTTTGCTCAGCTTTAGGGAAGTCGTCGGCTGCGCTGCACAGGTCACAGGACTTCAGGAAATCAACAATGTCACCAAAGAAGTGTGTTTTTGGTTGTCAGGGCAAGACAACCCTGTTCAGCTTCCCAAAGAACCCAGCGTTAAGGGGACAGTGGATGGAGTAGCAACAGAGCTGCGCAAGTGTATTTGTTTGTTCCTTGCATTTCGGCGATAATTTTTTTATAAACAAGGCCCAGTTCAACTCGGATTTGCAGATCGTCTAATGCTTAAAGATGGAGTGGTCCCAGCGAAAAGGTTCACGGTCACCGCAGGCGATGAGTAAAACTGCTTCAAATGTCTGTGTTTTTGGCTATCAAGTAAACAACATGAAAGTGACTCTTTAGCTCCGCCCACACGATGCGCCTCCAGCCGCTCGGTTTTATTCGGAAAGCCTCTGTACAGCTTCTCTGTCTTTTATAAATCTGATAAAACTAAAGACTTTTCTGAGAAATGAAGGATGCAATACAACTCTATAGGTACTCAAGGTTAACATGAGATTGACAGAAACCCCCTTTAAGAAATGTACTTTTGCTATGGTTAAATAAATGTTTAGTGATATCTTCCAACGTTTTTTTATTTTGGATGCAATTTTTTCTCTAAATAATGTTGATATAGCAACTAGTAAATACACAAAGTTTCATCATCCTGGCATGTGTGGAAAGTGTTAAACCATGTGGGTTACAACTTACCCCGCATTAGGTTGTGCCCCGCGCTCCCCTACACTGCTCCAGATCTGTGTGTTGCCTAGTGACAAACAAAGTTTAGTGATTTGGCTTCTTTTTAGATATATAGGAACTAACTGGCCAATTTTTGTCTAACATGTAAGTTATTCAATTACAACTTACGTTAAAACTTGTTCATATAACTGTTAAAAGCAATATTACACTTGCAATTGTGCTGTAACCCTGAAAATCATTGCGATCTCAATTTGGCCATGGACACAAGGATGCAGACTGAGCGCCGCAGGTAATCACAGCTGTGCTGACTTAAGCATATATTAAGCATTTTCTTAATTAAAATTTAACATACAATGTGTGTGTGTACTATTGCAAGCTTCCACTTTTTGTTGAAAATGTAGGCGTATACATCATCCACACATCTTGTGAAATCTTTGTTACAACACTCCCCGTCTGCTCAGCTATGATATTGCTTTCTTTTTTTTTTAGCATGTAGATGAAAACGCTGTGTGGATGTGGCGTAGATCTATTTATAAACCAGACAATTTTCCGTTCTTATTTCTTGGCTAGCAATATGGAAAATTGTATTGCAAGTCAAAATAACTTCTTCATTAGGCAACAAGATGTGTTCTTCCATGTCCGTGATGGCAATGCTCTGGTTTTAAATGGTTTTACATATTGAAGTGGGCCCTATTTCACTTAGCACCCGAATGGTAGAAACAAATCTATGATCGATTCCATCTCATAGTTTGGAGTGACAAGAGAGCACAACAATGCATGTGCAATGCCATTCTCAATGGATTAGATAATCAAAAAAATGCTGAAATCTCAAAGTCAGATGTAATCACAGCGATACCAAGAAGCACCTCAGACAGACTTGTTTTGTGCTTGGCATCTCTGGTAACCACTGCTAGCCTTATTATGTTGTGTGACAACGTCACTTTGATTTGCCAAGCGATCACTCACTCATGACTGGTGGTGGGACGCTCTACAATGCCATTGTTAGTCAGCTGTGCAGACAGATGGATATGCCAAGATTTGTTTAGAATAATGAAAGTTAAAAGGCTTTGGCAGAGCAGAGATGTCTTGAAAACTGGAGTTGAGCTTTAATTAATTTAAGGAGTTTACTATCGTCCCAGTGTGCTCCTAGGATCTCAGTGCTTTTGTGAAGGTAAAAAAAAAGAGAAATATCGTCATGTTTTAGGTGAAACTGTTTGGGTCAAGCTCTGTTGTTATTAAAGTGCCCCTATTATGCTATTTTAAAGGTTCCTAAGTTTGTTTTGGGATGTCTCCTACCACAGGTTTACATGCATTAAAGGTCATGTTTTCGTATAATATACATTGCACATAACAACATTTTTCGATTATTGTCAAATGATTTCACGGATGAATCAGTCTCTCTAAATCCCTCCTTTCCACAAGCTGCTTTTCTCTGAGATGGCCCAGTCTGTTACGATTGGTCTACCGCTTACAACATGCATCAGAAGCTAAGTGGCCATCACCATATTGAACTTCAGCTCCGGAGGCTTTCTAAAGCTCAGCGATTGTACGCACTGCAAAGACAGTGATGACGTTGATTTTTCCATATCAATCCGAGCAAGAGTCCCATGATGAGACATTGGAAGAACTAGTTATTCAACCCGAAGCTCCATCGCAAGGACGACTTGAGCAAAGCGTTTCTCAGTGATACGCGACTCATTTTGAGGGATATTATGTGATGTTGAACTGTAATTCCTCACCATCAGCATTAACACGAGTATTTCCATCAACAAACCCATTTATTGTGGTGCATATGTGGGAACTGTATCAATAACAGCGCATACGTTAGCCCAGCACTAACGTGAATGACTGATTTAACATCAAAGTTTATAAATAAATCTTGCTCCAACCTTTATCATTACTCAAAGAAGAAAGAACGACAGACATCTGCATTAATAGACACAGTTTTAGGTAATAGTGGCCCACAGCTGATGAGCAGAAGTATTTCAGTAAGACAGTGATAACGTGAGTTAGCCGATTAGCGGAAACATACACAATATAAAACACAAAACTACATATTTTGAACACCCGGTACAAAATACATACATCAATAATTATTCATTTTGATTTGAGAAGCAGTCGTCAGTAAAATTACATGTTTAAGGGTGGGTCAAGTTGTTTTCAGGCAGACAACTACTATAGACAGGCATTCTGAAAGTGTATTTTCTAGTGATAAAGAAACGTCACACAGTGGGATTTGAATTTCTGACGACTTGTTAGGCGGTTCAGACTTTTTTTTTTCTTTTGGGAGACAATAACTTTATTTATTGTGCTCTTTTTCGACTTTACAAATTTGCAGAACGTTTAAATTCACAAACAGCGATATTACACACTGCATGAAAGGGATTATTTGAAAAACCATAATAGGGGCACTTTAAGAAATATACATATTTTGGATACACTTTATTTTAAGGTGACTTAAGTACTGAGTAATATTAATGAAATACATGTACTTGCTATAGAGTTGGGTTTGGGGTTACACTTTATTTTAAGGTGTCACTGTTACAGTGTAATTATGTGTTTAAGTACTGCAGTAATATTAATTAATTGCATGTACTTACTATAGGGTTAGGGCAGGATTAGGGTTTGGTTGAGGCATAATTTATTGTTATTACTATGGTAAGTACATGTAACATATGTACCAAGGTGTTACTGGGTTTGGTTTAGGGTTAGTTGTTTGTAATTAAGCATAATGTACTGTTATCATAGAAAGTATTTGTAGTAACGTGTAACTACACACTGTCAGAAAAAAAGGTACATTGCTGTCACTGGGGCGGTACCCTAAGGTACAAAACCGAAAAGGTACTTATATGTACCTTTAAGGTATTAATATGTACCTTTAAGGTATTAATATGTACCTTTAAGGTACTAACACGCACTCTTAAAGTACTGATATGTACCTTTAAGGTACTAATATGTACCATTTAGGGGTGAGTAAGGTACAAAGATGTACCTTTTCACTTTTGTACCTTAGGGTACCGCCCCAGTGACAGCACTGTACCTTTTTTTCTGAGAGTGCATAACCTTAAAATAAAGGGTTTGCACTGTTAGTGTAATTATATATTTAAGTACTGAATAATATTAATGAACTACATGTATAGGGTTAGGGTAGGATTAGGGTTTGGTTGAGGGTTAGTTGCATGCAATTATGCATAATTTACTTTTATTAATATGATGAGTACATGTAACATACTGTATGTAACAAGGACACTGTAAAATAAAGTGTTAACCATATTTTCATTATAAACATAGCATCAATATATAAAAATATCTTTGCCATGCTTGTAAAGCACTCATATTATATAAAGTAATACTTGAAGAATTTGTTCTGTTCCAAACCCTGGCAGCTCCTTTCTAAGGTGCCTTCATAATAATATGTGTGAGATGAAAACTAATTTAACACTCTATATTGTGCAGCACACAAATATAACTCCTCATATGAAACTCACTTCAAACTGATTCCAAAATAATCCAATGTTTGCTATATACTGTAAAGTGTGCAGTACTGTTGCTAAGCTAATGTTCCACTTGTCATGCAAAAGATGTGCAGCTTTCGTAATTATTGCAAAGCCCTTACATGCATATTATATAGCACACACAAATATAATATTTAACAGTATTTAATATCAGACAGATTGTACAAATGAAGTTGAGGTATCTTTGGAGGCAGCATAATTAGGTTTTAGAAGAGACATAATGTCAGAAGCTTTACTATTATGTCTTAACATGCGGCTTCTATAGGCAGTTTTCTTTGAACAGAGCTGTTATATTCCAGTATGAGTTCAGTAACTAGGTTTAACAGGATGTTAAATTGTAATGAAGTAAATCTAAATGGGTTTATTTGGAAGGCGGCAGATTTCTGATGTTCTGATTTCTCTCCATTCTCAGCCATTCAGAAGTAGTTAACTAAATTTTTGTGAGCAATATAAAAATCATCTACATTTCACTTTATTACATTTGCCAGTGAAACATTTTCCCAGAGCACTCTTAAAAGCATGAAATAGACTTCCCTGTCTGCTTCCTTTTGACATAACATTTCAGAATAATCGTTAGTGAAGGGCTCTGCACATTCGTGTGGAGCCATCAACCAATCAAACTTTAGCCAGTTTGGATGTCATTCCTGTTGTGATTGGTTCAAAGAAATGTCTCTGGAAACGAGAGCCCATGAGCATGGATGGCACTATACTGTAGTATAGCTCATGGTATAACGGACCTCATTTTATTTTCATTGCTCTCCTTGTCTTCCTGGCTTGAATCAAGGTAACAGATGTTCATTAGCTTATCCTTACTTAGAGCCTCATTATATGAGGCTTTTGGTCGCAGAGAGGATTTAAGGCACAGCGATTTGCAGCACAAATTGAGTAAAAGTAAGTAGCTTTACAGAATGATACAATGCTTGTATTTATTCAGCACACCCTAGACAGCTTCTTTCAAAGTAGGTGTTAGTGAATAGTCTTCTTTCTTCTTTTCAATGCTTGCTGCCTTCTCGCCTACTTAGTGGTCACCACTTGAAAAGGGAATATGGTAATAGTGTTTGGCAAAGTGTGAAAGCAGAGACCCGGACTCCGTAGCAGGTCACCACACCTGATCTTGCATTAACAACCCACATCTACACTTCAAAGGACTAACACAGAACAGCAGTTCTAAGACTGTTTTGAACACACAATATTGCTAGTATTATTGATTCCTCTGAAAATATGGAGGGTATAAAAGCCCTTTAGAATGTCATTTTTACATTTTTGAAAGTCTTCATTTGGGTTTTCAGAGTCTCAGATAGAAGTCTTCTTCTCTGACAAACCTCTGAGACAAGCTATAGGGAGGCCTACTTGCAAAAGGAATATGGTCTGCAACATTCTAGGTGTAACCAGTTTAGACCAATATGACCATCTCTTACTATTTTTGTTGCTGAACTTGTGTCAGCTGTCTGGTTATAATGGGCACAAGTACCTGATTACTCCATTATTTGGGCAATCAATCATGAAAACAAGGACCACATGAATTATCCAAGGCCAAGGCTCATTAAATGCACATGGGGAGCGAAGGCTGGCCTTCAAACTGACGAGTTACGGTAACTTAAATTGCTCAAGATGTTAATGCTGGTTCTGATAGAAAGGTCTCAGAATACACAGTGCATCATAGTTTGTTGTGTATGGGGCGTCATTGCCACAGACCAGTCAGGGTGCCCATGCTGACCCCTGTCCACCACCAAAAGAGCCAACAGTGGGCACCACATCAGAACTGAACCACAGAGCAATGGAAGAAGGTGGCCTGGTCTGATGAACCACGTTTTCTTTTACATCACGTGGATGGCCAGGTGTGTGTGTCGCTCACCTGGGGAACACATGGCACCAGGATGCACTATGGGAAGAAAGAAAGCCGGCAGAGGCAGTGTGATGCTTTGGGCAATGTTCTGCTGGGAAACCTTGTGTCCTGCCATCCATGTGGATGTTACTTTGACACATACCTCCTACCTAAGCATTGTTGCAGACTATGTACAGCCTTTCATGGAAACGGTATTAACCTTTTTCATCACACCAGCCCTGGGTAACATTGAACCACGTCCACAAAGGCAGAGCTATGACCTAAAAAGATTGTATCAGTCTAATTGTATCAGTTAACTTTGACTAAAAATTTTAACTGTATTAATTTTATTTTTTACCTAATCTCTTCACTGATACCTCTCACACTGACACCTCACACTTTCCAAACCACTGCTTTAGGCCATTCTCTCAGGATCAACTCTTTCAGGATAATAACTGCCTCAAATGTAATTATGAATGCAATTATTGAGCAGATGATAAAGTATCAGAGATCTGTTCCATCAAAAGTCTGCCCAACTTAGTGCAGTCCCTGGACTCTGAAACAGCTGTGCACAGCAAAATTCCGGGACAAGGAAAAATTTCTGCCATAGTCATTTTTCAGTTAAACATAAGAACATGCCAGCTAAGGCAGCCTTGCCATTTCTCATCCCCTTTAAAAAAAGCCTTTCACTGATTGGATTGTTGCTGGAAGTTACACCAGTGGCTGTGCTGTCAATGGACAATATGAATGATTTAAAATCAGTATAAGGGCTTGTGTCAGCAGATCTGACCGGGTTCTTTATTAGTACATTTGGTAGCTGGTCTAAGCCTTGTCCCACAAGCTCCTCTTGTTTGAAAACCAGGTTGAATTACCTTTGGAATAACTTACCCACGGGGCACAATGTTTCCCCGAGGCGGAGGAAACAAAACCAGCAAGGTATTGAGCTAGTCTATGTTAGCTTATTTATTTAGCTTGTATTACTGATAAGGTATTGCAGGTGATGGATAGAGAGGATCATAGCACCCCCAGAGGAAATTGATTGTGGGATGCTGGGATTGCGAGATGTTCTGAGCAAAGATAATGGCAGAATTTGAGGCATGGCATATCGACTAGATTGAGATGTCAAACTAAGTAGTGCTGGCAGGGAAACTGATAGGCTTATTTTGCTAAGGGTTTGTTGACATGGAGAAATGGGCCTTAAACTCTTAATGGTAGAGTAGCCTCGTTGATATAAGTCAAAGACATGTTGACTAATGCTGCTAACTGGTATGGACAGCACATTTTAAGGCAGAGCTGAATGGTTTTCACTCATGTGTAGGATAAAGATATGGACCATGTTCGGAATGGAATATTTTTTAATGCCTGCTGAATACTGCACAGTAAACAGAATAATTCCCTAGACAGAAAAAACAAAAAACAGCAACAGCTAGCCTACATTGTGCACACGTGAACATATGTTAGCATGTGTTTTATGTCATACACATACATTTTACATTATTGTTTTATGAGCTGGTCACTGGTTGAGACTGAATGTTGACTAAATATTTGCTAAAAAGCTCTTCTGACATGAATGTCATCTTTCTTTGTAGATTTGCCATCAAGGCTCTGGTGACATTGAGCACGTTTACATGCACACCAGTAAGCTGATAACTCACAAATATCAGCAAGTTGAAATAACCAGTTTTCCCCGTTCACATGCAAACCAGTAAACTGACAAACCGTGTTTACATGGCTTTATTAATAAACCGGGTTATTTCCTTGTAGTGACTTCAAAAATAATATTTTCCGTATCTGGCTCAGAGTATTCCAAACGTTATGTCAGTTGTGATGTTAAATAAAGCTTGCAATGTGTCAGCAGGAAATTTACAGCTCAGATTATTCTCTCATGCAGTTACAGATGCAGCGTTTTTTAGATTTGCCATCAAGGCTCTGTTGACATTGCCGCGGTGGCTTTCTCTGCTTCTGATATCGGTGACTGGGCACTACGCTGAAGTTTCGTTTGGAATACATGTGATGCACATGTTAATGATTATGTGAATCATATTGCAATGTTAAGGGTTCATATAAACAGAACTTTTAACATTGGAATTCTGATTCATTCCAATCATCAGTGCATGTAAACATCACATGACTCATCACATTGTATACGAGTGGCCAGCAGGTATCATCATCGAATAAAAATTCAAGTTTAAGTGACATAGGCTTAAGATACTATGTTGGGTGCTCATATGAGGAACAGCCCTGTTGAAACAGCATATGCTGGTTAGGTATGTTTTGAATTATGGCAGCTGGTTTGAGCTGGTTCTTAGCTGGTCATGAGCTGGTTTAAGATGGTCAAGGTGCTGGTCTAAGAAACTAGCTCCAGCTCAGGACCAGCTTAAACCAGCTTTTGATCAATTAAGGACCAGGATAAACCAGTTCAAACCAGCTTTCAAAACATACCTAACCAGCATATGGAAGTAGAGCTGCACTAATAATAGTTAAAAGTGTGCGATCTCGGTTCAAACGCTTACAAGATCTTCATGCCAAATGTCAATGATTTGCCTGTGTTTATTGAACTGTTGACAAAATCACGTTCAAATCTGTGGTGGCGCTGCTCCAGAGAGAGCAGTTATAGATGTGAAACATGTTTCTTTTCAACCACACGGTATTTTTATTTCTACATTACAAATATTCAAATGATCACAGGAGTACTGAGATAAAAGTTATATTTCAGATATAAACACTGATGTCTACAATAGAGCAAATCACCTATTGAAAGTAACTTGGCGCTTCAAATAACGATGGTATCAATTACATTTTCGCCACTAGGCAGCGACACGTGAAAGAATGTATTAGTCATTGAATCATGCATGCAAGAGCTTCATTCGAAAACACTGATTCGTCCAGTTATGAAACATGAGTCATTGAATCATTCATTTAAAATGTTTTAAATAGACTGCAGCAATTCATATTTTGCCAGATCCTCCATTAAATGACATGTTATTTTGTTTAGTTGTCTGTTCAAAATCGTTAAAAAAATTGTTGGTGAAGAAAATTGTGCAGCTTTAGGGCTCAGGTTCAAATGTAGCTAATTTAAAAAATAAAAATTATATATATATATATATATATATATATATATATATATATATATATATATATATATATATATATATATATATATATATATATATATATATATATATATATATATATATATATATATATATATATATATATATATATATATATATATATATATATTTGTCCATCTTTTGCCCTCTGGTCTACCTTACAAATGAAGAGAAAATTATTCAATATTACATTATGCTAAGTGGCATAAATTTGGCAGACTGTCTTCGTAACATGCTAATATTTCATTCACACCATAGTTTATTACTACAGTCATGATAGAAATCTTGAGCTTCTTTCGTCTGTTCCTCTATCAATTTTCTGAACTCCCCGATGTGGGCAGGGACATCCATCAGTTTTATGCCAGTGCCTCTTTTCATGGCCTCCAGTGAGCTATAAGATGTCTGCGGCAGGTTTCCTGACTTCCCATCAACTTTAGGCACAAGATCTACATCAGGTTTACACATTTGTCTTTGTCTAATTCGGCTTCATACCCTGCATATTGAGTTGCACTTATGAATATTGTCACAGTAATTTCCTGTCAGAACTCTGATGTCTTAGTCATCTTAGATAAAGATGTGATGTGTAATGTGCCGGACTCATAGGATTATTCGCTATGCTGCTTGATTTCAAATATAGCCCCAGGCTTCATATAAAAAAACACAGCCGTGTAGTTAAAAGGAGGTTTTGTTAAAGCAGTGTTTTAACTGCATCGTTGTTCCTATCAAAAATGGAAGCTTCCTCTAAATTGCTGCTTTTATTTAGACAACACAAGAAAGAGACAACCTCCATTTACTGAGGCAAAGTCTGGTGTAAATAAATAACAGTTTTCTGAAAAGATTTTCTGATTTGAGACCAGGGTGATTTGGAGACCAGACAAGCTCTTAAACCCCCCTCAACCAAGTCAAGCATGACTCGCTGGCCTTTTTTCAAGCATAGAAAATAGTCTTCCTCATAAAAATTCACACAGATAATTAAATATCCTCCATGGCACAGGGTAATAGTGTTAGTAACTGCCGTCACATAGACTGAGGCGTGAATAGGCTACTCAATGACGGGCAGCAGAATTTGATTTGGTGCATTGAATTTATTAATTAAATGGTTAAATCTGGTATTCTGGTCACAGTTCCCACTGAGCAGAGCTGCTCTGTGCCACGGCTTCTCTGAATTGGTTTGCTATATTTTTTTTGAAAGAGATGGAGAGAGTTGTGTCCCAAATCGATAGAGCATTAGGGTAAATCATGTCAGCAATAATAATTGAGCAGCAAATCAGCATATTACAGTGATTTCTGAAGGACCATGTGACAATGACTGCTTTGCCTTCACAGGAATACATTTTTAAAATATATCAAAATGATTAGATCTTTCACAACTTTACTGTATTTCGCTAATTTTACTGTATTATAAAAGAAGCCTTGGTGAGCATGACTTCTTTCAAAAACATACAAAAAAATAAAATATAACATGATTTACTTATTATTTTGTAGTGTACTGTTATAATATGAGCAGAAAATAATTTAACCTTGAAAATATATCTGACCCTGGACCACAAAACCATTTTTTTTATTTTATTTAAGTAATAAGTGTTCCATTGGTGTATGGTTTGTTAGGGTTAGGACAATATTTGGCCGAGATACAACTATTTTGAATATCTGGAATCTGGAAAAATATTGGAAAAAATTGCTTTTAAAGTTGTCCAAATGAACTCCTTAGCAATGCATATTACTATTACTGATATATTTTTTAATATATATATATATATATATATATATATATATATATATATATATATATATATATATATATATATATATATATATATATATATATATATATATATATATATGTAAAAAGTATCTTCATGGAACATGATCTTTACTTAATATTCTAATGATTTTTGGCAAAAAATAAAAATCAATCGTTTTGACCCATACAATGTATTGTTGGCTATTGCCACAAATATACCCGTGTGATTTATGACTGGTTTTGTGGTCCAGACTCACATATTGCCTTTTTGTCTTCTGTTGACTTGCACTGCAAGAATGTAATTGTAATCGACATGGATTTGTTGATAGTCAACTTTAACTTATAAATGTTATGTTTGGATCCTATATAAAACTGATACAGAGACAAATGTAGTGCATGATCTGGCTGATATGTGACCTAAAACAACAAGTATGAAATTGAGCTGGACAAGGATGATCAGAGCTACGTGATCGGACCGTAACCGGGAGAATGAATATGAACTAAAGTCATCCATCTCTCTCAACACAGAGGACATTGCTATGCATGAAAAGGGAAACCATCTCACTAGAATCTTGGGAAAACATGGCTTTCTTAGCAGTTCATTTCTTTATCTAGCTGGAGGGCTGTGTTGATATTCCGATACGCTGAGGCTGAGATCTGTGTCTTGTCCCCGGGTGTCTGACATTTCATTCGCCGGTGTCCAAAGCATTGCAGCTGTGAGCTCACTGATGTCTCAAGGCATCACACATACTGAAAGAAGAACAAACATGCCACTGTTAAGACTGCGCAGTAAGTCTCTCTCGCTCTTTCTCCGCCTCGCTCTTTGACTCGTTCTCTCTCATATACGCACTAACTCCCACACAAACATACTCAATCTGCAACATTTCATATCTTCAGGACACCCGCATTTTCAAGTGTCACTTGGAGAGCAGCATCCATTTTTGCAGGGCATAGATGACAACATCAAGCGTCTGTGTGAAACAAGATGATTTTATACAGGCGTACTAGTGAAATTTGTTTAGGCCTCTGGGTATGCAGTAATTGGTTGAACATATACACAAATCTTGGACCTGTTGGGGATTATATACACTTGGTCACTTTTTTACACATTTTTACTGATTGGGCAGCTATCAGAGCATGAAAAGACCTAGTGTAAATGCCTGTTGAGACACAATTAAGACAATCAGGATGTGGTTTGAGATTGTATTTCAGATGCAACTCGGCCAAATCTGATTGCTCATGCCACACACACAAACTGCTCTCGAACAGATACGTAGCAGCATACGGATGTTTTTAAGTCCCACAATCCACACATGAGCGAGCATTCGTGAATGAGACTCAACCACAAACTCAAATAGTATTGCCATATGGGCTGAACAAATAACTCTCCAGAACTTTTTTGCTGCTCAACAATAGCATTGTCATTGAAGAGAACACCAATATATTTACTTATACTACAGGGCTGTTGAATGCTTGAATCTGATTGGCTGATGAACAGAGGTGTGCAATCATTTTTCAAGTATGGGTAACTGCAGCTTGGAGTAATGGGTGTGCCGAACGGTAGGGGCGTGCCAAACGGTTTCTCATTGGTCACGAAAGCTGCCTGTTCCTGTTGTTATACTCTTAATCACTATTGGCCTATAGATTACAAGGAAGCAATACATCAAACATAATCCTATAAAACCTAATTAAATTATTTTAACGTAAAAACAGCGTTAATGATATTAAGAACATTCGGTTTAAAAAAAAATGCGATCGTAGGTCTAAGTTGATCAACCATCAAAATTAATGATCAAAAATGATTAGTCTTTGTTAACGTTCATTTCAACATTTACCAATACACATTAATATAATTTACTCTGAACATGTACAGCTGTATTTATTTATTTATTTTACTAATAAATACTTTATCAAATGTATTGCTCATAGTTAATTAATACATTAATGTTAAATGAAACCTTGTAATGTGTTACCCTAAAAACAATGATTTGCCTGATAGAGACAAATATATATGGTTGATAAATTGTTTTTAAATAAAAAGATCATTGTTTAGTAACCTTCTGCTGAGTGACATTAACCAATTTAGCAAACAGACAAAGCTTTATACACTAAAACATTTATTCAGTTTTCAATTTAATTTGTCAAGAGCTTGGGTTCACAAGTCAAAAAAAGAAGAAGAGAAAAACCCACACAAATCTCTTTTCTTTTCATTCATTTATTAATTTAAGTCAATGTTACGTCTCACAACAACTGACCCTTCGCTAAGCCCCGCCCTTCTTAGTTACTGTTGCTACGCCAGTCAAGCTTTCGTGCCTGGCCCGTCTATTACAGCATGTATGCGCCGGTGTCAGACATTCCCAAGGAGATAATTAGTCATTTTTAGCGAACAGGTGAAATATCTGAGAGAGCAAGACAAAAGGGACTGCAGTATGCATTCAAGGGATATATCCATGGCATAATATGCAACAGATTAGAGAATAATTTCATCAAAATTGAAGCTAAAGCCTATAGGTTCCAGATCAAGCAGCAGCCGCCTCATATGCTGACCATTCAAATGGGAAACTCACAAACTGAGGAACAGCTGTTCATGCACAGCAGGTAAACAATCTAATAATTATATATCAAACAGCTTATCCATAAGACTTGTGGAATGAACACAATACATCAGCCTGACCACTTTGCAATGATAACATTCTCCCGCTTATATTTTATATATAGATTCTCCCACACTGCTTGATCCACAACAATCTGATGTGGTATTTTGCACTGTGAAATTGTAGGAAAATCTGACAAGGTAGGTCAAATCGACAGAACAGCGTCATTTCTCCCCTTGGGTTTTAGGTTTGGGGAAGGGAAAAAATTTCACCCCTGTCCAAATTTATAGGAAACCGGGTATCAGATTTGCACAATCCATGAGCACAATGCTTTGGCATTCTCCCCTCACTTGAAAGCTTGACAGACCTTCTGCGCCTAGTTACGGTTGCTAAGCCATGATTGGCCTGTGGCGGTTTTCGGGCGTGGTTTAGCGAAAGGTCAATTAAGTAATTACTAAAGCTGCAAGATATAACCGCAAAGGAAAGAAATTTATTTTAACAAGCTATTGTAATATAGGAAACCGTTCGGCACGGCCATTACTCCAAGCTGCAGTTAGGATTATTTTCAGGGAAATGCACAACTAAAGTAGTTCCAGGCAGGTCTTGACCGCATTACAGTTCCATATCACTACGCTAAATGACTTCAGTTATTTCAAAGGTCTTTACAGCCGACAACAGCAAAAGAACCAAAACCCGCAGCGACACTGACCAAGCAAAGAAATAAGTAAACAATAGGATAAAGCAGCAAATTATTTCCAAGTTTCTCCTGCTTTCTCTGCTCTCCCACTCTGGATCCATGTTCTCATTCTGTTTACGCCAAATTCTGACTCTACCATCTGAATGTATCAACAGAAATCGAGACTCATCAGACCAGGCAACATTTTTCCAGTCTTCAATTGTCCAATTTTGGTGAGCTCATGCAAATTGTAGCCTCTTTTTCCTATTTGTAGTGGAGATGAGTGGTACCCGGTGGGGTCTTTTGGTGTTGTAGCCCATCCGCCTCAAGGTTGTGTGTGTTGTGGCTTCACAAATGCTTTGCTGCATACCTCGGTTGTAACGAGTGGTTATTTCAGTCAAAGTTGCTCTTCTATCAGCTTGAATCAGTCGGCCCATTCTCCTCTGACCTCTAGCATCAACAAGGCATTTTCGCCCACAGGACTGCTGCATACTGGATGTTTTTTCCTTTTCACACCATTCTTTGTAAACCCTATAAATGGTTGTGCGTGAAAATCTCAGGAACTGAGCAGATTGTGAAATACTCAGACCGGCCCGTCTGGCACCAACAACCATGCCATGCTCAAAATTGCTTAAATATCCTTTCTTTCCCATTCTGACATTCAGTTTGGAGTTCAGGAGATTGTCTTGACCAGGACCACACCCCTAAATGCATTGAAGCAACTGCCATTTTATTGGTTGATTAGACAATTGCATTAATGAGAAATTGAACAGGTGTTCCTAATAATCTTTTAGTTGAGTGTATATGTGTATATGTATATGTAACTTCTGCCTAGGGTAAATAGAGAGTGCATCCAGAAAAATACTAATTTATAGGGGTTTAGAAACCTTTAAAACTACTTGGGCATTAATTATTATAAGAGCAAAAATTTGCTTGGCGATATAGTGCTATAAGAATAAAACTGATTCTGGCCACATGGAACCAAAGCTTTACGACAAAGCAAGTAATCATTTTTCAAAAAGGTCAATCGAATGACCTTACAGTTGGTAATTTGTAATTCTAACATGGCTAGCGGCCACTTCCTATACAGTAAATCAAGTACAACTACCAAGTGAACGTCATGTCATCTAATATTCATGAGCCATGCTGATAAGGTCACCCACGTTATATAAATGATGTATTATCATTTAAATTAATAATTTTAAACAATGCATTTGTGTACATACATGTTCAAAAGATACCTGTATGTATTTAAATCTATAATTTATTTCTAAAATTAGATCTATAATTACACTGTTCCGCCACCTCCCTTAAATTTAACCTCACTATAGTCTGTCCTTAACAGTAACCATATCCCACCTCCAAAGCAACAAATGTTTTTGGCAAAAAAAAACAAATCCTGACAATCCTGCTCCTGGAGTGCCACTGTCGTGCAAAGTTTAGCTCCAATCCCAATTAAACAAACCCGAAACAGCTAATCATGAACTGAATCTGAAATTGCCCCCTACACACTCTATTCCCTATGTTAGTCTACTAAAACAGTTCACTTGAAGGAGTGAATGAAAACAAGTGAGCAAATTCGGACAGCCATTGAGTGTACATTGGCTGAACATTCGTTATTGCGGTGCAATGAGGGATAGAATGAGTGCACGTGATAACGTCCATGGTTTCAGACACCACTATAAATGGCTGTCCCCTCAAATAGTGCCCTATTTGAGGGTATAGGGGGCCATTACAGATTCAGCCTAGGTGTCACAGGCTAGAAACTTCCAGACAGGTGTGTTGAGGCAAGTTGGAACTAAACTCTGCAGGACAGTGGCCCTCCTGGAGCAGGTTTGGACACCCCTGCATGTACAACACATGGGCATCGGAAGCAAAAAAAAATGTGGGTGGGTCCTCCCCCCAGGAAATTTTTACTGGAATAGATGCCATTTACATTCAGGGCAAATAGTACACCTTGTTTACGAAATTATTTACAGTGGCAATAGTGTAGGGGTAAGACACATTGCAGAAAGCTTTGACCCAAATCAACCCAAGGTTCAAACCTGCCTTTTGCCGAACTCGCTCTACTCCCTTTTCCCATCACATATCAGATCGGAAAGGCATTTAATATAAAAATAAAGAAATATTTGAAAAGTGGAAATAAAGCATCTAACGTGTGTTTAACAAAAAAATATTTAGAAGTAGGTGAACAGACATTCTAGATGGCCGAATTAGAGATGGTAAAAGTGAGTGTCCAATATCATTGGTCTTAAAAAAGTGTGTGGGTCTTGTCCCACACACAATGGTTCAGACACCCATGGTTACATTGTACCTAACATGTGAGTATACTGTAGAAGTAAGTAAGTAAGAAGTAAGTGCAACCATCACAAGCTTGGAGTGAAAGCATCTTAACAGCTGGCCTGAATATGCTTCATGAAACCATCATTCATGCGACTTGCTCGAGGGAAACTCTAGGAACAAGAAACCAGCCGCAATGTTCAGTATGCTTAGCCTTTAGACCACGGAGACCCCAAAAATCAAAGTTACATATTGCTGTAATTGGTAGACCGCATCAGGCAAGAAGAAATGGCAGCTGGCTGCTCGTAATCCACCGAGACAAGCTATCAGAAAGTTAAGCGAGATTATACGATGTATTACAAATATGCTTAGAGTGATGAGATGAGCTACTTATAAGTCTTGGAGAGAAGCTTTTCTCAAACCTCCACAGGAAAAAGGGATGAAGTGTTGGGGTTTAAAATCCATGTGTAATGCATCCCAGTCTGAAGGGTGGGTAAGTTGGGGTTCGGTAGAAGACTGAGAAAACACATTGAAGTGCTGAATATCAGGAGCTTAGGGGGGGGGGGAAACTCCCACTAAACATCTTCCCGTCAACACGCTGGATTGAGTTTATTCACACGGCATGTCATTTTTCAGGCTTTAAATAGTTTACACTGAACTGGGGGAGGGAAAGGGGGGACGGGCTGCAAGTGGAAATAAATTGAAAGGTATTGTGTGGATATGCTGCAAAAAATCCCTTCTTAAATGTCAACTTAATGGTGCATGCTGTGAAAACCCACCTTACTGGCTTTTCTTTAACGGTTGTTTTTGTGTTGGTTGCCAGGGGGCACACGCTGAATTCACAAGCCAACACTAGTTGTAATAATATAATATAATCATGTTCTTTAACATAGGATTTCCCATTGCTAAGATCTCAAGCGAAGGAACCTTATAACAGACTCAAACTTCTATGAGTAGGAGTTCTCTATACACCTGAAATTATTTTGGGGTTCAGAGAGACTGCATCTTCAAACAAACCGTTTTACCTTAGAAGCATGTAAACCTATTCTAGGTGATCTCCAAAACAAAATTAGGAACCTTTAAAATAGCACAAAAGGGGCACTTTAAAGAACCAATAATTGTAAACACAATAAGGGCGCCAAACTCAATATGCACCACTTAGACGATGTGTAAAACAGGCCTAATCCTGCAACACTAGCATCCTTTTGAGATTTCCCAACAGAAACAAGTTATCCAATGCCAGTTTTAATGCAGGAAAAAAAAATCAATCAATCCTTTATTGTGGTCTTGAATAAAATGAGCCTCTTTATATTGAATGGTTTAAACAGAGGATATCAGGCAACTTCCAGGATCATTTCTTGGGTCAGGATATGGTTATGATTTACACTCTCTGTTCACCCACAGTTTGGGTGACTTTATAACAACTTGTCTTTGTGAGATGCCCCAGATTTCCTCATTCTGGTCTAGATACACTGATGTTTCACTTACGTAGTTGGATACCAGTGGGGGCTAATGCTATCAATGCTAGCCTGCCAAACCTTGGTTGTATCCATTACCCTGTCATGCATATGAAGGATGTTAGTAGCATTACAATTTTTACAAGCAAAAACATTTTAGTTTTTTTTTTTCACAGAACCCCAAATTTAAGCTTGCCAGACTATTCTATTGCTGCCCTGCAAGCAGTAGTATTTCCTTCTGGAAATGTAAATCTGGTTATTTGATCTCTTGCAGTGTATTGAACAAACACACAATATACTTATTACATCCTTAGTATTACTGCAGTCCGATCAATGCAAATAACCCAGAAAGATGCCATGTGTCAAATTAAAATGAGAATTCAATTTGGCTTCATTTTGTCATTATAAGGATTTACTGTGTTATCTAGGACTGTGTTATCCTTCCTCTGAGATGTATACTATATTGCCAAAAGTTTTGGGACGTCTGCATTTACATGAAATTTAAAGTCACTGTAAAGGCAATTCTGAGATTTGTTTCTAAATCTATATATTTCTATAAATATTTTAAATGTATTGTTGAAACATATTTCAAAGACTGTGAACTGTGTAGTATTGAATTCAGAAGTTAGAATGTTAAATTGTTTTTACCATTGCTGTTCTACTGATTTTTTGGGCGGGGTTAAAACGGTGGCTCGATGACGCACTGGGGCCGCTTGGCGTGTGGCCCCTCCCCCATAACTAGATTGCGAGTTACTGTCAGTACCGTTAGTTACTAGAGCCTACAACTTACAAAATAGCCAAAACAAAAAGACGATCTCAAGAAGAGGTGGATTAATTTTGTGAACAGCTACCTTACCTTGATGGAGTGCTGAGGATCACCACCAACACCCGATAGTCTTTACACCAGATAGTTTTACAAACTTTCATCGGCGACAACTGAGATTCACTGACAATCCGCTGCAGAATGGGGCCGAACCGACTATCTCCCGCCCCAGCCTTTAGCTCCCGTACCGCCGATATCTGGTGCCGTCGTGAGCTGTACGGGAAGGTTGTCTTGTGTTTACGGCAGCTTTCCTGCGAGTGGCCGTGGTTTCGCCGCCGACAGCGGACACACCCCCAGCGTTTGAGAGCAGAGAATGCTATTTTGATAAGCTATTTTATGTACTTAGCAGATTTTTGTATGATTCAAATTTGGCTTGGTGGTTAATAACACATGTATCTGTGGTGTGAAAAACTCAGAACACATGTTTAATTTTGACTTTACAGGAACTTTAATGACGTCCCATTCTTAATTCATAGGGTCTAATATGGAGTTGGCCCATCCTTTGCTGCTATAACAGCTTCAACTCTTCTGGAAACGCTTTCCACAAGGTTTAGGAGTGTGTTTATGGGAATTTTTTACAATTTTTCTAGAAGCGCATTTGTGAGGTCAGGGACTGATGCTGGATGAGAAGGGCTGGCTCGCAGTCTCCGCTCTAATTCATCCCAAAGGTGTTCTATCGGGATGAGGTCAGAACTCTGTGCTGGCCAGTCAAGTTCCTTCACACCAAACTGGACCGACGCTTTGTGCAATGCATCCCATGCTTTGCATTGCACTTGGTGATGTAAGGCTTGGTGATGTAACCCATTCCATGAAGCTGTCTATGCACTTGAGCTAATCTGAAGGCCACGTGAAGTTTGGAGGTCTGTAGTTATTGACTTGTAGACTGTATAGACTGTAGTTAAGTTGGTGACTTCTGCGCACTGTATCCCTCAGCATGCGCTGACCCTGCTCTGTGATTTTTTTACGTGGCCTACCACTTCATGGCTGAGTTGCTGTTGTTCCCAAATGCTTCCACTTTTTTATAATACCACTAACAGTTGACCGTGGAATATTTAGCAGTGAGGAAATTTCACGAATGGCAACCTGTACGGTACCACACTTGAATTCTCTGAGCTCCTGAGAGCGAGACATTCTTTCACAAATGTTTGTAGAAGCGTCTGCATGCCCAGTGCTTGATTTTATTCACCTGTGGCCATGGAAGTGATTGAACACCTGAACTCAATGATTTGGAGGGGTGTCCAAATACCTTTGGAAATATAGTGTATTTTCAGCATTTTAGGTAGGGGTCACTGAAACTGACCTACAAATAAAAATTATGCTTCTGTATTATATTCTGTATATACAGACCATATGTATGTGGTACTGTAGAATAAACCCTTATTATGCATTAGAAATGGATTGAATTGACAACATTAAGCTTGCAAATTTTATTTTTATTTTTTTTGTGAAATAATGTACTCATGATACATATCCATAATACAGTGAATGTTTGCAGTCCAACATGGTAGTCTGCAAGAACTGTGGCATTAGAAAAGAAGTTAACACTACAGAGTTTAGGGTCTGATTCTCACTAACTAGTTGCTTATTAGTATGCGTATTACTATGACATTGGCTGTTTATTAGTGCTTATAAATCACATTTTAATGCCTTATTCTGCATGACCATATTCTATATCTCTTAATCTGACCCAATACCTAAATTTAACAACCTTACTAACTATTCATAGTAATCAGGAGTTTGAGACTAAAGTTTTAGTTAATAGTGTGAATTGGACCCTAATATAAAGTGTGACTGAAAAGAATATGTGGTGTTCATATAAATAAAGAATGCAAAATATTAGCCTGATTTTCATTACTTTTGTGGCCATCCTTCAATAGGAAGTACATCATATTTCTAGGTTATTTTATTATCTAGAGAACATTACTGATCCCAAGTAACATCTCTTTCCCACATGCTGCTCATAGCAAGAAAAGAGACAGCGCATTGAACTCAGCGGTCCCTCTCAAATTGCAGAACCTAGATAAGTGGACATGGCCATGGGCCTCAAGCAAGAGGTACATAATAACAACATGGTGGAATATGATAAGCTCTTATCTGAGGGGCACTTGTCCCAAACCTAGTGGAAAATGTGATTACACCTCTCTACAGGAGAACCAAGAGTGTAAGGTAGTCATAAACACGATAGACTTGCCTCCTGAACGTAGATCGCTCATGGTAAGGCTATGTCTCATGTTAGGTCTGAGTTCTTGCATTGAGAAGCCAACTTTGCAGTATAATCTGTAAAGAACAATGGTGTACAATCTATTTCTGAGGTCTATGAGCATTCAGCTGTATCTATGTAGTAACTATGTAACTATGACACTTGAACTGAGCTTTGATTCCAGAGTGAATCAAATTCTGTTGCATTGTTTTCCTGTTAACACTGTGAAGCAGCTTTGAAACAATCTTAAATATTAATATTTTTAATTATATTACTAACCGTCAGTACATTTTATCAGGGTTCATCATGAAATTGATAATCATCCCATCCCTAATGCATGTCAATGGGAGATGGCAAGACTCTGCATGTTCAGTATCTGTTTCCCTGAGGATTTTCCCTTATATTAGCTGCCATGATGTGGATCTAGCTTTACATCAATATTCTTGAGACCAAACACAAGGTCATGAGCCGAATGAAACTTCATAAAATGTAATAATCTGAACCAATAGACTTCATGATATTGATTCTGTTCAAGGGGATTTCTTTTGATGTCATGATAAGTGCAATTTTTATTTACTGCCTGACTTCAAGTTCACAGTATCAAAGCTACAGTAGTATCAGATTCACATATTCTGACTCACAACAGTACATGTGCTTTAACCTTTCCTTTACCTTTATATGTAGTGGTCGAACAAAACATACATTTTTTGGGGTCAAAATCTGGAAAGGAGTAGTTTTGATGCACAAATCTGATCACAAGTATCTTATATAAAAAGTATTTTATTAAAACTTATGAAAATTCATATTCCGTTGTAAATTATAGTAAAAAATCACTTTTTGAAACTTTTTTTAATTTTTTTTATTTGACATATATTACAGAGTAGAGTTGCCAGCATAACACACACACACACACACACACACACACACACACACACACACACACATGTTGTGTTTCCATGTTTTATGGGGACATTCCATAGGCGTAATGCATTTTATACTGTACAAACCGTATTTTCTATCCCCCTACACTGCCCCTGCCCCTAAACCTACCCATCACAGGAGACATGCTGCATTTTACTTTTTCAAAAACATCACTTAGTGTGATTTATAAGATGTTTTCCTCATGGGGACCAAAAATGTCCCCACAAGGACAAAAATTTGGATATTGCCATCTTGTGTGGGGACATTTTGTCCCCATACCGTAAGGATTACCAGTCCACACACACACACACACACACACACACACACACACACACACACACACACACACACACACACACACACACACACACACACACACACACACACACACACACACACACACACACACACACACACACACACACACACACACACACACACACACTTATTTTAAATACAGCAACAATGCAAATTACATGGATATGACATAGTGATCAAATGAAAATGGTGCAGCATAGTTTGAAATCATAGGTATGAAGTGTGTCGCTTATGCATGTCCAGTGAAAGCTGAACTCTCCTGACCGCATTCATTTCTCATGGATCAACCGTCACGCACAGAGTACACATTTTTATACAAGCACACTTCTTGAATCAGAGGCTGTTCTGTGTAGTCCTTGAAAGAAACTCACCACACAGATTTCCTAGCACGCTGATCGACAAAAGTGGCTTTTACATTCAAATGCCTATATAATACATATCTCGTTAAAACACCAAAACTCAGTTACCCTCAACCACTCACATGCAAAAAACTCCTCGGGCTAAATGACATATTTTATTGTAAAAATTTCACATTTTGGCAAAATTTACCTTTGGGGAACTGTTTATTTAATTACACTTTCATGCCAGTGTGAAGGATTGTCATGATTATTTTCATGCATTTAATTCTGTTTCTTTAATGTGAGATAAGATACTTGTAACCAGTGCTGCTTGCACTATGCACATAATAACTTAATAATAGCTTCATGCTATGAAACTTTTGTGTGCTCCAGAGTTGAGGAAAATCACATCTATGTTTCTTATCTCAGCCAGTGTAACTTATTGAACAGAGGCGTGAAGGTTAGCCCAGGTTACTTCTATAATAAGAGTGGGCTTGTTTTTTGTCAGGTGGCTGAGCAACTCCCATTTTGTGTTTGGATTTGTGTGCGGCGCCTGCTCTGAAAGCACTGACCCTCATAAAGCCCCTGTATTGACGCAGGCAAATTGAGGCTGTCTACACACCATGTGGAACAGGCTGTTCTTTCAGATGCGTCATTCTCAGTATTCTTGCTCATTGGGTGCCTTTTCAGTTATTTTCTTTTTTTTTTTTTTTAAAGAAACTACTCGTTTTGAATCTTTTTCAACATTGTTATTGGTATCGTTCGCTAATCACATTCTTGATCAGTAGTCACAAAATTTGGCTGATTTCACAATTTTATGACATAAAACCGTATGTGCATGCAGGGTACGATGGGGCTAAAGGCACACCTTCATCTGCTTTTCACTGGTCCTATAGTGTATGATTGCAGAAAAATATATATGTTTGTATTAAAAGCAACAGTTTTTTCTGTGAAAATAAATCATAAAAGTGCTTCATTTTGTGTAAAAAAAATGAACGAGGTGGCGAGGTGGGCCTTTTATCCCACAGACACACGGGGCAAAAGACACACAGTATTCATACAAACACTTTAGCTACAATAAAATAAAAACGATCACTTTAGCAAATTTTGCACAATTTTCTGTTTATTTAGATAAATAAAAAATAAAAAATGGATTTTTTTCAATAAATATACTGTCATTAAAATGATTATCTCTAAGGTGGACACTTAACTTGATATATGATATTTCCCATCTGAATTTAACCATCTCATGTCAACAAATGGAAAAGTCGTTCAGCTGTTTATTATTGTGTCTTTCACCCCGACAGCAGGGGCGTCTTTTACCCCAAATACCATACTTTTACATATTCTTCAGTTATTGAAAAACTGTTGCTTTAATTACCCTGAACAAAAATGAAAATCATTAAGAAGACCTTTGTCTTAAAATATATTCAATTATTTTACAGATTCTCATTCGCCATTTAATTAAAAAATTAAAAAAACATCAAATATTAGATCAAATGACCACAATCAACTTTTTACTGCTGTCTGTGATCAGGTCAAGGATCAGACAAATTTCCATCCTGAAAAGCGGATGTTTCGGAAAGTGCTGCAGCATGTTTGTGTGTATACCTTTTACCCTGTGGCCCCTTTAGCCCCGTTTTACCTTAAACAGATGATACTTTTTTGCGCCATGTTAATGCAAAATATTAGTAAACCATAGTAACTCACACATCTTAATTTAGAACGGGCTGTCTTGATTTAAACAAGCCCACACACAACAATTCTGGGTTGGAGCATCGTATGCTAAGAGTCTAATTTTATCTTTTCACTTCAAAATAAAAGCTATAATTATGCATCCATATTTTTTGTATCCCCACCACGAACAGTCGGATCAGTAGAGGGAAACAGAACAATTACTGTTAGAGTAGGTTTATCACTGAAAAGTTCATCTTATTTTGTCTACTCTTAAAAAGCGTAATGGAAAAAATGGAACAATATGTCAGTAGCTTTCTTACCTGTATTTAACAGCGTTTTGCTTTGGGTGGCCTAAAATACTTTCAATTGGTCTGTTATGGTGTTATTATGGTATTTATGATTATTTGCAGCCTTTAGCCTTTGCCTACAACGCTCTGGATCCTTCACTGGAAACACAAAGTAACTCCAGCCCTCTAAACATTTGCAAAGCAGTATTTGACTCTGATCAAGCCTATATACCCAATAGGAACAGACTGGTGGGAACATGCCCAGTGCATTATATTATGGGTGTTGAAGTTTTTTTCTCTGTTTTCTCTAGTCAGGTAGCACCAATTTCTCTTTCTTTTTCCCCTTTGTGCTGTATAGGAAGACTAGTTTTATTGAAAACCCATTTTGCCAGGGGTGTGTCTCCTATAGTCAAGAGAAATAAATAAGGTGGTGGGGTGGTCATCTTACCCTGTCTTACCATATAGTATAATATGTTTGTTATTACATAACTAGTTTTTTCTGTTTATGCTTTGCAAAGTACAATGAGCTGAAACCTCTACATAAAGTAAACATTGTGATTATTATTAGTACTCAGTCAACTGCATGATATGGTCAAGTGATATCAACATGGTGGCAAACACACTGTAAAAAATCTCAACTCATTGGACCCTAATTTACCAATCTAAGCGCATGGTCTGAAGCGCATGGCGCAGGTGCACTTAGGGCATGTCCGAATTCACTTTTGCTAAAGGCTTGCGTCTCTTAATGAGTCATAAAACAATCATAGTCTCATCTCTATTCTCCTTTTAAAAAAACTGTTGCGCTCACACCATGGCGGATTAGCTATTTACATGGAGGAATATAGACACCCTTAACCTGACGAGTCAGTTTAAATACATGTGTGTATTGCCACGATTATGGCAATTTATGATGGTTAAATAAGTAGCCAATTTCATTCGTCATTACTGCAAATAGGTCATTCTGATACATGCAATGACTATCCATTATGACATGTAGGCATTTCTATCTTTATGTACACAATAATAATCTTTTACATTGTAATCCCTTTATTTTTAATATTTAAAATTGCTTGTGTGCTGCTGCTCATCACTGTATATGTAATAATCAGAGTGTACGCGCGCTATTATTTAAACAACGTGATGCTGGATGTGAAAATGATAACTGCGTAGGGCTGAAACTAGCAAAAAACACTTGTCGCCTGCCGTCGCATTGCACTGGGTGTATGATAGAGCCCATTAAATTTTGTTTCTTTTTTGCATGTTTTTATTTTTATTTTTATTTTACTTACTCCCAAATAATAAATATTTAAATGTGAATTTTTTTTCTTGTATTAGCAGAAATTTGTGTCATTGGAAAGGAACCAATCATCCATCATAAGTATGTTCTCACTGCGACAGTAAAACACAAAGATTCATGCAAAACAGACGGTGTGTAATGATATGGAACACACTTTTGTGGAAAATCTGTCCTCAAAGTTTGAATGTATTCATTTTTTTAAGTTTAATCTAATGTTAATTGATGATATTTCAACAGTTGTTCTCTCGGGGCTCAGCAACAAAGTACTCAACTCAAGAGCTCTTTTAGCCAAACAGAGGTGTTTGTTTATTCTGAATGCAAATGTCAGAGTCTGTCACTGAGCGCTTTACAGCGTCTTCCCTCATTTATCTCCAAAGTCTTTTTAAAAAGGTCAAATCTCTCCATTAGATGCTGGTGCTTTTAGATATCACAAGCCATTTGTACTGTTTTATTTAATTGTGGGTATTCATCCTCAAACATTTGTTTTCTTTTGTAGTCATTTTTAATTTTGTGTTTTGGTCTTTCATAAATGCATTTAAGTGCAGGTCAACCCTTTTGTGTCACTTCACATATCACTGAGCTTGAGTGTATCATAGTGAGATTTAAGCATATGCTTCCTAGAAAACATGATGGCTGATTTTTGTATTATTTCCCACAAAAGAAGATTGCATCATATCAATGCACACACACACACACACACACACACACACACACACACACACACACACACACACACACACACACACACACACACACACACACACACACACACACACACACACACACACACACACACACACACACACACACACACACACACACACACACACACACACACACACGTTTGTTTTGTGAAATGTGGGGACATTCCATAGGCGTAATGCATTTTATACTGTACAAACCGTATTTTCTATCCCCCTACACTGCCCCTGCCCCTAAACCTACCCATCACAGGAGATTGTGCAGTTTACTTTCTGTGATAAAAACCTCATCCTGTGTGATTTATAAGCATTTTGAAAAGTGAGGACATGGGAACGTCCTCATATTTCACCCTCTTTTGTAATACCTGTGTCATACCCATGTCATTATACACATTTGTGTCCTGATATTTCACAAAAACATGCCCACACACACACACACACACACACACACACACACACACACACACACACACACACACACACACACACACACACACACACACACACACACACACACACACACACACACACACACACACACACACACACACAGTTCTATTTCAAGAGCTGTCAATACCCAGCCCATCTGATGTCGCCTGCTTGACTGCTTTGACTTGAAGCCGAATAGGGAATTCGCTTCACATGTGATGCGGTAAACTGGTGTGAAGGAAAGAAAAAAAATAACACTAGCTAGACTTGAGCAAGCGTGCTGTTAATCCGACTCGGAGCATATGGAAATTGTTGATGCCTCAGAGCAAAAAGAAATGCAAATGGATTAGTGTGGAAATTGCTTTCCAAATTGTCATGTTTTGCTCTCATCGGCGTCCTCGCTGGAATTATTTGATAAACTAGTGTCACAAACAAACGTTCTAACCCTGATGTTTGGATAGAATGAAATTTGTGGCATTATTTACTCACCCTCGTGTAGTTTTTGCATGACATTCTTCCTTAGAACACAATATATCAATACACGAAATCACAACCACTCTTTTCCAGATAGTAATTTAGGACTGACAAAAAAATGCAGTGATACTATCATAAATGTTGTATGTGTTCCAAGTCTTCTGAAGCTATGATTGTGTGAGGATCAGACCAAAATTGAATACATTATTCACTGATAGTTTATAACACACTCCAGTTGGTTGATAACCACTGCAAGTGGAACATTGAGTCTCAAGTTATCAGTTCAGTTCATCGTGTGGGGGGGTTCGGGGGGGCTAGATTTATGCACTGGATCAATCAAGTCATTGAAAACATCTGACTCAACAAAATGATCTGTTCATGAACCAAAAATCACTGTTTATGTAATGAAAATGCCAAGGAGACCTTCGGTGGACGTCCTTGGAAGATTTCTAGTGAATAATTGTTTGCATATCTTTTCAAAGATAGCTATAAGGCTAGGAAGAGGCTAGGAGATCACACTTTTAGTAGTGTAGTCTTTTAGGAGTGTGATTTGCTTTTATACAAACTAAACAAAATGGATTTAGACCAATATAAAAATGCACTTTTTAATACATCACAGTCATTTCACTTCTTCTCAGAACAGAATACGGAGGTTTTGAAGGTTGACAGCCCCAGTCCTGATTCACCTTTTAGTATATTGAAAAAATAGACAGTATTTTCTTGATAATTCATTATTATTTAGTATTAAAATATGAGGATACTTGCCCTAGAAATGACTTTCTATGGAAAGAAAGAAAGAAAGAAAGAAAGAAAGAAAGAAAGAAAGAAAGAAAGAAAGAAAGAAAGAAAGAAAGAAAGAAAGAAAGAAAGAAAATGACGGTCTGAGCATTATTACATGAGAGATAGAAAGATAAGAATTCATACATAGAAACAGGATATTAATGGAGCTCCTCTTATTATTGGCCTCTTCATCCTCCCTCTTTCAAGTAAACATTTCTTGGAAATGCGGGTGTTTTTGTTTGTCCAGTCATGACAAGTGAAGAGACTCTCTTCAGTGAGCTACACAAATTATGGCACATTACACCGCGTCCACATAACTATACAAAACAACAGAATAACAGCAAGCCGTGAGCTTTCAAACCCTTCCCCTCCGCCTCAACATGTCATGTTCCATTATAGCAGAAGCGTGTTGATTGACAGGCCATCTGACATTGTGGAGTATAGTACTATATATTGAGCTAACATATATTTCATTGTGACCACAAAGCTGCTTTTTTTGCTGTATAAACCCCGGCTGCTGCTGTGAAAAATGTCATTTCATAAATAAACTATATCTGGTCTTCCAGGGGATTTAAATGTTATCACACTGCTGTAGAAGCAAAATGGATGTCAAAGCAAACTAAATCACCATTTTAAAGATAGCATGATAGTTCAATCCAACAATCCTCTCATATAAGTGCAGAAAGCAAGAGCATTTAGGCAGTCACTTGTATGTATGCCTTGTTGAAAGACAATAATTGTGATATTTTTCTGCTTTGTATTGCAGACTGAGAGCTTTTTGTGGAATACTAAGGTGCGAGCCTGCTGTCTGAGAGCGTTTGAAATCAAGGCTGCGAGAAGGAACCATATGGCACAAAACACAATATAGGTAAGAATGAAAGACTTGTTAATGCGGAAGTGTGCGTGTATTCACACCCTTTGATTCAGCCAATTTACACCTGCTTTTTATTTTATGACAGTGATGAAGAAAGGTGGAGAGATGTTAGCTGGTTAAGTTCATACATTGTTTAGTAGTTCCCTGAGTAGGGAACGAGACACTGCGTCACCGCTTTGGGATCGCCTCTGCGTGATTACGTCTTGAAGCCCGTATATCAACTGTCCAATGGAATGAATGAACGTGGGGGTGACGTCATCGACCCAGAAACTATAAAGCATGCCGGCACACACATGTCAAGCAGCTTCTGTTACTTCAACAAGCTACGGTGTGTCTCAAACTGTTCATCGCTGTTCTTCTGAGCTGAATTAGAAAGTTTTCTACGGCTATTTAGGAGGACAGCACGAAGAAGGCAGAGACTGAGAAGGCGTACAGAGGATGTGGCTTCTCCCGATCGCAGGGAAGCGGCGATAGTGCTTTATGCATCCTCGGACGAGTTCGAGGACATGAGCACTGTCAAGGCGGGGGCTGAGGATTTGCCACCCTTAACCCCCGCCTGCGAGGAGCTCGTGGATTTGCTCACGCGAGCGGTGGCCAGGACATCGACTGGCCACAAGAGAGTACGGAACACGTTATAGTTAAGTCCCAGCGAGCGCTTTCTGCCCTCTCGCTACGTGTCACACCCGTGACGGAGCCTGCCGTTCTTCAGCGTTCTCCACACCGAGGTGTCGAGAACCTGGAAGCGGCCCATGTCTTCCCCTTTGTGAGATAGGACAGGGTTGTGGTGTGATGCCTTTGGCGGAGCAGACGCGCGCAAGCCATCTCTCCCTTGAATCCGCATCAGCCATAACGCCTCCCGCTTTGCTCACCTGTTGTAAAGAAAGAAAAGAAAAGAAAAGAGGAATGCAACAGGTGCCGAGTAAAAGCTGCTCACATCGGGCGCAGCAAAGGAGAGCGTCGTGCGGGAGACGGCGCTCTCAGACGCAGCCTTCAAAGCAGCGAGCGGATTTCAGTACCGTTATCACTGCTAAGAGGGCTGGTTCTAAAAAGCCCTGGCGGTTGTGACAAGCAGTGTTCACCTCTTATCACGGTGCCTGGCTGCCCTTGGCACCCTCACAGGGCTGATCCATCAACCTCGCCCGAGTGCCGGGGCATGGAGAGGGGGGGCGCTGTTGAGTCAGTTGTTCCCTGACGGTTCACCGCTTCAGGGCGCTGCGCTCACAGTGCAGAGTACATCAGAGGCCAGTCTTGTGAGGCTGGTTCCCATAGTGGAGTTTTTGTTGGAGTGGAGAATCTGCAAAAAAATTTCACGCTGGTCCTGCAGTGTATAAGAAAGGGGTACGCGATTCAGTTCACATCGTGTCCACCCACTTTCAACGGGGTTGTGTATACAACAGTGCAACCCGAGCAGGCTCTGGTGATACTCAAGAAGTACAGACTCTGCTGGAAAAAGAGGCTATAGTACGGGTTCCCCCGCCCACCAGGGAGTCGGGCTATTACAGCCGTACTTCGTAGTGACTTAGAAGGATGGAGGGCTGCGCCCAATTTTTAGATCTGTGCGTCTTGAACCGCTAAGTAGCAAGACTGAAGTTCAAGATGCTTACTCCCTAGCAGATTGTGTCTTAGATCAGGTCCGAGGGCTGGTCTGTCACAATAGATCTAAAAGTTCAGATTTCACATCTCCATCCTTCCGCAGGACAGGAAGTACCTGAGGTTCGCTTGTGGGGGAAAAGCGTTCCAATTCGGGTACTCCCTTTCGGTCTAGCTCTCTTGCCTCGCACGTTCACGTGGTGTGTGTACGCTGCGCGGCCCTGTTGCGTACGGGTTCTCTATTACATCGACGACTGGCTGATCCTAGCACAGTCAGCTCCTCAGGCGGCACAGTATCGAGGTGTGGTGCTTGCCCACATGAACACCTTCGCAGAGAACCTCGTAACTGGGCTTCAGCTGGTACTCGGTCACGATGCGGGCATGCCTTTCGAGCCTCGCAGAGCATTGATCCTCTCAGCTGTCAAGGCGGGGAAGCTAGGCCGGCCACTGTCAAGCAGTATCAAAACTGTTCGGTCTCATGGACAGCAGCGTCCAATCCTATCCCACATGGCCTGTCGCACATGAGACCATTAAAGTGGTGGCTCTTCACCTCATGGTGTAGAGATCGCCTGCAGGATCCAGTTAACTGCCTGTTAACGTGGTGCTGGTCTTCTTGCAGGAGAAATTCTCAGCTGGATTAGCACACTCCACACTGAAGTTGTACGTGGCGGCCCTGGGAGCTTACCAATCTCCTTCCAGTGGGGTCTGGCTGGGGCTAAATCCCCTCATCATACGATTACTCCATGGCACACTGAGGTTGAGGCCTTCAGTGCGCACCAGGGTGCCGCCCTGCGACCTGGCGGTGGTCCCGAGGGGCCTCGCCGGACCTCCCTTTGAACCCTTGGCGTTATTCCCAGAGAAATATCTGACCATCAAGACAGTCTTTTTGCTGCTATTAAGTCCCTCAAAAGAATCGGGGACCGTCAAGCCCTCTCGGTGGCACCCTCGTGTCTGGAACTTGCGCCCGGTTGGCTAAGGCCTTTCTCCAGCCGAAGCCGGGCTACGTTTCTAAAGTTCCAACAATCCGGTGCGTCCGGTTGTACTGAAGGCCCACAATCCTCTACCTTTGGTGACGTCTGACCAGGAAACACTCAATCTGCTTTGCCCTGTGAGGGCATTAGACACGGATGTCCACAGAGCTGCCATGTGGATAACGACGGACCAACTGTTCTTCCGTTACAGATCCCCCTCGAGGGGGGGACCGGTGTCTAAGCAGAGGTTAAGCAAGTGGGTGGTCAAGGCCATCCCACTTGCTTACCAGGCGGCCGGACTTCCGCTTCCTATGGCTGTCCGGGTGCACTCGACTCGGAGTATGGCGGCCTCCACGGCCTTATGGGGGGTGCGCCCCTCCAGGATGCATGTGATGCGGCAGGCTGGTCCTAACCACACACATTAATTCGCTGTTATGAATGTGATGCCGCGGCCCCGGGGGCCCGGGTGCTTTCTTCATGAGACATGGGCACACGGGTCATATGGGGCCGTTGGTATTCTCGTTCCCAAAGCAGTGACACAGTGCGAGTTCCCACGAAAGTGAACGTCTCTGGTTACTTGTATTGTAACCTTAGTTCCCTGAGTAGGAGCGAGACACTCGTCACTTTGCCATACTCCCCGCATGCCCACACTCCGCTTGTTTCAGTTTTTTGCAGAAGCTACTTGACGTGTGTGTGCCGGCATGCTTTATAGTTTCTGGGTCGATGACGTCACCCCCACGTTCATTCATTCCATTGGACAGTTGACATACGGGCTTCAAGACGTAATCACGCAGAGGCGTTCCCAAAGCGGTGACGCTGTGTCTCGTTCCCTACTCAGGGAACTAAGGTTACAATACAAGTAACCAGAGACGTTTTTTTGTTGTTCGTTTCAGGAGAGACCTTGAAAAGATGAGTTGGATCATGTTATTGTCTTTGTACCTGTGAACAGGGTGCTTGGCTTCTGGTTGCATGCTAAAATAGAGAATTGATCAGGGTAGATTTTCTTTTTTTAAGGCTAATGAACCATTTGTTATCAACAGATAGACCAGGATTGTGGCATCTGTAATTAGCACTAGAGAACAAACTACAACAATAATTATTTTTAATTAAAAAATTAATAAAAATTCCCTGGGACCGGAAAGTTTTACTCACCTTCTAGACATGGTATGTGAATGCAATACAGTGGCAATAATTGTAACTAAATAAGAGAGATCATACAAAATGCATGTTATTTGTTATTTAGATACATAGTCCACAACTAAAAAAATACTGTGTGTCGTTACATGGATGATTCATGGCTGTTTTGTGATGGTTGTTTTTGAGTTAAACTGCCCAATGTTCTTGAGAAAAGTCCTCCAGGTGCTGCACATTCTTCAGTTTTCCAGATCTTTTGAACATTTGAACCCTCTCCAGCAGCGACTGTATGATTTTGAGATCAATCTTTTCACACTGAGGGCGATTGAGGGACTCAAACACAACTATTAAAAAAGATTCAAACATTCACTGATGCTCCAGAAGGAAACACTAGGCATTAAGAGCCGTGGGTGAAAACTTATTGAATTTGAAGATCAAGGTAAATTGTACTTTATTTGTCTTCCAGGAAACATGCAAGTATCTTCTGTTGCTTCTGAAGGGCAGCACTAAATGAAAAAAAAGAGAGATTTTAACAAAATAAGAAAAATTTGGACATGTTCAAAAGACCTGGAGGATTTTTCTGAAGAACATTGGGTAGGTTAACTGATCGGGACAAACAAGAGACTCAGGAACAACCATCACAAGACAAAAAAACAGCCGTGGATCATCAGGGAACGACACACAGTACTGAGAATCAAGGGTTCATACACTTCTGAACAGGGTCATTCAATAAATCATTGATATAGTCTTATGGACTATATGTAAACAAATTTCATGTAAAATATCTTATTCAGGACAGCACTAAATAAAAATAAAAAACGCATTTTGTATGATCCCTCTTATTTTGATACAATTATTCACAGATTCTGCAAGCGGTCCACATGCTTTTTTTTGCAACTGTATATGTAATGAAATATGAAATAGAATATCTAATGGTCCATGTCTGGTTGCTTTAGGATCAAGCTTGAGGTATTGCTCTCCCTTTGTTGTAGCTGTAGAAAATATGTTGTTTGTCGTATATCTACAACGTGTAACTATTCAAAAGTGCCTTTACTAGCAATGATAGTTTGGGAAAATAGTTTTACAGGCTATGAGTATGATGATATTTTGATCCACATAATTTTCCACAGAAATATTTGTGATGGGAAATCTAATTTATTTCTCATATTCACCCAGAGATGGAATGCTATATACAGTAAAATATCGAGCCATATGGCAATTTAGCATTTGTCCCTTTGACTTACTAAGATGAAAGAAAACTAATCAAAGATAAAAGTCACTGGGTGCAATGACAGATGAGATTATCATCAAGAGCATTTTCAGAGAGACTACTATCTGTCTGCATGTAGCTTTGTCTCACTGCATTCATTTTTCAAAAGCAGTATGCGCAGATGTTAAGCCTTTTTTTTTTTATTAGTGTGATTATTAATAGATTATGTGTAGAAAATTAATAGAAAATGTGTGGGACTGAGGTTATAGGTTATATGAAGTTATAGCAGGGGGCAAATGTATTGCAAACTACATGTATTCAATTACAAATGAGTGAAAAAGAACTATGATCGTTTCAATTTATAAGCACTTTCCAACATGTCCATATCTTCGAATTCAAACTAATGACTATTTTGACTCAGAGTTGTTGGGTGAAAGATAACATGAATTACCGATATTTACTGTACCTGGTTACCAGTTACCATGCTGGGTTTCCATGTTTTACAGGGACTTTCCATAGACATAATGATTTTTATACTGTACGAACTGTATATGCTATCCCCTAACACTAACCCTACCACTGAACCTTGCAGAAAACGTTCTGCATTTTTACATTTTCAAAAAACATAATTAATTATGAATTATAAGCTGTTTTCCTCATGCATGGGGACCAAAAGAATATAACAAGATATAAAGGTGAAAACTATTTTGTAATGGTACACTCTAAAAAATGTTGGGTAAAAAACAACCCAGTGTTGGGTCAAATATGGACTAACCCAGCGATTGGGTTGTCTTAATCAAACATTTAACCCAACCGCAGGGTTAAAACAACCCAACTTCTGGGTTAGCCCATATTTGACCCAACATTGGGTTAAAGCAACCCAGCATTTTTTAGAGTGTATAATGTGCTATATTTAAATGTAGCAGCAATTATATTAGGACTCTAAGATGTGCTCTTAAAAAAATATATATATATTTTATATTTTTTTACAAATTGTTCCTAACTATTGTTCTTATACCAAAAGATGGTATTTGTAGTCTGTGAGTTATAAAAGAAAATGTAAAAATGCTACAATTGTCACTTGTCTCCCTGCTATTTATTGTATAGCAGGAACAAGAGCTAGCAAACTATTCTCCATCAGTTTGTGTGTTCTGCCATGGTAGTTTTGTTGGTAATAATGTGACACGACACATTACTGAAGTGCGCAAAGCATGAGAAAATGTGACACAGTGGCTTCCTCACTTTTTTTGTGCCCATCAACTGTCATGAAAAGGTCTGTTGAATATTCATCGTGACTGAAATAACTGCAGTGGATGTTTCTCTCTGTTCTTTCAGTTCAGGGGATTTTTATTACATAATCTGAGATGTTATCGATGGTGTTATATTATTTCCGTTCTTTTACAATCTGTTTTAATGACAAGATTCACCATGGGTTATTCAATGCCACATATATTTTACACCCCTATAGCATTGTGTCTATGTTTTGAGCATACCTATCAAATTAAATTGGGGATTGTTTGCTTTTCTCTTCATCGTCACTCCAAAGTACAGAAGTCTTACTTATGCTATGACAGATTTATCTTCACGTCAACAGATGAACCATCAGGGAAAATAACACAGTTTCTCAAAAGTATCAACATACCTACAAAGAGGCCTTTGGATCTTAAAAAAAGAGCTTTCATCAGTAGTTCTTTACAGCTAATCTTTTAACTTGTTTATTTTTCCAAGAATACATTCTTCAACTTCTCTGTGGCAAATTAGCTTGTGTAGTCACAGACCATGTCAGAACAGATGTGTTGCATTCAGTTTGTGAGCAGAGAAGAAAAGTTCTTGATTTTGAGTTTTGAAGAACATACAAATGGCTGTGTGGGCACAGTTTTCCTTAAGGATGCCTGTATAGTAGTTTGTGTGGTCCAGTACATGATCATATAGCTTCAAAGAGTAACAGAAATGAATTAAAAGCCATAAATTGCTCTTTTCCTTTAAAGGTGCCGTAAGCAATTTCTGAGAAACGCTGTTGAAAGTAGATCAGTCTGAGCACCACACCACTCTTTTACAATATTATCTGCTTGCAATACTGGAATCTGCACTTTTAGGACCGCTGCTGTTCCAGGACTGCATTTCTAGGACTCTAGTTTTAATTTTGTGACAGCGCCATCTAGCCAACTCTACTCCAACAGAGGAGACCTGATTCAAACTTTTTCCACCTTATTTAAAAAAAAAACAGCAGGCATAGCCATTTTAAACTTATTTACTTTTACAATGAATTTTCAATATTTCAGCAGGGTTATCAATGGGTAGCTCTAGGGCTAGGGCTTGGTTAGGACAGTATATCAATTAAACGTATTCAAATAAACAACTAAATCATCGCTAGGGTCCTAGAACTGCAGTCCTAGAAAAGCGGTCCTGAAAATGCTGCATCCGGGTTTGCAGGCAGATGCTACTCCTCTTTTAACCAATCAGCAGTAGGAGGCGTGTCCACTCATGATGGGGGAGGAGAGAGAGTGAGATTTGAAGAAAGACTGTAGAAAGAGAGATGGATGAGAGACACTACATAAGAGAAAAGGAAAGAGGAATATCACTGAAAAAAAGAAGGGTTATAGTCAGGCAAGAGCTTTAGGACCTGCGTTAATATTAGAAAAGCTTTCCAGCACTGGAGAGACCAAAGCGGGACGACCTGAAATCAGACGCTACTGTTGTAGTTGTTTCTCTTCCATACGAGAGTAACATTGGTTTTGCTGTTTCACAGAACCATGGTATGCTGTTATTGTAATGCTAGCTTACAGCACAGTTTTGATTCATTTTGTTTTCTTCCTTGTTGTTTGTTCATCATCTTTGTTTTTTGATAAAGAGACATCTACTCATGCATTATGGGTTTATGCATGTTGGGGGCGGAGCAATGAAGGGAGGGGTGTGTTTGTTTGGGTGGGTTTCAAATATCAACAGTGTTTCTCAAAAATGACTTACTGATTACACATAAAAAAAAAAACTATTATTTTTCCACTCTTAATTTTGTCTCTTTAAAGTGACATCTATTTGATGTCAGTGCGCTTTACTTTTCTTCCAGGATTTTGACAAAGACATTCAGTTTTATTACTGTATAAAGGACAACCGATTAGAAGTGTAATGCAGACAACAATTCAACCAATTCTTATTCTTTTGAAGATGAAAAGATCTTCCGACATTGAATTCAAAGAACTTCTTTATCTCATTTCTGACTTGCATACTTTAGTGTGTGGCTGAATGTGATTTTTGAGCTGCCTAAACCAACTAAACTGATATGTAAAAGTGTATGAAAAAAAGTATTTAATTGGCCACTCAATTAAAAGAGTAAACACCACTAAAAGACAAGTTTACTAAGAATACTTAATTATACTTTTAAGTATATCTCGATTAAAAGACTGAGTACAAGTATATTCCAAATAATATACTTGGACTCGAACTGCATTTGCAGGCACTGTTTCTTTACTTGCACCTGCATTTGGTCAACTATGTCTTCGACTGGTTAAACATTCATGGACTATGAGCGCATGCACATGTGGAAACCTTTGAGCATGAATGGCAGAATCAGCACATTGCAAGGCTTGAGTATGAGCGTATTGTGCACGCATCTACCTTCAATTCTCAGTGCAGTGAAAACAACTGCATATAGGCTATATTTACCACTGACTGTGAATACAATTTTACATTTGACAGACAGTTGTATCCAAAGAAACTTATGGTATACATATTTATCAGGTCAGCAAATCCACTAAAAGAAGCTGAGATACATACATCTGGGAGCTGTAGAGAAACATACGGTTATTGTAAATGGATAGCACCTGGCTACTAAAAAACTCAATGGCATATTTATAGCTGACCCTTCCTAACCTAAGACTGCACTAGAGATTTGGAAATGTGCTAAAGAATCCGAGGCTAAAAGAATAAATGCATTGTTCTCCAAAGAAGGTGGCTGTATACCAAGATAAACCCTCAGCAGACCCAGCAACAGCTTACACTAAATGCTTGAAAAATACACATACAGACGTAACACAAATATAGTCCTTACTTTATACTTACCTGTGTTTTTGATGTCGGTTTTCAGCATTGGATGCTAGTGTTCTGGTTTATCCCCAAGCTCAACCACAAAACTGGCCTGCTTAAATCAATACCACAATATTTTGACCACCAAGTGCTGCTTCATCTTTAGTAGTAGACCATTTTGATCTATCAGCTTCATCAGAAAGATCAAGCTGCAATGTCTATCACTACCCTACTTTTTGCTAGTGAACAGAATAGCAGTTTTTCCAGTGTCGAGCCAGGGCTTTCAATGGGCTGGGCTGGGCTGGGCTAATAGCCTCAAGCCCATAACCACACTGTATTTCCTCTGCAGTGCTTCACTAAAACCGGCCCGTAACACGCCTCTAACAATGTCACACAAATCCATAATTTCACCAAATGGAAGTTTTATCAGAAAATAAATCACTGGAAACTAGCTAGATAGCAAAATGAACATGATAAAAGTGGCCGATTGATGGCTTTTTTTGTTGTTGTTTACTTAAAGATTTAAAACCCAAACATCAATGTTTTACCACAGTTTTACAATAATAAATGATACATAATGAATTCATTTGTGTCAAGACTGCACATTAGTCACACAGAAAGTGTAACCGTTATTTCACAAAAGAAAAAGGACACACATACTTATTCAGCCGCGTCTGTTTCTGTTTTTTTTTGTAGTCACAGGACAGTATGTTTACATCACATTTAGAAAGAATGATCATTTCTACAAATTTTCCACCAAAAATACAACCCTTTAGCATTTAGCACTCACTCCAGTGACAGTCCCATAACAGTTATATTTTCAGTCAGAGAAACAGAGGAAGCTCCTGAAATACCGGAGTTGCTTTATTTTATGACATATGCAGAGCTAAATATGGATATCAAACAGTCTGGTATAAAGAGACGAGGCGTACTGACAGGTCAAATAAAAACAGGATTGTGATAGCCTATATGATTTGTCTGATTTGTTCAAGCAGTTGTATTTACCATGTCATAGTAATGGTTAGCACACATAGCCTTTTGAATCGCATTTAAATATTTCTGCCTTATAAGAGGATCAGAATCCACATCGGATCACAAACGAAAGTTATTTCAAACACTCACTGCTGTCTGAAAGTGAGTTTTGTGCTCAAATTATTTTAAAAGTCTTTAATGCTGAAGTATATGAAATCATCCGCGGCGCTGCGGTCTCCAGACTCAGATAAACTCTGCTTTTGGCCCGCTTTGGACCAAGGTATTCAGTAGGCCAAAAAAACCTGGCCGTTGGTCCCAAGGAAGCTCAGATGAGGTCCGATCTAGCCCGGAAGTGGAACACATGTCCATGGCGGATACTGACTGTGCTGGTCTAGACCAGACACCAAAATAGCATAATCTACATAGACCCGGATGGTCCATATTTACTGGTTAAAGAAACAAACCAACCTAGCCAACTTGAAGTTGGTTTCCAACCAGATGTGTGTTTCATGTGCTACACTGCTTAATCACTGTTGGAGAAATTATTTAACAAGTTGGATGTCTGTTTATCATAGCTGAAGTGAAAAAAAAAGATATTTCATGTAAAATAAAGCGATGATGGCAAATGAATGAACATGTTGTACACAAGAGTATAACCGAGAAAGAGTTGGTTGTTAGTCGCCAGCAGCTCCAGACAAACAATGACACTCAAAACTGTGCTGTTACTATAGCTAACATTACAACAACAGCATATCTTGACTCTGTGAAACAAAGTCACACTTAACTGCAACATTTGTCACACCTAACCCCATTTAGTTCATGGAAGTTGGAACTGCGGTTGTCGGAAACAAATCATAATTGAACGATGTTGGGCATAACGGAACTTGCGACAATAGTTGGCTAACTCTGCTTTTGGGAAACACACCCAAGATGTGTTAAAACAAACATGATGAATAATGAATGCACATGCAAATACTGCACATCAGAAAAGCTCAGGGTAGAATAAGGAAAGATCCCAGTGGCTCATAGCACCAGCTAGTAGTAGACTGACACAAGACTCCAGAACCAGTCAACCTGAATGACCTGAAAAGTGTCTGTAAGTAAACACAAAGAAAAATCCATGTAAATACCAATACACATCACCTTGCTTTGTGGAGTGCAGTTAGCATCTCAGTAACACTGGGAAATGCTCCAAGCGTTTGCACCAATGCAGTACCTTTTTGTTTTTAATGTGTTTACAAAGCCTTTTATAAGCTCACCCTCATTATCTACTGTATATTCAGTGACTTGGCAGTCTGTACTTCTCTGTTCAAAGTCATATTACTGCAGGTAAATCCCTTTCAGGAATCCAGCTGCTCTTTTTCTTAAACTGACCCCTCGCAAATCCCTGTGGAAGTGAGACAGGAACATCACAAAAGTGGCCTTGAGCAAGGCACTTAACCTCAGGTTGCTCAGGGGCAGGGGCAGGACTGTTCCTTTCAAGATTTTATGGTCTGTTCTGAAGTTAAAGTCGTGGCAAATTACATCAGCTGCATGTCAATAAATACAAATTCTATTTTTCTATTTACAGTGCATAAATATTCTATTAGCTTCTAGTAAGGCTGTTGTGTTATCAGTTTGGAGTTTGCTGTGCTCATGCTGTTGTGTTATGGCCCCAGTGGTGACCATTTCAAGATTTGCATTCATATTTCATATACAAGGCTCATCCACATTCACTAGAGGAATGGAGAAGGATGTAGAGAAGTCATCCTCATAAATAAAACAAGCAGAGAGCCGTACTATAACAACTTAGTATGCCTGTACTCAAGACTGGGACATAGTGTACAGTAACTAGTGTGCCCATTTGTCTATTAGTATTCTCTGATTGGTACTTGCTAGACACACAATTACATTAAGTGAACTCAAGTGTGTTTAAATGTATACTGTAGCGTGAGTCATATAGCAACCAAGAGGATTAGACGATTAATAGACTTTATCTACCATTACAAAAGAGACACTGTTGTAATTAGGTGTTAATCGCAGATCATTTTAATCTTTAATCTTATATAATGTAATTACATATTAAATAATTTTTATTGTTTACTTTTTTCTTTCTTCAACTGAATAACGTTGCAACATAGAGGAGTGTGTAGTTGGAAATAAATGTATAAATGTAGATAGAAATAAATGTTGTGATGTTATTTTCTATCAAGAGGTGCATCAATTTTAGTTCAAGAGTCCAGAACTCTGTAAAGTCTCCTCCAGCACATCCCAAAGACTTTCAAAGAATTTAAAGGGATAGTTCACCCAAGAATGAAACTTAACCCATGATTTACTCACCCTCAAGCCATCACAGATATATAAATATATATGACATTCTTCTTTCAGACAATACAATCAAAGTTATATTAAAATACGTCCTGACTCTTCCAAGTTTTATAATGGCAGTGAATGGCAGCCCAAAATTTGAAGCCCAAAAAAGTGCATACATCCATTATAAAAGTGCTCCACACGACTCCGGGGGTTAATAAAGGCCTTCTGAAGCGAATCGATGGGTTTTTGTAACCGGAAGCTAGATATTTAACTTTAAAAATGTGTTAAATATTGATATTTTTCTTGCACAAACCCATCGATTCACATCAGAAGGCCTTTATTAACCCCCTGGAGCCGTGTGGAGTAGTTTTATAATGGATGGATGCATTTAAATTTTTGGTTTTAAAATGTTGTGCTGCCATTATAATGCTTGAAAGCTAGTGCAAATTTTAATATAACTTTGATTTTATTTGTCTGAAAGAAGATATACACCTAGGATGGCTTGAAGGTGAGTAAATCATGGGCTAATTTTAATTTTTGGGTGAACTATCCCTTTAAATCTAAACAGCGACTTTATTTTTGGTAGGGCAGTTTATATAATTTAACAAAACATAATAATAATAATAATAATAATAATAATAACAAAATGCAAAGAGATACATTTAGTTTTGTAATAGCTTTTTTTTTTCTTTGCCTTTATCATCTCTATTTTTTTCTATCATCTACAATTAAGACTCTGACTCTGCAAAATGACTAATCCCAAAAGTCCTTAGTCACACCTCAACAGGGTATTGTCTCTTATTACTTGGAGATTGCTCTGTTTTTTGTGGGATAATTATTACCGTGGTAATTAATCACTCACAGAGAAAACAATTCCCTCCATTTTAATTCCTCTTCAATAAAGCGCTCATCAGTTAAACAACTCGGGAAAGAACAATCACAGAAGTAGGCCACCACTGATGTTTTTTATGGGGTTTTTTTGTGTGTTTTTTTTCCACAGCAGTGCACACAATGCAAAAATTCCCCAGGAGGAGCTGCAGCATTGATCTACTGAAAGCCGCATAAGTTTTCTATCCGGGGGAATCAGTGTGACAAAAGCATCAGTGTGAAACTAATGCACCAGAAATGCCACGGTTGCCGCCCAGTGTCTTTGCGAGAACCTTTGTTTGCTTAAACTGAACTCCAATAAAACAGGGGTTACTTACGGCTACATGCAAGAGTTAGAGACTAAAGTTTTCCTTTCTGCTGAAAACAGGGCACGTCGGCTTGTGCATTTGGTGTGTCAGCCTTTTATAGTCTTCCTCTATGCACAATGCTCTCTATGAATATATTCATATAACATCTTCCCAGAACATAGGGCTACTTAAGCCTACTATTTTTGATACTTAAGTACCAGAGTATGAGGGCTTTGTACAAATGACATTACATAGGGATGTTAATAGTATGACCTATCTACTGAGGCTACATTTTACATATGTTTTTTTTTGTTTTGCATATGCAACATTTTTGTGTTTTATCTCAATTAGTTTCACTGCAGTTGTTACTGAAGTGTGGTTTAATGGAATAAAATGTATGTGCAAGGATGGACATTGTTTGGCAGTGATCGTTAGAAAATCTCTTGATTTGTTTATTATCATTTTAATTTGAAGAATTATAGTACTATTTTCCCGAATTAATATTAGTTAGTAGTAGGAGGAGGAGTAGTATTACTTTTTACAACAAAAGTTATTGCACTTAAAACGTATTACAACTCTATTAATTAGGGGTATAACTGTACATGTATTCGTCCCGAACCGTCACGAATACAGTCAGTCACAGGTAATCCATACTGCAATCCAGAAGGGGACACATGATAATGCAATGCTGTTTGCTAACTGCCACAACAGGAAAAAGGGGTGCTTCTCAATACTCAAATTGATGCTTCCATGTTTCCTCACTCCTCTGTCCTAAAGCCTGTGACCTGTAAACCAATCGAATTTAGCCATCTTGAAGGATGTCTCAATTCTCTAATTAACCTATAGAGCTAGAGTGACTGCAGTTACGCCCCACTGAGTGGAAAAAAGACTGAGAGGCAGCATTGGTTTACAGCATGAATGCCGAAAAACTCACAAAACAAGGGGAGGTCGAGGGAGGCTTGGCCACGGACCCCATGGACATCCCTGTGCCCCCCTCCGGACTGAGGGAGATGGACTTGATAATAACGTGTAATTTTCTCACTAAAACACTTTCCCCTGCTGCTACTGCTACTGATTGCTTTTAGAGGGAAAGGCTGCCCATAACTGCTGGTCTAGGGTCTGTTTTATTCGTAATAAGAACATATTATTAGTGAAAAAGAGTAGGTAAAAGATCCAGTGCGTATCTGTCTTTGCACTGGTCAAATGATTCAATTTTCAACATGTTTTCCCTTCGGTGAGTAATGTAGCCTATCACAGACATGTTTGTTGATTTCTAAAACGCAATGGCCAATCACAGGTGTGGAAGTTATAAACCACTCACCACTCAAGTTGTTGTCCAGTGCTGAGAGTTCTGCAAGCGCGCTAATCCTCTCGGAGTGTAGACGTTATGTAAATAAGAGATTCACTGTGTCGTCGGCTTCACTGGTTAATATAACGTAACTTTGTAAAATCATGTTCAGTGAATGAGCGACAGCTTTCAGTGATTATAAAGGGAGCACTCTTTGCGAGCTGTCTAGGCCAGTGTTTCCCAACCACGATCCTGGAGACACACCAACACTGCACATTTAGCATGTATCCCTAATCAAACACACCTGATTCAAATGATCATCTTATTAGTGGAGACTCAAAGACCTGAAATAGGTGTGGCAGATAAAGGAGACTGCAAAATGTGCAGTGTTGATGTGCTTCCAGGATCGTGGTTGGGAAACATAATAAATAGGCCTATAATATATTCAGAATTTGAATAAAGCGTTTGTTTTCCAATCTTGATAAGCGCCACATACAAGCTTCAATAACCATATACATGCGGGATTTACTCTCGAAACTGATGATGTATGTATCGAAATCAGAATCATGTAAAAAATGTCAGGAAAACACAATTCCTGGCTGCATGTCAATATCCATGGATCACTGGATCTTTAGTATAGTAAAGATCATTATATCGAGCCCAACCTTTAGTTTAAACAAATAATTTAAACTAATAATTTACTCGTGTTTTTCCCTATTAACTCCAGTCACGCAGCAGCTCTTCCGGCTGAGGGGGGCGTGTTCCGGCGGGAAAGAGCCATCGATGCATACCTTCTATTGGTAAGCCTCGCCTCCCTTAGTTACTGTTGCTAACTCAGACATACAAACGGCGTTGCTAACTGTCTTACAATGACAGCCCTCGTCGAGGAGCATTCATGGGACTTAAATTTGCTATGAAGGGATAAATAAAATATTTTAAAATAAATATGGGGGGTAACAAGATTAATTTGGAAGCAAGGTTTTACAGATCACAATTCAAGCGCAAGAAGCCTTGTCGTTGTGATCACAGATGGTAACATCCAGGATCAACACTGTTCATGTGCAGCAGGGTAAGATTCAATTCATTTACATTTAACCAGTTTAATACGGAGAGGCACTGAAATGTAGACCTTTGTTTTTGTGTTTTTGACCTACACTGTTACGTCACGTGAGAACAGTTAGCTATTTAGGTTTGTACATTAGCATGGACACTCTAACTCTCTAGTAACTTAATAAGAGTATGACAACTGGAAACTCCTGGAATCAGTGTTACAGCACCCCAGGTACATCATTGTACCATTTTTGTAGCATAAACACCATCAAAACAAGGAGAGCTTCGGATCTTCCAATGTTTCTCTATGGCGCTGAAACCTAAAGATGTCCTAGTTCTGGTCCCCGTGCAACTGATACTCAACTGACTCATGATACTCAATTGGCTCATCTGCGTTCAAGGGGAGAGGCTTATCGATAGGTCATTTGCAGTCCGAGGAACGAAGAAGCTTCCTGGGGAGTCAAGAGCGAGGATACACAGGTATATCCTTCCCATGCATCCTAAGGGGCTGGAGCTAAGATGCGAGGAAAGGAAGTAAACTAGGATGCACAAATAAGAAATGAGAAGCACCCAAGAGTTTAGATGGTATACAAGAATTTGCTAGTAGCCTGTATGATGAGTTTCGATTCCTTTTTTGTGACATGCTCCTCAAACTTCACGGTAATGAAACCGGGATGGCAGAAAGTTTGAAACAATGTTTTTTTTTAAATAAAAATAGACCCTTTAATTTTGAATGATGTCTTACTCATATCTGTATGATCATAAATTGAGTATTTTAAGTTGTTTCCGCTGTTATAATAAGACAAAACCAAGTGTGCCACACAAGTGCTAAAAATTGAAGCCAAAACATTTTGATCGCCCCCAGGTGGCTGGTCCCAGTATAGCTCATAAACCCCGCCCTCTCTATGAAATGTAATGAGATGTGAGACAAACTAAATAATCAAGTTACACTTCAAATATTTTTTTTTCCCAAAGATGGTTTCTGTCATTTTATCACGCAGATGTAAGTTCAAGCTATAAAAACGGGAGTGTGACGTAATGATTGACAGCTTCTCTGAGCAAAAGTAGTCACAGAGGAACCAATTTTTTCGGGAGGAGATTGGGGCTTTAACTTTTCTACATTTTCTACAACTGTTATTTCACACGGACATAATGTGTTGTTCTGCTGTAAACTGTGCTAACCGATTGTGGGCAGGGACTTGATACCGCGGCTCATCTTCACACTCACTACTGCGCAGACTCAGGTCCTGAACCAGCGCAAGATGTCAGCGGCTTATTGGGACATTGGTTAGGTTAGGTTCTTTTTTTATACCCGTTGGTAAATTTGTTTTCAGTGAACATTAGTGTTTTTATCAATTTGAAATTGTATCAAATTGTCGGCTTCTATAATGGAAGAGTGTGAAGGTGCGTTGTCCAGCTTTTTTTACAGTCTATGGACAAAATCATTTGGCACTCGCTGTTTCCATCTTATAAAGGTGAAGTAGGCTGAGATGTAGATGGCACTTTTACCCCTACATGCTCATCTTTCTGTGATATCTTGAAAAAACGTAATATTGAACTTTGTGCATCCGCCATTGTCCCTGCATGTTAAAGGAGGTTTTGACATTCTGACTTATTTACACTGTTAAAGAGTTGGATTCTCATGCTAAACAGGGCCAAAATTAATTGGATGTATGACTATATCAAATACACGCCTTCAGGATTCAAATAAGCTTCAGAAAGGTTTTTTTTTTTTTTTTGAGAATGACCCTGTATGATGTCATAAAGGGCAGAGTTCATTCTGTGGACACTTCTCCAGGATGAGTGTGTGAGCCCATCAACAAGCTTCGTTCGTGTGTGTGTGTGTGTGTGTGTGTGTGTGTGTGTGTGTGTGTGTGTGTGTGTGTGTGTGTGTGTGTGTGTGTGTGTGTGTGTGTGTGTGTGTGCAATCTCTTTAGCTCCGTCCACTGCACGCCTCCACCAGGAGCTCGGCAAGTTTCGGAAATAATCAGTACAGTGTATCTGTCTTTTATAAATCTGATGAAACTAAAGACTCTTCAGAGATATGAAGGATTGCAATACTACTCTATAGGTACTCAAGATTAACATGAGATTGGCAGAAACTGTCTGTTATGTACCCTTTATTGAACAAATAAAGGTGCACAAATGAATCCTCACAAGCTCATTTTTCATTATTCTGTTTGTTTTTTACTTTTATATCACAAGAGATGCTTTTCAATTGTGTAGCTCATTGTCCTCATTGTCCATCAACAAATGTCCTTTGCATGAGTGCCTTCTGTTTACTGCTTAATACACTGAAGGAGGCTGTAATGCAACAAACTAAATGCCATTAGGTGGAACAAACTGGAATATGCACTACTGTCTATTCAAAATAAATGAAAAGAAACCTAGCATTGGGGATGTGTTGCATTTTCCTGTGGACTGGAATCTGTGGACTGTTTTACAACAGTCCATGGCTAGGCCAAATTTCAATAACCTTACTAAGTTGCAGTTTTAACATTTGTTTTCAAAATGTAAAAGTAAATTAGAAATGATTCTGAGTTTGAGAGACATAATAACCTGTGATTCAGTGAATGTAGAAATAGTCAGAGACATTGATTTCGGTGAGGAAGTGAATCATCTCATGGATTCAGAGATCAAGGTTGGCAGGTTAGCGTGGCAGTCGTTATATTGAGGCCATCTGCATTTCTGAGTATTTGCTACTGAAGCATGTGAGGAATTAGTCCTTGAATCTAGAATGAACCAACATTGTTTACCGCAGTGTTGACTGTCTTGCTTACGATCTTGTTTATTATTAAAACCACGCACGGCACAACATGCAAATCTATGGATTGTTTGTCCCTTATTACTGGATTCTGTGTCTTCAAGCATCTGCAGTGTTAATTATATAACATCCTTCCCATGGGTCTGCCTATCTTTGCATAAACAAACAGATTCTGAGACATAACTACATGGGGCTCGCAAATGAACAACAAGTGCAGCTGCTGTAGATGCCAAACGTGTTTTGTTTGTGCTACAAAGCCTCAATTATGGAGCAGGGGGCTGAGACCTTTGGTTGAAAGCATCTCATTTGTGATTGTCTCAACGAAGTGCTAGGGAATCTTCCATACAGAGGGGACTGCGATTCGCTTCCCTCTCCTGGTAGTTCCTGCCCGAAGTCAAAAAATGCAAAGCATTTAGTACGCTGCTATATCTTTTACCAATAAACATCTCCGCAGTCTTACATTTTCTTCTCTCCTCTGGTTTTTTCATCCGCATTCCTCTATATCATCTCTTTCTTTCTCAGCTTTATATGTTTGAAAGGGTGTTCTGGCAGTTGTTAATTAGCTTTTCTAGTAGAATGATAGTGGAACTAGGAGGAATGCACAGCGGGCTGGCTGTGGAGAAAGGGATTTTGGGATGGCTTGGCAGATTGGAAAAGAAATAGTTTGGAAAATTCAGTTATGTGAGATTGCAAAGAAGAGCTCATCCAAATGCTCTTTCAATTGTTTTGTTAAACGGATAGTTTGCCCCAGGATTTAATAACCCCCAAGCCATCTCAGTTGTATATTTTTATATATTATTTGTGTTTATTTTTGGGTGAACTATCCCCTTAAGGCAATTATGGAAATATAAACAATTATGGAAATATAAACTAACTCCTTATTTTCTGTGCATCTCACATTGCATGGTTATACGGAATATGGGCTGTGTGTGTGTGTGTGTGTGTGTGTGTGTGTGTGTGTGTGTGTGTGTGTGTGTGTGTGTGTGTGTGTGTGTGTGTGTGTGTGTGTGTGTGTGTGTGTGTGTGTGTGTGTGTGTGTGTGTGCTTTTTTTTTACCTGAAGCTCAAACAGTAGAGGACAATATCATGGGTTCAGTTTCCAGCAAATGCATGCATAAACTGGCTTAAAAATGTAGACTTACATAAACGACACACATTTCTTTGAATAAAAGCATCTGCCATATACATACATGTAAATTCCCTTAGAGGGTTGTCGAAAAGCTGGATTTACAAATACCCATTTCTTTAGGTTCATGAAATTTACAGGCTAAATTAATAATAGAAAGTTAACACAGACTTTCCACAACACCTCAGAGAGTCGAAACTTCCCAGGTATTTATGACCCTAAATAAGAGATAGTCACATCATTTTACAGTATTTACAGTATACACACAACCAGTATTTCCGATAACTCAAAAATGTGTTTGGGACAAATTTATCTGGAACATAAGGGGTTAATGTTTTCTTTTCGAGAATTTCATTCTTTTAATTAAGCAGTTTATCCGAATTTTATTATGATATCAATACAGTTGTATAAACCTGACATTTGTTACATAATGTATCCAAGAAAACATTTCAAAATGAATATTTAAAAATTAAAAACACTCATTATAAATGTGTTGTATTGTATGTGTTGTCTGGTATGCATAAATTGTATTGCACTGAATAAACACATATGCATATAAATAAATAAATACAGAAACGTATTGTAAAAAGATGCAACATTATAGCATCGCTTATGAAAATGCTGAGAAAACAATGCCTTTGTTGGGCTATGTTTTGCGTTCTGACATTTCAGAACAGAACAACATATCTAGAAGCGTTTACGGTTAAATATAGAATATACGCAGAATATGTGTCGGCTTATGGCTTCCCCACGGCTCTTTCGCCTTCATTTTTTGAGTCAAAGCCTCTTGTGAGTTGTGTCTTGCCAGAGGTGTTGTATGTTAGTGAGGTATAGAGAATGATGGATGGAGCTCTTAGGTCTCCCGCTAAATCTGCATCTTTACCGTCGATATAGAGAAACTGTTGAGTTCGAGTGACAACCATAAATCACAGCACTTAAGAACGTGCTGTGCCGTGCTCTCTCAAAGCGTGAGGGGGCTTTATGCCATTTCTCCACATTAGATTAGCCAAAAGGCAGGGGGGTGGACCAACCTCTCTTCCTCCTACAGAACCGGGTTCTTCCATTGAGTGGCAAAGAAGGATTTTTTTTGTCATTTTCAAACCCTCTCAGGCAACGGGCTTTTACTCTCTCTCGCTCTCTCTCGCTCTCTCTCTTTCAGCGGTTGTGATATGGGTGCCATCCCTTCATGCCGAGGCATGTCTGGAGGCTGTGCGTGGGATGCTCGTGGTAGGTTGATGTCTGGCAGCCTCAGATAAGAGCAGGGCCTGGTTCTCCCACCCGCAGGACCTGGAGGGGGGGAAGAGTTATGGACTGCATCAATGGTGCTGTGCTAAAATCTATTGAGGACGTGGGCGGTAGAGACTGGTGCTTGTGCGGCACGGCTGTGACAGGAAATCCCCCGGGATTTGGTCTTTTACAGTGTACAATGTACATGTGCTTCGTACCCGGTTAGGAAGGGTCGCCCATAGGCAGTTATGTATACCAGAGCCCTTGCTCAAGCATTAGAAATAAATAAAGGAACATGGAAGCTGATATTCTACCATTGCTCCCTCTTGTCATCACACTGATATGTCATCATACTGTTTTTGTCAGTCGAACCCTTTGGACATAAAATATTTACTTGTAAGGTACAACTGGGCTAGAGCCACACCTTAATAAAATATTGCATTTTACTACTCCCATAGGAAAATGCATATCAATAGTACGAGTGTGCAATCTCGTAGCATGTATTCGCCAAAATGAGTTTTGGCATGCATATGGTACGCCGTTTTTGGCGTGCATATGATACGCACTTTATGGCGTATTATACGTACGAACCCCCCACACCCCCACCCTCACCTTACCCAAAAGCGTGTCATATACACGCCATAAAGTGCGTATCATATGCACACGAAAAACTGCTTAGCATATGCACGCCAAAACTAATTTTGGCGTATACATTCTCCGAGATTGCACACTCGTACTATTGATACGCATTGTCATGAGATCGTGTTGCCCATAGTGTGTGGTTGCAGAAAACAACTGTTTGTACTGAACATTGATGGAGCAACAGATTTTGTGTGAAAATAAATAATTAAAAAATAAATGATCACTTTAGCAAAGTTTGTACTATTTTCTGGTTATTTTAATAAATCAAATTTAATAATATACTGTCATTAAAATATGTTAGTATAAAAATATATTAAAAAAAAAACAGAAACAAAATTAATATTAAAGTAAAGATTCTGAAATCACTGAAGGAGATCCCATAATATTTAATATAGATTTACAGTACTAACATTACATTATATTTTATCATTCGATTTGATTAATATTATATTTTATATATGATTGGATTGTTTCATTATAAATATGGTGATTAAGTTGGACACCCAACTTAATGTATGATATTTCCCATCTGAATCTAACCATGTTAACAAATGGAAAAGTCATCCATTGCTTATTATGTTAATTGTTGTGTATTTCGCCTCGACAGCAGGGCGTCTTTTTACACCATACTTTTACATATTCTCCTGTTATTGAAAAACTGTTGCTTTAATTACCCTGAAAATAATTAAGAGGACCTTAATATATAATCTCAAAAATATAAACATTCATATTAGTGATTCTCATTTGCTACTTAAATCTACAACATTAAAAAACCACATCAAATATTAGCACAAAATCAACTTTGCGCTGCTGTTCGAGATCGGGGATCAGAAAAATTTCCACGTGCATCCTGAAAAGCGGATGATTTGAAAAAGCTGTGCCAAGTTTTTGTGCCATCCAGTGGTTTAGAGGAAAATAAATATAAAGGAGCCTTATACCCGTGGAGCCTTTAGCCCCATTATACCCTATGTTTATTAAAGTTAAATGCTGGTGGTAAATGGCCATGTGTCATGCAGGTTAATAGATACAATTAATCATTTAATCTTTTAGTGTTTTATTTTGACTTTGTATTTTAGTGCCTAATATACCTTTTGTACCTTTTTGCACTAATTTTCACTAATCTCGTCGGTGCTGTCTCTGGTCAAATTGGCGCCACAGAGTTCTGTGGGTTTTGTGAGTTAAGGGAAAGAGCTGTTAGTGCTTAATGTTTAGTAATGTTGGACATTTGAATTAGTTTCTGATGTTATGTTGAAGTTTTTGGGGTTTTCACTGTACTGAAGAGCAGTACCAAGGGGTCACTGTGATTTTGCCATGTTCGACATGTTCCTGTATCTACTTTGTTGATCCTGGAACAACATTCCTGACAGAAAGTGTAGTCCTAGCCCTATCACTACCCCTAAACCTAACACTACCCATGCATTATCCCTAATTTCTGAGGGAAATTATGAATAACACAGATGTAGAAGCACCTAACCTGATTGTAAGCCTTTAAACTTGTAAAATGTTGTGCTTGGTGAACTCATGTTCATGTTTCAGTTAATGCCACAGAAATTATTTTTATAGTTCTAATTCAAATAAAAGATGGTTAACTTTGTTACATTGAACATGAGTTCAAATGACAATGGAAAAAAATTATGTGTGCTCAGTTTAATTATCTATCTATTTTTCAAGTGTTGGCTAATTTGAATCGAGCTGCATTAGTTAACAAACCATTTAAAAGGTTCAGACTGTTTTGGGGACACCAACTTCCCAATGATGTGCTCAGTTATTGATAATAGAAGATAGTTCCTTACCTGTTTGATTATAGAGAAGGATTACTATTTTGAGCAGTTTGAAATAGGGTTAGTATAATGTTTGTTTTTACATAATTAGCTCTATATGGCTTTCTGACATCAGTATCACCTGATAACATTGCAATTGTGATGCGGAGCACTCGGATATGAGTCCTGTGGAAGATCAAAGACTTGTAGAAGCAAGCTAAAATGGCATGGATGCTTCAGCAAACATGTTTTTATCTCACATTTACTTTTGTTAACACTAGACTTTAGTGTAGGTGGTGTTATTTTCCAACTGGAGCGTTAACTTTTTAGTACGACTCACCGGATGTTTCATTTCTGAACTGCCGCCATACCTATAACAACCGATGTAGTGAATCTGTTTGGGTTTAAATAACACGCTCTCAGTGCCACTCACTGAACATTTCACTTTGAAAGTGTTGCGGAATGTAACATAATTAACTATTTCCCTGCCAGAGTTAAAAAAAAGAACGAAGTTTCCATTCAATCCCAGCATTTTTGATCATATTCACAAAACTTTCATGGCCTGCAGAACATGTGTGGTATTAATATGTAAGCATTCAATATAAAGGTCCTTCTAAAAAAAATGTGCATATTGTGATAAAAGTTCATTATTTTCCATAATGTAATGATAAAAATTTAACTTTCATATATTTTAGACTCATTGCACACCAACTGAAATATTTCAGGTCTTTTATTGTTTTAATACTGATGATTTTGGCATACAGCTCATGAAAACCCCAAATTCTCAAAAAAATTGCATATTTCATCCGACCAATAAAAGAAAATTGTTTTTAATACAAAAAAAGTCAACCTTCAAATAATTATGTTCAGTTATGCACTCAATACTTGGTGGGGAATCCTTTTGCAGAAATGACTGCTTCAATGCGGCGTGGCATGGAGGCAATCAGCCTGTGGCACTGCTGAGGTGTTATGGAGGCCCAGGATGCTTCGATAGCGGCCTTAAGCTCATCCAGAGTGTTGGGTCTTGCATCTCTCAACTTTCTCTTCACAATATCCCACAGATTCTCTATGGGGTTCAGGTCAGGAGAGTTGGCAGGCCAATTGAGCACAGTAATACCATGGTCAGTAAACCATTTACCAGTGGTTTTGGCACTGTGAGCAGGTGCCAGGTCGTGCTGAAAAACGAAATATTTAACTCCATAAAGCTTTTCAGCAGATGGAAGCATGAAGTGCTCCAAAATCTCCTGATAGCTAGCTGGATTGACCCTGCCCTTGATAAAACACAGTGGACCAACACCAGCAGCTGACATGGCACCCCAGACCATCACTGACTGTGGGTACTTGACACTGGACTTCAGGCATTTTGGCATTTCCTTCTCCCCAGTCTTCCTCCAGACTCTGGCACCTTGATTTCGAATGACATGCAAAATTTGACGACAGTCCAGTGGTGCTTCTCTGTAGCCCAGGTCAGCGCTTCTGCCGCTGATTCTGGTTCAAAAGTGGCTTGACCTGGGAATGCGGCACCTTTGGCCATTTCCTGCACACGCCTGTGCGGTGGCTCTGGATGTTTCTACTCCAGACTCAGTCACTGCTTCCAGGTCCCCCAAGGTCTGGAATCGGTCCTTCTCCACAATCTTCCTCAGGGTCCGGTCACCTTCTCGTTGTGCAGCGTTTTTTGCCACACTTTTTCCTTCCCACAGACTTCCCACTGAGGTGCCTTGATACAGCACTCTGGGAACAGCCTATTGGTTCAGAAATGTCTTTCTGTGTCTTACCCTCTCGCTTGAGGGTGTCAATGATGGCCTTCTGGACAGCAGTCAGGTCGGCAGTCTTACCCATGATTGCGGTTTTGAGTAATGAACCAGGCTGGGAGTTTTTAAAAGCCTCAGGAATCTTTTGCAGGTGTTTAGAGTTAATTAGTTGATTCAGATGATTAGGTTAATAGCTCGTTTAGAGAACCTTTTCATGATATGCTATTTTTTTGAAATAGGAATTTTGGGTTTTCATGAGCTGTATGCCAAAATCATCAGTATTAAAACAATAAAAGACATGAAATATTTCAGTTGGTGTGCAATGAATCTAAAATATATGAAAGTTAAATTTTGATCATTACATAATGGAAAATAATGAACTTTTATCACAATATGCAAATCTTTTGAGAAGGACCTGTATCAAAAGAAAGAACAGAGGCTTTGCTTTTAAACATGAGAAAACCCATTTCATTTCCATTTCATTGATTCTTTTTTTTATCAACATTTGAGTGTGGCTGAGTTTCATTAAAAAATAAAACAACATGTTGAATAAAAAAACGAGAAAATCATGTTTTCAAAGTTTTCATCTAGATCAGATTTAGAACGATGATTAAAACATTAGACTGAGTAGATCGATTCCATCAACCTCAAAGCTCGTTCATCCATAAACCTATTTGTAGGTATGACATTTCATTCAGCAACGTTAGGCAATTTAGATTTATGTGCTGTTGAATATTTGATGATCATGTTTGCTTGCATGTGCACACCTTCTGATCCAGAGACGCTGTACTCTTTCCGAAGATGCGCAACAGCGTCTCCTAAAACAGTGAAAGCTTGGAAAGTTGATGATGTGGTAAGCATTGTGTCAAATATTGCGAAACATATCTCAAATCACGCACCGGTCTCACTCGCTTCTCTCACGTCTCTCGCTCGTCCGCCTTGCCACAGTCCTCATCTCTGCAAAATTTTACTTGACACCACCGATGAAATCTTACAAACAGAGGTAGCTGTATTGTCTGCAAAGTTAAAATTGCAATTTCCAGGTGTGTAAAACTCCAGAATGTGGAGTTTTACTTACTATTTGTAATGCACAATATAGATCTGCAGATGAGTGACTTTGTTTCTAGATGTTGTACCCTGAAGTAAGGACTGTATCTTGTTCTTATAGCGTAGACCCATTTTACACTGCCTCAGATGAGCCTGTTCAATTCTCCTCCGTCTGTAGAAGTGGTCCCTCGTTAAACTCTGCCTGACAGTTCTATATTTTTGAGCTAATGCGAGGAAGTGTTTGATACTTTGATATTTGATGCAGGTTTGCTGAAGCAAATAGTACATATGTGTGTGTGTCTTCATGTTTTTCTATCCTGGTGGGGACTTCAACCTGAACGTGCACAGACTCATGGGTATAAAGTTTATTATCTGTCATTCAGTAATTTTCTGACATTGTTTCAGCAACACTGAAAGGTACTTTGGAGGAAAATGGTTCTTTGGCACTCATTGCGAAAACAAAATTAACCTTTATTTTTAGAAGAGAATAGAATATAATTATAATAATAATAAATAATTTAAAACAGAACCCTCATAGGCACGTGCCTAGTGTCCCTGTTGGAAAAAAAGCTCTTTGTTTTCTGGTGTAAGCTCACCTTCTGTATTGATCAGGTCAGTCATTTGGACTCTTTTCAGCTGTTCAGGTTGGCAACAAACTTAACAAACAATCTTAGAATTAGTCATTTTTATCAGGTACACTACGGTCCAAAGGTTTAGGGCCAGTATTTATTGATTTTTTGATCGATTTTTTGATTGGTTTGTTGAAAGGAGAAGGTAAAAGGTTGAAAGGTAAAAAGTTTTATTTAGCAAGGATGTATTTAATTTTTTTCTTCACAAACAAGCTCCAAATCAGCATATTAAAATGATCATGAAAGATCATGTGACACTGAAGACTGGCGTAATGATGCTGAAAATTACATTTTGCCATCACAGGGATAAATTACATTTTAAATTACTCTTAAATCCGGCCCTGTACATACGTTTGAGAGCCTATGCACCAACTAATCATCTGATCATCTTGACATGACAAATAATACAATTACAGTACAGCAGAGTAATATAGTGAATACAAAAACATAATAATTTAATATAATATAAACAACATATTTTCCAAGTACTGTTTTATTCATATTAATTTCCACAGTATTATTTGAAATGTTTATTATACTGTTTCACTGCTTTTACTATTTTAGTATGTTGCACAATATGCAGTGAGCAGTACAGAAATACACTATATTGCCAAAAGTTTTAGGATGCCTGCCTTTACATGCACATGAACTTTAATGACATCCCATTCAAAATCCGTAGGGTTTAATATGGAGTTGGTCCACCCTTTGCAGCTATTACAGCTTCAACTGCGCTGGTGCATGTTGGAACAGGAAGGGGTCATCCCCAAACTGTTCCCACAAAGTTGGGAGCATGAAATTGTCCAAAATGTCTTGGTATGCTGAAGCATTAAGAGTTCCTTTTACTGGAACTAAGGGGCCAAGCCCAACCCCTGAAAAACAACCCCACACCATAATCCCCCCTCCACCAAACTTTACACTTGGCACAAAGCAATCAGGCAAGTACTGTTCTCCTGGCAACCGCCAAACCCAGACTCGTCCATCGGATTGCCAGACAGAGAAGCGGAGGTCTGTAGCTCTTGACTCAGCAGAAAGTTGGCGACTTCTGCGCACTGTGTGCCTCAGTATGCACTGACCCCGCTCTGTGATTTTACGTGGCCTACCACTTCGTGGCTGAGTTTTTGTTGTTCCCAATTGCTTCCAGTTTGTTATAATATGCCTAACAATTGACCGTGGAATGTTTAGTAGTGAGGACATTTCATTATTATTATTGCACAGGTGGCAACCTATCACGGTACCACACTTGAGTTCACTGAGCTCCTGAGAGCGACCCATTCTTTCACAAATGTTTGTAGAAGCGTCTGCATGCCTAGTGCTTGATTTATACACCTCTGGCCATGGAAGTGATTGAACACCTGAACTCAATGATTTGTAGGGGTGTCCCAATACTTTTGGCAATATAGTGTATATTGCTTTTGTGGATAGATTCAGGAGAAGGACACTGATTGTTCCGTGTAGTATGACCTTCAGTGAGCTGGGCTGCTCTGAGATTATATGTGTCCTGTCGTTCACCTCCCACAGTGGAACTTCTGAATTCATGTTTAGTGGCCTTATTATACTTCACATTACCAACCAAATAGAGTCATTGTCCAAAATGCAATACGGAGACGGATTATTTGTCCCCAAAGAACCGTATCTGTCATGGCGGATGTCTTACTTGCAGATCAGCTTACGGACTGGATGAGGAGAGGACAGGAGAAAATGAAGACAGTTGTTAGCTCCTCAAATTGAAATTTGGGATCCATTATTCAGCTGTCAACATGCGAGAGCATGGATCCATTGATAATGCCGCTAACAGCCCTCTCTGCTTGACTGTCTGCTTGAAAGGCAACAGAAAGAGCGCTATGCAGTAAAAAATGGGCAAGCCTTGTTTGTTTCCATTTTTCATTCTGCTCCATATATGCGCAGTTAGAATGCTGTCAAACGTATTCACAGATGCATGCACGTATATGTCCACTGTGCTTAAGAGGTCTGTTGCCCTATGATCTTCACTCTGTTATGCTTCAGGGGTTCTGAGGTTCCTGGTGGAAAACTCAATGATGTGGAGAATACGGACTGCATGGAGAATTCACAAGAGTAGTAAATATGAATGTTAATAGTGCAGACTTGGGGCTAGATGTCTCACAGGTTAAGCTGTCACAAGTGCTTTATGTCAGGAACCATAAGACAGAATACCAAATACACTAAATCTATCTATCTAAACACTGAGTGTAAGAAATGTTAAATGTTGCAGTTTTTTCTCAATTGTTTTGGCACATTTTTCAAAATAGTCATAACATTCTCTGAGCTGTAAGTTTAATTGTCACAACTATTTGCTGGAACTTTAGAACTCCATAGTATGTCTGCAAAATGTAGTTACTCACCCAAAACATTTAATTCATGCTTCAAAACCAAGTTATTGTGTCAGTAAACTGGCCAATGCCACCAAAATAAAAAGACTGTATCATCGTGTGAGCCACACTGGTCAAAAGGAACAGTTCAGATGCAAAAGCATCTAAAAGACACTTTGGTCAAAAATGAAATAACGATACTGAGTGAAGGCTCTCTGCATATAGTACAAGTTCATAAAATACTTTCACTTCAAACCCAGTAAATCCCAGGTACTTAGGTAGAAACCTATACATAGGAGCCTGACAAAAATGCTTATTTTAAAGAAAAACGTCAGATGGACTTAGAGGCTTTCATTATGGAAATATTTGTTATATACAAATGTCATGTTTTTTTTTTTGTTGTTGTTTTACACTAACTGTTTCTATTCTACACAATAATATCAGTTTTGTCTAACTGAATGCTCTTGTGGATCACACTGGGCGTTTTACTGTAAGATTCAGACAATAGGCAAAACTTGACTGGAATAGGACAATAACGTAGTACACAAAAATAATCAGTATTTATATTGTACATATATGTTTTTAATGAAATATGTTACATGTAAGCTTAAAATTCACTTTACATTTGATGGCTCACCAGATGAAAGAATGTATATAAGTTGTGAAGAGTTCAATCAACTCATCAGTTTTGTGCAAGCCAAGTGAATTTATTCATTGTTCAAATTGTAGACTAACTCTTTTGCACACATGCGAACAAACAAATGAAACAGGAAATAGAAAACAGTTGTTTTAGGTGCTGTTTACACGACACCATTTTCAAGTGAAATCTGCGTTTTGGCTGTTCATTCACACAACAACGGCGTTTTAGGTGCCTGAAAATGCAAGCTTTTGAAAACGGGTTTAAAAGTGCAAACAGTGATTTTACCGTCTCCATGTAAACAACAAGAATCTGAGAAAGCGGTGACGTCAGGAGCATGCGTGTTATATGTTCACAAATGCGTATTACGTGTCTACGGGGTATTTCACGACAAAGCAGCATCTCTAACTACTGGCCTGGCGTGCATAATACAGGCATTTTAGCCATTTTCGCCAATCTGTGTGAACGGCGAGCATGTTGACAAAGTTTTCATCTGTTTCATTGTCGTGTAAACATACCTTCAATGATATTTACACAATACCATACATTCAGCCAAGGCTTATATTTATAGTTAATACAGAATAAATTAACTAATTAAATTCAGAAATATTGGGGAGTCTTTACACAATACTGTTTTCAACTAAAAATGGAAAATGTGTTATGCTGTTGGCCTTTCATTTACACAACAACAGCGTTTTGGGTGCCTATAAACACAAGCTTTTGAAAATGGGTTTCAAAGTGCAAGTTTTCGAAAACAAAACCATGGTCGTCTCCGTGTAAACTATAATGTGTCAGGACCGCTGTCATCAAAGATGACTTAGTGTTAGCATACAGTTGGGATTGGCGGAATGGTTCTGTTCTGGGCAAGAAGCATGGATGAGAGCAGGGAGAGCAGCGATTACCCCCCTTAGGGTAAACAGAACAGAACCAACATAATGTATTGCAGATATCATTAATGTCAATATTAAAATGTACAACATAATTCCGGAATTTAGTCAAGGGGAATTAGAATACCAAATCCTGACTGACGAGAGGAGGAGCTGGGGGTGGAGGAGGGTAAATGAGCTCCGGAGAACGCAATAGCTGCTGATAGTACTGAAGGTGCTTATATTCTGTATATGTGCTATAATGACATCATATTCCTATAGGTAGATGTGATCAACTGACAGTCAGCTGATGCGAGCTTGACTAACGTCGTCTTCGTCATGTGCATGTGTTCAGTTTATAGGCGTGTAGTGTTTCTTTACAAAATGACATCACCATCTACTGGCCTCGCAGCAGAACATAAAGTTTTTAGCAGTTTTGAGGAGCTGTGTGAACGGGGATTTGTTTTGACAACGTGAATGTGAAAAAAGCAAAGGAAAAACTTTTTCCAGTTTAAAATTTTTACATTTATATAGCACTTTTCTAGGCACTCACAGCGCTTTACATATAGAAGGGGGATCTCCTCAACCACCACCAATGTGCAGCACCACCTGGATGATGCGCCGGCAGCCATACTGCGCCAGAACATCCCCCACACACACCAGCTGATTGGTGGAGGGGAGACGGAGTGATGAAGCCAACGTGTATGTATATGTATGTATGTGGATGATTAGGAGGCCATGATGGAAATCCTGGGATTTTTAATGACCTCAGAGAGTCAGGACCTCGGTTTAACGTCTCATCCGAAGGACGGTGCTTGTTACAGTTTAGTGTCCCCATCACTATACTGGGGCGTTAGGACCCACACAGACCACAGGGTGAGCGCCCCCTGCTGGCCTCATTAACTCCTCTCCCAGCAGAAACCTGGTTTTCCCAGTTGGTCTCCCATCCAGGTACTGACCAGGCTCAAGCCCTGCTTAGCTTCAGTGGGAAACCAGTCTTGGGTTACAGGGTGATATGGCTGCTAGTTAGCCTACATCGTTTTTATGTAAGCATGCCCTTAGTTGCAAGTAGTTGTGTGTTCTCAGTGTTATAATTGTAATAAATAAAATATTTTTTAGCCAAAGCAATGCTTTGAAATGTTACATTTTACATTTAGTTTTACTGTTTAAACTTGGCTTCCAAATTCTATTGTGACAACTATATATATTATAAAAACATACTGTAACGTTGAGCTTCAAACGTTGAGCTTCAATATTTCTTTGTTGTTGTTTTTGCCTATAAGTATGTGTGTACTGAAATTGACTTTCAAAAGTATACCTTGGGAAATAATCGCTGGAGTACAAAATGTGACAGATAGCTCTTCCCTTTTCCAGGGGCCTTACACTATCAGACAAATATCCCTATGATTTTGTTCTGCTTTTAGGGACATAATATTTAATAAATGTGTCTCCTGTGAGCAACTCCTTTTGATAAATGACTAAAGGGAGCAGATGGATTGCTGTTTGTCCTGTTATCAGCATATACACACCGCTTTATGAGGCTTTGCTTTAGATGTGGGTGTGTAATAACAAACACTTCAAATAACATTAGCAATGCTGCGTTTAAAGGTGAAGTGATTATTTTTTTTAAATGTTAAATGATATCTGCCTCCCTAGGCTACTGATGAAACATTATTTATTTAATAATGCAGTTGCATGATTATTGTAGGTAAAAAGAGTTTGTCTAAAGTTTGTCTGAAGGCAGAATTCATCCATTACTAGATCGAAATTTAGACGGAGAAGGAGAATGTGCGTGCCAGCCGTTTACATGCCACGTACAAAGACTATTACATAATAACATTTTGCTGTCAACTGTTTAAATGTATATTCATTCTCTATCACACAATGGTAATGCTAATAGAAAAACCCAATCTTTATCAGCTCTGAATGTCTACCATGTTACATTATCTCATTATCAACAGGCAAATTATAGACTGAAGGCACACTTAAATGGAGTGTTTTTTTATGGCGTGTGTATGAGTCGCACACATATGCACACTTTAGCAACAATAAACACAAAATTGTAGATTAGTGTAGCGTAGACACAACATAAGCTGCTAAGGTTAATTAGCCTGTTGTCGAGCAGAGAAGCAATCAGATTTTTTAACCTCTGCATCCTGCTGTGAAAATTAATTTGGCCACAGTATGAAATAAACCCATTGTCGCCCGCCCCTTTGGCTGCGCTCCGCTTTCCTTCTGAGTGCTTTCATCACTTCCCGCTAAAATGGCGCTGTGTGTCGTCTGCACATTAATCAAAGGAAAGGGAGATACAGGATGTTTGTGTGTAAAGGCGAAAATGATTAGCAGCCGTGGATGTGACTAAACCGAAAGAGGAAGAGAGGGAGGTTGAAAATATATAGAGAGAGAGCTTTTAATAAATCTGACCTTTTCTGTTGTGTGCTTGTTATGAAAGATGCTGGCATCGGGAATAAATGAAAGCGAGGGGCAAGCAGACCATTTGCAAGGCAACGGTGAGATAGAATGCCAGCGTGCTGAAGATGAGATGTCGGAAGGGGATGAGGATTTGCCGGATGGGAGTAAAATATGATGGGTCAAGTTTCTGGATGTGGATTTATATGAGGCAATGTGTGTGAATTATTGCTTGAATTACCTGAGAGAACTGAATTGAAAGAGAGAGATTTTCTTTAACTCTGTTTCATAAGCAAGCAATTTTTATTAGAATTAATAGATTAGTTCACTTTAAAATGAAAATGACCCTATGATGTACTCACCCTCATGCCATCCTAGGTGTATATGACTCTCTTCTTTCAGACAAACACAATCTGAGTTATATTAATAAATATCCTGACGCTTCCAAGATTTATAATGGTAGTGACGAGGTCCAGCTTAAAAAAGTGCATCCATCCATCATAAAAGTACTCCACACGGCTCCAGTGGTTTAATAAAGGCCTTCTGAAGCAAAACTTCATAAAGTAAAATATCTAGCTTCCGCCGTATTCAACTTGCGCAGAAAGTTTAACCCCTTCCAAGTCAAAGATTGCCAACGGCCCCAGATTATTATTGTTAAACATTTGACTCACATTAAAACATCACACTCTTACTTGATCTGGACAAACTGTGTAACATTAGAAAGATTAAAGACTCCAGCTTCGATATTTGACCATTGTTAATGATAAAACTAGTTTTCAGAGACATTAATTTATTAATTTATACCTCTGCTGCGGTTTCATTGTGTCCACTGAACAGCGTTCGCTAGGGCTTGTTCCGCTCTCGCAGTTCAAAACACTTACACTATGTCCAACGTCATACGGCGCGCCAGTTACACTCGCTTTGTAAGCTGAATATGATGGCGGAAGCTAGATATTTTAAGTTGACATGAAGACTGATTTAAACCCGGGTAAAAATAGAGCAAAAAGGTTTCAAATGAACTAGTTTTCTTCTACATTCAAAACTAACAGATGGCAACATTGATTTATATGATGATCAACACATAACTCTGTTAAAATTAGGGTTTAGGGGTACCCTTTAATGTCAGTATGAACTGACGGCAATATCTATGAACTTTTAGTAATCAGCAAACCTAATTCACTTTGTTATTGGCGTTTTATTCTATTTAAATATCTAAATTTTAGCGATGGAGTGAAGAAGAAAAATTCAACAACTTGTATCTTCATGTGCAAGCAACATTGGTTATTGACTCATCTTTGCTCGCTCATTTTAAAGGTGCAGTGTGTACATTTTATCAGTGAGTTTGTAAATTTCAAACGCCCACTGCTCATGCCTCCCTTTCGAAGCACGTAGAGAAGCTACGGTGGCCGACACAGGACAAAGATGACGTTGTCGGAGACAGCAGAGAGTGACTAGCGCTCTGTAGAGCAGTTTGTCCTTTAGGGCTACTGTAGAAACATGACGGCACAAAATGGCGACTTCACTGTAAGGGGACCTGTGGTGTATGTAGATTGAAATGGGTCATTCTAAGGTAATAAAAACATAACGGCTCATTATGTAAGGTCTTTATACACCACTGAAAACATAGTTATGTATATTATATTGCATTTCTCTCAATGGATCCTCATAAATACTACACACTGCACCTTTAAGTTAAGCACGTTGAGTAAAACAGCAATTTACTACATGTTCAGTCTATAGGCCTATAGTGTTTCTCTAGCTAATGTGACATCGCCAACTACTAGCCTGGTAGTATAATAGAGCATTTTTAATCATTTTAATGCTCCATGTGGTAACATCTATTAAAACAAATTCAAATAAAATGATTTAACATTACTAAATCAACCTAAATATATATTAGGTTACAACAATAGCTCTTTACACAGCAGTTGCAGGTTGCCACTTTTTAAAGTGCAGTTTTAGTTTGTAAAAATAATTTAAGGGACCAGTGTAGATTGTGGCAAACTCTTTTTCTCATCCCTCATGTCTTTCCAAACTTGCATGATTTTCTTTACTCTCCGGAACAAAAAAAGAAGTCAGTTTCATAAACATGTTTTAGCTGTTTTTGTCTATGCGATGAAAGTCAGCTGGGGTCCAGAACATCTTTAAAGCTTAAAAGGACATAAAAATAGCGTGAAATTAATCCAAAAGGCTCGACTGAGCCTTCTGAAGTGACATCATATGGACAAAAATGGGAAACACTCTTTAAAATATCAGTTTTGTGTTAAACATTGCTTCTAACACCTAAGATATGGCCCACAGCTTTGAACGTTTTAATAAATGTGATGTAGAAATGCTAAAAAAAAAAAAGCTTCCAAGCAAATCCAACTAGTTCAAAGCTGTCGTCATAGAGCGCATGGATTCATGCAATTATGTGAAACTTATTTCTAACTGTGAAACTCTGCCAAAGACTTTTGAGCTGCAGAGAATGAAAAGGTATTCACTGCACTAAGACGTTCACCCCAAAAGCTACTTACAGTAGTTTGCTCATACTTCACGAAGATTACCCATTATCTCCAGAGCTTCTGAGCATAGATTACCTCAGGTAACACCAAGCTTCACCCAGCTTTCATGTCTCTGATGCATTGAATTGTTCTGACAATAATCTCTGGTGGAATGGAGGCTAGGACATGTCGACCAGATTCAGTCCATTAGCACTTCTGTCAATCCTAGAGCTTTTATAACATAACCAAAAATACTTTAATATTTGCAAGATTTGTGTCTCCTACATTTTCAGAAGTCAAAATTGATGAAAATGAGTTATACTGTCAATGCCAACTGTTATATTGTTAATGTACACTCCCAGAAAAAAAGGTATAAATGCTGTAACTTCTGTAACCTTTTTAAAAGGTACACTTTTAGGTACACATTATTCCTTTTAGGTACCAATATGTACATTTCAGGTACCAATAAGCACCCTTTAGGTATAAAGGTGTACCTTTTGAAAAGGATCTTTGCCTCAGTGACAGATTTTGTACCTTTTTTCTGAGAGGATATATTTTCCACACTGCTCTACACAATGGATGCAACTCAGCTGGGTCATTTCTCTTATGCAGTACCTATATACAGGTCCTTTGAAAAAATTAGCATATTGTGATAAAAGTTCATTATGTTCCATAATGTAATGATAAAAATAAAACTTTCATATATTTTAGACTCATTGCACACCAACTGAAATATGTCAGGTCTTTTATTGTTTTAATACTGATGATTTTGGCATACAGCTCATGAAAACCCAAAATTCTCAAAAAATCTCAAACATTTGCATATTTCATCCGACCAATAAAAGAAAAGTGTTTTTAATACAAAAAAAGTCAACCTTCAAATAATTATGTTCAGTTATGCACTCAATACTTGGTGGGGAATCCTTTTGCAGAAATGACTGCTTCAATGCGGCGTGGCATGGAGGCAATCAGCCTGTGGCACTGCTGAGGTGTTATGGAGGCCCAGGATGCTTCGATAGCGGCCTTAAGCTCATCCAGAGTGTTGGGTCTTGCGTCTCTCAACTTTCTCTTCACAATATCCCACAGATTCTCTATGGGGTTCAGGTCAGGAGAGTTGGCAGGCCAATTGAGCACAGTAATACCATGGTCAGTAAACCATTTACCAGTGGTTTTGGCACTGTGAGCAGGTGCCAGGTCGTGCTGAAAAACGAAATCTTCATCTCCATAAAGCTTTTCAGCAGATGGAAGCATGAAGTGCTCCAAAATCTCCTGATAGCTAGCTGCATTGACCCTGCCCTTGATAAAACACAGTGGACCAACACCAGCAGCTGACATGGCACCCCAGACCATCACTGACTGTGGGTACTTGACACTGGACTTCAGGCATTTTGGCATTTCCTTCTCCCCAGTCTTCCTCCAGACTCTTGCACCTTGATTTCCAAATGACATGCAAAATTTGAGCGACAGTCCAGTGCTGCTTCTCTGTAGCCCAGGTCAGGCACTTCTGCCGCTGTTTCTGGTTCAAAAGTGGCTTGACCTGAGGAATGCGGCACCTGTAGCCCATTTCCTGCACACGCCTGTGCACGGTGGCTCTGGATGTTTCTACTCCAGACTCAGTCCACTGCTTCCGCAGGTCCCCCAAGGTCTGGAATCGGTCCTTCTCCACAATCTTCCTCAGGGTCCGGTCACCTCTTCTGCAGCGTTTTTGCCACACTTTTTCCTTCCCACAGACTTCCCACTGAGGTGCCTTGATACAGCACTCTGGGAACAGCCTATTGGTTCAGAAATGTCTTTCTGTGTCTTACCCTCTCGCTTGAGGGTGTCAATGATGGCCTTCTGGACAGCAGTCAGGTCGGCAGTCTTACCCATGATTGCGGTTTTGAGTAATGAACCAGGCTGGGAGTTTTTAAAAGCCTCAGGAATCTTTTGCAGGTGTTTAGAGTTAATTAGTTGATTCAGATGATTAGGTTAATAGCTCGTTTAGAGAACCTTTTTATGATATGCTAATTTTTTGAGATAGGAATTTTGGGTTTTCATGAGCTGTATGCCAAAATCATCAGTATTAAAACAATAAAAGACCTGAAATATTTCAGTTGGTGTGCAATGAATCTAAAATATATGAAAGTAAAATTTGTATCATTACATTATGGAAAATAATGAACTTTTATCACAATTTGCTAATTTTTTTAGAAGGACCTGTACTTCAAAACAACATATGTCATGTTATCACACAATATTTAGTGTTTTATCTAAAGGTTCAAAAAACTAAAATCTATTGCTAATGCTTTCTCAGCCATTTTTTTGTAAGCATCTGTAACATTTTTAGAAGTTAGTAATTGTTTACTTAATTTTGAAAAAAGTACATCTAATTTCACCAAATAGTATTAATGATTTATTATTTATTGATATGCAATATGGTAATATGTCGGGCAGAAAATCTAAAGTGTGACTGCTCCAAATTTCTCTATCAGGGACAGTAAAGTATATTTCATTTCACTTTACATGGCTGCTTGCTTTAACGTTAACCTAAATGATAATATGTGACCCTGGTTAGGACGATTCTTAAGGTACTAACAGTACTAGTACTAATGTAATAGAAATTATGTATAATAATAATGTATAATCTACCAAAGAGTAGACAAAATTATGGCTTATTTCTGCATTTCTGGCAAAATTATTTGTGGCCCATCGGAATAAAGGGTTAAACTTTGTATTCACAATCCCTGAGTGACTCAAAAGAAAGTTTTCTTCACTCTATTGAAGAACTCCATTGTCTAATAACCTTCTCCCCAATGCTGCACTCTCCTTTACAGTTGTTTTTCCATTGCAAATGTTTTAAGAAAAAGTGTAAGGATTCAATTTCAGAACACCATTGGCAGAGTATAAAGGCAGCTTAATATAAAGCTTAAATATAAAAGTAAATGATTCTATAAACCTGAAGTTATGAAGTACGTAGTCTAAACTTTAGGTTTTCTAAGACAATGTGTGAAATGAATGCTTACGCAGTAACCTTGGCAAGCCTGCATATGTTGATTTCACAGGAAATGTATGTGTTTCTTCACTTGGGATTTCATTTTCAAGGTGTTGTCAGAGAGGAGCTTGGTAAATTTGCAAGCTCAAAGTGTCAAAGAAACAAACGAAACAGACTAATAAGTAACAAACTTCACTAAAAGAAATATTTTAAGCTGTAAGCTCAAGTTTTATTCACACCTTTGTCACACAACTCTTTGTTAGCTGCCAGTTGTGGCTTTATAGTGGCAACGATGCTATACTTTGAATGTCCTGTACAATCCACGTTTGTTTGTGTGTGTGTGTGTGTGTGTGTGTGTGTGTGTGTGTGGACTGGTAATCCCTACAGTATCCCCACAAAGATGGCAATATCCAAAATCCTTGTCCTTGTGGGGACATTTTTTGGTCCCCATGAGGAAAACATCTTATAAATGTGTGTGTGTGTGTGTGTGTGTGTGTGTGTGTGTGTGTGTGTGTGTGTGTGTGTGTGTGTGTGTGTGTGTGTGTGTGTGTGTGTGTGTGTGTGTGTGTGTTTTTTAAAGACTGCAAAAGGAAAATTAATCAAAAATATTGTTTATTAATTTTTTACTTGAGAACACCTGTGAATTTAACTAATTGAAAAAAAGAATGTACTCCTGGACTGTGGGCCAGTGATTCGATCAAATATTGTTAGTTATTCACCTAAAAATGAAAATTGTCATTACACACACTCATGCCTTTTCAAACCTGTAAGACTTTTGTTCATCTTCAGAATACAAATGAAGATGAAAATCTTTTTGATGAAATCTGAGAGCTATATCTCTCCCTCTATTGACAGCTACGCAACTTCCACTTTGACACTTCAAAAAGTTCATAAAGAGATCTTAAAACTATTCCATATGAATTGAGCAGTTTAGTCAAATTTTTTTGAAGAGACATGATCACTTTATATGATTAATTAATTGAATTTAGGCTTTTATTCACATTTAAACATTGATCAGTGAACATAAACAGAAGCTCAACCGAACCTGCTTGAAACATGAGAATGAACCTCATTGGTTCTTGCTGAAGCTCAAACGTGCTGCGTGACACGAGAATGAACCTCATTGGTTCTTGCTGAAGCTCAAACGTGCTGCGTGACACGAGAATGAACCTCATTGGTTCTCGCTGAAGCTCAAACATGCTGCGTGACACGAGAATGAACCTCATTGGTTCTTGCTGAAGCTCAAACATGCTGCGTAACACGAGAATGAACCTCATTGGTTCTTGCTGAAGCTCAAACGTGCTCCGTGACACGAGAATGAACCTCATTGGTTCTTGCAGAAGCTCAAACGTGCTGCGTGACACGAGAATGAACCTCATTGGTTCTTGCAGAAGCTCAAATGTGCTGGGTATCATGAGAATGAACCTCATTGGTTCTTGCTGAAGCTCAAACGTGCTGCGTGACACAAGAATGAACCTCATTGGTAGATGTCAATGGAGGGACAGAAATAGCTCAGAATTTATTCAAAATATCTTAATGTTTTACTAAATGAGGTTCGGGAGGAACATGTCAGATAATTGACACAGGTGGAGAGTACTCAGCTAATCAATAAAAGAGGTATATATACGCAGCCGTCTTACCTCCACTTTGTTGACGATTTTTCAGCATCCCTCCACCACCCCTTCTCCACATCTTGCACCTTTTTTAGTTCTAAACCACTTACATATGGAGGGTACTCTGGGTTCGGGCCAAATGTCCGAGCTCGAAGCCCTCCCCCCGGACAGCATGCCAAATACGCAATTTAAATTTACTCTCTATAAATTACATTGATGACAGAATTTTTAGGTGAACTATCCCTTTAAAAGTCTCTTCAATGCTTGTGCTTGCGGACTTAAAAATCTTAAAATAGGTAACTCATAACAATTTTATTATATAAATTATTATATTTAAAAGGTATGATAATACAGTAGAAGTAGAAGATACAGCCACCTATATGGTGTGCTTTTAAGAAAGTCCACTGCACAAATATTATGCCAGGTGCAGAATCCATCACACAGTCAGACGTCATGAAGATTTCAGAGCAGCGCTGTCAAACTGACTGCCCACTGTCATAATGGTTAGCCCATGTCCAATCAGGCATCTGCACTGAGGAGGTCTCCCCTGGATCTCAAGTAAATGGGCCTCAATATAATGGCAGCTCTACCTTCATCTTGCTCTTCAGCACCATATGATTGCAAAGCCTAAGCTTTTACCTCGCCTTCGGATGTTTAGGAGTCTCTGTAGTTTTTCACGTCCTGCTGTTTCATGGGCACCTTCTCCTTTGCTTGATTAAAGACTTTTTTGATGTGCTCTTACACTCTTTCATTTGTTAAAGCCCTAATGTCTGCTGAACTGACAAAAAAAAAGGAAACTATGATTTTTCACATCCCTTAGATCTCCTTTTGTTGACTTCCTTGAAGTTAGCAGTGACCAGGCTAAGCTCATTTAAACACTTTCTCCAACAAAGAGATGTTTGGCTCGTTTGATAAAGGGAAGCAAATTCCGCCATTCCGCACGCCGCCATTCCGTCCATTTCCCTCCTTTTCCGTCTGATTTAGATGAAATGCAGATATGTGGGATGTTCTTAGGGGTTGAGTTCCTCAACAATTGTTATATATGTGTTTGATGGCTGTGCCATTATCCGGCTGCAAAAGAAATGAATAAAGATGAGGCTTGACAAGCAGTTATGAGAGAATTGGTAATGCAGGAAACTTACCTCAGAAATACAGGCCTGCTAAAGGGCAAGCTGCTGCTGTATTCAGCCTAATCAGGTTTTAGCTGTCAAACATGACAAATATCCCCTTGTCCCAAGCACACTTCTCATAACTTTACACAATGCTACGCAGTGAGTCCTGAATGAACATTAAAATGAAGTTTTTTTATTTAGCATAGGGTATATTTCAGTTGATCCAATATGGGGTGGTCATAAATTCCAACCAACCTAGCACTAATGAAATGTTGCAAATGCCTATAGTTAAGCATTCTTCCTCCTCTCTTTATTAAGATGAAGTTTGTGTTCTTCTGCACGGTTTTCACATCCTAGACCAATGTGCATTTTAGATTTTTGTACTTTGTATTCTTATGCATATTATGTCTGTTGTTTATTAATCATCCTTTTGGTTTTATTATGCAAGAAAATTGAGTTCACAAGTTCACATTTACAAATAATCAGTTAGTAAATAGCATGCGTAGTAGTATGCGTATTTGGCGTGCTGTCTGAGGAGAGGGATCCGAGCTCGGTGTTTGGCCCGAACCCAGAGTATTCTCCCCGTATCTTTGGTTAGGAGTATCCAGGTAAATGTGAGGAAGACAGACTCACCTGGTGTGAGGGATGCTGAAAAACTGTCGAGGAACATTGGTGAGCTGACTTGGTATTTATATAATCCTCCACTTGTGCTAATTGGGTAGACATATTGATTACTGATTGCTGGCAGCTGGATGGAATGACGTGATGATTGGATAGATCATTTGAATGTGATCCTCCCGAACTTTGTTGATAAACATCATGTAGAGAGGAAATTGGAGGGTAAGAGGGGAAATGGGTTTGAGACATGAGAATGTCAGATTGTATGTGTCATTATAAACACTCGGCTCGAAAGCATTGTTCTTCTATCAAAAAAATAAAAATCTGATTTTCTACGAATTAAATTATTTGAAAAGGTAGTTTGAAAATATATTTTTGAAAAGAAAAAGGAAATACACCATATTGCCAAAAGTTATAGGACACCTGGCTTTACATGCACATGAAATTTAATGACATCCCATTTTTAATCCGTACGGTTTAATATGGAGTTGGCCCACCCTTTGCATCTACAACCTGGCTCACAGTCTCCACTCTAATTCATCCCAAAGGTGTTCTATCGGGTTGAGGTCGGGTTGAGGCAGGCCAGTCAAGTTCCTCCACACCAAACTCGCTCATACATGTCTTTATGGACCGACCCTTTGTGCACTGATGCGCAGTCATGTCATGCTCAATCATGCAGTCAGGCAAGTGCCATTCTCCTGGCAACCACCAAATTGACTCGTCCATCGGTTTGCCAGACATGTATGATTGGTCACTCCAGAGAACACGTCTCCACTGCTCTAGAGTCCAGTGGCAGCGTGCTTTAAACCACTCCATCCAACACTTTGCATTACACTTGGTGATGTAAGACTTGGATGAGCTGCTCAGGTATGGTAACCCATTCCATGAGGCTCTCTACACACTGTTCTTGGGCTAATCTGAAGGCCACACAAAGTTTGGAGGTCTGTAGCTATTGACGCCTCAGCATGCGCTGACCGCGCTTTGTGATTTTACGTGGCCTACCATTCTTTCGCAAATGTGTGTAGAAGCGTCTGCATGCCTAGTGCTTAATTTATACACCTGTGGCCATGGAAGTGATTGGAACACCTGAATGGTTTGCAGGGGTGGCCCAAAACTTTTGGCGATATAGTATATTTCCTTGCTTAAAAAACAACTATTTTAATTTTCTGCAAGTGTGAAATTGTTGTAGACTACAAAAGTAGATGCATCACCTTTTCAGTTAACTTGGAAATTCCCTCCTAAGTTGTTTTGTGGGATTTTAAATTTTGCATTTCTCCAGACTTTAAAACAGGTCGTTTTTGTGTTAATGTGTTAGTATTCTTCTGATTGTTTGTAGTAGCTGGGAGGGCATATTGTTTGGCATGTTATGGTAAATCAACTGTTTGCTTTCTTGAAAAACACAGCCCTGGCATAAATATCTGGCATACCAAATACTGATTGCATGTCAAAGTGAAAATATCCATCATCTCTATGTGACGATTTATTTGTTTTGTTGTAGACATTTTTGATTACGTGGTTAGGGTAATCACAATATTACGCTTCGTAGAAAAATCCCATGTCAGTCACCTGCTGTATAACTCCGTTTTCTAAAAATACTCAGATCTGTATACTTTCTCTTCGTAGGTTTGATGTGGCATGCAATAAACTTTAGCTAGCCAATAAGATGTGCTTAAACTCATAAGCTGTTGCAGCCAGAACTCTGTGTACTGGGGTTTATAGGAACTTTAGAATATATAAATTGAAGCCATTGATAAAGCAATTATGATTTATTGTATAAATGCTGCCAGCTGGGAGAACTATTATCCTTTAATTCTTGCAAATGAAAAATCACCCTTTCTCCTTCTCACACACACCTTAAACAGTTCCACCAACCCTGTCCTACCATTAGAGAATCAGTCTGGCAGACCGCTGATTAAAATTGATTTAAGTTTTGAGTATATTTGGAATTGATGATACAAATGTCTGGAGGAATTATGGGCTGTCGTTTGAGGCTGAGCGCAGTCATCCGTTCTCTCTGTGTCAGAGGTATAGGAGCCTGCTGTGGAGTTCACATATGGACATAACGTTAAACACTTATGCTTCCAGCAACTATAAAACATATATTATACCTCAGTGTCTTCTCAATGCTCTGACAGGGGTATGAGGATCAAGTCATACTAAAGTTCAAATAAAGCCCTGGAGACTTTTGTGTTGACACCAGCAATAACACAACTTTGAAATGCCATAGTTTGGGGTTAGGCACATCCAAACAATACCCTTTCATAAAAAGTTTCTTAATTCTGGGTTTAAAGTCTGTTAATAACCAGAGAGATGTGTGTAGTGTCCCAAGTTCCCTGCTCTGTGAAGACAGAGCCTCTAAGGGTGTGTTCACAGACTTGGCTTAGGCTTACAATGCTTCCGAAAAATGCAGCCCTGGTCTGCTTAGCATTCATATTGGCACTTTTTAAACCAAACGTAAAGGCATAGGGATACATTCACAACCTGATTGAGCGGCTTTTACAAACCCGATTCCAAAAAAGTTAGGACACTACAAATTTTGAATATAAACAGAATGCAATGACGTGGAAGTTTCAAATTTCAGTATTTTATTCAGAATACAACATAGATTACATATTAAATGTTTAAACTGAGAGAATGTATAATTTAAAGGGAAAAATAAGTTGATTTTAAATTTCATGGCATCAACACGTGTCAAAAAAGTTGGGACAAGGCCATGTTTACCACTGTGTGGCATCCCCTCTTCTTTTTACAACAGTCTGCAAATGTCTGGGGACTGAGGATACAAGTTGCTCTGGTTTGGGTATAGGAATGTTGTCCCATTCTTGTCTAATACAGGCTTCTAGTTGCTCAACTGTCTTGGGTCTTCTTTGTCGCATCTTCCGCTTTATGATGCGCCTACTTTTTTCTATGGGTGAAAGAGGCTGGCCATTTCAGTACCCAGATCCTTCTTCTACACAGCCATGATGTTGTAATTGATGCAGTATGTGGTCTGGCTTTATCATGTTGGAAAATGCAAGGTCTTCCCTGAAAGAGATGACGTCTGGATGGGAGCATATGTTGTTCTAGAACTTGAATATATTTTTCAGCATTTATGGTGCCTTGCCAGATGTGTAAGCTGCCCGTGCCACACGCTCACATATGCAACCCCATACCATCAGAGATGCAGGCTTCTGAACTGAGCGCTGATAACAACTTGGGTTGTCCTTGTCCTCTTTAGTCCGGATGACATGGTGTCCCAGTTTTCCAAAAAGAACTTCAAATTTTGATTCATCTGATCACAGAACAGTTGTCCACTTTGGAAACGCCTGCGCTTCTGGATCATGTTTAGATACGGCTTCTTTTTTTACCTATAGAGTTTTAGCTGGCAACAGCGAATTGCACGGTGGATTGTGTTCAGTCACCCACAATGTTTTCATGGGACAATGAGCCCATGTTGTGATTTCCATTACAGTAGCATTCCTGTATGTGATGCAGTGCCGTCTAAGGGCCTGGAGATCATGGGCATCCAGTATGTTTTTCTGGCCTTGACCCTTACGCACAGATATTGTTCCAGATTCTCTGAATCTTTGGATGATATTATGCACTGTAGATGATGATAACTTCCAACTCTTTGCAATTTTTCTCTGAGAACTCCTTTCTGATATTGCTCCACTATTTTTCGCTGCAGCATTCTTCTGTGTCATTACTGTAAAATACTAAATAAACTAATGTATTTATAATTTTATGTTATAATTTTTTATGTAATAGTTCAATATAATAGTTGAACAACCGATGACAGACAAAGTACAATCCCAGTGAAAGAGATTTATCTGAAAGGTTACATTATTCTATGACTTATTTAATTGCCCAAATTTTAAATGACACGTCATAATAGCATTACTATGAATGCAAATTGTATGATTTCACTCAACTTACCAATAGGTTTTAATGAAAGCAAATATGCCTGAAATGTACATCTAATTCATGAAAATCCTGAATAAAAACCTGTGGAATGCTGTGAGGAGATGCGGTTTTGATGCTTGTAACCAAACTGTGATGGACAACATAGTGACTTAATAGGGTCCCATCGTCCTGTTTTTGGTTTGTTTACATGTCTTTGGTCCGTGTTGCATTCATATTTTATTCGAACCACTCCAGAGATAGTTGGGAAGCGGTCTGAGACCCATCCCACCAGGCAATAGCCATCATTTCACCATCTCGGTTAACTATAGACCCGATGTAGTCTGGCTCTGAGTAACCACTTCTAGCCAAAATGTCAATATTGCCAAAATAACTTGTGAGACGTATGATATTCCATCGTGTGAGCAAAGTCAACAGTGATTACAAGGTGTTTGGTTTCATTTCTTTGGCATGTTTGTGTTCTAGATGACTAATCTATTCTTGGGCTATGGTCAGACATATATTACATTTTCACTGACAGCTCAAATCTTGTTTTAGTCTAGACGTCGGCGCTCTGTTTGGGCAGCTAATAGATGCCTATTACTTGCTATTATAGTTACTTGCTGGGATCTTGTCAGCAGTCTTGGTCCGTTTGTTTAATAAAAACCAGGGTTCGGACGGCAGTGTTCACACTTATTCAAATGAAACACACTAACAGCAATCTATCAGGGTGCATGTCGAAATAAACATGTCAAGTGTGAACACACCCTAAGAGCCTAAGCTGGTTCAGAATGAGGACTATATTCATCATATAGCCATTGCAGAGGCATTAAATAAATTGTTTTTTGTATGATCTGAAGGACTGATTATTGTATTTCTTGTTGTCTTTCCAGGTCCCTGCTTGTGATTTACCATGGCCAAAGTGCTCTGCTGCCTCCTTCTCCTGGGAAGCGCAGTGATGATGACCACCGCCTGCCCTAAATATTGTGTCTGTCAGAACTTATCAGAGTCCTTGGGCACATTGTGCCCATCCAAAGGTCTGCTGTTCGTGCCTCCCGACATTGACAGAAGAACCGTGGAATTGCGTCTGGGAGGAAACTACATCATCAAAATTAGCCAGCAGGACTTCACCAATATGACGGGCCTTGTGGACCTCACACTGTCACGAAACACCATCAGCTTCATCCAGCCCTTCTCCTTTGTAGACCTTGAAACCCTGCGTTCGCTGCACCTGGACAGTAACCGGTTGACAGAGCTTGGCCCAGATGCCTTGCGAGGTTTGGTGAACTTGCAACACCTCATCCTAAACAACAACCAACTGACTCATATCTCCAAAGAAACTTTCGATGATCTGCTGCTCACCTTGGAGGACCTAGATCTCTCCTACAACAACCTGCGGGGCGTTCCCTGGGAGGCCATTCGCAAAATGCTCAACATACACCAACTAAGCCTGGACCACAACCTCATCAGCCACATTGCTGAGGGAACTTTTACTGATCTTGAAAAGCTGGCAAGGCTGGATCTTACATCAAACCGTCTCCAGAAGCTTCCGCCAGATCCCATCTTTGCACGGTCACAGAGCAACATGGTTCTTAGTACACCATTTGCCCCAATCCTGTCTCTCAGCTTTGGTGGGAATCCTCTTCACTGTAACTGTGAGATTCTGTGGTTGCGGCGTCTAGAGCGGGAGGACGACATGGAAACATGTGCCTCCCCTCCAAGTCTGAAGGGTCGCTACTTTTGGTATGTTCGAGAGGAAGAGTTTGTCTGTGAACCACCGTTAATTACCCAGCATACCCATAAGCTTTTGGTCCTGGAGGGACAGACGGCCAGTTTACGCTGCAAGGCTGTGGGTGACCCTATGCCTCTCATACACTGGGTGGCTCCAGATGACCGACTAATCAGTAACTCATCCAGGGCTACAGTGTATGAAAATGGTACTTTAGACATTATGGTCACCACCTCTAAGGATTACGGGACATTTACTTGCATTGCTGCAAACGCAGCGGGAGAATCAACAGCCTCAATTGAGCTCTCCATTATCCAGCTTCCCCACCTTAGCAATGGAACTAACCGCACGTCTCAGCCAAAGTCCAGATTATCTGACATAACCAGCTCCACTAAAACCGGTAAAGGGGAGACCAAAGCCCAACCAGAACAGGTAGTGTCAGTGTCAGAGGTCACCGCGATCTCTGCTCTGATCAAGTGGATGGTTAGCAAAGTGGCACCCAAAGTCAAAATGTACCAGCTCCAATACAACTGTTCAGAGGATGATGTCCTGATTTACAGGTAAATATTCCATGTTTCTTTTCCCTTTAAACCACCCAAACTACACACTAATTAGGCATGTACTTTCGCCTGCCCTTTAGTTTCTTTCTGAATACCTGTGAAAATTACCATTAGATTTGATTTAGAGGTAAATCATGTATTGTGTAACTCAATTCAGTCTTGTAAATTAATTGAACTCAGTTAATTTAAGCAGATAATGGTAATAGGTTCAAAAGGTTAATGCTGAAGATAGTTAATGCAGTGACATTTAAAAGGTGACTCAATTTTGCTGAGACATTGTTTTTGCATCTTTTCAACCGACCAGTCACATGCATATTTATTGGCTCATCCTAATTGTGTTAAAGGTGTTTTCTGACTGTTTTAGCGAAAACAATAAGGTGCCTTACCATTGACTCACTTACTCTTTAGTGAATCATTTACCTACAAATTCTATCTAAAACCCACCAACAGCACTTGACCTGAATTCCTCTTTTCCTGAGGAGCTATTTTAAATAGAACGAAGGATTATGTGGATTTAAAGTCATGTAATTGACAGCATCCAGTTCAGTTCCATGAAACACTTAAACTTAAACATTTTTTTCTATGTATATTTTATATCTAGATAATATCTTGTGCAAATTTTTTTTTTTTAGTTTTTTTTTTTTCTTTTTTTCTTCTGAAAAACAAGAAAAACATTTGGTAACACTTAACTTAAAGGGATAGTTCACCCAAAAAATGAAAATTAGCTCATGAATCACTCACCCTCAAGTCATCCTAGGTGTATATGACATTCTTCCTTCAGACATATACAATCAGAGTTATATTAATAAATATCCTGGCGAATCCAAGCTTTATAATGGCAGCCCAAAAAAGTACATCCATCCATTATCAAATTAATCCATACGGCTCCAGGGTTTAATAAAAGCGTTCTGAAGTAAAAAAAATATCCATATTTAACATGTTATGATGTAAAATATCTAGCTCCGGCAGACCGCCTTACTTACGCAGAAAGTGTAACGCCTCTCGCAGCTCAAAACATCTGACGTCATTGTCACGGCAGTCGTGATTTTTTCGTAAGTTGAATATGGAAAACGATCTGCCGGAAGCTAGATATTTTACTTTATAACATGTTAAATATGGATATTTTTCTTACAAAAACCCATGTCTTCTCTTTAGAAGGCCTTTATTAACCCATTTTTTGGGTGAACTATCCCTTTAAAGCCGATGTATAATGCATTATAAAGGGATAATGTATGGTATAATGCATTATATCTTTTTATAAGTAATTATAACCAAATTTGAAATGCATTATTATATTCACAGAATCCTTATTAGATCTGAAATTGGTTGTTTGTTGTGTTTTAATGTTATACTTTCTAAAAGTGTATTATAATGCATTATAACTGTGGTTACAATTATTCATAAGATCATACAATAATTAATGCATTGAAAATTCTTTTTTTGTGCATTATACATAAAGGCTTTAAGTAAAGTTACCAAAAATTCAGATTTTTTAAATATTTTTTATCTCAAGGCACGGAGCTGCCACAGTCATTTTTTATTTAAATTAACCTCTATTAGCCGTTAAAAGATTGATTTCACCATCTTTTAATCAAATGCAAAATTTTCTCTGTGTGAAATAAAGAATGTGTAGAAATCCCTGTCACCTCTAGGCCTTTTTTCCTTTTTAGCATAATACAACCAGCATGATCATCACTATTACTAGCCTGAGGCAACAGGAGATTTTAGAATATGCTCCATTCTTTTGATTTTAATTCCAGCTCACGTCTCTTACTTAGTTTCTTTTTCATGATCTACAAGCAAAGTAATGGGTTTCCTTATCAAACTGCCTACATTTTAAACCATTAAGCGGTCTAGATTCTCTGACTTGCAAAAAAACTGCTTTTCCTGTTTTGGAAAGAGTACATAATCTATAAAGTATGAGTATGACTGTTCGTTCTGGTACCTCTCTATTACTTAATGACTTCATGTGGAATTATCCAGATATATGTTTTCTTCCTCCTGTCTTGGAAGAACAGTGTTAACCTGGATGTTGGCAACAACAAAGGGGAAAAAAAATCAATCACTAAGGCTCGAGTGGAAAAAGGTTGGGCTCTCTCGTAAAGCTGTCAGCACTGAATGTAGCGTCTTCTCCTGTGATGGGAAAGCAATTATGAATGAGTAATGGACTAGCTGGCATACAGGCTTACCGTAGACAATGTGTCAGGCCGCCCTGCTAGATGTGGTTTTAGTGCTGTAAAGGATGTCTTTAACACTGAATATGGGATCCCATGGTATGGTAGTTCTAGGCAAAGCATGCGATTTAAGAACCACATGAATTGCTTATGAAACCAACATGATTTTTCTTTCATTCACCCTAAAATAAAAATTATTTCTTAATTTCTTTCTGAACGTCTGAAGACTATGCTAGTCTTTCTTGTCCATGCACTTACAAAGACTGGGGACATAAGCTTTTAACCATAACTATGGTTATTTTGAATCCATTCGATTGCTTTGTGTAAATTGTGAAATGGGCTTAAACTTGTTATGCCCCTTCCAGTGGGCTGTTAAAGCTGCAACTTAATCGCTGAACTAGAAAAATGTGTTCATTAATCTGCATCAAAAAAGAAAATTGAAAAGTCATCAAAATATCTACTTTAGTGTTGCACAGTAGAAAGAAAGTCAGAGGTTTGTATTGTTATGAGGGTAAGTAAATCATGACAGAATTTTCATTTTGGGGTTTCTGTTTTTAATTAGTTTTAATCTGATCTCACATTCTTACAGTAGAGACAACTGGAGTAAGATGATGATGCCCCATGATATGGCACAGTATTTCATTTCAGCACTTGTGATAACTGGCTACGCTATTTACAATTTTGGTATTTCACCTGAATATCAACATGTGTGAGATTTAGTCAGTCGAAACATTTTGAGTTTAATTGATCTAATTTTGCGTCTCTGGAAAATAGTGGTCTATGACATTATTATGTTGAATATCAAAGGTTTTTTTTGTGTGTGTCTATTTGTTAATGAGGGAGTTGTGGACAGATTCATGTTTTTAGATTTGTGAAGTAAATAGTTTTTGAAGTAAAAAAGATCAAATTAGACCCTTGGGGTAAGATGATCCGCCAGATTTGGCAGAGAAGGCCCAAAGTGGCATGTTGTTACTAGTGTTATTGTTTTTAAATGTAACAATTATTGTAAATAATAAGGTTTTTATTCAGTATTTTCATGAATTAGATGTACATTTCAGGCGTATTTGCTTTCATTAAAACCTATTGAGCGAAATCATACAATTTGCATTCATAGTAATGCCATCATGACGTGTCTTCTATGGGCAATTAAATAAGTCATAGAATAATGTAACCTTTCAGATAAATCTCTTTTACTGGGATTCTACTTTGTCTGTCATCGGTTGTTCAACTATTACATTGTCAAAGTAACTTTTTATAAATACATTAGTTTATTTAGTATTTTACATTAATGACACAGAAGAATTTGAGTACAAAATATTAATAAGAATGATATCAAAAGTTTATCTAGTGGGTGCTTCTTACCCAGGTAGGGGTTCAATTTACCCCTCTTTTAATATTTGACTTGTTGTGCTATAATGTTTCTGTTTATTTCCTATAACACTGTTGCATCATCGTCCTGCACATGTGTTACAGTTTAAAACTTTTTTTTTTTTTAAAGTAAAAAAGGATTAGTTCACTTCAAAATCAAAATGTCCTGATAATTTACTTACCCCCATCTCATGCAGGATGTTCATGTCTTTCATTCTTCAGTCCAAAAGTTTTTTAAGGAAAACATTCCAGGATTTTATACCAACCCAGTGCCGAAAAACTCCTCCAGCTCTAAAATTGTCCAACATCGTTGTTTTACCTTTATTTTTGTAAAGGGTTTGATTTAGTCTTTGCACATTCGTTTTAACACTGGGTTGGTACTTCCACGTACGTCACGTGGGTGACCTCTCCGACTTGATGACATCATACGGACAACACAGAAGTCGCGCATTTGAGATAATTTTTTTTTTTTTTTAGAAAATGTCAGATCGGTTTGCTAGATAAGACCCTATTCCTCATCTGGGATTTGAAACTGCCTTTGAAACTGCATTGATTTGAACCCTCAACCCGTTGGTTGCAATTGAAGACCATTATATGGAGAACAATACTGGAATGTTTTCCTCAAAAAATGTCATTTCTTTTCAACTGAAGAAAGAAAGACATGAACATCTTGGAAGAGATGGGGGTGAGTAAATAATCAGGAAATGTTCATTTTGAAGTGAACTAATCATTTAAGGGGGCATCTTCCCCTATGTTACCCTACATATCATTGTTTTCCCATTATTTTCTTATTCTTATTATTCCTTGTAATTTAAACTTGTGAAATACGATTCTCCAAATGCAAGAAACGATTTGTCCAGAATCTGAAGAGAAAAAAAAAGCGTTTGACACTTCTATTCAATTACTTGACCTTCACAGAGCAAGGTAGTTGGGTAAATGATTGCACTTTAATTAGTATTCTCAGTCTACATCCACTGCCAGGTATCTGCAAAGAATGTTCTAGATAATGATGAGCTAATGCAGTCAGAAAAAGATCATTTGTGATTACATGCCCTCTGTACTCAAGGTGCTTTTTAGAGGTTGAGTGGAGAAGTACTACAGAAAATGACCTTAAAGAAATATGTTTTCATTAACATAAGCCATCAAGGAACCTAAAAAGATTGGCATTTTTCATAAAGCTTTTTTTCAATCCTTTTCAAAACACCAAACGAAAAAGGAAAATGTGATCTGTTTAAATGATTCAGTGTTGACAAGAATGTTGCATGTGTGTGAAGTATATTTACGTAATCCCCACATTGCTTCCTGTCAGTCAAAAACAACTGCTTTTTTTATTTCTGGCTCCATTGATTGCACAATAGACCTCATTTCAAAATCATTTCATCTAAATGAAGTTCCAAGGTTGATATGATCAGTGCTTTCCAAGTAATTAAGTTTTCACCATAATAAAAGGATTAATGATTGTTTTTCTGCCAACGCACAGAGCATCATGTGCATCCACAATAGAGCAATCAGTATGTGCATTTTAATAATTGCCTTCAGTATCATATACTAGTGGTTTTCAATCTACTTCATCTGTTTAATGATTATAGAGAGTCGGTATTGACACCAATGTCTTGTTGTTCACAGGATGATTCCAGCGATCAGCAAATCCTTCTTGGTCAACAACCTGATGCCAGGGATGCAGTATGACCTGTGCGTGTTGGCCATCTGGGAAGACACCGCCACCACACTCACTGCAACTAACATCGTTGGCTGTGTGCAATTTGAGACAACTGATGAGTACCCCCGCTGCCAGTCGCTGCACAGTCAGTTTCTAGGAGGAACCATGATCTTGGTGATTGGCGGAGTGATCGTGGCCACTTTGTTGGTTTTTATCGTCATCCTTATGGTCCGTTATAAAGTGAGCAGCGGTTTGCAGGTTGCAAAGTTAGTGACGGTGAGCAACACCTACTCCCAGACCAATGGGAGACCTCAGGCCGCACAGCGACTTAACAACGGCGCTCCTACACCACAGGCTCCGAAGACTGTAGTGGTGATGCGAGATGAAGTGGTGGAGTTTAAGTGTGGCTCCTTGCAGAGTAGCATCTCGTCCTCTTCGTCCTCCTCAGCTGACTCCCTTGGAAGCGAGAAAGTCGAGTCCTACAACCGACATGGGGATTCCAACACCTTGCCCCACCGGTGGAAGCAGTCGTCAACCAAGGCACGGCCGAACCTGGATAACCTACTTGGGGCCTTTGCCTCTCTGGACCTGAGGGTTCCCGCAAGAGATCCGGGAGGACCGTCATCCTCAGGAACCATGGCGATGGGCATGAGACCCTCCACTGACAAGGAGCCTCTTCTAGGCCGAGGAGATTCCAAGCTTGGGAAGCTTGTAATGCTGCCATCAGAGAACAAGCCCAAGCGCAGCCACTCATTCGACATGGGCGACTTTGGTGCTTCGCAGTGCCTTAGTTACCCACGGCGCATTAGTAACATTTGGACTAAGAGGAGTCTCTCGGTCAACGGCATGCTCCTGCAGTGTGACGAGAGCGAAGGGGAAGGTGAGAAAGCAACATTTGATAGCTCTGAGTGGGTCATGGAGAGTACAGTCTGACAGAGACATAGGATTACCTCTGCCAAAAACGAACAACAAAAAAAAGAACCCATTCTCCGAACTCATCAGGTGAAAAGGATATGAACTTGCTGCATCATATGACGACAAGAAGGACTCTTGGCTGAAATGAAAAGACACCTCAGCAGTGGCCATGACTGTGTAATGCATGATTTTCCATGTCAATATTGTCCTTCTGTTCATTTGATCACCAAGAAATTCAAAGGTTTGTGTCTGAGTTAGGCAAGCAGCCGAGGCCAGGGCTGGTCCTGTTTATTGAGACCTGGATGAAGGATATCTCCAGTTGCCTTCAAGCATTAAAGCAGATATGAATAAATACCCAAGAACAAGGGATGTGGGGGTATCTCAGAGAAGCAGGGGGAATAAAAGAGAGAATTTATCCGACTGTGCACTGCAGTTTGCCAAGAGGATTTTCTTCAGCTAAGTGGATGTGCATCACAATGGACCAAATACTCCCATGAAACAGGACTACATAATTGAGCAGGTGAAATGAAATGGAAAAAAAAGAAATGCAAATGTAATGAAATTTTATAGGTTCATATTTTTTTTTTTTTGCCATTTCGACTTTTATTTTAATTCTAGTGTTGTACCCCAGTGTTACACCATCAATTCATTTAATTATATTGCATTTTATATACGTCAGATTCAGAAACAATATTTTTCCTGAAAAACTGAAGAACACAACACAATCTGTCAAACGTATTTTACAAACGAAATCTGTAATTCAGGAAGATTTCTTTGTCATAATCATATCTGCAAACTTAATCTGCTAATTTTCCGTGATGTTTCATGACATGTGCCTGTTTTTCTTTTTTTTTCAGTGCATCTATCACATTTGTTATTAGTTTCTGAGTATGAAATCTGGATGTCTTCTGATCAATTCGCTGCAATTTTTGTTTAGTACTGGTACAGTATAGTAGCCAGAGGTACATATTATTTATGCAAATAGATATTTACAGAATATTACATACCCAACCAATACATTGCATACCCAGCTAAAAGGTGTAAAGTCCCTTTGGTCTAAAAAAAGTATAAAAATGGCAAATATTAAGGTTGTAAAACCACTGTATTCTCCAACCAAAAAGAGGCTCTGTGAAGTTCATTTGGTCTGAAAAAGTATGAAAATGGTAAATACCAAGATGGTTGTAATACCACTGTATTCTCCAGGTACCTTGGATTAAATACCATGGTAATGTATGTGAATGTGAGAATCAGTGATGCTGGGTTGTTTCAACCCATGTTTGGGTCAAATATGTGTATATATAATTACGTTTTTAGACCCAGTGGTTGGGTTTGTCCATTTATATAGAGTCAAACCAAAATGTATTCACCTTCAACCGTCAACATTTTCTCACATTATCACAATTCATTCGCTATAGTTTAGAAAATAACTCAGAGTTAAACTGTGTCAGAACAAATTCATTTGGTAATGTCAGATAACTTTGATAGAAAGGGATGTAATGATTACAATCAACCAATCAGCTGTTAAATTTAAGAACACAATTAGATAATACCAATTTAGCTCAACCAATGACCAGCAATGCTTCATTTTGTTCAGTCTGTGGTGTCAAAGGTCACATTAGCAATTAAAGAAAAAACACTGAAGCAAAACATGCTCAGGTCAAAGTGTCTGAATCATTTATTCCCACATTTTAATGGTAGTCCACTGTTTGAAGAGTTGTTGTGTATAATATGTCACAGTTTACGTTATTTTGCCATCCTCACTTACATAAATGAACTATAGTGTCCTACACCCACTTGTAAACCCACTATTATATCTGGGTTTGACTGTATATGACCTAAACATGGATTGGAACAACCTTTTCCAAACATTTTTTAGAGTGTGGTATTACCATTTAACATCTTACACAATCATTGTAAAATGGTATCACAACAAGCATAGTCTTAAGGGTCAAGGTCAGGTTTTAATATTCTCCGATATTTACAGTTTTTCTCCATTGGGTTGGCTCATTTCTTGAAACAGAAATTACATTCTCAAAACAACATGGACAAGTCTCCAAACCAGTTGGCAATTGTTCACAACAGAATAGCATTCCTCATTCATTTAATCAAATTACAAATGTCTCCGTACATGTCTCAATGTCTCAGTACCTCTTAGCAAATGATTAAGTACAGGTAGCCTACATTTAGCACAATTTCCAAGTGAATAGATCTTGTTGATCTAAACTGATTGTTTGATTCTCAGTGTAATGGTTGTTCACTCCAAAACGTATCAGCGTCATTTCATTGTATAAGTCATCACATGCACAATAGTTTGTTCAATTGTCAAAATTAGCCAAGAACATAATACCATACCATATATGAATCCCTTGGAACATTGATACATTTATTACAGCAATTGACAGTCAGGTGAAACTAGAACTGGACCAACAAAGGAGGAGTTTCACACATCGCAGATGACCAATCAAACGGTATGTTTAGTTACCTGACAGGTGCTGTCCATGACTGAATGCTGACAAGCATGTATGTAAAGAGGTTGACCATGCAGGACCAGCACAATTTCTGAACATGGAGGCACCTGGCCAAGTAAATGAACAAGGGCAACTGCCTGCTCGAGGAAGAGGAAGAGTGAGGATGAGAGGAGGAGCCCATGGAGGAAGAGGGATAGAGAGGGGAAGGGGGGATGAGAGGGGAAGAGAGAATGAGAGGGGAAGAGGGAATGAGAGGGGAAGAGAGGGGAAGAGAGAATGAGAGGGGATGAGAGGGGAAGAGGGGTAGAGACGGGAAGAGAGGGGAAGAGGGGGGTAGGAAGAGGTAGACCTGGAGTAGGATGTGGCCGAAGAAGACGGGGACCAAATTTATCAGATGCGATTCGGGAAACCTTTGGTACCCATGGGTTGACATTGAGAGAGGCTGGACAGAGAGTTCAGTCCAACCTCAGCAGATATAAAAAAAAAACCTTAAAAATGCATGAATGAATCAAATGATTTTACAATATATCATTAGAAAAGTGGAAATTTTACAAGTGTTTAAGATTGAGAACAGCAGCGTGTGGATGGCCAGGAGGGTGAGGACGGTGGCCAGGAGAGGGAGGGTGAGGACAGTGACCAGTGAAGAACTGTTTTAGTGTTGAAAGCTTTATTTACAGCACTGTAGGCTGCATATACTTTTCGTTGTTTTTTGTTTGTGTGTTTATATTACAGTATATTATGCTGTATACATTTTCTTTTTACTCTGATGTATGGATGTTACTTCACGTGTGTGAATGATAATGGTAACAATTTCCTTGGCAGTATGAGTGCAACGTGTGATGTCAAAACTTGGAGGCTACTCTTAGCCTAAAATCCTATTTCTTTTTTTCAGTTTTATACACAATTGTATTCTGTTAGCTAGACAAAAAAAAGTACAGTAACCATTGTCCATGAATGACTGGGCTAAGACTGAAAGTTGGACATGAGGGATATTTCAACGGTCCTCTTCCATAGTGACAAAACATCTAAACATTTTGACTTGCAATGCTTACACAATGCCAAAGGGACGAAGCATTTTGGGGGCACTGACTGTTTAAATGAGAAGGAAATTTAGTTGTGACACATGAGTGAACTGTTTTTGGAGAGGTATGAGCTTTTGCAGGTGAACCATGGTGTTGTGCCGAACCATCCACGTTATTTTGGCAAAAGCACCAAAAGTGTTGAGAACGTTTGATCTGTTTCAAGAAATGAGCCCATGCAAATGAGAAGGATCTTTGCCATTTTGGTGGCACTGACTATTTAAATGGGAAAGGAATTTAACTCTGAAGCATGAGTGAACAGTTTTGGGAGAGATATTAGCTTTTGCAAGTGAGCTATAGTGTTGTGCTGAACTGTAAGACTGTTTTGCCAAATGATCTTACAATTTTGAGAATGTAATTTCTGTTTCAAGAAATGAGCCAAACCAATGGAGAAAAACTGTAATGATGTTAATTGCACCCTCAATGATCATTTTCTATCACCATAACTATATATCTATTCCCTATTAGTTTGTCAGTGTTGGTGATTTACTTTCGTTCTCTTCACAACAAGCCCCTAAAGACTCAAGTCTGAAATGTAGGTCAGAGTATTACACCAGACAATATGTTGTGAGAGATATTTAGGACAGGATCTGGATCACAGTTTTGTGTAGAAACCTTTATTAGTGCCAAATGGTGGTGGCAAGCTTGATTTCACACAGAGGTGAATCATGAACTGGAGAGAAACTGAGCTTCTCTATCGTCATTGTGCCCTTGAGCGAAGGCACTTAACCTCAGGTTGCTCCACGGGGACTCTCCTGCTATTAGCTTAGTGCAAGTTGCTTCGGATGAAAAGTGTTGTTACATGATGTTAAAGACCTCGATAAATCACATATAGTCATTATGTCAGATTTTACCAGTACGAACAGTGGTGATACTTCCTATGAGCACATCTATACTGCATTATACATACATTTTTTTTAAGTAGTTGTGAATGTTATTACGAGAGAGGTTTTATGACAAAATATTCCTCCAGTCTTGACGGGGGAAAGGGTTTGGGTGCAGGATTTTGTATAGGGTCACGTTTCTGTGACCTTACCTTTATCTTGTCGCTGAATTCCCTTACATATGAATCATTGTTTTGTTGTAATGGTTTATAAAATACATTAGAAAGACGTATCTGTAAAGAAAAACCTTGTGTTAGTGTTAAAGTACATTGCAGACATTATTTTAGTTAAGTGTGTACTATAGATCCGGTGTTCTTAGGAAGTTTCACCCAAAGGATCATAACATACAATGTCTATTTTTCTTATTTTGAAAAATCTTTATTTTTCTATTTTGTGAAAAGCTAACAGTTTAATTGCCTTTCTTTTGTCTGATACAATGCCACTGTACATGGTTTAGATTGTTTTACTGTTATGGACTTATACAGAAAAGACATGGATGAGCAAACATAGCATTTTTATTTTATTCATCATTAGTAGTAGTAGTATTTTTATTTTAACCAAACATTCAAGCCACATTATAGATTTGCAACATCCATTGTTTATAATTTGTTACTGCTCTTGGTATATGATTCTTTCTATGACTTTTTTTGTATAAAATTATATAAGAATGTATGATGGTAATCTGTACAGTGATCCTCTTATTTTCCTGGTCAGAAAAAAACGAGAAGGTGCTTTAACGTATCGTTATGACATATGCGTAAATGTGAAGCAGCATAGTCGCGTTTTTCACTTGGAGTTGTAGAAAAAAAAAAAGACTAAATCATTCTAAACCATTTCTGTGTTCAAAAGATTTTGCTACAACAAGATAAACACACAGAATTCATAATATTTAAAGTTGTCTGTTTTTTGTCTCCTTGTCTTTCAGCCTCCCACAGTTTATTTATTTTTTTTTTTATGTGTTTGCTTATAGTCTCTGCCTTTTCTGCCTTACGGTGTTCTCAAACAGAATGATTTGTCTTATTCGAGTCTGGATCAATTGGGGATTTCATTCTCACATAATTTTAGCAAGACGTACTTTTTAATTAATTTCCTCTGAGGGGATATCCTCAACGATTGGAGGAAGTCTCTCATGGGGTGCACAGAAAACTTAATAGAGTATAGACTGTAGAAGTCATCTAACATTAAAATATGACACACTGCCTACTGAGATGCACACACTTACCATGACGTGTAATCTCATATCAAATGCACTTGTCATCCATTATGCCTGCTACCTCCCACAGAGTTTAATTTATGCTTTACACATTTCATTTAGCATGTTGTCGTGGTTCACGATTATTTAAAGGCATCTAGCCATGAGCAATCAAATTCTCCTACATCTTTTGAAATAAAAAGGCACTAATCACACTGGAACTTTCATACTGGAACCTTCCCAAAATGCCCTTTTATTTTGATCTTGGATTTTGGTTTCTTGGATCTTGGATTTCTTACGAGATGAAAACATTAAAGGTATGGTAGGCTTTTTTTTCATTAAAGGTGCACTATGTAGGATTTTTTTCAGTAAAATATCCAAAACCACCAGGCCAGTGATATATATTTTGTTCAGTTGATTACTTAGAATATCCCAAATTTTTCCAACTATTTGTAAATCGTTAGAAAATTTTTATTTTAACCAATGAACCGTAACGTGTGAGGGAGTCGCCTGTCAATTGCGTCGTTACCCTCGGTTTCCGGTTTATTTTGCAGAAACGCTTTACTCTCACTGCAGTGTGAACAAGTGTCACAGCTAGGGTTGCCACCCGTCCCTTAAAATACGGAATCGTCCCGTATTTACAAGCAAAATGACGCGTCCCGTATCAAAGGAATACGGGACGCGATTTGTCCCGTATTTTACATAGGCCCACACGTAGTTCAATAAACAAATACGGATTTTGCAGTGTGTAGAATACTGATAGCAAATATAAAGATATCCATTTGATGATAAGTAGTACAGGAACTCTTTTTGTGCGTGATTTGTGCGTGATTGCTTTAGCGGCTTTGTTGCCATAGCGGGGGAGTCTAGAGAAGATGCGCTGTGCCAGTGTGCCTGTAAACTTGAGTGGTTTTTAAAACGCGCAGTGGCGTGCAACAATAATAACATGTTGCAGCTTCGCGTATCGCGACAGTTGCCTTTGTATCTTTATGTATGTAAGCATGAAGCGTAAAACGCGTCGTCCACCGTTTGAGCAAGAGAATCTCCAGATATAGAACTAAATATCAAAAAGGTATCAATGGGTTTGTCCAGTAACTCATGATGAACCTCAGGCCAACTGCACACTTTATGAGAAGCATTTCTGTTGCTCAGACTGTCTGACTTAAAGCGACAGCGCTGACAGTCCGGTCTATGTGACACACGCATCCCTGCTTCTAAAGGTAGGCCTATTGTTTTTTTTTATGGATAATGTATTTAATATAATATTCCATACATTTTTTAGACAGGTTAATTAATAAATTATAGCCTAATAAATGTTATTATTAATATAATTTATAATCTAACTAGGCTAATTATCATAATAAATAGTCCTGTCATATAAAGTTTGACATTTAAAAAAATATTTAGATAAAAACGGGACAAATAATTACATGATAATATAGTCATAATTTAAGTAAATTAATACAAAAAATAAACATTTTTGAAATTCAAAAAAGTGATTACTGGTTCAGAATGACTGCTTAAAGGGACAGTTCAGCCAAAAATGAAAATTCTGTCATCATTTACTTACCCTCAAGTTGTTCCAAACATGTGTACATTTCTTTGTTATGTTGAACACATAGGAAGACTCCTACTATGGAAGTCAATGGTGCCCCTAAAACAGCCTGGGTAAACTTTCTTCAAAATATCTTCTTGTGTTCAGTAGAACAAAGAAACTCATACAGGTTTTAAACATCATGATGGCGAGTAAATGATGACAGAATTTTAATTATTGGGTGAACTTTCCATTTAAAGTGCACCAAATAGGCTACTAAAGAGTTCTTTAGAAATAAATAAAAATCAAATGTAAAATAATATAAAACCTGCTCTGTTGGTGTGGGTCGTAAATGGGTGTCCCTTATTTTGGCACACTGAAGGTGGCAACCCTAGTCACAGCAGTACAGAGTAACGTCATAACATCATTTTAAACACACTTAAATGTATCTAATATGATAAGCAGAGCTGCGTTACCTCAAACTCATGATCGGAAAAGCAGATGTGGTGCCAGCGACTGTGTCCCGTCATAATAAAAGTCCCATTGCTCGCGAGCCGTGTGTTGCGTAACAATCGCTCCAGCGGCCTTGCTCAGCTCCACAACACTCGGTCCTGCTCTGCTTCATACTACAGTTACGTTAATAATCACATCCATGAACATGATTTCTGCCCGAGTCCTATCTCGATTCTTTTCCACCGGCTGTGGGGTGAAGACCACATGCCCCAAGATTCTGCGCTCATCAAAACTATGCCTTTTTTTATTTTTTATAGGCGACCTATCCACTTTTCTATTGGATGGAAAAGTTACATTGTGCACCTTTAATACTTTATGTTATACTGTTTGAAACTCTCTTCACATCCTGATAGTAATCAATAATAGAAGTGGTCTAAATATTTAAACATTACCATTCTGATCAAAACACAAATGGTGTAGATTGAGTCAACATCCCCAAAGCTTCACAGTCCTATAGCTCGTCCTGAGTCGACATTTCTTTCAGTAACAGTAGGCAGTTTTGATTTGCAATATATGCTGTTTTGATTATCGATTATTTGATTATTATTTTACATTACATTTTTATACACTTTTATAACTTGTTTTTATCACTTGTTTCTGCTTCTTCTTCACCTGTGTTTTGATCAGGAGATTCTGTACTCGTTCAGAAGATGTGTCATAGCGCCCCCTACTGTATAACTGTATAAACAGGGAAAGCCAGAAAAAGAGAAATCAATAAGAGCAAAATCTAGATGAAAATGATATCTGCCAAACTCTATTTGGTAGGTTAAGTTTACTTTTAAAAATAACCTAAATTATTTTGGTCTGATTTTAGCAGTTTCTGAGGCACGTTTCAGAGCAGATTGTTTTGTGAACCTGATACTGTGTAATAAAGGTGTAAAAAGAGGCTGTTATTAAAGAATTTAACCTGACAACTTGCAAAACAGCAGCAAATCATCATCTCACATGAAAAGAGGGTGTTTAACATATTAATATTGGCAGAGAAGGCTTTAACCCTGTAAACCTGAAAAAAGTGCTTTTAAAAATGTACTAAAATGCCATTTACTTGCTTAAAAAAGTATAAGTATAAATTAGATGACAGAAGGCAGGCATTAGATGAAAACACAACAGGTTTTACAGCAAACTTTTGATAATGTGTGTATCAAATGTGATGCAGTATAGGGTTTATAGGGTTCATTGTATGGTAATTAGAGCAAAAGAAGGTAGAAATAAAAAGCATCGACTACAAGTCTACTTTTTCAGCTTTTGTCTGGCAGCTGGAGAGATTAGAAAAGAGGTCTTGGAAAAAGGATATGCATGAACACAGAGATTCTCCCCTGATTAAAACAAGGTCTCTTCTCAATGCTTAATCAGGGTCCTGAGTGTCAGCACTGCCCTTCTTACCAGGAAGGAGACTCTTGCAGGCCAGGCCATAGAATAAGACTCTAGGATAATAAGATTAACAATACTTCACACGGTTATAATCTGCACAAATAGCATTCGGATAGATTACGTGGGTTGTGCAATACATCAAGTCCAATTTACAGTTGCAGCAAACATGGATGTATCTCAATATTACATTTCTGTACTTCCATACTAGACGAACAACAGTATGTGAGCCGGGGAGTATATCCGAATCCATAGTATTCATAAAACAGTAAGTGAAAGTACCCGAATGACCTTCTACCTCTGGTGAGATTCTGAAGTGTGTATTCGATGGACACTTTACTATCCCATGAGGCCACGGGAGAGGAGTTGTAAATGGCAGTGAAGTGACACAACTGAGGTCGTTGGTCACATGACAATGACAATATGGTGAATGTAATAGTAAATTATTCATTCTACACTATATTGCCAAAAGTATTGGGACACCCCTCCAAATCATTGATTTCAGGTGTTCATCTGTTAGTGGTATTATAACAATGTTGAAGCAATTGGGAACAACAGCAACTGTGGTAGTTCAAGTGGTAGACTACCTAAAATCAGTGGGGTCGCTGAGGCACACAGTGCACAGAATAGTTATAGACCTCCAAACTTCATGTGGCCTTCCGATGAGCTCAAGAGCAGTGCGTAGAGAGCTTCATGGAATGGGTTTCCATGGCTGAGCAGCTCATCCAAGCCTTACATCACTAAGTGCAATGCAAAGCGTGGGATGCAGTGGTGTAAAGCACGCCAGCACTGGACTCTAGAACAGCGGAGACGTGTTCTCTGGAGTGACCAGTCACGCTTCTCTGTCTGGCAATCTGATGGACGAGTTTGGCTGTTGCCAGGATAACGATACTTGCCTGACTGCGTTCACGTGCTTGTCCTTTGGACAAATAAATCTGTCATTCGCTTGTCAGAGTAAAAAATGTGCTTGTCCACTTTTTTTTTTGTGTGTGTGCCATAAATATAATTTATTCTGAAGCAATATTCTCACCAGCGTTCAATCAGCTTTGAAATATTTAAATATGCTTTTCTGTGATATTGTTTACCTTTTATAAAGGGCATTTTTCTCCTAATCTTATTAAATATAATATGTGCTTCATCTTTCCTTTCATATTCTTAAATTTTATCAATAAATTAAATTTGAATAAGACACCATAGAGCTGTTACCAATAAAATGTAAAAAATTACACTGAAAAATTACAACTGCATTAAATAATGTTATGAGATTGTTTTAAATATTTGTTCTATATACAAATAAGAAATGTTGGAAAGAATGTTTAAGCATGAAACCAAATCCACCAGTAGGTGGCGGCAGGTGGCCGTCTTAATGAGTGAGTCGTTGAGTTGATTCGTTCAAACGGCTGATTCATTCAAGAACGAGGCAGTCATTTACGAATACGGTAGGTATTCTGGTGAGATTCTGTAACAAGGGAAATGTGTCATATGAAACACATTTCCAATCGTTATGGTATTCAGGAAAAAACAGTAACGTTACTCTTGGAAGTGTGATGTTGCGACTGTATGTTATAAATATAAAGTTTTTTAAAACTCCACATTTTTACATTTTTACTGCAGTATGTTAACTGAGTTACTCTGTGTGAGCAGCACATTTGTATAGATTTTTCTTCCAGAGGCTGCGCGAGCATCAACATTATCCACTATTGATCGCAACTTACACTAAAATAATGCATACTCATAATGCGTCTTGGTGATTCCCTTGTTACTTTTTATTGACGTATTTAATCAGGCTACTTGTCCAGTCGGGCAAGTAAAAATCTCTTTCTCTTGGCCCTCTTTTCCTGGACAAGCGTTAATGTCGAGCCCTGCACTCATAAACCTTGTGGAAAGCCTTCCCAGAGGGTGGGCCAACTCCATATTAAACCCTACTGATTAAAAAAGGGATGTCATTAAAGTTCATGTGCATGTAAAGGCAGGTGTCCTAAAACTTTTGCCAATATAGTAGGCTATAGAGCATGCTTTTTTTTAACTGTAGCAAAAAGTTCCAAATCAAATGTTGTACCTACTATATAGCATGAGATTTCGGAAGCAGTGAAAGTCTCTTTATTAAGTAAATTTTTGTATGCCCTTCACTAACTTCCCTCAGTCTCGTTCACTCGGATGGATGTCATTGCGTATGTTCCGTGTTTAAATGGAACACCTTAAGTCCTTGATCACTTGGAATTCGCTATGGAGCTGATTTATTATTTACAGTTTTTTTAACGTTTGAATTAGTTTTAGGTGACCTGCTGTAATGCCACCTATCACATTCATGGTGCATTGTGGTCTATGGATCTATGCCTGAAGTGTACATCTTGAGTAGACTCTATATATAGTCCCTCAGTCAAAATCGAGAGGTCGAGGGTCTGTCCAAATGAACTTCCCTCATCCACTCAGTTGAACGCACTTCAAAACGGTGCTTAGGGAAGTTTGCAAGCCCTTCTGAAAATGAGGGCTACATGGATAAACACTAGGGACAAAACTAGAAAATTAATTAAACACAGGTGTGACACATAAATCAAAAACCATGGTAACCAATGAACACAGACAAAGGACACTGATCTAGAAACAACTCAAGCAAACACAAACAGATCGAACGTGACATCAACATGGTACCTAGAAATTTTAGTTTACTTGAAGTATTCTCGAGTATTCTCCTGTCGTTCATTCTCAAGGGTTTGTTGTGCCGACCTTTGCAGCGTTGTGTCACATTTAGCAGAATTGTGACATTTACCCTAGACTGTTGGGTCTCCAAAGATATAATGTTTTAGGAGTCCTTCGAAAGTTATGTTGTTCCCAAGCGCAGAGTAAGGTCAAAACAGTAAACAAGAGTTTGTTCCAGCTGTAAGAATGAGGTAATTTAGGAGCAAGCCAAGGAGCTTGTGCTACTGACTGGATTAATCTCAGAGCACTTGTGTGTAGAGGGGAAAAGAAACAAAATGACCCGAGAAAAATGTCTTCTTTATCTTCTTTATTTTTTATAACCTAATAAGTCAGTCACCAACTGTATAGTTATGTTCTTATTGCTAATTGTCTGCACATATGTTTCTGTAACAGATTAAGCTCCACGTCAGATCTTAGGAGGTCAGCACTTCTTTAAAAAGACTGCAAGAGAAATGTCAACATGAGCTCAGCTTACACTAACAGCACGAGTCAGAAGAGGTGACGGCGGGATTGTGCTGTGTGAGAAGGTACTCACGTGTGTGTATATACGGAGGAAAAAATGGTCCAACTATATATATAATAAATCTACTTTGTTAGAGATAAATGTATTACTTTTTTATTATTATATGAATGGTTTAGCTCAAACCTAAATTAATATTTAAGATAAAAATTGAATATTAATATAAATATTTATTTTTCCTAAAAGAAAAAAAATATTCATACAGTAAAATAAGATTATTTATTGAGTTAAACAATGATTTATTATAAAGACTGTATACTTAATCAATATATAATTATTTTTAAACATAGGCCAAAATGTTTCTTAGTGTAGGTCAACATACTAAGATATTATACAATAAAAAAAGCAAAAGCTAAATTAGCTATAATATGAAAGTAGAATTTTTTTTCTTACTTGAACTTTAATATTTATTGTGATATATTTAATGTTAATACATTTAAAAATATATATATATTAATTATAATAATTTCTGCAGTAAATAAAGCTAGCAAGAATGGTTTAAAGTAAAAAAAAAAACTACAAAAAATAGGACTTTTTCAGTGTGAATTTGTGCTAGTAACGTCATCATATTCATACATAGAGTATTTTTAAAAAAGCAACATGTGGGCTTCTTAAGCAAAAAGCTGTTTACTCATGTACAACTTTTAATATTACGATTTGCTACACTGATTAGGTTCATATAATATTGAATTATGTGAGCTATTTACAATATACCATATTGGTTACAAGAGGGCACAATTATTAAAATATAAATGCACCCAAAATAGTGCATGACATTTATAAATCAAATATAATTTAGTAAATTAAATTTGATTTATAAATTAATATTTATGAACATTTATGAACATATGGCTTTCTAGACATACGGCTCTCTTGTGTGAGAAGCGAGTACAACCGTCAAAGCGTGCATGTTTACCTTGGCTGGGTTTGAAATGGCCCGCTATGCACTCTTTCACTATTCCTTACATTACTCCACTAATATAGTCCACTTGAAGAAGTGAGTGAATTCGGCCACTTAGTGCACAAGAAGGCCACTTCTGTCAGGACCACTATAGTCAAAGATGATTAACTATTAGCATACAGTTTGGATTGGCAGTATGGTTCTGTCCTCTGGAGAACACGATAGCTGCTGAAAGTACTGAAGGAGCTTATATATGTATGCTGTGATAGATGTCGTATTCCTATAGGTAGACGTGATCAGCTGACAGTCAGCTGATGCGAGCTTGACTAACACTTACTGTTTAAAAATCTTTTGAAACTTAGCAAACTGGCAGTTCCAGTAATACAAAGATGTATCTCGAAGTCTGCCATGGAAACTATGTATGAACTTGAATTAAACAATGTCATAATCTCTCAAAAAGAAATGAAACTGTATGATATTATGCTGTAGCCGCATTGGACCAGTGGTTTGAAAAATGGATGGATGATTGATTCAGCTGCGGAGCCTTCTGGTAAGATGTGGGAATTCATTTGATGCTTGATTCTCACATTGAATTATGGGTATTCTCTAGGCGTTGAACTTACAGTAGGCTTGTTTGAGATGTGCCTCGCCTTGCCTGAAATGAAGGCGAGACTAGGCGGCTGCAGTGAGGGGAGGAGTGAAAAAAGTGCAGGCAAGACAGACAGTTCTCTCTTCTCGTAGTGGATCGGACACCTGCGAGATCAACGGCGGATATCGCGGGATTCACACTCATGCACTGTGTTGCTGATAAACTGGATGTAATTTAAGTTCTGTTACTATTATATGGAAAAAATATGATAAATAAGAGTTTTTGTTATTTATTTCCATTCACCCAAAAAAATTTTGTTATTTATTTCCATTCGAAAGACCAATCATTTTTACTTTAATTACATACATGTTTTTATATTTTTGTATAAATATGACAACAATCACATAACCCAGAGAGATCGCACTGTCCGAGAGTTTGGAAATATTCACACTTGATTTATACACATAAAAAACATGATATCAAAGTTTTAAAATCAATCATTTATAAAAAGAATCACACATCACGGTTGTTTAAACCAATGAGCATTAAGCTGTGTCGTCAGTAAGTCGTTTCCCATCGTGCTTTAGGTCAGCGCAGTCGGTTTGAGAGTAACTGCGCCCGACTGCAGAATTAGACATGTCTGCCTCGTTTTTTGTCTCATGTCAGCATGCCTTCAGTGCAAGTCGGACCAGGTTCGGACACATTTCTAACCGGCATGCATCTCGCGGTGATCACCGGTGATCGGTTCTCCACAGATTTAGCTCATCTTAAACGAGCCTAATGATAGTACACTCATTATTGCGTGCGTTATGGGATTGCACTCGAAAACATCCACCATGGTTTCGGACACCACTACAAATGGCTGTTCCCTCAAATAGTGAGCAGCTTGGTTACGGTTTTGACATAACCAAGATCTTGTCCGCATTGAGCTTCTCTATTTCTGCAATGGTCTGAATAAGCAATTGAGCAGCGCCATCTATTGATGCCGCAAAAACATTAAAACACGCAACAATGGCTCGCATCTCATGCCCCATTGATAAGCTTGCCTGACGCATTTAGAATTCGAATGTATTATTGTTGCACTCGAATGTGTATTTTAAATTAATTGAATATTCAAATTTCTGATTTAAATTTGTTAGCCCCTCCCCTTGCTAGAGTCTTTTCATATTGTATTACTATTTTATGTCATTGTGTCAACAACAGAACACCACCATGAGTGTTAGCAGTTGTATCTAGGTAGTGAGTGACTGAATAATTTGGGCAACACCTTAAAAATTCTGGGTTGTTTTATTTATTTATTTTTTCTATAAAAATTTAATTTATATCTGTATATACACTGTGACGATTTGGAAAAGTTGCAGGCACCATCTTGTGGTCAGACGCAGGAATTCATTCCACTCTCACAGTGCATTATGGGTATTCCCTAGCTTTTGAGGGTACATCCGTTGTACACTCGTTATTGCGGTGAATTGTGAGATTGAATGAGTGCACTCGATAGCATACACTATTGTTTCGGACACCACTACTACAAATGGCTGTCCCCTCAAATAGTGCCCTATTTAAGGGTATAGGGGGCGATTTTGGACACAGACTTACAGACTCCATAGCAGCTTTCATTAGCCAAGGACTGCATGTAAAGCAACCAATCACAGTTTGTTTTGTTCCACGTCATGTTTAGGGGTGTGAAAATGTCGTGTCGATGTCCCTACAATAACAGACCGCCGTGTAAAACTCTTCCATGAGGGGCTTTGGCTTAACGGCATCTTTGTTTCTAGGTGGGCCGTTAAAGAATGTGACACACATGCCTCCCAGAAATCCTGTAGAATACAACCAATCAACCAATAGTGAAAATCAACCAAGTGTTTCCTGTTAAGTGTGTCATTTGCATCAGATGTCCTGGGTGTGACGTCTGAGACTATGTGAATGCACCTTTTTAGGTGCGTAAACACCATGTTGTAATTACCTTAATTACGAGGTTTCATCTTGTAATAAGTGGTCACGTCCTCGTAGAGCTCGTAATTACAGCTTGCAAGATGGACATTTTCTGAGAGCTCTTACTTGTACCACCTGAACGCGGCAGATTCATTTAGGAGTTGATAGTGAAGCCATAGGCTAACAGCTCAGAAAAGAATGTCACATGTTGTCATCTTGAGTTGGCGTGAACGCAGAGATTTGTCAGGTGTGTTTCTTCAGGGTTGAAGCCAGAGTGCCCCCAGGCCCCCTTACATCTTCGTCACCTTTTTTAGCCTTCTTGAGTTTGGATCTGTGTGGTATTTTTGGTTCAGTTATGTTTTGTGTAGTCAGAACCTTTGTAAGAGCACACACACACACACACACACACACACACAGAGAGCTTTGTATGTTGAGCTTTGGTGATAATTAAGTTCATCATATTAAAAACTTTAAAGATTTAACCTTTAAATGTTCAATCTGGGTTTCATTTCTAAAAATTATTCCCATTAAAAAACAAAATTCTCCACTTACTGATAAACAGCTACTGTGTTCTGAGACAAACTCTCGCAAAAGTTCCTACAATTGACCTATCGGTAAGCCCCGCCCTCCTTTTTTACTGTTGCTAACAAACAGAGTTAATCACTTTCTTACAATGATTAACAGCTGTCGTGTGAAAACCTTGTCCCAAGATGTTTTTGGACACAGAAGGACCACCTCTCGTCGAGGAGCATTCAAGTGGGACTTAAATATACCATGGAGGGATATATAACATATTTTAAAATAAATATGGGGGGTAACAAGATTAATTTGGAAGCGAGGGTTTACAGATCACAATTCAAGCGCAAGAAGCCTTGTCGTTGTGATCACAGATGGTAGCATCCGGGATCAACACTGTTCATGTGCAGCAGGGTAAGATTCAATTCATTTACATTTAACCAGTTTAATACGGAGAGGCACTGAAACTTTGTTTTTGTGTTTTTGACCTACACTGTTACGCGATGTGACAACAGTTAGCTATTTAGGTTTGTACATTAGCATGGACCCTCTAACTTTGTGGACCCTCTAACTCTCTAGTTGTAACTTAATGAGAGTATGACAACTGGAAACTCCTGGGATCAGTGTTACAGCACCCCAGGCACATCAATGTAACATTTTTGTAGCATAAACACCATCATGAGAGCTTTGGATCTTCCAATGTTTCTCTATGGCGCTGAAACCTAAAGATGTCCTAGTTCTGGTCCCCGTGCAACTGATACTCAATTGTTATTGGCTCATCTGCATTCGAGGGGAGGGGCTTACCGATAGGTCAATTGCTGTTCCATTTTAAGAATGATGACCGAGGATTTAAAACGATTCCCAAGATCTCCAAATTTGCACATGTGTAAAAGGCTAAATGTTTAGAAATGTTGACACTGCCAGGCCAAATAAAATGTTGCTGTTTGGATTTAAACAGACAAATGCTTAAGAGTCAATGACTGGATCATTATTGCAACGATTTTTATGTTTCTAGCATGTTATATGTTTGGCAACAGTTCTATGGAGTGATTTTTGTGCCATAATTAAACAAACAAATCCAGCATTTTGCAAACAAACACAATCTGCTTTGCAAAGGAAAACATCACTTGCAAACAAACAGAAAGCGATGTGCAAATGCAGTTCAGGCAGATTTTCAGGCAAAGTACTTCAGTCATAATTTAGCAAAAGTACAATTGAAAAAAAGGAGAGAAAATGGCAATATCTATTGATGCAGGAACCGGAAAAAAAGGAAAAATGGTTTGGTTTCAATGTTTTATTTTTGCATTTGGACTATATGGTCTGAAAATTGAATTGTGAAGCGTTACACAGTCCATTTCTCCTCAATGCACAGGGAAATGGTGACAGCAGAAAATAAAAATTCATCATTCTGTTTATAATATATAGCTTACTCTGCTTAAAATGTATTACATTTTATCAGGATTAGCCATATATAATGTGACATTTATCATACAAAACTAAATCTGTCTAAACTTTAATCCACAATACATATTGTTGCAGTTTTGTATTGCGATATATTGTGACACAGTACACCCTTACATTATTTTGAATGTTCCCATTTGAATTTTATCATCAAATGTACAAATTACATAAAAGTAAATACTTTTTATATCCCGTTACACTACAGTGGAGAAATGGTATGGAGGATTGATGCATGCATTTTAATGAGAAATATATATATATATATATGTTTTTTTTGTTTGTTTTTTTATGAAATAGGGTTGACATAGTGAAAATCTATAAAAAAAATCTGCGCGAAATGCATTTGTTAGAAAATTATGTTGAGAGACGGTAACAAGCATGTTGTATACATTTGTGTGGACTAGATTTGGGATTTCTTCAAAGGTTACATGCAATTTGTTGGATGGTTTGTATTTATTTGCGAAATATGACTCATTTATTTGCAAAACACAAAACATACATTTGTTACTTCTCTGCGTTTTCACTCAAACTGACCTTTGTATTTGCACATCGCTTTGTGTTTGTTTGCGAGTCGTGTTTTCCTTTGCAAAGCAGATTGTGTTTGTTTGCAAAATGCTGGATTTGTTTGTTTAATTATGGCACAAAAATCACTCCATACAGTTCTTCCAACCCTAACTGATGGAGTTTGTAGATTTTCATTTCTTAAACAACCATTTAGGAAGATACATCATGGCCATATTCAAGGATGACAATGTCAAGATTCATGGTTGGGAGGGAGCGTGAAGAATCATTTTCACACATGAATCTGCACCTCTGAGTCCAGACCTTAAACTCATTGAAAGTCTTTGGGATGTGCTGGAGGAGACTTTACAGAGTGCTGGACTCTTGCATTCTCAATACAGTCATAGAAAGTGTTTGCCTAGTTAAATCCAAACAATGACTTATCTTTGGCTGGGCAGTGCATGTAGGTCTAAGTAGCAGTGTCTATGAAAACATAAAATGTGTTTGTATACATGTTATTTTTTCATGATCAACTTATTATGTGTAATAATTAAAGGTGTTATTCACATATTTTTGAGGTGCTAGATGCAATAATCCGGACTCACTTCATACCATATAGGTAAGAGACTAAAGGAACGAATTGTGTTCAAACTCATTTATTTACGAGGGCGTAGTTAACAACGGAAAAAATGGTCAGAGCGCCTGGTGCATGGTCCAAAAGGGTTGTACCTAGTCTCTTAATGAGTCATGGGTGTGGCCGGGGTAACATGTAAATCAATCAGTGTCTCATCTCTCTTTCCTTTAAAAGCCAGTTGCGCTTGCACCATGGCAGATTCACTATTTACATGGAGGAAGTTGCGAGTGGAAAGACTGAACGCTTCTCCAGGCAGGAATCCTTTTTTTTTTATATTTAAAAAGGTCTGTGTGCTGCTGTGCATTTCTGTGTGTGTAATAAGCAGAATGTACATGCGTTGTGCACTCACCCTTTAAAGAACACATAAAATACTACTTTTAATACAGTATATTTAAAAAAGTACTGCTTTAAATATTTTGAGGCAAAGGAAAATGACTGCACCATTAACCAACAAAACCTGGTCTAAAGTCAATGCTGCATTAGTTTTCATTTGCCTCAAAATAGCAACGTTTTCAGACCAGGGTGAACAGATGGGCACGAGTGCATTTGCTATTTAAACCGTGGTGCTGGACATGAAAATGATAACTGTGTCGGGCGAAAAAAAAACTGCCTTAACATTGCGCCGGGAGATTGATATAGTCTAGTAGTATTGAGTTTACGATTTAATTAGTGACAAAAAGGCATGTTCAGTCCAGTGTTAACCACTGTTCACCACGTGCTTATGTATAAGACCTTTTACATTCAATAACATCTTTTGTGCTCAAGGTGTAAACTACCAAATTTAGTCAATTATTGTTTTGTCCATGACATCACAGATTTTGGATATTTTATAACGCAAACTGCAAATGTAACATGGGAGATCTTCTCATTAAGATGCTGCTAAAATCATTTCTCACTCATACAGAACATGATTGTGTTGAGGAATCACTTCTAGATGGATGTTTTGTATTCATAATGGTGCAATCATATCCATTTTTATTGATTTACCTCATCTCTCCGCGTAATGGTGTTCAGAGCCTCGACTTTGGCAACTGTAATTTATCCTCCCCTAATAAACCTGCCATTTCTTTTGAATTACACAGTGATATTCCCAAAAGTGATTCGCGCTCACAAAGACAAATGCTTGGTAGGAAAGTGCATGTCACTGCAGCTATCCTTTAGCAGACAGGGAGAGTGAACCATTGGTGTGGCTCCAAAAATGCATTAGTGAAAGCCTCTATCTTTTTTGTTTGGTTTTGAATAATTGTAGCTCTCTCCTGGCTCACTTGGCAGTGTATTTTCTTTCACCTTTGTTGTTTCATCTGATGAATTGGCTCAGACACTGAGCGGATTATTCTATCCGCCATCGTGGCATTCCCTGGCAAACTTAGTGTGAAATCCGATGCATTAAAGACTGCTCCTGTAACTAAGGTGAGCGATGTTGCCCCACTGATAGCAATCAAGAATATTTTATGGCACATTTTCCATGCGCAAATGGGCGAGGAAATGGGTTTCATCCCACAGTTGTGTTAAGGTGAATCACATTTTCCTGGCTCTGTCTGCCAGGTGAGAGGTTGTCTTTGGGAATCATCAATTTCCAGTGCCTTCACGAGGGAGAGAAAAACCTAGGCTGAGGAAAAGACTGCCAGCAAATGCATCTCTATCAGCTGCGGATGAGCAGCCCGAGTGAGCCAAATGAATTAATGAAACACAGCTGTGTCTGTGTGTGGCTTTCATACTATATCTATGGAATAAATGTCTCCTGAAGTCACTGATATGAAAACTGGCAAGGCACAATATACAGATGGATATTCAGACAAATATACAGCCTGAATACTAAAAACATATTCTAACATAAAAAACCTATTTGCTTTGAAAGTAAAATGAATTAAATATTAAATCAGAATGAGAGTACTGGGTAGCAGTTTGAATATTCTGCAGAGGTGAGTAAATGATTATGTTATATTATACAACCGTTCTTTCTGGTTTTCGAATGTGATCGGTTGAGAGCCTTTTCCAGCCGTGCGATATTCACCCAGTATCGCCACTCAAACCATTTCACCGTTTGTCTCACTGTCATGGCGGTCAAGCAAATCCACCATAACTTTGAAAAATACTTCTATTGTTGTGTCACCAACAGTTGTTTAGGAGAGAATGTAATTATTTAGACCATGAATATGTGACTCCTTTATAAACGTTGCGCCTGTTTTACAATGTGTTTAAAAGCTTTCGGGCTTGTGTACCCGCAGAGAACCGCTTCATCCCGGCCAGTCATTCGGGAATTTGCCACTGGCTCTTACTGCATGTAGATAGTGGTTAAACATGAGATAATTCATTTGGGGTATATCAAACGGGCAATCTTTGGTTTTATTAATCAATTACTTAATCTGGTGGAGATGGTGGTCCAGTGGGTTAAACCACCTAACTGACATGCAGAAGGTTGCTGGTTCAATCCCAGGTCACCACCAGTGTGTCCTTGAGCAAGGCACTCCACGTTGCTTCAGGGTGATTGTCCCTGTAATTAGTGCACTGTAAGTCGCTTTGGATAAAAGCGTCTGCCAAATGCATAAATGTAAATGTAAATGTAATCTAGAGCAAACCAATTTGGGGAAAATTAAGTGAGATAACTTTATATCTAATGTTAGGCTGTTTATCTTAAAGGGATAGTTGACACAAATGAAACAATGATGTGTATCTGCTTGCCCCCAGGGCATCCAAGATATAGGTGTCTTTGTTTCTTCAGTAGAACACAGATTAAAGTTTTTAACTCCAGCCGTTGCAGTATGCCAGTCGTATAATGCATGTGAATGGAAACACGTGAGAGTATGAGATCTTTGAGAGTAAAAAAAAACATGCACATACGAATCCATATTAAAAATCATAATTTGTGTTCTACTGAAGAAACAAAGTCACCTATATCTTAGATGCCCTGGGGGTAGGCAGATCAAAATAAAACTTTCATTGATGGAATCCCTTTAAATCCAATATATGGCCAACTAGAGCACTGCTTTTGTACGTTTGACTGCATTGTTTTATCATTTATAATGGCTTTTATTGTTAATTTAAATATTATTGTTAACAGATATTATTTTATATAAATAATATGCCGTATTTGAGTATTAAGAAAGGGTCCGTTTGTGATTGTGATTTCGACTTCATGTGACAGTTACATTATTACACCACTAGATGGTGGCAAAGACTGTCTTTATGAGTGACTGGTTGTAAACAAGGAAGTTGTTTTAGCGCTGTCTTTGGAAATCTTTTAAAATGACAAAGATATGGCTTTCCTCAGCAGACATTCAAACGGATTTTTTATAATGGATATTATGGACATAGACCTGAAGAATGATTGCTATATCAGATGCAGGAAATACACTTGTTTAGTCGATCTTTCTCTCAATAATACTCTACATAACACAATAAGCTTTAATGAAGCGCTACTCAATGTTCCTTTGTTACTAGTTCTAAAGTGACGTTTCAGAGTTAGTAATGGAGGCATGTGCTCAACAAAACAGTTATGAATCTATGGTGGAAGTCGTTCTGGCCAAAAGAGGGTTTTTAAAGACACTCCGTTGATGTTTCTTGTTTATTGACTCCCTTGTGCTGTCAAACTGTTGTATAAATGAAATATCACACTCGTGGCTGTTTACAGAATCACAGCCGTGCTGATATACAGCCATATCGCATGACTATACTTGTGTGATATTGCTATTATATTATATTATGTTATATTATATTATATTATATTATATTATATTATATTATATTATATTATATTATATAAAAATAATTGTTACAGGTGTTAAAGCAAAAGCCCATGTTTCCCTATAGTTTTTTTTTTTTCTTTTTCTTTTTCTTTTAAGACTGTGCTTGTAGGAAAAGAAATCCAAGTACCCAAGATTATATTTTTTTCTCCCACAGTATTCAGTAATAAATTGGAGTTTGCAGGTTTGATGGGCTTTGATTGGATTGGATCAGGAGCTGGAAGTCACAGCAGTCCATCTGCATCAGGATAATTTTACCCTTGATTGAGAAAATTCTGTGTATTCTAATAAATGGGTGACGTTTACACACACACACACACACACACACACACACACACACACACACACACACACACACACACACACACACACACACACACACACACACACACACACACACACACACACACACACACACACACACACACACACACATTCTGTATATACACACACATGACTTTTCCTACATGACTATATTCTGCATCCCTTAATCCAATACCTAAACTTAACTACTACCTTACTAATTATTAATAAACTGTAATTTGGAATTTATTGAGGCAAAAGTTGTAGTTATTAGTTAGTTAATAGTGGGAATTGAACCCTAAACTAAAGTGTTACCATATACACTTGATTTTATTGACTGGAATTTACTGAATAATGTAATAGTTCCTAATTGGAAAGTGCAAGGAAGAGGCTCTCGATGGTAGGTTTTGTAAATATTGATTTATTATGCATACCATTTGAGGATGAGGGAAGCAAAACCTTTTCTCTGAGAGGTTTATATTTTAGGGAAAAACAGTACACAGTTATACTATAAGTAATTACTATAAGAGTTATACTATAAGTAATACTGATTTAACAGATGTGGGTTCAGAGGTTAGACATTATGTAAATTAAAAAATAAAAATAAAAACATCTGCAGAAAATCAATAATACAAGTCAGAACATTGACAATTTGAGGTGCATACCATTGTCAAATAATAACAGATCCTACAGTAAAAATTCCCTGCTATTATAATCTTAAAATCTGATATTCGCTGCAGTATTATTTGGGGGGGAAAAGTTGAGCAGGAGAGAAGGTATTGAATTATTAATAACTGAGACTGATGGCATGTTTATCTATGTTCTTTCCTCTGAAGTTGAAGGAAGGTCCCATGTGATGTGGAAAGCTAAACCGTGCTTCCTGTACCATTTACCTTGTGGTACTAAGTCTCGTTCTCTGATACGTGAACAGAATTGTAAAAATATCCACAAACCATTGCTATAATAAATACTCTACTGCACCCATGAAAGACTTTGTGCCCTACCTTAACGATCTGAGCACATGGTCTGAAGTGCATGGTGCAGGTGCACCGAATTCACTGTTGCTAGTTTAACGTCGGTGCGCCAGACGCAAGGTCCAAATGTACCTAGTCTCATGGGGGTGTGCATGGGGGTTTTGGGCGTAACGTGCAATAAACCAATCAGAGTCTCATCTCCCATTCCCTTTAAAAGCCAGTTGCGCTTGCACAATGGTGGATTCACTATTTACATGGAGGAATTTGTAATCGGAAAGACTTTCCAGAGAGAAATCATTTTATTTTTATTTGGCATCTTTGTGTGCTACTGCGTGTCCCTGTGTGTGTGATAAGCTTTGTGCTCCTGCCTATAGGTGCATATTACTAACGCGCCCCTTTAAATAACACAAAAAAATACTGCACTGTAGACTTTAGAGCAGGTTTTTGTTGGTCAATGCCGCAGTCATTTTCATTTCCTCAAAATAGCAACACGCCAACAATGCGTCTGAACACACCTGGTTTTTAGACCTGCACACCCATGGGTGAACAGATGGGTGTGAAAATCATGAAAATATTTTCGAGAGTTTTTACTAAAATGTAAAATATTGGGAAAAGTAAATAAATAAACTCTGGACTCTGGAAGCTGGACTTTCAAAAGCAATCAGGACTTTAAATTATTTTTGAAAAGCCAATTGAATCACTCTTAGGCAAACATATCTTATCCATCCTATAACTGCACAAAGACATACAGAGACCCTTCATGCATGCTAAATTTGCTTAAGTTTTCACCATAGTAATACTAGTGTACATAGTATACTCTTCAAAAGCCATGTCTGACTAAACGAGGTGAGCTCAGTTGGTTCTGAGTAAAAACAAACTCAACCACATTTAGATTGAGTTGATCTTTATGGCTTGTGATGCATTAGGTGCTTGTGCACCTGAAAGTGTGATGTTTACAGCAAAGAGAGTCAGTGAGATTCACTTCTACTCTGAATATCAAGAGATCATTATAAAATAAACAGAAAATTTGAGGAAAAAACATACTGCTGCTTCCAGGAAAGCTTATAGAATTTCTATACTTGGATACTTTTCTCCTACAGTTGAGAATTCAGCCATATTACTCATTTTAACATGTTTGGGGGTTTTTTTGCGTATAATTGTATACTGTGCCTCTGTGATGCTATGAAAAGTCCCTTACTTTGAGCGATTCGTCTTGTCCTATGCAAGAATGGTGAAAGCTTAATCTAAAAAAGGCAGGGATGGGTGGACTCATTTGGATTATGTATAAAACTGGCACAAATAACTAACAATGTTGCATTGTGTAAGTACAATAATATCTAGTCAGTGCAATAAAACATTTTATGTTGCTTAATATGTCTCATTTAAAATTGGAACTAAGGCCTACAGATTCCTCGCAATGGCCACTGAAAGATGTTTTGGGGTTGCATTGGAAAATATTGCTAGAGCGTTGTTAGACATGAATATGGATTAATTGTATATTTAAACTGAGAGATGTTTTGGTGCTTCATAGGAAAACATTGCCAGAGCAGTGTTCCATTGTAAAATGGAAAATATTGAATATTAATTTAGCTTTATCTCCATATGTCAGTTGGTTTGATGAATGGGAAGAGTCTGCAGCTTTGGAGGGTTTTTGAAGAGCAACACTGTTCACCTCTCTCAACCAGAGCAATCAAACTGAAAGAGTGATTGCTTCCACGCTGGATTTCTACTAAAGTGTGAGGCCTGTCAAGATTGAAGTACACTCATATTATTCCAGGATGTGTTTGTTTCTATTTCAGGGCTCCAGAAAAAGAAAAAGAAAAAAAACATGTAAAATTAACATGTAGCAGCATCTCTACATCTTGCCAATTGATTTTGCCATGCCGGTGGGGAATAAACGGGATCTCATGCTAGTAATGAGCTGGAGCTGGAAGGGGTAAAAATTAGACCTGAGAATCACACTCCCCGCACATGAATATACTCTCATAAATGCACACAGAAAATACAGCCATTCAGGCCCTTTTATACACCTGGTGTTAAGTAGGGTTGGGTACCGAAACCCAGTGCCCTATATAACCGAATCAGTACGCAGATTTTGTTGCCGCTCACTTAAGTTCAAACGTGCTTTTGCGCTTTGGCTGGCGTCGAGCCAGTGCTCGTCACATATCACAACTATTCAGTGTTTTCAACCACATCATGTTTATTTTAGGTTTCAGACATTTAAATGCACATAAGTACCAGCAAAAATCACACACTGATGTCTGTGGAAGCGGCAATAACAGCCCTTTTAGACAGTTATATTTTGAATATGTGTCTTATTCAAATCAGATACACATAATATAAATTACTATATAGTTTACTCTATTCTTCTGCCAGTTCAGTTGTATTTCGTGAGACAACGATGACTTTACGTGAAGTAAATGTGCTATTCTGCTATTACATACCCAACCCTAGTGTTAAGATGCGGATTTGTCGATCGGATCACATAGACAAGGAAGACAGTCCCGTTTACACCTGGTGTTGTAATCCATCTCTTTTGTCCACTTTCAAACACAAGTTCACAAAGTGTCCACTAGGTTTCACAGACTAGAAAAAAATTAGGACATTAAGGTAGCTTTTATAAACGTGCTTTAGGAAAAAAATATATATACTGTGTGCATTTTGAGACAAAACAATGGCATTGACATAGTTTAACATATCTCAGTGCAAGTTGCTTTCAGTTAACACAGCTCAAACATTCATTTTAGTCTGGGACAATGAGCTTAAAACTTGTCTTGTCCGTGCATACAGTAAATTAACAATTTTATGCAATATTTTTTACCAAGGTAAATCCATACTATAGGTCCATTCTAAATATCCTACAACATTGACATAATCTTCAACACAACGTAAACTAACATCAGTACAAACAACCTGTAAAACAGAGTTTGTCTGTCACGGTACTTTGTTTGCCGTTTTCCCACTTTAGTTTCCCGCCCTAGTTTGTTGATTGATGAAAGGTATGTAATGGAGTACAAGCAACCAATCTGCTGTAAGCTGTTAAATTGAAGAACACAATTAGATAATACCAATTTAGCTCAACCAATGACCAGCAATGCTTCATTTTGTTCAGTCTGTGGTGTCAAAGGTCGCATTACCAATTTAAAGAAAAAACACTGAAGCAAAACATGCTCAGGTCAAAGTGTCTGAATCATTTATTCCCACATTTTTATCAGTGTTACTGGTAGTCAATGTATTATGGAATGCCAGGGCTGCCAATATTAAAAATAAATAAATATATAAAGAAATATACAAAGAAATGTAAAAAAGCAAAAATAAATATATAAATAAATATTTATAGAAAAGCAAAAAGACAAAAATGAATAATTATTTATACATTTATTTCCATATTTATGTATTTATTTATTTATTTCCATATATATTTATTTATACATTTATTTATTTCTATTTTTATTTATTTCCACATTTATTCCTTTCTACATTTATTTATTTCAATATTTATTTATTTATTAATTTATTTCTTTATGCATTTATTTCTTCCAACATTTATTGGTGCGTAGGGTAATGAGGAGGGCGGGGTTTACCTCAGACATAGCAATCGAACTCAGAGTAGGCGAGGGTGAAGCGTTGAGGCCAAAATAATAGTAATACAAATAAATAAATAAACGCATGACCAAAACGTTGGCAGAGAAGGAGTCATGTTAGGGGGAACAACATAATAGGCTATTTTTGAGTTTAACGCACAAACCTGCATGATCATATAGCAGCTACATTCAGAAATGGAAATTACAAATGCATTAATATTTTGTTTTGAATTTCAGAAAAGTCGATTGAATATTTACAGGTTTGTATCTAGATTTGTATTTAGTTCGAAATTTGGATTATATTTACAAGATCTCATGAGTCCTGATAAATACAATTTCAACTATTTCTGAAGTGCTTTACAAAAAACAACACTTTCTCACATAATGCAGTTAAAAGCCTAGCGTTTTGGTCATGCGTTTATTTATTTATTTGTATTACTATTATTTTAAATAACGCATATAGGCCTAAATAGAAATGATCAGAAACAAATCTACAGCTGAACCGCATTGTTTTTGATTCAGTGTATTTTAAGGAATCAAGTAACTCACTCATTAAGACAATGACATGATGCCCCTGCTGTCTGTTTTAGTTTCATATTAAACGTATCACTTCATTGATTCCGTAATCCCATATAGTTGGATTAACGTGACGTTCATACATTTAATAAAGTTGCCCCTGGACATGAGTTTATGGAAGTAGGCTAAAGACTACCACCGCTTAATACAACAAATTGTTTCTGTTGCTGTCAGTATTGTTTTTGGAAGTTACATTAAAATGCAATGGTCTGGTATCAGCGTCAGTCGGCTGTACTTATTGTATTTCGGCCACACCACAAGATGTCACTGTGGCCTCAACGCTTCACCCTCGCCGACTCTGAGCTCGATTGCTATGTCTGAGGTAAACCCCGCCCTCCTCATTACCCTACGCACCAATAAATGTTGGAAGAAATAAATGCATAAAGAAATAAATTAATAAATAAATAAATATTGAAATAAATAAATGCATAAAGAAATAAATATAGAAATAAATAAATGTATAAATAAATAAAAGAATATATAAATATATATGGGAATAAATAAATAAATAAATACATAAATATGGAAATAAATGTATAAATAATTATTCATTGTATATTCTATGTATATTTATTTATATATTTATTTATTTTTTATATTGGCAGCCCTGACATTCCATACTGTATGAAGAATATTTGGGTGTGTAATATATCACATTTTACTTTATTTTGCTATCCTCACTTACATAAATGAACTGTAGTGTCCTTCACCCACTAGTAAAAAATGATATCTGGTGTCTGAATAATTTTTGGTTGACTGTATACATTTCTCACGTATCACATGAATTCTGCATTGTATTACTGAAATGATTCTGCATTATACATGTGTGCATGCCTGAAGAGCCGAACATGGAATATAAATCCCCTTCTGACTGGCTGCCTCTTAGTGCGAACATTTCTGTGACCTCATGCTACATGTGCTAATAACTGCTGGCTCGGGTGCCATGATGGACAGAGTGCTCCACCAACACGATGCAGACTCCATAGACACACATATCATTTGCCTCCTGAGAGGGAACAATGACATGCACTCTTCTCCATCCCTCCAAGGACAGAGGTTACATCTACACCCAGTATAGATGGACAGAATGAGAGTGAGCTCCGGGAACTCTGTTGGTGTGGACCCACTGTGATGTGTCGTGCAATATTTATGTGCTGTTTCTCCATTCTGGGCAAATGGAATCTGACCTTGAGCCCTACTTACCTTACCCAGTGCAGTGAAAATTTGTTTGTTTCCTATTATGCTGCAATGGGGATGCAGTAACTTTAAAGTGATGGAAATGGACTAGTATGAAATTCTTGAGGGAGACTGCATGCTACTGAAAGCTTTTGGTGGATAGGAATGTGTAAGATGCATTTCGAGGATGTATCGGCCAATAATCATTTTATGTAGTTTGATCGGTGGTCTCTATGAAGGCTGATCAGAAGAGCCAAACGGATAATGCAAAACTAGCAAGACAATTTTTCTATGTGCAGCTAAAATTGCTTCACTACATTCACTGTTCTCGTCTGGTAGATCTACACTATATTAGGTACCGCCAAATCACTGAATTCAGGTTATCCAATCACTTCCATGGTCACAGGTGTATAAATCAAACACTAGGCATGCAGACGCTTCTACATTTGTGAAAGAATGGGTCGCTCTCAGGAGCTCAGAGAATTCAAGCGTGGTACCGTGATTACAGTTACATTTATTTTGTACTTCAATTATGTAATTCCGTTTCACTGACAGTCAGTTATGCTTTAAGTGAACATAAACAAATAAACCGCATGTGTTTAAGTATATTGGACCTGTGCATCCGGTCTTAAAGTGACAGCAGCCTAAAATACCTGCTGTGTCATTAATTATATTAATCAAACATCAAAATACTGAGAAAATGACTCAGTGTTCTTTAGTAGATATATGATTATTCTATATTACATTTATACAGTGAAGACAGTGTTGTTTTACATTTGATTAGCCTACTATCTGTTGATAAAGACTTTTATTTTTAGCCTATAATTATTTATTTCACAGGTAAGCAGTTTTTAAGCACTAAGCTGTTCCTAATCACCTCTAAGAGAGGGAATGGAATATGTTGCACATGTTGCTTGCCAATAGATCAATTGTTGTCAATTTATGATACTTTTTTGTTTTGTTTTTGGTCTTAATTTTAATACCTAACATATATTTTTGTTAAGAATATCAAATTATAAAACAGATAGTTCCAGTCCTTAATTCTGAACGGTTGAGTGTAGTGTAGCACCTAAAAGTGCACTACATGTTCCATCGACTTCCATTCATACGCATGCAAACGCATCAGACTAGAAACGCAAGCTCGTGCAATAAGTTTTACATTTTGCTGCATTCCAAACTCTGACCTGCGAATTTGCATGACCAGTAAAAGTTCGCTGAGTCACCTCTTAGATGAATTAAAAGAAAAAAATGTTTTGCAGTAATGTCAAGTAGATTGTATGTATTTTACATTTTGAATGTATTACTATTTGTATGTTGAATTCATGTTTAAAAAATGACACCACGGAGTGTGACGTCATATCACGCGGCTACATTCACTGTAAACCATGGCTTCACAGGGCTTAATGCTTTAATAACCCCATGGGTCTATTTGAAGCCTTCTATTTATCATGTAGTATTTATTTTGTGATCGGTATTCGCCAATAGTACTTTCAATAATCAACCCCCCACACCTATCTGACGTTTGTATTGATTAAAGGATGCCTTGCAGTTTTCAAGTCTTAAAGTCCTGATACTCATTGCAAAGTAAGTTTTAATTGTTTCCTTAGGGGTAGAAACAAGTATGAAACACCTGAGCAGTGGTTTACTGTTAGAGAACTCCCTTGCATTTTTCAAGTACGTCCATGTGATGCACCATAACATTGAAAATTGATAGATTTGCAGTGTTCCCTGATGCAACTCTAGTTTGACATATCCCCTAAATAAATGAAGCAACAAGACCTTGTGAAAGTTTGAAATGTTTTTCTTTAACTAGCCGTGACTGTGACAAGCTTTGTTAATGGTGGAACAAGAGTATTTAATGCAACTGAAAAACGGTCACATGATGTTGCTATAGAATTTCAGCTTGAGTTTATTTTAGGGACAATATACTTGTGGTTTAATTGTGAAGTAAAATAAAAATACTGTAAATTAAAAATTTTAAGTTATAAAAGTTTAAAACTTTTTGTGGAAAAACATGATGGATGGATGGATGGATGGATGGATGGATGGATGGATGGATGGATGGATGGATGGATGGATGGATGGATGGATGGATGGATAGATAGATAGAATGACTGGGCTAAGACTGAAAGGTGGACATGAGGGATATTTCAACGGTCCTCTTCCATAGTGACAAAAGATCTAAACATTTTGACTTGCAATGCACAATGCCAAAGGGACAAAGCATTTTGGGGGCACTGACTGTTTAAATGAGAAGGAAATTTAGTTATGACACATGAGTGAACTGTTTTTGGAGAGGTATGAGCTTTTGCAGGTGAACCATGGTGTTGTGCCGAACCATCCACGTTATTTTGGCAAAAGCACCAAAAGTGTTGAGAACGTTTGATCTGTTTCAAGAAATGAGCCCATGCAAATGAGAAGGATCTTTGCCATTTTGGTGGCACTGACTATTTAAATGGGAAAGGAATTTAACTCTGAAGCATGAGTGAACAGTTTTGGGAGAGATATTAGCTTTTGCAAGTGAGCTATAGTGTTGTGCTGAACTGTAAGACTGTTTTGCCAAATGATCTTACAATTTTGAGAATGTAATTTCTGTTTCAAGAAATGAGCCAAACCAATGGAGAAAAACTGTAACGAGTTTGGCCAATTCTTCCTCTCCTATAGCAGTGAATGAGTGTAATTTTTCCTCAGTGACACTACAGTGCTCTGTCTGATGTGATACTGTAGTAGACAGCTGCATGGTTATAATTTTCTTCCTAATATTGTCAATCTTACATGTAAAGAAGTTAATAAAGTCATTACTGCTGTGTTGTTTACAGACATCAGAAGTTGAAGCTTCATTCTTGGTTAATTTACCCACTGTATCGAATAAATTCCTAGGGTTGTGTTTGTTTTCTTCTAAGAGAGTCGAGAAATAAGCAGATCTAGCAGTTTTTACGGCCTTTCTCTATGATAGATAGATAGATAGATAGATGGATGGATGGATGGATGGATGGATGGATGGATGGATGGATGGATGGGTGGGTGGATGGATGGATGGATGGATGGATGGATGGATGGATGGATGGATGGATGGATGGATGGATGGATGGATGGATAAGTAGGCGGGTGGGTGGATGGATGGATGGATGTGATGATGATGGATAGACAGATAGATGGATGTATGGATGGATGGATGGGTGGGTGTGTGGATGGATGGATATCTGTGTATGACATAACATCTTTCGATTACTAACCTACAGTATTGTGATCTGCAGAGCCATGAGGTCGACCCATTTTCTAGATGGCCGAGTTCTGTGTCAGCCTGTACAGGTAGCTCCCGCAATATGTTCATTTGAGTAGCATACTGTACATATGTTCTTGCTCCCCAATAGATGGTGAGAAATAATATGCCTTGGAAAGACTAGGCAATAGTTTATATGTAATTATCATGGAAATTACCCAAGGACCTGGATTTGCAATATTCCAAGCAGCCGCCACAAGGTCACCTAATTGTCATTTTTGAAGTTAAATTAGGTTGTTATTTAACCCCAAAAGAGGCTGTTATTTAAGAAAAGAGAGATTTAAAGTTAAAGGAAGGGGGAATGAGATGGGGTCATGGTGGAGTGAGTGGGATAAGTGTTCCAGAGATTGATTCGTTAACTCATTGGCTTTCCCGCCCTCATCACTGTCAGCTTTACTACTTTGATCTCTCTGCCAAAACTCATTTCACACCTCTAAAGTCACATCTCTGCTACTCCATATGTCTATAGAGAGAAAAAGAGAGAAAAAGAAAGAAAGACTCAGAGTAATTGTGTCTCTTTACTCCCAACCTCTGACACCTCTACATTTGAACTTGCCCGTACCATCACCCCGTCTTTTGATCTATCTTGCTGAAGTAGTCCAGGTTAGCTCTTCCGGCTGGGAAGCAAGCGTCTGCCGTTGATCCTGGATTAGCTTCCAGTCTACTCCGGCTCTATATTAGTGCTCTGAAAGAGATAATGTTTTGGATTTGAGGGTGATGTAAGATGAAGTGTTCATTAAAAACACTACTGAGTCACTGCTGAATTCAGATGCAATCTGAATGCAATTCAAGCAGTCACGTGTCCATATTTAGACGTTCTTCTTTTCTTGTCTTAGGCTAGATTAGAGCTATACAAGAGCAAAAAACAGGGCAAGAGTTGAATATTAACATTCTAGTTATTTTATATTTGCTTTCGGATAGAATGGGGCATTTCTGAAGTCATTCCCAGAGTCTGTATCACGTTATTTAAATGATTTTTTTTCCAGATGGTGGTGTAATCTATCTCAGAAACACCATAAACCAAGTGGTTATTGATCTCTTTAGATGAAAGACATACAATCTCTTCCTGTCTATATGGTGATGTTTTTTGGCCAGAATAAGCTGCAATATGGATCGGAGCTTTTGCCATTTAGTTAAAGAATGGACAATGTGACACAATAGTATGACCGGTATCATTTTACATATTGTAAAATGTTGTTCTAAAGTGCTAAATTCCTACACTATAGGTGTGTGTACTCAAGGACACATCAGTCATTTCCTGCCGCTACTGAGAATCGAACCAGCAATCTTCAGGTTACAAGTCCAACTCTTTAACCTTTGGGCCACAACTGCCCCCTAACTGCACATTAACTGCCCACTAACTGCCCCCTAACTTCCCCCTATGAATAAAGGGTTACCAAATGAAGAATTACAAAATGAAAAAAAATCTAATTCCTAATTGTTTGCTGATGGAGTTTCCCAATAGTGAAGGAGCTGCTGAGATGCATAATATGCTGCATCATTGAAAGCTGTAATATCTTGCAACACAATTTTGTCTTTCCTTAGCTAGAGATGCATAGGCATACAAAATAATACAGTACTCATTTGTTTAACAGTTTGGCAGTTGCCAGTTAAGTACTGTACATTGTAGTACTGTAAAGAGTGTACTAACTGACTCATTTTACCCCAGGCCTGGGGTAGGTTGTGCCAAAGGACTTTTTAACTCTTTCCCCACCAGCATTTAATAAAAAAAATTGCCAGTCAGCTCAAGCATTTTTTTAAAATAATTTTCTCAAAACTTTCATGGCACCCAGAATATTTTATTGTATGAGCATACAATATCAATATATAAAAAGAAAGAAAAGAGCCTCTGCTTACAAACAAACAAAAACATTTTATTCTTGTTTCATGCATTCTTTTTTATCAACACTTGAATGTATGTAAGTTTCATACTAAAAGCTAGCCTGGATGCCAGCCGAATTTAGCCCCGCCCACAACATTTTTGCTTGGGGAATTTGGTCTGGACTCGATCCATAGAGGAGTAATTATACCCGAACAGAAACTGTTCGGACCAATGAAATTGTCAGGGTGGGCTTTAGACGATGATGGACAGATGATAAACAGTAACATAATCATCCACGTCATCAAAGGCGCTTGGGATGAATTTCCTCTTATCCTAAACGGAGAACTTGTTCGTATATGCATTCACCTTCACTATTTCTCTCAGAAATGATGATCGTGTCGGTAAGCCCTCTGTGTATCCTTAAATTCTTTTTTTACAACACCGGCAAAGATCGTTTACACTCATCTTTTTCTTCTAACGTTACTTAATCCAGCGCGCGTGCAGACAGGGTTGCCAAGTTTTTTTGCATTGTCGCGCAATTGCTACTCAAAACTATAGCCCAAAACAATAGATTTCCGGAGGGTTGCGAAAAAGGCGTTTGGTTGGCAAAATATGTTATTTTGGCAAGGTTGCCTTCTAAAATTTGCATTCCTGGATCTATATATCACATAATTGGGGTCGCTCCAACCCGCGGACATGGAGAACAACCCGCGTGAAAAACACGGACTTGGCAACAGTGCAGTTGAGTTCTGTTGACATTTGACAACTAACATTGCGCATCGCTCCGTTGCTCTGATTGGTTGTGGGTCTATCCAATTGAGGTCTTTCCTGGTTAGGTTGAAACACGCCCCATAATCACAGCTCAATGGAGCGGTATCAGACTCATATTCTGACTAGAATTGAGTATGACCATGTCAGGCTAACTAAAAGCATCATTAGAGCAAAAAGACTACGTCTGGATGGGATTCGGAACAATGATGATGGAGTAGATTGAGTCTATCAACACCCCCAAAGCTTCACAGTCGTTTCCTCTTCATGGGTCGACATTTCATTCATGCTTCTATCACTTGTTTTTGCTTCTTGTTCACTTGTTTTTGGATCCAGAGATTTTGTAATATTTCAGAAGATCCGTAATAGCGCCTATTTAACTGATTATTTGCTTAGAAAAAGGATGGGATGTTACAATTTTATCAAAAAAAATATAAATGATGCCTAGATTTAAGATTCAATTTGACTTTCAAATAATTTGGATAACATTTTTTAACATAAACCAACTAATGAACTTAATGTGTTCCCTATCTGGGAACTCGAGCTGCGTCGAAACGCTGTGAGAACGCCCCTGCGTGATCGCGTCATGAAGCGCGTGTAGAACCAATCCAATCAGGAGATAGAACGTCATCGGCTGGGTGACGTCATCGACCGGAAACTATAAAACACCCGTGAAAACAAACAGGAACTAGCTTCTGTGCCTTCAGTAAGCGATCTGTGTGAACCTGTCTGTCTATTTGGTGTTTTGTCTGTCGATTAAGAGAGAATTTTCCACCTTTGTTAAATATTCTTAGTAAATATTAACAAGAAAGAAAAAAAAGGAGATAGTATGGCGAGTGAACAGTTCACGAGATGTGTTCATCCTGCCCTCGATACATTACGAGTGGGGATACACATTCTATGTGTGTGTTCTGTTTGGGAGCGCAGCACGCCCAGGCAGCCCTCGAGGGGGCTGCTTGCGAGCACTGCGAGCAGCTTCCATTAAGAACGCTGCGCTCCGCCGGCACTCTTCGAGGAGAGTGCGGCTCGTGTTCCCAGCGGCTCGGGTCCCGCTGCTGCCGAGGCAGGCGGCTTCAGTCGTGGGGTTCACAGATGGACCTTGCAGAGGGGTTTGAGACGGGCCCAGCCTTATCTCAGCCCTTACCTGCACCGTCCAGCGCCTTGTCTCAGGGGTTGGAAGCCCGCCCTGCGGTTTCTTCCCCCGAGCGGCGCGGTGCTCCAACTATCCAGCTCTGAGGAGGTGGACGTTGAGAGCATCGCGACTGAAGACTCGCCACTTCAGTCACCAGCTAGTGAGGAGCTTATGGAGGTGCTCACGAGGGCGGTGGCCAGACTTAACATTGACTGGCCAGCAGAAAGATCGGAATCTCATCGTAGGCAGAAAAGTAAGCTAGATGAGCGATTCCTGCCCTCCCGTGCAGCGGAACCTCAACGTCGGGGCCTGCCGTTTTCCCGACCTGCACACGAGGTGTCTGGGTCGTGGAAGAAGCGGCTTCATACAGGGTTTTCAGCCCGCAGACTTCCACATATAGTAACATTGTAGGGCTGAAACAATGTGGATATGGGGCGATGCCGAAGGTAGAAGAGACGCTTGCGAGCCATCTCTCGCCTTCATCGGCGTCGTCCCTGAAGGCCCCGACTTTACCCACCAAACCGCTAAAGACAACATCAGCGTTGGTGGGTAAAGCGTGCTCGGCGGCAGGTCAGGCGCGGCGTGCCTGCATCGATGGCAATAATGCAGGCATACCAGGCCGACCTGCTAAGGGACTTGGATGGTAGAGATGAGGTGGGGAGATATAATTCAAGAGTTAAGACACTCAGCCGATCTTGCTCTCCGGGCCACCAAGACGGCCAGATGTGTGGGCCGCTCTATGGCAGCCTTGGTGGCTACGGAGAGGCACCTGTGGTTGAACCCCACGAAATCAAGGAGAGGAGAAGAGCTTTCTGCTCGATGCGCGCTGTCTCCTGCGGGCCTCTTCGGTGGCGCTGTCCAGTCGGTCACTGAGAGGTTCCAGGAGTCTAAGAAACAGGCAGCTGCGCTAAAACAGTTTCTCCCTCTCCGGATCCAAGTCTCAGGGCTGCTGCAGAGAAACAGCAGCCCAGGAAAAGCCGGGTACCAGCTCCTCACATCGGGCGCAGCAGAGGCAGGCGTCGCCACCCGTACTCCTCCGCAGGGATTGGGAGGCGGCGCTCTCAGGCAGACGCCTTCGAGGGGTAGGGCTGATCTGAGGACAGTCCTTATCGCCAAGAAGGCCTCGTCAAAGCGTCCCTGACGCCAGAAGCGTCAGGACGCTGAGGGTTGTCCCCTCCGCAGGAAGGCGGTGCTTACCTCAGCACACGGTACCCGTCTCCCTGCGGTGCCCTCTGGGGCCACGCTGCCAACCCGCCGCAGCGCAACGCGCAGATGGTCCTCGCGCGGGCCACCGAGGGTGGTCCGCTTCCTCCTCGGGAGGTTCCCGAGCAGTCAAGTCAGGCGTTCCCTGCCGGTTCGCCGTTTCAGGGCACTGCACTTGTTGCTCAAAGTACACAGAGGCCAGCCTCGAGAGGCTGGTTCCCTTAGTAGAGTTTCTAGGCGAGTGGAAACGTCTATCGAATATATCTCGTTGGGTCCTGCAGATAATAGAGAGGGGGTACGCGATTCAGTTCAAAAGGCGGCCACCTCCTTTCAGCGGTGTCCTACCCACAGAGGTGGGCCCGGAGCAGGCTCTGGTAATGGCACAAGAAGTAGAGACACTCCTGCGAAGGGGCTATAGAAAGGGTTCCTCCTCCCAGCAGGAGTCAGGCTTTACAGCCGTTACTTTATCGTGCCAAAGAAGGATGGGGCTGCGCCCGATATTAGATCTGCGTCTACTAAATCGCTCTGTGGCGAAGCTCAGATTCAAGATGCTTACACTCAGACAGATCGTGTCCCAGATCAGATCCGAGGATTGGTTTGTGACCATAGACCTCAAAGACGCATACTTTCATGTCTCCATCCTTCCACATCACAGGAAGTTTCTGAGGTTTGCCTTCGGGGGAGAGGCATACCAATATCGAGTACTTCCTTCGGTCTAGCACTGTCACCCCGTACCTTCACCAAGTGTGTGGATGCAGCTCTGGCGCCGTTGCGTCTGCAGGGCATCCGCATACTCAATTATATCGACGATTGGTTGATCCTAGCTCACTCCGAGCAGATGGCGGTTCAGCATCGAGATGCTGTTCGCGCACATGTCAAGGTTGGGGTTGAGACTGAACGCAAAGAAAAGTGTGCTTTCTCCGGCTCAGAGGACCACCTTTCTAGGCGTGAAGTGGGATTCGATATTTATGCGGGCGCAATTATCGCCGACACGCATAGCATCGATCCTCACAGCAGTAAAGGAACTGAAGCTAGACCGTGCTATCACTGTAAAGCAGTTTCAGAAACTGTTAGGCCTCATGGCAGCTGCGTCCAACGTGATACCTTTTGGCCTGCTGAACATGAGGCCGTTACAGTGGTGGCTCAGAACGAGAGGGTTTTCCCCGAGGGGAAATCCGCTCCGCACGATCAAAGTCACGCGGCGATGCCTTCGTGCTCTGGTCATGTGGAAGGATCCCGGGTTTCTGGCCCAGGGACCGGTGTTGGGGGCTCAGGTTCGTCGCGTAACGCTAACGACAGATGCTTCCCTCACGGGGTGGGGGGCGGTCATGAGTGGTCGCTCATCCCAGGGTCTATGGCAGGAACATCAGCGGCTATGGCACATAAATCGGCTAGAGATGCTGGCTGTGTTTCTTGCATTGAAACAGTTCCTGCCCGACCTCAGGGGCCACCATGTGTTAGTCAGGACAGACAACACATCGGTGGTCGCCTATATAAATCACCAGGGGGGTCTGAGGTCTCGCCCCTTATACAAGCTGGCACGTCAGATCCTCCTGTGGGCCCAAGGGAAACTGCGTTCCATCAGGGCGGTTTACATCCCAGGGGTCTTGAATCAGGAAGCGGACATCCTGTCGAGGCAGGGGCCGAGGCCAGGGAATGGAGACTCCACCCGAGGTGGTGGAGCTCCTATGGCAAAAATTCGAGAGAGCAGAGGTAGATCTGTTTGCTTGGCAGAGAATTCCCACTGTCCTCAGTGGTTTCTCTGTCACATCCAGCCCTCTGGGGCTGGGCGCCATGGTACAGGAGTGGCCGAGGCTGCCCCTGTGCGCATTTCCCCGATCGCTCTGCTTCCGGGAGTTCTGGAGAGGGTGCGCCGGGGAGTCCGGGTGCTACTAGTGGCTCCGTGCTGGCCGACCAGGATCTGGTTTTCGGACCTGATATCTCTCCTGGAAGGCTCTCCCATGGAGATTCCAACCAGGAGGACCTCCTTTCCCAAGCGGGCGGGAGATTCCTTCATCCCTGCCCGGAGTTGTGGAAACTGTGGGCCTGGCCTCTGAGGGGGCTAGGCTCCTAGAAGAGGGTCTCTCGACTGAGGTCGTAGAGACCATTCTTCACTCCAGAGCTCCGTCCACGAGGAAGCTGTACGCACTAAAATGGAGATTGTTCTCAGTGTGGTGTAGAGAACGCCAGTTGGACCCAGTTAACTGCCCGGTTGGTACAGTGCTGGAGTTCCTGCAGGCGAGATTCTCAGCAGGGTTGACCCCTCCACAATAAAGGTGTATGTGGCGGCCTTAGCTGCCTTCCACACTCCTTTGGGTGGAGTGTCTTTGGAAGACACCCTTTAGTTACACGTTTCCTCCGTGGCACTTTGAGGTTGAGGCCGGTGGTGCATTCAAGGGTCCCGACATGGGATTTGGCTATTGTTCTGCGGGGCCTGTCTGAGGCACCTTTGAACCATTGGAAGAAGTGCCAGATAAATTTCTGACACTTAAGACCATCTTTTTATTGGCCATTTCGTCCCTCAAAAGAGTAGGGGACATGCAGTCCCTGTCGGTAGGGCCCTCATGTCTAGAGTTTGCGCCTGGCATGGTGAAGGCTTTTCTTCACTCCAGACCAGGATATATCCCCAAGGTTCATTCGAGCCCGAGGGGTCCTATTACTCTGCAAGCCTTCTGTCCTCCTCCTTTCGTGACGTCAGACCAGGAAAAATTAAATCTGCTTTGCCCGGTTAGGGCGCAGCCTATGTCCACAGAGCTGCCCTGTGGAGAAAGACGGATCAATTATTTGTCTGTTTGGAGCCCCAAAAAGGGGCGCCAGTGTCTAAGCAGAGAATGAGCAAGTGGTTGGTCGAGGCCATCTCTCTTGCTTATGAAGCGATCGGACAACCGTCTCCTCTGGCTGTCAGGCGCATTCTACTAGGGGTATGGCTGCTTCTAAAGCACTTCTGTCGGGGGCTTCCCTCCAAGATATTTATGCAGCGGGTTGGTCCTCGCCGCTGACCTTTGTTAGGTTCTACGAACTTGACGTAGCATCTACAGTTGGGGCACAGGTGTTATCGTAGTCGTGTGCGCTACGGTTTCACACATACGAAGCACTTGGTCCTATGGCGATGTGGGTATAAGCGTTCTCACAGCGTTTGACGCAGCTCGAGTTCCCAGATGAGGAACGCGTCTGGTTACGTATGTAACCCTAGTTCCCTGAGGGGAACGAGACGCTGCGTCGCTCTGCCATACTCCCGGCATGCCCGTGATCACTTACTTCAGGCTTTTTCAGAAGCTAGTTCCTGTTTGTTTTCACGGGTGTTTTATAGTTTCCGGTCGATGACGTCACCCAGCCGATGACGTTCTATCTCCTGATTGGATTGGTTCTACACGCTTCATGACGCGATCACGCGAGCGTTCTCACAGCGTTCGACGCAGCGTCTCGTTCCCCTCAGGGAACTAGGGTTACATACGTAACCGAGACGTTTCATATATTAATAAATGAAATAGGATTTATATATAATAATATAATATACAAATAATATTTCTGAAAAATAATCATTCCATAGTTTATATATTAGTTGTTTATGTTAAAACAAATGGATGGCAATTTATATGCAATTCAAATAAATTTTAAATTTAGTCCTAAATAATATATTTGGGTATAGAAGTTTTTAATGATTAGGGATAGGACTATGTCTTGTTGACAGTAATATTGGCCCAGAAGCAAAAATATATGCTGATCCAGGAACATATCCTCAAGGTAAATTCATGGTCACCTTCTCCGTATGTGAGTCTTCATGCAGTCTGACACTTTCATGCATATGAACTCCACTGCTCTGGGAAGCACACAGTTGTCTCTGGAACACAAAGTATATAAATACATTCCACAGAAGTGACTTCCATTGCCAGATTCAGAGACAAATATCTGCCGTGCCAGCTGTGTCTAGGAGCAGAAGCATCATGGGTAGTAAAGCCCACTTCGCAAAGTCCTATCTACCTGCTGGGGAACTCTTTCCATCTCCACCTCCCTCTTCGCATTCTAGATCTCATGGTCTTAGACAGCTAGTCAATACTATGGCTCAGAAACCCAGTTCATATGGACTTTGTTTTCAGGAAGACTCCATAAAGAGCCACATGGGAGTTTCTGTCACTTTGTGTTCTCTCCTGAGGTATCCCAGCCCTCTCTGTTGAAATGAACCTCCACCCACTGCATTTCCACTCTCATCTCAGGAGCTACTCGACAGAATTGGAGAGTGTGTGTGTGTTTTTTTTTTTATATAGCGGTTGAGACTTCAACCTGAATGCACACAGACTCATGGGGTCTTGTGTCACCGTGGGGTCCTAAATTAAGGTTCCCATGAGGAAAGTTTATAAATCATACAGAATGAGATGTAAAAATTTAAAAATGCTGAAAGTGTTGTGTGATGGGAGGGTTATTTTAAGGGGAGAGAGTGGACAGTATAAAATGTATACATATATGGTTTTCGCTCCGTTTTCGATTGCCGATAGTACCTCTACAATAGTACCTGGTCGTCATAGCGACGCCGCAGGAAACTGCCATGACGTAATCTACGCGACACACACCCGCTACCTACACACACAGGACAATGGAGGAAACTGAGTGTATGCTGTTTTTGATCCTCGGGATGTGGCTGTTTATCACAGCAAGAAGACAAACGTTGTTTCAGGAGAGGCTGAGGGCAGCAAAATAATAGTAAATATCACGCAATCTCTGTCCAAACTATTTAAAAATGGCAGGGTTCTCATGGATACTCCGTCTGGCGCGTGCAATGATGATGCAGTGAATAGTGACGATTCTCTCTGACCAATCATCAGTCTGCCGTGTTTTCACATCACATTTTAGTATCGCCTCAGCTCGCTCAGAACCTACGAAAAAAGTACCTGGAAACAGGTACAGGTACAACTCTTGCACAGTAGAAAACCAAACAAAGGCGAGTGGAGTGAAGTTGAGGCGAGCTGGTACTGTGTAGTGGAAAAGCGCCAAAAGATAGTCAACCAGCTGTGTGTGTGTGTGTGTGTGTGTGTGCGTGCGTGTGTGTTTGTGAGTGTGTGATCGATTTTGGTCCCTAATTGAGCCTGGACTGACAATCCTCTTATTATAACTAGATATTATAATAACTACAGATCGACTGATATTGATTTGTATAACTGTGTGTGTGTGTGTGTGTGTGTGTGTGTGTGTGTGTGTGTGTGTGTGTGTGTGTGTGTGTGTGGACTGGTAATCCCTACGGTATGGGGACAAAATGTCCCCACAAAGATGGCAATATCCAAATTTTTGTCCTTGTGGGGACATTTTTTTGGTCCCCATGAGCAAAACATCTTATAAATCACACTAAGTGATGTTTTTTGAAAAAGTAAAAATGCAGCATGTCTCCTGTGATGGGTAGGTTTAGGGGCAGGGGCAGTGTAGGGGGATAGAAAATACGGTTGGTACAGTATAAAATGCATTACGCCTATGGAATGTCCCCATCATGGAAACACAACATGTGTGTGTGTGTGTGTGTGTGTGTGTGTGTGTGTGTGTGTGTGTGTGCGTGCGTGTGTGCGTTCGTGCATGCGTGTTTGTGAGTGTGAGTGTGTGATTGATTTTGGTCCATAATCGAGCCTGGACTGACAATCCTCTTATTATAATTAGATATTATAACTGCAGATCGACTGATATTGATTTTTATCACTGTGTGTGTGTGTGTGTGTGTGTGTGTGTGTGTGTGTGTGTGTGTGTGTGTGTGTGTGTGTGTGTGTGTGTGTGTGTGTGTGTGTGTGTGTGTGTGTGTGTGTGGACTGGTAATCCCTACGGTATGGGGACAAAATGTCCCCACAAAGATGGCAATATCCAAATTTTTGTCCTTGTGGGGACATTTTTTTGGTCCCCATGAGGAAAACATCTTATAAATCACACTAAGTGATGTTTTTGAAAAAGTAAAAATGCAGCATGTCTCCTGTGATGGGTAGGTTTAGGGGCAGGGGCAGTGTAGGGGGATAGAAAATACGGTTTGTACAGTATAAAATGCATTACGCCTATGGAATGTCCCCATAAAACATGGAAACACAACATGTGTGTGTGTGTGTGTGTGTGTGTGTGTGTGTGTGTGTGTGTGTGTGTGTGTGTGTGTGTGTGTGTGTGTGTGTGTGTGTGTGTGTGTGTGTGTGTGCCCTTGTTTATATTACATTGTGGGTTCCCCATAAGGATAGTAAAACCTGAGATCACCTACATTGTGGGGACCAGCCAGAGTTTTTATGAAAATGTAAAAATGCAGAATGTTTCCTGTGATGGGTAGGTTTAGGGGCAGGGGCAGTGTAGGAGCATAGACTGTACGGTTTTTACAGTATAAAAAACATTATGCCTATGGCGAGTCCCCAGAAGGATAGCGCACCTGTCACATGCCTGTCCTGTCTTGTGTGCACATGTGGGTTTTGTTAGTGTGGCCATGTGCCTCTGTCATTGTCAGATCCCACCCCCTTGTTATCTAGTTATTGGTTTAATTTGCCCCACCTGTGTTTGCCTCATTCCCTGCTTGATTTCTCCCCTTTATAAGTTCCTGTGTGTTTGCAGTCCTTGTCGGATCGTTGTAATGTCTACGTCTCCCGTTTCCCCGTGTCGGTATGTGTTTGAGTATTTTGTGTTTTTGATTATGTATTTTTCCCCCTCGTGGGTTTTGTTTTGAGTTTATGTTTTGTTTTGTTAATAAATTCCCCTTATCACTGCACTTGAGTCCTCGCACCTGTTTGTCCCTTGTATAACGTGACAGAAGGATCCGACCAACTTGAGGACTCAGCAGGAGGAGTTTGTTTTTTTTTTTTTGTTGTTTGTTTTCAGCGGACATGGAGTTGAACAGACAGGTGCAGGTGATGCGGCAGGTAAACTCGAGGTACATCCGTCAACAGGGGGCGGGTGTACGAGAGTTTGCCTGCCAATTCCTCAGAGAGGTGCATCACCTGTACCTAAATGAGGCAGAGAAGGCAGAGGTCTTCAACCTCTGCCTGGACATGCCTCTGAGTCCCACGGAGGTCGACAGGATGGGGACCCCGGACTTTTGGGAGTTCGTGGACCAGCTGGACTCCCTTCCTCCGAGGACCCCGATTCGGAGAGCTCCGTGGGTCCGTGTTCCGGTGGTCCCTGTTCCAGGGGAGCGTGTTCCGGTGGTACTTAAGCGGAGGAGGAGAAGGAAGGCGCGCGCCGTGACTGTTCCGGTGGTCCTAGTCCCGGTGGATCGTGTCCCGGTGGTCCCAGTCCCGGTGGATCGCGTTCCAGTGGTCCCTGTGCCGGTGGATCGTGTTCCGGTGGTCCCTGTGCCGGTGGATCGTGTCCCGGTGGATCGTGTGCCGGTGGTCCCAGTCCCGGTGGGCCGTGTTCCGGTGGTCCCTGTGCCGATGGATCGTGTTCCGGTGGTCCCTGTGCCGGTGGATCGTGTTCCGGTGGTCCCTGTGCCAGTGGATCGTGTTCCGGTGGTCCCAGTCCCGGTGGATCGTGTTCCGGGGAGTCCTGATCCGGTGGTCCCGAGTCCGGACATGGCCTGGAGGGCTGTGACCGGATACTTTATGGTGGCCTTCTGGAGGGCTTGGGAGAAGCACAGGACTTTCTCCGAGCCCCCAGAGGCAGTCCCGGTGGTCCCAGTCCCGGTGGTCCCAGTCCCGGTGGTCCCAGTCCCGGTGGTCCCAGTCCCGGTGGTCCCAGTCCCGGTGATCCCTATTCCGGAGGACCCTGTGCCGGCGGACCCTGTGCCGACGGACCCTGTGCCGGCGGACCCTGTGCCGGCGGACCCTGTGCCGGCGGACCCTGAGCCGGCGGACCCTGAGCCGGCTGACCCTGAGCCGGACGGACCCTGAGCCGGCGGACCCTGAGCCGACGGACCCTGAGCGGCGGATCCTGAGCCGGCGGATCCTGAGCCGGCGGACCCTGAGCCGGCGGACCCTGAGCCGGCGGTCCCGTTTCAGCGGACCCTGAGCCGGCGGTCCCGTTTCCGCGGACCCTGAGCGGCGGTCCCGTTTCGGCGGACCCTGAGCCGGCGGTCCCGTTTCCGGCGGACCCTGAGCCGGGCGGTCCCGTTCCGGCGGACCCTGAGCCGGGCGGTCCCGTTCAGCCGGACCCTGAGCCGGCGGACCCGTTTCCGGCGGACACTGTGCTGGATGTGCCGCCCGGCCACCTGAACCCTGTTGGCCGCCCGGCCGCCTGATCTCTGCTGGCCGCCCGGCCCCTGAACTCTGCTGGCCACTCCGGCTCCCCGGCCGCCTGAACTCTGCTGGCCACTCCAGCCCCTGGCCGCCTGAACTCTGCTGGCCACTCCGGCCCCCCCGGCCGCCTGAACCCTGCTGGCCGCCCGGCAGCCTGAACTCTGCTGGCCGCCCGCAGCCTGAACTCTGCAGTCCGCCCGGCAGCCGGAACTCTGCCGGCCACTCCGACCGCCTGAACTCTGTTGGCCCTCCGACCGCCTGAACTCTGTTGGCCACTCCGACCGCCCGGCCGCCTGAACTCTGCTGGCCACTCCTGTGTGTGTGTGTGTGTGTGTGTGTGTGTGTGTGTGTGTGTGTGTGTGTGTGTGTGTGTGTGTGTGTGTGTGTGTGTGTGTGTGTGTGTGTGTGTGTGTGTGTGTGTGTGTGTGTGTGTGTGTGTGTGTGTGTGTGTGTGTGTGTGTGTGTGTGTGTGTGTGTGTGTGTGTGTGTGTGTGTGTGTGTGTGTGTGTGTGTGTGTGTGTGTGTGTGTGTGTGTGTGTGTGTGTGTGTGTGTGTGTGTGTGTGTGTGTGTGTGTGTGTGTGTGTGTGTGTGTGTGTGTGTGTGTGTGTGTGTGTGTGTGTGTGTGTGTGTGTGTGTGTGTGTGTGTGTGTGTGTGTGTGTGTGTGTGTGTGTGTGTGTGTGTGTGTGTGTGTGTGTGTGTGTGTGTGTGTGTGTGTGTGTGTGTGTGTGTGTGTGTGTGTGTGTGTGTGTGTGTGTGTGTGTGTGTGTGTGTGTGTGTGTGTGTGTGTGTGTGTGTGTGTGTGTGTGTGTGTGTGTGTGTGTGTGTGTGTGTGTGTGTGTGTGTGTGTGTGTGTGTGTGTGTGTGTGTGTGTGTGTGTGTGTGTGTGTGTGTGTGTGTGTGTGTGTGTGTGTGTGTGTGTGTGTGTGTGTGTGTGTGTGTGTGTGTGTGTGTGTGTGTGTGTGTGTGTGTGTGTGTGTGTGTGTGTGTGTGTGTGTGTGTGTGTGTGTGTGTGTGTGTGTGTGTGTGTGTGTGTGTGTGTGTGTGTGTGTGTGTGTGTGTGTGTGTGTGTGTGTGTGTGTGTGTGTGTGTGTGTGTGTGTGTGTGTGTGTGTGTGTGTGTGTGTGTGTGTGTGTGTGTGTGTGTGTGTGTGTGTGTGTGTTAAATGTTGGTCCCTAATTCCGCCTGGAGTGACAATCATTTTATTATATCTATTATTATGACAAACAACAAAAAAATCCATTGACAATTTTGTTTCCTAGCCACCTTTCTTTCAACATAAAGGTTTCGTTTCTCCCATAAGTTATAGCTTCTCAATGTTAATTTGGGTTATTGTTCATTTATTAATTTGTGTAATAAAATCTGTAAGTTGTACTTCATAGATTTGAACACAATTCAGGTCACTGCTATATTCATTTCCATATATTACGCCATATAATTCACTAAACATCACATAAGTGGTTGTGTTGCCAGTATTTCAGTATCTAAATGTTTCTAAGATTCCATTTGAGAAATAACGTAATAACCTATTTAAATACATAGCCATCATGCACAGATGAATCCCATCTGCTTCCTACAATAAAGCTTCTCTCCCAGATTTATAGTCCTTCAGTTGTGATGTGAACTAAACGCCATTGTCTGTTGTATTTATTTTAGTTATTTTTAATTTTTTCGATAAATAACTTTTCACATATCCTGTGCCGACTCCTTATATCAACCGGATTTATGTGTATTATCATCAAGTAACTGTCAGTCCTGTTATTTGCTATAGTAATATGAGGGGTGGTCTGCATTGCTTTGGTAAGAGACACATGAATGAAAATGTGCCATACAAATTCACCATGTTTGCTTTACATCCCCTGAAGACAGCTTCATTTAATTATGAGCATCTCTGGATTTCATTAGTTGATCTTAAAATCAAACACATTATGCTCCCAAAGGTGTCTGGATATGATGATTTATGTGGTTTTGTATGAATAACCAATGAGCAGTATTTCAACATGAAAACCCTCTGTTTGAGTCTGATAAGAGAACAACATCCTGCAGGGAGTAATGGGCTCAGAAGCATGTTCTTTATTTGTTGACACCTAAGGTTTTCTATTGTATCAGCAGGGGTTTCTTTCAAATACAAATATATACCGAGCTGATGGGCAACAAGCCAAACAAGACCAGCAGGGCAAAAGGCCATATAGAGAGATGCCAGAAATCATCATGTTACTACTCATACAGTGAAAACATTGCTCAAACTAAGTTGTAGTATATATCTTTTTTTCTTCTTTAAACCAGCGCTCACATTTGTCACAAATTGAAATGTTGATAGTGTAATGTTGTGTATAAATTTGGTTTATACTCATATAGTCTCAGAATCTTCCAAACATGACATCCACAGCATTTTGAGAGAATTGGATGCCAGATTCTGTCACTCTACCATTTTATCAGAAAGTGAAAGTTGCTGCAACTCAATATTTCGACCAGCATATTGAGACTAGAAAAGCAAGAAACAACAAATCAACTCACAACACCCTTGTCAACATTCTATGGAGCCCCTGAAGGGACATTATAAAGAAGAATTAAAGGAGAATAATTCAGGAAAGATAATTTGTTACATGTATATAGCGCTTTTCTGGGTACTCAAATTGCTTTACATAAAGATGGGGGAAAACTCTTCAACCACCACCTGGCAGTCATATTGCAAACGCACACACCAGCTGATTGGTGGAGAGGAGACAGAGTGATGTAGCCAATTGGTATATGGGGAGGATTTGGAGGATGATTTGGAGGCCATGATGGACAGAGGCCAATGGTCAAATTTGGATTTTTCCGAAGGACATCCTGTGATTTTTAATATCCAGAGAGCCAGGACCTCTGTTTAACGTCTCATCCGAAGGACTACGCTCTTTGACAGTATAGTGTGCACATCACTACTGGGGCGTTAGGACCCACACAGACCACAGGGTGAGCGCCCCCTGCTGGCCTCACTAACACCTCTTCCAGCAGAAACCTGGTTTTCCCAGGAGGTTTCAGGTACTGACCAGGCTCAGCCCTGCGTTGCTTCAGTGGCAAACCAGGCTTGGGTTACAGGGTAATATGTCTTCTGATGATGATTTGGCAATACTGTTACAAATATAATGTTTAAAAATAAATTTTGCGCTCCCCCTAGAAACTTTGCGTTAGCTCGCAAAATGTTTGCTTTTCCTGTTCCCCTGAGAAACTTTGCATTCGCTTGCACAATTTTTGCGTTCCCTCTGGAAACTTTGCGTTCGCTCACAAAAGGTTTGGGTTTCCCATATAAGGTTATTTGCTTAGTCTCTGATTTGTTAATACACAGGACAGCACTAATTGATATTCAAACTGTGTGATGCGGTGTTGTGACACGGTGATTGATTCCCTATCTGTTAAAGGCCCTGTTCATTTAGGTCTGTCTGTTCTAATCCCACTACAGCGTCCAGATGTGTTAATTGTTTCTCATTTGTGTGTAATGGATGCCATGCTTTCTAAATGTGGGCAGCAGGCCTGGACTATGCTACAGGAAATTGTCACAATGAATGTCCAGGCGTGAAAAATTTCCAGTCAGAGGCATGCATGGGTGTTTGAATTGGGATTTTGCAGAATTACAACCAAATAGTCACATTTAATTGCAGTTTTTGGGGATTTATCATGGGAAAGTGCGAATTAGCATGGTTAGATGTTAGTAGATATTTGTTGTGCTACTGTGTGTGAAACTTTTATTTGCTGAAATACTTCAGCAGACACCATCTGACACCGAGATTGAATTACACGTTGAAAAGATTGCCGCCAGCATGTTTGTTCTCAAACTTGATATTTTCATACAGTGTCTTTCAAGGTTTCTTTGTTTAGCGCAACAGTATGCCTCCTTGCAACACAACAGGAGGCCTATAACACATCATTGTTGTTTTTCATGACAGCTTTTTCAATAGACACTTTTATTCTTGACTGTTTTCTTGCCCACTTGTCTTGTGACTTCCTTTTTATTTAGTTGCATTTTAACTTTTGAAAGCTGTGACTTGGAATGACTTCTAGAAGTAAGAAATCCTAAGCAAGTTGAGGGACATCAATGAGACTGTCATCCAATTAGTCAATTTGGTCATTATTAGTTTTAGCCTATACTCAGATGTACTTGCCTGAGCTTCGCATATCATTTTGTTTATAGAAATCGCAGTGGGAATGTGATTCATATATCTTTATGACTTGTTAATTTAGTGTCTTTCTCAAATGAATCACTCCAATGATGCGGTAACCTTTCCAACAATGGACCGTGAAGAACTTGGCAGGTCTTCCTGCTGCCAGGTGTGCAATACTGATACTCATTTTTCATCTGTACCTGTTGAATGACCTCTATAAGGGACACTGCAGACAATAATTCATCAGGAAATTTGATTGGACACCCCACTAGAAAATGCCCAGACACCCATGATTAAAGCTCTGGAGCGAAATAAAAAGGCCACTGAGGTTGACTCACTTTGGTTAAGGCTGTCATTCCACGTATCCATCATTAACATTTTAACACATCGGTGCCCACATGATGCAGGAAAGACTTGTCATAATCTCTTTTGATCTTGATTTAATATTTCATTAGGTTACATGTCTCTTTAATTAATTCTACAAAAGGTTAAACATAAGCAATTCCATGAATTAATTCAAAACATGATCATATTTAGCACACACAATGAGGTACCTTAATACAAAATTACAAAATATTGCATGCATAAAAAGTTGAATGAAAAGTTTAATTGAAAAAAATGATTACACACATTTCAGAATGCTTTAGTATTTGGTTTGTCCCCTTTTGCTTTATGAAAGTGGTCGTCCACAAGTCAGTGCAAAATCTGATGATCTATGTTATTCAATGGAAGCAAAGAAATACGACTTTTTGAACAAAACGATTGATTATATTATACGATGTGATGGATTTTAAAGTGGTAGAGTTATTGGAGGCACATCAAGCAACCAAACAAGCAACCAAATAAAAGCATATGCTATTCTTTAAAATTTAAACAGCTTTACTAAAAGCTATCCAAAAGACATGCGTGGATGCATGAATTTCATCTAAAATAAAGCAACATAAAAAAAGAAAGGTGGGAGGCAAATTCACCACAATAACACAAAAAGAGCAGTGGGGTCACAAACTCCCATCACCAGCTCAGTCACCTTAGCACACTACATTTCCCAGCAACCCTCATGTTCCTCCACTGCACCTGCACCTCATCAGCACACTCATCACCTGCCATATAAGCACACACCTCAAACACACTCTGGTCTATGGCTTGGACTATGTACATGTATTCCCTACCTGCCTGTGACTCCCTAGTTCCTAGGTCTACCAGAAAGACTTGGGAGGCCAGATAAAGTAACAGTGCGTTCATTTATTAACAGATCAGCAAGTATTATATTTAGAGGTTATTTGGCATAGGCCCCATCCATAGCTCTCGTCTCCAGGGTAACAGACTCATTTCCTGCCTGAAGAGGAAGGCAGGGGCGCAGCCAACCCCCTGGGATGTGTAGACAGGGACCATCCTGGTAGTGGTGAGGAGTATGGAGGTAAATGTTGACGTCAGCTTCTGCGAACTTAGACATGTGTAAGTACCAATGTTTTATACTCTGAGTATTAGGACATGATTGGTTAGGTCTGAATGTTATAAGTGATGTAACAGTGAGTCTTCCTGGCAGAACTTATGCTAGAACTTTAATTTCCTAGCTCCTGCATCTGTGCCTTTTCTCCAGCGTTTCCTCAAGCGTGCATGCGTGTGTGCGTGTGTCAAAGATTTAAAGTTGTCAGGCTAAGTGGTGGTGACTTTGAACTCATGAGACCATGGTGTAGGTTTTTTAGAGACTAATTTGAACTTTTTACTTCTGGAGATCTGTATTTAGGTTTCAAAATGCATAAAAGCTTCATATTTGTGAGAATTATTTTGATAAACAAAATTAGCAAGAATTCCTTTTTTTTTTTTTACAGCTTAATTTCGGCAGTAATCCAAAAGCCAATTGAAAAATTCTATTGGCTTTTTGTTAAGGGCACCAGGGTGATGATAACTTATGGGTTGGCCTACAAAAATAAGTCATGCCTAAAAGCACATTATGGAGCCCATTGAAAATCCAGTGTGCTCAGGAGAGGCAAGCAAGAGGCCGCCTACAACTGAAACTTTAAAAGCTGGTGTTGCTGGGTGACATTTTAGTAAAATGAATGAATTAGTCTATATACTAGTGGTGGCGAACTCTGGCCCTGGAGAGCAACAGTCATGCAGAGTTTTGCAGGAACACACCTGAACATGAGGGCGTTTGGCTTCACAGCATCTTTGTTTCCAGGCAAACTGTTAAAGTCTTCCTTTTGGACTTTCCACGCAAGGGCACCCTCCGGCTTCCAGAATGAATGAAACGAACAATATATAAGTGTTTAGCTCTCCATAATGATTGCATCATCCCATTTTCAGTAAAAATTTTAAAAATACAGAAGTTCTAACTTGAGTAGTTTTTTAGCAAACTACTTATCTACTCTTATTTGAGAAATAATTATCTTTGATTGAAAAGAAATGAAAAATAATGTTCCATGAGTACCTTTTTAGTACTATTTCCAACTCTGGCAAATGTTCCATATATGATCGTCAAAAAATGCAGCAGCAGAAAATGCCGTCAGCCATCAGACCCTGCTGCACACAGAGATCAGCATTGTGAAGGCGAATCAGCATCAGTACTGATAGTCCTTGCCCAGCAAATAAAAAAACTAGATCAGAGGAAGGCCATATAAAGATGATATTTTTGAAGATTTGGTTCGCTATTGCCAATCTAGCAGACTAATATTACCATTTTTTTTTAAAGGAGGCTTTGGAAATTCAGTTATCAGCTCAGGTACTCAGCAGAAGCATAATGTACAATCACAAATTGCGCTTGACATTTTATAAAGTTTCATATTGTGTTGCAAAAAAAAGCACTCCAACCAATTGCTAAGAGATTAATATTGCATGCTGCACTAGAATACAGTTCCTGATAAAAAGTCCTCTAAAAATCTAAAAATAATTTATCTTAGTGACAATACAGTGCCATGTCGAATTTGGGACATTGCCCAGAATTTATAAGAACACCTCATAGAGTCAGCAAAGGGTTTTACTATTCAGCTGGATGAGAGCACTGACTTTGCATCAGGCACTACTGCAAGGCACATTTGGATGATCTTCTGTGCTGCCTAACATTGCCTTACTGCCTTCACATTCACATATATTATAGAGCTGAATGCTTTCATGACAAAATTTGGTCTGGCTTGGGACAATTGTAAAGGCATTACTAGCAACAAGGTGGCCAAATGTCTGTGTGTGTATGTCTACGCCGAAACGAACCATTATGTGTGTGTGTGTCCACAATGTAAATGTATTTAATAACATACTAAATTATGTTTTTTTTAATGTAAAAATGCTAAATGTTTAGTGTGTGTGGTGTGTAATGAAACTCCGTTGATAAACACGCTAAAAAGCGATTATGCGTCTTAATAGCACGCCAAAATGCATATAAATTGGGATGTAATACATACGCCGTTTCATGAGATCAGTCTGGGCAGAAATAGAAGACGCAGCAAGAAATAATATTGGTTGGAATCATTGCTTTTTTTTTTATTGTGAAGCTTTGATATCAAAAGGAATCCCACCGAGCTTGGAGTGGTGATGAGACTTTGAAGCCCTGTGTACTGAAATATCCGGGGACATGCATTAGGCCTCATTCATGAAACATTTGTAAATATAAGCTAATTTGCGCAAAGTAATTTGCACATAAAATAGACCTTTATGAAACTCTTCTCCAGATTCAACAAACGCTTCGTATACCATGGATTGGGTAGTTAAACGTGTGTATATTAATAAATCCAAACATGCGTAAACAGGGTACGCGTGCACACTCATTCATAATTAGCATAATCCCTGTCCCTGAGTTACAACTGCAAATGACGTGTCCAAGAACACTGTGGAATGTGGACCTCCTTCTCAGGTTTGGCTCCAGTATATTGCATAAATGCTAAAGAGACTAATTGGCCATATGCCTAGCAATATTCAATTAACGTGTGTCCACAAAAAGTCAGCTAAAAATGCCTGGTGCTCTTCTGAAAACTGCCAGTTGGTGGTGCTTGAAAGCGCTTTGCAAGCACAACAATTTTTCCAGCTGAGATACTTTGTTTGCTATGATACACAATATCCATGGTAGTAATGTGTTACTATCTCATTTTGAAGAATATTACTGAATGTAAAAATGCAGTAACCAGTAACTCCTCCGTGGTTGTACAAGTTGAAAGATTTGGTCGGTGTAGTATTTGTTCCGCCCCTCTTCCACTGTGATTGGACAACTGGGTAAAAAGTGACTAAAACGTCACTCTGCCTATTAAGAGTTCAACAGTTGAAAAAAAAGACAGGGCAAAGTCTTGAAATAGTATAGTACATGGTCATCAGTTTGCCTAAATTTGAACCCTAACGCACCATTTACACATGGTAGGAAGCAGGTGTACATTTCTTTCGTACCCAAAAATTTTTCAAAATACGATATTTTGTGAGATGGCCGTCGAAGGGCAGAGTTGTCAGCCGAGTGAATTTAAAGGATTAAAGGGCTGTCCAGAGCCCTCGATTTAAAAAAATAAATAAAAAATGATACCAGAAGTGGTCAAGGTCTTAATTTGTGCTTTTGTGAGAAAATTTCTCATCACTTAAAGAGCACCTATTATGCCATTTAAAATGTTCCAAATATTGTTTTTGAAGTCCCCAACAACAGTTTTGCATGCATGCAATGACAAAAAAGACTTTAGTTTTCTTATAATATGCATTTATTTTTACCTGTTTTGACAGCGATTCTCAAATGATTTGTTTAGTGATTCACTTTTCAAAACCCCGCCTTTACGGGGCGCTAATCTGCGGTGATTGGTCCGATGACCCAGTCAGTTGTGATTCTGTGCAGATATTTTCGGAAACGGAACACCCATCACCATAAATGGTTTTCGGTTTAACAAGTTTAAACGCGTATAAAGTGTATGAACAAACATGGCATCCATTTTACCTTTACCCTATCAATTCGAGCCTGATCAACGAATGATCAACAAACTCAATGGCAAACACCACGACTGGAGCAGGATATTTCTCAATGGTAAGCATCAATGTAACGTTAGTAGTCACTTCAGGCCAATGGAGCATTAACTCCATGCATAAACATAACGTTTTTACCAAAAAATAAATAAATGCAGTAATGTTACGTTACTACGAGGTATGACTCTTCTTAAAGAAAACTCCGAAAACCACAACAAACAATTCACATATCTCAATACAATTGTCATTGAAGACCTAGAAGCTAAACGGTGCTTACACAACAAACCAAACAATTATTAATCATGCTACATAAAACATAAAAGCAACAATCATTAATAACACTTACAGTTAGTGATACGGAGGAGGAAGCTGATGCAAATACACTTGGAACTGAACCTTCCTTCAATATCAGCCGGCTCGCGAATCCAAGTTTAATTGCATTTAAGTTGGTAAAGCAATCGTCTTCAAAATGGCGTGAACAAAGCACAAGGCTCGGACTATACTCCTGTGGTACAGTTTTATATATGAATTGTAGCCACTTAGTCTTCAAATGCTCAGATGAAAAAAGTTTGCTTTTGAGTCGCACTTGAGAACACAGCGTCGTGATGTTTTCTAGTTTTCACTGGCGTGTGCAATAAGTGGGCGTATCGTATTCAAATAACGTGACAAGTTGACGTCATCTAATCAGAGAAAAAGCTTCGGTCTTCTAAGAGTCGACTCAGAGTCAACTCTTACTTTTGAAAGACAGTAACTTTATGTACGGTGCACTGTCATATTTCAAACTTTGCAGGATGTTTTTGTTCACTTAGATCTATGTTACACACTACATGAAAGGTACATTTCAAAATTCCATGATAGGTGCTCTTTAATGAATCGGCTAATCTTCAACACGTTTGATCTTAAACATTCGTTTTGTGTTGATCTATTTTTAGAGTTTACATCAAAAAAACAAACAAAAAAAATGTAACCACAACAATCAGGTTAATGTTGGTTATTTATTTATTTCTAAATTGTGTTTAAAGCTACACTGTGTGATATTTTCACCCATCTAGCGGTGAAAAGGTATATGACCATCCAGTGAATATTAGTTTCTGTTCCTCTCAATTCCGATTTCATTTTAACTCCTACGGTGGCTGAGTTAGTCCAAGATTAACATGGCTTCCAGTTTGATCAAGTGATGAGGTTACTTTAGAAAACTATTATTATTATTTGCAGTTATTTAATTTGTCAGTTAACATGTAGGTTATGACATCTATGTAAAATGAATAATAGTTGTACCTTTTCGTTATTTTTTGCCATTTCATTGCTAACATCAGCGATCAGGTTCCCAGACGAATGCTAAGCTAATCTTAGTAAAGTAACTTTTATCGGTGCTATCGTTATTCTGTATATTGTACGACATCACTAGCGTAAGGCAAAGTTTACATTGTAGGCTATATCAGTCTCAAGCAATCCCCCTCTTCACATTCGACACCGTGCCAATCGAGTGTTAAAACGCCAAAGGCGAAGCTTGAATTCTGGGTATGTCCCTCTTTGGCTACTGTACTTTCAAGATGGAAGGGCAACATGGCGACGCGCATTCGAACCCCTCACCTGTATGTATTTTCAATGGCATATTATAAACTTACTACAATGCTTTATTACTTGAAAGAAGTAAATATACATTAATGAGCACATATATTTTGAAAGAACTAAGTGTTTTTAGCTAAGAATAAACTCAAAAAGTTACACAGTGTAGCTTTAATCTTATATATATCTGAACATGAAATGCTTCATGCATTCTTTTTTTCCCCTGAAAGTGGGTTAGTATTATTTAAAAAAGCATAATTTTAAGCAAAAAGCTTAGAATCGTGTTTTAGTCAAAGACTACAGCTGGATCAGATTCAGATTCAAAAACCAAATGTTTATTTGAACCAATTATATCCTCATTCTTATTTTATGTTTTTAAGTAATTATTATTACCACAAAATATATTATGCGACGACTCAATTAATTGCCATTTACCAAAATACTCGATTACCAAAATAATCATTAGTGACAGCCCTAAATGAAATGCATGTTTTAGGTATTACAAAAAGAGCATGAAATATGAGGATGTTCCCCATGTCCTCACTTTTCAAAATGCTTATAAATCACACGATTTTTTTTTCACAGAAAGTAAACTGTGCAGTCTCCTGTGATGTGTAGGTGTAGGGGGATAGAAAATACGGTTTGTACAGTATAAAATGCATTACGCCTATGGAATGTCCCCACATTTCACAAAAACAAATGTGTGTTTTTCAAGATTGGCTAAATTCCTTATGAATGAATTTCTGTCAGTCAGCACAGCAGCAATATTTACACTATTCTCATTTGTACTGTACATTAGTTGCTTATTAATATCCTGAAAAGGCCTTTGCTGCAAACCAGAGCAACGTTACTGGAGCAGCACATGGTTTTGTATATCTCTCCGGCTTCACTGACTCACCCACTGTAGTCTGCTATTCACTCCCCCGATCCAGGGCTTCTATTTGAAGTGAAAGCCTCTGGGATAACAGCAAACCAATTAATCTTTCCTATAATAGACCGAAAGCTTGTGGATTATTGCGCTGATTGGAAAGTTTGCTTCAGGAACTTAATTAGCTTTGCAGGTTTACCCGACGACCAAATCTCTTCTGACTCCTCAATTAATTTAATTCTTAATATAATTATCATACATTGTCCTCATTATCAATTGACTCCAGTTACATGAATGAATGGGGAGGGGGGGGTGTTCTCCGTAGCCTTTGTGATCCTGGCGCTATAATAACTTTTGTTATTATAAGTAAATGTGATGCATGAGACCCCATCTGTCTTCCACCTTTGTCTCGCTGCTTTAAATTACCAAAATAAATTGTTGTGCAGGTTAGGAATGAATTTTACATGAGGCAGAGGCTGATGGGAATTAATTGAGCCTGACACTTGGTGGATCTTTGTGACGTCTTCTAAGTGAGTGGGCAGACTTCTTGTAATTGATTCCATCACGGGTGAACACGTGTTCTCGACCCCAGCAGAGATAACAGCTGGATCTGTATATTCCAGCTCTATTCCAGCAGGTAACTGACGGCCCTGAAAACACTTGGGCCAATTTTTATCAAATTGGGCTTCATTCATGATTGATTCTTGTTGGTCACGTAAAAGCATGTCTTTAGGGGGGAATCATTACGCTGTCTTATCCTGCTGTTCTATGTATTGGTCAATTTCATACCTATTTGTCCCTCCGAATGATAGAGGTGCAGTTTTTCTGACTGTACGGAAAGTATGCAAGCAACCCTTGAAAAACAGAGAAAAAAGAATAAAGATAAAGAGATGAAGAAGGACCATGTTCTCTTTACTACACTACAATATAGGGTTTCACTTAATTTTGATGGTCACATTCTTTTGATGGTCACATTCTGTTGAGTCTACATAACGTTACACCTATGTCTACTAGCTCCACCACACCTGTCCCTAGCCCTACCCTTAAACTTACCCATACCACCACACCTGTCCCTAACTTTACCCTTAAACTTACCCATACCACCACACCTGCCCTTAATTTTACCCTTAAACTTACCCATACCACCACACCTGTCCCTAACTTTACCCTTAAACTTACCCATACCACCACACCTGTCCCTAACTTTACCCTTAAACTTACCCACACCACCACACCTGCCCCTAACTTTACCCTTAAACTTACCCACACCACCACACCTGTCCCTAACTTTACCCTTAAACTTACCCACACCACCACACCTGTCCCTAACTTTACCCTTAAACTTACCCACACTACCACACCTGACCCTAACTTTACCCTTAAACTTACCCATACCACCACACCTGTCCCTAACTTTACCCTTAAATTTACCCACACCACCACACCTGTCCCTAACTTTACCCTTAAACTTATCCATACTACCACACCTGTCCCTAACTTTACCCTTAAACTTACCCACACCACCACACCTGTCCCTAAATTTACCCTTAAACTTATCCATACTACCACACCCGTTGTGTCCTAAAGCATATTATGTTGCTCACAGATCTCATTTCCACTGGAATCGGTGGATTTGTTGAGGGTTGTGGGTAGGTTACTGTCGTAGGGGTTGAATTTAAAGCCCTCAAACGTAATTAAAGATAAAAGCCTTCCGGGAACTTCATAAATTGTTCCTTTTAAAATGAATTTTGAGTACTGACATGTGACGACTGCTAATAAATGTTAACTAAGATGGTCCAAGCATTCAATATTATTCAGCTTTTAAAGGGCTGTATAGGCTATATCTGTAGTCCTTCATTGTGTAAGCCAAAATCAACTGTGGCAAGGAACAACTCCGTGGATAATGGAGAAAAAAAAACCTTTGGAGAAACCAGGCAAGCCCATGGCGCCAGTTCTGCTCTGGCTGTACAGTCAAAATAATAGACTGTCAGTAATTAAGTATATATGACATTGTTACTACATTGATGAACTGTAAGATTAAGATGTGGGAGTCTTTGAGGTCCATCCAAAATTGAACAGTACAGTGGAGATAGAAGCTTTCCTGTTTTTTTGCTCCGAGTAAGCAATGACAACTAGTCCTGGTTTCATGTATTCAAATGTATAAACTAGCAAATTGGTTAAAAACTTTGAAAGTTACTGGTTATCTCGTTCTTTGCTATTTGCCAGTTTTAAATACTTTCCATGCAGTTTTCCCAGTGCTGAGTCATGCATTTGATTTGGCCTTTAAATGTGTGCAGTAACTGACAGCCTTTCGAACACACTTTAACGCTCTTTTTGCCAAGAAATTCAAAGTGAAACTGACAGCTAAATTATTCTTAAAAAAACATCACACATGTTGCAAACTCAGTGAAGAACTGTTCTAAAGTCTTTTTACGTTTCACTGTGGGACCGGTGAATTGCCCAGAGCTATTGCAACAGCATGGAATCAGAATAGAGGGAAAAATAAAACAAGACTGCTGTCGCCTTTATACAGAGTGTCTATTTACACCATGCAAATAGCGTGCCTTGTTGGCAGGTGCTATTCGCACTTGCTCCACCTAACAATGCCTATTTGGATAAACCAAAATGTAAAAAAATAACGCATGTATTTCTATGCTTTCAGTGGTGTAGTCGGTAAAGCATTAGGCGTAATGATCTAGGTTTTGACATGATCAACCCGGGTTCGAATTTGCATTTTGCAGAGCTCCCTCTTCTCTCTTTTCCCATTACAGATCACATTGGAAAGGCATTTACTTTCAATAAAAATTAAGAAGAAGGTTCTAAAAATGGAAATAAAATGTATTTATTGGGTAGGGTTAGGGGTAGGTGTAGGGAGGGGCTTTTATTGTCCCATTAAGGCGGCATCCATTTAATAATTTTAATTAGTTATTATTGCATACTGTTAATGTACAACAATACTGATGTGCCAATAGTATGTATCTGTAAAAATAAAGTATAATAGCATCTAATTACTATTTACACATATTACGAAGAACTCCTTTTACGGGGTGTAAATAGAATATATCTCTTTTCACTGAGTATTCACTTAGTAAATAGCATCTACAGCTATATTCGTTGTGAAAATTATATTATATAAAATCATTATAAAACATAAAGGTGTTAATTAAGTGTTATATTGAGTGCCATGGAATAGCATGCTGGGAAATAGAAATCGCAGCCCAGTTTCGGTTAAATTTAAGCTTGTCTAAATGAAAAGAAACCAGTTCATAAAACTCAAAACAATGAAACAATTCAGATTAAGATTATTTAAAATGTGTCCGTTCTGAGAACTCAAAGGAAAAAGAAAGTTCTAAATAGTCATACAAGTTAAATTTATTTCATTCATTGGTTTCATTTGAGTTGGCTCTACTCAAACCAATGAATTATTCTGAGCATTAGGGTTTACAGTAGGAGACGGCTGATTGCTAGCCATTTTTTTTTTTTTTTTTTAACTGAAGACGTTGTCATTGGCTAAAACGCATATGCATGTTATGTTACTTTACTTCATTAACAAGTACAGACCTGAGTTCAAGGTTTCACATTCATGTAGATCACACCACAGTTCTATTACATATTAAATTCAATCATTAGAATAGTTATGTGGAAACACCGTGGAACTCTGTATATTCGTGCAATGTGAGCATGTCAAAAAATCAACTCCGTTTGAAGCTTGTGAAATAAACGTGCATATAAACACGATCTCTTTGTTTAGCGTTCATGTAAACACTAGATTCAGATTCATCAATTTGAATTCAGTCCGATTGAAACAAAAGTTGTGCATGTAAACATAGCCACTACTGCTTGAGTTATATAAATGCCTGTTATCATCTCCTCTATATAAAAATTCAAATTAATATTAAGAGATATATTATATAATATTGTTCATATCACTTATGAGCCAATGATGATCCCTTTTCTTGACCAGCGATGACATGTTCGGCAATGACAAACCTGGTTACAAGGTTTGCAGCTGCTGATGTAAGTCCTTTAGATTGTTTTTGACTCTTTTTCTTTTCCACCAGGTGAACACGCACCTTCCTATATCACCTTAGCAAGCTTTACTAGTTAAGCACGTTGGCTTGGTGGACAGCACCACCAAGCCCAAGGTGTTTCCCTGCCTAACATAGGGCAAGTGATTTGGAAAAATGGATGAATGGAAAATTATAAAATGAACTTTTATAGCTAACTGCAATGTGATCTTTCTTCTTTCTCCTACTGATATTAGTGTCAGTTACAATTTCTCTTGGGAACAGCGATCGATAATAACATAATATCGATCCGCTCATAAAGTAATTCTGAGAAGCTCCACGCAAGAGGTATAAAAAAAAGAAACTGATTAATATTTCCAGTCACAGTAACAAGATGATCAATAAATGTAATTGGAAACAGGAATTTAACTAGAAAGCTGCTGATAATAATATGATCGTTTACAGCATAAATATTGTTGGGAATTTGCCTAGTGGTGATTGAATAATGAAACCGAAGAAACCCTTCTTATGATTTCTTATGACTTCCTCTTCCTTAATGTTTATTTCACTCACCTATGACATTATGCTGAAGTGTGCTGCCTAGCATAGCAATTTGCTGTGCCTTTTATTTTTCCCCCTTAGATTCTCTCGAAAAGGACAGGAAATCACAATCCCGAGCATCAGAAAAGTGTCATGATGTGAACAAAATGACTGATCCCTTTTGCAGATAGGTCTGATATCTCAGGAGAGTTAATCGATACTGGTCAAAACAGGGCATGGGGAAAGTCTATTTGTATGCATAGACTCATTAAATCTGACTTGATTGCATCTAAGCTGCAACTACCAGACCCACAAAGAGAACTGTAATCAATAAATACATGCTACTTGACCAAGACTGGGCCCAGATAGTAGATTACTGACGGAGTTCAAAATCTTGAAGTAAACAGGACACATAGGGATAGAAGTTTAATATAGAATAGATTTCATGCACTCATTTAAATAATCTTTAGAGCAGTTTTCAGACAGGCTGGAGACGCTCCTATCAACCCTGGGTTTTTGAGCTAAGAGGATAACACAAGTGTTGGTGGGAGGGAAGTATAATTGGTCTCACTAACTCAAATGAGCTTTGGTGTGCAGTGGTGGGGTGAGTTCATAAGACTTGTATATTGAATCCCTATTACAATACCTCACATGGCTTGGGTGACTAATTGAATCCCTAGCCCTCTCGTGTATTTCTGCACTTCCTCTTACAGAGGACTTGAAGAAAATGTTTTATTATTGCTATTTTTTTATTAAATATTTTTTCCAGCAGTACCCCTGCTGAAATATCCAGAATTCCAGCATAGTCATGCTGTTCTCAATTGATATGGCCCACCAGCAATCCCTATTTCCATGCTGGTGACCAGCAAACAATCATCCAGTGTTGGTCCTATAGCATGCAAAACGCACCTTTTGCTGGTGAGCAGCAATGCTGGATTTTTCAGCAGGGAAAGTACTAGGGGTTAGGTTTTGAAGTCACGGTTCGGTATGGGTTCATTACAGCAGGGGAGAGAAAACTAATATAATACAGCTTTTTTTACTTAACAGTGTTTTACTGAACAAATTGTCTCCTTAAATGATTTCAATTATAAGTAAAAGTTTCTTAAAGATAATAAAAACATTCTCTGCTAATGCTGTAAAGTTTAAACTATATAGGGAGCCCTTACTTGTACAAGATAATCCAAGTCCAAATTACCATCAATTAAGTAGCTTTTTATTTTTAGATACAATAATTAACACTCAAATAGCATTGTATGCAAACATGTAAACTTCACATAAGGCAGTTTTTGCATTAACTTTTAAATCTAAATATAAAAGTTTTTACTCGTTGAAATCATTTATAGCCTACACAGTGGCTGTCATTTTTAATGACAGATTAATTTAAACATGCATTCAATAATGCATTCAAGACATCACTCACATGTTAAGTAGAATATAATGAATATATAGACTAATATAGTGCATATATTCAGTGAAAGAGTTCTCTAGTGAGCGAACAGCTGTGGACTCTGAATGACTTCTGAGGTAAAAGTAATGCTACATGAGTGACATTGTACAAGCTCTTTTATTGACGTCTTTCCACCGTTGAAACACTGAGCGATAAGTTGTAATGTCTCCTCATACCGTCAGCTGTTGATTCATGTTTATTCTTTGACTTGAAAGAGATCTGTGCTGCTTGATGAGACGGCCTAGTGATCTGTTACCTCACATTAAAGAGCATCAAAACAACATTTATTATTTGAATTTCATGCTAAAATGAACATAATACTTAATATGTTCATTTGGGAACTCGGATTGAAATATGTTCCGTGTCGTAAAACAAGACTACTGTTAAAGATTGCATTCGTACCGTTTGTTACACATGTGCACCTTACTGGAAACCCTGTACCGAAACAGTTCGGTGAGAAAATGTGTACCATTACACCCCTAGAAAATACTCATCTCTACCTGTTATGCAAAATTCAAAGGTAAGTTTACCCAAAAATATTAATGATGTCATTATTTACTCACCCTCATGTTGTTCCGTAAGACCTTCGTTCATCTTCAGAACACAAATGAAGATATTTTTGATGAAATCTGTGAGCCATAGACAGCAATTTAATTAACACTTTCAAGGTCCAGAAAGGCAGTAAAATCGTTGTCAAAATAGTCCATGTGACTCCATTGGTTCGACCTTAATTTCATGAAGCGACGAGAATATGTTTTGTGTCTGTGTCAGTCTCCTTCGCCATTGATGTAGTAAAAACAGTCCATGCTGACGCAAGAGCTAGCTAATGGTGAGCCCGGAATAACCCGGAAGTGCTGCACTGTATTTACTACATCAACAGTGTAGAAGACTGACACAGGCGAAGAATTTAATAAAGTTATTGTTGTTTGGTTTTTGCATGCAAAAAGTATTTTCGATGTTTCTAAAAGTTGAGGCTGAACCACTGGAGTCACATTTCAATGATGTCTTTACTATCTTTCTGGGCCTTGAAAGTGTTAATAAAATTGCTGTCAATGGAGGGGTCAGAGAGCGCTCAGATTTCATCAAAAATATCTTAATTTGAGTTCTGAAGATGAACGAAGGTCTTACGGGTTTGGAACGACATGAGGGTGAGTGATTTTTGGGTGAACAACCCTATAAGAAAAGCATTCATAGGTTGATTTATGGATTGAGCAGGGCCTTAGACAGGGTTTTATCATCACAGAGGTCGGTTGGGGGCTGATCTACACATGTGGATTTCAAGATATTTGAAGGTCAAAAAATTGGATAACAATAGCTTTAAAAATATGTCAGTTGGCAGTATATTATTTATCAATACCTGCTCTCTCCTCTTGTCTATCACTCTGTTTTTCTCTGTCTCTTTATCTTGCCTGGTCTCTTCTCCCCTGAAGCTGAACTGTGACTGATAGTCTTTTCATTTTCCACTGTGTCAGTGAAGAAAGAACTGATATTTTATGTTTTATGAATCATTTTCTTAGACAAGTTAATTTACTGAGAGTTACCAGGAAAGCTAAGAAACTAAATGCACTAACTTCATTCACAATATGCATTATTAATCTTGTTTAATATGATGAAAACCTTTATTACTGCTTCTTGTCCCCTCATATTGAATCGCATAAATTATATGCCTATTTTCTATTCAAATTGTCAAAATTGGACAAAAGTCTATTAGTTTGCATAGGTCATTTAACATGTCTATCCTAAAACATTTGTCAAATATGAAATGTTTGGTTTAGCTACTTACATCTGATCTCGCACTTAATGACCGGTAACTGAATCGTCGAGCTGCGCTATAGTTCGTGCTCAGCAGCTTCTATGAACACAAAGCCCACCTTCTTTGATTTGATCGGTCATTTCAAATATTTTGACATTGACAAGTGATGACAGACTGCTGAGGCAGCTCAGATGAGAGGATCTTGGTGCTGTCATATCCTTGCAGCACTAGAGTAGATTTAAAGGGATAGTTCACCCAAAAATGAAAATGACCCTATGATTTACTCACCCTAAAGCCATCCTAGATGTATACTATCTTCTTTCTGATGAATACAATCAGAGTTATACGCCAAAAAGAGTAAGACCTGACGCAATGTAGGAGTAACGTAAGCTTTGACACCTTTCACAGTTCAAACAAATAGCGCTGGGCAACAAACTCAAGCTTCTCCGACATTACTCTTTTAATTTGTGACTGTGTTTTGTTTTGCCCTATTTGTCAATGCGTCAGACCAAGGGTTACTCTTTCGCTGTAAATCGATGCATAAGGCCGTCTGTCAGATGCTAGTTATTTTAGTTTATAAAGTTTTAAGTATGGATATTTTTCTTACACAAACCCATCGATTCACTTCAGAAGGCCTTTATTAAACCCTGGAGCTGTCTGGAGTACTTTTATGATGGATGGATGCACTTTTTAGGAATTCAATATCAGGTCAATATCAATAACGTCGTATACAGGATGGCTTGAAGGTGAGTAAATCATGGGGTAATTTTCATTTTTGGGAGAACTATCCCTTTAATACTATAATTATAATCTAATACTGCAATTATTTAGAAAATATATTTTGATATTAGTGGGTCAGATAACAAGTTTCATAAAAAATTAGGTGTTAAATACCCAAATGATGTACCTACTGTTTTTGCTCAAATTCTGAATTGCGCATTAAATGGACACTTTACCATCTTATTCAGTCATGGGAGAGGAGTCTTCATAAACATAAGACGGAAACCGCATCATGGCTTATTTTGTACTGTAGGTCACAGAATATGCTGACATGGTGAATATAGTAGCCTATGTCCTGATTGCATTCAAACTACTCACATGCATACTTTAAAAAATGTAGTTTATTTATAGTCGAGAAATACATTCTTCATCCCAGTCAGTACATTCTTTGAAAGTATGTTATTTTGGACGCAGCAATGGTATCAGCATCTGGGGACTGTCCCACGGCCCATTTTTAAACCACAGGGGAAAATCAAGGGATTTGTTTTCTCTCTCTTTACATCTCTGCCCTTTAAGGTACAAATCTATTTTTTTCTCCCTGACAAGGTGATTTCATCAGGTTTTGCTATTTTTGTTTCGACATTTTCATATGTTACACCCCACAAGAACAGGCGTACACAGATGACACTTCATATGTGAACTTTGCATATGCAGAAAATATTCATTTATAATAGCGCTTGTCACGTGAGGGGCGTAAGGGATTTGATTCCAGTAGACTTCAATCTATTAGTATGTTCCTAAGCTAATGGCACAATACTCTAATTAACATAAAAATATATTGTACATATAAATATTTGCTAAAATATTGTAGGTAAATGTAATTTTTAGAGCTATTTATTGATTAATTTGTATTCATAGTTAACATCAAGGGATTGGGTATCTGCCAAAAACTCTACATGTGGGCCAGTGCACATTCACATTGACAGGAATACACTCTTCATCTTAAAAAACTTTTGTCTGATATGTGCTAGGTTGCATTCGAGAGCTCTGACCATCTTGAGACAAAATGTAGGTTGTCTAGGTGTTTGAATTGCAGTCAATCAATGAATTTAATCTCATCCACTCAGCAAACAGAGGTTAACTTCACACTCGCCAAAAATGTAATCACGTGTCAGTCTCTGGAGATTTCAGCTGTACAATAAGATGACCTTTTAATAAAATATTAGTCCATCTTAAGTGGTTCTGACATCCTATATGCATATCAAACTGCAATATTTGATCAGTATGAAAAAAAGAAGAAAACAAACATGTTGTTATTTGACAACATTAAGTTAGTCTTTTCTTACATCTCGTACCATAGACTTGCATGGTAAGGTAGATTAGATATTGAATTACAGAGTTACATATTGAATCACATCAAGAGTAATATAGCATATATATTATTTATAAATGATTTGCTTTAAGTCTGCACAGAAGCCTGCATCAACATTGCACCAATCGCTTTTGCTATGTTATGATTGGCCTCTTCTTTTACAATGCTTTCACACGTTTTCACACATCTTCCTAGTGTGTATTCATTCTATGTTAGAGCATTTCACTACCATGAAATAAATATGCTCTGAATAATAATACTAATAATAGAAAAAAAAACTCTATGATTCCTCTTTGTGTCTATATAGGAAAGCAATATTAGATATTTTAAATTGTTGTGTTCAGAGTCAAATACCAGCCTTTTCCTCTTGCAGTAAACTAGTTTGCTCACTAACCTCACTAATGGCAGAAAATTGCTTATGTGGAATCATATATAAATAATTTACAGCTGAACCAAATGTAGACTACTTAGAGGCCTACAAATAATTTATATGATATTATTTTTATTTTCTATGTTTTTTTTTTTCTATTCATATTTTGCATTAGCCTGGATGCCAGCTGAATTTAGCCCCACCCACAACATTTTTTGCTTGGGCAATTCGGTCTGGACTCGATCCATAGAGGAGTGATTATGCCCAAACAGAAACTGTTCGGACCAATGAAATTTCCAGGGCGGTATTTATACGATGATGGACAGATGATAAACAGTAACGTAGTCATCCACGTCATTGAAGGGGCTTGGGTTGACTTTGCTCTTATCCTAAACGGAGAACGTCTCTGTTACGTATGTAACCCTCGTTCCCTGAGCAGGGAATGGAGACGTAACGTCAGTGACTGACGAATGGGGGTTTCGCTTAGAAGCCAATCATCTTCGAGATCTTAGAAAACGCCCAATGGCAGTGCCAATGCCATGGGTATGTGGAATTTGCATGCGTAAATCCGCCCCACCATGTGGGTATAAAAGGCAGTACGCTGGCAACATCGCATTATGTTTACCTGCTGAGGAGCCAAGACTGAACTCCCGGCCGTTACAGCGGTACAGCGGTTCCCTACTCAGGGAACGAGGGTTACATACGTAACTGAGACGTTCCCTTTCGTTCAGTCACACAGAGTAACATCAGTGACTGACAAATGGGGGTCCCAATATAATCACGCCACTCGGCTGTCTTCCAGTGCCCTGGGTAAGTGCGAGCGCCCTGCGAGTACGGACGAAGGACTCCCACTTATCACAGGAATACCAAGGTACACTGGGAGTATATTCCAGGTGGAGATATGCAAAGACGCCTACCCGTAGGAAGGACTTCGAGAGTACACATATGACCCCGTGGGCTGCATATGGAGAACTCTGGGGGACCAGCCGAAGGTGGATTCTTAACCCCAGGGGTGGCAAGGCTTGCAAGGGGAAGACACCTGCTCAAGTAGGCTTACGGTGGAAATACACGTGTGGGGATCGCCAGAGGGGAACAATGCACACAGGGCACCTGGCCGGACACGAGGGTCTGGGCTCGAGAGGGCAGACTTACTGGTGTCTGCGTCGACAGTGCTGGATGAGCTCAGGGCTTCCGGGAAGCTCACCTGAGGAGAATTTGCAAGTATCCAGTCCGTTTAGTGGAATGGCGAGCAAGCGAAGACACCTGAGCCTAGTCCATAACCGGCCACTAGTAGAGGCGAGTACATAGTCGGACACCGGCTCCACTTGGAGATTGCAGAATCTGCGACTGTGTAGGTGTCGCCCAGCCTGCAGCTCTGCAGATGTCTATTAGCGGAACGTCATGCCTAAAGCCCAAGAGGAGGCCACGCTCTGAGTAGAGTGTGCCCTGACCCAAAGGGGGCATGGACGACCTGCTGCTGGTAAGCCAAAACAATGGTGTGTACTATCCAGTGAGACCATCTTGCTTTGAGAGAGCCCTACCCTTCCGCTCTCCACCATAACAGACAAAGAGCTGGTCTGAGGTCCTGAACACTGCGTCTCGTCGTACGCAAGCGTGGAACGTGTACTGGACAGAGCAGTGCCAAGGCTGGGTCTGCCTCCTCCAAGGGCAGCGCTTGCAGGTTCACCACCTGGCCTGCACAAAGTGGTGGAAACCTTGGGCACATATCCAGGCCGGGGTCTCAGGATCACGTGAGAGTAGGCCGGCCCGAATTCCAGGCACGCTTCGTCGACCGAAAATGCCTACAGGTCCCCTAACCTCTTGATGGAGGCCAATGCGGTCAGGAGCGCTGTCTTCATAGACAAGAAATTAAGATCGACTGACTGCAAAGGCTCAAGGGGAGGCCTCTGCAGAGCCACTAAGTCTACTGAGAGGTCCCAAGAGGGTACGAAGGGAGACCGAGGAGGATTTAGTCTCGCTCTTCTCAGAAACCTGATGACCAGGTCGTACTGACTTACCTTTTTGTTCCCCAAGAGTTCGTGGTGGGCAGATATTGCGGCCACATATACTTTAAGGGTGGAAGGAGACAGCCTTCGTTCCAACCCTACTTGGTGAAATGAGAGCACGGACCCGATCGGGCATTTCCAGGGGTCTTCTTGGCAAGAAGAACACCAGGTGACGTAGAGGTTCCACCTCAATGCATAGGCGTGTCGTAGACTCTGCCAAAGCGAAAGTGATGGTAGCCACCAGAGGTGGTAGGGTACTCAAACCTGCCGCGTCCCATCCAGAAGCCACACGTGGCGGCTCCAAGACCAGGACACGGGTGCCCCATCTCTGAGGAGGTCCAACAGATCGGCAACAGATCTCCTGCGTGTCGCCGAACTGTTCCCAAATCAGCTGCCGACTGGGGATGGAGTCTCCATTCTCCAGGAAGTGGCTGAACCGTGAGAGCTCGTAGGCTGCACGGTCCAGTTCTCCCGGGATATGGACAGCACGAAGGACCTCAGATACTTCTGACTCCATAGAACGAGATGGCGGGTGAGTTGAGACATACGGTGGGAGCATAGAACAGCCTGGTGGTTGCTGTATGCTACTGACCGTGTAGTCTGACTGGACTAGTACCTGTTGACCCTTCAGCAACGCTTGGAAGCGATGCAGGGCGAACCGTACTGCCAGCCACTCGAGGCAATTGACATGCAGGAGGCGCAGGGGTCCTGTTTAGGAGCCCGCGACTGCACGTCTATTGCACATGGCGTCCCAGCCCGTGGTGGAGGTATCTGTTGATACAACAACATGCTTGGAAACTCGGTCGAAGGGCCACCGGCCCGTAGAATTGAGGTTCGACCACGGGGCGAGGGACTGTAGGCAGGCCCGAGTCAATGGGACCCAGAGCGTGCCCAAAAGCCATGCCCATCTCGGGACTCGATCACGAAGCCAGTGCTGAAGCGGTCTCATATGAGCAATCCAAGCGGCGTTACCGCGGCTGCAGATGCCATATGCCCCAGGAGCCTCTGAAACAAATTCAGTGGAACCGCGCTCTTGCTTTCGATTTAACGGGGGCAAGTCAGCATTGACTGCGCGCGCTCGCTGGTAAGCTGCACGCACATGGCGACCAAGTCGAAAACCATACCGGGAAAAGAGAACCTCTGCACGGAGCGGAGATGCTCTTCTCCGAGTTGACCTGAAGGCCCAGACGGGCTAAGTGCTGGAGCACTGGAACTCTGTGTTCGCACCCTGTTCTCCAGATCCAGGATTGGCTGTAACCCACCGGTTTTCTAGGGTACAATGAAGTAAGGGCTGAGGAAGCCGGACTTCATTTCGGCTGGAGGGACAGGCTCGATCGCACCCTTCGCCAGTAGGGTGGCAACCTCCGCACGCATGACTGGGACATTGGGCCCCACCATGGTGAGTGGACTCCCCGGAAGCGGGGGAGGAGCCTGCGCGAACTGAATCACGTAGCCGAGCCTGATGGTTTTCGCGGCCCGGCGGACAGTCCCGGAAGCTGTAGCCAGACTCCCAGGAACTAACCTGTGGGGGTCACTCGAACCACAGACGTACCCCTCGAGGCAGCGTGACTGGCCCAGACGTGGGAGGCGTAGTGTCCCGGTGTGGGGGCACAACCAGCAGCTGCGTCCTGACAGAGGAGAACAGGGAAGGACGCACGTTCCACTGGGGTCTGCTCTGAGAGGAGGCTGGCGAGAGAGAGGGATGAGAGCGGCCAGCCTGGGATATGGGTGAGTTGAGGAGGTGGGCTCACTCAACTTCCTCCACATCACCAGGTAATGTTCTCCCGGACCACAGCTGTGAACATCGCCCGACCCGGGAGCGTTGAGAGTGATTGAGAGTATGTTTTCACGATAATGATGTAATAAATAAAAACTTTGAAAAACATTGAAAAACATTGAAAAACAATGTTTTCAAAGTGATCCCCCAAAGTATAATCTAAGAAAAGTCTGTAAAAATAGGGCCCAATGTTAATATGAAGGAATTTTATGTATTAATTCTTCATAGGTGTTTTACTTGTATTTTAAAGTGCCCCATTAAGATTTTTCAAATAATGCCTTTCATGCGGTGTATTATAGTTGTTTATGAATGTAAACATTCTGCAAAGTTGTAAAGTCGAAAGTGCATGATAAATAAGTTATTGTCTCCTAAAAGAAAGAATCGAGTCTGAACTGCCTTAACGAAATGTTTGTATTTCGAATCACTAGAAAAGACATTTGCATAATGCCCGCCTATATTGTATCTTTTCTGCCTGCAAACAACTTGACCCGCCCTTCAATAGAGGTTCGGATTGAATAACTAGGCTAGTTTTTCCAATGACTCATCATCGGACTCGCGCTCTGATTGATATGATTAACATCTACATCATCATTACAGTCTTCACCAAGTGTACAATCGCTGAGCTTTAGAAAGCCTCCGGAGCTGAAGTTCAGTTATGGTGATGGAAAATGAGGGATGTTGAGTGACTGATTCATCCATCAAGTTGTTTGAGAATCACTGAGCAATGTGGTGATGTGCAAAGTATTTATGAGATAATGAAAGTGTTTTTTTACCCTTTATGCATATAAACCTGTTGTAGAAGACCTCCAAAACAAATTTAGAAACCTTTTAAAATAGCATAATAAGGGCACTTTAAATTATGCTTTATGCATTTTTTCTTTTCTTACATTTTAATTTCTTACAATGTAGTAGTTGTATTATATAATTAGAATTGAATAGCACACAATGAAAAGGCATTCATATTACACATTTAATTAGAATCACTTTGTAACTTTTGTTTAGGCAATCACTACAAACCTACAAAGAATGTTGAAGTCTTGTCAACATATTTTTTTTCTGATTAGTTCTGCAGAACATCAATATAAATAGATACACAAGCCTTTTCCTGTAGGGAATGATGTAAACACCCACAGACAATCCCTGTGGACCTGACATGCAGCAGTTCTTGAATTCTGGGTGGTTTTTGCATGAGCTAATTAGTTTGAATTTCCCACAGTTCTCAGTTTGATATGTGCTAAGACTGTTTGGACATAGAATGTGCAGATAGTGAGGAAAACTCTGCCCTAGGGAAAGGTTTAACTTTCTCTTCATCCTATTACAATGAAAATAGGATTGTTGGTCCACATTATTGATGTTGTGCCCATCGCTGCTGAAGTCAGGTGAAAGCCATGTCCATCTAACTGTATTACCCTGTCTCTTGCATATTGGTAAGGTGATTCATTGGTCTTTAAATGAGTGTGGATTTCATTACTAGTGAAAGAGTCATTTGTCTCCATTGTTTTTGTAGACTCCAATTATCTGAAAAGCAAAAAGCTTTACCTTTGGCCAAAGAATGGCAGGGTTTGAATATGAACTCACAGTGAACTTGATGTAGGTCATATACTCGCACAGTGGGGAGATTGCATGTAGGACATACAGTATGGCAGCAGAATTACTGAAAGATGCATCACATTAGAGACCTGACAAAAAGAGTTAAGGAACAAATGAGGGATGCACGATATATCAGCCACCATATAAGTATCGGCCGACATATATACATGTTTTATGTTGTCATCATACACATATATACTGTGCCTTTTTAAAGTAAAGTCATGTCTGATATTTTTATAGATCGTTTAAACTGCCCTTCAGTAACAATCTCATAATTACACACAATGCACTGATATGTGCATATTATGTTACAGTGTGTATAAACTAGTATGGTCACAGTGAAATTGGTCCGTTCTTCTGGTTTCGGAATAATGTCCTCCTCATTACTTCACGGTGATTGTGTTGTCTTGATCATATCATTAGCCTCAAAGCATAATTGCCTAAGTCATTTTTTGGCCAAATATGATCTGCTATGAGGCTAACGATATAATAATGTGCTATATAACTGCCATACATATTTTTGTTATTTAACATTTTTTGTTATATTCGTTTAATCTATTCATGAGTATTGAGTGTTGATGTCAACAAGGAACTAAAGTTCATTTGCGTTGCACACGGACATTTTTTAAAAAGGTGCAACAGGAAATGTTTACTTTTCGGTGAAGGCAGCGTTATTCTCCATGTGCGGATTACAAGAGTAGCTTGTGTTTACAATAGTTGCTCGTGTTTGAGCAAAGAAGTAAAGATGTTTTTCATTTTTGTGTTTTGAACTGGGTATTTTCAAGTGAACTCATTCCCTCTTGGTTATATGCAGCCAGCGAGGTATGTGTATTACGTTTGTATTTTCAGAGTGTATTTGTATACCGCTTTATAGTGTATGTCACGTGTTTATCTTTTACATTGTCATACTGTAGTTTGACGGTGGATTTCATTGACGGTGAATGTGATGACGGAGAAAGGATGGCATGCAATAAATCCATCAGTAACCAGAACCACGGTGTCGTTTATTTCCTGGAGGGAGTGATAGTCAAACTCGGACCTGCGTCAACGTTCCCGAAGCTGCTCGTGCCCGGCCCAGACCAGCTGCGTCACACTTGGCAGGGTGGGATGTAACGTTACACAGATAAGCCCATGTTTACGTTAAGGACTTGCAGTTCATCAGTGTTTCATTAAGATGTCCATAAGTCAGACACTTAAGCTTGTGTTCTGAAAGTTGACAATAAGTTTGAACACTACAAGGGACTGTGTGTAACCTTAATAATAACTGTGGTTTATATTGTATAAGGGGAATTTATTTATATTGTCTATTGAAGAAAGTAAATTACTTAAAAAGGAGTAAATAATTTGTGCACATTTAAGCAAGCTAATATTTTTCAGTTTTTTTGAAGTTTTTATTATTTTCTAAGGATGTTCACAAATTACCAAGTCTTTAGAATGTTGCTTTAATTGAAGGTTGATATAAGGACATTGACATAATTTGATAACCAGAAAAAAAACAGAAGGAAGGATTCTGTTGTTAATTACACTACTAATTTAAGTGTGTACAGGCAATTCCCAGATGTCTCAAAACAAGTTAAAGGGAAGAAGTGTTAGGGAAGTCTACCCATGTACAACAAGCAGTACAGCCTGCAGAGCCTCGTAGAAGTGAAAGAGATCGAACGTTAACAGAGAAAGGAAGGGGATTTCAGAAGGAAATGGTGAAAGGATTATTACTTCGCTTTGGCAGTATTTATGAACGCTGGAAAGTTTTGACTAAGGTGGCTAAAAAATCTGTAATCAAACAAGATCCCAGTGATATCCTCCAAGAACACATTAAAGGTATTCAAAGAGAAGAATCTGAGCTGAATAGTGTTTATGATGAATACCGAAAGATTGACAGCCCAGCTCATGACATGAGACGCAAGTTGGACAGATGTGTATCCGTCACCAGAAATGTAATACAGAATGCACAGTCTCAAATTCAAGGAAATGAGGAGGAAATTATTTGGCCTGATGCTTCATCTGTATTTGCGTCTTCAACCTCCAGTGTTTCATTTCAGAGCAGTAATGCTAAGGCTAATTCCATTCACTCTGCTGTATCCTCATCCAGAAGACAAGAAGCTGCTGCTGAGTATGCACATACACAGGCTGTATTGAAGATTATGGGTGAGCAAGATAGCCACCCAGCAGAACTGCAGAGACTTGAAGCTGAGGATAAGTTGATAGTTGCAGACCAAGAAGCAGCTGCATCGACTCGCCGTCTTCAAAGAGAAAAGGAAGAAATCGAACGCAAGATCGAAAGAGAGAGACAAGAGGCTGCTCTGTTAAAGAGAAAACATGAAGAGAATGCTGCAAGGAAAAGGTCAGTTGAAATTTTGAAAAGAGAACTTGAGCGTTTGGAAGAGCTAAAGAGGCTAAATGCAGCTAAAGCAAAGCTGCAAGTGTACAATGCAAATGAGTTCTATCCAACCCAAGATTTTGTACCACAAAACTCTGAGGCTGAATTGCAGACAGATATGCAGATAATCTATCAAGCAAGTATTGCTGATCAGCATCCACCACCGCTTAGAGATCTGACTCTAAAAAGTGAACCTCAAAATGACATGCGAGAGCTGGTGAAGGTCTTAGCTGAAGCTATGACAGCAAACAGGCTACCCATTCCAGAGCCTTCAATATTTAGTGGAGATCCACTCAAGTTTAATCACTGGAAATCCTCCTTTGAGACACTTATAGAGAAAAAGAATATTCCAACCGCAGAGAAAGTCTTCTTCCTTCAAAAGTAGGTCGGAGGAGCTGCTAGAGAAGCTCTAGAAGGTCATTTTCTGGCAGGTTCAGAAGATACAATTTAGCATGGGACCTGCTCAATAAAAGATATGGCCAACCCTTTGTAATTGCCAAGACTTTCCGAGACAAACTTCATTCATGGCCAAAATCAGCTTCAAGAGAGAGAAAATTTGTGGACCTTTTACGCAGTTGTGAAAGTGCTATGGCTAACAATGACAGTCTTCACATTCTTAATTATGGAATTGAGAATCAAAAACGTACTGCCAAGTTACCTGACTGGTTAAGCTCCGGATGGAAACGACAGGCCACACATAATCAACTTCAACACGGAAAGTTCCGAAGCTTCAGTTATTTTGTGACATTCCTTTCAATGGAGGCTAGCATCGCTTGCAACCCCATTACATCCTTCCATGCATTACGGCAAAGAGAATCTGATAAAGCAAGGATCAGGAACCAGAATATTATGGCCTCCAAGAACCAAACTGTAGGTGCCAAGATCTTCACAACAAACACCACTGAAAGGAAAATAGTCACATGTGTTTTTTTGTCAAAAATCAGGACACAGCTAAAATTTATGCAAAGTGAAAAACTGTGCTTCGGCTGTTTGAGCCCTGGCCATCAGTCCAAAAGCTGCAGTAACCGGATGGTCTGTGATTTATGCTCAAGGAGGCACCCCTCATGTCTGCACGAAGAACGTTCGAAAAGGGACCAAGAACTAAAGAAAGAACTATCTAAGGAAAGAACTCAACCACCAGACGTCACAAAGGAAACAACCTCTAACAGAGTAGTACAAGACACTAATATTACACAGACATCAGCAATAGTGCCTGTCTATGTGTCAACGCCAAGTGATCCAGACAAGGAAGTTCTCGCCTATGCTCCGTTAGATTCACAGAGTGACTCTTCATTTATTCTTGATGAGGTGGCAGATGTTCTTGATACAAACGCTGAACAAGTTAAGTTAAAACTATCTACAATGTCGTCAAAGGGGCAATCATTCACTGTAAAAGACTTAATAGCTTACAAATAAGGGGCCTGTTTTCCTCCAAGAAGTTAACAGTGCCAACAGTTTACACTCGTGACTTCATTCCTGCTAATTGCACACACATCCCAGTGCCTGAGACAGCAAAGGCATGGCCTCATTTGGAGCATCTTGCTGACCACATCGCACCTCAAAAAGATTGTGAAATTGGTCTGTTGATTGGGTACAATTGCCCACAAGCTCTAATGCCTTGAGAAGTCGTTTGTGGAGAAGAAAGCCAGCCATTTGCTCAGAAGACCGACTTAGATGGAGCATAGTGAGTTATGGTGACCCAGGTGAACACTACGGTGATGCAATTGGAGTAAGTCACCGCATCATCGTAAAACAAGTCATGCCAGAAGTTAATGCAATGGTCAAGCTTAAAGGAGAAGTCCACTATGTTTGCAATACCCAGATCAGTGAAATGGTCACTCCAGATGACATAATTAAGATGCTGGAATCTGATTTTAGTGAGCAAGCTGGAGACGAGACAATCTTCTCTCAAGAAGATCTTCACTTCTTGGCTAAACTGAAAGACGGTATCAGACAGAAGCAAGATGGTCATTTTGAAATGCCCTTGCTTTTCAAACAAGACAGACCTAATCTACCAAATAATAAATCATGTGTTGTTCAACGTCTAATGTCATTAGAACGAAGGCTCAGGAGAGATCAGCAATAATGCACTGACTACTTGGGGTTTATGAAAGACATCATTGCTCACCCCCAAAAGCCTGGGAGGATACGAGTGGTCTTTGACTGCTCAGCAAGGTTTCAAGAAACGTCACTGAATGACCAACTTCTTACTGGGCCAGAGCTCACAAACACCTTGGTGGGAGTCCTTTGTAGGTTTCGCAAAGACCCAATTGCCATCATGTGTGACATGGAAAAAATGTTCCACCAGTTCCATGTAAGGCCTGAGCACCAAGCACCTAAGGTTCTTATGGTGGGAGAACGGTGATCTTGAGTCTCCACCCTCAATTTTTCGGATGAAGGTCCACCTATTTGGGGCAGCCTCCTCACCTAGATGTGCTAATTTTGGACTTAAGCATCTAGCCGCTCAAGGTCAGGATAAATTTAACCCAAGTACGGTTAAGTTCATCCAAAGGAATTTTTATCTTGACGATGGATTGGTGTGTGCAACATCTGACGCTGAAGCAATCCAACTGATTAAGGAAGCGAGAGAACTTTGCAGCACAGGCAAGCTTAGACTACACAAGTTCATCTTCAACAGTAAGGAGGTTATGAAATCAATACCGAAGGACGAGTGTCCTGAAAGTGTCAAAGACATGGATATGGCTTTGGGGGAGCCACTTCTAGAAAGAAATCTTGGCGTTCAATGGTGTGTATCCTCTGATGACTTCCAGTTCAGAGTGACCGTCAAGGAACACCCAAATACCAGAAGATGAGTGCTTTCTACTGTGGCTTCGATCTACGATCCAATGACTGAAGATTTCTGTACAAGCTGTTTTTGCACCTTACGTTATTCATTTCCCTTGAGAAGGTCAAGTAAAATCAGTTTTTTCAATCTAGTCTGAATTCCACATCAGCACATCTTTCTCACACAACCTCAGTCTAAGTCTAAGCTATGAAGCAAATATGATCCTGTCCAGATGGAAATGTCTGTGGCTATTGTTTTTTTGTTTTGTTTTTTTCACATAAATGCTTATTTATTTTGACCTTCATCGAATACCATGATAAAATATGGATACAAGGATTTGTTGTGTTGTCTGGTTCGCCTTATGTATTTTAACCTTTTTGGCCAACTTTCTGGAAAACATAACAGTTGGTATTTACCCTTCTGATTAAAACAACAACACACATACAACAGTAACAGCTGGCTCTTATGTCTCTATAGTGATTAAAAATTAGATAAATTTGTTTTGAGTATATCTAATGGGCAATCTATGGTCTCATTAATCTAAATTTGTTCCAGAGCTAATACTTTTTGCTGAGGGCAAAGTTTCATAACTTTATAGCTTGGTAACACTTTATTTTACAGTGTCCTTGTTCCATATGTTGCATGTACTTACCATAGTAACGACACTAATGAAACTAACCCTCAACCAAACCATAAACCTGCCCTAACCCTATTGTATCTTGTTAGTTATGTTGTACTTGCATATATAATTGCACCGTAACAATGACACCTTAAAGGTGCCCTAGAATGAAAAATTTAATTAACCTTGCCATAGTTAAATAACAAGAGTTCAGCACATGGAAATCACATATAGTGAGTTTCAAACACCATTGCCTCCTCCTTCATATTTAAATCTTTTTTGTGAAAAACACCACAGAAAAATAGGCGAATCTCAACATTTAGCCATCGATGATGCAATCAATGGGGTCATTATGTACGCCCCCAACATTTGCATATGCCAGCCCATGTTCAATGTCAGGCGGAACTGCAGTCGAATCATCGGGAGTTCTGCAGGTAAACAAGCGAGGACAGTGAAAATGGCAGATGGACACAAATGTTATGTTCCAGGCTGTGCAGGGGATGTGAGGACTTTTCATACCCATCCCACAGATAAAAAATTACAACAGGCATGGTTGTTATAATCGGATACTGCAACAATTCAAAATTGTTTGTTTGCTCGGCCCATTTCACCACGGACAGTTTTTTAAACCTGGGACAATATCAAGCTGTGACGCTTAGCGTCTTAAACTGAAGAAAGGGGCAATTCCAAATATATTGCTGCAAGCAGTGAGTAGTGTTTTTATCCACTTATTGACTATCTAAACAATTTCTGATTAAATTGGCGAACAGGATAGAATAACAGGCGAACCACTGCTACTTGGGCGCAGAGACATCACAATATGAAAAATAGCCAGCTACTGTTCACGCCGGTATGTTGACGGAAGTTGTGGGATTTCATGTGTTGCGTGATATCTCTGCGCCCAAGTAGCAGTGCTTCGCCTGCGCTTCCCACTAATATAGTCCCAAGTCAATATCTGCCTAGGAAATCGCCTAGTCTTAATCTGCATCGCTATTTGTAGTCATTGTGAATTTTTTTGGATCACTTTTACTCGGGACATGCTAGCTGGCAATTTAGGATTCCATTCGTTATGCTAAGCTAAGCTAGCGGCGACCCTGCCAAACTAAAACAATGCATGCACTGAGACAAAAATGCATTTGCCCACATATCTAAATGTAGGAAAGATGTTGAATAAACCCTATTCTAAAAACGGTGGAGTGTTCCTTTAAATATAAATACATAGAATGTTTCTCAATACCAAATATGATTGTTAAATACTACTGTGTGTTAGTGATGTGATTTTAAAGTGGAGGTTACATTATTACAGCGTTAGATAGTGACAAGACTTTTTTATGGGTGAATCAGTAGCAAATACTTTTATATTGAAAGGGACTGAAACAAGGTTGTAAACAAGGACATTACTTTTACATTCAACAACACCATGTAAGACGCAACCAAGCATTTGTTGTGTGAAATCCCCATAAATGTTGAAAGGATACTATGACAAAGAGACTATTTTCCTGCTCTTCAACTGCTCAGGCAAATGCAAGTAATGTACAATTTTGTACATCGCTGTTTAGTTAGTCAAAGCTGTGAATGGATCTTGCAGTCATAACTGATGGTTCTCCCAGGTGTTTTCATAGCTTCATCCCTCTGTTCTGACCAGGTTCTTCAACCACTTTAACTTTACATATTACCCATGTATGTTTTAGTTGTTTTGTGTATGCGTTTCTGTTTGGTTTAGTTGTGTTTGTGGTTTAGTTAATAAAATTTGTGCTCAAATACATATTTGGTTCTGACTCCCTGCCTGCAAACATTTTGTCACTTAAAGACAAATGTTAAGTAAATGGCCATGAAAAATACCCTTCTCTTAGAATGAATTAATAATCAATACTGAGTGTTCACAGGATTAACTTGATGTAGCTACATTAACATTACAATCAGTCAATCAGTTCATCTCATTAACTGATTCAAATATTCATAATTCCTAACTAGCTCTAAAGTGATGTTTTCGAATTGCTAACGGAGGCTTGGGCTCATCTGTTAAACTGTCAACTTTGAATATGTGGTGGGAGGATATGTGTTCCACACACACACACACACACACAAATGTTTTTAAGACACTCCTTTGTAGATTCTTATTTACTCACTTGTGCCATTGAACTGTTGTATAAACCATTTTGAGAATATGTTTGAAATCGTGAGCATGAGCCAGATGCTGAAGGTAATGTGAAAATGAGCTGATGATGGTAAAAACATCTGCTCAAATTGAACCCTAACAAGTGCAAAAAGGTAACGAATCATGATTTTTTTCCTATTCTGTTTTAATCGTTATTTATATGTCAGGGGCCATATTCACAAACCATTTTATCTTACCAAGAGTTCTCCTAAATGGTAGTAAAGGTTCTTAGTTAAGACTTTACTTTTCTCTTAATCTATTCACAAAGCTGCTGGGACCAACTCTTACTAAGGAAAAGAGAGAAGTCTTAAGCTAATAGTAAAGGTGGGGTTGACCTCTTTGCTATGGATGATGTCATCACGCTTAATAACTATGACCACAGGTAATCAGACATTATTTTCTTTTTAAATGTATTAAATAAATAAATTTGTCATTTTTGCCTTTTTATTATGATAGCACTAAAACGCTTTGTGAAATACTTGTAGGCCATACTTACACTGCTGGTCTTGATACACAATTCCAATTTGGTGGCTATATCTGACTTTTGTTTGACAACCAGCTTACATAATTTTTTAAAAAGCGACCGGTATCTGATATATACACTGGCGAAACAGCCCAAGATGCTCTGACCCGGAAAAGGAAGTAAAACGGCGTGATATGCAATGGACACTCAATTATTCAATGTTTTGCTTTTTTGCAATCTTTAAAGGTCAGCAAATTTTGCAATCTTTAAAGGTCAGCAAAACATCGCTCTCGTCTTCCATCGTGCCATTGGTGTCATGTGATCGCAGTTTGTGTCATTCACCTCTATCCCTTTTTCAATTATGTACATCTGTTGACCGATTACATGGCACGATGGCAGACGCAAATGCACATTTCCGGATCATATCTAATTTATTACCACATATCAATGAGGCCTGAATCCAAACTGAGGAAATCGGATTTCATCAAGTTTTTTTTTCCTGCTTACATGTTCACGTCATATCCGATCTCTGCCAAATGAGAGGGAAAAATCAGAATTGGGTCACTTGAACCATGCAGTGTAAATGGTAGCCTGGATGCCAGCTGAATTTAGCCCCACCCACAACATTTTTGCTCGGGCAGTTCGGTCTGGACTCGGTCCATAGAGGATTAATACCACAGAAACTGTTCGGACCAATGAAATTGTCAGGGTGGGCTTTAGACAATGATGGACAGATGATAAACAGTAACGTAATCATCCACGTCATCGACGGCGCTTGGGTTGAATTTGCTCTTATCCTAAACAGAGAACTTGTTCGTATAGCCTATGCATTCACCTTCACTATTTCTCTAAGTACTACTTGTATCCATAAATTATTTTTTACAACACTGGCAAAGATCGTTTACTCATCTTTTTTTTTCTAACGTTACTTAATCCAGCGTGCGTGCAGACAGGGTTGCCAAGTTTTTTGCAATGTCGCGCAATTCACCCTTCGCGCAAGTTGGATTGACAGGCGATCTGACCAATCATATCACCGCCATCTGCCGCTTTGTCCGACAAAGCAGTCAGGAGAGTTCATAGATTAACGTTGGTGGACTTGAACTTGAAAAACGGTGTGTACTGACGTCGTTCCGCGTTTGAAACATTTGAGATGATCGGTTCACAAGCAACTTTAACTGAGGCGCTACAGTGATCACGACACATTAAAGAGCCACAATTTGAAAGTTGAAACTTTGTTTCATATCAAAAGTAACTTGCTCTGTCCTGTCTGTCGGCGTGTCTGTGTCCTCTTTGCTCTACGATGTATTTCTCTATTTGCGAACGGTCATTTGCTACTCAAAACTATAGCCCAAAACAATAGCTTTCTTGGGGGGAATATTGAATAGAGGGCAGTGTTTACTTCAGCGCTCCTCCTCTCACCCGCTCGTAGCAGACTAATGGTTGGAGGGGAGTGGTCAAGGATATTCAAACCCAAGCCATCATCTGAAAGGGAACACCATTCCAGACCGAAAGTTACTTTTCAGATTTTGATGAAATTACCGCAGCAAACTTTTTATTTTCTTCAGTGTATTAACGTGCACGGATTAATTGTTCACCCTAAGATCAGTAATATGTGCTAACAAAGTAAATAAGATCAATTTTGGTTTCATGAGGACTTTTAAGAGTTTCTCCTAAATTGGCAAGTTAGGAGACTATTTTAGTCTTGAGATGTTGTGTGAATATGGCCCCAGTTGAGTTTTATGTTATTGCAGCAGATAGAGATCCGTCCGTGTTAGATTTAGATCCAGGCCGCTAAAGACACGACTATGTAATAATGAGTGGTGAAAAACTTTTACAACATGCTAGTTGTTAGTTAAATTACAAAACTATGCGTGGAATTATGATATTGGCATAAACAAACCTTAAGAGAGGTGAAAGCTCTAAATCAGGATAAAATCAAGCAAATCCCCTTTAGACTAAGTAAACAAACCCCTTCTGCTAAGTAAATATACTGCTGATTTCAGGGCACTGATTATTTAATGTGGAGAACACATCATTTATTTTGACAAGCTGAGTAATTTAACGGCAGAGAAAACATAATGCCAGAGAATGCCTAATTCTGCTAATCAACACTCAGATGGCTTTTCCAACATGCTAAACCACAGGAAAACCTACTGTCTTGTTTTGAAGTCCTTTGAGAGGTATTCTTGTTTATTAGCAATGCATTTTGGCTTCTTGGAGCTAGTGCACATATGCTCAGGGCACTGTATGAACAGAGCAGCTGTATCTAGTCAGATAAATGAGTATTTCTTTGCATCCTTGTTGTTGAGGTCTTTGACTGTTAGGGAGATACAAACGAAACAGATGTCCTGTTTAACCCATGTCTTCAGGGATTGTGTTATTATTTTTTGTATTATTAATTGCATAGGAAGCTCAAACATTTCATTTTATTAGTTCACTGTCTGGCTGTTAAAGTGCCAGATTTGCTAAATACACTGGCATCATGCAAGGCATGGGAATGTAATCATCATGATGAAATTTAGGTTAGAAATTATATATATATATATATTTTTTTATGTCAGATGGTTTCGCTAGATAAGATCCTTGTCTGGGATCGTGCAGAGCCCCTGAAGCCCTTTGAAACTGCATTGATTTGGACCTTCAACCCGTTGGTTGCCATAGAAGTCCATTAAATGGAGAAAAATCCTGGAATGTTTTCCTTGTGTTCCCCGACTGAAGAAAGAAAGACATGAACATCTTGGATGAGATGGGGGTGAGTAAATTATTAGGAAGTTTTAATTTTGAAGTGAATTAATCGCTACTAAGTCGTACAATAAATGGCTAAATCATGTCCTTAAACTCCCCCAAAAATAGTTTTATACAATCATTCAATTTCAGTTGAATGCAGTGACGGGATTTCACAAAACCTAGGGTATGGCATGAGCTCTTCTGACCATACAACGCCATTCCCAAATAATAACATTATCTTAACAAAATGTGGATAAAAATCCACTAAAAGAACTTAACAACAGACATGACACCAATGCAAATACTGAAATGTATATCCTCTCATTTTACTGGAGTAGATGCAATTTACATTAAGTACAAATATATCGCCTTGTTTACTAATCGGCTGGACAGACAAAATTACGGAAATCACAAGATCAGTAATAGTGGCAGTAGTGTAGGGGTAAGACACATGGCGTCAAGTTTTGGTGCAAATCGACCTGCAGTTCGAATCCGGCTTTTCCCGATATCTCTCTGCTCCCTTTTCCCAATACACATCAGATTGGAAAGGCATTTATTTTCAATAAAAATGAAGAAAATATTAGAAAAGTGGAAATAAAGCATCTAATAACGTGTGTAATAATAAGTGTTTATCATTAGGGGTAGGTAAACAGACATGCACTGAATTAGAGACGATAAAAGAGAGTGGGTCCAATATCATTGGTCTTAAAAAGGTTCCGACGCCCATTCCTTCACTGTGCCCTAACCGAACTAAAGAAAAATTATGTTTATTTTACAGTTTTTTTATTTTATTTCTGCAGCGTTGTTGACAAGTGCAGATTATTTGCTTTATTTAATGTAAAAAAGAATTTAAAGCGAGTTTGAATATAATTTTTTTCCTGACCTTCATAGACATAGCTTAATTGAAAGCATCAATGGATAATGTACCTCAGGGCCCGTATTCATAAATATTCTAAGAGTCCTCTCAGAAAAATCCTAATTTAGCTTAAAAACTTTTACGTAGGAGTCTTAGCTTAAGAGCTATTCAGGACCGACCTGAGATCAACTCTGAGCAAGGAAAATACAAAAACTTTTATCTTAGTGAAGAGGCGAGGCTGACCCCGTTGCTACGTATGACACAGTCTTTTGAAGACTGTGATTGGTTGGTTTTCCAAAAAGGCGAAAAAATGAGCGCTTTTAAGTATAGGGTCTATTCTAAGCCTTCACTTCGAAATTACAAGCGCAAATTGCCCTATTTCACTGTTCTCTCTCTCTCACACACACACACACACACATTATATATATGTATATAAATCCTTTTATTATTTACCATGCTGTTAATTTCCTATAAGGTATTTGATTGGCTTAGAGTGGAACGATGTTTATTATTCTTTCCAATTACACTGATTGCTGGCATGTCTATTTAATTGGTGGTTTGAAAGTTAATTCAACAAACATGATCCCTGCACGATCTAATCTATAGCGTCTTAAGTCACTGTCATCCATTGTCTGCAACACATTTCTTCTCCCTCTTCGTCTTTCTGACATTTTCTCCGCTGCTAAAGAAACTCTTAAGCCTCTTAAAAGTCCTTGTCTGTGCTCCTAAAAAATTTGACCTTAAGACCTCTTTTAAGGGTTAAGATGCTTTCTGAATTACTTTTTTCTTTATTAGGATTTTTTTTGTTAATTTTAAGAGTAAACGCCCACATTTCAGTCTTGTTTGCCGCTGAAAATCTTGTCGCATCGCGTCTGGTTAGGACACATTGTTAGGCTGTTTAAATTTGCTTTTTAAAGCTGCAACAGAACTACCGAGCTACCAGTTTTTTTGGAGTCGACTCCGATTCCCTATTCCCACTATAGAATCGACTCCATCAAGACAGGGTTAGAAATAAATTAAGTCTGTAACAACTGCAATTTTGTCTTATTTTCCCAGACACAAAGCATTAAAATCCCGTTATAAAAACCGCACACTTTTAGCGTGAACATCCAAATTAGTCCAATTTAGCATGATTTGATGAGTGGCTATCACCGTTTCTACCTAGCTGTTGCAGATACAGAGGAAAAAATCACGAAAAACAGCTGTTGTCGAGTGATAGCGCTAAATGCACATGATCATTGTCTTAAAAGGTGATTTAAAGATACTACTAAAATACATAAAATAATGTACACTTATTGATGTGTTTATTCTAGATGTGAGTTTTTTTAAGATTTATGGTTCGTTTATGATTATGAACACAAGGTTAACCATGGGAAACCACATCTATACCTCGTTATTGCATTAATATACCATAAATGAAACTAAAGTTAGCATGCAGGAAGCCTATGTATAATTACAAACTAAAGTCACCATAACTGTTGTCTATTTCTAAAGTAAGCTACAGTACATGTAGGATAAATATGTGTGACACAGTTTCTCCGACAGCTCTCTGACGCAGTGTATTACATCAGTGTCTGATTTCCTCGCTTCATTTCATTCTCTCCTTGCTTATATAGTGCACTCAGCTACGTATATAGGGATTAGAGAATCAGTAAAAAAGTGAGCGATTTAGACACGGCAACAGAGTCGACACAGAGAGTTGATTCCTGTGCTTGAGTCGACCCCAACTCTGGGGCTATTCACAGCTGAGGAATCGACTCCCCAGCAGCATCATGAGCTCCCCTGCTTGTCTGAATGCCAGGGTATGGAAACTGCCATACGTAAACGCCACCCCTGGTTGAATGGCTTTAGTTTTTTGTCACATTATTTGTCTGCAGATATTTGACACAATTTTATTATTTTAGTAATACAATGACTTATTCATACATTCATTCTTGCACATCAAATGTTTCTCTGTTCATCTGTGTAAGATATTGTCTTGGCTGGCAGTGATGATGTTTTCTGAGCATAACTTTCAATTTCAAGGTAATTTCATCAGGTTACCTTTTATTTTATTTTTTTGCTCAGTAGTTGATTTCCCTGGCAACTAGATCATTTCAATGCCCTGCATTTTATTTTGATGTATTATAATGGTGATTTTTCCCATTAGTTCACTGAAGCTTCACAATTATTTAGCGTTTTTCCAGCAGAGTACCGTCTAAGAAACTTGTGTACAATGTCTCCATGGAAACACTAAAAAGGGCACTTTTTTGTCCCCTGTGATTTGAGCTGATGGTTTTGATGTCTTGGCAGGTGTCCGTGTTTCTCTGATACAAAACGTCAATTAACAATACAGTGTGTGAAGGCCGTAGGGTCTGAAAGAATTCAGCTGCTCTGATTTCACAGCCCCTGGATAAAACCAGCACTGTGCAATCAGTGTGTGTGTGTGTGTGTGTGTGTGTGTCTATCCTGGTGGGGACTTCAACCTGACTGCACACAGACTCATGGGGACTCGTGTCATCATGGGGACCTAAATTGAGGTCCCCATGAGGAAACAAGCTTATAAATAATACAAAATGAGTTTTTTTGAAAATGTGAAAATGTAGCATGTCTCCTGTGATGAGTAGGTGCAGGGGCAGTGTAAGGGGATAGAAAATACAGTTTGTACATTATAAAACCCATGAAGTCTATGGAGAGTCCCCACAAAGATAGTAAACCAGATGTGCGTGTGTGTGTGGTTCAAGTATTCCCCACATTGTGGGGACAAATCTTTGACCTTGTCGAGAAATGTGTTGGTCCCCCGCCCTTAAAATAAAACGGTGACTTTAAAGTGTTACCAATGAAGCTATGTAAAGCATGCAGACCCTACCCGGGAATAAGATAGCAATTGTAATTTGTAAAGAAAGAAAATCCCTGTAGCTTTCATGGTCTCAGTTTCACATTGGGGACAGGGACACGTTTACTTACTGGAGTAAGATTTTTATCCATCTCTTTTAAGATAGCAATTTGTTTGAGATTGTTATTCTGTCTTTTTCCCTTAGAATTGTGATAAACTCACAATTGCGAGTTATAAAGGCGAACTGGGAGATATAAACACACAAATGCAAGAAAAAGAGTCAAGAGATAAAAAATGTGAGATAAAAATGTTGTAAGCTATGTTTAAAAGCGATCTATGTCAAATGTTATGGGTTTAAATATACATTTTAATGCTGTAATTGCTGTGTATGTGTCCCCTATGAACTGCATATGTGAATATTATGTAGACTTGTATACATAATGTTACACTGTTTACATCCGACTCATGCTTTAATTGTAGACTAATCATTGCAGGTTTCATCAGTCCAGTCTGTGACTTGCTTCAAATGGTGTCTTCGTGACGGAATTCTATACAAATGTTATGCAATCCGATTCTGACACCCAAAACATTTTTGATTTTGCCCATTTTCCTCCACTTGTTACACTATTTTTCTACAGCCACTACGCGTGGGCAGCTGCAAGTGACGTAACTGTGAAGTCTGCTCCAAATTGATCTATTAAATTACAAAAAGACCATTTAAATATGATTCCTGCATGCCTCTGTGTGAATGAATGGTGCAGATGTGTGATTTCAACACTCACACACAGACTCTTACATTTGCAGTGTTTTCAGCCTCTGCCACCTCACTATGGCCCTGTCCCAAATTTTGGACACACACTACATATGCACTTTTTGTCTTGTGGACTTACAATGGTACTTACACACTACTGGGGAGCTTTCGTCCCTCAAACTTTTGGAAACCCTACATAGTGTTAGCAGCCTAAGAAACACACAGTTCCAGTGTCATGTGTGAATATGGTGAGGCACAGCACACAACACATATTCATAGTCTCAGTTTATAAAAAGACAATATATGCAGTAATTTTAAAATGTAAACCATTTGTTCAATCAATTTGTACAAAAACACCAGAGCAAGGATATTAAACATCCTGCTATACAGAACATAATCATATGCATTTAAAGCACCCTACTGCCCTGTCACCAGTTTCTACGCCCAGGTCTTTATCTAAAAGCACACGGTCATACATTAGTGCTGCCTCTTTCCAAACCACGTCTGCATTTGATGCACAAACATACCTCCCTAATCACCCAGTGGCAATTCAAACCACCAACGGCATCTGCGATATGATTTATCACCATATTCTAGTGTAAAGTTGCTTTTGTCATCCACCCCCACAACAAAATTCTTTCTCTGGCTCACTTTCCCCCCAGCTCATAGTGCACAGGTGTACAATAAGGTGAACATGACAATTGAAACTGTGGTGGGACAATCTGTCCAGTGTACAACTGACATCTGGATAAGCAAACTCTCCACAAATGCGTATTTGCCCTTGAGGAGGCCACTGTGCCATGCAGTCAGGGAGGCAGGTGCTGTAACATGACAGCACTACTACAAATGGATTTGTTAAATGAGGGTCACCGTGCTGCCAACATTCAGGAACATATTGGTCAGATGGTATATTTCCCTATCAGACAGATTTGAGAGCGAGATTGTCAGCGGCCTGTTTTGTAACTGATTAAACCAGCAATATGATCAGGGCCATGACTAATTACGACCACATCTGATGCGTGGCTCATTACTTAGTGGTAACAAGTTCCTTGAAAGTTTGCCAGAGCTTATGTTATGTCATCTGTCTGACAAAGAATATTTTGAATCATGCAGAGATCCAACAAAGCCATGGCAAAGCCGCCTACCTGATATCCGGGAGCAGGTAGGCCTCCCACAGCATGCTATTATACAAGATGTTTCCACTTGGTGCAATTCCGTCATGTGTATGCCCAAAACGGTCATGGTTCAGAGCAGTGTCCTTGTTACGCTGGGGACTGAAATAGACCTGAGAGAACCTTTTTTACACCAACATTGGGAACTACTGTTTCGAAACATCTGTCATTATTCAAAAGTACATTTTACAAGATATTTTGAAGAATGTTTTTGTTCTGTTACATCAGAGTTGGATTAAGGATATGAGGGAGACATGGAAATAAAGGTTGTATATTTCCAGGATTGTAATATTATTATTCACATCCAATAAAAAGTTGTTAGTAATAATTGGTTTGTTCAAACAATCTTCTTTAGCAGATGCAACTTGCTGCAAGTGTAGTAGGGGTTCATCACAAACCGCCACAGTCAGGACGCCATGGTTCGGTGCATACAGTCAGGTGACAAATCAGTCACAGACAGTCCGCACTCCAATCCAGAAGGGGGCACGTGATAATGCGATGCTGTTTGTTAACTGCCACAACAGGGGAAAAAAAGAGCAGAAGAAGAACATGCTAGTAGCCTATACACTGAGGCTGTGTCCGAAATCACCCCCTACACCCTTAAATAGGGCACTATTTGAGGGGACAGCTATTTGTAGTGGTGTCCGAAACCATAGTGGACGTTATTGAGTGCATTCAATCCTACAGTGCACCGCAAGAACGAGTGAACAACTGATGTACGCGCAACAGCCAGAGAATACCCATAATGCATTGTGAGAGTTGCACGCTGAATGAAAAGGGAGATTGGGCCCGCAGCCGAATCAATCATCCATCCATTTTCCAAAGCGCGCTGGTCAATATAGTTATGAATTCCCTTTTAATTGATTATTAAATTATTTATAGTTTAAACATGCTAGTTTCCATGGAGTCCAAGATAAATCTTTTCATTACTACTGGAGCTGCCAGTTTTCTACGCTTCAAATAATGATTAAACAGCGCACTCCGGGGCTCTCGGTGTCCAAATTTACTCACTTGTTTTCATTCACTCTTTCAAGTGGACTATAGCCTATTAGTGGAGTAATGTAGGAAATAGTGAATGAGGGTACGTACAGGGTGTGATTTCGGAACTGAGGACACAACCTTGTTTACAGTGCTCCTGTGTTTACAGTAATGGTGGAGGATGTTGGGGGAAGTACGACATCATCCACCATTACTGTAAACACGGGAGCCCCTCGAGGTTGTCCTCATTTCCTTTCTTTATAGGCTGTACACTAACGACTGCCGTTGTCCCTCCCCCATCACAAAATACTTTAAATACTCGGATGACACAGCCATATTTGCCCTCCTCACCAGCAAGGAATCAGTAACAGCATATCACCAATCTGTTGCTCAGTTTACCCAATGGTGTACGGACAGTCATCTGCTCCTCAATGTTACAAAAACAAAGAAACGTATTATTGACACACGTCAGAAACTCACCACCATCTCCATCTACGGACAGTTAGTAGAAAGTCGACAGTTTCAGGTACCTTGGCATTATCATGGACAATAAATTGAGTTTTGACCATCACATCACAGACATTCAAAGACGTTGCCCACAATGAATACTACAGCCACAAGTGGATTTACACAAACTGAAAAAGTCAAAAAGTGTTAGGGTGTGCCCCGCTCTCCCCTACACTTGTTTTGAAACAATCATCTTGAAACCACCCTAAAGGCCCGTTCACAAGAACAATAACTTTATAGATAACTATATTCCTGGACAATATTATTCTGTTCATTCTTAACTCACTGCCGCTTTAAATACTTGAGTTGGTTACAGCAGGATGGATTCTGATTGGCTGTCAATGTTTCTATTGTTCATCACCTGAAAAAAAACTAAATCGTTCTAAAAGTGAAACAAAAGATATCGTTTCTCTCCCGTTATTGCTGTAGATGTGGTGTGAACTCTGCTATTCATTGATACTAAGAAAGATTTTAGAACTATATCTTTATCGTTATCTTTTATAGTTGTCGAATCCGTTCAGAAAGTCAACTGTTGATTCACTAACCGCTTTGACGAAGTTCATTCAGAAGGATTCATATTCGTTAGACTGATTCAATATTCAAACCAGTAACATGAGTGAAAATAAAATGAGTCATGAATAGAATCTGTTCAAATGAGTCATTTGCTCGTGAATCGGAATACACTTGCGGTGTTTGTGTTGGCGTTCAGCTCGAGAGGACAGGACAAGGCAACTGAAGGATTTATGCAAGGTTTTTATCACCACATTTAATTCAGCCTTCAAAATTAGTATGGGGGTAATATTGTAGCTTTATTCCAAACAAATATATTATCCACAAATAAATGTAAATCGATTCACAAAAAATTATAATTTCACAAATCAATAGAATGAGATCCACAAATAAATGCAGGAGTTTCACAAAAATGAATTAGATTCACAAATAAATACAATGACATTTGTGAATAACAAAAAAATCCACACATATATTTTTATGTCACGAACACACAACTCTGCCTTGCATAAGTTGCATTCATTTGTGAATCGCTTCCTGTACATTTATGGATCTCTTCTTGCGCATTTGTGGATCGCAGCAAAGCACGTGGATTTTAAAACATTTCTAGCGTCTAGACTCAAACAAATCCACAAATACGTAGACTCCACCCGCCGTCTACTTAAGCCAATCAGATAACGGCCATATCGTGCTGACCAATCGTAGCACGTTCTCGCTTCAACCAATCACGTTTTGGCCATGGACGTTCACCGGGAGATGTCAGTGCTGCGGCATCTCCAGCGGCCAGCGACTTTCTTCGACAGCACATGCCGCTGGATATATATTTTGATTTAATAGCATTTTTTTATATATATATATATAAACTGCATTTCAACAAAACAACATTATATACGCTAGTTACCATAGTCGTCTCCAATCATGTGTAAGCAATCAAAAAAGTGCCAATATCACCTTCATGTTTCAGTGACGATAAAATAATGCCTTCATAGAAAATGCTGTTTATTAAATATTAATTTGAAATGTTATTAAATGTGAATATAAACTGTTATTCAGTTAATACAGAAGCTAGTTTCTGATGTGCTGCACAATTTTGGTATTAAATCAGATAAGCTGAAATTGCGGCTTCTCCAACAGCCAGCTGTCACTGCAGCGGCATCTCCTATAGTGGCATCTTCAACTTCAAAAAGACTGGTAATTATTACACTGGTATCAAGTTCGGTGTCACTCTGTTCCCGCCCTGTTAGTAAGCCAAAACGTGATTGGTTGAAGCGAGAACGTGCTACGATTGGTCAGCACGATATGGCCGTTATCTGATTGGCTTAAGTAGACGGCGGGTGGAGTCTACGTATTTGTGGATTTGTTTGAGTCTAGACGCTAAAAATGTTTCAAAATTCACGTGCTTTGCTGCGATCCACAAATGCGCAAGAAGAGATCCACAAATGCGCAAGAAGCGATTCATAAATGAATGCAACTTATGCAAGGCAGAGTTGTGTGTTTGTGACATAAAAATATATGTGTGGATTTTTTTGTTATTCACAAATGTCATTGTATTTATTTGTGAATCTAATTCATTTTTGTGAAACTCCTGCATTTATTTGTGGATCTCATTCTATTGATTTGTGAAATTATATTTTTTTTTTTGTGAATTGCTTTACATTTATTTGTGGATAACAATCTATTTGTTTGGAATAAAGCTACAATATTACCCCCATAAATTAGGCCTTTTAAAAAACTGGTTATGTTTTTTTTTTTAAATATGGTGGCGCTGGAGAGTCTGCATCAGAAACACTGACTGGAAAACTGGTAAATCTTCTATTGTTTAAGGTGATTGAAATCGAGGCAGTGAATGTAATCTGAGTACAGGAAATTGTGTTAAATTATTTATTTTATATTAATAATAAGATCACTAGTGAGTCAGCAACAACGTTGAGAAATACTGCTGCTGTCAATCTATCCGTTTCTATGGCAACCATGGAGCGGCCTGTATGATTGCGTCACAGAGAGCACCTGCGTCACAGACGGCATTTACTATAAAGACTCTTACCTGCAGTTTCTTCAGTACAGCGATAATCCGAGCGATTTTGAGCGACACATCTGACTACCGATATCTTACAGCAATTACCTACCGATACTAACTTTACAAACTACTTTACAAGCACCATCATTTCATACAGAGTGTATATTCAGCGCGTTCATACTAACAGCTTATAGACTCAAACTATACAGTCACACACAGTTTTGTAAATCTGATACTAAAGTTACCCGTTTGCTTTGGATTTGATCAGCATACAAAAGAAACAATGGCTTCAAACTCAAACAGCAGAGAGGTGTGTGTGGAGGTCCATGTGAACGGAGAGTTGTACTGCATTGACAGCGTCGAGGTCCCGGATGAGGAGAATGTGCAGCTGGAGTTTATGGTCACCGATCGCATCTACGAGCTTCTCGGGTGCTCACCGGGCGACATAACCGCACGACTGGAGGTGGACACGGACAAGTGTATTTCAGTCAGTCGCGCCGCTTTAGAGGGGGAGGATGTGCAGATCGATGTTGATGTGAAGCCACTGACCTGTACAACCGCTGAGAACAGCCCGACAGGTGAATGCTCAACATGCACCACTCACAACTTTTCCATGTAACTTACTGTAATCGTTATGATGATCACAACTTTTATGTTATGTTATATGTTATGTTAGCGAACTGCATGCTTTGTCTTAGAACTGTACATTCCTGACATTTGGACATTAAGTTACTTGGGCCCGGTTTACACCTGTGGCCTGTTGCACAAAGCTGGTTTCAGTTGCTACCCAGGTAAGTTTGAGATTAGTTTGAGCAAACTCTGGTTTTTCGGGCTCTAGAAGGTGGATTGGTTTTTAGCAGTGTTAATCACCATGGTAACTTACACTACACAGCTAACTTGCTCTGGAGCCGGTTTTATTCTGGGTTAGAGATCACAAACTCAAACTGGACCAATCAGCTGCAAGTAAAACTCACACCACCTGTATCTCTCAAATTAAAGTAGTTTATAGTGAAAAAACTTTAGAGACAAAATTGCTCATCTTTTGGTGCAAATAATTTATTATATTTATAATATATGAATTATAATTACTTTTAATTCACATAATATATTCATATAATTATATTATATTGACAAGTAGCCAAATATTAATATAAACATAAAACATGCATTCATAATTCTTTCAAACAACGTGTATTTCTTTGATTAACATCATGCATTGATTCTTTCAGCTGCCTTCTTAAATTGACGCTGCCGCATAAGTGTTTATTCCTGCTTTAAACACATTTAATTTCATGATAATTTTCAGAACGATCTCTCAATCTTCAGAAGAGAAGTGAATCGAACAGACACTGTGATTGGCTGTTTGCCGCATGTGTCACGCTTTCAGGTGCACGCGCTTCAGTGTTAATTGCAAACTCTGGATTAAACCTGAGTTGACAGAGAAAGTTTATACCAAGCTTTGAGAAACAATTGAACTTGATCTAAACCAGGTTGGATTTATCTGGATTTGTCAACTCTAAACCTACTCTGAAACTCAGAGTTTGTTCAGATTGCTTTGTGCAACAGGCCTCTGATATTAAGATGTGTTTTGGTTGATTGGATCACAAGTAGACAATGGAGACACATTTTCGTTTACATCTGGTGTTTTAATCTGTCTCACTTGTCCACTTTCAACCACTTCTGTCCTGATTTCTTCGTCTATGGGCGGGTATCTTTTGATCTAATGGGCAAAAAAAGCTGACACAATTTACATATACACGTGACCAGATAAAACAGAAGAACATACGGAGAGCAGCAGCTTTCATTTCTGCTCAGACAGCCGCAGCGAATTGTGCTAATTTCAAAAAAGTTTACACATCCCAGATCGTAATGCATCGTCAATGCATTTTTTGCTTCAGTAAACATTGTGGAAAACTAATGTTGTTTAAAATAATCTGCAGAGGAAAACCAAGCCCTATGTTTGAAAACTTGTGTAATCTGACGAAATGCATTACAAATGACTTTTTAAAGCATGCATTTTTAAATCTGTAGTGAAATACATTTTAAAAGTATCCTTCCCAACACTGATGTCAACAGAGCATTTGAGATGCAAACAGAAATGTCTTTCCAGTCAGACTAATTATTGAAATGTTTTTAATAACATATTTGTTTTTCAGAGAGTACCACAGAGTGGGTGAAGAGAAAAATGAGTGGATTCTTCCAAGGGAATTTTTGGATGGATCCGGCTGTTCCAGAGCAAACACCTGACAAGGATCGAGTTCCTGAACCGGAAGCGAATCTGGTTACTGTCCGCTGGCCAGCAGAAGAGCCAGGGAACAAAAAGTACAGCCCAAAAAGAGGTGAATATCAACAGAGCATTTGAGATGCAGCATTACAATGGCCACACACACACTGTAAAGTTTCAGGAGTGACGACCGCATTTAACGTCATTAACAACTAGTTGTTCAGTTCGGTTCCGTACACACTGCGGATAGTTTTTGTAAATGTGGTCGTCACTCCCGTAAATGACTGAACTGTGTGTGTGCAGAACAAAAGCAAACAGAAATTTCTTTCAAGTTGGACTAATAATTCATGTTTGATCTGTAGTCAGTGATGTTTCTAATAACATATTATTTGTTTTCTTCTTTTTTTTTTACTAAAGTGATGAAGAAGATGAGGGCGGTCTTCAAAAAGTATTTTCCTCTGGATCAGGCTGAGCCCTCGAGCGATCCTGAAACTGAACCCGTGTCTGCAGAAGGTCAGGAGCTTGACGTCAGTGATGGGATGGATGCTTCTCCTGAAACTGCTGAAATGAACGACCCAAGAGGTGAATGCCAACAGAGCATTTGAGATGCAGCATTACAATGGCCACACACACACTGTAACGTTTCAGGAGTGACGACCGCATTTAAATCCCAAAATTATTATTCCATGTGTGTACGGACCACAACTCCTGAAACTTCACAGAGCGTACTCTTGCGGTGTTGCCATGTCCACTTATTATATGCAATTTTTGTTTTTAAGCTTGGCTCATACAGCGATCGAGTTTATGGCATAATTTAATGTGTACAGGTGTGGGTTGCAGTATTTCATGTATTTCGTTTTTGATGGGCTTTTCTGCTGGTTTGCTTGCAAGATCTGGCAACACGAATTAGTCAAGGCTCACACCACTTTCCCTGTGATTTCTTGCACTGCACATACAGACGAGATACATCTCGGGTCTCATCATCTGTCATTTGTCATCTTTTATATTTGTCATCGTACGTCATTAACAACTAGTTGTTCAGTTCGGTTCCGTACACACTGCGGATAGTTTTTGTAAATGTCGTCGTCACTCCCGTAAATTACTGAACTGTGTGTGTGCAGAACAAATGAGATGCACAGAAATTTATTTCAAGTTGGACTAATAATTCATGTTTGATCTGTGGTTAGTAATGTTTCTAATAACATATTATTTGTTTTCTTCTTTTTCAGAAAGGACTGAAGAGAAGAAAATGAGGGCTTTCTTTAAAATTTATTTTTCATTGGATCCGTCTGAGCCCTCGTGTGTCCCAGATGCAAGTGTTCCTGAGCCAGAACCCGTGTCTGCAGAAGGTCCGGAGGTGGACATCAGTGATGGGATGGATGATCAGGGTGGCACAGATGCTTCTCCTGAAAAAGTGAAGATGAAGAAGATGAGGGCTTTCTTCAAAAAGTATTTTCCTCTGGATCAGGCTGAGATTTCTTGCGATCCTGAAACTGAACCCGTGTCTGCAGACGGTCAGGAGCTTGACATCAGTGATGGGATGGATGCTTCTTCTGAAACTGCTGAAATGAACGGCCCAAGAGGTGAATGCCAACAGAGCATTTGAGATGCAGCATTACAATGGCCACACACACACTGTAAAGTTTCAGGAGTGACGACCATATTTAACCGCATTAACAACTAGTTGTTCAGTTCGGTTCCAAACACACTGTGGATAGTTTTTATAAATGCGGTCGTCACTCCCGTAAATTACTGAACTGTGTGTGTGCAGAACAAATGAGATGCAAACAGAAATTTCTTTCAAGTTGGACTAATAATTCATGTTTGATCTGTGGTCAGTGATGTTTCTAATAACATTATTTGTTTTCTTCTTCTTTCAGAAAGTGCTAAAAAGAAGAAAATGAGGGCTTTCTTTAAAAAGTATTTTCCTCTGGATCAGGCTGAGCCCTCGAGCGATCCTGGAACTGAACCCGTGTCTGCAGACGGTCAGGAGCTTGACATCAGTGATGGGATGAATGCTTCTCCTGAAACTGCTGAAATGAACGGCCCAAGAGGTGAATGCCAACAGAGCATTTGAGATGCAGCATTACAATGAGATGCAAACAGAAATGTCTTTCCAGTCAGACTAATTATTGAAATGTTTTTAATAACATATTTGTTTTTCAGAAAGTACCACAGCGTGGGCGATGAGAAAAATGATTGGATTCTTCCAAATTATTTTTTGGATGAATCCGGCTGTTCCTGAGCCAACACCTGAGAAGGATCGAGTTCCTGAACCTGAAGCGAATCTGGTTGGCGTCAGCTGTCCAGGGAGCAGCAGTGAGATCGAAATGAACGGCCCAAGAGGTGAATATCAACAGAGCATTTGAGATGCAGCATTACAATGGCCACACACACACTGTAAAGTTTCACGAGTGAAGACCGCTTTTAACCGCATTAACAACTAGTTGTTCAGTTTGGTTTCGTACACACTGCGGATAGTTTTTGTAAATGTGGTCGTCACTCCCGTAAATTACTGAACTGTGTGTGTGCAGAACAAATGAGATGCAAACAGAAATTTCTTACAAGTTGGACTAATAATTCATGTTTGATCTGTGGTCAGTGATGTTTCTAATAACATTATTTGTTTTCTTCTTCTTACAGAAAATACTGAAGAGAAGAAGATGAGGGCTTTCTTTAAAAAGTATTTTCCTCTGGATCAGGCTGAGCCCTCGAGCGATCCTGGAACTGAACCCGTGTCTGCAGACGGTCAGGAGCTTGACGTCAGTGATGGGATGGATGCTTCTCCTGAAACTGCTGAAATGAACGGCCCAAGAGGTGAATGCCAACAGAGCATTTGAGATGCAGCATTACAATGAGATGCAAACAGAAATGTCTTTCCAGTCAGACTAATTATTCATGTGTAATCAGTGGTTTGAGATGTTTCTAATAACATATTTGTTTTTCAGAAAGTACCACAGCGTGGGCGATGAGGAAAATGAGTGGATTCATCCAAACGCTTCTTTGGATGGATCCGGCTGTTCCTGAGCCAACACCTGAGAAGGATCGAGTTCCTGAACCTGAAGCGAATCTGGTTGGCGTCAGCTGTCCAGGGAGCAGCAGTGAGATCGAAATGAACGGCCCAAGAGGTGAATATCAACAGAGCATTTGAGATGCAGCATTACAATGGCCACACACACACTGTAAAGTTTCAGGAGTGAAGACCGCATTTAACGTCATTAACAACTAGTTGTTCAGTTCGGTTCCGTACACACTGCGGATAGTTTTTGTAAATGTCGTTGTCACTCCCGTAAATTACTGAACTGTGTGTGTGCAGAACAAATGAGATGCAAACAGAAATTTCTTACAAGTTGGACTAATAATTCATGTTTGATCTGTGGTCAGTGATGTTTCTAATCACATTATTTGTTTTCTTCTTTTTTCAGAAAGTACTGAAGAGAAGAAAATGAGGGCTTTCTTTAAAAGTATTTTCCGTTGGATCAGGCTGAGCCCTCGTGCAATCCTGAGTTGGAATAAGAATCAGATCTGGCTGATTCTCCACCATAACATGATTGTGGAGGATGCCATTGATCATCTCATCAAGGTCAGATACATCCCGCCCTGACATAGAGTTCCTGAAGCAGCCCTCAATCAGGATCTTTTGAAAAAGTAAAACAACAGCTACAGGATACACAAGCAGGAAGCCAAAATGAAGTCCTACAGAGAACCAAATGGTGCACAGTTAAGAAAAAAGAAGTGCACAGATACAAAGTAAAGACACCATCATGAGACGCAGAGCAAGAAGAATCAACTGAAGAAAACTAGAGAGAATCCTCAAGATTCATAGATACAATTACAGATCAAAGCACATACACACACCGTGCGAGTGCGTGTGCGTGTCTGTGTGTGTGTGTGTGTGTGTGTTTGTGTTTGTGTGTGTAGCTGTGTTCCATTCGACAGGCTCCCTACGCAGTGTTCACTGCTCGTTCCATTCGACCGTAGGTGGACTTCACAGGGTTTTCCGCCATCTTAAGTTAGATTCTAATCCAAAGGGAGTGAACATGTTCAGTTAGAGCACTGCGAATGGCTTAGGGAATAAGGGAACATCGAGCACTTCACAGGAAGTGGAGAGCGAAAATTACCCAACTGTCATTGCACATCGCGTCACCCGTCTAAACTAACGATAAAGCAGAGCCGTTGAAAGAGTTTTTAACTCATAAACTGTCACCCCTATTTTTGAGAATAGATGTGAAAATTTTGGAAGTTTAAATTTACTGTAAATCCAAATGTAGTATTTTACTATAATTTTTACTATAAAATCCAAGCCATATGTCATTATTACATTTTACTTCACCAGGAATGTTTACTATGCAGCCGTCTGGGGAAGAAAGCGCGCGAGACGAGACCGCTAGAATTGTTAAGACATTGATTAAGAACACATTTATACATAGTTAACCAAATCAAAATGTATCTTCATATTGAATGGCAGTTACAGTACAGCTTCATATCTGTTAATAGTCAATTAAATATTACAAGTAGTCTATGTAATAAACTAATACAACTAATAGACTAATACAATGTTTAGATTATATTTATTAGGGACCCACTTTATATTAGGTGGCCTTAACTACTGTGTGTAGCACAGGAACAAAGTGTGAGTGTGTGACTGTGTGAATGATACTGGGTGTGTGTGTGTGTGTGTGTGTGTGTGTGTGTGTGTGTGTGTGTGTGTGTGTGTGTGTGTGTGTGTGTGTGTGTGTGTGTAATAAACATTTTAAAACATTAATGTATTGCTAGTGTATTTATGCTTAACTAATGCATAATTCTGGACCCTTAAGCTAAAGTGTTACCGGTGTTTTAAGTGTGTTTGCTCTGTAATGTCCAGATTGTACTGGGTGGTTAGGGCATTGCAGGGCTCAGTAATAAGGCAAGGCAAGTTTATTTATATACCAAAAATAATAATCAAGAGATGCATAAGAAATAGAAATATACAGTTGTAAAGAGAATTAAAAATAATAAAATGATGATATACAGATAAAACGACAATAACCAAAGATTAGAACAAAGGTAAACTAAAACAGTTATAAAAAGAATAAAAAAGATGATGTATAGATAAGATAAGGTGCAATCAGTGGGACGTACAGTGGCACAGTGCTCATTCAGTAAAGGCACAGCTGAACAGATGTGTTTTGAGTCTGGATTTGAATGTGATACTGTTGGAGCACATCTGATCTCTTCTGGAAGCTGGTTCGAGCTGCGGCTGGCACAATAGCTGAACGCAGACTCTCCTTGCTTTGAGTGAACTCTTGGTATTTCTAGCTGACTTGATCCTGATGATCTGAGTGATCTGTTGGGTTTGTATTTAATCAGCATATCTGCAATGTATTGAGGTCCTAGGTCATTGAGTGATTCATAAACAAGTAATGGTACTTTGAAATCGATCCTAAATGTGACTAGAAGCCAGTAAAGACCTGAGGACTGGCGTGATATGGTCATATTTTCTGGTTCTGCTCAGAATAAGGATGACCTGCTGGTCTGGGCCCAGTGTGAGAGAGGTTTGGCCAGTTAGCAGAATATATTTTTTTATTTGTTGATTTTGTACATCCATTTTGGAGAAAAAAGAAAAAAAAAAGTGTGCCTTTATGAAAAAGACGCTCTTTTGTATGCTTGTAAAGCACACATTTGCACAACTGTATTGAATAGACTTGTAGTATAAATAATATAAAATATGAATTAAAAAAAAGGCCACTTAAGTGTACTTAAATTGAGTCTTAAGTACACAATTTACACTTTTAAAAAGTGCACTTTGTGATAATGTAAAATTAAAATTGTTAAAAGTAACATTTTAATCAACTATTTTCCTTAGAACAAATTTATGAATTATACAATCATTTTATTTATAATCATAGGCCTAAATGAAAATATTCTGACAGTGAGACTTGGTAACCACAGGTAAAACCATGCATGACTACTTACTACCACTGTCAAATAATATTATCAATCTATATGTTGTATATAAAAATACTGTTAAAAACTATATATACCTTCACAAAGAAACTGACAATAATTTTATAAGAAACATGAATTCTTTATTCCCCTACCCACTTAATAAATCTAATGCAATATAAATGACTATAATATTAGCCTGGATGCCAGCCGAAATCAGCCCCGCCCACAACATTTGAGCTCGGGCAGTTCGGTCTGGACTCGATCCATAGAGGAGTAATTATGCCCGAACAGAATCTGTTCGGACCAATGAAATTGTCAGGGTGGGCTTTAGACGATGATGGACAGATGATAAACAGTAACGTAATCATCCACGTCATCAAAGGCGTTCTAATCCTAAACGGAGAACTTGTTCGTATAGCCTATGCATTCACCTTGTGTGTGTCTGGGACCGGGAGTAAACGCAACTCCTTTAAGCGTGCTTTCATTATCCACTGGGCCATGCTGCGTAGTGAACTAGTGAAAACGGCACTATTTGTTCTCTATTTGTTGTTATTGACAGAGAAATCGCTTCAGAGGATTCAGAGCAGTCCAAACAAATCCGAATCGTTTCAGAGTCAGATTGTTATGCAAGCGTGTTTGGCCAATTCACTGAAAAGAAAGAATCGAGGCAAAAGGATGATTAATGTTTGGTGCGCACCAGGGTTCGGATGGCAGCGTTCACAATTATTCAAATTAACCGCACTAACAGAGCAAAAGTACCATGCAGGGTTTGTTTTAATCCAACCTAACATGCCAAGTGTGAGCACACCCTAAAACATTCTAAGTTATGGGTTATTTTTTGTTATGCAGACGAAAGAAGCCAGTAACGTTTGGAATGACATGAGCGTGAGTAAATTTATGACATAATTTAAATTTTTGAGTGAACCATTCCACATTTGACAGAAACCTACTGGTACACTATATGAATTTGCAGTACATTGGTGGCAGAGGTAAAGAGAGAGGTACAAGCGCTCTTGTACATATGCATGTTGTCCTGAAAGTCTTGTACTTGAGACTACCAATACTGAAGAAAGACTGATATCTCTACTAAATTAAATGGATTTTAGTAGGTTGAAGTGTTATCACTGAAGTCTAAATAATATTTTTAAAAGACAGGTGCTGCTTCTGCTATTACTCAACACATCATTACTCAACGAGTCAACCCAATCTTGCATGTTAACTCTGATTCAGCCAGGCACCAGTCCTTTTACCACACTTCCTCCTCTGGGTGGAAAGATCTGGTCTGTTTCACTAACATCTCATCCAGTGGCAGTAACAAATCTTGAACTGGCACATTTTAACTTGAAATTCTTAAGTCTTTTAGCAGTAGAATCTCTCATTCTTGTGGTAGTTGCAAATGCACAGACATAAGAAAGAAAATGCTTGTCTTCTACGAACTGAACAGCTCTATTTTTTGTGTCAGGCAACTTCAATGCCTTCCGACTCTGTACTTTGCATCTCAATTCATCAACAGCAATTTTCTCCAACACTGCACAAGGTGACTTTCAGTTCGCAGTAACAGCATTGAACAGGGTGCATAGCATACACAAGCTGTTTTTACATCCAGACACCTAGACAGAGAAATGCAGGTTCTTGAGATTTGTTTTCTTCCTTTTGAAAAGATTGTAGTGGCATCATTTTATTTTTGGGGTCTGCTATAATATATTTTTCTCATACTCTACTTCTGCCTATTTTAACTCCTTTCTCTTTAAAGCCCTGCTCGAAATGGTCAGTTGGTCCTGTCTGTTTTGATTGGAGTATGTTTTGGAAATATATTATATTTACGTAACTGGCGCTGGTATTGCCATACCAGTTTAAACCCAATTTCTATAATGAGAGTGTCTCCCTGACATAGCAAAATCACTTAGCCAGCTGTTCTTTGAGAACGGGCCAAGTCATTAGGCTGGCATTATGCAAATGTGTAACATGGTGATGTAGCTAAGACTGGCGATTCAAGGCTTCTCGCAACTGACATTTTGTCCCAAAAAATCCTCAGTTGTGTAGTTTTATTGTGATTATTTTATTGCTCCCGATTGCGTCGGAGCCCACACAATCCCAAATCGTAAATATGAAACATGTTTGATATTTCTGACTCTTGGTCAGGCTGCCTTGGACATGATACCACGATAGCCAATGAGAGCGAGCAAGCTTCACCAACCGGATGTTAAGCACTTTTGCAGCACAAACATGCCACGAAAGTGGAGTATTGCGAAAGAAGATCACCCACATTCTTTTTTTCTCCTTTAACAAAAATCTCGCCAGGAGAACCAGCTGAAGATGTTGATCGTCCATCATTTGTTTTTCTCCTCAAGTCACGTTTGATCTCGCGAGTCTCCGTCAGTTTTGCCAACTTAGCGCCTATGTCGCTATATTTAGCGACTTTTCAGACCCCTACAGAGACTTAAAAAAAAAAAGAAGCGACTAGCGACAAATCTAGCGTTTTTTTTTTGTTGTTGTTTTTTTGACCAGCGTCAGTTGCTTTACAAATGTCGCCAGTTCTGTCCTGCGAATGCGAGGTCTTGCCTTCTCCTGCCGTCACAGCAGCTGGCATACTGTGAATGTGCGAGCTAAACATGAGCGCACAGTGTTGCTACGGCTTTATCACTTAACTCTTTCCATTTGTTTTATATTTAAAGCTACACTGTGTAACTTTTTTAGTTTGTTCTTTGCTAAAAACACTTAGTTATTTCAAAAATATATGTGCTCATTAATGTATATTTACTTCTTTCAAGTAATAAAGTATTCTCGTAAGTTTATAATATGCCATTGAAAATACATACAGGTGAGGGGTTCGAATGCGCGTCGCCATGTTGCCCCTCCATCTTGAAAGTACATGAACCAAAGAGGGACATACCCAGAATTCAAGCTTCGCTTTGGCGTTTTAACACTCGATGGCACGGTGTCGAATGTGAAGAGGGGGATTGCTTGAGACTGATATAGCCTACAATGTAAACTTTGCCTTACGCTAGTGATGCCGTACAACATACAGAATAATGATAGCACCGATAAAAGTTACTTTACTAAGATTAGCTTGCATTCGTCTGGGAACCTGATCGCTGATGTTAGATATCACACAGTGTAGCTTTAAAGAATTTAATTTGACCCGTTATGATTTCCATTCTTCTCATAAAATAAAATAGCTTTAGTTCGTTTCTGACCTCAACTCAGATTATTTTAAACATATAGAAATTAAGTCATTAACTATTAAGAAAAAAAGGAAATGAGAACGTCTTTATTGGACAGTATGTGAGCACAGATTAGGAGAGAAAACACTTAGGCAGCGAGTACGACGTGATGATGTCACATGCTAATTGACGCATAATGTCATCTAGCGACATTTAGCGAGTTTTTGGCAGGCTTTAGCTACTTTTCTTGGAAAATAGTTGGCAACACTGGTCTTTGTGAGCTTTTGTCAACAGGCCAGTGTGTGTGTGTGTGTGTGTGTGTGTGTGTGTGTGTGTGTGTGTGTGTGTGTGTGTGTGTGTGCAATGTGTGTGTGTGTGTGTGTGTGTGTGTGTGTGTGTGTGTGTGTGTGTGTGTGTGTGTGTGTGTGTGTGTGTGTGTGTGTGTGTGTGTGTGTGTGTGTGTGTGTGTGTGTGTGTGTGTGTGTGTTGTGTGTGTGTGTGTGTGTGTGTGTGTGTGTGTGTGTGTGTGTGTGTGTGTGTGTGTGTGTGTGTGTGGTCTCACGGAATCTTCTAGTGTTGGCATTCGGAGGATTATAATGCTAAAAATCGGTTGATACTGCCCTTATGTTTGTGGTCTAACACAGTTTTAAAATTGGTTAAGATTTGAAAATCAGCTATTGTGTCCCAGGCCTTAGTCACAGTATACTGGCAATGCTAAAAATGAGACATATAAGACAAGTGTTTTTGTAGAGATCAACTGTAAAAACTTTATTTTACAGTCATCCTCCCCATGTAGACACTATGTACTTCTTATAGTAATTGCAATAATTGGGGTACTAACCCTGAACCTACTCCTAAACCTAACCTTAACCCATGTAGTCACCTTATATTACAGTACTGATTTGGGAAAGTATACTGTAACACCGTGTCTACAGCAAAAGCTAGAAGCGGTCTACACTGGAGAGTTGTACCTCTCGCGTTCGGGGTAGACATGGTGTAAGTACACTAGTACATGTACTGTAAAATAAAGTGCAACCAATCAACACCCTTTGCTGTGGACTTTGTGCTTTGTAACTTTGTAGATTGTTTATGTGCACAAACAGCTATATTACCATTTTTTTCCTCTTTTGGCCAAAAACTGAATGCCATTTTCAGCGGCTGAAATTTCAGTGCATCCCTAATAATAGGTGCAATTATAATTTGCAAATACGTTCAAGCCAGGTCTGATGAAAATAGGGGTGTGTGCTAATTACAATAATTACAGCAATCTGCATGAAGAGCAGAGTGAATACTCTGTGTATAAATGTTTAGTTCTTTTCACTGGTACAAATGTTAATGTGACTTAAGCTAAATAAAGGTCACACTTTAGATTAGGGTCCAGTTTTCACTACACTGTTAATAAATATTGTTGGTATAGCTTAAAAGAGCAAGTTACCTGGCTGCCTTAAAATTTTTAGTTCATTTAAATTAAAAAGTTAATACAATGAAGGAAATTGGTTAAATAAATAGAAACTCAAAATATTATTGTATCTGAACCACATAAAATGTTGTGATAAGTCATGAAATAACACAATTTGGCATGTTTCACTGCATTATAACAAATAAAACAAGCAATTACTTTTAATAATTGAATAATGGGTGATGTCGATTCTGAAAAATGTTCATTGTATGAACTTAAAATTTTAAGTACATTTTTTTTACAATGTATTAACTATGACTTTTGCCTTAAACTCCAAATTACTGCTTATTAATAGTAGGTAATAAGTAAGGTTATAAGTAATTAGTAAGGTAGTTGTAAGTTTAGGTATTGGGTAGATTAAGGGATGTAGAATATGGTCATGCAGAATAAGGCTTAATATGTGCTTTAAGTGCTTTATAAGTACTAATAAACAGCCAATATCCTAATATGGATGCTAAGCAACTACACTGTAAAAAAATCCAACTTCTGTTTTGTATGACAAATTCAGCTTTTAAAGTTTTGCAACTATGCATGAAAAAAGTTGAGAACTCAAAGAAATAAGTTGAGAAAACTCAAAAATGTTCTGCAGCTGGTTGCCTTAAACTTTTAAGTTTTCTCAACTTTTTTTTTTTACAGTGAAATATGTAATGATAACATTTGGTTCTGAAAGTGATTCCAACTGTATTGTTTTTCTGTGTCATTATCATTATAGTTGGGATGTGAACATTTATTTTATTTAGAATATTTTATTTTGACTATTCCCTGCATTAGTCCACATATATACTGTAGACCACTGAATGAGTGAATGAAAACAAGTGAGCGGATTTCTTCAGTAATAACAAAAGGTGCTCTTGCCCACGATGCAGTGTTGTGCCGCATTGCTGTCATTGCACTTGTTTGGTGAATGTCCCTGAAGCTAAATATAATTAAACATTGAATTGTGTGGGTAATTTACCTTGAACATTTAGAAAATAAACCTCTTTTGGTCATGTAAATGCCATTCCCATTTTAAGGTAATGTGATTTTAAGTACGTACTCGCCCGTTCATTTGAAGTGCATTTCTGTGAAACAGAGAAACGGAACAACCGTTTGAAACTCCAGAGAAAAGATAAAAAAGTTACATTTTCCCCACATGAAGCACGTTTTTTTAGGTTACCTGAGCTTTTTTCCGCAATGTGTACTGTACATAATAAAGTTCCCTAGCAGATTCATAATGAACGTGTACACAATGACAAACATCTGTGTAGATCGAAATGGAAGTTAGGGCATAAGAATATGAAGTGATAACCATCAATAAGACATGAACGGGAAACACAAATGAGAAAAATACAAACTAAAAAACACAAAACCTGTTACACGTTTAATCATCGAGACACAAAAAGATGATCTAATGTCAATGTAGTAAATTTAGCAGTACGTTTCCGATCATTCTTCCAAAAAACAAGCACAGACTGAAACAAGGGTTTCACTGATGTATACAATAATGACATTTTTTAGTTTTACTGAAGTTCAGGGATAATTGACATTTTCAAGCCCTTTAAATACCACACACAGTAAAAGTGAGCTATGACTTATTATATTTCTGGGCTTACACGTATAAAATCAGTTGCATTATAGGAATAGTTTACCCAAAAATGACAATTCTGTCATCAACTGCTCTCCCTCAAGTTGTTACAACCCTGTATACATTTGGATCAACTGTTGGGTTACAGACATTCTTCAAAATATCTTCGTAAGAAAGAAAGAAACTCGTACAGGATTGGAACAACTTGATGGGGAGTAAATGGTGAGAAACTATCCCTTTAATGGATAAGCAAATGTATTAAAATGGATGAGAACAGATGATGACTGCACTCCAAATGCTGCATTGAAACTGCATTGAAGCATTATTTTTACAAATAAGGTATAAACAGTATAAATACACCTCCCCAATAGGATGGTTTGTCAGATTTATCTCACTATATTTTTCTCCAAAATATGGTTAAGTAGATACACCCACACCACATGTTAAAGGAAGGAAGCAATAGAAAAGGGTTCAGAAGGGGAAATGCCAAAAAAAGGCGATTAAAACGACCCTGAACAGCATTTTTAATGATGTAGGAAGGGTGCAACAGTACACTTATTCTGTAAGGGTCTTTCATTTCAGCAGCATGTGTACCAAACAAATGCAGCATAGTTTTAAGCACTAAAAGCACGGAGCGGTTGTACTTCAATAATTCTGTATAAATATTTTGCATCCAAAAGTGGAAGTACTTCAAAACGCTTCCCACATTTACAGCAGCACAATAATGAACCCAGCACAAAGAGTGTCACAGCAGGCCACAGCAATCCTGACATAGTTTGTTCAGGAAAAAGTTTTGCATTAACCCACAACATCACATCTACTGTCCTGCAACAGACCAATCTCCAGGAGGTCACACTGAAATTCAATTAGCTTTGAGGCCGCAGTCATGTGAAAGGCTAATTAGTTTAGCTTGCATGGCTCTCTCCCATGGGTGGGTGGGGGTCTGTGGCTCACGTCCAATTAAAACTTGCACAATCACAGAAAAAACGACTGCTGGTCGGCACATAGGAGGCCACCTTAGAGAAAGCAGGGGATCTGTAGCCCTAACGGAAAACCATCTCTGCGGGGTGGAATCAGTAGGACTGAAAGCTGCTGGGATTGAGGATTTAGTGCAAGACATGTTGCTACTTTTTTGTTTTAGTTTTCAAAGCATACAATATTTAGAAGCATTTGAGAATGGAAGAAAAGCGGAATGGGTCTCCCTGTGAGAGTCAAAAGGATAACCAGGATAGTAAGTCTGGATGTGTCTGTTCTTTCGTGTCTGTGCAAGTCCCTAGGGAATTCACAACAAGAAGTAATTTAGGCTTAAATTGGACAGATATATTTGCATGTGTAACAATTACAAATATATGAAAACTAGTTCATATTGTTTATTGGCCAACATTGATTTATCAGTATTGGCCATAATTGGATATATTTGCCAATTTTGGATATGTAATGTGTTGTTTTTAGGATTTAAGTGGTTATCTTGTATGAGTTTTAATGGATATCGATTGGTTGTTTGCTTGTAACAATAGTTTTTATAACATTTCTTTTTTACAATGGTGTATAGATCAGTATCAGTATGAGCTACAATTTCAATATCTGTGCATGCCTAATTGGAACATGCCCTAACCAGACTGGACGAGACAAAAAGGTCTTTCCCATGTTAGCAGACTGTTTGGTCTGCAAGATAAATTAACTAGACACACTGAACAGAACTAACTCAGTCAGTAACCATAGAAACAAACGGAGAGGGCGGAGGAGAAGTAATGCCGAGTTCACACTGCACGATGGATCGGCGACAGGGGCTTTCACACTGCATGACTTTACAATAGGAAGAATCGCAGACAAGTCTGTCTCATCTGCAAACTACGCTTCACAACCAAACACACACACGAGTGTGACAAGGAAATAACACAAGATGTTGCTCTCTCATTGGCTGTAGGTCATTTTTAGTGACTCTCTCATTGGCTGTAGGTCATTTTTAGTGACTCTCTCATTGGCTGTAGGTCATTTTTCACACAGCGGGATTTTGAATCGCAGACAGGTCCAGCTTGCCAAATATCTCAGGGGCGCCGGTGACTCGTCATTGATTCTCTCAGATCGTGTATTTGATCATTTGTACGGCGTGATTGTCACTCACGTGAATGAGCGTCGATTTGCCAATCAGGCAATTTGCCTGATGGCAAAAACTGAAAGACTCAGGAGGAGTTTCTTTCCCCAGGCCATCAGACTCCTGAACTCAGTCACGTGACTGCACTTCACCCCGCATACACATAAACATCCGGTTTTAACATTACATCCACATAGTGTCATTGCACTGCACTTTGTTCTTATTGTTACTGTGTTACAACCAGTAATTAAACCTGTTTGCACATTATACTTCTGTTTGCACATTACATTATACCCATTGTTTGCACATTTTACTTACTTATATATATATTTTTTATGTTAACCAGTTATTTATTTTATCTTTTACTTGATTACTTATAATTCTATGTTGAGTACTTTTTATTCTATTCTATTTTTAATTTCCTCCTTGTGTTTCTTATAACTGTTATTTGCACTGTCTATTGAGCGGACCTGTCTACATTTCACTGCCAGTTATATATTCTGTATATAATTGTGTATGTGACAAATAAAACTCTTGAATCTTGAATCTTGAAATCCATGGTAATAGCCTTGGAAAAACAACTAAGAAAATAAAACTATTTCAACTTATTTTATATTGCTTTATAAAAGCCTATATTGCAAAATACTGTGGTGATAAATACTGGAGGTGAATAGAGCACTTCTAACATGTCTTCTACTTAGTTCAGTGCAGAAATAACCTGTAATTGCAGCTGCAATTTAGCTGCTCCGGCCACACTGAGCCGCGCTGCTTATGAGGACAGTGTGAATACTGTAACCTGTTAATATAGGATCCAAAATAAATATGCAGTGCTTACGTGTGGTGTGAAACAGAACTAATAATAATCATTTTCATGAACATCCATCTGGCCCTAATTAACTCTTCAATGGCATTGAGTTATTTTCTTTGGTAATTATATCTTAAAAGCTAACAGTTGTTTTTCTCAGCATATCTTCAGGCTAGTTTGTTTAAAGACTACTGATGATATACAGTATGTAGTGTAACATGATCTTGGCAAACCGTTTATCCATCATGCATAGTTAAAGGGATAGTTCACCCGGAAATTACCTCATGAGTTACGAGATTTTGCTGTGCATATGGTACGCAGTTTTTCTTGTGCTTATGATACACACTTTATGAAGTGTATATGAAATGCTCTTGGGTAGGATGGGGGGCCATAAAGTGTGCATCATATGCACCATATACACGCCAAAAAAAAACAAAAACAAATTCACCCACAACATCGCACACTCGTACTATTGATTCGCATTCTCATGTTGGATTTACTCCCCTCAAGCCATCCTAGATGTATATGACTTTCTTAGTCCAGACAAAAACAATCTGAGTTATATTAAAAATGTCCTGGCTAATCCAGCTTTATAACAACAGTGAATGGCAGCCCAAAATTTGAAGCCCAAAGACGTGCATCCATCCATTATAAAAGTAATCCATACAGCTCCAGGGTTTAATAAAGGTCGTCTGAAATGAAGAGAAGAAAAATATCCATATTTAACACACTATAAAGCAAAATATCTAGCTTTGGCAGATCGCTATCCATATTCAATTTACGGAAAAAGTGTAATCGGTGCGACAATGACGTTGGACGTAGCGTAGGCGTTTTTAACTGTGAGAGGCACTACTTTCTTTGTAAGTTGCATACGGGCCACCGGAATCTAGACATTTTACTTTATAACATGTTAAATATGTATATTTTTATGACAAAAACACATTGATTCTCTTCAGAAGGCCTTTATTAACCCCCATGTGGAGTACTTTTATAATGGATGGATGCACTTTTTGGGTGAACTATTCCTTTAACTGTCATTGCTTTGATTTTCTTAAGAATGCTATTGGCCTGTTTGTAACAAACATTAGAGATGTACACCATATGATACTGCATATTTAGATGCCACGGCATCACTCTTGTTTGACAGTCCCTGTAAGATGTGGTCGTGTGATATTTTGAATTTGCAAATGTTTTAGAATTTAATGGAAGCTATTAATTAATTGTTCTCAGCTTTGACTGCATATTTAACATTTCCTTGTGCCTTACTCGCACATAATCGGGAGGGTTTTTCAAAAAGAATGTGAAAAGCTCTCGTGTGTACAAAAATAGGTCATTACAGACTAATACATTCTGACGACAATAAAACCAAGAGGAGATGAATCAAATATTTTGTCAACATCAAAGCGGAAATGAAACAATGCTACAGTTGAAAGGAGGTCCTGGCCATGTGGTGACGCTTATGAAATATTCAAGTCTATTTTAAAAACTCTGCGGCTTCTTTCCCACAGCAGGGGTAGACAAAGTGTGACTGTGGAAAAAGCTGACTGACAGCAAGCCCCGCACAGAAAACCGGTTCCCCTGAACCTTAAAGACAACCTAGAAGCTGAACACCCTAGCTGTGTTTCCTGTCAGAATGAGAGAAGCACGCTGTAGCACATACATCTCTTAGGTATTTTCTAATTGCAGAGGCTGTGAGGAAACGTTAATTGTTTTATGACATCTTTGTTTATTTGCAAAATGTATTTCTGAACGCTCTCAAAGTGATCATATAGCAGTGGGGCTTCAGGAAAGCCTTTTGGCAGTGTAATAATAAGTGATTGCTTCCAAGCAAGGTTTCAACGAAAAGAATGGACGACTGACAGCCTGAATGTTCCTTATCGGTAATTAATTATCCTCAGCAGGAGCTTCTTAAGGAAGACATGCACACGCAACACTTATACTAGCACACACACGTTTGGAAAACTGACAAAATTGTTGCTAATTATTGCTTCTAGGAATCATTAGTTTGTTAACAGGGAAAATGAATAGTGCCGTTTCTGAATGCAGATTTCAGTCATGCTAAAACACAATATAGTAACTGTTATGATGTGAAATACATATTAGCTAATTAACTGACTTTACTGTAGGTACTGTAAATTTGCATGTCAGGGACTATATCTTTTTGTGGATGGCAGGATTACAGGATTACTATTATATATAAGTAATGATCCATTAAAAAAGTTGTACATTTATTATCTATAAAGGCCCTTAAAGCTGTGCTATTGTGAATCTACTCCTGATTAAAGTGCTGAAGACACTTTAATGTGAAAACCAAAAAAGGTTTGAAAACTCTAGATGGCGCAGGCTAATAGGCCCTTAACGTGATCTGCCTGCAATCACACCATTCTCTACAAGGCACGGCTGATTGGTTCCTGCTGTATCAGTAGCCAATGAGCTGTGGTCTTTAGCATCCTTGTTAATTAAGCCTTGTTTATACTTTTGCATGCATGGCTCCGCAGCGCAAGCCTCCGCTGACTGCGTGCACACCTCCCCAAAAGGATGAGCCATTTATACTGTAAAAAAAAAAATATGGATGTAGTTTCCGTAAAATTAGCCGTATAGACCAAAAACACAATTTGTCTCAGGCTGTAAACATGTTTTTTTCTGCTGTAAAATTGGGCATTTTAACATGAGGCTCAATGAGATTCTGCTCCTTTATAGAGCCCTGCATTTCTGCCCGAGCCCGACGGGCCCCGACTTTTTGCGCCCTAGGGCCAATTATCACGTCATACCTTAAATGTGGGCCGGGCTACGGGCCTTTTTTAGGCTTCGCCTTCGTTTTAGACATTCATTAATTAAAAGAAACAATGAGATGTGCTGCGTTGGTCGAAACAACGTGAGACCGTAACACTGCGACTGTCAAGGCTGTCTCTCACAGTGGTTAGTTTAATCAGCGAGCGAGCGAGTTATGGACTTTTTACAACTGGTCCCTTCATTCGTTTTCTCTGACCAGATATCTTTATGATCGTGAAAAGACGAATTTAAATCCGATCACTTGATAAAAACGCATTTCAGACGAAACCGGACAGGTGTAAATGCATCTGGTTGTTTAAACCACAAATGTAAATTTTACTCCAGGCAAATTGTTAAAAAAAATAAACGTGCGAGAGTGTGTTATGAGCTGTATGACATGTTGCAGTCAGATATGACGGCACTATGCAACACGTGTCACCACAAATGAGTAAAGCAAGCCAACACGCAAACTTCCGCTAGTGAAACTGAAAGTATAAGTCTTAGATGATCAAAAACACAATCATCTTCATTAAAATTAATGAGACTAAATGATCTTACCAGTGCTTAGGTCGCTCTCTCATATTGCGGTCTTTGATCTTGAAATGAGCTGATTATAAATAAAACGCAGCTCATATCTTTTGCTTTCTTTGACGTGAACTCTGTTAAATGTGCATATAGAGAGCGGGAACTGAAGATTGGATTTACATTCATTTTGTGGAGAGTTGTAAAGTAAGACAACCTGCAATTTTTTTTTACATTTGTATTTTGTTTATTTGTTTCGTTTGCGTGCACCGTTGCGAGGCGCATCAGCCTGCCTCAGCTCGTCAAAAATGCCTTTTTACTTTGGTGCTGGTGGTGGTAGTATTTAAAACAAATGTGTTATATGCTTGAAATGTTTTATATCTATGGATTTTATTATAAGCAAGACAAGTCAAGGGTTGATTTGAGAGGCTAAATTAATTAAACATGTGGTTACTCACTGTCGGCCGCTGGACGCTTGGTCGTCACTTAAAATAACAAAAACTTGAATTTAACAAACAAAATAATACTCTAAACCTTTTTCTAAATTAATTTAATAAAGAAACTAAACGAAACGAAGTATAACTACTTTGACATTAAAAACACTGAACTTTTAATGGCTGCAACAATGTGTAACAGGGAGGATAAAAAAAAAACACAGGCTCCAATCGGACTCGGGCCGAGAATTTTGATATGCTGTCGGACACGGGCGGGCTAGGGCCTCAGCGTCTCGGGCTAGGGCCTATAGATTTGAAGCCCGTGCAGGGCTCTAGCTCCTTTCTGGAGCCTGTCCCTAGTGGCCAGTCTTCCGTATTGACTTAAAGAGAAACTGGGTGACGTTGCCTCTTGGTACACACGTGAAGATGTTTATTTTAGTACACTTATGTTAGTACCAAAAACATAACATTACATTAGATATACTGGCAATAAAACCAACCTTTGACTTTGAATAAGATGGGCTGATTCCAGGGGTGGCGTATATGTATACGTTGCCATACCCTGGCATTCAGACAAAACAGATCATGATGCTGTTTGTTACTTCTGTTGATTTGAGTTGGCCTTTGGCAGAAATTTCAGCTCTGAAAAGCAAATTTAAACAGCCTAATGCCTTGTCCTAACCAGATGCGATGTGATAAGATTTTCAGCGGCAAGCAATCTGTCTGTCCAACCCATGGTCCAACCAGACTCGACCCAAGAGTCGTATTCGGGTAGGAACCGCTGTAGGCTTAAGCCCTATTCGGAGGGGAACGTGGAGAGGTGGGGTAAAGAGCATCTCAGGAATTTTTGTCCCGTCCGAATGTGCCATCTCAGTAATCCATTACAGACAATCTCAGTAAAGATTATGGCGACTTTTACCTTCTGGAAAAAGGTCTGGAAAAATGACCTCAGGTAATCCTAATCCTATGCAGTTTACCCCTCCCATTTCTGATAGTTTTACTGAGATTTCCTATCCTGTGGGAATTGGCCATTAATATTACAGACGTCCTGTGGTAAATTTACATTACTCCATACCCTTGTAAAACTAATCCTGTCCGAATAGGGCTTTATAGGGCTGTTTCAGAATTTGCATTGATTTCGTATTGTTGTTAAGTCTGTGCATGTCTGCTCATTATGATTATATTCTTTTAGTATGGTGTATTTTTGTCCACATTTTGTTAAGAAATAATATGATTACTTGGGAATGTCGTTGTTGTATGGCCAGAAGGAATCATGCCGAGTGACCCCATTCTTTTGTGTTCAGCAGAAGAAAGAAATTCATACAGGTTTGGAACAACATGAGGTTGAGTATTTTTGTTTTTGGCTGAACTATTCCTTTAAGTAAATGAAACTTAGAAGTGACATAGAAGAATTCACTTATTTTAAAGACACTCACTGCCATCCGGTCATCTGCTCGTTTAGTGTTATCAAAGAAAAAAAAACTGCATGTAGGACATTTTCTGGTTGCTTGGTCGGACTTGAGCAGGGATTGGTTTTATTGATTTTAGGTTTCCACACAAACACACATATTTGCTCTTGTGTAAAAACAGTCTTATTTGCTGGGGTTTAGCGCACAAATTTGCTTAGCTTGAATACATGCACAGAATATTTCAATCTGTGTTCCGACACAGTGTGATCAGACTGTGCAAGTCATATTCCCCTCTATGATGTTAGTCTTTCTATGATTGGGATTTTGTGAATGTTTAAATTATTCATACAGAGGTCACTCACTGGAGGAGATATAGGGGGAAATATATGTGTCCTGGATAGGTGTATCAACTGACTTAAACCAATGAATGCTTTGAAATGAGAATTCATAAATTGTAATGAGACTTAAAGCACACTGGTGGATTTCATTTGATAAATGACTTTAATATTAGATGAACATTCCTTCAGCTATCAATCCTTCAGTCTGAAACAGTTGTGTATTTAACAGTGTCACAGTGATTGCCACCTTGCACTTTGGCCTTATGGTCCAAGTATGATGAAATGCGCATGCATTTAACACATGCATGTGAGATCGTTTTCTGCACGTTTCCAAATCATGATGCCAAAACACCTGCAATGAATACCAAACCAACATAGGAAGCAGGGTTTTTTTTTTCATGTCTCACCTCTCTGAAAGCATATTTTATTTTCTCCATTTCAACTAATTATCACTACCACTGAAGCAAAGCCACAATGAATCTTTGAGGAATGAATGGATTGTTTCAGCAGAGCACACAGCGCTCAACAGGCAGATCTATTGATCAACACATTAGTTTTCAATATAATTGCTCATCCAAATGCATTAATGCCCCTAAGTGTAATTACTCACGCTACTGAAGTTCTCATTCAGGAGCAAGCAAACAACATGAGGAATTGTAGGCAAGAAAAGCAGCAAACAGTGATCCAATAACACAACGCTCAGCTGGGATATTCTAACATCACAGGAAAAACAAAACAAAAACTTCATATGCATACTATTTTTAGAAATTAAACGATTCGTTTTTTCGATTATATATGTTCTGTTGTTTATACAAATTGATTCATGGATTTGTTCTTTTTTAATTCTTCGTTTTGTTTTTGTGAACAGACATGTGAAATATTCTGTCTCATATTTGCCAGTTTATGGGAAAGTTTAGGGTCCTTTAAAGAAAAAAGTACAGAGATTGAGCAATTGCGACGGTTGCACTATACATATGTACTAGGGTTGTCAAAAGCACAGACTTCGGTACCAATTCGGTACTGAAATTAAAAAAAATGTGACGCTTTGAGTGCTGTTGAGCTGGAATCGTAATCACCTCTGCCTGGCCATTATGCCCACAAGCTCATTGGATATGTCTGTGATTGCCTACAATGATCAAGAGATGGGAGCGTTTGAAAGCACACAGAAGTGTTTTTGTAAGCGGGAGTGGGACGGCCTGCATTCAAACGTTCCTGTGTGTATCTGTGTAAGCGCTTGGTGAAAAGCATTGTTGATGTACACTCACCTAAAGGATTATTAGGAACACCATACTAATACTGTGTTTGACCCCCTTTCGCCTTCAGAACTGCCTTAATTTTACGTGGCATTGATTCAACAAGGTGCTGAAAGCGTTCTTTAGAAATGTTGGCCCATATTGATAGGATAGCATCTTGCAGTTGATGGAGATTTGTGGGATGCACATCCAGAGTACGAAGCTCCTGTTCCACCACATCCCAAAGATGCTCTATTGGGTTGAGATCTGGAAACTGTGGGGGCCATTTTAGTACAGTGAACTCATTGTCATGTTCAAGAAACCAATTTGAAATGATTCGAGCTTTGTGACATGGTGCATTATCCTGCTGGAAGTAGCCATCAGAGGATGGGCACATGGTGGTCATAAAGGGATGGACATGGTCAGAAACAATGCTCAGGTAGGCCATGGCATTTAATCGATGCCCAATTGGCACTAAGGGGCCTAAAGTGTGCCAAGAAAACATCCCCCACACCATTACACCACCACCACCAGCCTGCACAGTGGTAACAAGGGATGATGGATCCATGTTCTCATTCTGTTTACGCCAAATTCTGACTCTACCATCTGAAGGTCTCAACAGAAATCGAGACTCATCAGACCAGGCAACATTTTTCCAGTCTTCAACTGTCCAATTTTGGTGAGCTCAAATTGTAGCCTCTTTATCCTATTTGTAGTGGAGATGAGTGGTACCCGGTGGGGTCTTCTGCTGTTGTAGCCCATCCGCCTCAAGGTTGTGTGTGTTGTGGCTTCACAAATGCTTTGCTGCACACCTCGGTTGTAACGAGTGGTTATTTCAGTCAAAGTTGCTCTTCTATCAGCTTGAATCAGTCGGCCCATTCTCCTCTGACCTCTAGCATCAACAAGGCATTTTCGCCCACAGGACTGCTGCTTACTGGATGTTTTTTCCTTTTCACACCATTCTTTGTAAACCCTAGAAATGGTTGTGCGTGAAAACCCCAGTAACTGAGCAGATTGTGAAATACTCAGACTGGCGCATCTGGCACCAACAACCATGCCACGCTCAAAATTGCTTAAATATCCTTTCTTTCCCATTCTGACATTCAGTTTGGAGTTCAGGAGATTGTCTTGACTAGGACCACACCCCTAAATGCATTGAAGCAACTGCCATGTGATTGGTTAATTGCATTGATTAGATAATTGCATTAATGAGAAATTGAACAGGTGTTCCTAATAATCCTTTAGGTAAGTGTATATTTACAACATGTTTTTGAAGCACTGATCTTTGTAGCGAATCACAGACATGTTTGGGCGTGTGAGTGCAATGACCAGTCAGAGGTGTTTACTGAAGTCTGTACTTTTGACAACACTAGTACTTACACTGCTCTTTCATAAGAAAGCACTGGTAATATAAGGAAACTACATGAGTTAGGGGTAGGATCAGGGTTAGTACCTAGATATTTTACCCAGTTATTGCAATAATTGCTGTCAGTCCAAATGTGATTTTTGTGAAATCTAATCAGATTTAGCAAGTGTAAATAAAAACATGAAATACAATTTTATCACTACAATCTTATTTAAATTGCATTTCTGGAAATCTGTTTCAGTCTGACTGCTCTGATTGGATTTCACGTGGTTTATGCAACTTTCTCACGCCATGTAAACGTCAGACGTTGTTATAAGAAACATGCTGAAAGTAGCTGCAGAATCAAGGTTGTATTGTTGCAAAGTGCCGAACTAGATGAAAATGACAATATAACGTAGACATGCTTTGAAACAGGTGCAGACAACAGTACAGAATAAAGTCACACATACCTGCCTCCTTTTTTTCTGCTGTTGCCTCAGAAGATGCAGTCTAGTGTGGCAGCTACAAGTAGTCATGTTGTATATTAAGACAACAACTTGATTGCAAACCTCTCCATATTGCGGTTGTTGTTGTTGTTTTTGGTGTATACCAACAGATGCGACATCATTGCCTCAGAAACCAATGCAGATATTCCAGAAAACAAAAGAGAGACATGGACACACAAATCACATCCAAACAGCTGCGATATACAATGTGAAGTGGCAATAATTTTAGATCAGATTCCAATTGGATACATAAATAATCAGATTTGGACTGACATTGTTTTGCTGTGACTCTGGTTAATACGAACCTGCTATGGTAAAAATCATAATCACGATTATTTTGGTCAATATTGAAATTGATGCCAATGCAATCACAATGCCTGTCTCAGAGAGCGCACAGGAGGCCTAGGGAATAGTATATCTTTCGTGGCTTAATATGCTTTAAATAACACTGTACAGTAGACTGCATTTTACAACACTCACTTATTCGACTGATTTGGATGTCAAGTTTGGGCTTTTAGGCATGAACAAAAGTGCAGTGCTGTGAAGGAAAGGAGGGTGCTGGATGGAATGCGGCAGCGGCACAATAATCATTTCACATCGATTATCTTGTTTTTAAAATCATTGGAAGTCAATATTATGATTATGAATAATCGCACAGCCCTACCTGTTTCCACTAAATCAACCTTGTCTGCAGTCGTGTAAATCAAGTGTGCAAACGTTGTCTACATGAAAATACAAAATGGCAAAATCTTAAAATCTGGGACAGCCTAGAATGTGTCACTGTTATGAATGTATGTAGTATGTAAAGTGAATTATTTACTCTAATTAAATCAACATTTGCATATGTACCTATAATTAATGTTCTCTAAAATGAGAATGCCCCATCCCCTGTACCGCCTGCCACAGACTAATATTAGCAAGTAACAAATCATGGCTCATTGGTGAGATGTAAACTAAAGACTGTTGAGCAGGATGGAAATCTTCGGTGAAGCTCCAACCCTAATCAAACACCAAGCTAATCATGTTCTTCTTGATCACTAGAAAGCTAAACGTTGGAGCTAAACTCTGCAGGACACTGGCTTTCCAGGACCGAAGGTGCCCATCCCTGTTAAAATGATAGAGGAGCCTTTCAATATACAGTATGTCCTGCACCAATGTCCAATAAGAAATATTTCAACATAGTAAATAAAACTGTGCTTGTCAAGACATTTCACCGAGTCTAACCCAGAGCATTCGGAAAAAGGTATTATTCAGAAATATGATGAAACCGTTGGTTCTGACCTGAAATCCTTGACATGTGTGAGATTTTTTTTATCTAGTGCACAATTACACCTGGATTCATCACAGAAGCTGATGAAACAGGTTGTCTTGACCTGGACAGCCCACTAGATTGCTCTTCCCAGCCCTTTCCGTTATGGATTTTTTTTCTTTCAGTTTTCACATCATATACACCCACTTTTGTTATTACTGAATGGTGGCAGCCTAATGGTTAGTGAACACAGCTGGTAATACAGCAGTTTCAGCACAAGTCCTAGGTAGGAGGGACCCAAGAAGAGAAAAACTGCTGAAGCCACAATACAGCGTGAGCCTCCATAGACTTTTACAAGCACCATGACAAGTTGTTCCAGATGAGCTGTCTAGAAGATATGGAGCCCCTAAAGGGAGGAAGTGAAGGGGGCGGGGATGAGAAATTATTTGTCAGTGCTTTTGCACATTGATGCACATCTTGATGAAATTACATCACAACAATTTTTAGTCCAGATCTTGTATTGAGAATGCAAGAGTCCAGCACTCTGTAAAGTCTCCTCCAGCACATCCCAAAGACTTTCAATGAGTTTAAGGTCTGGACTCAGAGGTGCAAATTCATGTTTGAAAATTATTCTTCATGCTCCCTCCCAACCATTCTTTCACATTTTGAGCCTGATTAAGAATCTTGACATCGTCATCCTGGAATATGGCCATGATGTGTCTTCCTACATGGTTGTTTAAGAAATGAAAATCTACAAACTCCATCAGTTAGGGTTGGAAGAACTGTTGCCAAACATATAACATGCTAGAAACATAATAATCACTGCAATAATGATCCAATCACTGACTCTTAAGCATTTGCCTATCTAAAAATCACCGTACACAACTTTCTTTTTTTCTTCAATTTTTATAGTGCACTTAAAACAACTTAGTTCCCCTAAGTGTAAAAGTAATTTACATTAACTCTTTGCACGTTAAACTGTATAACTCACCAGAATAAAAGATGCATGTTCCCTTACTTCAAATGCAAGGGTTAAAAGATGCATTTTCCAGAGACCTAAAAACCTAGATAGAAGGGGTCTTCTGAATAAAATGGGGAAGATTGTTCTACAATTTAGAAGCTACTGTAAAGGCTCAATCACCCTTTGACTTTTTCTTTAAATGAGGAACAGCCAGCAACATTTGATTTGTTAATCTCAGAGTCCTCACTGGTGTGTAAAACTCGAGGAGGTCGGTAATGCATTGATGAGACATGTTACTTTAAAAAGCAATAGTTATTTTAACATCAATCCTGTACTGAACCGGCAGCCAGTGGAGAAAGGACAGCACAGGAGTAATATCTTTTCTTTCTTGTTTTTTTTTTTATCTAACAAGAAATCAGTTTATTTAGATGTTACCACATACAGCAGGCTATTTAGTTTATTGGTAACACTTTACAGTACGGGTGCACTGTGCATTAATTAATGCTTAACTAATGCAGATTATCATATTAATGTTAATTACTCATGAATAACTACACTATTTATTAAAGGCCCACTGAAGAGCCTTGAAATGCGCAGCATTATTCAATGTGTTGATGTATTTTCTCCTGAAACGGCTCCAGCTGTTAGCAGCTCCACCCCCTTTTTAAAACAGCCAATAGCGTTTTGTTAATATCGCAGTTTGACTAGAGCCTTTCTGTTTGGTAAAGCCACAGTTTCCTCCTTTCTCATCATAATCTCCTCCATATCGCTTTGAAATGCAGCATTCTGTGCAGAATTTAAATGGGTCCGATAAGTTTTGTTGTCTCCACCAATTTGCGCTCGCGCATATGATCCACGCTGCGCTTTCGTGTGTCTAGTCAATGGCTCTCTAGACTGTGTGTGCTGCGGTGGTGCGTGTGGAACTAATGTGATACCAGACTGCATTCGCCTCCACTGAAAGCATATTTACACTGCCTGAATCGCTTACTATTGCATATACTGTATAGTGCGCTGTGTGCCATTCACCATGTAAAAAAATAGTAAAAGTGTGAACAGCTGACGCATGGTCTGAAGCGCATGGCACAGGTGCACTTAGGGTGAACAGATGAGCACGAGTGCATTTGCTATTTAAACAATGTGGCGTTGGACGTGAAAATGATAACTGCGTCGGGCTGAAACTAGCAAAAAACACTTGCGTCGCGCCTGCCATCGCATTGTGCCGGGTGTATGATAGGGCCCATAGTATTAACTAATAGTGGAAATTAATGTGCTAATTACCACAGTGGGTCAACTTCCAGTTGTCTGCTTTAATCAATCATTAGCTAATGATTTGCATTGGTATCATTATGTTATGACACAACTTGAGGCATACGACTATTAACTAAGTGTTAATTAATGTAATTTTGGTTTGGTCAATTTCCAGCCGTCTACAACTGGGATTCAACTGTGCCATATGAATTGCCGCATCCAGCGCCTTGTTGTTCATAGCACAGGTTTATGTCAGGTTAAGCTTGAGGTCTAGGACCAAATGCACAACACTGAGAGCATGCAGCCGGGCTATTTCGTAACACTCTGTCTAGACCGGACAAAGACAACAGAACCCATTATAATCAGTGGTGCGACACTGGATGCGGCGTTATGCTTCACAACACAACAAAACCCTTACAGTAAACTGATGCCACATTCTATTTCTGACATATAAGCTCTTGTGCTACTTCAAGTATGAAGGGCAAATGGACTTGAAATGGTCTGTCATGTCTATTGTCCAGTTTAAACACGGTGTAACAGCGGTGAGTAGTTCAGATTCTGGTCTGCTGATATTTTTGTGCAGCCCGACTTACCCATCCTTCAAACACATTCTTTGACATTACATTCACTGCATGTGCAGCAGTCGCATCGACCTTTAGAGGGGATGTCAAAACCCATTACCATAATGGCATATTACTTAACAATTAGTTTAATAGTCATGTGTCTCAACAAGTAAAGTCATAACATAATAACACCTTTGCCAATCATTAGCTAATGCTTAGTAAAGCAGACAACAGGGAGTTTAAGTAGCTACATGGCTTTGACAGATTGTGGTAATTAACACATTAATGTACACTATTAGTTAACACTATATGTCATTAACTCTTTCCTGCTGCCATTGATGAGTTATCTCATCTTTTGTGACAAAACGTTTCCCTGCTAAAGACAAATTTTTTCCGCCTTTCATGTTTCCACTGTTATACGGTAGGGGGTGCTATTGACACATAATCTGAAGGAGTCCAGAATCTCCTGATCAAAACACAGACGAAGAAGTAGAAACAAGCGATAGCATATGTAATAATGCATATGCAAAATAACGTGATTATCATCATTAAACAGCATATGACTCAAAACTTTACTGAATGAAATGTCGCCCCAGAATGAGCTAGGACTGTAAAGCTTTGGGGTTGTTGATGGACTTCGTCCACTCCATCTGTGTTTTGAACATCATTCTGAATCTGAATGTAGTCTTTGGCAAAAACTGGTTCAAAACTGTTTTTTTTTTTATGAAACTTTTTTTTTAAAGCAGATGGTTTTTCTTTTTATATATTGCATGTTTTTGTTTGTGAAAAAATATCAGAAATGCTGTCGGAAAGAGTTAAGGATTTAATACATGATGACTCATCACAATTCATATATTTACTTAATTTATCAATAATATAGACTCTTTATTAGTTGCTGACGCAGTTATCATTAATTAATGATTTGGTTCTGTAGTATCAGTCATACTACATTAACATTTAATGATAATATATGCATTAGTTAAGCATGAATTAAAGGGATAGTTTACCCACAAATTAAAATGACCCACTGATTTACTCATCCTCAAACCATCCTAGGTGTATATGACTTTCTTCTTTCAGACGAATACTCACAGAGTTATATTAAAAATGTGTATTATTATGCTCTTCTGAGTTTTGTAATGGTGAATGGAGGATGAGACTTTTATGCCCAAAAAAGTGCATCCATCCATCATTAAAGTAATCTGCCGTCTGCTGGAAGCCATTCATTTAAGTTTATAATGTTTTAAATATGGATATTTTTCTTACACAATCCCAATTATCCCAATCTCAATTATCTTCAGAAGGCCTTTATTAACCCCCTGGAGCCATGTGGAGTATTTTTATGATGGATGAATGCACTTTTTTTGGGCTTCAACATCTCGTCCTCCATTCACTGACATTTACAAATCTTGGATTAGCCAGGATTTTTTTGATAACTGATTGTATTCACATTAGTGCATAGAAGCCTTCCATACCCATTTCCTTCAAAAGTGCTTGGAATTCGCAGGTGGCATCATGCCACCCATAACGAATTTCGGCACAAAGCCAACATCGCCTCTTTGGAATACATCCTTTACAAGCGACAACTGCTTGGGTCGGTCATGTTATCAGATTGTCCTCTGACCGGATGCCACTGCAGCTGCTGTGTGGTGAGCTCCTGCAAGGACAGCGTACTGTGGGCCGCCCTACAAAACATTATGCAGACCATCTGAAATTTATACCGAAGGACTTTGGCATCCCAGGAACATCCTTCAAAGGTCTGGCGGCTGACAGAGTCACCTGGAAGTCCACCTGTAAGACCGGTCTTGATGCCTGGGAAGCGGCCATGACCCAGGTGGCAGAGGAACGTTGCTCTACTTGTCACCCTAAAGGGTTCGAAGTGTCAACATTGTGGGCACATCTGCGCCTCAGAGTTTGGTCTCTGCAGTCATTTGTGTGTCCACTCTAAGAATGATCAATAGCAATGCATCGTCTCCATTGGAATCGACGTATTTACTAGGGCTGTGTATCACCAACAATGTCACGATACGATATGCATCACGATACTAAAGTCACGATACGATACATATCACGATATGGATAAATTTGGAAATAAAATCTCTTTTGAGCAGAGTTTAGTAACATTTAATATCTGTTTAGTGAATAACCAGTGTTATAACAGTTGTGACAAGTGAAACAACTATTTAGTTAAAAAAATAATGAGTTGAATAAAATAAATAAATTGTCACAAAAAAAGAAGAAGCTTGGAATGGCTTGATTCAGTTGAAAAATGGGAGTCAGTTGTAGCCTACTATATATTAAAAGTAAAAAATTACCTAACTGATTTGTACAAACACTTAAATTACACTCAATGTTTTTTTGTTTTGTTTTTTAAGACATAAAAGTTATAATATAAAACTTTACAAATTACATAATCATATTTCTACTCCATTTAGTTTTTGAAATAGGAACATTTAAAGGGTGGCTGTCATGAAAAACTTTCCAGATTAATTCAAACATGCGTGAAATATTGAAAAAAACGTAAAAAAAAAAAATATATATATATATATATAATGATTATGTTATATGGTGCATATATTTATCAAAATGCTCCTCTCTAGAGTTGATAGCTGACTAACGAGTTTGTGGACACATGATATGGGTTTTCTGAGGTAAATGTGACATTATGTGAATTGTTTAAAAGTTTTACTGGCATCTTTCCGCGTTTGAAACACTGATTGAGCGATCGCATGAGACATGATACGGATTTCGGTAAGTTGTAGGCCTTTAACCCACTTTCAGATGCTCATTCATGTTTATTTCGCACTGTATTTAGACAGAGGAGAAGATCAGTTCACGTGCTTCTCACTGCCCCGTCTCGAGCTGAGTTACGCCATAGCGGTATTTATAGATTTCGTAATAAAATGGTCGTAATCTGAAATCTGAGACTTTGTTTCATATCAGTAGTAACAAAGCACAAAGATTATTGCGATTTATTAGATGGGAGGCGCTGCAGTGTTCTGTTCATTCATAAACTTGACAATGTGAGAATTGGTTATGTTCAAAAGCACAGTATTGATACGCGCATTGTCAGGAGTTCATGACGATGTATCGTTGGATCGATATTCTGAGCACAGCCCTAGTATTTACAAGAGTTTGTAAAGTGTTACCAGTTTATCTGTAAAAAAACAACAACTTAAATTTACATCTTACATAAGGCATCAAGTGAACTAGGACTGCAACATGTGCCTGCTCAAAATAGGTGCATGAAGTCCCAGGGGCGAACCTTATTATTAGAGAACTGTAACCGATTTGCATGTATCAGCAAAATGGCAATCAACTTTATCACAAACCAGTGATTTCATCCCTTCAGTTGCTATAATGATATAAAGTTTCTTTGACTTTCTCTCTCCCTCTCCCTCTATTATGTGTATTTTTAATACCGAGTCGGTAATGAAGCAAGTCTTGAGTGGTGAATTAATGAAGGTCTATTTGAATAGTGTGAATGAGACAGGAAGTGGCCCCTTCTGCAGGCATACACATTTAGCTGGTGGATAAAGGGAAAGAAGCAGAACGATAGAGTTCGGTGTTCCTTGGCCCGACCCTGGGGAGTCTGTGACATTTCAAATGGGCTACCGTGTCACTATCACTCAAGAGTAGAGAGTGAGTGATCTTTCACCTAAACTCCTGATGAAAGTGCAGACGAATGTGAGTGTTGAGAGTCTTGACAGACTGTAAATGAGGAGACTAAACATTATAAACTCTGTCTCTGCTCTGTTCTGCTCTGTAGTCAAGCAACACGGCAGGTGTTGTTCAGAGGTAAAGAATTACTCCGTTTCACAGACAAGGCCTTGCCCCTGACTAAAATGCATGTTTGAGCTGTTTTAACTGAAAGCAACTTGCACTGACATAGCTTAAAATATGTCAATTCCATTGTTTTGTTCTTAAGATGCACACCAGTAATATTTTTTTTTTTAAATCCTTAAATCCTAATTGAACTCAGGCCTAATCTTGGCTTAATCTAAGCCCTGTCTGTGAAACTGGGCCTTAATGTTTTAAAGATAATCAGTGATGATGAGAGAAATCATTTGTTTAAGAACCCTGTGTGTTATAGGATTTCAATAGAACACAGTACAACATAGCACACAGACAGATACACACTTTCAAAACACAGTTTCCAAAAGGACTATCATGATACCAATAGGATTAAGTGCTCTGTTAGATATCAAAAGGTTTACAGAAAATCTCCCCCTGTGATTTCCTATACCTGTCCAGCAGAAAGACATTATACCCATACAAAACAAGAGGAGTTCTGTTACAGGTCACACGATATCCAATAGGATTCTCTGGGGATAAAGTGAAATTCTTACAAGATTAGGGAATGTTACTGCAAAATGTGCAGTTTCAGAAAGGCACATCCTGTACAGATACTGTACAACAGTATTTATCAGTGTTTCTAAATTCCATCAGTAACTGGGATTGACAGTAACTAGGGAATGGGTGCTACTCAGAAAATAATAATTAACAATAATAATGAACACGAGCAGGAGTACCACTGTGATTCGTCCAGCTTGCTGATATAGGGCCATATCACACGACTGCAAGTGTGATTGTGCTTACAACAATTCGACAGAACAAGTATTTAAATAAATCATGGGGACAACCACAGAGCGTCTTAAAAATCCATCTTGTTTGTGGGACTACTTTCTTTGTGTGAAGTTTAAGTAGTCGAAGAAGCAAAAAGAGCGATACAAAACCATAAAAAAAAACAGCATAACGTTCTCCATCCTTTTGGTTCTTGTTCTAAACTTTGCCTGAGATGGTGGGTCGGCTACTTTAGTGAATATCCTGTAAATGACATAATTAAACCTTTTAACCTTTGTATTATCCCCACATGAAGAAAAACTATAGTATATTATAGTAAAATTACAGTAAAATTACTCTAGTAAATACTATAGTGTTTTTTAACCATACTATAGTAAAGATAGTAAATTTTAGTATATTATAGTATTTACTACACTTCATTAATTTACTGTGTATATTTACTATAGTTTGGTTCAAAACACTATAGTATTTACTAGAGTAGTTTTACTATAATATAGGCCTACTATAGTATTTTTTCATGAGGGTTTTTAATCAAACCTACTTCTTATCATTTGTGCTAAATCAAACATATGGTGAACAAGTTTAATTTGCTTAAGGAATGTCTTACCAGCATCTATCATCTACTACAGCCTGCAGAACAAATGAAGGCCAGCCTTTTCTATTGATGAAATCTTTATAACCATCAGATGGAGGGAGGATAGGAATGTGGGTGCCGTCGATAAGACCTGTTACTTGAGGGACAAAATGCGCTTCCTCAAATCTCTGCGTTTCTCCGATTTCGGATGCCTCCTCTTCACCTGGCATCCGTATCAGATCTCGTATCGGCCCATTCATCATTCCATTGCAGAAGATATACACAGACCTGTGCTCTTGTAAACACCGAATTGATTTGCTACAACACGGTATTCTGCACAGCTTCCGAGTTCGTATAAAATGACCGCAACACGCATAATTAGGGGAATTGGATTTCTGACTGTCTCTTCTTCTGGGGCCATAAATCCCTCTACCAGTCCACCCAAACATGTAAAGGACCGGCGACTCAAAGTTTAGTTTCCTTTCCAGGACACTAAATTCTAGCAATACAACTCGTTCCCACCAGTCCTTACTACGGACCTTCATCCACACGCTACTGCTTTTCAGAGGAGTGAGGGGTAACGCTATACTGAGATGCTCCTTGGAGATGCACAGCCACCAAAAATATCAGCTTCCTGCGCCCGTCTTTTCCTCATACCTTCCAGCAGTAATATGCCTACAAATTCACACTGTTGCTTGATTAAGAGCAACACTTTACATAAAAGTAGCGTGCAAAATAAATAATTTAACTCCATGTTACCAGGAATAAAAGGCGTAAACAGGACATAAGATAATATGCGCATGTCACAAAGTCATTCCGACATGTAAACGCCGTATCGGATTAGATAATGTATATATAATACATTGAATTGAAGGGCAAAAGTATACATTTAAGATCTTTAGAATGCATCACTGATCTAATGAAATTTGATCCATTTTCTGAATGTACATCATCACAATTTATCATTGGCCATCATTATTCAGTTTGAATCATATTGCAATCTTTTGTGCAGACAAGTCTGTTTCAAATAATTTCTCCAACAGTGCCATCAAGTGATTTCATGTTGGTATTACAGCCAAATCCAAGGCAGGAGTGGACCAGCCTTGAATAGACAGATTATTGAAGTTTATTTAAAGAGTCAGAGGTCAAATAATGTTGAACTTTTCTGGAGCTCCAAGAGTTTATTGAAGTAATATAAAAATGGACTACACCATCTCAAGATTACATCTATCATATGTCTGCTCCTCTGAGTGCTTCAACATTTACTTAAGGCGAAGCAACACCGGGCTTTGCTGAGCTCATGCAAAATGGTTAAATAATGAACTTGTGTGCAACGTGATGTGGGTAGAATCAACACGTGTAGTTCTTTATGTTAGCATGCAGTGTGCATAGTCCTACTGTAGAGAAACTTCTGTTCTCAGCGCTGGAGGCAAAATGCAGCATGAATGCTAAACTTGAACATGTACACCACCAACTAATACCAATGAGACACTATTAAATGAAGGCTTATTGTAGAAGCCCTTCTGCAGCTGCTTGTCCCCAAAATCTGTCATTATTTACTGGTTGAGTTGCCAACAAAGGTGGCCAGCAGGGCGGGTGTGGTTTTGTGTGAATATACAGTGTATTTTTTTTATAACGATAGCTTATCTCTTAATTAAATAGTAATACATAACGCTCATGCCTTGGCAACATATGGTATGTTCAATAATAGTTTGTTCATTTATAGCAGGTACATTTTAAAAGGAGGTCATTTTTTACTCACCCTCATGTCGTTCCAAACCCGTAAGACCTTTGTTCATCTTCTGAACACAAATGAAGATATTTTTGATGGAATCTGTGAACTCTCTGACCCCTCCATAGCAATTTAATTAACACTTTCAAAGACATAATTAAAAAAGTCCATGTGACTCCAGTGGTTCAAACCAAATGTTATGAAGAGACAATATTTTTTGTGTGCAAAAAAAAAACAATGGTAACACATACTTTACAATAAGGGTGCACTAATATGCATTAATTCATGCCTAACTAATGCAGAGATAATGATGAGTTAATGTGTTACTAATGGTGAACTAACCCATTTATTAATGATTACTGCATCAGCAACTAATGAAGATTCGACATGATTAATAGATTAAGTAATCAATTAATCATGTAGAATCTTCATTAGTTGCTGATGCAGTAATCATTAATAAATGGGTTAGTTTACCATTAGTAACACATTAACTCATCATTATCTGTGCATTAGTTAAGCATGGATTAATGCATATTAGTGCACCCTTATTGTAAAGTGTTACCAAAAAAATCATAAAATTAAGAACGTCAGAATAGCGGCTCATCATTGGCTAGCTTCTGTGTCAGCATCACAGGAGCCGCCTTTCTGCTGTAGATCTAAAAAAAATCTGCTCTGTGTTTACAACGTAAACTGCGTTGAAGACTGACATAGAACTGAAGAAATTGTAAAATATTTTGTTTGTTTTTTTTGCGCATAAAAAGTAGCGCAACATTAAGGTTGAACCAATGGAGTCACATGGACTATTTTAACAATGTCTTTACTACCTTTCTGGACCTTGAAAGTGGTAATTACATTGCTATGGATTTGCAGATTTCATCAAAAATATCTTCATTTGTGTTCTGAAGCTGAACGAAGGGTTTGTAACGACACGAGGGTGAGTAAACAATTACATAATTTTCATTTTTGGGTGAACTAACCCTTTAACACAGTCCTTTAATTGAACTGTTGTCTAAGACTTGTGACTTCTGCACTGTAGGTTAGAAAAAGTTATCCTCTTCATGTTAACCTTACATGTGACGAAAAAGAAGTATACTTCAAGTTCATTTTAAGAAGTATACGTCAAGTTCAAGTATATTTTAAGTATACTTTTTGTATTAAGTACACTAATATCAATGTACTAGTAGTAAACTTGTGAGTGTACTATTTCAATACTGCTGAATAAGTGCACAACTACATTTCTCATTTGTACTGCATCTGTAAGTGAACTTGTAAGTATACTTGTAGTTTACTATTTTAATATTTGTAGTACATTTTTTTGGTTTATGAAAGTACACTTTGAAGTATACTCTGAGTAAACTACTAGTTTAGTAGTTTATACTGCAACTATACTTGTAGGTTTTATTCTAGCTTTTTTATTTTTTATTTGTCAAAGACAATGTCCGGATCAGATTCAGAGCGATGATCAAAAGATGGAGTAGATTGAGTCCATTAACACCCCCAAAGCTTCACAGTAGTTTCCTCTTCATGGGTTGAACATTTCGTTCGCTAACATTTACGGAATATATACTCGGAACACAAAGAGGAATGGTGAACAGAGTTTATTCGAGACAGCACGAAGCAAGAGGCAATCAACAGGTGAGCAGACACACAATGGAGACCTGATGTTCTGTGGACGTGAGAATGATGGAATATCTTTTCCTTACAGGTGCAGGGACTCGTGGGATTCGTTCAAGATGAAACCAGGTTGGATGCGCACACCTAGACCTTTGACAGATAACTTGGAGAATGAAGGTAATATGCTGGAGAACAGGACACCGGAGAAATCGCTGGAGAAACAGGTAGGTAGTCCGTGTAGCATGAACGAGACCGGACCAAGAACTGAGGTGAGGTGTGTGCTTAAACAGGAGTGCTGATGAAGGTGCAGACGTGGTGTGTGTGTGTGTTAAGGAGGATGCTGGGAAGTGCAGAAGTGTAAGGTGACCATGTGACTGTAACATTAGCCACTTTTGATTTATATAATAGACCCGATATAGTCTGAGTAACCAACACACCTTGAATTTGGTTACATGTCGTTTTTGCCTAAATAACTTGCGAGATGTATGATATTCCATCATGTGAGCAAAGTCAACAGTGATTACAAGGTGTCTGGCTTCATTTCTTTGACATGTTTGTGTTCTAGATGACTAGTCTGTTCTTGGGCTATGGTCAGACGTCTATTATATTTTCACTGACAGCTCAAATTTTGCCTTGTTATAACCTAGACATCATCACTTTGTATGGACGACTGCACAGCATCACACATTGTCCTAATTTTCTTTTCTTTTTTGGCCTGATTTGCATATTAGATTTATCTGTTCAGATCAATGTGTAAAAAAACGTCAGATATTCTGGCTGAACAGACAGGGAGGATTGTATTTTTAGGATGTTGTAGTTATAGACTTGAACTTCTACTAATTTAATTTGTTGCAGATAAATGTAGGAAAATGATATCAAAGTTTGACATAGCCTACATAGCGCATAAACAACATTAAAGTACAGATGTTACATCTTCATTAAATCTCCCCTAATGAAAGTGAATGAAGCCATGTGGCTGTCAAGCTCCAAAATGACTACAAGTCGTCTGAAGTCATATAGCATTGTGTGACACAAATCTGTAAGATAAGCCAATTTGAAAATCTTTCACTGAAAATCTGCCCTAGCTTTCCTCATAGTAATCTCCGATTTATTAAAAAAACATTGAGAGCGTTTTGCTAATGTTCCGATTAAGTAATGAAATAAGTAATGAAACTTGATATGTACTCTAAAAAATGCAACACTTATGTATTGTTTTTGTATTGTTAAATATATTGTTTTAGATGGTTGATTTGCTTTGATGGCTATTGCAAGCATGCTGATAGTCACTGATAGTGTTTAACTGCTAAAGCACAGCATGCAAAAAAAACAACATGGCATCATTACTTTGCGTAAACATACACGGCACTTTCCAAAGCCAAAAATGGCGTTATCTGTACGCATTTTGAACTATCAGCATGTATGTCTACGCCGTGTGATTCCGCGTGTATGTCTACGCCGTGTGATTACGCTTGTATGTCTTCGCCGAAACGAATATTATGTGTTTGTGTGTCCACAATGTAAATGGATTTATAAACATACTAAATTATGTTTTTTTTTTTAAATGTAAAAATGCTAAATGTTTCTTGTGATGGGTAGGTTTAGGGGCTGTGTGTGTGTGTGTGTGTGTGTGTGAGTGTGAGTGTGTGAGTGTGTGAGTGTGTGTGTGAGTGTGTGTGATGGGTAGGTTTAGGGGTAGGGGTAGGGGCAGTGTAGGGGGATAGAATGAAACATCGTTGATAAACACGCTAAAAAGCAATTATGCATCTTGATTGCACGCCAAAATGGCATACGAATTGGCGTGTCGCCATTTCATGAGATCAGTCAAAAACGGACAAATTCATCCCAAGCAGCTCTGCCATTAAAAATATTTAAAACATCTATAAAATTGACTAGTCTACTGAACTAGTGACTGGTTATCCAGCTAGACTTGCAGTTAACCAACATGGACATTCCTGCTAGTCTAAGCTGATCTTTATGACAGGGTTGTCTAAGAACCATTAGAACTCTCTCAGGTTTTTAGCTGAGGAGTACATCAGAATCCTCTTCAAACTCGTTCCATAAGAGACAAAGATCATGTTTAATTAATGTTTCTTACAAATGTTTGATGAGCACAGTATTCCCACATCCACAGCAACAACCAGGAGCAGGCAATATCCACTGGCAGTGCTGCGTGTTTGATCCAAAGTCATTTTAATTTAATAAAGATATTTTTATTGTTCCTGATGTTTATTTAATATCAAAGCTGATAGACATGGCCATGAGATTACACTGTGCGAATCCATATCTGAGTCTGGTGCTTGTGTTTGAGCACTGTTTGCGGTGTGCTTCTGAACAGCATGGACTTTTCTAATAACCAGCGGTTCCTTTAACTATCTTCATCCTTTTCATTTACAGCATCACATTGGGAACAACTGCATCCCTCTTATCTATACCCAGATGTATTTGTGGGGCAGATTTCAAAATGAAGTTATTTTTTAAATTTTTCAGACACCTGTCAATTCTTCAGAACCTGTACATTTTCTGGAGTGATTGATTAGAAATATAGTCATCAGTATCATCAAGGAGTAGATCTTGGAATATCTATGTAAAGACTTTGTACTATCTATGTATTAGTCTTTTGAATTTCTTCGTAATAACCAATAATGCATGAGACTGAGAGTGGCGTGTTGACAAAGTAATGAGAAATATAGCTGCGAGTAGCATTTGTCAGGGTTCAAGCATTTGAAGGCCTTATATGCCACATATGCATTAATTGATATTATGTTTTATTTAGAAAGCATGCAACTACTTAAATCATAGAAGGAAAAAAAAACATTTATAGCCATTTCAGGAAATTTACCATATAGGAAATATATAATTTGTACAGCTTTTTAACATTTATAGCGCCACTCAAGTTTGCATGCTTGTTTAGAATCATATGTCGCATAAAGGTTTTCATTTAGGAATGATAGGCTTTTGGGTGGACTTGGCCACGCCTATTTTCTAAATAACCCAGATATAGCTATCCAAAGGCCTAAGTTCAACTTTTTATATATAATTATTGACCTAGAGAGACCAGATAATTGTACTGCATAATATTTATTCAGATCGAGGCAAAAACCCAGGGCTAGTTTGTGAAAGTTGGTTTTTAGAAATAATGTCCAATATTTAAGGAATGATTCGACTGACGGTGGACCTAGAATGTAAACAGAAAAACGGTGGTCGATTTCTTTTAAATTTCTCACTGACCTCAAGTGGCATGAGTAAAACAGACCCAATGAGTTTCGCTCCGATCGGTCTACGTAAACCTTGTACGCTGCGCAAACTTCAGTGGTTGCTGCCGGCTGTGGTTTTCAAGATCCTCAAAGGCAGTCTTGGCCACTTGGACGAAGACACCGCATGCCAATTTTCAAGTCAATCAGATGGGGTTGCGTAGTTATAGCCATTTTTATTTTATTTTATAGCGCCGCCAAGTGGCTAGTCCCCGTCTGACCATAATCAAAATCAAAATGTCAAATTTTTTTGATAACGGTTGACAATCAAACTCCAGAGAATCTTTCTGCACTGGTTTGGTTTCCGATCGGGCCAAAAACCTAGGTCTCGTTTGCAAAAGTAGTTAAAAAATAAAAAATAATAAATTTCCAGGGCAACGATTGAATCCGACAATATAAGACACTTGAGACTACGCCTAAAGCCCAAAGTATACTTCACTTTTTACGCGTATGATTGGGTTCAGGCCGATCGGGGCGCGCCTTGGTGGCGTTGCAGATGGTGTGTGTACTACCAGACCTCAAAGTATCAATTCTCTATGACTTACTGGTTTGGTCTGCCCGATCATTTTTACATGAGAATGCTGATCAACCAGTCAACCGTAAGCATTTATGGACAAGAGGTTTCCTGTTACAGTAAATGAACTGGAAAGTACTGTAAATGCAAGTATGCTTAATGATTTGGATCAGTTGTGAATAGCGTGGCACTTTCATGCATTACATCGATAGTTTTGTATTGTTCATGCTGTCGAGAGATTTCAGATGGGACGAGGACAGCAGCAGCTACTGATACTGCCTTTAGGTCCATTCATTTATTTATGGTAGTAGACTATATTAAGAATGCAGTAAGCTTTTGCTCACTCTAGGGTGGCTTTTGGTCTCTTATGTCTTCAAATTTATATTTTTGACATTATCCTCAGCCCTTGCTGTATAAAGACGAGACTGTAGGGAGACCAGGGCCAATGATTTTTTTTTTACACTTACCTTCATAACTGACAGGGGTTTTTTTATTTTATAAAAAAAGGTTAAGTGGGACCTATATTACAATTATTTTAAATGGGTTAAAACATTTACAATTAAATATAGTGTACTCGTTTGATAAAACAGATCTGAGTTCAAAAACTCAATATGGATTTTCCCCAAATTACCTCAAATGAAGATAAGTCTGCTTTAATCATGTAGTACACTTGACACTTTCATGTCAGATTCAGAAAACTTAGCTACAGGCAATTTCAACTCTTCAGACATTTGAAACTCATGATACGGCTCCTTTTGCAGAATGTTTACTCTGTATTGCAGATCTCATTATAACTATTGTTATCTCTCATGTTGTATCTATTCTATATAAGCAGTGCAGGTTGATAGACAAGAATGCATCAATAAATGTCAAATACTTTTAGGTTTTTATAATGTGCTTCTCCGATGTCATTACTCCTTTCTTCTGTTGTCCTTGTCAAATGTTTCACATTCCTTTGTCAATATTGAGTAACTAAAACCATAATTTCAGACTGATTTATATGTTTAAATTGACTGATCATTAGCGTCAAAGATCTCTCACATCAACACTGTTTTCAAAGATTTCATTTCAAGTTGTCATGTAAATTATCTTCTAAAATGCCACTCATCGAGTCACCACTCGTCGATGTTGGATGACAGTAATTAACCTTAATCATACATTTTAGATGAGAAGTTTTCCAAACCTCAAAATATGCTCAGCAGTTTTTATTCCTGCCTTGTAAGTGTGTTTAAATTCCTGATATTTTTCATAGCAATCTCTTCATCTTTAACAGAGAAGTGAATTGCACCATGTCTCTCACGAGAAGTAAATCAAACTGACGCTCTCCATGTTTTGCGTGATTGGCTGTTCGATAAAACAGATCGTGACTGGCTGTTGTGATTGGCTGTTTGATACTCTTCGCTGCACATGACACACTTTCAGGTGCACACGCCTCAGAGTTAAACACATATTCTGGATTAAACCTGAGTTGACAGAGGACGTTTATACCTAGCATTGTGAGCCCGCTGAACCTGGGGCCTGTACCACGATGGTAGTCAAACAAACTCAAGGTTACAGGATTAGTTTTGAGTTAACAAAACCAAACCAATCCAATCCAATCAGGCGTTGGCACCATGACACTGATCATCAACTTTCTCTCATGCTTTGATCCTGAGTTTAGGCGTGACTTTAGTATCGAACAGCCATTCACATCTGTGCATTCACATCTGATTCGAACGGTTATGAATTAGCGTATTGATTCATGATTCGGATTGCGTGTCAAACTGCTGAAATCACGTGACATTGGCGATCCGAATTCTGAATTGATATGCTGATTCATAACCGTTCGAATCTTTGTTCGCGGAATGAAAAAAAACCACAGAAGACGATGCTGAATAAAGTTGTAGTTTTTGTTATTTTTTGGACCAAAATGTATTGTCGGTGCTTCAAGAGATTCTAACTAACCCACTGATGTCACATGGACTACTTTGATGATGTTTTTATGACCTTTCTGGACACGGACTGTATACTGTGGATACATTCAATGGAGGAACAGAAAGCTCTCTAACTAAATCTAAAATATCTTAAACTGTGTTCCGGAGATGAACGGAGGTCTTACGGGTTTGGAACGACATTAGGGTGAGACATTAATGACATAAATTTCATTTTTGGGTGAACTAACCCTTTAAGTGTTTAATACTAATTGATACACTAAACTTGTACATGTGTAATGAAATATATAATAATTACATAAATAATATCTACATCATACAAAAATATTATTATAAATAAGCGTTGCTAAAAGCCAGAAGATTTTGTGTTTTAAAAATCCTTTGCAGTGACCAGTAGCGGCAGTCGCCCGGGGCGGCATTTTTTCATGACACATGTGGGGCGGCACCGGCACCAGTAGTAAAAAAAATCGGCGTGCCGTAAAGCGGTTTTCTATCTATCATTGCACTAAGTGACGGCCACTCTCTGCACAGTCTGCAGCTGCAGGCACCCTGTGTGTGAGAGGGGGGGCAGGGGACAGTTCACCTCTGGGTCTCTCCCGAGCGGCAACCTCCCCCCTTTTCTCCTGAAGCTAATATAGAAGTGATTTGAACTGTGGTGTAATTCATCCACTGGCTGCTATGGACAGGCTCTACATAAATAAGGGCTTAGCTACTTGAGTGACAAGTGGATTGACGTTTGTTTAGAAAAAAAAACGAAAAGAAGAGGAGAAAAAATAAAGATAAAGCAAGGTATGCAACTATGTTCTCTCTGTATGATTATTACAGTGTCCATGTTATGAATGAAGGGCTAACGTTAATGGTAATTGGTGGGTATAACTTGTTTGTTAGCCTTTTTGCTATCTTGCTAGCTTTGCTTAAACAACAATAATCCGGTTTTAGCTCAACAAAAATGAGATCTAATTTCACCATAATAGTGCTTTTTTTTCAACAAATGGTTACAAGGTCATTTATTATTAATTCCCATCAGTTGGGTTAATGTATAATATATTCAGGCAAATCAAATGAATAAACTTTTTTATTTGAAAATTGGCCTATGCAATGTCATTCATAATGTAATTAACAAAGAAATATTAACAAACTAACAAATACTCGAAGGAGGTCTTGCCCGGGGTGCAATTCAATGTAAAACCGCCACTGGCAGTGACATTTAATTTGGAGTAGAAACAGGGAGAGTGACTTTATTGCATCAGACATGTGTCACCTTGCTCACAGCTGATTGGTTCAGTTTGATTTCAATGAGAGCCATGGAGCATAAGTTAAAAGCTGAGCCACTTTCATGATGCCTAAAACCCAGGGTTGGCGCAAATTAAACTGAAACATACACTGATCAGGCATACGATTATGTAATCCTAATATTGTGTTGGTCCCCGTTTTGCTGCCAAAACAGCCCTGACCCGTCGAGGCATGGACTCCACTAGACCCCTGAAGGTGTGCTGTGGTATCTGGCACCAAGATGTTAGCAGCAGATCCTTTAAGTCCTGTAACTTGTGAGGTGGGGCCTCCATGGATTTGACTTGTTCAGCACATCCCACAGATGCTCGACTGGATTGAGATCTGGTGAATTTGGAGGCCAAGTCAACACCTCAAACTCGTTGTTGTGCTCCTCAAACCATTCCTGAACCATATTTGCTTTGTGGCAGGGAGCATTATCCTGTTGAAAGAGGCCACAGACACCAGGGAATGGCAGGACCCAAGGATTTTCGGCAGGACATTGCCCAAAGCATCACACTGCCTCCGCCTGCTTGCCTTCTTCCCATAGTGCATCCTGGTGCCATGTGTTCCCCAGTGATATGACTGTAATCAACTGATTTAAGCCATTTAAAACTTAGAATTTATAAGCAAAATATGATCCCACTCCTTCCTTGTCAATCACATGCAGATTGCACAATGCTAAACTTTGTGACATCTACTTGTAAGACTATGCTGCTTTCACATTCTCTCCTCGGTCTCTGATGGCTGTTTTACTTGCATTAAATAGCACAGTAATGTTTGCCTAGTGTAAGATCTCCATCTTGTGGACAATTATTGTCAGTGTATATGTGCCTCTTCTTTACTTAGCTAGAAGTAATTACTTTAAATATAATCAGATCTTTACGCACACTTTGGTTGCCATCAGGCTACATTGTTTATTTATTTTTAATACAATGTGATCTCTTGACAAATGACAAAGTAATCCATGTCATGCACTTTTTAATTTGTGGCTGATGCTGTATAGTTTTGTCTTGCCTTTAAAGTTTCTATAGCGTGACCCAAGATAAACGATTGTGGGCTGTGAAGGGTTTATTATTATTAGTCACTGAATGATACTCTTCTTCATTGAACTAGTAAAGGATTTGAGTCTGAATGAGACCAAATGACTGGTGACATTGCTCTGGCATATAACTGAAACTTTTGATAGACTATACATTGATCTGCTCTGTTGTCATTCGTGATTTGTAGACACGCATATTTTATTAAAGTATAATAAGACTTGATGCCTTTGGTACAAATCAACTAAATTATTTTCTTATGGTACATACATATATTTGTAACAAAAATATCACTGAATCAGTGAGTATTTTAGTGAAAAGATTCAAATCAATTAATCAAAATCTCCATTTAACATTGAGCCTGAGTTTAGTTTTTTGTTCATGGACTTTTATGGGCCGTATACATGACACCGTTTTCAACTAAAACTGGAAAACTTTTAATGCGCTATGGCCATTTATTTACACAACAGCGTTTTGGGGGCCTGAAAATGCTAACTTTTGAAAGCAAGATTTTGAAACAGTATCATTATTGTCTCCGTGTAAACTACAAACTATACTTTACAAAGTGACATAGAATACAGCTTTTTTTTTGCCATTTTTGCAGATTTTTTTTGTGATAATGTTATTGTCTGAACTCGAAAACAGAAACGAAAAACAACTCTGTTTTTAGTGCATCATTGTCGTCTAAGACCTCGGACACAATTGATGATTTTTAAATATTCACACTAGAAGATTCGTCCGAACCGTGAGAACACACACACCTGTCAGTTGTAGTAACAGTTTCACAGTGAGACGAGATCTCACGAGATATCACCAAACATGACTTGAGAAGAAAAACAAATGGAGAACGACTGATGTCGTCAGCTGGTTCTCCTGATGTGATTTTTGTTAAAGGAGAAAAAAAGAATGTGGCTGATCTTCTTTCTTAATACTCCACTTTCGTGGCATGTTTATGGCTGCCAATTTTCAGCTGTAAAAGTGCGTAACATCCGGTTGGCAGGGGTGCGGGAAGTGGGCAGCACCCCCTGGTTTCACAGGATTGGGACCCACTTTATATTAGGTGACCTTAACTACTATGTACTAACATTTTTATTAATAATTTGATACATTGTACTTATTGTGTACATACATGTTTTTACATTGTACTTAAATTTAAAAAAATACCTGCATGTAATTACATCTGTAATTAATTTCTGTAGTTACATTTGTAATTACACAGTTGACACTTCCCTTGCACCTAATCCTACCCTTAAACTGACCCATACCACCACACCTGTCCCTAACCCTACCCGTATCCCACCTCAATATCAGCAAAGCTGTTTTGCAACACAATATGAACACAGTAAGTACATTGTACTTATTTTTTTATGTAAGTACATAGTAGTTAAGGCCACCTAATATAAAGTGGGGCCCAGGATTGTAAATGCAATGCAAATTTTTGTTCATTTATATTTCTTAATTTTTTGCATTTAGTAATTTATTTGTAATGAACACTTTAAGTGGCCCATTAAAACGTATTATTTATACGTTTAATTATGTTTTTAAAACATACACAAGGTCATATTGTGACCATTGCGGTGTGCGTAGAAAGAATGCGTTATAGAGGTAACTCTCCGGAGCGCCTTTCTGAAGATTCCATTCATGAGCACTGCACTCAACCCAGAACACCCTTTGGGACATGCTGGTTGGAATATAGGCCTATCTGAAATAAGTAGGGCTGCCCCAACTTAAGTTTTTTTTCTAGTAGTTTAGCCGTTGTTCACGCATTTACGCCGTTGTTGACGCAGCGGCGCCACCTCCATGTCATTGTCTGCTAGGCCTATATTTATTGCTAATAAAGCAATGTAGCAATATATTATTGCTAATTATTGCTAACTGGTTGATAAAACATTTATTAAAATTAAGATACAATTTAAAAACAAAACGAAATTAAGGCTTTTAACAAAACAAAACTTAACGAAGTTCAAGTGGTCAAAATAATTTCAGACCTCATGTCTTCTGACATATTGCGCATCTTATGTGTCCTGTTCACTTTTCATTATCATCGTAAATTAAATAAAAAAAATAACATTATAATATTTAAACATATGAAACTAAATACGTGTTTTAATGGCTAAAACAAGTATAGTAGGCGGCAGTACAGAGACATTTCATGTCGGAGCGGGATTTGAGCACCCTGCTCTTTCCGCGTCGCCCCAGCGCCCTGGACTTTCCACGCCGCCCCGGCACCGTACTTTTCCAGCGCTGCCCCGGCGCCCTACTCTGGCCGCGCTGCAACGACGCCATGCTCTGCCCGCGCTGCCCCGGCCGCCTGAACTCTGCTGGCCGCCCCGGCTGCCTGAACTCTGCTGGCCGCCCCGGCTGCCTGAACTCTGCGGGCCGCCTCGGCCTCCTGAACTTTTTGTTTTCCCCATCCCTCCCTTGTTTTCCCCTTCCTTGTCTGTTCCTCCCGTGCCGCCCGGGTCTGTCCCTCCCGTGCCGCCCTGGTCTGTCCCTCCCGTGCCGCCCTGGTCTGTCCCTCCCGGGCCGCCCTGGTCTGTCCCTCCCGTGCCGCCCTGGTCTGTCCCTCCCGTGCCGCCCTGGTCTGACCCTCCCGTGCCGCCCTGGTCTGTCCCTCCCGTGCCGCTCTGGTCTGTCCCTCCCGTGCCGCCCTGGTCTGTCCCTCCCGGGCCGCCCTGGTCTGTCCCCCGCCCGCCCTGGTCTATTCCCCTCGCCCGCCCTGGTCTATTCCCCTCGCCCGCCCTGGTCTATTCCCCTCGCCCCGCCCTGGTCTATTCCCCTCGCCCGCCCTGGTCTGTCCCCCGCCCCGACTTGGGCTTATGGAGCGTCTGGTAGCCGCTCCGTAGGGAGGGGTAGTGTCACATGCCTGTCCTGTCTTGTGTGCACATGTGGGTTTTGTCATGTTGAGCATGTGCTCTTGTTATTGTCTGATCCCTCCCCCTTGTTATCTGATTATTGGTTTTATTTGCCCCACCTGTGTTCCCTGATTCCCTGCTTGATTTGTTCCCTTTATATACTCCTTGTGTTTGTCAGTCTTTGTCGGATCATTGTTTTGTCTACGTCTCCCGTCTCCTGTTCCCCTTGGTATGTTGAGGTCATTATATATTTCTAGTTTATGTTTTCCCCCTCGTGGGTTTTTGTTTTGTTATGTTTTTGGTTGTTGTTTATTTAATAAATCTTTATTTTCTGCACTTGAGTCCTCGCACCAGTTTTTCTTTGTGTTTAACGTTACATTTACACTCCACCACTATTTCATTATATAAATCAAGTTATATGTGTTGTACCAGAGCAGGTATGTCAAAATGACTTTTTAATGCTGTATATCTTAGCTCAGCCTGTATTCGTATCATCTGGCAGTAGCCTCTTTGTTCTCCAAATCTTTTGTCCTTGATTATGCTTAAATTGGATTAATTTAGCTATAAATGTGCATTACCTTTTTTACATTAATGCAAAATACCCAAAGGGTATTATTATACCATTATTAGAATAATTTAATATTTAGTGTTATATTAGATTAAATTTTTTTATATTTATTTTCCCTAATAACAAAACATAATGCATCATCATATTGTATATGCTAAACTCAAATACACATTAAAAGCATGTTTTTCTTAAGGAGGAGTATCTTCCCCATTCTTACCCGATGTACTCTCCAGAACTTTTACTTTCCACTTTCCATTTGTGCATTGCCAGTAAAACAACATAAAGTGGAACAAATTCTTCAAATTATTGAATTCTAACAGCATAATTCCACAGATGTATAGCCATCACTTTTTCACATCACTTTTCAAAATGAACCATGATTTAACATGGTTCAAAACTTCATCACCTTGATGAAGGCTGTTTTATATGTTTAGCTGCTGAAAAGAACATGCGTGTACATTCTCTCTCATGGGACTCTCTTTATAAAAAAGCACAATTATCTTTGGTAGTAAAAGGCGTTTTGGTATTTGTTGAATGTTAGCTAGATGCTGAATGTTGCATAGAATGTTGAAGTGTAACATACCAGTCATGGCACAGAGACTGCGTTTAAATCCACTTTTAGACACTTCTCTAAGCACTTCACCTCTGGGAATCCCCACCGCCATCTAGAAGTGCGTTCAACTTCATCAAGTCGATGAGGGAAGTTTATTTGGACAGACCCTCGACTCCTCGATTTTGACAGAGGAAGCGAGTCTACTCAATATGTACACTTCAGGCAGATCCATAGACCACAATGCACCATTTATTTACCCCCAGCACATCACTGTATGAAATTGGAGTTATTTTGACATTTAAGCACATTTGATACTTGTCGCTGCCTTAAGCGTTTTTTGTTTTTGTTTAACAAAGTTGTATTTTATTCTATTATTTTCATTTGTGTTTTTATTAATTATAATGAATACATTTATATATATATATATATATATATATATATATATATATATATATATATATATATATATATATATATATATATATATATATATATATATATATATATATACACAGTGGTAGCCAAAATTATTAGAACACCTGACAGATCTGAAAATATTGAACTTTTTTGCCTCCAAAACATGATTAATTTCATAATTTACACGAAACATGCAGATAGTTGCTCTGAGCACAAAACATATCAGATGAAGTGATGGCTGTATTTATGGCATAATTATGACTTTGTAGGTATTTAATTATTTTTATGGGTATTGTAATGGCCAATTCAACAAAAATAACTGACATCTCTTAAATATGCTCCGTGTTCTAATAATTTTGGCCACCACTATGTATATATACTTAATATTTGTTTACATTTAATTTTTTAACAGCCCAAGCATACATATAGGCATAATGGTGCATAAAACAAATTCATAAGGGAAAAAAACTGTAAGTAATAAATTAGTTCCAGCAGATTCCAAGTAATCAAGGGGGATTTTCCATTTAAACACATTTCAAGGGTTCCGCCAGTAGTGGGCACTCTAAGCAATGTGTAATGTAATCAATGACGCACATCCTAGTGAACGAGACAGAGGGAACTGAGAAAGGGAAGGGCTCTGCCTTTATGCTATTGGAATGTTCTATTAGTTCCCTAATTAAAAAAGTGGACATGAACACACTCTCAAATCAAAATTTGAATGCGATGAGCTCATAATGACGACTTCAGAAGCGGGAAGTAGGAAATGTTCAATAGCACGTGAAGGTGGCATTAAAGGCAGCCCTAGATGACACCTGTAGGGTTCTGCTTTAAGGGATGTAGTAGCTAGTACAGAATGCCTGTCAGTAAAATTAACAACTGTGTCCGAAATCTTATGAATTATTATGAATGTCTACATTCACCATGTTGTCATTGTCATGTGACCTACCAACGTCGCTTTACTTCCATTCACAAATCTTCTCCCGTGACCTCATGTGATAGTAAAGTGTCCATCGTACTGTATGCACACTTCAGAATCTGTCATCCGGATACTTTTCACCCTCTATTTTATGAATAATGTGAATTCGGACATTATACCCTTTTCACATACTTTTTTTTCCAACCAGAAACTGGATGGTTTACAGGGTCCCATGTTTTTCCCCCAGATGCTTTATTAGAACATGACTATAAGCTTCTTTATATTAATTAATGTTTTTTAATATAACAATTAGCCCAAATAACCCAAGCCAAGTTCAAATTGAAGTAAGATTTCTCAAGATGAAATGAGAGTTGATTGCAAGGCACTGTATTTGTTTTGTTTCTTAATGTCTCATCACTGCTCTCTTAATTCCAACACACGAGGTGAATGCTTTGCAGTATTTTGAATGCGATTAGTCAGATAAAAGGTTTGTAAAAGAAGAATGGGATTGGCTGATAGTGATAATGCACATGATAACCTATTTTCCTTGGTCTAATGCACAACCAACATGCCTTTTTAAGAGAAAGTAAAAGAAAAAAATATTTGACATGCATTTTAATTTTAATTTTATTTTTGTATATTAAAATAAAAATATAAAACACCAGCCAATAATATTCACAATACAAAACATTTTCAAAACAAATTTCAGACCAAATTAATTGAGGCAACTAGACCAAATACTGTATGTACTGAAGTGGTACACTGAAGCTGAAAAGATGAACATGACAGTGATTGGAAGTGATAATGAGAAGGCCTTCTCAGAAATAGCTATTTTCATTTCCTAGCAGGAATAGAAGGTTTTAATCCCATCTGAGGTTTGCTAATCCATAATCCCACTTGCTCCTTCTTCATTTCCCCCATTCCCTCTGTAAACCCTGACCCACAATGCACAAGTCTGGATGTGAGACAGACCGAACTGCCCCTCTGATTTCTGTTTGCTCACACCATAGCTTGTCCCCTCCGGCTGGACCATCTTCCAATCTGTCATAACAAATCAGAATAATGACATTAGTGAATTGAAGGATTAGTGAAGTGGGCCAGAGCTGGTTAGCACTGGTCAGCAGCAAGTCATTGAGAGCTTAGTTGCCAAGGATTAGCATTTATATTACAATGTACGTGAGAGAGGAAAGTGTATCTAAATCGCACCTTGATAATATATATTTCATGTTTCCTCAAGCTCATGTGACCATATACACTATATTGCCAAAAGTTTTGGGACACCACACCTACCTTTACATACACATGAACTTTAATGACATCCCATTCTTAATCCGTAGGGTTTAATATGGAGTTTGCCCACCCTTTGCAGCTATAACAGCTTCAACTCTTCTTGGAAGGCTTTCCACAAGGTTTAGGAGTGTGTTTATGGGAATATTTGACCATTCTTCTAGAAGCACATTTGTGAGGTCAGGCACTGATGTTGGACGAGAAGGATTGGCTCACAGTCTCCGCTCTAATTCATCCCAAAGGTGTTCTATCGGGTTGAGGTCAGGACTCTGTGCAGGCCAGTCAAGTTCTTCCACACCAAACTCGCTCATCCATGTCTTTATGGACCTTGCTTTATGCACTGGTGCTCAGTCATGTTGGAACAGGAAGGGGCCATCCCTAAACTGTTCCCACAAAATTGGGAGCATTAAATTGTCCAAAATGTCTTGGTATGCTGAAGCATTAAAAGTTCCTTTCACTGGAACTAAGGGGCCATGCCCAACCCCTGAAAAACAACACCACACCATAATCCCCCACTCCACCAAACTTTACACTTGGCACAATGCAGTCAGGCAAGTACCGTTCTCCTGGCAACCGCCAAACCCAGACTCGTCCATCGAATTTCCAGACAGAGAAGCGTGATTGGTCACTCCAGAGAACACATCTCCACTGCTCTAGAGTCCAATGGCGGTGTGTTTTGCACCACTCAATCCCACGCTTTGCATTGCACTTGGTGATGTAAGGCTTGGATGAGCTGCTCGGCCATGGAAACCCATTCTGTACTTGAGCTAATCAGAAGGCCACATGAAGTTTGCGCTGACCCTGCTCTGTGATTTTACGTGACCTACCAGTTCATCGCTGAGTTGTTGTTGTTCCCAATTGCTTCCAAATTTGTTATAATACCACTAACATTTGACCGTGGAATATTTAGTAGTGAGGAAATTTCACGAATCACACAGGTGGCAACCTATCAGGGTACCACGCTTGAGTTCACTGAGCTCCTGAGAGTGACCCATTCTTTCACAAATTTTTGTAGAAGCGTCTGCATGCCTAGTGCTTGATTTTAACACCCATCACTGCAGAGATTGAAACACCTGAATTCAATGATTTGGAGGGATGTCTCCATACTTAGTGGCAATATAGTGTATATAAAAAGAGGCCATCAAATACACCTGACCATGACTGAAATTAAAGATTAGACATGAATTAGGTAATGAAGCAATCATGTTAAATGGGCCAGTGGCTTAAATAACTGCAGTAAGTTTTGCCTTTAATAGTAATTACAAAATGTTCAAGGTGTTAAAACATTGTGAATACTAAATCAGATTATACTTTATTTATTTATTTATTTATTTATATATGACCTTTTGACATGAAGCGCACCCACACTATCTTTTAAATTGTTGTGTGAGGTTTTCCCCATCATTCTTTCTCTGAAACTGGTTAAAAAAAAAGTTTTCTCACGTGAATAAAAGCTTTTCATCCTGACATGATAGTAATCTTGCTCCACCTTAGTATGCAGTTTCAGTTTTACATTTGTTAGCTGTTGTTGTTTTGAAAGTTTTTCTCTGAATTGAGAAGTATTCATATACTATATAAAAATTTAATTTCTGGGCCTTGCAGTTTTGAATATTGCTTTGATGATGACATTTTGCAAGACTTGCTCACTGGACCTCATTAAGAACATTATTTTACATTATTTTAAACATTCAGTAACCCTTATTTAATTTAACATTTTATTAAATTAATAAAGAAAACTGCTTCTGGTGCCAAAAGAAAATCTAAATTTAAATTACAACCAACATCCGATAGATTTGTCCCTTGTTATTCACCCGAGAGCTGAGTGACATTTACACAATGAACCCATAATTGAATTTCAAAAACCGCTCTCTTTATTATGACAGAGACAATCATAGTGCTTGTCCTCTAACATTTTCTTATTCCTTTAAAAAGTGAAATCTGGAACAGATGATGCAATTTCAAGCATGAATGGTACTTGCTTCAAATTCCCTCATCAAAAAATCAAGAAACTCTAGGTTACTGTATTGCCATTTAGAATCACAGCCCAAAGGAGCCGAGTTCATAGATCAGAAATTAAAAGCTCAAGTTTTTCACATCAGTGATCTCAATGGAAAGGACTTTTCTGCATAGTTATTACTGTTTTATCACCCTTATTTCCTAAGAACATTTGTGGAGGAGTTGTGTTTCTGGGCCATTAAAGCACAGATATAACCTAATTTTCTTCATGACATGGATAAGCAGCCAGGTAGCAATGTTGAAGTGTTAAGAAAGACAGTTTTAAGTTGACTGAGGTCAATTCTGGGCTATGTGTAGTCATGCTAATTTTCAATGCAAATGTAATCTCTTATGATGCACAGTGTACTAGATTATTTTAATAATAAGTAGTTATACTAGAAAATATCAAAAGTGTGACTCAAAAGAGACTCACCCATGGGTGCTAATTGCTGGTTCACTCCCACATGTCTCTGCTACAGAGATGACTGGCACCCTGGGCGGCTGGCTTAGACTGGGCCTCCTGTCTGACTGGCTTCGGCGGATGAATGGCTGAGGCCCTCGTGCAGAAACTGGCAGCCGACCACGCTCACCCCAGGGACGTGGCAGAACACTGCTACCGGTGGAGGCCCATGCCTGAGGGGGCTTGGGTGTAGGAACAGGTTGAGCCTCAAATAACGATGATGAGACCGGGCAAAACACTGATCGAGCATTACTAAATACTCTTGAAGAGTCCTCGCCACTGTTTTCTCTTGACCATCGCTGCACTTTGGGGGATGCAGGTGGTGATGGTGCCTTAAAGGGATAGGTTACCCCTGTCATCGTGATGGGGGTGTTGTCTTGTCGTGTTGCAGGGGTGCTTGGTAGTGTTCGTTGGCCAGCGGAAGGTGGGGTGGGGAGTTTACGAACTACAGAAGGACTCGATGAAGTTGAAGAAGAGGGTTGACTTTTTAATACTGGAGGACTAGGTAGTCTACGATGTAACAGTGGTGTGGATGGTAACATGCGAGATCTGGATACAGGTGGAGTGGCAGGGGTTTGGCTCCTGCAGGCACTGTTTGGCACTTGTGTTTCATTGATACTGTTCTCCTTTTGTGAAACCTCTACATCACCTTGGCAGGAGGAAATCTGCCTGTGGCCCTGCTCAGCAAGTTTCTCTGTCGGTGAGTCAGAAGAATGCCTCAAGTGGATTATCTTTCTTGCTTGTTTGTAGAGGGATGCAGCTTCCTCGCTTTCTGTGTCTGTTTCATGACTGGAATCATGGTGAACACCCTTCAGGACTCCTCTGGTTTCCTGGTGTGTGGAACGAATTGGAGACATGCTAACAGAGCCCTTACACAAATTCCCTCTACTGGGTAGCACTGTAACAGACTGCAGAGAGGCTCGTAACCTCTGAGACATTGCAGTCCTTTTTGGCAGGGTAGATCGGCCCCTACTTGTTACACTTTCTCCTGTGTCCTTTGCCTGTGCATTTTCAAAGGAATTGTCCATGAGTACCTCAAGTGGAGGGGGTGGTAGATTGTCAATGTCAAGATCCTCTGTCCTATCAGAACATTGTGAATCCCCTCGACTACTGAGTATACTATTTTCATTGAATGTTATTGTGCCAGAGGGACTTAAACCTGGAATGATGGGAACGCCACACTTCCTAACACCAACCATTTTTGCGCTGTCTGGGATCTGTTTACTTTCCTCCAACCCCTGACTAAAGGTGTCAATGAGTTTTTTAACAGAATTCCTTTCCCTATACAATCCCGAAGATTGGCGAGGTGACGGTGGAGGGCTTGGCATAGGTATTGCCTTAACAGGCCCTATAACAGGTGGAGCTTTCTTGTCTTTTTCCTTTCTTTTGTCTTTTTCCTTTTTCTTTTTTTCTTCCATCTCGTCCGTTGCACTTACTTGCTCTACTTTTGCATTGCATGACTTTCTTTGATTACTTGGAGAAAAAATGTTCCTATTCAAAGAACGCTGCCTGTCAGAGGCAACTGATGAAATGGTTTGCGGTTGCTGGATTTTCTTAGGTAAACCTTGCTTTGTATTTCCTTCACACTTAACATTGGTCATCTTCTCCAGCCTTTGGTTGAGTTCCTTTTGAGTTCTCTCAAGTTCAGTGAGTGTAGGGTCTTCTGCTTTATTACGCAGAGAGTCTGCTGATCTCGAACGTTTTGTAACCGTGGTGTTTTTCTTGGATGGTTTAGAGGCAGCTGTTTGGGGTCTTTTGGAACTTTTGTCACCATCCTCAGTCCACTGTTGACTGCTGCTCTTTGGGCTATCCATCTGTTTTACCTTTACTCCAGGGCCTTGGGATGGCAAAAAACGAATCCGGCCACTAATGGCATCTTTCAGCTTTAATGTCATTTCAATGTTTTGTGGATTCTCTATACGCCTTGCTGGCAAGCGACGTGGTTGTCTAAGAACTGAAATAGAAGAATCTGATTGTTTCCTTCTTTTATCCTTGCTATTTTCCTCTTCACTACCATTCTCCACATCATCCCCGTCACCTTCATCCAAGGAGACAGAGCCAAGTAGTGATTCTGTATCCCTCTGTCCTTTTGCTGTAATAGTGCAAGTTGAGTCTATAGAGTTAAGAGAGCTGCTTTTGCTCATTGTTTTGAAAAGTCTGCCTCTGTATGAGCGTTGGTGTACGGGTGTAAAACCACAAGGGCTACTTGATGTAGCACGAATGGTTCCAGTTGACTCACAACTTTCTCTCCGTTGGCGTTGTCTGTCTGAACCTGCCAGGGACTCACTTTCTGCCCCAAGTCCACTGTCTTCACTAAAAAGTGCAGAGTCTTCTGGGCCAGGTTTTTTCTGTGATGCAGCCTCAATTCGAGAAAGCAACCGCATTAATCTAGACTCTGATGCACGTTTTGTCCTGAGCTTCTCATCTAGAATTTCAGTAATGGAGGAAAAGTAATCCACTGCTTCCTCAAGAGCGGAATCCCCAATTCCACACACTGACTGACCCACTTGACGCATCTTCTGTATGGTATACTGAAGTAGTTGTTGTAGAAGGTCTGGGGGGGGCTCACTACAGGTAGAGGAGGTCCCCTTTTTTGCTGATTTGGGTGAGGAATTCTTTTTTTCGCAAGGCCAAGCCAGATGCTCTCCACTTCCTTTTAACAACATCTCCCCCTCTTCCACAATTTCCTGTAGCCCTTTGTTTATTTCCTCATAGCGTAATACCATGAATGCCACCATGGGTTGCAAGGAAATTTGGGTTTGGGCTGCATGGTCGAGTAACCCTAACAAATCTTCATATTTAGTGATGCTAGGGTTGAGATATGCATATGCTGCTTGATGAGCCTTCACAAGTGCCTCTGGAAAGTCTACTTTTTCTTCATTTTTTCTTTCCTTTTCTTTCTTCTTGTTTAGTTTTACACCTTTCTGACCTTTCTTTGACTTCTTTGCACCCTTTTTCTCACAAGCCTCCCGTTTTTCTTCTTGTCTTTCCTTCCCCTGAGGTAATATATTGATGTTAATCTCTTGTGTACCTAGTTTGGCAGACACAGCCCCATCAGTTTCAGGCTCAGCCGTAGAGAGTTTCCTCCCTAATGATGTGGAACTTGTGTTGTTTCGAACCGCTGAGTTGTTTCTATCTGTGTCCCCTCCACAAGATCCTCCACTGCTCCCATCATCAGACAGTGATTCTCCTGGGCCCTCATGAGTCCCTGGAAGTAGAGTTCTCCCTCTTCTGAACGCACCTTGTGCTCCAAGGAGACCGTTCCCCCGTGATGGAGAGCAGCCCATTTCAGAGTAATGGATTCACCTGGATTTTGCAAAAAAAACAGTCCAGCAAATACAAGGAGGCAGACCACTCCATCTGACGCCAGGATGTTTGAGAGTCACCAGCTGCACTTGTCATTTTCAGATGCCTCTAATTACAGACACACAGCTGAATGTCTCTATGTATCCTCACAGTGGAAGTAAATTTTTAGAAAAATCAAATGTGAAGTCCCAATGCAGTCTCTTCTCTTTCAGTTAAAATATGAAAAAAGAAAAACAAAATCCACAATTGATTAAAAGTGTTTGCAGTTCTATTGAAGCAAGCATTGTCAAGCATTTTCTTTTACGCCGCAGAGTCCCTCTGTACCTTCTGGAGGACGAACAGCTAAAGAGATTAGTAAGGATTTGAGAGTAGTCCTATGCATGCACATATGTCAACTTAGAGCAAATAAAATACACGGTCTCAAGACCTTAAGCTCATTAAGGTAATCACAGTTGTTTTCAGGTAGCTTTTTATAGCTCAAACCAAATGGTCCTCAGAAAAGTTGGTAAAGAAAATTCTTCAGTGAGCTATTGTAAATGATAATTATTCCATTTGCTTTTATGCATCTTGTTTCAACTTTTTGAAACATAGAAACTTATGTATTACCAAAATTGTATATTTTATTGTGACACGTTGTTTTAAACAAGACATAAAACATTTAACATCTTATTAAATCCATTGATAATAATATGTTTTGTTATACTGTTGTATTAGCACAGTGACACAAAAACCTGTATTCAGCAATAGCTGCTGATTGGCGTTGTGACGTCAATGCCAGAAAGGGGAATGCCAGCAAAGAATCTTGTTTACGCTGAAGAGATCAGAAGCAACTATTGGATGAATTCCTTGTGCACCAGATAATTTTTTTAATTTTTTTTTTACATAATTAGATGTTAGATGCATTGCTTTATTTATACAGTAATATTGCAAAATGCACTATTTCACTTAACTTTTTTAATTTTCTACACAAAATGGTTTGCATTATTTTTTAAAGGATTATTTTACTCACTCTTAAAGTTACAGCAATAGTTAACTGTAAACTCACCCTTCCTGTTCCTGGATGATTGACAGGTTCTGTGCTGGCGGCTAAGGCTGTGCACTGCAACTCTGTATGAATGTAATCTCTGGATCTTACTACAGTATGTCCTCAAGCAATATGTGTATTCAAGAAAGGGAATTGCTTTTATTTGAAGAGTTTTAATTTTATTCATTACCACTTAAATTATATTGTAAAAAATAACATTTTGACATTCAACTTATTACAAGGTACATATACTTTTATTTTATTTATATTGGTGAAGGTTATTTTGCATTCACAGAACACAATTCACAATTGTACATCACAACACATGTTAGTTTACAACACTTACAAAACACACAGGGTTACAGAACCCTGCTTGCATTAATATATTTGTATAGTCTTTCATATTACATCTGAAAAATGAGATATGATATTTATGCATCAAAAATGTATCAAATTTCACCCATTTACTCATGAATAATTTACAAAAAAATGACTTTGTGACACACAAAACATTCTTTTTTTTTTGCTCTATTTTGCATCACATAAAATTCTTTATGTGACCCTTTTAACATTACTGTTTGTACACTTATCAAATGGATTTTCTCCTTGGTCTTTTCCGTATTGTCTGATGAAGATATTCCATATTGTCTATGTTCTCTCTGTTAATTGAACCCAAACCAGTGTCATCTGAGTTAATGGTATTTTGTGATCCCATTGTAAAAAAAATAGGTTCTGGAATCTCTGGGATAAAATCACATGAGTCAGTTGAGTCGATGATGTGATTGTTAGCTCTTGCTATATATGCCTCTCGAGTAAGATCTTCTTTCTTCTTGCAGAGAGCCATGTACCACTTGGGCGCAAAGTGACAGAAAATAATTCCATAACATGACACCAAGATAGCAGCTGCTTGAATCGAATAGCGCTCTTCGATCTTAGCAATGTACACGGGGGTGAAACAGACCCACACAAAGAGGTAGACTAGCATGCTTAGGATGATGTGTCCAGTCTCATTGAAACCCTGAGGTACCTTTCTCCCTTTAAAGGCCAGTAAAAAACAGATTAAAACTAGCAATGCAATATAACAAAGCATGATGGCAAATCCAATGCCAGAACCTTCATTACAATGTACAGTAATCAACATGCTTTGGTCAGACTGAAGGGTCTCCACAGCTGGAGAATCAAATATCATCCAGAAGATACAGATGAGGACTTGAATGATAGTACCACAGGTTATAATGACAGGGGGGTTGTAAAATCTTCTAACACGGTCCCGGCGATACGGTAGAAGAAAGGATAGAAAGGTGCGTAGAGCTTTAACCAAGATACATGAGACTGTGAGCGAGAACCCTAAGGCATACAAGATCTGTCGACCCCTGCAAATGTGAACATTGGGTTTGCCAATAAACAGTATGACACTAGTAAAGCTGAGTGCTAACCCTGCCACGATTACAAAACATATGTTTCCCCCAGCCTGTTTCATGACAGGTTTTCCAAAATGGACCAAGAAGATAATAAGGGTGAAGAACAACAAAAGATAACCTAATGCTGTAAATGTAAGCAGAACAATTGCATGGGACCCATTCCATTTCCAATAGTCCTCTTCCTTTGGCTTGCACAAAGTCCATCCTTTCAAAGACCAGGTACCATTTTTACAAGGGAGGCAATTTAGTAAGTCTGAAAGAAAGATAAAAGTGGCACACCTATGAAACACCTTCAAGTACTTTAAAAAACAAATCCTTATGGGAAAAGCGGATACTTCCGGAACCAATGCCAATGAAAAATTAAGCGCACACTAATGCACTCTATAGGGCATTTCAGAATGTTTGTAATCAATCGGCACTAAGATACTTCCGGGTGGCAGAACGCGAGCGGCTTCTACTGACCAACTGAAGAGATCCAGCTGTCTACTGAAAACAGTTACATAGTTAAAAACATTGCTGATGATTAAAGTTGAAACTATGACGAAAATGTGTTGTGTTGTGGGGTTGTGCTGCCAGATATACAGAAAAGGTGTAGGATTTTATCGATTTCCTTCAGAAAAAAGTAAATATATCCAGCGCAACCTGTGGGTGAGGAGGTTAAAGCGAGTGGACGTCGTCAAAAGTAGTGCTACAGTACTTTTGACTTTTGAAGTACTTTTTAAGAAAAGTACTTGTTAAAGCATTATAAGCCATGAACCAAGCCAAATAGCTATGAGGGGAATCAAATAAAAAAAAGTATTTGAAAATCAGGAAAAAAAAGAGGTATACAAGACTGTACTTAACGGTTTTACTGAGGGAAAAAACTACAATCACATGAAGCACTGCAAATGACATTATTGAATTAAAAATGATGAAACCATTCATTAAAAGTTAAGTATCTAGAAAAAAATACATTTTAAGGTTATTGCAAAATAAAAAAAGTATTTTTAAAGCAAAGCAAGAGTTGCTTGATGCAACTCTCTAGTTTTCTGTACAGCTTCATAGGTAATATAGTTTTTCACCACAAATATTTAAAAATATATGTTGAAATAATGCAAATGGATAGCATGTACCGAGTCAAATCACCTTCATTTATATTGCACTTTTTTACAATACAGATTCAGTTTCAAAGCAGCTTTACAGTGCTAATAGGAAATTAATAGAAGAGAGATTGGTTTGGCTGTACATAAGCTCTAGAAAAAAGTTTTTGTCGAGCTAAAGTTCGTTTTTCATATTATTTACTTTGGGGCCACTTACACAACACCATTTTCACCTAAAATAGAAAACGTTTAATGCGTTCTGGACGTTCATTTGCATGGCAACAGTGTTTGGTGGCTTGAGATGCAGACTTTGAAATAGGTTTTCAATTAGTTTTAAAACGATATCGTTATCATCTTCATGTAAACTTCAAAAAATTTGAATCTGTGAGAATGGAGACGGCATGCACGTAAGTATTAAGCGTGTTTGACGTATGTGCGCGGGCGCATAGTTTTCCTTAACAAAATGACTCCCAAATGACTTGTCTGGCATGCATAATACAATGTTTTTAGTGTATTTTTGCTAATGGGAATCATCTGTTGACACGGACTCTGCTGACCCTTCAGGGCTGCATTGTGGTCGTAACCATCGATTAACAACCTCTGAACTCACAGTAGATGAATCTTTTAAAAGTTACTGTTAAAAATGAATGAAAATGAAAGCTGTTTTTACTTCTAGAACCCGACTAATGCACTCTATTGACACGCTATCTGTGGTTCAAACATAGAATAGCAAGTTATTTCCAATACATTTTTATACATTATACAATACATTTCCAATACATCAGTTGTGTATCTACTGGCTCAAAGCAAGAAATTATCCTTAAAACTTAAAATACTGTACATTTACAATTTCATACTTACTAGTTTCATTAGAGTAAGTACCCTCTAAACATTGTGTGCAGTTATGGCAGCATGATGTTTTGAGAAGTTTCTTAGCTGTACCAGGAGGGCAAATAGCAGAGCACATTGAAATAGGAACCTAAAATAAGATGCATGGAAGCGTGATTAATATGCATTCCTTACTTGGAATATGTAATATTACCCAGGTGACCAGCAATATTATGTTTGTGAGCATGGGATGCTGGTATGCTCACTATAGTTTATCCAGCAACCTTTGGTTAACCAGAAAGCTTCAGAACAACATGGCTATGCTGATCCACCTACAGTTAAATAGTAGAAATTCGTGCTGCATGGTCTAAGCTTTTTCATGATGTTACTATACATATGGTTCCATACACTGTACTATATAACGTTTTCATAATCACTTATAATTAGTTATTCTCACCGTATTGTTTGGATTACTCCATGTTATGGGTGCCTTAATGTGAACTTCTTTTTTCGTCAGTTTGTAATTTCCAACAACAACAAAACTTCTCTGGCCAGTTGATTCTTCTGGTTGCCAGTTAATTAAATCATATCCGTTCACGAAATTTCCAGATGCATTGAAATAGAACGTCTGATTGTCCATAGTAAAATTGACCTTTTTCAGTTCCTTGAGGAGCTTTAAAAAATATGTATATGTGTAAAAAAATGTATAGTCATGGAAATGATATTAAGACCTGTTTCTTTTTACACATGTAAGGCATCTCCAAAATTGCATGTAAACATTTTACAACTTACCTTCCATGGCGGAAAGTCCCTTTCTCCAGGGCAATCAGTTTCACTGCAGTTTAGAAGACGTTTCAAAGCATGAGCAATGGACCATACAGCTAACCTTTCGGCATAGGTTATGCTGATGTCAACAGCTTCCGTCAAAAAACCTGGGTCGTTCCCTAACTGCTTGTACTCCTCCAGGAAGAGGTTTACAGAGCCTGGAGCAAGAGTCAGCTGCTGCAGAAACTCCTTAAAACCAGGATTAGAACCAGTGATGAATGTGAACCCTAAAATGTCACCAACTTGATTGATTCCGTCCATTCGAGAGACATTTCGTGACATTGACCATGCATCACTTGCAATCCAAGTACGTGAGATGTTCTGCCGAATCATCTCCATGAAGAGTTTAGAGACCAGCTCTTCCTTTAAGATAAGTAACACAACTTTAGCCATAGATGAGCGGATTGTTTCTGCCACCTCCTGGATCCTTTTGTCGATTTCCTCGTGAGCTAGGTAGTGAGGCAATACTTCTTTAAAAGCCAGGCAGATATCTGCATCTTCTGCATCTGCCAAGAAACTTTGCATGGCACTATTCCCATAATCATCATCCCCATAGACCACCCCAACCCAGTTCCAATTAAAGTGTTTCATGAAATTAGCTAGAGCTTTTGTTTGGTGAACATCACTGGGAATGATGCGAAGGAATGCTGGGTATCGTACCCTATCACTAAGCGTTTGTGCAGATGATGATGTGCATATCTGAAAGAGAAAGAGAGTGATTATTGTTGCTGTTGTTTTTGCCATTTTGCTGTTACTACAAAATTGAGATTCATCGAGAGTCATTTTTGACTCCCGGAATCAGATCATCAGGTGATTATAACTCTCCTAGATATATATCTAGGGAAAGACCAGGTCTCCCTGGAAGAAGAGATTACTATCTCAATGGGACCTCCTGGTTAAATACAGGATAAATAAAATAAAATAAAATAAAATACATGCAGGGCTTGGATAGTGTTTTCCAAAATTTGGCATTCATTATACTGTTACAAATGCGTTTTCTTTCTCAGCTGTTTACGTTCACTTAAAACAGAACTGACTGTGTTTACGTGAATACTCACCAAGACTGCCATTTGAACATTATTTATGAGTATTTGACTGTTTAAGTGCAAAAAGCAGTGAAATGGAACTCAATTTAGTACTCCGAGGTGGGAATGAATACAATTGACCGTTCGCAAAGACCCACCCCCTTTAGTTACTGTTGCTATGTCCGACAAGCCATGGCGCTCTCGCACCACACACGTTCTCACGTAGAGAAAATACATCGCAGAGCAAAGAGGACACTGACAACACGCCGACAGACAGGAAAGAGCAAGTTACTTTTGATATGAAACTTTCAAATGTTGTCATTTTTTAAAGAAATTTTCACAATAAATACCGCTTTGTGGCTCTTTAATGTGTCGTGATCGCTGTAGCGCCTCAGTTAAAGCTGCTCGTGAAGCGATCATCTCTTCCTTCTAGTTCAGTGGTTCCCAAACTTTTTGAAAGCATGGCACCCCTGTGAAGTGATTTTTTTTCCATGGCACCCCAGCCCAATTAAACTAAACGTACATGCGTACATACATATATAAAATTAAATCCAGATGAGCAAACAACAAATTAAGCATAAACAGCAGCATTAATTTATTATGAATGCATCACAACAGAGGTGAAACAACCTATTAACCTATCAAATTAACCATCTGTCTTTTACAACTTGACAGACATTTACAACTCAAATTAGAAAAATAATGGTACCACTTTACAATAAGGTTGTATTAGTTAGCATTAGTTAATGCATTAGTTAACATAAACTAACCACGAACAACACCTCTGTCCAGCATTAGTTCATCTTTGTTAACATTAGTAAATTAACATACAGCTGTTCATGGTTTGTTCATGTTAGTTCACAGTGCATTTTTAATAATGCATCAGCAAATGCTGAAATTAACATAAACAAAGATGAATAAATGCTTTATAAGTGCAGTTCATTATTGGTTCATGTTAACTAATGCAACCTTATTGTAAAGGGTTACCAAAATACATTAACAAACATTAACAAACCATGAAAAGCTGCATTTTTATGAACTAACGTTAACAAAGATTAACTAGCCTAAGGCTGAACAGAGGCCGGCTAGCTACACAGACACTTGCTAGTACCTGCCATTAACAGCCGAGTGGAGTCATCTGAGACGGTAAGATCCGTGAAACAGTCTCAATAATAGCTCTGACTGATTTTACTGGTTACGGGCATTCAAAAAAAATAATAATAAAAACAATACAAATAAAACTTAAATCAGGTGGAAAAGCGGCGAACAGATAACGCCAGCGTCCTCTCCCCCTTGTTGCTAGGCAACCATATGTGATTGTGAAGCACACGGAACACTTCACTACATGATTTCATGGTGAAATGTGTTATGTTCATGTTAATCAGGTCAATTTTGATCAAGAACTATGCATTATGACCTTAATTCAATGTGAGCAGCACAGCAATATTAGACTCAGCGCTAAAACGATTGCAGCATGCCGCTTCTGAGTGAGTGAGTGGAGGCGGGTTTGTGTGTCACTCACTGTCGGAGAGATGAGAGAGAGCACAGCTGATATCGTGTGTCTATTCTGCAGAAAATTAGTATTTGAAGCATTTCAGATATTTCAGTATCGATAAGTATGGAAAAATGTACATTTTTGACAAGACTCAGTTCATTATTTCAGATGCCCTTTTAAAAGACTACAACTTAAAAAACGTATAGGCCTGTATTATATCAAATTTAACCCAGCAAAGTGGCTAGTAGGATTGACTGCGTTACACGCCACTGCTGAAATCCATTTGGCAGGTTGACAGCAGTTAACATCAACCCCTGTGTATATGATTATATTTCTCACCTGTGGAACCATATATAGACTCAGAAGTCGAGCTATTACTAGGGAGACTTCTGATAAACGTGCTCCAATGATTGCTTTTACATTAGGCCTTTCAAGCACCTCGCATTGGACAGGCAGTGTGCCATTCACAGCGAGCAGCTGCTCGGTGCTTTGAATGGCTTTTGAGGCATCAGAGCAAGTGTCACAGATGTAGTAGCCCAGTCGCACTCCCGGGAGGAAGCTGGAGTTATTGATTGTTTCAATAGTATGCACAACCGCTAGAGTCCTTACAAGTGATTGGAAATTTAATCTACAAGGAAATGAGGAAAATCTTTGTTAGAAAAGACAAACTAAAACAATAACATATTTTAAGTTGCTGCCTTAAATGTTTAAGTACAATCAACTTCAGAACTTAAGCTGTATAAGTAATTTCAACTTAAATTACATTAAACTGACTTTTGTTTTATAAAATTGGCTTAACTTAAAGTAATGTAAAAACATATGTTGTCATAACTTATCAGTTATACAGTTTGTACAGTATACAAAACACATATAATATAACAATACAAAGGAGGAGGTAACCAGATTTGGAATGCCAGAAAATTAGTATTCATTGCAAGGTAACATAACACAAGCATAGATCACTGTACATATGGCAGAAAAAAACTGATACTTACTCTGTGCAGTTGTAGTTTTCTGGACGTTCTCGCCCCTGTAGTGTCTGTACTTTGGAATGACAGGAATGGAGCACCCCTATCCGTATATCCCCATCTGCCCAGGCTCCGCATATGCCTGGTGGGTTTTCACAGGCAGACCCAGAACCAGCTAAAATAAGAATGCCTATTAAAGGGCTGTAAAAGACCTGTAAATACATGACAGACTACCGGACTGAGTACAATAGTTAGCTACTCTTGAGATATGTTCACTTTGGCTACAAGGGTAAAATACGAAAGTAATCTGACAGTCTGTCTGGTTTAAATAAGAGGAGTGAGCAAAGGAGGCTGGCTCAATCTGACCGAAAACACAAAAGGTGTGAAACAATTATGTTGCTGGATCACATCCAAACATCAGCCAAACATGCCTTTATTCCTCCTCATTCCCCCACAGACCGGTTCTGTGTAATCCTGATAACTCACATTACATTACTTTTTCAGAGGTGAAATTTGAAGCAGCTATAATTCGCTGTGTGGAAAAGTGTGGAAATGTGTGCAAGATATGTGTTGAGAATGTGAGAAAAAAAATGCTGTCAAACTATTTTCCCTCAGATATTGCTTGTAAATGTATCAAACATTAAAAAGTAACTGCAAGTAACATTCATTTTAATGTGAAATTTTGAAGTAAAAAAAACACTACCACATTAAATCAAAGACGAGACAGGACAAATGACTGAACCAAAACAGGTAAATACCAGAACTAATGAGGGAACTAATGAGCTAATTGATTAACAACAGGTAAACAGAATGAGGATGATACAGACTAGAAAACTAGGTCACATGAAACAGAACCAAACACAAACCATACTCAAGACATAACGCCTCCTCTTGAATGGTGCATCCTCGTGCCACACAAGGTCCAACTTAGGAGGGAGGGCGGGGGCTCTGGAGGAGGATGTGGATGAGGAGAGGGAGAAAAACAGCAAAGAGCAAACAAAACAGTCTAGAGGGAAGTGGAGGGTGGGGAGGAGCCAGGAGCCAGATGGTAGTCCAGAGTCCAGCCAGGATGAAGGCCTAGGGTGGAATCGAGGGAAGGAGGAGCCATGGTGGAGATTTGGCAGATGAGACCCTGGGGGCGACCAATGGAGATGAAGACCCAAGTGGAGCTGATGAGACAGAGACCCCACGTAAAATCTCTGGCACTGGAGACAGAGGTGGGTGTCTGAGGACTGAGGTGGAGCCGGTGGGACTGAGGCCAAAGGAGCCAGACAGAGCCGATGGTGCAGGCAGGACTACCCTGTGGACCCATAATGAAGAAGATTTCTGGTGGAGTCAAGGGAGGGAGGAGCCAACAGGTCGACAGGCCCCAATGGAATCACGGGCTCGTAGGCTGGAAGCGGAGCCAGGGGAACCTCACTACTGGGCGGAGATGGAGGACTGAATTAGTGATGGGCAATCCGGCTCTTTTTCGTGAGCAAGCTCGTTTGACTCAGCTCACTGAAAAGAGCCGGCTCTTTTGGCTCACAAACGGCTCTTTAATTTTTTTTTAATGTTTTGTCTATGATAGGTGTGAAAACAATTCTAATTAAAAGATTAAATTAAATAATAATACTCACAATGTCTCACAATTTCTTTAAAAATGCATTGATTTATGAAAAAATAATACTATTAAACATTTGCATTTAAATTACAACTTTTTAATGTCTTGAAACAACATTCAAAAATACAAACTGAATCTGAACAGCATAATAGAACCCATATTAAAGAAAAATAAATAACTTAAAGGATTATCCAGCATGAACTATCTCACTAGTTATGTTTTGTATAACTAGCATACACAATGCTAATCACATTTTACATTGGGTAGAACCGGCTTTATGCGAGATTTTGTTTTGGCAAATTCAACACTGTGCTTTAACATTGTCTACATCATTAAAATTATTCCAAATGCTGCTGTGCTTCCGACTCATTTTCCTGCTTTTGTTTGAACTTTTCACAGCTGTTTTTCCTCTCCTCTCCTCCGAGTTTGACAGTTGACACTGTGCGACCATAGACTGTATGTGCGACGCGTGTGTGTGATGGCTCGGCCCCTCCCTCATGCCGTATAATTGGTTGACACCTCGTGTATGATTGACAGGAAAAGAATGTGAGGCTGACCAGACAGTCGAAACGAATGTGTGCGCCTTTAGACCTATATCATTTTTTTTTTGTTCTTTGAATTAGTCAATTATTGTAAATAAAATAAAATTCATTATTTAATTATGACATAATTATTTAATTTCTATAGGCTATATATTTTTTTAAATAGAGTCGGCTCTTCATAAATGCGAGCCAGCTCCCGTCGTTCACCTAAAAGAGCCGGCTCTTAGAGCCGACTCATTCGCGAACGACCCATCTCTAGTGTCTGCTTAATAAACTATAAAGCATGTTCAGACAAGTGTCGCAACACAAACGCAGGAGTCAGATCTCATTTATCATTTGAGCCAAGAGCAGAAAGACCAGATGATTGTAACAACAATACCGGGCGGCTCCTCTGACGAACGGCCAGATGTCTCGCGCATCTCGTGAGGCGCGTTATCAGATCATACTAAACCCAGGCCATGTTGCGTTATCAACATACCAATACAATTTATGGCCCGAAATGGCGCCACAATGTCTGAAAAGGAACGATCAACCTCTTTGATCGCTCTGGGGAGATAACTCACCAGCTCTCCGTGAGTTGACTTTTATTGCCCCAAATGGCCATGCCGTGACATCGGACACCACGAGAAACACACATAGAATTCCACCAGGACCATAGAGGAATATATTGTAATGACCTGGCAGTCAGCACTAGCAGCCAGGTGCATTATGGGTATTTGTTTAGAGTTGATTTATGATGTGTTATTACAGCAAGATGGTTGGGTTTTTGAGTTAGCAAAGTTATGTGTGTTTATGTTCAAGTTAGTTGGTTGATTTGGTTACTTTACTGCCCTGTTATAAAGAAAAAGAGTGTCTGTCACCGTCATGGAGAAAGATGTTTAGGGGAGTGACTTCTGATATGGCCTTGCCTGTGGGTGGGGAATTCTGTGTTCAGAATAAACATTTAAAAAGCAGAAAGTGCTGCCTCCTGCTGGTTTAATGTGTTGGTGTGTCTGTTCACTGAGACATTCGTGGTCGTGCGGTGTATGGGACGCGAGTGTTAGTTTCTTTTTACTGCTAGCCAAAGTAAACGTGTCGTTGAGGTGCTAGCGCCCTGCTAGCCGTTAGTTTAGCAACAGTACAGTAGCTTAGCTTAGCTCAGGTCAACCCATGCTCTTCATTACAACTGCCAGTTGTTACAATATGGTTAAAAGCCACCTAAAAAAAAAACATATTAAATGTATACTTTTCTGCTTGAAGTGTTTTCATATGTGTCTGGAATAATTAGGAGGGTTACATGAATGAAACTCAAACTGTGTACGACAATAGACAGTGGAAAGCCTGTATTTGTGTGTTCCCACCTCTCAGACCTGTGATCCATGGTACCACTATAATCAGAAAAACGCAATCATACCGAATCTTGTAAAAGAATTTAAAGAAAATGCATTATTACAAGAGTACCAGCTTTGTAAGGATAAATGCATTTGTATGTCACCTTGGGTATATCAGCCAGGAGGAAGAACTCAACAAAGAACTTTTTTTTCTCGCCGAAAACGCTCAGATCGATTGGACCATCCAGGAAATGGGTGTCGCTCTATCTTATCTATAAGTACCAATGTGACCCTCATTTCATTGCCTTTTGCCTTTTGCTTTTGCATTTTTGCAATCCGCCACCGGCAATCCGCCACCAGCTTTCCAGCCCAAGGGCATTCTTCAGAAAGGAGGACACAGCCCACTTCCAGAAACATCTACAAGAGACCCGAATCCGGCCGAACCTCTTCTCCACAAACCGAGAGCCACACCCAACCGACCTCGGGAAAAGAACCACCGGACGCGCGGGACATTTGAACTCAGAATACACGCATACACGCGAGAAGCCAAAACAAAAGCAAGTATTATTATGTTTACAATCCAAACTGCTGTTGAAGGTCGTGTTATTCCCCTTTTAGGGATGAGTTTAATTAATTGAAGGCTCTTTGTAACGAACTAAAGTGAACGCTGTTATCTCCTTTCTCTTTCTTTATTTTTGTTTTCTTTCATTCTTTTCATTTAGGTACCATATTTCTTTCATTTACTGTCTACATTTCTACTATCTTTATGCATATTTAATGTGTACTTTCTGTGTGAATTGTAGTGTTATCTTTAGTCTGTGTTTATTAAACTTCCAGAGGTAATTTTGAATTGAATCTGTTATTTCTACACATACACGAAGTCAATGATACTTATGGTCCTAAACGTTACCTAAAGCTGTCTTGTGCTACTATTTTAGTAACAAACTGTACAAACATATGAAATATTAATTTGTCCTGATCAGTAAAGTTAATGTTTTGTTATGCGCTCGTAAAGCAGTAATCCCTTATTGAGAATTGATTTGAAAGTCTATTACTAATTTGCAGGACAAACTTAGTAAGATAATTTTAAACAATTCCGTAAAAGTTACTTGTACTTAATTAAACACGTTCCTTATCGGAAAATTTAAATAACGTAATGAACGACTAGCAAATTATATTCATGAATTCATGAATATTCGATCCCTTTTGAGTTAATTATTCCCCGAGACATTAGACTCATAGTCAATATTGTTACATGGTCGTGGAAGATTTGGTTTCAAAGCTAAATGTAAAGGCGCCTATATTTAAGTGAGTTTGTCATACTGTCTTGTTGTTGTGTTTTTCATTAAGAATAATGAAACCCACAAGCAACCCGCCCCCGAATTGGAGCTAATTCAAAACGTGCACTGCCACAAAGAGAGCGCATTTACGGACAAACTGTCATTCCTGGTGTGTTTGCACTTGCGCATTTTCAGTTCATGCATATAGAAGCTTAACTTTAATAGGAATTCATTGAAACCACTCGCTTTGCTCCGCTCCGTTATTAATGCCAGAGCGGCCGTGTGCATTACTTCTGGTTGTATTAGCGATTTAAAAGCCCAGTCGGGGATACCGGTATTTCCGGTGTTGTCACACGTTGATTAACTGGTGGGAAAATTTCCCCACCGTCACATCTCTAGTGCAGTGTGTAAAATAAACTAACAATAGTTTTACCCTCCTGCTAACTATTGTTGTCCCCACCCATTCACACACATTCCACTATCAGTCGACTATAGAAAGATTATTGATTCGAATATGTAAATCCATAGTCGGGGACACCCCTAGTCCCAACTTTTGAGACCTGTAGCAGACATCAAGTTTGAAATGAGCTCAGTAGTGGATAAAAGGGTAAAATGTATCTGTTTAAACATTTGTTTTGTCATCTATGTTCTATTGTGAATAAAATATTGGCTTGTGTGATTTGAAAGTCTTTTTGTTTTTTTATTTGATTCAGATTTAAAAAACGTCCCAACTTTTCCGGAATTCGGGTTGTACGAAATAAATAACACCGTTTTTTCTTAGTCTTTTTAAGTGCAAACAATAAGTGCAACCATAATCAAAGTACTCTCTCAATGTTCAAAGTGCAAACAGCGACCAGAGCTAAGAGGTGGTCACAACTACACAGCCCAGCCTAAGATAGCTTTGATTTTGGGAGACAGGCTATTTTAAGTAGCCTAAAAGGGAGCATGATTTGACTTTTGCATTTGACTTTTGCTTTCTAATTCACGATCGCACATACTCTGTCTCTGTCTCAACCGTGGAGGCGGTGCAAACATAGTGGTGGCATATGCAATATATAAAGAAAGCATCATGAAAACAAGGTGATGTTTATTTTTTTATTTGCATACGTTGCCATGGTGATTCGTCATTGCTCTGTTGAGTATGTCTTGTGTGTTAAACATGAACATACACTGGGTTGGCTGAACTTACTCCTGGATGCAGTTTTTTTGGAACCAGCATACCTCAAGTAAGCAAGGTTTGGATTAGTCGAATTGTGGATTGATATCATTCAGAATATTTTATCTATTTATTAGTTATTATTTGTTTAGTTAAAAACATGTTTAACTATTTATTTACTCTGGACAGAAGAGGTTTGAACTGGTGCAACTGGTAAGTAAAATGGGGAATTTTCAGTTTTGCCTTTTACTTTTAAGTCATGCAATCAATGTGAGGTTTGATTGTTCAGAGATTTTACACAAAAACCTGTTTGTGAACATGTCTTAAAATCTTTTAGGGGAAATGCTCAAAGGTACTTTGAGTACAGTAAATATGACTTTTTGAAAACATTAAGTGACATACTTTAAATGCCAGCAGGTAATTCCCAGTAACGTCATTACTGGACTTTCTGGCTCTGTCTATCTTCGGCAGAAATATGCTGTCAGCTACACTGTATACCAAGTGGAGCATGTCCTTTTAATTTACAGTGCTCCAAATATTAAAATTTGTTTTCAAATATGGCCAATAACAGATAACAGCCGATATTTCAAAAATATTTTGTATAATTTTATAATATTTTTTTTTCTCCAAAAACAAAAACAAAACAAACAAACATTAGAAACTAAAACCACACATTTTACAGTAAATACCAGTGTTTCATTTGGAGATTACATTTGACAGTGTTATTAGTCAAGTCAAGTCACCTTTATTTAGATAATTCAATTTGCACAATTAAATATGTTATTGATGAATAACAAACTACAAAATATTTGGGCCGTGTTATTTTAGTAGCATTGAGATACTATTATAGTTTTTATTAATATTTTGAATTAATTTTTTTATCTATATAGTTTTTGTTCATTTTTATTTTTTTTTATTTTAGTTTTTTTATTACATTAAGTTAAACTAAATGATAAATGTTACCTTGGCAAATGGCTTCAATGAAATACGTTTACATTTGTGTATATTTTATTACTGTTAAGGTTTGTTGTTTAGCCACAATTCAGTTCTTTTACAAATTTTTTACACAATTTTTTTCTCTTTCTCACTTTTACAAAAAAGCAGAATATCTTGAAATTAACGATTTAACAGGGTAGATGTTATGCAACATTTTAAAACGTAGCCTATTTCTTTAGTTTTATTAATACAATATTTAAAGGGGATTAACCAAGCTGTCTTCAATTAATATTATCCATAATATTTCTATTTTGAATCCCACTATGTGCTATTTTATTTAGTTTAAAAAATGTTTACATATGTTTATTATTGCATTTTTTAAATGAATCAATCAATCAATTCAACTAATATTAATTCAGGGTTTGTCATTATTGTTGAAACTGAAGGGGATTTGTTATCCTGCCATGCGCTGAGTGACGTCAGTGTTACGTCACCATGTCGGAAGTGAATCCGGCGCTGAAACTGAAGATAAAATGAAAACATGACCCCGAAGCTCGCGACCCACCGAGGGAAGCTGCGGTTTTCTGTTTCATAGAGGAGCAGGTATTTTGTCAGAACGTCTTGACCCCGTCGTGTGTGTTTGCAGTGTAATTGAAGCAGTCGATGTGTGAAATTATGCATGGCCCTTCAACAAGCTGTTGCAGTTTATGCACAACTCCAGTAAAAGAACATGATGGTTTCGGGGGGGAAATGCATGTAATTACGTTTTTGCGATATCAGTCTAAACTGAACAATATCCAGGCTTTAACCTGGTTCTCATACTCTGCTAATCCAGTGCATTTGAGCACTATGTGTTATGTAATGAGGTAACTTATTACTCGTATGAAAGGTGTTTTACATTTACAACGGTCAGTCAGAACTCCGAAGCATAATCTGTAATTTTGACAATAAACCATCAGATCTGAGTTCTGAACAAGAAAAATACTTTATGGTAAAGTTATGGATTGGGGAAGTGAAGATGCTGTGCGATTATATGGGATCAAGGAATTACCATGGTGCATATAGTAAATCATGTTTCTACCATAGTGTATGTTATCTATCTATTATGGAGTGATTTTTGTGCCATAATTAAACAAATAAATCCAGCATTTTGCAAACAAACACAATCTGCTTTGCAAAGGAAAATACGACTTGCAAACAAACAGAAAGCGATGTGCAAATGCACTTTGCACAGATTTTCTCACAAATGCAGTTCAGGCAGATTTCTGGTCCGTGTAATGCATCACAATTCAATTTTCAGACCATATAGTCCAAATGCAAAAATAAAACATTGTAACCAAACGTCCATTTTTCCTTTTTTTCCCGGTTCCTGCATCAATGGATATTTGCCATTTTCTCTTTTTTTCAATTGTACTTTTGCTAAATTATGACTAAAGAAATTATATCTTAAATAAATTGAAATTTTTTCTTTCTTTTTTTTGCAATTTGCGTGGACTGTAGGCTACCCTAGCACTGAGGGTGGTCGCGGACTGTTTTACATCTTTTATAGGCTATAGCCTGCGTGGATGTTGATAAGTAAATCGTTTAAAAGCGAACACAGGGTGCCATAGTTTTTATTGTTATTAACTGTGCTAATGTAGAATTCAGGTCTGGCCAGGTGGCCTGGCTACTTTTTCGCCCGCTGCCCGCTGGTTTGTATTTATCTACTTATTCGTTATTACTTTATCATATTGATGCATATTGATGGTTTAGGAACTCATATTTTAAAGAAAGAAAGAAGGAAAGAAAAGAAAATCGGTTTGATTTAAAATATAATTTCTTCAGTCATAATTTAGCAAAAGTACAATTGAAAAAAAGGAGAGAAAATGGCTATATCCATTGATGCAGGAACCGGAAAAAAAGGAAAAATGGACGATTGGTTTCAATGTTTTATCTTTGCATTTGGACTATATGGTCTGAAAATTGAATTGTGAAGCGTTACACGGACCATTTCTCCTCAATGCACAGGGAAATGGTGACAGCAGAAAATAAATATTCATCATTCTGTTTATAATATATAGCCTACTCTGCTTAAAATATATTAAATTTTATCAGGATTAGCCATATATAATGTGACATTTATCATACAAAACTAAATCTGTCTAAACTTTAATCCACAATACATATTGTTGCAGTTTTGTATTGCGATATATTGTGACACAGTACACCCTTACATTATTTTGAATGTTCTCATTTGAATTTTATCATCAAATGTACAAATTACATAAAAGTAAATACTTTTTATATCCCGTTACACTACAGTGAAGAAATGGTATAGAGGATGGATGCATGCATTTTAATATATATATATATATATAAAAGATTAATAATAGATACAGTAAGACTGCATCCTGTTCACCGCTCATTTTCGTCAGCTAAAAACTTGTTTGAAAATCGTAAATTGACCCAAAGCGCCATCTGCTTTTCTGGTAGAGGAAGTTGCTCAACTGCATTTGTGAGAGAGACCGTAACAAACATGTTGTATACATTTGTGTGGACTAGATTTGGGATTTGTTCAAAGGTTACATGCAATTTGTTGGATGGTTTGTATATATTTGTGAAATATTATTTGCAAAACACAATACATTTGTTACTCCTCTGCGTTTTCACTCAAACTGACCTTTGTATTTGCACATCGCTTTGTTTGTTTGTGAGTCGTGTTTTCCTTTGCAAAGCAGATTGTGTTTGTTTGCAAAATGCTGGATTTATTTAATTATGGCACAAAAATCACTCCATTATCGATCGATCGATTGATTGATTATATGTAGATGTTTCCAGGGGGTATTCCAGAAAGCAGGTTATGTGACTGGGTATGTTTGAGAGTGGATAACCTCAACTTTCGGTTCCAAAGATGGAGTTAACTTCCAGGGTATGTAAGTAGCAATAGCAACTCGCTCTCTGAACATAACCTGAATAAAATAAAATAAATAATACATATATTTGAATTGAATTAAAAATTTAAACATTACCTTATTATAATAGTGCTTTAGAATTAATATATAATATTATATAACTAGCTATATAATGCATTTAGTTATATTAATATAACTATATTAATTATATAACACGCATCTGAATACCTCTTAAGCATACTAGGGCGGCAGTGGCTCAGTGGTTCATGTAGATTGTCTGCAAACCGGAAGTTTGGTGGTTCGATCCCCGGTTCCACCTGACCAAGTGTCGAGGTGTCCATGAGCAAGACACCTAACCCCAGCTGCTCCCGACGAGCTGGATGGTGCCTTGCATGGCTGACACCGCCGTCAGTGTATGAATGAGAGAGAATGGGTGAATGTGAGGCAATGTGTAAAGCGCTTTGGATGGCCATTGGTCTGTTAAAAGCGCTATATAAATGCAGTCCATTTTACCATTTTACCATTTTTACTAACCCTGGATCATGATGAGCTGCTCCGGAGCAGGTTATGTTTAGCTTTAGAGAGTGAGTTGCAATGGCCTACATACCTAGAAAGTTACCATCCGTTTTCAGGAACCGAAAGTTGAGGTTATCCGCTTACTTACCCTTAAACAGGCATAACCTGCTTTCTGGAATACCCCCCTGCATCAATTGATTAGCATCAAACAAACAATATAATCCTTATTCTTAGTGAATAAAGATGACTTATTAAACACAAAGATTGAAAAGATTATTGCACAACCACCAAATAGGTGTGCATTAAATAGGTTGCATATTAAACAAATGAAGAAGGAAGTAGAATGGCATGCTTTTTCTTAGCATCTGTTTCCATGGTGAACCATCGATTCGTCGCTCTGATGAGAATGTCTTGTGTGTTAACCGGGAACATACTGTGAGTTGTCTGAACGTACTCACGGATGCGTTTTAGTTTGTGTATCATTATATGCCAGCATTGAAATATTGACCATCCGTTATTGTTTTGTTTGGAAATCATCTGTAACCTACATCTGTAGATATCGGCCATTGAAAAGCCTATAACTATTTATAACTAATATTTGTTAATCCAGTTGCATACTACAAGACTCAAGCTTCGATGTTTTCAGTTGGCAATTAGAGGATTTCAGGGCAGTAGCACTGGTGCCACTAAGTTCCACAGATGGTGGCGCCACCACCTGATTTGGTGTTGCTTGGGGGGATTTTTAATCATAAAGTTAATTTAATCATAAAATTGCTATTGTTTTGCATGTATTATGCATACATTTGCATAAATTGACACTTGAAAACCCTTAAAAAGTGCTTGAATTTCACTCCCAAAAGGTTGTATGAACCCTGAGATGAATAATGTAAAAACATTCAACTATTTCTCCCACAATAATACCATGGCATTGTTGGCGTTGCTATTTTGAGGAACTGAAAATGAGAGTATTGTTATTTATTATTTATTTAAAGGGTATGTTAGTAATATGTGCCTTTAGATGGGAGTACAACACGCTGTACTGCTTATTACACACACGGGGATGTGCAGCAGCACACAAATCTTTTTTTAAATATTTAAAATAAAGCATGAAGTGTTCAGTCTTTCTGCTCGCAAATTCCACCATGCAGCGAATCCGTCATGGTGTAAGCGCAACTGGCTTTTAAAGGGAAAGAGAGATGAGACTTTGATTGGTTTATTGCACGTTAAACCCAAAACACACCCATGACTCATTAGGAGACTAGGCACAACCCTTTTGGACCATGAGCCTGGCACACCGACTGTTTTTTTTCTGTTGTTAGACTAGCAAAAGTGGATTCAGACTTGCCCTAAGTGCTCCTGCACCATGCGCTCAGATCGTTAAAATAGGGCCCATAGTGTTACTAATGTAACTCACATACGCTATGGCTGTTTTGAAAGCTGGTCTTCAAGCGTGCTTGCTGAAGGTGAGCGTGATTTCACCAAGTACAACATGTTCCCATGGCTCATCTTTGTTGATCAGATTTGAGCAAGTTTACAGTTTATGTCAAGTTTGGGTTTACAATCAGGGTTAGATGCTTCTACATCAGTGTTATTGACCCATCAATTCCCTCTGATTTTAGGGATAAATTAACTTAGGGGTAGGGATAGGACTAAATGTTTGGACAGGAATGTTGTTTCAGGATCAACAAAATATGTGGATCCGGGAACATGTCTGACTAGGCACAGTGACCACTCGCTGACACTATGAGCGACAGAGCAGTTATGTTCTTTTTAAGTTTTCTCAGAAAAACCTTTATGCAATGCTCTGGGAACATTATGGTTTGTAAATAATACAAACTAAAAAGTAGATTCTTTGATGACTAATTGTTGGGTTCCCAAAAATAACCAAATGGGAACCAAATACTAACATTAGGGGAATATGCTGTGTTTGCTAAGGATTCCCATGTAGTATTCTTTTTCTGAACTTTTTATTGTTTTTCATGTTTAGTATCTAGAGTAGCCCAGCTGACCTGACCAACAAAGCAACAAAGGCAGTCATCATAAAGTTGATCATCATAACAAGCTCTCTCAATACATAAAACTTGCTCTCTTCTACATAAGACTGTCATCTGTTTCAGTATTATCATTCCTTGTCTTTAGCTGTCTGGTCACTATTATGCTGTCTTTGTTATTAAGACTTCTGATCTATTAGAAGAGTATTTACTCTCTCTAGGGCAGGTTTTTGCTCTGCAGACACACCTTGAGTTCCTCTGGTTCACTTATAATGGACATAATGCCATATATTCTTGGTCATCAATCATTGCCATGAAAAGGTCATAATTGCACAGTGATACAAAGGAGGAGATGAACTGTTGTAAAGATGACAGAATTATTGGTATATTTAAAAAGCCATTGTGAAGTACACACAGACTACAGGTGAAGGCTCAAAGGTGCAACTGGGTTACGTTTTATCTAAGTTAAAAACATAAGACACAGACAGTACTTTCTGGGATGCAATGCACATTCAAAGCATGCATTTTAATTAATCTGAAATTCCAAATTTGCCTGAAATATTCTATTAGATTCTTAAATTGTGTCATTTCGACCTCTTTTGTCTCATCATTTGTACATTGATTTGTGAAGCACAAACATTTGACATTATGTAAATCAAGTGAACCTGGACCGTTTTGCATTCAGAACGCATGTTGTCTCCCTAGATGGGAATCTCAGTTCAGTTATCAAATTTCTGTCATCATTTAGGGGCTTTTTACACGACTATAAGTCATAAAAAGCGCATGACTGTAGGCACGTAGTGTTTCTTTACATTGAAAGGCCGTGCACATTTTTCTTTTGGTTTAGAATATGCGCCGATTCGGTGGCAGGTTGCTTTGATTGTGGGTTTATTAGCCTATTATTCTTAATGAAAAACACAACAGCAAATCAGTATAATGACAAACTCACTTAAATAGGCGCTTTTACATTTGGCTTTGAAACCAAATCTTCTGCGATCATCTGTTCTGTCAGCTCTTCACTCTCGTGATGAATGAAATCTGACTCCTGCTGCTGGTTTGTGCTGCCACTCTCGTTCGGCTCACACTGTATTAAACAGACACGTTCAGTTTTTAATTGTATTGTCAGTTCTCTAACTGAACTAAATGATTTTATTACTATAAAAATCAAAATGACGGTGGAGGCAGTGCCACAGTGGGCAAGTGATGTAACCGGTGTTTGGCCTGAACACCTGTAACACTGGACACTGAGGACGCCGTGCAAACATTCCAAACCTGTATGATTTTCTTTCTTCTGTGAAACACAAAAGATGATATTTTGAAATTCAATGAGATCAAAACCATATTTGGACCCCATTGACTTTCATTGTATGAGCCATACGTTTTCTTCCTCAACGGAAAGTTGAACAACATGAGTGTGAATGCTTTTATGATTTTCATTTTGAACTTTAAGTTTAGCTTGTTCTTATAAGCTGAGGCAGTCGAGATTATTTTCTGTGATAATAAAAAACATGTTATAGATTAACTCGTATTGGAACCATTGCATTCCTTTAAATAAAGGCAGCGGGTATTAACACTAAGTGCAAGTAGCAATAGATTCTGTTTACACTAGGTGAAAATGGCATATATTCTTAGCAAAAGATGCTATTTAAACTATGTAAAAATAGTAGTATTTTCTTTGCAATAAGTGTATATAGTAGTTAAATGCTATTAAGACTTATAAATAGTGGCAGATACTATTTGCACCTCAGTGTTGTTGTACATTGAACAGTATGCAATAATAACACAGAGTATAATTGATTATATTTCTTAAAATTATTAAATGGATGCCTCCTTATCGGGACAATAAAGCCCTCTCCTACCCCTTACCGATAAACACTTTATTATAAAACACACATTAGACACTTTATTTCCACTTTTTAAATATTGCCTTAATTAGTATTGAAAATAAATTCCTTTTCCGATCTGATATGTGTCGTGATGGGAGAATGGAGTAGAGTGAGTTCTGCAAAAGGCAACGTCAACTTTTCGTCAACTTTCTGCCACGCATCTTACTTCCCCTACACAATTGCTACTACTGACAATCCAGCATCTTCCGTATCCGTAATTTTGCCCAACCAGACGTCAGTAAGTGGAGTTAGTGTAAATAGCCTCTGCCAACAAAGAAGGCTATTTGCACTTAGTGCAAAATTTAATTTTGAAATTGTCATGCACCAATGAGCTAAACACTGTTTCTTGTTTCATGCATTTACATTGTGCTTTCTGTGCCACCTCAGCTGCAAAGCTTATTCAAATCACTGTCACATGGGCCAAATATTACGTGATTATAGCTAGGCTACATGTTATAGTGTGCTGACTGCTGACAGTCCCCTTTTCAATGTTATTTTTGAAACATTTATACATTATATTATGATGATACCTGTAACCATACATTACTTGACTGACTGGTGGACCTCAGCAATAAACCTGTTGACCATCTCTAGTAGTTAGTAAAAAATCTAAAAACATTCAAACAAAGAGTAACCCTGCCCTATCCCGAGGGTGTGTTTCATGAATAGAAAGTGGCCAGTGATATCAGAGTGCGCAGAGATGCAGAACTTAAAGGGTTTACTTTACCTTTGTTGATGTTCGTTTAAGCTCATCATTAACAGGACAAAACCAAAATGTTAATTATTGAGCAAACACAAAACAGACAGTCAGACCACCATGATGGTGAGTGTTTCGTGTTCATTTTTTCTTTTTATTAATGAATCCTAACTGGTTTTGTGCTTGTTGATAATGCAGAATTTGAATGTGTCTTTCATATTCAGCCCCCTCTAATCTGCTTCTCTGGTGCAGAATAAGTGTTCTTTTATTACACCCAAAGCTGAGCGAGTGTGATATTTTAAGCAGCTTTGTAATTCTGTGTGCTGTGGTTCACAATGTTGCTGTGGCTAATGATGTCTGTAAATTGAGATTGCGAGCTCCGGTGACTTTATTAATGACTATAGACCTGTCAGTATTCACTTTAATGTTATTAATTACATATGCTTATTAATCAAATTAATTGCAATTAATTACTTGTATCAATATTTGCCAAACAAACAAATGAAGATAATGTAGTACATTATATAATTGTGGATGGACAAGTAATTCACACTGACAGCAAGATTAGAGCATCGCAACATTAAAGGGATAGTTCACCCAAAATGTGTCCTGTCCAAATGTGAATAATTTACACTGAATCATTTAACAGAAGCTTTAATCTAAAGCGACTTACAAAAGAGGAGAGCAATGGAGTGATGCAGGTACAGGGGCAAGAAAAGGTATGTGAACCCCTTGCCGAATCTGTGAATAATTTTAACAAAATCAAAGAGGTCATACAAAATGCGTTGTTTTTTATTTAGTGCAGTCCTAAATAAGATATTTTACATACATATTTTTAGTACACACGACAAAAAAAAAAAGCTGAATTTATAAAAAAGACATATTCAAAAGTTTTTTTTCTTTTGTGATGGTTGTTCATGAGTCCCATGTTTGTCCTGAGCAGTTCAACTGCCCAATGTTCTTCAGAAAAATCCTCCAGGTGCTGCACATTCTTCAGTTTCCCAGATCTTTTGCATATTTGAGCCCTCTCCAGCAGCGACTGTATGATTTTTAGATCCATATTTTCACATTGAGGAGGACTGAGGGACTCAAACACAACTATTAACAAAGGTTCAAACATTCACTGATGCTCAAGAAGGAAACACGATGCATTAAGAGCCGAGGGTGAAAACTTTTGAACAGGATAAAGATGTCCAAATTGTTCTTATTTTGTTTAAATATCTTTCTTTTTAATTTTTTTTTTCATTTAGGACTGCCCTTCAGAAGCAACAGAAGAACCCAAATTTACCTTGATCTTCAAATGCAATAAGTTTTCACCCCTGGCTCTTAATGCATAATTTCCTTCTGGAGCATCAGTGAATGTTTGAACCTTTGTTAATAGTTGTGTTTGAGTCCCTCAGTCCTCCTCAGTGTGATAAGATGGATCTCAAAATCATACAGTCGCTGCTGGAGAGGGCTCAAATATGCAAAAGATGCTGAAAACTGAAGAATGTGCAGCACCTGGAGGATTTTTCTGAAGAACATTGGGCAGTTTAACTGTTCAGGACAAACAAGAGACTCAGGAACAACCATCACAAGACAAAAAAAACAGTCGTGGATCATCAGGGAACGACACACAGTACTGAGAATCAAGGGTGCATAAACTTTTAGATGGGGTTATTTTTTTATTTTTATAAATTCTGCAATTTTTTGTCTGGTGGACTAAATGTAAAAAAACAAAAAAAAAACCGTAAAATATCTTATTCAGGACTGCACTAAATAAAAAATAACATGCATTTTGTATGATCTTTTCCATTTTGTTAAAATTATTCACAGATTCTGCAAGGGGTTCACATACTTGTTCTTGCCACTGTATGACGTCACTTTGTAGGTCAACCGGCAGTTAGCATCATGCTGGTTCCCTCGATAGGATTATTATTAATAGGATTTTCACATAGGCTTTTGGACAATCGCTAAAAAACAAGCTCTGTGATCAACAAAAGTTTATGATACTTTCACGTTTTGTCCATCAAGATTATTATCACAGAATGAACACAACTTTTATGATTTGTGATGCCTAAATGCAGTCACCAGAAGTAAAAAGCAAAAGGTGGGCTATAAACAAACGTCACCATCACTAAGCTTCAGACAACTCCTTCATTTTTTATCTCAACACATTTTCCCAGAAAGTTTGAGTTAGCACAGTTATGAGCATAACAAGGCTGTAAAAGCAGACTGAGTTTATCTGTTCGGCGTGATGGCGTTTAATCTTCTCGACAGCCTCTGTAGTTCTATTTAGCCACTTATTAGCAAGACACGTCAAGACACGAAACAAAAATCACATGTGGGGCAATTCTGATGTGTTTTATGTCGTAGAATAAAACGTGAAAGTGTCTTGAGCTTGTGTTCACCACAGACCTTATTTCAGCCATTTAAACAAAACCCCATTAAAAAAACCCATTGACTTCAGGACGATGGAAATGGAAGTGCTAAAACTAACTCGCTTTCACGTTTTGGCCTACAAAGGGATGTCATACCTGCACCACTCTAGAAGCAATCAAACCAACAACAGGCCGACAAAATGCAAGTGCTGTGACTAGTTCCAGTTAGTCCAACACTGTACAAGTAAGGTTTTTTTTTTTTTTTTTTTTTTTAATAGATCTAGAAAAGTAAGTGTTGGTGTCAATGGGTCAAGTGTTACCGAAAAAAATGTGTCTTCAGCAGTTTCTCGGGTTGAGATAGGCAGGTCACTCCATCAACTGGGAACAGTCGGTAAAGCTCCCTGAAAGTGATTTTTGTGCCTGAGATGGCACCACAATGCACTCACTTGCAGAACACAAGCTTCTGGAGGGCACATAGGTCTGAAGTAATGAGTTTTGGTATAGGGGTGCTGAGCCAGTGTTTGTTCTGTAGGCAAACATCAGTGTCTTGAATTTGATGCAAGTGGCAATTGGCAGCCAGTGCAAGTTTATGAGGAGAGGTGTGACGTGAGCTCTCTTTGGCTCATTACAGACCACTCTTGCTGTAGCATTCTGGATCCGTTACAGAGGTTTGACAGTGCATGCTGGGAGGCCTGCCAAGAGAGAGCATTACAGTAGTCCAGTCTGGAGATAACAAGAGCTTGGATAATGAGTTGTGTACCATGCTCCAAAATATAGAAAAGGTGGTCTGATCTTTTTAATGTTGTATAAGGCAAATCTGTAGGACTGGGCAGTTCTAGCAATGTGTTCTGTGAGGTGCAACTGATCATTAATCACAACTCCAAGGTTCTTGAACTTGAATGACTTTTTTCTCCTGTGGAACACTAAAGAGTATAGTAGGGATGTAGGGCTGAACAAGTTGTGTGTGTGTGTAATATATATATATATATATATATATATATATATATATATATATATATATATATATATATATATATATATATATATATATATATATATATATATATATATATATATATATATATAAATATAAACTGCATTTTAAGCACTCCAGGTTTGCTTTGGTTGTTTGTAGGGATAAGTACTAGTTTTGTGTATTTTCAGATTTGAATTTGGACCTTCAGACTTGTTCTTTTGCTCTCTTCTGCCTTTGTAAATGTGGAGAAACTAGTTTGTTGAGAGTAAAGAATGTCAAAGAAAGTCATATACACCTAGGATGGCTTGAGCGTGAGTAAATCATGGGGTAATTTTCATTTTTGGGTGATTTATTAATATTCACAGACGCTATACTATATGATTTGATACGTGATATGATTTAAGTGTACTGCTTTTTATTTATTCATCAAAAATTTACACATTCCGTGAACATCCGCTTTCTACAGTAAATTCGGTTTGTTTGACTGGATTCTGTGATTCCGTGTTTTCTGCATTATGGAAATCATAGGGTCCTAAACAAAGAGTGCAAACAGATTTTACTAGTAGACCTACCAATCGCTATGTAAAAAAAAAAAAAAAAATGATGCTGCTATCTTTTTAGTCATGTTTAAAAATTTACATTTTGACCCCCCCTCTTCAAAACAGTGAATTACTCAGTAAAAATGTATTCAGGACATTTAATTCTTTCTTTCTTTATTTAATTCTTTATCTAATCATTTATGTATTTCTATCACTAGATTTTTTTTTTTTTATCAAAGTTTTTAGCCAGGGACCTCTGGTTGAGCTGAGAGTGTTGGTCATAAATCCCGGGATGACTCTTCTCTTAAAAGAGATGAGAACATTACACCCATGCAACATCAAGCTTGAGCTTATTTAATCTTTTACTTATGACTCATTGTTGTGATTTATGATAAAGCAACTAAGGGCGCTGTACCCCTAAAGGAGTTACAAATGCTAAGCATTACGTTCGTTATTGACCTTCATGATGGTAGGCTGGTTGGTCTTTGTCTCATGCTGCCAGCAGGGTTCAAAAAGCATATGATCACAGTGATCACATATGCAGAAGTCAAACTGAAAAATCACTTATTTCAAAGCATAACCCTAAATATAATAAACTAAAAAAACTATACATCTTTATTTTACGGAAAACCATGTTTGTAATTGAGTAAACACTGTTATTGAATTACTGACAGACCACCAGTCACCTCTAACATAGCAAATACACACATCAAATATCATATAAATCATAAAAAGCATAACCTGAATTAGTGCACTGAATTAAGTAGACTATGATTACATTACAAGAAGAGGATTGTAAGTACACCTCTTTAAAAAGCATTAAGCAGAGGTTGCATAATACTACTTTTGTTTTACATTTACGAGTGAAACAGATTACCTAGGGAAGAAAAACACACAGGGAACAACTTGATTTTACCCATCGGTTGTTAATTGAATTATGAAAAGTGAGAATTGCATAATAGATCTGAATGCAGCACAGCCTTGCATAATTCATAGACGGCAGATGTTTATATCACTGGATTTTTTTCTTTCTTTTTTAAAGAAATTATTACTTTTATTCAGCAAATATATTAAAATAGAATTATATTGTAAACATATTCCCAAAAATTACTGATATAAATAGGATTCATTTAGATTTCATGTTGACTTTAAGTTAGTTTATAATGCATTTTATAACAAAATATTAAATAACAAAAATGAACAAAAACAAAGTATTTAGAGACTTTTTGGTTGTATAACATTAGAAAAGTTTGTAACAAAACATTATGAGTCCTATCATACACCCGGCGCAATGCGACGCAAGACGCGCACAAGTGTTTTTTGCTAGTTTCAGCTCAACGCAGTTATCATTCTCATGTCCAGTGTCATGTTGTTTAAATAGCAAATGCACTCACGCTCATCTGTTCACCCATGGGTGTGCTGGTCTGAAAACCAGGTGTGTTCAGGAGCATTGTTTGCGTGTTGCTATTTTGAGGAACTGAAAATGACTGCAGCATTGACCAACAAAAACCTGCTCTAAAGTCAATAGCACACTTTACATTTTTAAATATAAAAAAAAGGAAATCTCTCTGGATAAGTGTTCAGTCTTTCTGCTCGTAAATCCCATCATGTAAATAGTGAATCCGCCATGGAAGCGCAATTGGCTTTTAAAGGGAATGGGAGATGAGATTCTGATTAGTGAGTCACACCCATGATTCAGTAAGAGACTAGAAAAAGTTGATTTGGACACTCCCTAAGTGCACCAGCGCCATGTGCTTTAGACCATGCGCTCAGATCGTTAAAATAGGACCCTTCTTTTCTTTACTGTCACTTTTGATCAATTTAATGAATCATTGCTGTATAAAAGTATTAATTTCTGTTATTTTCTTTAAAAAAACAACACATTCTTACTGACCCCAAACCTTGGAACGTGTGTATAATATTTTATACGTGTGTATAAAAAGCTTTCTATTTCAGATAATTCTGTACTTCTGAACTTCTTGTTAATCAAAGAATGCTGAAAAAAATTGTACACAACTGTTGTACACAAAATTGATGATAATAAATGTTTCTTGAGCAGCAAATCATATTAGAATGATTTCTGAATGATCATCACTGAAGACTGGTGTATTGATGCTGAAATTTCAGCCTTGATCATTGGAATAAATAGCTTTTTAAAATTTTACATTGTCAAAATATTTCACAATATTTTCTGCATGGATCAAATCAATGCAGCATTGGTGAGCAGAAGATACTTATTTTAAAAACATATGGATAACTATCAACACTGAAATCTTATATAGTTTATTTATCATTGTCATAGATAGTTTATTTAGCCTATATTGTCTCCTAAGATGTGACTATTAATATGTTTTGTTCTAAATATGTTTGTGTTTAGGAGCTGAGGGTGAGATGACCAAGGAGGATGTGCTGAGGGAGTCTTCAGAGGGAGACTCGGTCCTGGGGCGGTACAGTATTATTTCCCATAACTCCGAGCGACCAGTGATCCATCAGGTGGCATCAGCGCCCATGCCTTCAGACTGTGGTGAGCGTGCGGGTCTGTGCACGTCTCTGAGTTTCAGATATCCTTTCGCCCGCAGTTAAACATTTAGCCTCTGTGAGAATATTCTCATGCAAGCATTTAAGTAGGTCACACCAAAAATGTTGACACTCCAGTTATTTTTATCCAGTTTTCTCATCAAATTCCGCCTGCGACTGTACAACGTTGGATTTTTACATTACATTTATTTATTTATTGTTCTGGTCTTGAGGCTGCCTGGCCAGTAAACAAACAACTTCTTTAGCTGTTTTCTGAAGTGTAGCTTTATTTATGGAGTAAATTCCCTAAATTGCGGACACTGCTTAAGCTGCTGTAAAACTGAAGTATTGACAAGGTCACAGAAATTATTTTCCAATTTTCTGCCTGTCAGCACTGATACATCATTCTCTCTCTGTACTCGCTTCTCATTCACTCTCACACTTCACTTTAACTCACTTCAAACTGAGCTGTTTAACTGAATTTGAGTGATCAGGGCTCTGGCGCAGCATGAATGAATAGGTTTAAATCATTTATATTGACTAATGCAAATGTTTAGTTTGGGGTTTGAATACTCTGTCCTGTTTTGCAGAGTTCTCGTTCTTTGACCCGAATGATCCTCTGTGCCGGGAGGTTCTGTTGGATCCTCAGACCACTGTGCCCGAGCTCTTCGCTGTTCTCAGGCAGTGGGTTCCCCAAGTCCAGCGGAATATTAGTATCATTGGCAACGAGGTCAGAATCTCAAAGTCATGGTCTTTAAAGACAATGTGAAACATAATGTAGGCCCATCACAATAACTACTTTATCGACTTATTCCGTGATATATTCCCCCTGAATACTAGTAGAAAAGGTTTGTGAATTTAGTTTTTTTCTGAGCATAAGAAAAAAAAATACTTATATATCCTCTGTAGAGGACACCAGGACATGGTTATTGATCAAATTAAGAGACATGAAAAGACATACAGTGATCAGGAATAGCATTATTGATGTTGTGTTGGTTCCACATTTGCTGCCAAAACAGCCCTGACCCGTCGAGGCATGGACTCCACTAGACCACTGAAGGTGTGCTGGGGTATCTGGCACCAAGATGTTAGCAGCTGATCCTTTAAGTCCTGTAAGTTACGAGGTGGGGCCTCCATAGATTGGACTTGTTTGTTCAGCACATACCACAGATGCTCGATTTGATTGAGATCTGGGGAATTTGGAGGCCAAGGCAACACATCAAACTCATTGTTGTGCTCAGAGGAGTCGCAATAGGGCAGGCAAGGCCGGCAATTACCTGGGGCCACTGTAGTGGACAACAGGACTCATAAAAAAGAAAAAAAGAGAAAAAGACGAATGGACATGTATAGGCAAAACCTAAAAAAACAAATCAATTTTTAGGTTTTACCAAACTTTGCATAAAGATTATTCTCAATTATATAATTATATTTTTATAATAAAGTGGATCCAATTGGGAACAACAGCAACCTATGAAATCACAGAGCGGGTTCAGCGCATGCTGAGGCACACAGTGCACAGAAATTGCCAACTCAATGACTACAGACCTCCAAACTTTGTGTGGCCTTCAGATTAGTTCAGTGCATTGAGAGCTTCATGGAGTGGGTTTCCATGGCCGAGCAGCTCATCCAAGCCTTACATCACTAAGTGCAATACAAAGCATGGGATGCAGTGGTGTAAAGCACGCCAGCACTGGACTCTAGAGCAGTAGAGACGTGTTCTCTGGAGTGAACAATCACGCTTCTCTGTCTTGCCTGACTGCATTGTGCCAAGTGTTAAGTTTGGTGGAGGGGGGATTATGGTGTGGGGTTGTTTTTCAGAGGTTGGGCTTGGCCCCTTAGTTCCAGTGAAAGGAACCCTTAATGCTTCAGAATACCAAAACATTTTGGACAATTTAATGCTCCCAACTTTGTGGGAACAGTTTGGGGATGGCCCCTTCCTTTTCCTGTTGAGTCTTGACCTCAACCCGACAGAAGCAGAGACTGCGAGCCAGGCCTTCTCGTCCAACATCAGTGCCTGACCTCACAAATTTAAAATGTTTATGTTTATGGTCAAAAATTCCCATAAACACACTCCTGGAAGGCCTTTCCAGAAGAGTTGAATCTGTTATAGCTGCAAAGGGTGGGCCAACTCCATATTAAACTCTAAGGATTAACAATGGGATGTCATTAAAGTTCATGTACATGTAAAGGCAGGTGTCCCAAAACCTTTGGCAATATAGTGCACACAGAAGTAGAAATGTTTAATAGGATTTATTTGTACTTAAATCATGCCTACTGTATATAGGCGCCTCACTAGCTTTTGGAGAGAACAAAAGACTTTACAAAACATGTAAAAATCTAATTGGTATATTTATTTTTCCTGAAAATGTGTCAGAGGCAAGCAATGTAATTACATTTCAATGAAAGATTGTGGAACCACTCTTTTCCCTCTTTCGAATAACATGCACTGATGAATTCTGCGTAACAAGGCCAGGGACGTTTATCCAACTAAACAGGGTCAATTTTAATTTCACGTTTTCTTGCAGATGTCATAAAACATACCCACACTCCCCCTCCCTGAGTTTAGTGTCAGGCTCTCTGAACTGCAATATTTCTCTAGATTGTGTGTGTGTGTGTGTGTGTCTGTGAGCAGCATGGAATGTCCTTGCACTGTATCCATTCAAGTGATTTGCTTTGTTCTATAGATTCTGAAGAGAGGCTGTTGTGTCAATGACAGAGATGGTCTAACTGACATGACTTTGCTTCACTACTGCTGCAAGGCAGGAGCTCCTGGAATAGGTGAGCGTGAAGTCATATGCTCACAGTTGAAATTAAATCTCTTTCATCTACATGTCCTTGTGATATGTTTCATTAGAAATGTCAAGGACAGATCATTGCTAGAGCATTTGTGATAGCTGGGAAAAGAACCGATATGAGAATCACATGTGATTGCAGGTGATGCTGAGAGTGCGGCTGGTTTCGCCCGACAGCTGTTGTCTATGGGAGCCGAGCCATCCTTACGCAGCCGCTGGACGAACATGAATGCTCTCCACTATGCCGCGTATTTCGACGTCCCTCCTCTCATCCGAGTGGTTCTGCAGGCATCACAGCTGGGAGGTGAGAAAGGGATAATGGAAAAACAGTGGGAATCAAAATCTCCCATTTGAATCCCTTGGCAAATGCATATGTGTGTGACTATGTCCGTATGTGGTCTGTTGGGTTTCAGAGGTGGATGCGACCTGCAGTGATTTTGACTTTGGCACTGCGCTGCACATCGCTGCCTCGAACCTGTGCACCTCTGCAGTGAAGTGTCTGCTGGAGCTGGGAGCCAACCCCGCTTTTAGGGTCTGTGATTTTTGGTTACAGCTATTGTGGCAAACTGCAAAACAGTTTGCATTTGCAAAACAAAGCAAACTGCGTTCTTTGTTCGTTTTTCAAGTATTTATTGTTATTATAGTCCACATGCTCACTATGCAGGAGAATCATGTCTGCAATGGAAGTCCGTGTCCAAACTGGTCATGCCCGGTTCCCCTTAACTTTACCTCCCCATTACTATCTACTCTCTACTTTAATGAAGCATAAATAATAAAATATAAAAAATGATTTTATATTTTCTGATCACGATGATAGTATTTGATCCTAAAAAATAAAAATGTAAATGATAATAGTCAAAGCAGTAGTATAGTAGTACATGGTTTTAAAAATGTTCATAACATTTTTAATAATAATAAATATAGCTGCGAGCAGCATTTTTTTGGGTCCTAGCGCTTTAAGGCCTCTGAGCATGTGTTAAAAGTTATGTTATTTAGCAAGCCTGTAACCACGTTGATCAGAGATGGAAAAGACCATTTACAGCCAATACAGGCAATTTATATGTTTTTTAAAGTTTTTTTTTTTTGAAGTTATAGCTCCGCCTATTTAGTGCTGGGCGGTGTACTGGTTTATACAGAATTCCTGTTTTTATTTTTGTTATGATATGAATTTTATTATACCGCAATACCGGTGCATGTCGCTTAAACTATGTTCAGAATGCGGCACAGCGCGACACTTTTTTAGAGGGGTCCCTTTTCACTGTTGCACTGTAGTGAGGGCACAGCTAAGATCGCATTACAGCGGAAAATTCAAACAACACGCGGCGCGTGCATGAGAGCGGTTTCTGCGTGGAGCGGCGCGATGAGTTCAACAATGCTTACCACATGGTTCATATAGATCAGATACAGACTGGGGCGATCGCGTTTACGTTTTGTATGGACATATTTCATATACTCTAGTGCTCTAAACAGGAAGCATCACCGTGTATGCGCACACATTTCATCACGTCTTCTTCAAATGAAAATATACAGGTCCTTCTCAAAAAATGTTCATATCATGAAAAGGTTCTCTAAACAAGCTATTAACCTAATCTGAATCAACTAATTAACTCTAAACACCTGCAAAAGATTCCTGAGGCTTTTAAAAACTCCCAGCCTGGTTCATTACTCAAAACCGCAATGACTGCTGTCCAGAAGGCCATCATTGACACCCTCAAGCGAGAGGGTAAGACACAGAAAGACATTTCTGAGCGAATAGGCCGTTCCCAGAGTGCTGTATCAAGGCACCTCAGTGGGAAGTCTGTGGGAAGGAAAAAGTGCGGCAAAAAACGCTGCACATCGAGAAGAGGTGACCGGACCCTGAGGAAGATTGTGGAGAAGGACCGATTCCAGACCTTGGGGGACCTGCGGAAGCAGTGGACTGAGTCTGGGTAGAAACATCCTGAGCCACCGTACAGGCGTGTGCAGGAAATGGGCTACAGGTGCCGCATTCCCCAGGTCAAGCCACTTTTGAACCAGAAACAGCGGCAGAAGCGCCTGACCTGGGCTACAGAGAAGCAGCACTGGACTGTCGCTCAAATTTTGCATGTCATTCGGAAATCAAGGTGCCAGAGTCTGGAGGAAGACTGGGGAGAAGGAAATGCCAAAATGCCTGAAGTCCAGTGTCAAGTACCCACAGTCAGTGATGGTCTGGGGTGCCATGTCAGCTGCTGGTGTTGGTCCACTGTGTTTTATCAAGGGCAGGGTCAATGCAGCTAGCTATCAGGAGATTTTGGAGCACTTCATGCTTACATCTGCTGAAAAGCTTTATGGAGATGAAGATTTCGTTTTTCATCACGACCTGGCACCTGCTCACAGTGCCAAAACCACTGGTAAATGGTTTACTGACCATGGTATTACTGTGCTCAACTCTCCTGACCTGAACCCCATTGAGAATCTGTGGGATATTGTGAAGAGAAAGTTGAGAGACACAAGACCCAACACTCTGGATGAGCTTAAGGCCGCTATTGAAGCATCCTGGGCCTCCATAACACCTCAGCAGTGCCACAGGCTGATTGCCTCCATGCCACGCCGCATTGAAGCAGTCATTTCTGCAAAAGGATTCCCGACCAAGTATTGAGTGCATAACTGAACATAATTATTTGAAGGTTGACTTTTTTTGTATTAAAAACACTTTTCTTTTATTAGTCAGATGAAATATGCAAATTTTTTGAGACAGGAATTTTGGGTTTTCATGAGCTGTATGCCAAAATCATCAGTATTAAAACAATAAAAGACCTGAAATATTTCAGTTGGTGTGCAATGAATCTAAAATATATGAAATTTTATCATTACATTATGGAAAAATTATCATTACATTATGGAAAATAATGTATTTTTAATCACAATATGCTAATTTTTTTAGAAGGACCTGTATGTGCAAATAAGGACATTGATACAGCCGTATGTCTGATCATGACCGCAATGGATTGTTCTGATACACAGAAGACAATGATGTAGACCAAAGAAGAATGGACAAAAAATAGCCTTTATTCTTACGGTGTTAAACTGGTGTGTGCCATTTGTTCAGAGACTGTAGTGCTTTTAAATCTACTGAAAATATCCTTAGACCTTTTAAATTATCTTTCCCGTTTCTCCCTCTTTTTGGCAGTTAGTTGTTATATAGGGTTAGTTTTTAAAATGCTTAAGGTGCCCCCTTTTTTTCCATATTTTAATATTCATGTGTCTGTAATAAGTGTGTTGCAGGTCTGTGTTTTATTGGTTGTTGTCTCCGCACAGCATCATTTTGTGGGGCTTTGCAAACCTGTATTAATTCTAGTGTGGAATTTTTCTACGATATTCACTCATGACAGTAAAATAGGGAATTCTAGTCAATCTACAGCAGTATTTCCTCTCTCAATCAGTAGAAAATGTGGTTAACAGCCAGCCATGCATGGGAAAAAAATACTGTCATATACGGCCGAAACCGGTATATATTTTTATTTAAAATACTGTGATATTAACTTTTGGTCATACCGCCCACCACTACTCCTATGGTTAATAATTTAAAATGTATATATTTTTTATAATAATGGTTATATTTGGCAATACGTTCATTATTATTATTATTAATAATAATAAAAGAAAATATATATTATTATACATTATAATAGGTTTTAAATGTGCATCACCTTAGTTTGGGGATGTAGGTACCATTTTTAGAATAATAATATATTTTTATTATAACAGATTATATTTTGAAGAAGACATTTATTACCAAAATATAATATAAACTTTTATAAAATATAGTATTATTCTTAAAATTGGATCTACTTCCTCGCACTATGAGGCACATTTTAAAACGAATAATAATAATATATTATTATTTATTATGTTATTTAAAAGTGATTGTGAGATTTCTGTTAACAATATTTATATTTAATAATAAACAATAATACTAGTAGTGAATCGCATTTTAATAATAATAATAAATAATAACTATAAATGGTGTCTATAATAATGGTGTCTAAACATATAATAATAATACAAATTTAAAATAAATTACTACATATTGAATAACAATGCATGTAATACATGTATAATTATTGTTATAGTTATGGTGTTGTTGTTTGTAGTAGTAGTATACATGTTTTTAAAATGTGTATCATAGTGTAAGGAATAAGATAACACTTTTAGAATAATACTATATTTTATAGATGTTTATTATATTTTGGTAATATATTTGTACTTCTAATAAGTAATAATAATAATAATATTTTTATAACACATGTTGTTTGTCATTTTGTTTTATAATTTAAAAAATGTGTACAAATATGACAGACAGACAGACAGACAGACAGACAGACAGGTAGATAGAGTAGACACACAAGATGAGGCTGACACATTTACTCACACATTTACAGCCAGCTTTATCATTTCCCTTTCAGATAGTCCCATCAGCATAGCAGTAAATTAGCCATGCTCATTTCTCTCCCTGAACTCATTTTACACTCACAGAGCGTCACTGCCAGGGGTCATTCTCCTCACAAACAGCAGATGTCACTGAATTATTGATATTATTTAAACTTTTGTAAAATGCATGCATTTCAGTTCAGCAGGCCTTTTAGTAGGGCATTAGTCAGAGAGGCTTGTTTGCATGTAAAGGGTTTATCAGCTCTGCTGCCAGAACATAAAATAGGAACTGGGCGAGATGCTCGACTTTTGCTGTGTTTTTTTTCTCTGTATTGTGAGGCAGCCAGAGTTTTCCATCCTTCTTTTTTTTTTTTTACCCCGTGCTATCTCTGCCAGTAGTGCGGCTTGTTTGTTGCCAGTGCTTTTCTCTGGGCATCTGTCCATTGCTCGTCAGTCAGGAGATGTTTTTTTAGCTCGGTTATTGTTCTTCACCCGACACCCTAATAGAGATACCGTCAGTGTGTGAAACAAACATCAAATCATCTGATAACGTTGTAACAACAGGCTTGGCAGACTTTCGTGTCAGTGGAGAATGTTCTGGAGTAGCTGAGGTTTAGCAATAAAAATATGCCTTGTTGCCAAGCAACAACACTGACAATAGGAAACAAAGCTAGAATATGTCAATTTCACTGCTCCCTTAATAGTGAACCTCACTTGGAGTTTGGGAAATAGCAAACTATGGTTGTTCATTGTCTTTAGACACACTGTCACTCAATTACACTGGTTTTGCTTTGCAAACACTGGCCAAAAATGTTTTATGTTGCACTGTGATCCTTTGATAATTTTGAATAGTGTTTGGATTTTGCTTTTTCATCCCTTGTCTTTTATGTTATTATTTCATACCCCTGCTGGTGGAGTTATATTACCATCTCAGTGAGTCATCGTTCATCTGACAGACATGAAGCCGTTCATCGTTATGAAGCAGAAACGGGAGTATATGATCTTGCTGCAGATGCTTTCATTAACCACTAGGGTGCAGTCTTACGCAGTGGAAATGAGGTTCTCTATTAAAGGAGCACTAAAATGGACTGAACCTTTTTTTTTTTTTAGGTGCAGTGTCAGCCTCAGTTTCAGGAAATATAATTTTGTTATCTGCTCTCTGATACCAGAGGAGCATAATCAAATATCACCTTTGAATAATTGTGGAAATCCTTCATTGCATAAGCAGCGATTGAGGCAATGAGCCGTTTCACACTAATTCTGTTGAAAAAAAATATAAAAAAATAATGCGGCTGTATTTTCCAGCTCGCTCTTGGCATGTCACCGTCGAGCTGAACTTTATCTTCTGAGCGTCATTTCATCATTAGCAAACTCCTCAGGTCTGCCGAACAGAAGATGCTTTCATTTGGTGACATGAAATGATGACTCAGCACAGAGTGTGTGTGTGTGTGTGTGTGTGTGTGTGTGTTTGTACATGTATGCGGGAATACATGTATACTTTGTATTTATTCATGATTCACTGTACAGGCATATGGATTAGAAGATGAGTAATCCATAAAAACCTCTGATTATTGTATAAATTACCATATTTTAAGGACATAGCAATCGACATTTCTCCAAAGGAGTTCTCCAAACTGCACCCATGCTGAGCATCAGAACCGTGCTAACAAACTCCTGTCACGGTGATAGAGATAAACATATATGCAGCACCATTTTGGATGTATTTCAACACTAACTTTAGCTGACGAGGATATAACCTGAGCACGGGTTTGAAGGGTACCACTTGTCAGGACATTCAGACCCACAGTCTCTCATCACTGTTCACCTGCACCATCCATCTCTTGGTTATGTTTTATTTTTATTTTTGGATTGATGAACAGTTACAGCTTTTCAGTTTTCTGTGATTCAGCCAAAAAAAGATCAAAGGAAAGGTTCAGGGATATGTGTTTTTTGTGAGTGCACTAGCACAATTTGCTGCCTTGTGTGAAGAGAATCACCTGTGGAAAAGCACTCAGAACCTTCTAAATCCTGCCGCCTTGCTGTCTACTTGCTTTGTACTTGAGTTTTGACACCAACGGTAGTGTATACGTACAGCTGAAAGCATAGCCTTTCAAAGTATACTTGCTTTGATAGCGTGCACGGACAGGGAGTCGATGCATGCACATTAGCGAGTTTTATCCTTGTCCAGCGCTTGAGCTATTTCTCTCCAGAAGTTATGAACGATAAATATTGAGTTGTGGGTATTTCTTAATCCTCTCACAATAAGCACTTACTGTCTGTTGTTATTGCGGTCTAGAGAAGTTTGTAAATCTAATAGCGATTTATTTTTTTCTAGTATAATTAAAAACAATAATAATAAAACAAATCTATATCTAACACGGATGGATCTCTACCTATCATGATAATATATAAAACCCCTGATATTAAAGTAACAATTACAGTAGAATAATAAATCATATTTCGTTACCTTTTGGAGCTTGTAAGGGTTCAGTTTGAGCAGTTGTTTTATAGCATCATCACTGTCATCATCAGAGCTAATTTCCCAGTATATTCAGCATCTGGCTCATCTTCGCAATCTCACGCATCTTCTCAACTCATTTTCAAAATCAATATTTTGATCGCTGACAGCTTCTTGACCAGATCCATCATCAAGTGACAGTGACAGTAATGTTTGATTGCAGTAAATCGCTGAGCCATTCCAAGTTTTGCAGATTATAATTATTGTTTCGTTTTCTGTTTGAGAAAACTATGAGTGAAGCGTCACTTTGTGCCGCTTTGTGGAATAAAGGTGAATTGCACTGTTTTCATCATTATAGATTAATTTATTGTTGTTCAGAAAATAATATATTTACAATCTTACACACCTCGGGTTGTTAACGACCCTATACAATTTTTTACAAAAAATGAATGGAAAAACAGACATTCTTTTGTAATGTTATTATATTTTTTGTTATATTGTTTATAATGAATTGATTTTGGAATACTAAGAAGTATGATGTCTAACTTTAACAAATTAATTAGGAGGAGGGTGGTGAATGACGTCCCGGGTCGCTTAAGACCCGAGGTATGCATTTAAGGGTTAATGTATTTTGTTGGACAACAGGTTTATGAACGGTTTATTTGGCTGTGCAGTGCGCGCATATGGTATGCATATAGCTACTATGCTGATGGTGAAATTTACATTGTGCGCTCTGTACGCATACTCTACCATACGTGTAAAAGTTGTAGTATACTTTCAAAAGTGACTGATTTGGAACACTCCACATTGGCGAGTTTGATGTTACCATGTTGCTAAGCTAACAATACAGAAAGAAATGCTAAATTCATGCATTACAATGTCAAAAGCTGTACGCCCCTTCAAAATCGACAGTATTTTAGTTCAAATTGAATTGTCGCTTATTAGAAGCCAGCCAAATTAAGCAAATGACAAAATGGACCGTTTCCCTTGCTACATCCTCAAAAACCTTGCAAAGAAATCAGAAACAGAAAGCACTCAAATATGGTAAACGCAAGCTCATGCAAGCTCAACTGTACATGATTGACGTACAAGACTAAATCTCATTGGTTAATGCGGAAGCTCAAACTTGCTGGCGTGACACACGAGAATGAACCTCATTGGTAGAGTGTGCGATACTGTCCACAATAATATCGTGATTGTTGTTTTATGTCCCTCACTTTACAAAAACATACATCCCTATAACACATAGAGAGTGCACGCAAACACTACATGATGTAGTTTAGTAGGGTAGACTAGTATACTTGCACATTTAGAGTGCGCGCTTTCACTGCGTGATTTAGTCTATTGAAATGGATGTAGAATACCCTCAATATTCAAGAGAAAGGGGCAAAAATACTTCTGTATGTATTTTATATTTATATTTATTAAAGTTAATCAAGATCACATGAAGAGTGACTTTTTTCCAAATATCAGTATGATTACAAATTTGGTATTGATTTAATGCAACAGTTCAATAAACAAGAAGTTAATATTAAGTGTAGTACATTTTAGACACAATATTGCCTGTTTTTGCTATATTTCGCCAACAAAAATTGTTCCAAACAAAGCCACAGGACTGTTTTGCATCTCTGAGCAACACACTGCAGTGAATGAACAAATCGTTTGACTGAATGATTCAATTCATTCATTCAACTCATTAAGATAACCATTTGAATTAATTGTTGAAACTCGCTCATTAACAGTTACTGCCACCTACTGGCATATTTAAACCTACACGGTACCAACACAATAAACACATTCAGCAAAGTATTGTCTAATTATCATTATCTTTAAAATCCCTGAAAATATATAATCTTTTGTCAGTATTGCACTGACAAATTGTCTCTGCTCAATGGTTTGGCTGGGTGTCGAGTTCGATACTTTTTAGGTAACAACTGAATTGCCTCAATACCATCGAGTATCGTAAAAAGTCTTGTCGTTCGATACCAAATTTCAATACCTAAGGGGTTAATCTCGTCAATGTCCGTGTGCCAATAAGCATGCAGCACGATTGACTGTGGTGGAAAAAACAGCGGTTAGTTTACAGCGGTTACGCACCCAGAACGCGGCTCGCACGTGAGGCTGTAGTGTGTAACCTCGTCTGCAGTGTGTTACGGCTCCGACACGGCCAACGGAGCTGATCGCGTCCACTCTAGTCAATCCTACTGTTTATACTGGAACAAAACCTCGTTGCAGACGTGAGCAGTGTAAATAGGGGTGTAAGCATTCAAAAGTGTGGCTACATTTCACCAGGTTCAATGCCAACAGCATGCAATGCAATATTCAGGAAAAGATATTTGCTACTAAGACCGACAACACAACCCATCTGAAGCACTTGAAAGTGCACGGCATAAACTAAAGAGCAGAAAGTTTCTCCATATTCGACTGCAAAAAGAACTGCAGCGTCACATACATGAACTGAAACTCAGCATATACTTTCCTCACAGACATGAAAAATAGGCCTATAGAAAGCTTGAAATATCTACGTTAGAACAAACCAATTCAAACCCAAAACAAATACTTTATGTAATCCAAATGAAAGGTGCATTTCCCTCTATAGGCGGGCATGCGTTCACTACTGCGGAGAGGAGTCAGCATCGTCAACTTAATCTTTGCAGCCAGCACAGACTCAGAAAACACTAGTTTATTAATAAACAATTACAAATAATTTTTACATTTATAAACATTAGGTTACTTTTGCCAGTGCTTTGCGGCAAGCTTTGTCTTTGAGTCTGTAAAAAAAGGCAGTTTTTTTTTTTTTTTTGAGCTAATGCAATAATTTTGGTATTGTTCAGGAACCGGTATCGCAGTCAAGGTATCGGTATCGATATCGATATCAAAACATTTTAAACAATACCCAGCCCTACTCATCATCTTTTCAGAGGACTTGGATTAAAGCACTGGTTTCATATGGATTTATTTGACATTGTCTTTATGAAAAGCATCAGAGTTTTATGTGAATATACTTTCAGTGGAGGTACAGAAATATCTCATGTTTAATTTAAAATATGTCCATTTGTATTCCGAAGATGAATGAATGTCTTATGGTTTTGGAGGGACATAAGGGTGAGTAATTGTTGACAGAATTTTCATTTTTGGGTGAAACTACCCTTTAATATGCTTCCTAGGTAGGTAGCTCCCTAGCGCTATTGCCTCACGCTCTGATAGTAAAAGACTCAGTTGATGTATGGAGCTGCATGATGAGGCACAACATCACCCAGCGGTGTTGTTTATCTATGATTCCATTATGAATTGAGAGCCCTATGCTTTCCAGTTGTCTGGAGCTGTACATTTATATGTGTCTAAAGATGGAAAACAACCCTGCTGTCTAAACCCTTTCAGCTTTTCTTGATGTGAAGAGAGGCTCTCAAAATGGATGTCCCAACCATGGACACCCCCGCCTACATATTAATGAGCATGGTGAAATGGGCAAGCACATTAAGTCTAAAGCCCGCAGAGAGCCAATGGGCTGAGGAAAAACAAAACAGTCACAGTTACTGCTCACTAGCCAAGCCATGTCAAGGATGACGCATTTGTTTTGGCCGTCTTCCGTGTTTGGTTCCAGCTCGGTGGCTGCCACAACACATTGTTGGATAAAACAGAAGGGCACAAGAAGTCCACTACTCAGGCAGTTGGCTGTGTAATACATTTAAAATGGCGTTAGTCCGTGCTGCAGCAAGCTTTTGGCTGTTTGGCCGGAGGGGGCTGATGTGACATACTGATGAACATTTTCATCTAATGTGCAACTTGCCCTGGCATACCCTGCTTTCAAAGATTCAGTTTAACTTGCACACATATTAAATGATTTTTCCAGAAAATAAGTTGGGTCAAATTACATTGTTAAAAAAGACTAAACCAATGTATTTGAGCTCACTCCACAACAAATCCTTTAAATTTAACGAAATGCAGAACAGAAATGAAAAATAAACTAATTTGCGTGTGGTAAATGCGTCATACGAATATACTTGAGCTCACCTACATCTCTATGTCAAATCTAAATGTGTGCAATTAAAGTTGCGCAAAGGTGCTGTATGCAGTTTTTTGGGGGGGGCTGTGCAAAAACCATAGCCTGTAAAATAAATATGGACGTAGTGTCCGTGACATCACCCATAGGATTCTGAAGAGTTTTGTAGCGTAAAGTTGGTCGAGCTGGCCGTTGGCGTCTTGGCAGCACATCACCGGATAACAGAAAATGGGGAAAAAGGCGGGTCGTGGGCGGAGCTGAGGTGATGTGATGACTGACAGACAGCAGACAAACGACATTCCACCTGTCACTCAAAGTGGCCACGCCCTTAATTATGCAGAACTTTAAGGCTTTATATAACGTAACTTAAATATATAATGTAAAAGAAAAATTCACCCCCCTCACAGTTGTCACGAAGGGCAAAATTAGCCATATAGACCGAAACCACAATTTGTAGCAGGCTGTAAACATGTTTTATTCTGCTGTAAAGTTGGGCATTTAAATTAAATCATAACATTAAAGTGTCATTAAAGGGGTCATAACACACAGTTTCTGCCAATTGAGTACCTATAGAGTAGTATTGCAATCCTTCATATCTCAGAAGAGTCTTTAGTTTTATCAGATTTATAAAAGACAGATACACTGTACTGATTCTTTCCGAAAACAGCCAAACTCTTGAAGGCGTGCAGTGGACGGAGCTAAAGAGTCACTCATAAGCACACACACTAAATCGTGGAATTAAATGCACTTACGCACCGATTGACAACAAAACACAGACAGATGCAGTCTCACTCACCGCCTGCGGTTTCCACTCATGACTGCGAACAAACAAACACACTTGCAGAAGTATCGTTGTTGCTTCAAAAACTGCATCCACTCTTTCCTTAATGATGGGTTATTGGCTAGCTGAAGAAGGTTATCTTTCCCTCACATCCAGAAACACACTTCTTCAGTGACGTTGTTGATTTTGTGGTCTAAAAACAAAATGACAGCACTGCCAACGGCTCCTGTAACCCGAACGAAGCTCGTTGATGGAAACGCTCTTGTTCTCGCTCTGGTTGATGTGTGCACACACTCATCCAGGAGAAGTGCCCAAATCCTGAAGGAGTCATATGTATGTCATATGTATTTTATTTTTGTCCATGTTAAGCATGAGAATCCAACTTTTACATAAGTCAGAATGCAAGAAATAGCATTAAAAAAAAAAAAAGTAAAAGTAGCAACACTTCTATTTTTAATAACGGTACAGCGAAAGTAAAATTACTGGCATGTGATAAATGTGTTACACAAATAAACTTACATCTCTCATTTGGCATGAATCCCAATGTGTGAGCTTTGCACGTTTTGCACTGATCAAATTGATTCTGTGGTGAAGCAATTACTACAGAAAAAAACGAATGTAATTTCTACATTAAAAACAGTACTCAATTCAAATTTTCCAGCTGTATTTACACAGCTGTATTTTTCTTGTTGCTTTTGTTGTTAGGTTTAGTAACTTGCAACATCTGGAGTTCACTCAAAATTACTTATTCATACTCATAAACTATCCACTGATTGTTACCGTTATTGTGTACCAAGTATTGAGGTGTCTGTGTTCGGTTGGGTACCTGAGGTACGACATAGACTTATATCCCAGAAAATATGGCAACTAAAAGTAGCAATACTTGTCATTTTTAATAACCTGACAGTACCACTGTTCACAAATAGTGTAGCTTTTCCAATAACAAGCTTTTATCTTCAAAGGTAGAGGTGTAGCATGACAAAACGCTACATTGCTGGCTTTTTATGTCATGTTGTGTAGCCCATGAGAAATCTGAGATAATCAAAAGAAAATAACATGCTGTTCTAGAAAACCCTCTTTGTTCCGGGTAGCATTGGGAAGTCCCAGTCATTTAGGGAATTGGTTTGTTCGAATTATTCTTTTTATGAACTTAATTTACCTACCCCCAATATGTGAGCCTTGACCACAAAACCAGTCATAAGTCGCACAGGTATATTTGTGGCAACAGGCAACAATACATTGTATGGTTCAAAGTTATCAATTTTTATTTTTTGTTAAAAATCATTAGGATATTAAGTTAAGATCATGTCCCATGAAGATATTTCCTATCGTAAATATATCAAACATTTATTCTTATTAGTAATATGTGTTGGTAAGGACTTCATTTGGGCAACTTTAAAGGCGATTTTCTCAATATTTAGATTTTTTTTGCACCCTCAGATTCCAGATATTAAAAATGGTTGTATCTCGGCCAAATATTGTCCTTACCCTAACAAACCATACACCAATGGATTTTTATTCAGATCTTATTTATTCAAATCTTAATTTAATAAATATGTACTCTTATGACAGGTTTTGTTTTCCAGGGTCACATAATATTTAGAAATGTGTACATTTAGATAAAACACTATTTAGTCTAGTTATATATTTATTGTTTTTTGTTTCATTTAGTGTGGATTTATGTGTTTGAGTTTAAGGCAGCCGTCCTAATTGAGATCCTAACTATGTCATGAAAATACAATCAGTTGTATAATTAAAAAGATGTTTCTCCTTAAATAGCTTCAATCTAGTTAGACACTTTATGTTAGTAGCTGGTAGTGAATCGAACTGCTTTTGTAAAAGAGCTGCTTGATTGCAACTTAAATACTTTGCAGTATGAGTAGTTTGTTAGCTGTGGTTACAAAGCAGTTTTTTGCAATTGCAAATCAATTTCTGAGAGATTACATTAATTCTTTGAATCTGTGATGCTCCTCTGGTGGCCCAACACCTTTCTTAGATGCTTTATGTTGTTTTTGTCCATGAATTTGTCACTATTTCATTTAGTGGTGTTCATAAGTTTGTGTTACTTGTCTTACCCCTTTAGAATGATAAGGGCCAGTGTCCGGCTGATGTTGTTCCAGAGCCTCTCGATATGCCTCTGGAAATCGCTGATGCCGCAGTCCAGGTTAAAGAGCTGCGCACACTGCTGCAGAAGGTCCTCCCCAGGCCCGACGCTCCTCTCCCTCTCCTGCCTGCCAGACCTCCAGGTCTCCTCTCGGACAAAGCTCGTGCCCAGCTTTCAAGTATGGGCCTTCACCTTGGAGACAAAGTTGTCATTGCTGGTCAAAAGGTACTGCATAAGTTCGTCATGTAATACCATGTATGTGTTCTTGCACTGCTGTTCAGGAGCAAACATATTTTATTTATATTTTTATGACACATACAGTGGCCTCAAAAAGAATTTGGACAATTTTGGACATTTAAATCATGCTCAATTTAATCTGTCATTAAATATATTTTTATAAAAATATATTAACTTTTTTTTGCCTGAGGTGCATATACACTATGAATTCCCTACATTGTGCGGTCAAAATTCATTTTTGATATTGTGAGGACATTTTTGGTCCCCCTAAGGAAACAAGCTTATAAATCATACTAAATAATGTTTTTTGACAATGTAAATATGCAAAATGTTTTCTCTGAGGATTCTGTTAGGGTTAGGGAATAGAATATACAGTTTTTCCAGTATAAAAAGCATTATGTCTACGTGTGTGTGTTCTTGAATTATGGTTCATGAGGACACAAATATGTACAATGAATGACATGGGTACCACCACATACATATGGTGTGACAAGCAGTGCTGGCGAGAGCCGTGTGAGAGCGGTGCAAGGCCGGGTGCGTGATTGCAGTGTCACCTGCGCGTCACACCGGTCTCAAATCCTCTTGGAGGAGGAGCTCGGAAGCATAAAAGGAGGAGCGACGACAGTGAAGGACGAGAGAGGACCAGGCCTGGACTTGGTTTTGTTTGGTTTATGTGTTATTATGTTTGTGTGGCAGCCTCCTCACGGATTAAACTTCTTTATGCTTCCGTGAGAGGATTCGAGACCGGTGTGACACGCAGGTGGCGTTAATCTGCAATCACACCACTGGCTGCTTATCACATACGGTTAATGAGGTCACTTCCTTTGTCCTCGTAAACAAAATGGCTTATGCGACGATATGTATCGTTGATGTAAACGATATGATTCGTGATAGTTGTTTTATCCAAGGCTCAATGTGTTGCATTTATAAGGTATAATTCACCCAAAAATGAAAATTGTCAAAATGTACTCACCCTCATCCCTCGTTTCGTTTAACTTCCAAACACAAATTGTTTTTTATGAAACCTGAGAGATTTCTGTCCCTCCATTTGAAGTCCATTCCTCTAATTCTGAAAAGATCCAAAAATGTCACAAAGGCATCGCAAAAATAACTAATTGAGGACTCTAAACCAAATCCAAGTCTTCTGAAGAACACAATGGCTTTATATGATGAACAGATTTTCAACGACACACATGCTGTAGTGAACACTGACTATCAAATGCTTGCTGACATGCGAAAAACAACACAAGACTGAGCTAAATTTTGGATGAGCTAAACATTTACAGTTTGAGTGATCATTTTGACACGCTATCTTGTGATTAGATCTGTGAATGATTTGCATTGATCATCTGAAGCGCAGGCGCTGACAGAACAGCACGCCTCAAAGTGAACGCGCAAACATCATTTAAATCACCAGATCACATTTAGTTTTAGTAGTATGATAGTAGTACGAAGTGTTTTTGATGGTTTATTCTAATATGTATAGTGCATTACCAGTGGCAGGTCATAGCGAGGACCGGGAGAGTGTGTGCGCGCGGCCTAAGAGATCCAATGCCTGCATTGAAAGCATGAGGACTGCGTGAGAGAGAGTTTCAGTGACAGTACTACATTAAACGACTTTATATAATGTTGAATATAATGTGTAAAAATGCAATAGAGGAATATTTGTGGGTCCTGATAATAATACAACAATAATATTATTTTAATAATAATATTTTTAAAAAACGATTTTCTTATTTTGGCTTAAAACATAGTAATACTTTGTATCATGAGTTCAGTATCGTGATTTGTATCCAACCATGATACAAGCGTGTCATTACACCCCTATTAAATGTTTTTTCTTTGGAATTCAAATAATGCTGAATGTTTTCTGTGGATGTTAGGTTTAGGGAAGGGTTAGTGTAAGGGGATATACAGTTTGTACAGTATAAAATTACGCCTGTGGAGAGTCCACATAAACCACATATACAAGTAAATGTGTGTGTGAAAACTGTACATCTGTCTGCTTCAAAAATCAAGGAAATGTGAGGGCTTGCTGGTCCTTACATCAAATGTAAGGACAGGGGTTATGGATGCTAGTGTTCGAACATAACAGGTTTGCTGTGATTGATATTGATTGAAGGCGTTGAGAAATCAGATTTAATAGAAACAGGCGCACCCCCACACAATGTTCCGCAAAATGAGAGTTGTCAGAAAGAAATTACTTCATGCACTGCTCCTAGCATAGGACTAAAATGTCAGTGAACGGTAATCCTTAAGCTGCCACGCAATCGACTCTGTACTACATGCCAATTGTGACATCATAAGTAATGGACAGGGAATCGGCTGGGGCTCTCAAATCCATTTGGATAATAGCAGGTCAGAAAACTGAAAGAGTTAAGAGACCAGAGTGCATGCTCATCTGCTTTTTCCTTGCAGAAATAATTCCTTTACTTTTTTTTGACCTGCTCTCGCACTCGCATACCTACACACCAAATTATCCATTAATGAAATCCTCCGCCACATTGGGACTAAAGTGAGCAGAGTGCTGGGAATCTGCAGATTGGCTAATCAAAACCCCATTATCTTCAGGGATCCTTGGCGCCGCTGGCTTTCTTTGATCCCCATTTTTCTTTTAACATTATTTTTATCCAAGCTCATTTGCCTGTTTATGAATGTCGGCGCATAAGAAAACAAGGTTGGCTCTCCGGCGACCGGTCGAATGAGCCTAAATATGTGCCTCTCTATGCGAATGTGCTTGTTTGTTTCTGGAATAAAGAAGTAATCACTTTTCATTGCCCTCCGGAGTACTGAGCAAGATAAAGAGAGCATGAAACGGGTCTGTTGAACATGTATTATCACCTCGGCAGCCCACGCGGCCAGAAAACTATTTCTCACGCTGTCCCCACAGAGCCTCCCCTCTGTTTGCTAGTGTTTCTCCAGGATGCTCTTGTGGTCCCGTGATTGAATGCTTTAAGGAAATGTGTAAATCTTAGTTTACTCTACCCTCTGGTTTGTTTTGTAAGGTCGGGACTCTGCGGTTTTGTGGCAGCACCGAGTTTGCTGGTGGTCTTTGGGCTGGGGTGGAGCTTCACCAACCTGTGGGCAAGAATGATGGATCGGTAGCTGGCGTCCAGTACTTCACCTGCCCGATTAAACATGGTAAGAGTAACTAGTATCTAGTTAAACAGTGGCAACACAATAGAGTGTTGAATCTTCAGTGTTGATCTTAGTTTTTGTATTAACCAGCCACAAATATGACCACATATAAGCATAAGTAGCTAACTAGTTAGCAACATTTTCACTAACTAGCTTACCAGGCACACAAAAAAAAGTCATGCCATATCACTTCACTAACGAGCTACGACACTGACAAGTGTTAGAACAATATTTGGGTAAAGCAAGTATACCATTGTTTACTAACTAGTTAATCGGAGGCAACATGCTAGAGCACCAATGAATCGTGTCTTTTTTGTTTTTGTCTTAACCAGCCACAACAGTTGACATATAGATATATAAGCATAACTAGGCTAATCAGGCACAATAAAGTCTTATCTCTACCAAAAACAAGTGTGTTACTACAATATTTGAACATATCTAGTGTAGGGTTATGTTTACTTCGTATGTAACCAGATAAAACTTGATAAAGCATCAGACAATCCCTTTTAAATGTTACTTTTAGTATTTGTCTTAACCAGCCATGATTGTGACACGACACAATGGCGTTGAGCATAACTAGTGACTTGTGAGTGTAATTTACACTGTGCATGTTTGTTTGTTTATTTATTAACCAGCTTACTGACCAGGAGCATTTAAAAGTATCTTCCATGTTGAATATTTGTTCAACTATGACAACCATTATAGGATGAAATTTTATCGGTTGTATGCTTGATGCAATCATATACACCGATCAGGCATAACATTATGCCATTACTGGACCCAAGGTTTCCCAGCAGAACAGGCCACCTTCTTCCATTATTCTGTGGTCCAGTTCTGATGCTCATGTGCCCACTGTTGGTGCTTTCGGCAGCGCTGCTTTCAGCATGGACACCCTGACTGGTCTGCGGCTATGCAGACTAATACATAACAAACTGTGATGCACTGTGTATTCTGACACCTTTCTATCAGATCCTGCATTAACTTCTTGAGTAATTTGAGCTCCAGTAGCTCGTCTGTTTGATCGGGCCAGCTTTCACTCCCCACGTGCATCAATGAGCCTTGGCCACCCATGACCCTACCGTCGGTTCACCTCTGTTCCTTCCTTGGAGCACTTTTGATAGATCCTGACCACTGCAGACCGGGAACACCCCACAAGAGCTGCAGTTTTAGAGATGATCTGACCCAGTTGTCTAGCCGTCACAATTCGGCCCTTGTCTAGCTCACTCAAATCCTTACGCTTGCCCATTTTTCCGGCTTCTAACACATCAACTTTGAGGACAAAATGTTCAGTTGCTGCCTAATATATCCCACCCACTAACAGGTGCCGTGATGAAGAGATAATCAGTGTTATTCACTTCATCTGTCAGTGGTCATAATGTTATATCAGATCGGTGTATTGCTATATATAATGAAAGGTTTTCTTAAAATGTTACATCGATATACTTAAGTCCTTACATTGTTTTTTTTTTTTTTAAATGTATTTTTATTTGTGGCGCAATTCCAGACAAAGGTTTGCTATAAATTTGCCACAATTATGATATTGACGCACATTGCATTATATGGAATCTTCACGTATGTTTCACAATTAACACAATGTTTATCTTATCATAAGGTAGTTGCCTATGCTTTTTTTGTTTTGTTTTGTATTAGTAAGTCCTGTCATTCAAGCATTGGCGGCTTTCATGTTTTTCAATTCTTTCTCGGCTTACAATTTGTTTTTTGTTGTTGTTTTTTTGTCTGTTCTCAATTGCTGACAAAATGATCTCTCTCTGACCCTCTCCAGGAATCTTTGCCCCCCTTTCTAAAGTCACCAAACTCTTGGAACGGCAGAAAAACAGTCCCCGCCAGCCCTCTGCTCCTGTCCCCCACCCTAGACGAATCGACTTGGCACGGGTCACATCCAAGGTCAACACAGGTACATTTCTTACTGACCTGGTTGCTTAATGATCCTCTTTACAGCACACAAACCCAATATCAGGAGGAACCCTGCGGCCACCACAGACTCAAAGCTAATTACCATCCCAGAGGACCTGTTTGATAAATAAACTTACACAAGTGTGAACAGCGATAGTGGTGATAAAGCAGTTGCCGTTACCACTTTATTCTGTCCCCTTCGGGGTTGTAGAGACAATAAAAAGCCACGTGAGCACTGAAGAAATTGAGCAATCTTTGAGGGAGCTAACGTCACTTGTGTCCCATTACAGCGTTCACCCCAGGGGCCGTTTATACAGATGTGACACCCTCTGATGTGTGGACTGAATCACTCTAACATGCATAACCTCTGTTTTTGTCACATATGCACAAGAAAGAGGACAAATGACTCATTTAAGCTCATCCATGACATAAAAGCCTGAAAGGGAAGTTGACATTTTGAAAATGGTACGTTCTGTTGTGAAATGCTGTACTTGCTCTAAAACTATTTTAGCATGATTTATGATAATTGTTTGTGCAGCTTTTGTGACCTTATATTACTTCAAAAACTACATGTAAAATGTATGCTTAAACAGAGCTGTGACAGATTCTGCAGGAGAAAAAAACTGATTATTGAATTATTTACTCAAAATATTTATTCTTTAAATGCAACTACTGTATGCTCAGAGACATGCAATGTTTGGAACTTTTTTTTAACTAATTGACAATGTTGTCTAAAATGAAGATTTCACAATATTTTAAAAATCAAACTTGGCTGTGATTTATCTGCGGGTGAATTTAAAGTTTTGCTGATATTCAGAACAGCATCTCTTGCTGATATGATACCACTTAAATGTGACCCTGGACCACAAAACCAGTCATAAGGGTACATTTTTTGAAATTGAGATTTATACATGTATAATCTGAAAGCTGAATACATAAGCTTTCCATTGATGTATGGTTTGTTAGGATAGGCTGAGATGCAACTATTTGAAAATCTGGAATCTGAGGGTGCAAAAAAAATTGAAATATTAAGAAAAATCTCCTTTAAAGTTGTTCAAATGAAGTCCTTAGCAATGCATATTACTAATAATACTACATTTTTTATATATATTTACATTAGGATATTTACAAAATATCTTCATGGAACATGATCTTTACTTAATATCCTTATGATTTTTGGCATAAAAGAAAAATCGATCATTTTGACCCATACAATGTATAGTTGGCTATTGCCACACATATACCTTATGGCTGGTTTTATGGTCCAGGCTCACAGATATTCATCATCAATATGACATTTTCATATTATCATAGTCTAGCCTACACTACAGGACCATTTGCCATTAACTAGTGACTTATAAAAGTTAATATAATTTGTGGAAAAAACACATTTAATCATGACCAGTTGCAGGACATATATCTGAGTATAAAATTGTGATGTTGACAGGGAATAAAATGATACATTGTGTCAACTGACACACATATCTCCCACACACAGTGCTAAGGGTATCGGTTTTAAGTATGTATAACACTATTATACCCTAAACATCCTGTAACCTGCCGAGACTGTCATTTCTCATAATATACGTCTGGCGAGAGAGATAGTGTTCCCACATAGGCTTCCATTAGTGCACTAATGCTGATGAACAGCAGTTCCTCTCATCACCTCTCTTACACTAGAGACTTGCCCTTGCTCTGTCTGTGTGGCCTGCTGAGTGTTGGGTGGTCTTTACTTCGGATTGGTGTAAATTTGTTGATCTGTTTTCCTCGACAAGCATTTCTACTGTGTCTTCCTCCAGGGCTCAGGTATTGTCCACTCAGACAGCTAAATCCAGACTTATGGATCTCAATAGCGTTGTGTGGCAAAAGCACTTTTATGAAAAGCCCCTAAGGCAATGTTATACGAAAAATGCTTTTCTGCTTCCTCTCTTACTTTTTTTTTTTATTTGTTTGTTTTTCCTTCCCTTTTTGTTTTTATTATCTGTCTGCCAATACGTTTAGATGATGAGACCACTCGACGCCTGTGAAGAGACGACGCCAGTGCTGTTATGGCCTAAATTAATACATGATTGATTAACCTTTTCTAAGATTTTTCTTTAACATTCTCTTTCTAACATTTTTCAATGTACATTAATGAAATGCACTTTCTGTAAAGCTGCTTTGAAACAATGTCTATTGTGAAAAGCGCTATACAAATACATATATTTGAATTGAATTGAATTGAATTGAATTGAATTGAATTGAATTGAATTGAATTGAATTGAATTTAATTGAATGAGGCTCATGAGAATTTAGTGGCAAAAATTGGTAAATACTAATAAAAATGTCAAAATTAAAAATTAAATCTTAATGTCCTAATAATAATAATAATAATAATAATAATAATATGTATTATTAAAATGATATTGTTGTATTTAGTTAGTCAATCAGGTGTGTTATTTTAGTATCATTGAGATACTATTTTAGCTTTTTTAATATTAGTATTTATATTTTATTTTATTACTGTTTTTGTCATATTTATTAGATAATGTGTTTCATTGCAAGTAACAAAATAGTTTTTGTGCTTTAGTTTTAGTTTACTCTAGTAGTCAGTCAGTCAGTTAATTATTAGTAATATTTTATATAATTAAATAATTTTATTATTATTACTTTTGTAGTGAGAGAACCTAGACATTTCTTCACACGTTTTATGCAATTAACCAAACAGGTTCTATTATTTACATATTTGTGAATATTTAATCACTCTTTGTAATTTAATTTATGAACTTAAAAGATTAGTTCACTTTAAAATAAAATAAGCCCATGATTTACTCACCCTCAAGCCATCCTAGGTGTATATGACTTTCTTCGGCCCCACTTTATATTAGGTGGCCTTAACTACTATGTACTTACATAAAAAAATAAGTACAATGTACTTACTGTGTTCATATTGTGTTGCAAAACACCTTTGCTGATATACGGGTAGGGTAGGGTTAGGGACAGGTGTGGTGGGATGGGTAAGTTTAAGGGTAGGGTTAGGGACAGGTGTGGTGGGATGGGTAAGTTTAAGGGTAGGGTTAGGGACAGGTGTGGTGGGATGGGTAAGTTTAAGGGTAGGGTTAGGGACAGGTGTGGTGGGATGGGTAAGTTTAAGGGTAGGGTTAGGGACAGGTGTGGTGGGATGGGTAAGTTTAAGGGTAGGGTTAGGACAGGTGTGGTGGGATGGGTGTTTAAGGGTAGGGTTAGGGACAGGTGTGGATGGGTAAGTTTAAGGGTAGGGTTAGGGACAGGTGTGGTGGTATGGGTCAGTTTAAGGGTAGGGTTAGGTGTAAGGGAAGTGTCAACTGTGTAATTACAAATGTAACTACAGAAATTAATTACAGATGTAATTACATGCTGGTATTTTTTAAAATGTAAGTACAATGTAAAAACATGTATGTACACAATAAGTGCAATGTATCAAATTATTAATTAAAATGTTAGTACATAGTAGTTAAGGACACCTAATATAAAGTGGGTCCCATTCTTCTTTCAGACGAACACAATCAAAATTATATTAATAAATATCCTGACACTTCTAAGATTTATAATGGCAGTAATGAGGTCCATTGAGTTTGAAGCTCAAAAAAGTGCATCAATCTATCATAAACATACTCCACATGGCTCCAGGGGTTAATAAAGGCCTTCTGAAGCGAAGTGTTGCAATTGTGTAAGAAAAATATCCATATTTATAGTAAAATATCTAGCTTACTCCAAACCAACTTACGCAGTTCAGAACGCTTACGTCTGACGTCATATGTCGTGCCAGTTAGGCATTTTCCAAGTAAATCATGAGATAGCTTTCATTTTAAAGGGAACTAATCCTATAATTTCTGGCATAGAGTTGTAAGACCTGAAAGAATATTTTTTTTCAAAAAGGCACAATGATATTTAATAAGCAGCCTGGATATGCCCACCCACTGTTTGTTCTTAAACCTCTTTGTGTTCTTTTCTATTTCTCTTCACCTTTTTTCCATTATTCATTTTTGTTCAGAGGACTCATGGTTGAGTCACGCGTTAAGCGTTAAGACTAATACGCACAGGAAGGAGACAGAAACCATGCTCTCTAGGGCACTTGTGAGTCACTTGTGGACCGATTTCAACTATGACGCACATTCAAACACACTGTTACCAAAATGCATCTGCACCCCAACGTGCTCACAATAACCATATCCAAGCAACACATTGTCTTTATAATGACACTTTAATGATGTCACTGTCCTCTCAGCCACCGCAGAAGAAACGCCGGCTCCATGTCGTCCTCTAATCAGTGCCGTTTCACGGTGTTTCTTTTTCCTCTCTCCTATTGCTGAGGTGATTTGAATAGTGGACTGTGTTGAATTTTTGTGTTCCCTGTTGATTGATTGTCCAATGAAGCCAAGCTTAATGAGCAGTCCTCACATCGGTCTGAACAAACTGGCAGTAATTTGTCATGAAAAAGAATGAGGGGATAAAAGCTGTGTTGTTGTTACCGCTTTAACCCTTTTGTAGTAAACCTTAATATTTGATCTGGTCGTACAACCATCTCAATTTCCTTCTGAAGTAAAATTTTTATATTTGGCGGATAATCGTTAAAGGGTGCACAAATAGTATTGCATCCTTCATATCTCAGAAGAGTCTTTAGTTTGATTAGATTTATAATACACTGTACCGAGTCTGTCCGAAAACAGCCAAACTCATGAAGGTGTGCAGTGGGCGGAGCTAAAGAGTCACTCACAAGCACACACACCTATGACACAGACACACACACACACAATAAATCATGGCATTATCCCTGAATAACTTTCGACTCACTATACGCTTGTGTTGTTTGCATTAAATGGACTTACGCACCGATTGACAGCAAAACGCAGACATTTGATGCAGTTGCACAGTTCGACTCATGACCGGGAGCAAACAAATACACTTGCAGAACTCCATTGTTGCTCCGGAAAAACATTATTTGGGAAGCTGAACAAGGTTTTCTTTCCCTCACAACCAGAAATACACTTCTTTAGTGACATAACCCAAACAAAGCTCTTAGATGGACGTGCTCTTGCTCTCGCTCTTGTTGATGTGCACATGCTCATCCGGGAGAAGTGCCTATTCAAGGAATTTCGCCTAACCCTTGGCACAGAAATACTCCGTTATTCGTCCAACTTGTTTTTTTTGTTTTTTTTTTGCCATGTTTAGCATGAGAATCCAACTCTTTAACAGTGTACATAAATCAGAATGCATGAAATAGCATTCACCCCCCCCCCTTTAATAGGGGCCAGAGATGTACTAAAAAAAATCATAAAACTTCTATATTTTATAATATATAGAATATATTTTATAAGAATCTAGTTCACATTAAAGTCTCTCTAAAAGTCCAACTACATATTTTGCAAACTGAAAAAACTTTTATATTTGATTGAAATGATGTTTTGTTGATTTCAGTATGATAAAAGGCTATTTCTTTGAGCAGTGCGGTCCATAACAACAGAGGATGAGTCTAAAGCGTGGGTTTAATGGTTTTGCTTTAGGGTGGGCCATAAATGTTTTGGGTGGGCTGCATAAGAATGACTTTTATAAGATGTGCTGTGAATGTTTTACTCTCATTTTAAGCATCTTTAAAACACTCCATGTACCACATTTAAATGGACTGAACCAGATTTCGCAGACTCTTTTATAATTCATTTGCATTTTGCTACTTGTGGTTCTTTTAGTGTTTATTTCACAATGCGCAGTTTATGCAAGCTTTATGTTTTAATGGTGCTGAAATCGTTTGTCCTTAAGATTCAGCTTGACAAAGTTAATTAGGACTTTTCCAAGGGAAAGTCAGTTTTATTGACATATGCATGTATTTGTTGATGTTCTAAATTTATTCCTGCGAGTCTGAGGACATATGGGAAGCTAAAAGTGTTTGACTGTCTGCATGATTAATGTTCCCAAACTAATTTCAGTTATACTTTATTCTTTTTACATTCACCTGTAGTCTCAGTTTTCTCAGATGAGCTGATTTTAAAGCAGTTTTACAATAGCCAAAGCAGAAAAGTTTCATTAGGGGAACTTGGATTTCTTTTCACTCTGTGTAAGAACAGTCCTTAACCGTGGTAAAAACACTGTAACATACAATCTCTTTAATATCTTACCTGTAGACCACCAGTAAGACTTCTAGTGGAGTCAAGTACAGATCCAACATGATCTACAGTGTTCTCTGCTTTAGTAATGTCTGTCTGTTTATGCAATATTATTCCAGTGTTAATATTGAACTGTTTTGTCTTAATAATGTTTGTAAAGGTCAGGGATGACACCATCTTGGTTGTTTTGTTGTGCTCACTGTGCATATATTAGCATTTTAAGGTGTCCTCGGGACTGTGTGTCGTAACACCCCAGTGGATGCTGCTGCTTTGAGTGGGCCTTGTGTACGGTACTAATGATTCTGATTCTTTTGTTTTTGTGGTGTCGAACATGATGAACATTCTCTGTTTTACATGCATCATACAATTATGAACAACTGTGGCCTTAACTCAAAGTATTTGTATATACTGACTCAAATTGCCCAAGCTAAGACTATTATAGCATCTGCAAACAGACGTTTTTCTCAAAGCTAACATTCCCTTTTTTGTCTTACTGTTAACCATTTGTGGCCAAGGTCAATTTTGTAGAATCGCTCAGGTTCACATAAAAGAGCACAGTAGAGTACAACGGTGCACACCTTTTTTACTGCTCCCATAGTGTATGATTTCAGAAAAAAAAGTTGTTTTGAACATTGATGGAGCAACACATTTAGTGGGAAAATAAATCATAAAAGTGGCTTGAGGTGGCGAGGAGGACCTTTTCACCCCAACAGCCAGCAAATGCATGTTTTGCTCCTTTGTACCCTATTTACAGGTGAGGTCCATGACATTAAAGTTGCGGTAAGTGATTTCTGAGAAACACCGGATTGAAATCCACCCAAACAAACACACCCCTCCCTTCATTGCTCCTTACCCAAAATGCATAAGCACACAATGCATGAGTTGATGTCTCTTTATCATACCTGAATCAAAGCAAAATAATGCTTTGCAAAATATAAAGCGAAGGTGATGAACAGACAAGGAAGAACAAAAAATGAACATGCCGTTCACAAGAGTATATCCAAGCCAAGAGTTAGTTGTTAGTCGCCAGCAGCACACCAGCTCCAGACAAACAATGGCACTCAAAACCGTGCTGTTATTATAGCTAGCATTACAATAACAGCATATCTTGCTTCTGTGAAAAAGCAAAACCAATGTTACTCTCGTATGGAAGAGAAACAACTACAACAGTAGCGTCTGATTTCAGGTCGTCCCGCTTTGGTCTCTCCAGTGCTGGAAAGCTTTTCTAATATTAACGCAGGTCCTAAAGCTCTTGCCTGACTATAACCCTTCTTTTTTCAGTGATATTCCTCTTTCCTTTTCTCTTATGTAGTGTCTCTCATCCATCTCTCTTTCTTCAAATCTCACTCTTTCCTCCCCATCATGAGTGGACACGCCTCCTACTGCTAATTTCCTTACTTTCTCTCCTCCCTGATCATGAGTGGACTACTGCTGATTGGCTGTCATACTCTCTACCTCCAAGAACAGTAAAAAGATGATGTCCTTGAATTTGAATTCTTTCTACAATCCTCCAACACCACTGTTATCTCCTAAATGAGGGTGGTCCAGCACTTAGGGTTTAAATACATTTTTGGACTTTTAACACCATACTGTGTCTAATCCAAAAGTCTTGGCTCTTGCTTATCAATTAGCCTCTAAACTTGTTTCATTAATGAACTCTTTAGCCCATGAAGGTCTGTGAATATGAAAGCTTAATGAAAGGCTTCATTCCAAACTGCTTTCCAAGAGCTAGGAGGTTAAAGCTGCTTCTCTCAAGTGGCCTATTTCTTGGATCTTTAAGTGCAGTAGATAAAGTTTTTAGGTCTTGTTAGATGTCTGTGGTGCTGTGCCAAGGCTTGGGCACTTTTCCATGGTTCCACAAAATTAACATTTGGCTGGAACTCAGACAGGCTTCAAAGGGCTTGAATGCTAAAATAATTAAATAAAGTGACTTTGATAAATGTCAGTTTCTGGCATAGTATTACTAATTTTGCATTTTATTAGTATTTACTTTAAGTGCAAAAAAATGTGAACAACTTACCCGACAGTATATATTAAACTTTGACATGAATCTCGTCCTGCACCGTTTGAGCCATGGACATGGATTATAACTCAAATCAAATCACGCTGCTTGTTGACATATTATTTTTTCAAAGCCACTAGGCTCATGATTTTCTTTTGTCAGACGATAAAATAAAAGCCAAATTTTGAGCCATACCTAGAGATACCATATCAGCAGCTACCTTTGAACGATTATTAATATTAGAATACACTGCTTGTGTGATGGAGATCTCAAGAGATGCTTTAGCGACTGATGCTAGAGGTTGCAGCCTTTAGCCTCCTAGAGCATCGGACTCTCTTGTGGGTGGACCCGGGTTCGAGTCCCGCTTGGAATGGGCGGTTCGAATGGGAGGGGTCGCGTTGGTGCCGTGACCCGGATGGGAGTGAGGTTTAGGGGGTGAATGTTACGGTGGCCAGCTAGTAGTTGCTGTTGCGAGTAAACCTCACTCCTCTGATCTTGAGACGTTTTAGTGATTTACGCTAGAGGTTGAAGTCTTTAGCCTCCTTGCTAGAGCGTCCGACTCGGCGGACCCGGGTTCAAGTCCCACTTGGAATGGGTGGTTTGAACGGGAGGATTACACTCGGCCACAAAAAAAATATTTAAATAAGCAAATGCTTAAGAGTCAATGATTGGCTCATCATTGCAATGATTATTATGATTCTAACATTTTATATGTTTAGGAACAGTTCTTCTAACCCTAATTGATGGAATGAATGCTTGACATTGCATTGTCAATACAAGATCTTGAACAACAGTTGATGCAGCTCTTGATGAAAATGGATGTTATGTTATTTACATCAAGAGGTGCATCAATTATTGGTCAAGATCTTTTGTCAATTCAAGAGTCCTGTAAAGTCTCCTCCAGCACATCCCAAATACTTTTTAATAAATGTAATGCCTGGACTCAGACATGTCAATTCATGTGTGAAAATTAATCTTGATGCTCCCTCCCAACCATTCTTTCACATTTTAAGCCTGGTGAATCTTGACATTATCATCTTGGAATATGGCTTGATGTGTCTTCCTACATTGTTTAAGATATGAAAAGCTACACTCTCCATCAATTAGGGTTGGAAGAACTGTTGCCAAAAATATAACATGGTAGAAACATAATTATCACTGCAATAATGATACAATCTTATCCAAAACACTTAAGCATTTGCCTATTTAAATCCAAAGTGACTTTTGGCCGGGTAGTGTCCAACACATCTGTAGAACGACAAAGAGGTGATGATTTTGCCAAAAATTCTGTGACTGAACATAGTGTTAATATGGACATGCTTCCTATAATGTTATAAATAGAAATTGAAATATTAATTTCTGCAATTTTTCCAGGTGTGTTTGGAGTTTTGTCTTTCAGCCAAAAATAAATGGTTTTATAAAATAAACCCAGTCAACTGGGAAGCACGTTGTTTAGCAGCATTCTCAAAACATGTCAGTTGACCTTTAGATGTCGGCAGGCTTCAAATTCAGTGTCAGATGCTTGCCAGTTTTTATAGTCATTTTCAACTTGGACATGCTTTACTCACCTGTTTTATCATGCTAATTATTTAGTATTATAATCACTGGTTATGAATTATTTAATTGGTTTGAGCACTTAAAATGGCATTTGTAAAGCTTAGTTGGATTAAATCTAGTGCTAATTCATGTAATGCTTCTCCTGCAATCATGAATTACAGTGTACTGAACTTTTAACATTTGTCTCAAGGGACATTCACATTGACAGCAATTTGCAGTGTCGAACGGGACCAAAAGTCAGTTATTTTGAGCTTACAATATTAGGTGATACAAGTGACAGCGACCGTTGGCAGTACATTGTGGGTGTGATTTAAGTTTAACTTTTTATAAATGAGAAGTAACACCACGTCGCGAATACCAATAGCACTGTTGACTAGGCAACAAGGAGATGCTAATGGTATCTGGGAGTAATTTTCTTTTTCTATATGATTTGATTCTGTGTGATGCGTGGCAAAAAAGATGTGTAAAAACATCAGAAATTGTCTGCATGATATCATGAACATCAAAATCAGAATCACTTTGAATGCATTTTACTGCAATTACTGTGCACTTCCCCCTGCAAAATCAGCGGCACCTCAGAGAAATGTTTAGTTCTGAGAGACTAGAGTATGCAACTGTATTGCTGCATATTGATTGAGGAAATCCCAATCGCCAAGCACATCCTTTACTAGATGGCGTGACAATATGGGTTAGTAACAAGCTTATAATACGAGTATGGGTTGATGTCCCAAAATGTCCCACGGAATTCTTGCTATATGCCTTCGAACCAAATGGTCTTAAAATCCCCTTGAAATTAAAATGTATTTTTGGGCTTTTAGTATGAATATGTTAGACTTACTGTTATCTAAACTATATTGCCAAAAGTTTTGGGACACCTACCTGTACATGCACATGAACTTTAATGACATCCCATTCTTAATCCGTAGGTTTTAATATGGAGTTTGCCCACCCTTTGCTGATATAACAGCTTCAACTCTTCTGGGAAGGCTTTCCACAAGGTTTAGAAGTGTGTTTATAGGTATTTTTGACCATTCTTCTAGAAGCACATTTGTAAGGTCAGGGACTGATGTTGGACGAGAAGGCCTGGCTCACAGTCTCCGCTCTAATTCATCCCAAAGGTGTTCTTTCGGGTTGAGGTCAGGACTCTGTGCAGGCCAGTCAAGTTCCTCCACACCAAACTCGCTCAGCCATGTCTTTATAGACCGACGCTTTGTGCACTGGTGCTCAGTCATGTTGGACCATGAAAGGGCCATCCCCAAACTGTTCCCACAAAGTTGGGAGCATGAAATTGTCCAAAATGTTTTGGTATTCTGAAGCATTAAGAGTTCCTTTCACTGGAACACACACCATAATCCCCCCTCCACCAAACTTTACACTTGGCACAATGCAGTCAGGCAAGCCAAAAGTTGGCAACTTCTGTGCACTGTGCCTCAGCATGCGCTGACCGTGCTCTGTGATTTTACATGGTCTACCACTTCATGGCTGATTTGCTGTTGTTCAATTAGAATTTAGAAAATATAAGCGTTCAAAACTTACTTAACTCCATTTTTTAAAATCTGCTTGGGCATTGCGGCTTTCTTTGTTTCAGTTCCACTCAGTCCTTTCTCATCTCTAATCAGTTTTTTCTGTCTGCACAGGTCTTCTTTCACGCAGTTGTTCCACCTCCTCTTCTTCTTTGGACTCCAGACAAGCTTCCAGACGACCTCCAAGGCCACTACCACGACAAAGGCCACCGCTGCGCCCGTGGCAGGAACGAGCTCCTCCGAGCAACAGATCTACTCCTCCCCCCTCCCGTTCCCTCACCGCCACACCACACTCTGGTACGTTGTTCTTACCTACTTTACTTTTGGCCATCTACAATTATTCTTGAATATGTTTTTGTAAATAGTAATATGCACCACAAAATAATATGCAATAAAAAGTAATATGCACCCTCTAATGAGGGAGCAGGTTCCAAACATAGTTTACTTCACTGACAAGGGCAAAAACAAATCCCAGAGCAAATAAATGAACATAAATGTAAAATAAAAATACTTAATGCCTTTGCAGAGTCTTATTTTGCTGTACATTATTTGTGTCATATAAAGATATCATGAGAAGGTTTAATGATGTTTAACATTTCTTCCTCCTTGCACTTTCCCCAAACAATTAGTTTTCTTTCTTTTTTATTCTTTTTCTTTTAAACTGCCATGTAGAATGTATTTAGCATAACAATGCTTATAACTTTTCTATGTATCTAACCTTTCTGTAGCTTTTCTAAGTATCTGGTCACATGACGCATGAACAAGATGATACATGTTAACGACTGATGTAACTCACCCTACTCTCTACTATGTTTTGAATGTAATGTGTCTGACGTTTTTAGATGGATATTAATAATGCATTTAGAATAAGAGATTATGAGATGTTTTGAAATATTAAAGGGGACCTATTATGCAAAATTCACTTTTATAAGGTTTGTGTAAACAACCAGCCTATAATGGTAAAAACTCCTTTTTTTATATAATCCCCATAAATCATAAATAGTCTTTCCGAACGAGCGGTTCCAGATTTCTCAGATTTTCTATTTTTATGCAAGAGAAGCCCCGCCCATGAATGGTGACGATCTGCCCTATTAGCATAGATTCCGCCCTGAGTGAGCCACAGTCCGCCGCTGTAGCAGCTGGAGATATACAATGTCTGCGCCAAAAAACATTACATATGTTTTTATTGGATGTACCAATGAACATAGACTCCTAAAATCTGAGCCACTGAGGAGACCATGGTTGGATTTAATTTATGATGGAAATGTGCCGAATAAAGTTGTTAAAGATTAATATATATGTGCAAATCATTTTACATCAGACTGCTTCACAAACGAGATGGATGTTTGTTTCTAAAGGATGTTTAGATAAACATCACAGTATATGCTAGTCCACAGAAACATCCAGTTGCATTCTAAAAATGTGAACTTTCTGAGTCTCTCCATCCAACTCCGATTTGAACATATAAGTTTGAACACTGCTGACATTTTCACTGCGTGGCATTCTCCAGTTTTGTTGTTGCTGTAGTATCCAATGAGCTGTGAAGGCTCTGCCCTCTTCTGGAAAGGGGGTGGGGAGCAGCAGCTTATTTGCATTTAAAGGGACACACACAAATAGGGGCAGATTTGATGAGCTTTAATAAATTATCTGGGGGGTATTTTGAGCTGAAACATCACACACATTCTGGGGACACCAGAGACTTGTATAACATCTTATGAAAAGGGGCATAATAGGACCCCTTTAAGATACTTTTTTCCCCCATCAGGAATTGCTCGCAGCAGGACCCCTTCAGCCAGCAGCACAGCATATGAGAGCTCAGAGGTGCATTTAGGGGAGCGTGTATTGGTGGTGGGACAAAGGACAGGGATTGTCCGGTTTTACGGGAAGACCAGTTTTGCTCCAGGTATGACACTATTGCCTTTCTAACAACCTCCTGCAGTGTACTCAGGGAAGTGTGCTAACGGCTGGGGTTAGTTGCACATTTAGAGATATTCAATGGCTGCTCCTTTGCCAATGTACTTGGATCCCTCTCCTTTATGTAACCTCTGGAAGAATTAAAGCCATATTTCAGGTGCAGCATAAATGTTCTAAGATGTCTAATATCAAACAATGGAGAGAGAAATATTTTATAAATGAGTAAAAGCGGAGCCACTCAGATTCACTTAACGCACACTTTACCTGTCATTCTGCTGGGACTTTATGTCTGCTACTCTGCTAGGTCTTTAGGTTGAATGCAGCAGTTTGTAAATGTGTACCATATAAAGGTTATCCGCTTAATAGAACTGGTTAACTCAGCAGTTCTTCAGCACTGTGAAGTTGGTCACTGTATTTACTGCAGTACACTGAATACTGGATACGCAGAACTCCAAGGCCACTCGTTGTGTTCCAAGAATCTGCAGCTACTTCCTTTTAGGGCTCAGATTGAACACATGAAAACTTGAGGGGTGCCAGACAAAAGTAATTATTTGATTGTAGTATTTTTGTATTGTAAGTGGCGTGTTAAAATGAAAAACAAAAAGTAAATACATGTTGTTAATTAATATTACTATTAATATAATTACACTGTAACAATTGCACCCTTAAAATAAAGTGTAACCAGAAGTTTTAAATTCAGAGTGTTTAAGGTCTGAATGGAGAAGCGATCCATACAGATTGGTGAACTGAGAGCGAAGTTTATTGGATATTGTCCATGATTGTAAATGCTGACTCAGTTGTATGTTGAACCAAATGAAATCAGGATTCAGGTTCAGCGGTTCCTCTATGGTACGTTATCACTTTACGAGCACTGTGGACTGTGAACAATTGAGACACATGGGTTTAATACTTGAAGCAGGGAGAGCAACTCAATACTGTTCATTCTTTGAAGGATAGATTTTCATCATTGATTTTGTATTTTATTGAATAAGCCAATGTGCCATTGTGCACATAAGATGACGTATCGCTGTATTAACTGTTGTGGCTTGTGTGTTTATTTTTACCTAAAGAATTTTCATTAAATACATTTTATTTGATATAATGTTTGATTGAATATTTGTGCCCCAATGCTAAAGGCTCATGGTTTGGAAACAAGAGTAGCTAAACTATTGCCATAAAAAGCCTAAAAACACTCGCTCTAGTCCGCTAATTAATGACCACTGAGTGCTGTTGAACTCTTTTTTGTAAAGAGCACTTTCGTGTAGTGGGAAGCACAGTAATTTCATCAAAATCAATTGGAAAAGCTAAATACAGATTTGGAGAGAAGTCTGGGATAGCTTACTACAGCACATATTATATTGGCTAATGTTCAATTATACGCACAGAAGGGACGGCATATAATAAAATACTGTACATTATGCAGTCCTGGTAAAAACCTGGTATTAAGATGCATTTTGGTTGATTGGATCACAAGTAGACAATGGAGACACATTCCCGTTTACACCTGGTGTTTTAATCCGTCTCTCTTGTCCACTTTCAACCACTTCTGTCCTGATTTCTTCAAGGGGAGGGTTTATGGGCTTTTCAGATCTTTCGATCTAATAGACAAAATAGGCTTGCGCCATTTACATATGAACACGATGGAAACACATACAGAAAGCATCAGCTTTCATTTCTGCTAGGACAGCCACAAGACCACAACAAAAGTGTTAGAAATCAGGAATGGTGTGAGAACATTTTTGTCTTCAATAATGGCCACAATTAATGGAACCCTTTTATTCAATACTTTTTCCAACCTCCTTTTGCCAAGATAACAGCACTGACAGTCTAACAGTCTTCACCTATAATACCTGATGAGTTTGGAGAACACTTGGCAAGAGATCAGAGAACACTCCTCCACACAGGATCTCTCCAGATCCTTCAGATTATCAGGTCAGGGGACTGGGATGGCCATGGCAGAAGCTTAATTTTGTGCTCGGTGACCCATTTTTGTGTTAATTTTTTATGTTTGTTTTCAATTATTGTCCTTATGGAAGATCCAACCACGGCCCATTATACAATTTCTAGCAGAGATGGTCAGGAGGTTGCATTTTTTTTTAAATCTCTTGGCATTTGCTACAAATCCATGGTACCATGCATCTGAACAAGATGTCCAGGACCTCTAGCAAAAAAATAGGCCCACAACATTAAAGATCCAGCAGTACATTTAACTGTAGACATGGGGTACTTTTTTAATCCATGTTTGCACCAAACCCATCCTTTTTCTTTTTTTTTTTTTTCATCTGACCATAGAGTTCAGTCCTGTTTGAAGTTCCAGTGTCTGATAACTGAATAAGCTGAAATTTGTTTGAGCATCTGTGGGATGTGCTGAACAAACAAGTCCGATCCATGTAGGCCCCACCTTGCAACTTATAGGACCCAAAGGATCTGCTGCTAACATCTTGGTGCCAGATACCACAGCACACCTTTAGGGGTCTAGTGGAGTCCATGCCTCGACGGGTCAGGGCTGTTTTGGCAGCAAAAGGGGGACAAACACAATATTAGGTATAATGTTATGCCTGTTATATGTTCCAAACTGCACATGGTACTTAATTCAGGATAGAGGCAGGTGGGGTTATGAGGTTTGACTGACAGTTTGAGGATCCAATGGAGTTACGAGCTCCAGTCACAAGCTCTTTTTTTATACTTTTCATTGGTTAGATATTTTCAAAACCCACAGAAAGATGTAAAGAGTGACCAATATTTGTGATTAATGAAAAAAAAAGTTCTCTGCCCGATTTTACTTATTTTACCCGATCATTTTTTCTTTCTTTCTGGGGACCATATTGGAATTTTTTGACAGGCGAGGAGGCTATTTAAGACTTGGAAGTGCCCAGCATTAAACTGAAAATGAGTATCTTCTAACCAAATTATATTATCACAAGTCAACTATATTTCAGACAGAATGAGACATATTGCTCTATAAGAACTTCCAACCCCTACTAAGTTTGTTACACTTCTATGATGAAACGCATGCAGCATGAAGCTTGACAACTTTTTCGAACGAACACATGCTAGGAGTCGATAGTCGCTTATGAAGCCTTTGGACTTGTTGAATGATGTATAAAGCCTCTTGAACATTGGATTTAGTAATGTGCTCTAAGCAAGCAGCTGTCTTAAATTTTGCTGCTGGAAAATAACTGAACTTAAGTGCCCTCACTTCAACAAGACAGTAATGACTTTCTATTCATGTTTTTTTTTTTTCAAAGAACCTGGGTCTTATCCTTGCCATTTCATTGATGGAGTACCCTAAGGTGAAATCCATCTTCCTCTGATTGTGCCCTTTTCATCTGCTATTCATACATTCATAGAATAACGCTCACCCTGTGCTTTGTGCTTTGTTTACTAAAAAGCAACTGTTTGCTTGTCCTTGCATTACAAAGCTTTTGGAAGGAATAACTGGATTTACTGAAATCGCAGGATTTGGTATTCGTTTGTTTAGGCTCGAGCTGTACTGAGAGATGACAGATTGAAGATTGTTTACCAGGCTCAGGTTGGCGAGAGAATCGCTACATTTCTCAAAAAGTATGTGCTCATTCACTGTGTGTGTGTGCGTGCGTGTGTGTGTGTGTGTGTGTGTGTGTTTGCGCCCCTGACAGGATTTTGGTTGGGGATTGAGTTGGACAAGCCGAGCGGAAAGAATGACGGATCAGTTGGAGGAGTACGATACTTCAGCTGTCCTCCTAAACACGGAGTCTTCGCCCCACCCTCACGAGTTCAGAGGCAAGTGTACCGTAGAGAATTTGCAGCCATAACCACGTCTTAACTGAGTCTTATTTCTGGTGTCTTGCTGACTTTTAGCGTGATCATTTCTAGCCAACTGTGTCTTTGATTGTTGAGCAGACATTTCGACCTTTCTGTACAGAAGCATTAATAAGATTGTGCATCGACATTTGTATGTAATTTCTGCATGAGGGACGTAACGGCCCCCACAGAAAATAACCACCTTGCGCTTGTCCTCAAAAGACAAGCTGGTATCAAATTGCTGGATATTTTTGGCAATTAGACTTTTGGCAGACAATAACATTTTTGAAAAATTCAATAGTATTTGAAGGAGGGGTCAGAAGCTTTAGCAATTGCATAGAAATGCCCTGGCATCCTCCCAACCTTGCATTGGGGTGGCACATTTTGCATGCAAAAGCAAGAGTCACATTTCTTCATAAAATGTGGTTAATATTTGAACTTTACTCCTTTAAGTAATCATTGATAATAAGTTGTGTTTAAATACTCTAGTTAAAGCATTATGCAAAAAGGCCAGCAATGGTTAAGTTGTCTTCAGAAGCTCTCTACTTTTCAATATGCCTCTTATGGCCAGGGCTCGACATTAACACCCGCCTACCTGCCAAATGCGGGTATATTTCAGCAGTGGCGTGTAATGCAGTCCCTCCTACAAGCCAGATGGATATTGCTGGTGTTACAGGGCTTGGATTTTGGCATGCGATTGCGCACAATTCTGCATAATTTTACTTAATCCTCACACCCAAAATCCGTACACATTAAGCCAAGTATGTTGGCTATATAAAAAAGTATAATGGGTCCATGCATCAGGTCTTAAAGTGACAGCAGCCTAATATACCTGCTGCCAAATTATGAGATAATATAAAAAATATCTATATGGCAGTATCTCCCCATTATATCATTGTCAAAACTGTGGCCAATGAAAATGCTAAATGACTAGTAACTTCGGAAAACCACTAGCCGCTGTGGCTGCTGAGCGAAAACCATGTACTATAAATCTTATATTGAATCTGCACTTTGCTTTTCTATATGCTGTTGGTATGGTAATATAAATGTTAAACATTGAAACTCATAGAATTGTCAACCAGAGTGGTAATATTATTGGCATTAAGAAGGCCACATTATCAAATAGCTTTAGATGGTTTGAGCTATTCTTGCAGATTGCACTCACCCACTGTTTTTTAATGCTTCCTTCTGGTGTACTTTATATAGTATGACTAAAATAAAAAGCAATCGGTATAGGTATCGGTTTATATTATTTCATCCCCACTGTTGTAAGATGTCAGATTGTTGTGTTTGCTGTATGTCTGGTTTGTATGATGTGGGTTCAAATTTTATGCTGCACCAAAAATCGCTCTTTTGGGTTATAATAAACTTTGAACTTGAACTTAATTTGGCAGGCTGATAGTGGGAAAGGAACAACTTTCTTTCTACTTTCTTTTGATTAAATATCCAGCCTTTTTTTTTCTTTGTATTCGATTTACTTTTCTTCAGTCAGTCTTCCATTACGAATCTAATCCTTTCCATCGACAGCGGTCTGCCCTCCATTTGTCCCTCTCTACCTTTTACGGCTTTTATTCACCTGCTGGTTATTCAGCAAATGATCAATGTTCATATCTTCTCCATCTGTCATGAATCATATATTCTTAATTCAGAACCGTTCACCTATGCCATATCCCTCTCTTTCTTTCTCTTTGTATTTCTGTAAAGCGTCTGAGTGACTGATAAGCATATTGTTCTAGAAGCTTTCTTTCGTTCTGTCTTCTTAATTAACCCTCGGGGCAGCCACAGACACGCTGGCAGAGAAAACCCAACCGCTTCCTTTCATTTTGTCAGAGGCTTTTCAAATTGAAATGGCCACTATTTATTACTTAATGCATTTTCCTTGTCTAAAAATTATTCTTCACCCACGAATGAAAATTCTGTGGTCATTTATGCACCATGATCCCAGATGACTTACTCTCTTCTGTGGAACACAAAGAAAGATTGTTTAGAAAAACAATTCATCTCTGTGAGTTCATATAATGCTATAATCTTGAAATAACACAAGCTTCGGAACATGCTTACATCACGCTTCATAACGTGCTGATGTAGTGCTTCACATGAACACGTGTATGACTGTTGGCTAGAAGGGATGGTTTTATAAACAAACTTTATTTTAATTTAGCTTAAGAATCCACTTGGGTCATATGCATTTCCGTCGTGTTTGTTTAATGTGGTTTTTGAAACTTCAACTTTAGGGTTCCATCTACTTGCAATATATGGACTCAAAGAAATTGATCATTTCTCTAAAAAATTTATTTGTGTTCCACGATGATCTACATGGCATGAGGGGTTTAGTAATACAGGGTTCAGACTACATGATATCAGCCCGAATTTGGCGCAGTCCACTCAGCGTAGGGTGATTCATAAACAACAATGGCAGTCGGGATGCAAGAATCATTCGTTTAATCTTGTGTAGTTTGTCATAGTGAATGACAACCAATACTGCGTCTGCATTTCAAGGCGGGAAGGAAGCACGTCCGAATCTAATTTTAGCTTCACTTCCTGTCTCCTGAGATACCTTCATCTGATTGATTTTTGAAGGCAGCATAGATGTATCCTTCACTGCCTTTGATATCCCACGATCCTGTGCTTTCCATTCAGTTACAGTTGAGCTGGGAAAAAAAGATGGCGTTCGAAAGTTGCGTTTGCGGCGGGTCAGTTTGTGTGTAAATGTACAGTTTTTTTACCAACATATTACACTTCTGATATCCTTTCTAGTGAGATATTACTAATGTAGTTATTAAATATCTGTTTAGTTCTCACCAAAGCTCTCTCTATTTTGCTATAGATCATTAAACTGTTACACTGCCTTAGAAGTCTGTCCAAAATTATTTTTGTGAGTAGCCTTCATGCACAAAACGGTGCCTGCAGAGTCATTGTCTGATAAGGCAGCGAGGCAACGAGTCAGCTGCCTAGGTTTTCGGACGCAGCCACAATCATTGTTTATGCTCTTGTTTCCGGAAGTCAGATGCTAGTTCCGCCTTCTCGATGACATCACGCACATCATTGAAGACGGCAAGCAATGATTGGTTGATTTGATAAGATTTGTCATCTGCCACTTGAAATATTTATGCTCTTTAAATTCTGCTGGATTCTGATTGGCTGTCATGTTTTTTTGTTTGTTTTCAAAAAAATCATCAAATTCATTATTGCAAAAGTGGGAATCTTTTTATTCTCAAAGAATTAGAATGATCGAATGAAAACTTTATCGTCCTTGGTGTGAACAGGCCTTTAATGTGCATTATTCATGTGCATGTTATTCCAAAGTAAAAACTTTGTCAATGGAGAAAAGAAAATAATGTTATCCTGTAGTCAAATACTTATTGTAAAGTTTTTGTTGTTGTCAATGCAGCGTTTCTAATGCTGTGTCAGTGTTTATGTTGTTTAACAAATATTACAGGAATAATAGCAAATAAAGGTATCCATATTCAGATAGGTTAAGATTATTTGAAGTCTTAATAAACACTTTATTGATAGTATTCTACTGTATGTGCCATAATTATTTTTTAATACATTTTCGAAGCTCTTCAAACATTTGTTGGGACTTTTAGAATTGCACTTTAAATGTTAAAATTTAATTTTAAGAAATTGAAAAGACCAACATTCTGGAGTAGCTATCTATGCTGAACTTTACCTTCAGCATCCTCTTAAAAATGCCCCCTCGAAAGAGGCAGTTGGCAGTAAAGTCAGTGAGTTTCAGGAGAGGATTTGTCTTCAACAATTTACTGCAAACCGTATTTAAGTCTGTCTCCATTCTGGTATGAAACGACCGCACCTCACAATCCAGGCAGACTATTTCCATCTGAAATGCATCAAATTATGGAAGTAAAATGAGTTTCGAGTACCATTTCATGTTGACTTCAAAGATATTCAATTCAAGTAGTTTCTACCTGTCCATTGGAGAATCATTCAATACCCCCCCACCCCGTCCTAAAGTGTAAAGGTTTGGGATTTTATTCCTGCTACATATTTACATGTCAAATTGTTTGTGACAATTTTGACAAGCATTTGTCAAAACAAACCCATGTGACTGTCACTATTTTCAAGTGATAAATTTGTTGTTTGACAGCTAACAGAGTATACGCAAGGGTAAAATAATGTATCTTGACAGTTTTCTGGCAGGGCATCAGTTGTAAAAGTGCAGTGGAACAAGTAATACTGAACATTCACTTTGTTTTAACTAGCAGGATTCATGGCTCAGTGGACTGTCTGTCAGAGCTGTCCTCGTCTCGGATGAACTATTCCTTCACAGGTGAGCCATTCTGCTTGTCTGCTGTCTGATTCTTTCTCCTCTGTCAAATCTTAAGACGAAGCCAGTTTAGACATTCCTTTTTTTTATATAAAACTGTCGTTTTTCAGATATTTGGTCATTTTTCAGTGGATATTTTTGTTTGTTTTAATAAGGAATCCGACGCACACTCAGCACTTCCTCAGCCATTGCCACGCAGAAAGAACCCAGTCGCAAAGGTCAAGCAAGCAGGTGGGAACAATGTGAATATGACTGTACCTTTTTCAAGTAAATATTTTTTCTCCAGGAGTTATGGCTCAGTGGGTAGTGCATGTGTTCCACATACATTGAACCTTGGTGCTCATAATGGAAAAATGTTGACTCATGATAATTTTTTGTTACTTGACAACAACAGCTGCAGGACAGTCGTGTCTTATTAGACCGAAATCTCAAAGATTCCTTTAGTTTCAAAACAGGCACATTTTGGTAGAAATGTATGTAATCATTTGTTTTAGTTAATTTAGAAATTCAGAAACATTTGTATTGATTAGAACTAATCAGGGTGGTCAAAATCGATTAATTGCATCTACAAAAAAATATATACAAGCCCCTCCCAAATATATAAACACAAATTGATTGATTTGACAGCACTAGCATTAATCTTATTTTTTTTACTGAAACTGAAAATTAAGTTAAATAATTACATTCATTTATAAATCAACACTGAAATAAAAATAAATAACTGTGTTCAGGTTGTACAGGTTGAATTGTATATAAGGGCTTTTTAATAATGTATGTATGTCTCTTCTCCAATTCGTTGATGAAATCTAAACATGTCAACGGTGACTATAACTTGTTTTCATGACACATTTGTTCAAACATAAATAATGAAGACAACAGGTTAAGTAAAAATGTAATGCCTTTGAATTACAGTGAATATATTTAGTAAAATAAAAGTTATTTTATTTCTAGCTGACTAAAGAGTTATGGATATTGAATGGTTTTCCTGAGGTAAATGTAGTGTTACTTGACAATATTGTGCACAAGCTGTTTTATTTACTTATTTCTGTGGTTGAAACATTGATTAAGGGATTACATGAGACATGATGCATTTCAGTGAGTTGTACTGTATCTTTCAGCATACCTTGTGATGTTCAGTCATGTTTATTTTGTGCTATAACTTATAGTAAAGAGGAAGATATGATTGGGTCACATGTGCTCTATGCTATCGCTTGAACTGTGGTGGCTACAGTGATCTGTCACACCACATTAGAGCGCCAAAACCACATTTATAGTTTGAATTTCATTACAAAAGTAAACTAAGTTGCTGACTTGTATGTTTTTGTCGACCAATTTATCGGCACTGATAACCAATTGCTGGAAAAATCGGTTACCGGCAGAAATCCATCATGGTAGTTTTTCCGGGTTGCATCTGTTTATGGGGTGTCTGAGAAGGGTCTGCTGTCATTATACAGTAGGAGAGTGACCTCTAGAGGCTAAATAAAGTCTATCACTGATGCCTTGTGGTGTTTGTCTTGACACGTGAGATACTGCAGATGCGGATTTAAAACAGACAACCACGGTATGGATAGAGTACAATGCCGTACGAGTTTCAGATAATTTATGAAGTAATTAATTTGTTGACTAGATGCTGCATTATTGGAGAATAGCAATGTGTTTGTCATCCAGGTTGAGCTGGCGCTAACATTAGTAGTCTATCTTGTGGTTAAAACAAAAACACATGCAAGCTCGACCCAAATGTTTAATATCACTATTGTTACCAGTGTGAGAGTAAAATATATGTGTCTAATTTCAGTGCTCTGGCCTTTGTGTAGATTTTTAAATATGGCCATCTTTAAGCATGACTGTTTGGAAATAGTAACACTTTAAAATAAGATTCCACTTGTAACATGAACTAAGGTTTATAAAAGTATTCATTGTTAATTTAAACATTTACTTATACATTTTTATTTTTTAAAGTTGTATCTCTTAACATTCCTTTTTAAAAACTATCGGTTATTGGCCACGTGGTTCAACCTAGTTATCGCTATCGCTAAAATCCACTAGTTGCTGTCAATGATTTCAGCCCTAAGTGATTAGACCGAAACCAAATAATTTTTTGCCTCAATGGTTTCATTTGCCGAAATTTCATTGTAGCATTAATTAGTCCCTTGTATCCCATTCTCAAATGCTCTTTGTCGTTTCTCAGGAACCGTTCCAGTAATCTGCGGCGACGTTGGAGCTCAGTCAGCACTGGCAGGGGTACATCAAGGGCAAACAGCAGCGCTGGCCCATTGCCTAACCGAGTGGGTGGCACCACCAGTTCCTCTGGCTCAGATGGCGCTGTCAAACTCCACCTGGGCATGCAGGTCTTGCTAATTAGTGCCAATGAGATGGGCACCATCCGGTACATTGGCACAGCTGACTTTGCCCCTGGCCTCTGGCTCGGCCTTGAGCTGCGAAGCCCGAAAGGAAAAAACGATGGTTCTGTGGGCAACCGACGCTACTTTAGCTGCCGACCTGGTCATGGGGTTCTGGTGCGACCCAGCAGGGTCACGTACCGTGGTATCAACGGAGCCAAGCTGGTGGATGAAAGCAGCTGAGACCGCCACACTCTGAAACGTGGGCTTCTCATCTCTACACCATTCTGGCTTTCGGTTTCCATGGATTTGTCTTGACATTTGAGCCAACCTGAAGAGGCATTTTCTTTCTAACTGCACTAAGACTCAGACGTTCACTGCTGATAAACTGTTTACACCATTTTGTGAACTAACTAAATATTATGTTTGGGAGTAAATATTACATTTGGATTCTTCTGAAGTTTAAATTTTAACTGGAGGTTTGAATTTAGATGCATCGGATTAAGTAAACAGTTGCAATATTGGAGCACTTTAATAAAAGTCTGTGGGCGAAGACAATGACTTGAATAGCAGGATTTAAGAAGTTCAGACAATTTAATAACTTCATTAATTGTGAGAATATCAGCTCCTAAAATCCCCTCAGAAGTTATCTCAGAATGAAGCATAGCTTAGTTTGTCTACTCTTGTCAGCAGGTGTGAGTCCCTTTAGAACATGGCACTTGCACATTCAGAAACTCTTAATCTTTCATCTTGATGCAAGAGCAGTTATGAAATAAGCACTTTAATATATTATCATAATCCAAGATCTAATCAGCTCAGAGAATCCAAACTTGATTGTACTTGATTGTTCCACAGATGATGCAGCATTTGTTGCAGCTGACAGGCTTCATCAGGTTCTTATTTAGCCTGAAATGAAGTACTCTTGACTGAGAGATCCCTAATAGAAAGTTAAGTCAGTTTTGTGAAATTACTCAACGATGATAAACAGACCAAACAATGAAGACTAAATCAAGCTGCCACTAGTAGTTTAAACCCAAATCAGAAGCAGTTTTATGGATAGGTTCTTGTTTGGGATGTTTTAAAAAGTTTGTTCATCCAAGAATAAAAATTCTGTTGTTCATTACTCACCCTCATGTCGTTACAAAACCGCAAGACTTTTGTTCATCTTCAGAACACAAATGATCTTTTTAATAAAATCTGAAAGCCTGTTGAAAGCTACGTAACTACCACTTTGACACTTCAAAGTTTGTAAAGAGAACGTAAAACTAATCCATATGAATTTAATTTAGGTCAAATTTTCTGAAGAGACTTGATCGCTTTATATGATGACCAGATTTGATTTAGGCTTTTATTCACATATAAACATTAATCAGTGAACATAAACAGAACCTGTTTAACGAGTGAGAGCAAAACTCGTTGGTTCTTGCTGAAGCTCAAACGTGCTGCGTAACACGAGAATGAACCTCATTGGTTCTTGCAGAAGCTCAAACGAGCTGCGTAACACGAGAATGAACCTCATTGGTTCTTGCTGAAGCTCAAACGTGCTGCGTAACACAAGAATGAACCTCATTGGTTCTTGCTGAAGCTCAAACGTGCTGCGTAACACGAGAATGAACCTCATTGGTTCTTGCAGAGGCTCAAACGTGCTGCGTGACACAAGAATGAACCTCATTGGTTCTTGCAGAGGCTCAAACGTGCTGCGTAACACCAGAATGAACCTCATTGGTTCTTGAGGAAGCTCAAACGAGCTGCGTAACACGAGAATGAACCTCATTGGTTCTTGCTGAAGCTCAAACGTGCTGCGTAACACGAGAATGAACCTCATTGGTTCTTGCAGAGGCTCAAACGTGCTGCGTAACACCAGAATGAACCTCATTGGTTCTTGAGGAAGCTCAAACGAGCTGCGTAACACGAGAATGAACCTCATTGGTTCTTGCAGAGGCTCAAACGTGCTGCGTGACACAAGAATGAACCTCATTGGTTCTTGCAGAGGCTCAAACGTGCTGCGTAACACCAGAATGAACCTCATTGGTTCTTGAGGAAGCTCAAAGCGAGCTGCGTAACCGAGAATGAACCTCATTGGTTCTTGCTGAAGCTCAAACGTGCTGCGTAACACGAGAATGAACCTCATTGGTTCTTGCTGAAACTCGAGCGTGCTGCGTAACACGAGAATGAACCTCATTGGTTCTTGCTGAAGCTCAAACGTGCTGCGTAACACCAGAATGAACCTCATTGGTTCTTGAGGAAGCTCAAACATGCTGCGTAACACGAGAATGAACCTCATTGGTTCTTGCAGAAGCTCAAACGTGCTGCGTAACACGAGGATGAACCTCATTGGTTCTTGCTGAAGCTCAAACGAGCTGCGTAACACGAGAATGAACCTCATTGGTTCTTGCTGAAGCTCAAACGAGCTGCGTAACACGAGAATGAGTCTCATTGGTTCTTGCTGAAGCTCAAACGTGCTGCGTAACACGAGAATGAGTCTCATTGGTTCTTGCTGAAGCTCAAATGTGCTGCGTAACACGAGAATGAACCTCATTGGTTCTTGCAGAGGCTCAAACGTGCTGCGTAACACCAGAATGAACCTCATTGGTTCTTGCTGAAACTCGAACGTGCTGCGTAACACGAGAATGAACCTCATTGGTTCTTGCTGAAGCTCAAACGTGCTGCGTAACACCAGAATGAACCTCATTGGTTCTTGCTGAAGCTCAAACGTGCTGCGTAACACGAGAATAAACCTCGTCAGCTAAACATGCTTACCACAACTGATCTGTGAGTTTAAAAATGCTTATATGTGAATAAAAGCCTAAATTAATTCTGGTCATCATATAAAGTGATCGTCTCTCTTTAGAAATTTGGACTAAACAGCTCAATTCATATGGATTAGTTCTATGATCTCTTTATGAACTTTCAGAAGCATACAGATTTTATTAAAATATCTTAATTTGTGTTCCGAAGATGAACGAAAGTCAAGGTTTGGAATGACATGAGTAATAACTTGAGTAATTAATTCCAGAATTTTCTTTTCTGGGTTCTTTTTAGATAAAATGTTTAATGAGAAGAGACAATAACTGAGAATAATTTAGATCAAATTGTTGTTTGTCATCTTTTTTTTTTTTAAACAGTTGTTTGAACTGAATTGTTTTGAACTGTTTGAAATGTATTTTATTGGTTTAAATTATTTGTTTGCTTATATTCCTTTCAAAGTTAAATAAGTCTAGGATGAGTTTACAGTCAGTATAAATGCAAGAATTACAGATGAGTGATTCTTCAAGAAACACATCATTTTGCACTAATGAGGAAATTCATGAAAAAAAAATTGTTTATGACATCAGAAAATCCTGAAAAGAAGATGAGGGTAAAAAATGTCAACATAGTCAATAAATAAATAAATAAGGGTTATAAAATTTCCAATGGAAGTTGAGGTCTAATTGCACATTCAGCCTGTATCCACAGGGATGTTTTGTACTGTCTGTACTTTATCTGCTTAGCTGTGTGTGTTGGGTGTATATTGTGTGAATTTAAATGTAGTATTTTAGCAGTAAATGTAATGCACAAAGAATGTTTGTCAAAATTGTCAGCTGATAACAATAAAAAGTTCTAATATTTTAAAATCAAGAGTACATCCAGATTTAATTCATGCTATATGCAGTCATACATACTTTTTAGAATGTACATTTTTAGTTGCAAAGTTTATTCCTCGTTAAATATAAAACCTACTCCGTAAGCAATTTTGGATGCAAAAAATGTGAGTTTTAGTTGATCACCAATAGTTCCCATCAAGTGCATTACATTAATCTAATGATCGAAGTGTTTTAAAACACAAATACTGTAACCAACAACAAAAAAAAAACATTTGGATCTGAGCTGAGAAAAATTAACCCACCGGGATCCTCTTTGTGCACTTACATAACCCAAGTTATAATATTTGAAAATATTTTTTTGCAGCAACTCGTTTAAATTCATATTGCCAGTTAAAAAAACATTTTATCACTTAAAAGGTCACCTCTCCCCTTTTTTCCCTTGGTCCACTTTACATCTTTGTGTCAAGAATCGTGCACTAACCCAGCATGATGTGATGTTTAAAGTTACAAGCTGTTTACACTGAAAGTGGAAATTGGACCAATGAGATTTCATGATTGGCGTGGCTTCCCACTGTGATGCTGCAGAAATAAAACTAAGCTTTCAACATGATATCTAATTGCTTGTCATGGTTGATTAGGACGATGTTAGGAATTGGTCAGGAAATACCACATCGTGCCCATGGACAGCCATCTGCTCCATGTTTAATACTCAATACCGTGAATTCAGGGGATTGCTCAGTGCATTGACTGTCATTGGACTCATATTTATGGAAACAGCTTGAGATGATTTGTGACATGCTGAATTAGTATCCATTTGAAAATGGGTGGAACTTGGCCATGAAAGGACTCGTGTGTGGTCAGCGTAAAAGCTTTGCTATGCCATGACATTCACACTAGCTCAAATGTTTTTAATGGGCCTAATTTATGAGAGGAACACATTCCAGAGACATTAGCCAGGATAGATCAATAGATTCCTGCTGTTTATGCCAGATTGTGATCCTGCCATCTGCATGTCAAAGCAAAAAGTAAGATTCATCAGACCATTTGTCAAGGTTCAATTATTCAGTGTGGTGGTTCTGTCCTCGGTGACCTTGATTGATAGGAGAGAAGAACTATCACAATGTCCTGCTGTTCAAGCCCATCAGCGTTGAAGGTTTGACATACTGCACAGTGAGAGATAACCTTTACCTCAGTGTTGCAATTTTGTTTTTTTGTGGTCCTTTTTTTTTACTGTATCAGGTGGAACAGATCAAGTAATTCTCATCACAAATGTTATAGTCCAACAAAAATGTCACTCACTGTATTTTTGTACAGTTCTTTGCAAGCTCTAGTGTATGTACAGAGTGCATGAGAAAAGATATCAGGATTTCTCATACAAAGCTTGAGAGTGTAATGGTAAATTTGACACACTATATTGCCAAAAGTATTGGGACACCCCTCCAAATCATTGAATTCAGGTTATCCAATCACTTCCATGGCCGCAGGTGTATAAATCAAGCACTAGGCATGCTGACGCTTCTACAAACATTTGAGAAAGAATGGGTCGCTCTCAGGAGCTCAGTGAACTCAAGCATGGTATCGTGAAAGGTTGCCATCTGAGCAATAAGTCCATTCATGAAATGTCCTCACTACTAAATATTATAATAAAGTGGAAGCAATAGGGAACAACAGCAACTCAGCCACCAAGTGTTAGGCCATGTAAAATCACAGAGCGGGGTCAGCGCATGCTGAGATCACCAACTTTCTGCAGAGTCAATAGCTACAGACCTCATGTGGCCTTCTGATTAGTTCAAGAACAGTGAGTAGAGAGGTTTGTGGAATGGGTTTCCATGGCCGAGCAGCTCATCCAAGCCTTACATCACCAAGTGCAATGCAAAGCGTGGGATGCAGTGGTGTAAAGCACGCCAGCACTGGACTCTAGAGCAGTGAAGACGTGTTCTCTGGAGTGACCAATCATGCTTCTCTGTCTAGCAATCCGATGAACGAGTCTGGGTTTGGCGGTTGCCAGGAGAACGGTACTTGCCTGACTGCATTGTGCCAAGTGTAAAGTTTGGTGGAGTGGGGGATTATGGTGTGGGGTTGTTTTTCAGGGGTTGGGTTTGGCCCCTTAGTTCCAGTGAAAGGAACTCTTAATGCTTCAGCATACCAAGACATTTTGGACAGTTTCATGCTTCCAACTTTGTTGGAACAGTTTAAGGATGGCCCCTTCTTTTTCCAACATGACTGTGCCCCAGTGCACAAAGCAAGGTCCATAAAGACATGGATGAGCGAGTTTGGTGTGGAGGAACTTGACTATCCTGACCTCAACCCGAACACCTTTGGGATGAATTAGAGCGGAGACTGCGAGCCAGGCCTTCTCGTTCAACATCAGTGCCTGACCGCACAAATGCGCTTCTAGAAGAATGGTCAACAATTCCCATAAACACACTTCTAAACCTTGTGGAAAGCCTTCCCAGAAGCTGTTATAGCTGCAAAGGGTGGGCCAACTCCATATTAAACCCTAATTAAAATTAAGAATGGGATGTCATTAAAGTGCATGTGCATGTAAAGGCAGGCGTGATTTACAAAGCATTTAAGTTGCACTGTTTACGCAACATTGTTTATGTAGCAGCCAGCAGTCTATTGTATGTAATTGCAGTGAGGATACGCAGTCTAATGTTGTCTTCACGTGCTCTCGGAATAATCGTAAATACGAGTTTCCTAGATAAAAATTGCAAATGAACACCCTCCAATTTCGACATTTGAATGGGATGAGCTCATAATCACGACTTCAGAAGTGGGAATTATCAATTTTACGATAGCATGTGAAGCAGGCAGCATAAGATACAGATATGAGAAAGGGTTAAAGTTAAAATAAGAATTCATGCTTTCAACAGGATTACCATGTTTAGCTGCATAACTCTAATGGCACATTCATTTATTTCCAAGGGCAATGTTTTGAATAGCATTGTGTGCGGCAGATTTCAGCTGCACAGAGCACGCTCCATTCTTTCTTCATCTCAACAGCTTTTTTACTTGTCAAAAAGAGTCTTATGGATTATGTCAATGATACATCAAATTATTTTATTTTATATATGATATATGGTTGCTGTGGGTATCTTATATCTCTGTCTATTGTTAATGAGAACACACAGTGCACCATGGTAGCCCAGGTACACATAGTCATAGGCAGGCCTGTGCGTTATCTTTTTTTACACATAGCACTGGTGCTACAGAGGTTGAACATTTGTAACACAGGTCAGCACAATTGTAGCACAAGTAAAACATGTTACATCTCATAAAACAGCCAAAAGTAGCACAGTTTGTCACTTAAACTGGCAGGTGACTGGAAAAGGACTAATGATGTCTCTTACAGGTTTAAGGATTAGTTCACTTCAAAATGAAAATTCCTTGATAATTTACTCAACCCCATCCCATCCAAGATGTTGTCTTTCTTTCTTCAGTACAAAACAAAAAATAATAATTGTTTTGTTTTTTGTTGAGGAAAACATTCCAGGATTTTTCTCCACAGAATGGACTTCAGTGGCAACCAACAAGGTCCAAATCAATCCAGTTTCAAATGACTTTGAAGGGCTTTAAAGGCTCTGCATGGTCCAAGCTGAGGAATAGGGTCTTATCTAGTGAAACCTTGGTCATTTTCAAATAAACAAAACAACAACAACAAAAATTATAGTTTTTACCCAAAACTGCTCGACTTCGGTGTTCTGTTCCCTTCATGACATATATGTCCGAAGTACTGACCAGGGGCCGAAAAACTTTCAAATTGTCCAATGTTGTTGTTTTGCCTTTATTTTTGTAAAGGGCAATTTATTTAGTCTTTGCACATTAGTTTTAACACTGGGTCAGTACTTCCACGCACGTCATGGGTGTGACCTTTCTAACATGATGTCGAGCATTGTCGGTTAAAACGTTTTTTATTTTTTTTATTTTTTTAAATGACCGATGGTTTCGCTACATAAGACCCTATTCCTCAAGGTGTTTAACAGACTCTTAATTTGAAAGGGGAAAATGAAATACCAACTATTCCACACTAGAGAGCGCTCTCAGTGAGGACGAGCGTTAATAGAGAAAGATGATGGAAGCAGCCATTTTTACAAATGAGAGAGAGCGGAGTAAAAGACTTAATTCAGAGCATAACCACTTTAAAAGAGTAAAATAGAGTGGGGGGAAAGAAGTTTTAACTTCATTCCCAGTGAAATCTGGGGGAAGAAACATCTTGCATACTTTTATTTCGAGGCCGGAACTCCGGTGAGTGTTTTGTTCCTCTGTTATCGCTCATGTGTTCAATTAATGATTTTAGGTAAGAATTATGATTAAGTTAATATGCAGTTGAAGAGAAGAAAAGAGTCATTTCTGTTATTTATATCTGTTGCCAATTCAAATGAGGTGAATGTGAATGAGTAATACGTTCTCTGCATTATGCAGGTTGTTGTTTCCTGTTGATGCACTTTCTAGAGCGAATTCAGTATCAACCCCTGGATACAGATAAGATAATACAACGCACCATATACAACAAAGCATACACCTCGGATACCTTGAGTGAATCTGAGTCTTCTGTCACGTGACTACTTACTTTTTTTCTTCTTTTTCTATTTTTCGACACTTTTTCCAACCTCTTCAATTATTTTCCGGACGCATCAGACTTTATAAAAAGGACAAACAAGAACATAAGGAAAAGACTTGTGAACTGTTTGGTGAAACATTTCCAAACAGGCCTGATTGTATTTACTTAGTTCTATGACGATATTTTTGCAGTGGTTGAAATCATTTCAATAGACGTACCAATACAACATTCTTCTTTCACAAGTTGTAGTGAAATTGCAGTCTCAAATCCTCATTACGAACTTAGACAGTCAGTATAGTGTCATGCTACTGTGCCCATTCAACCTGGGCTGCATTTCCCTAAAGCATCATAAGCCTAAATTGATTGTTGAGACCATTGGTGGCAATTGTTCTACTATCAACTTAAGCTTTATGATGCTTTTGGGAAACGTAGTCCTGATTTGTTCATTTAGACCTCAACACTTGAGTGTTATCACAGGTTTTTTGGTGTCTAACGACATAAGGGTAAGTAAGGAATTTTTGGGTGAACTAACCCTTTAACATTGGCAATTTTTATAGCCCAGTATCTCTGACTAACAGTCCAGACAACATCCATTTAGAACGGCACTCGGATTGAGCCCTGCCAATGGTTTGTTCCCAGACCCAGATCTTGATGTGAGTCTGGCTTGTCAGGTTCGTAAACAAGCACTTTCAAAATGAAAATGGCATGACATTACCATTATAACCAGTAGATGGCTGCAGAGGACTGCTCATTTGCCATAATTTTCACAGATTATTAAATTACTATTATAGCAAACTTTAGTACTTGTATTGCTCTGAAGTATGATGGAAAGTACAGGAAAAGTCACAAAGTCTCAAGCCATTTAGATAAAGGGATCTTTTTTTTTTTTTTCCCATTAAGCCCAGACCCCAGCATCCTAGAAGGTAGGTCTGCACGAAAATATCTAATTGTGATTATTCTGGTTAAAATTGCTGCTTTTTTTAAATTGTATTTTTTACGAGAAGTGTATATAACATTTTGCGTTTATATTAATATGACTAATAATAATTATTATGATTGTTATTATTGCTAAAGAATATTTAACAAAATAAGAAATCTTACTATTGCAACAACATTTTCATTAATTAATATACAAATAAAAAATAGAGTATGCGAGAATAAATATAACAATATAATAATAACAATCATATTTTACAGAAAACTTATTTTACAAAAAACAGCTGGGTTGCATGTTAATATGTAGACAGCCTATGACTATATATCAGAAAGGTCTAATATATATATATATATATATATATATATATATATATATATATATATATATATATATATATATATATATATATATATATATATATATATATATATATATATATATATATATATATTAGACCTTTCTGATTTTTAGTCATAGGCTGTCTACATATTAACATGCAACCCAGCTGTTTTTTGTAAAATAAGTTTTCTGTAAAATATGATTGTTATTATTATATTGTTATATTTATTCTCGCATACTCTATTTTTCCTACCCCACATTTTCCTTCTAAAAAAAATAGCATATTGTGATAAAAGTTCATTGTTTTCCATAATGTAATGATAAAATTAAAAATTCATATATTTTAGATTCATTGCACACCAACTGAAATATTTCAGGTCTTTTATTGTTTTAATACTGATGATTTTGTCATACAGCTCATGAAAACCCAAAATTCCTATCTCAAAAAATTAGCATATCATGAAAAGGTTCTCTAAACGAGCTATTAACCTAATCATCTGAATCAACTAATTAACTCTAAACACCTGCAAAAGATTCCTGAGGCTTTTAAAAACTCCCAGCCTGGTTCATTACTCAAAACCGCAATCATGGGTAAGACTGCCGACCTGACTGCTGTCCAGAAGGCCATCATTGACACCCTCAAGCCAGAGGGTAAGACACAGAAAGACATTTCTGAACTAATAGGCTGTTCCTAGAGTGCTGTATCAAGGCACCTCAGTGGGAAGTCTGTGGGAAGGAAAAAGTGTGGCAAAAAACGCTGCACAACGAGAAGAGGTGACCGGACCCTGAGGAAGATTGTGGAGAAGGACTGATTCCAGACCTTGGGGGGCCTGTGGAAGCAGTGGACTGAGTCTGGAGTAGAAACATCCAGAGCCACCATGCACAGGCGTGTGCAGGAAATGGGCTACAGGTGCCGCATTCCCCAGGTCAAGCCACTTTTGAACCAGAAACAGCGGCAGAAGCGCCTGACCTGGGCTACAGAGAAGCAGCACTGGACTGTCGCTCAAATTCGGAAATCAAGGTGCCAGAGTCTGGAGGAAGACTGGGGAGAAGGAAATGCCAAAATGCCTGAAGTCCAGTGTCAAATACCCACAGTCAGTGATGGTCTGGGGTGCCATGTCAGCTGCTGGTGTTGGTCCACTGTGTTTTATCAAAGGCAGGGTCAATGCAGCTAGCTATCAGGAGATTTTGGAGCACTTCATGCTTCCATCTGCTGAAAAGCTTTATGGAGATGAAGATTTTGTTTTTCAGCACGACCTGGCACCTGCTCACAGTGCCAAAACCACTGGTAAATGGTTTACTGACCATGGTATTACTGTGCTCAATTGGCCTGCCAACTCTCCTGACCTGAACCCCATAGAGAATCTGTGGGATATTGTGAAGAGAAAGTTGAGACGCAAGACCCAACACTCTGGATGAGCTTAAGGCCGCTATCGAAGCATCCTGGGCCTCCATAACACCTCAGCAGTGCCACAGGCTGATTGCCTCCATGCCACGCCGCATTGAAGCAGTCATTTCTGCAAAAGGATTCCCGACCAAGTATTGAGTGCATAACTGAACATAATTATTTGAAGGTTGACTTTTTTGTATTAAAAACACTTTTCTTTTATTGGTCGGATGAAATATGCTAATATTTTGAGATAGGAATTTTGGGTTTTCATGAGCTGTATGCCAAAATCATCAGTATTAAAACAATAAAAGACCTGAAATATTTCAGTTGGTGTGCAATGAATCTAAAATATATGAAAGTTTAATTTTATCATTACATTATGGAAAATTATGAACTTTTATCACAATATGCTAATTTTTTTAGAAGGACCTGTATATATACATATTTTTTTTTTTTAAGTTTTTTTTCAATATTTCATGCATGTTTGAATTAATCCGATCATGTAATTTGTAAAGTTTAAATTATAACTTATTTTAATTTAACTTATACATTTTTACAGCATTAGTTGAGAGGTGTGTACCAGATATATATCCAAAAAAATCATAAATCATAAATATTTGAATTGAGCCATTCCAAGCTTGTTTTTTGTGACAATTTATTTATTTTATTTAACTCATATTTTTTTAAATGATAAAAACTAAATTGTTTTTTCACTTGTCACAACTGTTATAACACTGGTTATTTAATAAACAGATATTAAATGTTACTGAACTCTGCTCAAAAGACATTTTAATTCCAAATGTATCCATATGGTGATTACGTATCTTATCATGACTTTAGTATCGTGATGCATATCGTATCGTGACATTGTTGGTGATACACAGCCCTTGTGGTAAGTTCTGTCTTTTTAATCCATTTTCGAATGCCCATGGTGAAACGAGATTAAAGCAACACTATGCAACTTTTCTGTCCGCTAGAGCAGGGGTTCTTAACCTTTTTGATGTGGGGGCCCAAATTTTACAGCACAAAGTGGCCCATGGCCCTTTCAAATATTAACACTGTATTGGTTTATTGATCTCACCCTTGGTTTGATTTGTATTCAATAACTAAACGAAATCCACTTGCAGTTTATTATTAATGTGTATGTTAACCTGCACATACAACAAGATGCCAAGCACACAACAATTCATGGAATTAATCAATCTGCAACAAGGACAAATTTTACTTACAAAAAAAATAGAAAATGCATGTAAATAAATAAATAAAAACAATAGAATGTGTTACTAAAATAAATAAATAATATATTTCAAATTAATTAAATAAGTTATAAATGACAATTTAAATAAAGTGCAAATTAAAAAAATACATCTTTATAATCTGGAAAATAATTTGATAATTGTTTCAGCAGTCTACATTTTGCATGCCAGGACCTGAAGTTGCTCTTCATATCTATGACAAATGAACAATAACAGTCACAACAGTCCAATTTGAACAAGCTAAAACTCCCTATTTAGGTTCCCCTCTTAATGAGACACTTGAGCCTGCTTCACATACAGTATTGTTCAAAATAATAGCAGTACAATGTGACTAACCAGAATAATCAAGGTTTTTAGTATATTTTTATTGCTACGTGGCAAACAAGTTACCAGTAGGTTCAGTAGATTCTCAGAAAACAAACAAGACCCCCAGCATTCATGATATGCACGCTCTTAAGGCTGTGCAATTGGGGTATTAGTTGAAAGGAGTGTGTTTAAAAAAATAGCAGTGTCTACCTTTGACTGTACAAACTCAAAACTATTTTGTACAAACACTTTTTTTTCTGGGATTTAGCAATCCTGTGAATCACTAAAATAATATTTAGTTGTATGACCACAGTTTTTTAAAACTGCTTGACATCTGTGTGGCATGGAGTCAACCAACTTGTGGCACCTCTCAGCTGTTATTCCACTCCATGATTCTTTAACAACATTCCACAATTCATTCACATTTCTTGGTTTTGCTTCAGAAACAGCATTTTTGATATCACCCCACAAGTTCTCAAGATTGGGCTGGCCACTCCATAACATTAATTTTGTTGGTTTGGGACCAAGACTTTGCCTGTTTACTAGTGTGTTTTGGGTCATTGTCTTGTTGAAACAACCATTTCAAGGGCATGTCCTCTTCAGCATAGGGCAACATGACCTCTTCAAGTATTTTAACATATGCAAACTGATCCATGATCCCTGGTATGCGATAAATAGGCCCAACACCATATTAGGAGAAACATGCCCATATCATGATGCTTGCACCTCCATGCTTCACTGTCTTCACTGTGTACTGTGGCTTGATTTCAGAGTTTGGGGGTCGTCTCACAAACTGCCTGTGGCCCTTGGACCCAAAAAGAACAATTTTACTCTCATCAGTCCACAAAATGTTCCTCCATTTCTCTTTAGGCCAGTTGATGTGTTCTTTGGCAAATTGTAACCTCTTCTGCACATGCCTTTTTTTTAACAGAGGGACTTTGCGGGGGATTCTTGAAAATAGATTAGCTTCACACAGACGTCTTCTAACTGTCACAGTACTTACAGGTAACTCCAGACTGTCTTTGATCATCCTTGAGGTGATCATTGGCTGAGCCTTTGCCATTCTGGTTATTCTTCTATCCATTTTGATGGTTGTCTTCCGTTTTCTTCCACGTCTCTCTGGTTTTGCTCTCCATTTTAAGGTATTGGAGATCATTTTAGCTGAACAGCCTATCATTGGGTGAAAAAACGGCCCTATGGTTAAGAATAGGTGCGTTAGAGGGCGCCTGTTCAAAACAATGGCGTAGTTTGATGACATCAAGTTTGATCGCAGAATCTTGGGACATGTTGTCTTCACCTCACAGCTGGTGGAAAATAATTGGGATAGGACTCATGAATCAGAAATCATGTTAATGGATGCGATTATTAACGTTACTGTAGAATGAAGCAGAGCAGGACCGAGTGCTGAGGGAGCTGAGCAAGGCCGTCTGAGCGATTGATACACAAAACCCACAGATCGCAAGCAACGGGACTTTTATTATGACGGGACACAGTCGCCGGCACAATCTCCACTTTTCCGGTCATGAGTATGACGTAACGCATCTCTGTTACTCTGTGTGTTCGCTCGGCGGCTGCTGTGCCACTTGTTCACACTCCAGTGAGAGTAAAGCTTTTCTGCAAAATACAAACGGAAACGATGGTAACGCAGATATGACGCAATTGACAGGCGACTCCCTCACGTCCCGGTTCATTGGTAAAAATAGCAATTTTCTCACAATTTACAAATAGTTGGAAACATTTGGGATATTGTAAGAACTCAACAGACCAAAATATATAACACTGGCCTGGTGGTTTTTGGATATTTGCCTGCAAAAATCCTACATAGTATACCTTTAAAGATGGAATGTCTGTACTTCATAGCTTCGATCTTGTGTACTTTCCATTGCGCAATACATTTTTAGGGTGGGGATGGGGGAATGTCCAGACCAATCAAATTACCAGACCAATCAAAATTCGACTTTGCCTAAAAGACTTTACCTTTGCCTAAAGGTTCTTTTAAAATGGTATTTTTAAAACGGCAACTAACAATTATTTTGAAAATCAATTAGTTGGTCGTTTATTTTTCCGATTATTCAATTAATCAGATAAAAAGGCCTTTTTTCTTTTTTCTTTTTTTTTTACTGATGAAACCCACTATTCCCCATCCTGCTCAATGATGTCCTTCAAACAAACGTGTCAGCTGAGTACTATATGTAAACATACAAAGTGAATGTACCTTACAAAAAATAACCATGGTTTTACAATGAATAAAACAAACTAATAATAATGAATGAATAAATAAAGCAGTTATTGAAGTTATTCCATGGTAGTCAATGAATTAACCATATTTTGCTTCGATCTACAGTATAACTAAGGTATTTGTGTGGTTATACAAATGGTAATCAATATGCCAAAAACATGGTTTTACTATCTAAGAGAACCATGAATAATGTTTGTAAGGATATATCTGAATCGTCTCCCTCTCGACTGCGTTCTGTCTGTTTTTACGAGTGTGTGCCCGCCTCACCGCTGCTCATTCAGTGAAGTTTGAAGCTTAATGCAGACTGACGTGCTCTCATGCAAAATGGAGATTCTCGTGTGAATTAGCATTTACAGATATGGATATAATCACTGTTCTCTATATAGATCAGTGGATATAACCTGAAAAATTAAGGTTTTTCGCTAATCCTAGGCACAATTTCTAGGGTTGTAAATGGACCTGCAAAACTGTATCTGGACAATTTTTGCCCTTAAATAAACCACACACACTCTATGTACATATCAGAGAACAATTTAAAATATTGTTTCAAATCATTCTAGGGCACCTTTAAAAAACTAAATAAAATAAATGTATGTCATAAAAATGTATGACACACACAAGTCATGTCCCACCTTAGCAAAATATTGTATGAATATAATGTTCTCTAATATAATATCAGATACCGCGATACTTATGTCGAACTGAATGTGCCCTGCCCCCTGCCGCCCAGGCCCAGCTCTCACTTCACCTTATGCCACAAAATTATTTTTTTCTTCCTTTACAATGGATTAAATAGTAATTAGTACACTTTTAACAACTAATAAGAGCTAATTGTTTGTACTGATGAATAAATAGGCTTTTAAATAGCAGTTTTTGTTAATACAATAAAATAACCACCACTCTAATTTACAAATAAACAAAATGGCATTAAGTGAACATAAAGGGGCATTTTGTGGTTATGGAAACAACAGTTACCATGGCGAATACACAATACATCATGAACTATTAATGAAAGATGAAAACTGCTCCCGATGATCAGAATGAACGTCATACCTGCATGCATTCCCAGCTCACACATGTCGAACCAGTTATGTGATTTATAGATACTTTTATTTCATGAGTCACGAATTGACAACGTAACGTTGCCCAGAGTTTCTTTTGTGCTTTATGAGGTGATATACAGCGCGCCACCGCATTTGCACATGGAATTGAAGAGTGTGTGCTATGAGCACAGTATAACGGCTGACAGGACAGGAAAGTTCGGTTTTCTGAGGTGAGGGATATATATATATATATATATATTTTTTTTTAACTACGAAAATAACGATGTTGCTCGGACTCCAAGGTAGCATTTAGCCAACCTGGGTAAACAAGGAAACTGTCTCTGTCCTTTCACCATGCAGCTTGAGCGATTACCCAAGTCATCTGACATGCACTTGCAAGACGAAAGTTAGTGTGTTTTTAGTAAATAATATTATTATAATATTTTTTTTGTAAAAATACAGCTCTTATTAGTTGTTATAATTGTACTAATTACTATTTAATGAAATATCAAAGAATATTTTTTTATTTTGTGGCATAAGGTGAAGTGAGAGCTGGGCTGGGGGCAAAAAATCGTTTTGCTCCTAATAATCTGGTGCTTCATGTAAGGATCACTACATTCAGTGGTTTCTGTATATACCACAACAGTTCATTAGGTTATATACAGCGCCATTCAAAAGTATTCAGACCCTTCTTTTCCACATTTTTTTGTTGTTGTTACAGCTAAAAAGCTTTAAATTGTATTGCAGATCAGTCTACACTCCATACCCATAATGCCAAAGTAAAACCCAGATTTGTGATACCTTTGCACATAAAAAAAAAAAGAAGAAGAAAATTCACTGTATAAGTATTCAGATCCTTAACTCATACCTTTGGCAGGGATTACAGCCTTAATTCTTTTTGGGTATAATGTGACAAGTTTTCTGCTATTCTACCCAACGAATCGTCTGAAGCTCTGTTAGGTTGGAGGGCGACTTTCAGGGGACAGCTATTTCAGGTGTCTCCTGAGATGTTCAGTTTGGTTCAAGTCTGGGCCAATCATTCACATTCACAGCGTCCCTAAGCCAATCTTTCATTGTCTTGGCTGTGTGCTTAGGGTACTTGTCCTGTTAGAAGGTGAACATTTGGCCCTGTCTGAAGTCCTGAGCACCCTGGACCAGGTTTTCATTAAGAATATCTCTGTTTTGATGTTTAGCTTCCCTTCTACCCTGATCAGTCCCCTAGTCCCTGCCTCTGAAATACACCCCCACAGCATGTTTCCAACACAGTTGAGATGGTATTGTATATGTGATGAGCGTGCCTGGTTTCCTCCAGACATGACACTTGGAATTGAGATTTATCAGATCAGAGGATCTTGCTTCTCATAGTCTGTGGTTCCTTTAGGTACATATTCCAAAGCTTTCATGTGTCTTCACTTTGAAGCGTTCGTCTGGCTACTGGCATAAAACCCAGATCGGTGGAGTGATGCAGTGTTGGTTGTTTTTCCCATCTCCATGTAAGCAGCTCAATCACAGTGACCATCAAGTTCTTGTATATCAAGTTGACTAAACTTAACATTTTAAGGAAGCATGAAGGAAGCATTAATTTTTTTATTTAAAGGGGTCATATGATGCGATTTCTTGGTTTCCTTTCTCTTTAATTTGTTATGTAGCTGTTTGTGTATGTATAAGATCTGCAGAGTTACAAAGCTCAAAGTCTCAGACCCAGAAAGATATTCTTTGTAAAAGGTAAAGGATTAGTTCACTTAAAAAATGAACATTTCCTGATAATTTACTCAGCCATATCTCATCCAAGATGTTCATGTCTTTCTTTCTTCAGTCGAAAAGAAATGAAATTTTTTGAGGAAAACATTTCAGGATTTTTCTCAAAAAATGGACTTGAGGTTGAGGGTCCAAATCGATGCAGTTTAGAAGGGCTTCAGAGGCTCTGTGTGAGCTGAGACGAGTCTTATCTAGCGAAACCATCGGGGGTGAGTAAATTATCAGGAAATTTTCATTTTGAAGTGAACTAATCCTTTAAGGCTCAGCCACGACTCCGTCAGTTTGTGAGGGCAGAGTTTCATAACACCGTCCAAATGTATACGTAAAGAAAAAATGTATTCTCGCTGTAGTGTTGTTGCCGGTGTGTCGTGGAGAGGCTGTGTTTATTGTTGTGAAGGCCAAACTACTTTGTTTAGCCTTCAAAAAGAAGGGACAACTAGAACACTGGGGTTGTGCTTTAGTTACAACACTGTTCAACCCAAATATTGCACTATGTGCTGCGTGTTTTCCACTACATCCTACAGGTTGTTCCTTTGAGCTCATGAATTTTTCACTTTGATATCCATTTTCTGATGTTAGACCTTTAAAGGGGTACCTCATCGCTGGGAAGATGAATCTGTATTTAAACTGGGTCATTAATGTAGTAGAAATGTGAATTTTTTATTTTATTTGGTGCCTTCTAGACTGAGAAAACACAGAAAATGTATTTTTGTCTGATGGTGATGAAAGACTACAATTCCCAGAATGCACTTTGCTGCCCTGCGAGGCCACTCTAGGCACGGCTACTGGATCACTTGCCCACCGCATTCATTTTCATAAAATCAGTTCAGTTAGAGACACTACAATTAAAAGCTGAACGTGTCTGTTCGATATAAAGCGAGTGAGCCGATTGAGCGTCACGACCGTCAGGGCACAAACGCAGCAGGAGTCAGATTACATTCATCACATGAGCTGAGGTAATCGCAGGATTTGCGGCCGCATTCACAGCGCGTGATCAGTCTGGTGCGATTTCAGATCATGACTTTGGAAGCTTAACTTTCATAGGAAGTTCATTTGAAAAGTTGAAACACTCACTTTGGTCTCCACCGCTCCGTTTACATGAATGTCCGCAGCTCCCGAGCCGAGTGCTGTGAGTGTGATGTTGAAAACATGTGGAAATAGCGCCTCCTGCTGGCTGTAGTCTTTAGCCTCTGGCCAAAAACTCCTCAGATGATGCAAAATGACGATATTTGCGTCATCTGAGGAATTTTCCAGAAATAAAATACATAATTCTCTCGTCTCAGGGTCATATGAGGGGGTACGATAATTTGAATATAATCCCGGGTTTCTACTGATACAAAGTTAAATGCTAATCGCTGAAGTAACCCTTTAAACAGACCTTTTTTTTAATTGATCAATTATTACGTGCACTCAGTGGTCATGATTTAGTCAAAATAGTGTTTCAGCTTGTCAAAATTGTTTTAATGAATTATATGTGATATAGTTATTCTAAATTTTGTGTTTGGGGGCAAGGCCAAAATTATTAAATAGTAATTTATTAATTTCTCAGATCTCATCATTGAATGTCAAATTACAGAGATTAACAGATACATGATACAATAAGGTTTTACAACATTTTTACAAGTGTGGTCACGTTGTCATTAGCAAAATAAAATAAAATGAAATAGCAATAAAAATCCTTAATTTTCATCTTCATGCAATGCCAATTTATCTACCTTCCTAAACATATCAGACATCTTCCAAACCTCAGTGAAGCCAAAAATATTTCTCTCTCGAAAATGTGAAACAGCATTTTAAATTTAAATATACCATTTATGGTAAACAGAGTAGCATCAGTGTCTATGACATAAATTCAAGAGGGAAATAAATGAAATATTTAAGGTATTTTTCTTTGATGGTATTAATATAGAATTTTCTATGAAGGTTCAAAAATAAGGATACAATTATTTAAAATTAATAAAAATAAAGACAAAACTTTTTTTTTCAACGAGACCACTATTTAACAAAAAAATAGTGTAAAAATTGCCACAAGATATTCCTTTGTAAAACTCTCACTATCAAAGACACTACAGCAGTTCTTTCTGATAGTATAAAAAGCATGTCCAACATTTGCTTTTGAAATAGAAGCTTGACAGAACTGAACAGTAAGCAATATGACTTAGTGACAGATCATGTGAAAATGAATTTCTCATCAATTTGCTTGAAATTCAAAAGTCCTTTACTCAAATAAACAACATGAAAGACAGTTAATGATGTTCTGCGCATACAGTTGTAAGGCTCTTATGTACAAATTTTTTTTTATTTCAATGTCAAATAGTAATGGAATGACGGATATTATTTCTAAAAGTAAATGGCTGAAATGTCTTTCTTACACAGCCAGTGTTCGAGTTGCATACAGCATGAACTCAAAGCCCTTTCACACGACTCTTGTCAACATTCCCTAAAGAATTGAACTCTATAAGTGAATCATCAAGTCTACAGCGTCATACTGGCCTTGTGTTGTGTGCAAGCCTTGTGTGCAACTTTTTAATTTGATGCTCAAATTGTTTAAAACAAGTTTAAAGTTGTCTTCTCCTGACCTTTCAAAATGCAATTCATGACTACCGAACAATTTGCTAGATGTATCATGTGGGTGGTTTGCTATAAAGAACATAATTTGATTCCGAAGCTGGTATGCTAATGCCCTCAACTAAACTTCCCTAACCAACCAGCTTTACCTGCTTGATAACCTTCACAAAGCTAAGACTTGCTGCTGCACCTCTTGGCAAAGTTGGCATTTCTGATCTAGACCTAGAGCTGAACACTAACACTAGCTTAAGTGCAAGAAACTGATAGGACTTTCCTATTCTTTAGTTCTTCACTTTCACTAGTTCAATGTCCCTGACACGAGTCCTGTGAAAGAGTCTTCACGCACGGGTACTTTATCCAGTTGCTGCATGTTTCTATTCCAACAGCATAGCAACAGGTTTTCTCATTGCAGAAAGCCACCAGCGATCATCAATATCACACATATTAGCCATTAAGAGATTTCTGTAGTTCATCATGTTTGATGATAGATGAAAACTGCTGCGTTTAAAAGCCAACCAAGTCCAAGAGTAAACAAAATGATACATAATGAACGGGGGGCAGTTTGCTTTCTGAAGCACACCCATTAATAATTTACATGACCTCCAAATAATAAATTAACAAATGAATAAATAAACAAGCAGGCAAGCAAACATCAACAAACCCATTTTTTTTCTCTCCCCCATTATGGAAAAATATCAGATATAATAGTCTTTCACAGAATTAATCCTTGTGAGGGCTTAATCAGTTTTTTTTTTTTGTCTCTCAAATGTGGCTTTCAGAAAATCAACAGTCTCATTTCTTTATCCAGTCGGCAATCTGTTTCAATGACTGATGCGTAGGGAAAGTTTTCAGTGCAGGACCTTTCCAGTTACATACTCATGGCTGAAAAGCACAAAGGAAAAGCACAAAGGGGCTTGGCAAAGGTGAACATAGATTGACAGCACAGTGTTTTGCAAAGTGGGCACTGATACAGAGCGTGCACGGTTACAGCACCGTGGCATTGTGTCCCTCCATTTTCGGGAGTCTGGAGTCCTGCACTGTACCCATGGTGACCAAAAGCGGACGGCTGTCCTCAGGGCCACTGCCCCGAGCCAAAGAGATGGGCCTCTGCTGGCCAGGATGAGGCGGGGGAGGCTGGGGTCCCGGCATGGGCTCCATGGGCAGGCCCTGTTCCTGGTAGCCATAACCGATGTTCCCACATGGAAAGCGGCGTAGTCTGTAGAGCGGAACTGGTGCAAGAGTGGCCGAATCCAGGAGTAAAGGGGTCGGTGCAGGTGGAGGAGGAGGGGGCAAAAGCGGTCGACACAGGCCTTGTTGTTGTTGTTGCTGTTGGCGCTGGAGCTGCTGTTGGTACTGCTGCTGTTTGTGCTGTTGCTGCAGGCCCAAAGCTTCAGCTACTGTCACAGTCCGGCCTGCTTGTTCCTGCCCTTCACCTGGGATTCGTGGGCCACTCACCTGCCTTTGTGCCTGGGCCTGTGCCTGTGCCTGTTGCCTTTTCTGCTGCTGCTGTAGAAACCACGAGCCATAGGTAGGGTTCCACAGGTTTGTGGGCTTCCCGTTACGGCTCTCCTTCTCAGAGGAGTGGGCCTGCATGAATCCCAAATTTACATGCCCTCCATCCTGGGTGGGGAGTTGGGGAGTTGTAGAGGAGGGTTTGGCGGCTGGTATGGGGGCAGTGACTACAGGGGGTTGGAGGTAGTGTTGAGGATGAGGCTGAGATGGGGGAGCGGGTGGGAGTTTGTTGTCAGAAGATTGGCTGGCGATGAGAATGACTTCCCCATCTCTCTCTCTCTTAGCCTGTTCAGAGTGGGCGGCACATGGAGCATCCTCTGGACCCTGAGGGGTTACAAGCAAGGAGGGTGCAGAAGGGTCTTCGGGACGCATGGGTACCCTCTCCTCTTCCTCAGGGATGGGGCCATACTCAACAGGCAAAGGCACATTCACCACATCTGGGTCCTAGGGGAATTGAAAAGTCTGTCATTCATCTACCCAAGTAGTCAAACTTGCCAGTTTTACAGGTGACACAAATTGTTGGTAAGATCAATGATGTGTCACTTAAATATTGTAACATTAAATAATGAATTAAGAAGATTCAATTTTCACAAATACTGTTCCATACAATGTGCTCTACTTTATACTGTATACTTTGGCAAATTCCATGCATATATTACAATATTGGAAATGGCGCTAGTATGGTGACATGGAACTTCTAACAAGCCTACTGTTGCCCACCATGAACAGAACGTTTTCAGATATAGTACCTGCAAACAATAGTCAATCCTCTCCAGAATAGTTGAGAAGTTTGGTCTGTCTTCTGGTTGATGCTGCCAACTCTGTGTCATTATGCGGTACCTATTTTACAAAACAAAATTATATTTGTATTCTCTTGCTTTTCAGGTTTATCTTCACTGTCTTGATTGAATGAGTATCAGTTTGATTAATTTCAGAGATAAATTTAGTCTTTTTCAGTTTTGTTTTAAAGATCAGCTCTGCAAGATCAGGTTAGATTAGAAAATAAATTTAAATCAAAACTCCAGCTAGGAAAGTTTGATTATTATTTGATTAGTATAGAGACAGAAAATTCTTGTATATTGCATATTTGAGTCCACTCACACAGGCCCGGGGCAGTTCTTGGGTGGGTCCATTCGGCCTCCATTAGTAACAAACTCCAACACCTCTTGGTTACTGCGGCTCGGGTACGGCATATAGCCCAGTGAGAAGATCTCCCACAGCAGAACACCAAATGACCTGAAAAACAAGTCAAAATGAGAGAAAGTGAATGGTAGAGTAAGGTGAAAGCATAGTAATTACAGAATAAATTTATTACAGCGTGAAAAACAGTGGGGTTGCAGTAGCATATGAAAGAACTCGCATCAAGTCTCACCATGTATCTGTTTTTGAGGTAAAGATTCCCTCCATAAAGGCCTCAGGAGGCATCCATTTGACTGGCAGCATAGCACGGCCTCCTTTCCTGTAATAGCTGGCTCTGTAGAAAAACACATGCCCAGGCAAAGGAAAAAAAAGAGACATTGTTATGAATGCCCACAGTAGACAGAAGCAGAGTGGAGTGAGTTATTAACTCCAGTCGCAGATCAGAGAGAGCAAAAGCATGGGGTAATGAAAGGAGCAGAAATTGCATGGAAAGACATAAAGGAGAAACTCCATGTGTGACTTATGCAAGGATGGAATTCATCACCACGTTCTCTGAAGCCTCGATCTGATCCTTAGTCACTAAATGGTTCCCTAAATGATTAATTGTGTGCATAGTTTGGCTTTGTGTTAAAAGAAAAAGCAGTATTCTAAAATAATTACTATTGCTTGAATAATCTAATTGTTCTCCTCCACCAGGCCAGAATTAAAGAGACAACTTAACTTAAATGGTTTATGGAAAGTGACTGACCTAGTTAATTCGAAATGCCTGGCTTAATTTGCATTTTTTTTTCTCATGATATAAAATATGCAGATGTTCTAGACAAGCAAAGTAAATTAACCAAATGTTGAATCTACACCCAACCATTAGATCTGTCTGTCTTGGGCGGCACTCCCAAGCACAACCATCAACCTGTCTGAATTTTAGAGGGGTAAGTTAGGGTTAGAGGAGCCAGATGAGAATTTGACCAAATCTTCAATTAGATAGATAAAGTTGACGAAAGAAGACTCCGGGCCTATTTCATGCAGGTGCACTTAGGGAGTGTCCGAATCCACTTTGGCTAGTTTAACGACGGGCAAATGGTCGGTGTGCATGATCCAAAAGGGTTGTCCCTAGTCTCTTAATGAGTCATGGGTGTGTTTTGGACGTAACATGCAATAAACCAATCAGAGTCTCATCTCCCATTTCCTTTTGTGTGTGTAATATGCAGAAGGGTGCACAAACGCGTACACTCTGCTTATTACTAATGCACTCTTTAAATAAAAAATACTGTCAATGGCGCAGTCATTTTCAGTTGCCTCAAAAATAGTAACGCGTTTACAATGCGCCTGAACACACCTTGTTTTCAGACAAGCGTGCACAAATGGGCAGTATTTAAATCTGATGTACTTTGTCCTTCTGTGATGAAAATTTGGCAGTGGATTTCTAGTTCACAGTATGCTTTGACTGGAGAAGGAGAATAAATATTGAAATTAAGTGCCATTTTATGTGACATTTTGTTTAGTAAAGGGAAAGGCCTCGTAAGTGTGTAATGCTGTTATATTTGACATTTAAAAGAGTTTGCTGTTTTGTGTGGTTACCATTGTGCTGAAGAGTAGTGCTTGTGGTTAGTTTGAGGTTGAGAACAATGTATGGATTACATTGGATTACTTTTTTTGAATAATCAGCTTTAACATTTTTGTGTTTGCTACAAATAACAACATTCATCTAATGCAGAACATAATTGCATTAGAAGTTGCATGAATCAAAAAGATGATTTTTTTTTTTGTTATCGAACCAAAACGTTTGATTTTAGAATGTTATTAATTTTCACATTTATGCAGTTCTGGAAATTCAAAAAGCATTTAGCTGTTAAAATATTCAGCATGCTGTCTGCAATGTTTCATGAGATCAATCTTTCCAGAAGCAGATTCCAAATTGTGCCGTGCAGGAAAATGACTTGTTTTAAATCTCTTTAACACGGTTTTAACAGTTCAGAGGAAAAATTACCTTTATGACTAAAAGGACATATTTGGAAAGATGGGTCTCACTTTATTTTGATGATTCCCTTTAACACATTCTGTTGACCATAAGTAATGTTGCACCTACATGCACCTCTCATTTAGAGATAGACGATATGGCCAAAAATCGTATCTCGGTATTGTATGGTTGAATGCGATACACGGTATATATCCTGGTATTTTCTACGTTTTTCTGTTTGGATAAAAAAAATCTGTATTTATTCGAATACAATTCTAAAATAATTATTACAATGCGCCTGAACACACCTTGTTTTCAGACAAGCGTGCACAAATGGGCAGTATTTAAATCTGATGTACTTTGTCCTTCTGTGATGAAAATTTGGCAGTGGATTTCTAGTTCACAGTATGCTTTGACTGGAGAAGGAGAATAAATATTGAAATTAAGTGCCATTTTATGTGACATTTTGTTTAGTAAAGGGAAAGGCCTCGTAAGTGTGTAATGCTGTTATATTTGACATTTAAAAGAGTTTGCTGTTTTGTGTGGTTACCATTGTGCTGAAGAGTAGTGCTTGTGGTTAGTTTGAGGTTGAGAACAATGTATGGATTACATTGGATTTCTAATTTTTGATTTCACATCTTGCCCAATGTTGATATAGAAAGCTATAAACAAATAGGCTACAGTGAATATAATGTTGGCTATGCAATATATTGGGAGCAAAAAGTGGGTTCACATTACATTCTAACATTGTAACATTACAATCAAAAAACAAAATTAATAATTCACTGAACTAAAAATGAAAATAAAAACCAAAGCACATTAGCTTTTATTTGATTACCCCATAATAATGGTCACTTTCATAAAAATATACTTACTTGTAGGTTTAAAATATCACATATGGCACATTTATGACTTTCTAACATTTACAGATGGAGAAAATACCTTTGAAATGTAAGTTATGCACTGAGGAAAGCACATTTCAAACGCATTAAACAGTGCGAGTGTGTATGTGTCTGTCAGCACAAGTAGCATAACGTTATCTCTCAGAGCATCTGAAAGGACACGCTGCTTTAAACTATACGTGTTAACTGTATCTTGGCACTTATTTTGAAGCCCTTAATGTAGAGAACGTGTCATGTTTAGGACAAGTTATATCATGCACTTTCCCTGCATCAGCTCATTCTGATTGCTCCGCTGTTTTTCAGATGCATTTGTATCAATCTACTGTATATCGATAAAAACGGTATTGCCTCATTCCGTATCTCTTCTAAAAAATATATCGATATATTGTACAAACTCGATATACCGCCCAGCCCTACTCTCATTAGAGTGTTAGTAGAGTTTTAGTAGTAGGAATGGCGAAAACTAAACATTTTCTTGACCGACCACCGAGCCTCATTAGCCGGTTGAAACTGGTTAACCGATTAGTTTACAATATGCTGCGCTATTTAAAATAACAGTTGCGAGCCGCGCCTGCAATTTCGCAACTCTGTCGCATCTCTCTGCCGCTCTGCCTCCCGCTCTCACACACACTGTCCCGGCACCGCCGCCTCCCTTCCACTCAAGTCACTTTTTTTAAAATACCCTACAGCGCAAATCATGAGTCCCGCAAACGTGGCGCAGAGGAGCTTGTTTGTAATCGGAGGACAAATGGCTCCTTAGTTTCAAAATGGTTTGGGTACAAGGTGATCGCGTTGAAAATAAAGGCATTTGTCTAGCGTTAGAAGCTCATTTGAAACATTGCCGCGAAAAATGACAGCTCCCAAGAGACGCCGCTTTAGTTCGAGGTAGTGCTAACAATAATAAAGAAAGATGATGATCAACACCTTATGTGTTACCACTGAAATGTAGATGTAATATATTTCCAAATGTAAGCCCATCTTATGCAGAATGTTGTCTAATTGACTGCAACACGATAAAACCAATGGATAAAACAGGCACCTTCAGAATGCGTAAAAGACGCACCGGCCAAGGCAGGTCTAAATCACTGCGCCTTCTAATTTTTTTTAACCGACAACTTTGATCAGTTAACGTTGAATCGGTTAACCATCGGTCAAACGGTCATCGGTTAACATCCCTAATTAGTAGACTGGTAGGGTTAGAATAAGTTGGCATACGTAATTGTAAACTAATTTATAAACAGTAGAATGTGTTAAAGGGGCCATCAAAAAGTGAGACTCATCTTTCCAAATATCTCCTTTTAGTCATACAGATTATTTTTCCAAGTGAACTGTTATAACAGTGTTAAACAGCCCTGTCTTTTGGGGAGCATCACACTAAAGTGTTAGCAGATAGAAGTAGACAGTCTACTAATACTCAAAGAGAGTTATGGCGCTTTTCCAATACCAGTACCGACTCGACTCACTATCTGCAATGGAAAACGGAGCGAAAAGCATCTCCAAAATAGTACCTGGTCGTCATAGCGTCGCTGCAGGAAACTGCCATGATGTAATCTTCGCAACACACACCCGCTAACCAAACAAAGTAAAGTCTGCACCTCCTCGTTTGACCACGGCGTATTCTACCGAGTTGCCATAGTAGTAATGGGTATAACACTTTTACTGTCAATGGTATATCACGTAATCTCTAGTCAAACTATTTAAAAATGACGCAGTTATTCAGGATACTCCGTCTGGCACGTGCAATGATGACGCAGTGAATAGTGACGATTCTCTCTGACCGACCAATATAGGTACAAATTTTATACAGTGGAAAACCAAACAAAGGCGAGTCGAGGCGAGCTGGTACTGTGTAGTGGAAACGTGCCATTAGTTGACATGTAGTTGCACAGTTACTTAGTAGGCAGCAGAATGTTCAAAAGGGACCATCAAAATAAAGTGTAACTGAAAGATTGTTAAAACAAGTAGGTAAATGGTGACATCATTTTCTGTTTGGGGATAAACTCTCCAGGGTTTTCTTGAAACTTGGCACATACTATTACTTGTATGACTCTGCCACAACAACAAACTACTATAAAAACCACCTCAAACAATCCTGGCCACCTCCAAGAACCTCCTAATACTGTGTAGGTGAGTTTGGCGCAGGCAATCCAACACATTTACAAAATAAAAAGTGGTAACACTTTATTTTAGTGATATTTACTGCATAATATAATTGCACTGCTGCACCCATGGTACTGCAGCAAAGTTCATTGATTATTACGCAGGAATGAGAATACAGTTCCTAGCCATATCGGTCTAGAAAATCGCAACTTTTCATTTTCTGTCGGCCTTACGACACGATGTAACTATACACATCACAACATGTAAATAGGAAAATGTTGGCATTATTTTGTCACTTATTGAGCAGTATGCTAGATGGGGCAGTTTACCTCCAGTCTTTGTGCTGGGGGATATGGCGAATAAGTCCCAAAAAGTTGGAGTGTTCCTTTAATGCCTTATTCTGCATGACCATATTCTACATCCCTTAATCCTACCCAATACCTAAACTTAAGCACTACAAAAACTACCTTATTGACTATTAATTTAGTAAATTATAAGTTTGAGGCAAAAGTCGTAGTCAATAGTGAATATGTTCCCCATACTAAAATGTTATCAAAAAAGTTACTGAATGTCTTGTCTGAGAGGCTTTCTTCACATCTCATGGTGCGATGACGGAGTCTGAAACAATTTTCCTCACCCAGAGCTGATGTTATCAAGATCTAGTTCCAATATCTGACCCACTGCTGACAATAGTGAAAAAGAAATAAAGTGAGAGAGAAAGAAAAAGGAGAGACAAATAGGTCTTGCTTTTTTGCCAACAGCTATCCTGAGGTGGCTAAAGCAATAATCTAGGGAGGGTATTATGCTGTGCATTTATCACAAAAAGAAAATGAGAGACTGAGGCTGAAAAGATATACTGCCCACTATCTCCTAAACAAAAGCATTTGCACTTTTGACAAAATCTTGATGATGTTGGTCTTATCGGACTAGGGTTCTATATAAACTAGAGTGTGGCCTTCTGGGACTGTGGCAGCAAAGCCTGTTCCACCTCTCGCATGAAAACACACCTCACACACTAATATTACACTCATGTTTCCAGCAATCTCACTCATGAGAACGGACCTCGCATGCCAGGACTCGAGGGAAACCAACAATGAAACCCTTTGAAGTAGGAGATTGAAGAGAACCTTTGTGTTGCCACTGACTTTCTGGTCCCTGGTGGGCTGGTTTGCTGGCACAGTCGAGGAGAGCGGGGGAAAATATGAGGCAGGGGAGGCAAAGTTTGGGAAGTTGAACTATACGGTAAAAACTCAATTTATGAGATAAACCAAAATATATTCCTCAAAATATTTATATTTCAAATGTCAGTAAAAAAAAAAATACTGTGAGAGTTGAAGTGTGTGAATGAACATAGATACTTCCCTCCTATATACTGTAGTTGAAAAACAGTATGTGAAAAGGGCGAGAGTCTGAAGTGTGCAACCAATGCACAATTTATTATCCCATGAGGCCACAGGAACAGTCACATAATAATGGCAGCACAATACGTCTAGATTACATTCACACTACACACATTACTTTTTAATGGATGCGGAGTCATTGTTCAAAAGAAGGACCTACTCAGAGAGCACGAAGCCTATTAGTTTATGAAATTGAGGAAGAAAGTGATAACAGAAAGTCGGATGTGCAAAACATGCATATTTCAAAATGTGTGTTTAGACTCCAAACAAGCAGGGTTTTTTTTTTCTTCCTCCGGTGTTGACATTTTCAAATGTCCCATTCCGTTTCAATATGAATGAGCTCAGCCCTTCATAGATGATAAATACATTTTGGTAACACTTCAGTTTAGGGTCCAATTCTCACTATTACCTAGTTGCTTATTAGCATTATTAGGATATTGGGTGTTTATTAATACTTATAAAGCACATATTAATGCCTTATTCTGCATGACCATATTCTACTTGCCTTAATCCTACCCAATCCCTAAACTTAACAACTACCTTACTAACTATTAATAAGCAATGATTAGGAGATTATTGAGGAAAAAGTCATAGTTAATAGTGAATGTGTTCCCTATACTGAAGTGTTACCAAAGTTATTACATTATGTTCAGCAGTTAGCTGCCATGATTTACTACTTGGTTGGTTCCAAGTTGTGTTGGGGAGGGGTTCTTTCATTCTAGAGAGCATTTGATTGGTCAAAAATCTGTGTAGAGCAACATTTTGAGTTTATTTAGAGTTTTATTTCTATTAAACATTTTAACCCCTACGAACAGTTGCGGGTCAATTTGACCTATTTTGAGTTGTCAATATCAGTTAACCTATTTTTTTCTTTTCTTGTAATTGAGTTTTTCATGAACATGCATGCAAAGTTTCAACAGGCTGATGTCTTGTGAAATGTCCATAATTGATACGATCTTGCTTGTTTGTGGGTCAGTTTGACCCATATAGACAGCTATTCAAAAGCAACTGTACAGACTCAAAATACAAAACACTTTTTTTGTTGTATGTCAGAGCTTTTCAACTAGTTCTGTATGACAACTAGTACCAAATGACTTTTCCAACTTAAATAGTTAAACATTTTGAATATTTCAGAGCATAGACATACGTTTTTTTTTTTTATTTGACAAGGGCCAAACTGTGATGGCTAGACGACTGGGTCAGAGCATCTCCAAAACTGCATCTCTTGTGGGGTGTTCCCGGTCTGCAGTGATCAGTATCTATCAAAAGTGCTCCAAGGAAGGAACAGTGGTGAACCGGTGACAGGGTCATGGGTGGCCAAGGCTCATTGATGCACGTGGGGAGCGAAGGCTAACCCGTGTGGTCTGATCAAACAGACGAGCTACTGTAGCTCTAATTGCCCAAGAAGTTAATGCTGGTTCTGATAGAAAGGTGTCAGAATACACAGTGCATCGCAGTTGGATGCATATGGGACTGCATAGCTGCAGAACAGTCAGGGTGCCCATGCTGACCCCTGTCCACCGCTGAAAGTGCCAACAGTGGGCACGTGAGCATCAGAACTGGACCACGGAGCAATGGAAGAAGGTCTGATGAAACTTTCTTTTATAATGCATAGATGGCCGGGTGCGTGTGTGTCGCTTACCGTGGGAACACATGGCACCAGGATGCACAATAGGAAAAAGGCAAGCCGGCGGAACCCCAAATCCTTGGGTCCTGCTATCTATGTGGATGTTACTTTGACACACCTCCTACCTAAGCATTGTTGCAGACCATGTACACCCTTTCATGGAAACGGTATTCCCTGGTGGCTGTGACTATTTCAGCTGGATATAATGCGCCTGCCACAAAATGGTTCAGGAATGGTTTGATGAACACGAGTTTGAGGTGTTAACTTGGCCTCCAAATTCCCTAGTTCTCAATCCAATCGAGCATCTGATCCATGGAGGTCCCACCTCACAACTAAGAGGACTAAGGATCTACTGCTAACATCTTGGTGCCAGATACCACAGCACACCTTCAGGGTTCTAGTCCACTAGACCAACACAATAATACATAATGTTATGCCTGATTGGTGATAAATAAAATATATTTTTCAAAATTTGTTAAACTCTAAAACTCTAAATATTCAAATTTTAGATATTTCAAAAAAATAAATTTTAGTAAAAAAAATGTTTTAAAAACTGTGCGCAGTACCAAACTTTTCCACTAGATGATATTCAGACTCCACCGGTGACCATTATAAGGACTCTTCGATTTGCATATATTGTTTTAGTGATCTAAACCATATTTTTGCATACTTTTTAAAACTATTTATAATACATCCTATTGAGAAGTATTTAGTTATGGTCAATTTGACCTGGACCATACAGGCTGTAACCAGTCGCACAGTGCATAAGGGTTAAATGTGAACACCCTCTATATTGCTAAATACTGTATTTCAACATTTACATGTACACAAGCATATAGATGACTTCAACATTGCAAGGACTAAAAGACAAAAAAGTCTCATTTTGATTTATGGGGTCTTTCAGGAATCCGTGTATAGTAGGCTGATTTGGGATCAAGGTTTTTCAGGGGATTTATTGGATACTGTTGCATTTAAAACCAACAAGACAAAAGAGAATATAACGAAGGGATTTCAAAAATAGTGAAATAATTCAAAACAATGGATTGTGCATAAAGACAGGAACAGGTTTGGACTCCAGCAGTGACTGCCTTACTGTTGAATGTGGGGAATTTGATGCACACGCTGGGTTTTGATGGATATAGTGGTGTTTGATTTTTGAGCTTTTATATTTTTACGCATGGTGCTTTTAAAGAGGATCAATTTGGAGATGCAGCCTGTCAGAAAGAGTTTTAGCATGCTAACAGTCTTACTGTTTGCTGTCAACATGCCAAAATCCCTCAAAGACTTTGCGTCTCTAAATTCATCCTCTTTAAAACGCCATACTAAAATATTGAACATAAAACTCTAGATAAACTAGTCGACTTCACTAATTGGCTTTTAGACGACCACAGTGATAATGAAAGGTTGTCGAAAATTCAAAGTAACCTCTAAGGGTTAACTGTGAATTAAATTGATCACATCTCAGCATCCTCAAATCTCTGAAGATGAGATGAAATATTCACGCAAACCTCCCCATCCCCAATCGCATTTTCCTCACAGCTCTGAACTCCTGTCCTGTCTGCAGAACTCAGCGGGAAAATGCAAGAAAAATCTACATCAGCAATTAGAGCACGCTTTTATGGCAACGCTCCGGAGGGAGTAAAACAAGGCTCCATCTTTTCCCCTCAGCTTTTCTCTGGCTAATAATACCCTTCTTTCACCAGCTAAGTGAGCCATTTTCAGACATGCGTTCTAGAAGCGGATGAGAGGCAGTCAAGCTCACAACTCCTTTCATTTCATCACAGTGGTGCTGCTATCTCATCTGACGAATAATGTCAAAGGACGATTCACACTAGTGCCAAATTGTGTATCTCTCTAAAGACAGTATCTGAAAATATAGCTTATGAAGACATGGGGATTGTTAGTTAGATCCTTACCTCTCTAAACACCACTTTGCTTCACCGTCTTCTGATATGAAAAACTCTAATGTAAAATTGCATGTAAGTATATATGTATGCATTGATTGACAGGCCAGCAGTGGTGTAGTTACTTGCTGTTGACCTGCATTGAACACTGTGCATTTTCATAATAACTCCTTTTGTGCTCCTTCCATAGAAGAAAAAAAAGAAAGTCAAATGAGGTTTGAGTGGCTCTTTAAATAAAATGTTACCCAACAGTTTGAATGACAAATAAATCTGGGGCAAAACTTTTTAAAGTAATTAAGCATTTTCACTTCATGACTGTATATGTTATATACTATAACAAGAATTAAAATGTATCAGAAAATATATATATATTGATATTTTCTATTTATTTTTACAAATGAAGAGACCCACTTTACCAGTATTGCCTGAACAAAATAAATAAATCAAATCTGTGGTTTTGTTCAGAAGACAGCTTAGAAATTATTTTTTTCCCCCTCAGTATTAAAAAAAAACCCAATGCAAACAGCAATTAATGTCCCATTATAATAAGATAACTAACATTTTCCATTCCATGCTTTCATAAAAATCGATGTACTACAGTGTTCATACTGTCTAAGAGTGGTGCAGTATGGCAGTGTTATATCAAGCATAGCCATGGTTTGTTCTTGGGGAGAGGGAACGTTTACTCATGCGGGTCAACCTCGGTGTAAATAATAAGTGAATAGAAATCTACTCTTTGAATTAGCTGAGCACTTATTAATTTAGTTTGCTTGACTCTTGCCTTAAAATGAGAAATATGTTGGTAATAAAAGCTCACAATTGGATTTTCAGAATGAGCTACGCTTTCATCTTTTCTCATCTGAAATACAGTGGAGAGAAAAAACGCAGCCACATTACAGACCTTCACATTTGATAGCCAATTGAATATAAATTCAGATGCAAAACAGAACTTTCATGTCGCTATCAGGAGGCTTTTAAAGTGATTTATGAGCTCATGATGCAATGTAAAATATGTACCATACCTGTAGATGTCTCTGGCCATGCCAAAGTCACCAATCTTAGCCACCCTCCCTGAGCCTTTGCAGGTCAGAAGACAGTTCCTGGCAGCAATGTCCCTGTTATAGGAATAAACGGAGGATTATTCTGACTGTCAGATTTACAGGCAGACAGATTTAGATCCAAAAAAATAAATAAAAATCAGTATCACCATATTTATGCTGAGAAATATTTTCATAAACTTAAGCTCTGCCAGTTTAAGATGTATAGGATTGTTCAGCAACAACATTGTGGACTTGAATGGTTTACTGCAAATGCAGTATAGTTTTCTTAGACTACACTGGTACTTTTGCCAAAAGAAAAAGAATATTTCTAAAACAATCTGTAATCTAATCATTTTAGTTAATCTAATCAATTTAGTTAATGTCTTGTCTAATTACTTATGTCCACTTTGTATTTTAAGTCATTTGTACTACTGTGAGATGTAGATATTTAGAGCATGTGAAATGAATGAAATCTCATCTACATTGCTAACTATGTAACAAAGACACAACGCTCCAATTATAAACAATGAAGCTGTCAACACTTCAGTTTCAAACCACACTTAAGCAAAACTATGTCCGTATCACTGGCAGACTTTTGTGAAACTCAAAGCAACAACACATTAATGAACAGTGCTTTGCGTTTCCATTCTTGTTTTTTTAAATATACAGGTTATTTTAGCATCTATTGTTTTCTGACGGTACAGATACAGTAGGATGAATAACTGTTAGGCTGAATAAACTCCTGATCGTTTTAGGTGTTCGCACCTGGCTTTCTGTGCATGTGTTTGAAGTGTCATTGCAGATGTAATTTCTTAAATTTGCATCTTATCGCTTAGCGCTTGAATGGTTTAATAGACCTTGAATTAGGTGTGGGCGAAATCTCGATATTTAAAATATATCGAGATATTTTTTAAACACGATATGGATTTTGACATATCGTATATATCGATATATTGTTTATATTTAATTCTGGTTCCGCCACTTTGCTTGTTGGCCTTCTCTGTGCTGTGCTCGCACCCGCTCGCTCGCCCCCCGCCGCCTTGCTTTTGTTCCCCCTCCCCTCGCGTGTTGTCTCATTGAACATGGCGGCGTTAGCAATCAGCCGGAGGCGACAGAGCTCGTCTATAAAAAAGAACAATTGGCTACATTATATGGAGATACTTTGGTTTTAAGGCGTCGGACTAACAGCAGACAGATGTCCACTGCCGTGAATGCCGAAAGTTGGTGCCAACCAAAGCTAGCACCACGAACCTTTTCCACCATTTACAGACGAGGCGCAAGCTCGCATACGAGGAGTGCAACAGACTAAAGGCCGCAACATACTCCGGAATACTCAGAAATTTGTTCGTTTTCTCGAGGTGGCAAGAACAAGAACAAAGTTCGTTCTGGCCAGGACATTACATACTTCACGAGAACAGCAGGTGCCGAACATCTCCGTTTCTCCGTTAAACCCCGCCCACTTTAAATCTCTGACAGTTCTCGGACACCCACAAGAAAAAAGTTCTGCTCAGACGATGTTTTGAGAACGAGCTGCGAGAACTCCCAAACCATGGCTCCGAGAACGAAATGACGTCCATTTGTTCTCGCAGCCCTGGGAACTGGAACTTTTCTTGGTTCTTGCGGAGTATGTTGCGGCCTTAAGGATCCCGGCCACTAAACCCACTAACTTTTTCTTTAATTTTAGTTAAATTATTATGTAATCAGGGATATTTTTTTATCTTAAAATATCGCAGAAGCACTTTGTTCCTGCACTGCCTACCTCGAGTATATATATATTTTTTTTTTTTAAATATTGCAAATGCACTTTGTTCCTACATTTGCACTTCAATAAAAAAGATTGTGGTATTTGGCATATTTGTTTTTGCAGTAGTTTTTGGGGGGTTATTTTTCCTGCAAAGATATCGAGATATATATCGTATATAGAGATATAGAAAAATATATCGAGATATATTTTTTGCTCCATATCGCCCAGCCCTACCTTGAATGAATGGTCATGTGCGGTAGCGCAGCCAAAGAAAGACAGAAAAACATGCTGCATTTTTTACATGTTAATTGCATACATCAACTCATTCATTCTGACAGCACTAATTTGATCATTTATGAATATTATATTCATTTAGATGTCATGAATTTCCTTATATTTTCCCCATTTATTTAGTTTTAAACATGACTTTTAAAAAAAATGATATAAGAGCCATTCACAAACAATATTTTAGTGATCTTTAAACAGAGCGAAGAGAGAGAATGTATCCATTATTCTAAAGAACTAACAATTTGTTGCATTTTAAACACAAAAAAGGAGAGAGTTGTCTAAAATTGACTATTCCAATCTGGCTTCTATTCATTTCTGAGAGCAATGTTTGTTTTCTTTTGTTCAAAAATGTGTTTTTCAAACACACATTACTCTTGGTATACAGAGTTTTATTTGACAATGTTACAGCTAAATGTACTTTAGATATTCTTTGAGCACAATCAATCAAATATTTCTTATTTCTTTACCTGCCTCAGAACCTCACAAAAACCTGGACCTGTTGTCACGCGTCTCGTCTAAGTGTGTGGTTCTTGGCCAAAAAAGCTTTGAAGAATTCTTGATCTGCAAGACTATTCTTGTTTCTTTTTTGAGGTCGAGTCATGAAAGTCATGTTTCCAGTTACTTGTACTGTTTGAAGGCATTTGGTGTTGAGCACCCTATATCTGACAGCTATGGATTATGCTTTTTATGCAAAAAAAAATCCTCTGAATGGGCCACACAACCAATCTCTCTGGGTTTTGACCAACAAAGTTGAACTCGAAGGCCCAGATACATTTTAACTCGGCAGTGTGAGGAACTTCAGTAGGAAACTGCAGATGGGTAAGTGTCTCAGCGTCCCTGTTTTATAGCTGGATTGATGACTGGACTGCTCATGTAGCATAAATGAGCTCTAAGTGGACTCATTTTTCATGCCGTTCTGAATGAGAGTGTCAAAAAGAAGCAGAACTCCCATTGCAGGTACAAGAGGGAAGCAGAACTCCTGAATGGAGTCGAGGAGCGCTGAATTTGTGCTGACTTCAGAAAAAAGCAGATCACCCATCGTTTTTCAAAATGATCTCTAATGTGTGTAGGTGTGCTGGGGTGTTGGAAATGATACCTGTGGATGAACTGGTTCTCTTCTAAGTACTGGCAGCCGCGGGCGATGTCTCTGGCAATGTTGAGAAGATCTACCATGGTTAGACTTGAAGGGTGCTCCTAGGAAACATTACAGAAAGTCAGTTTCCGTACACACCGGTTCTGTTTTCCCTTGATTTACTCTCCCCATGTGATAAAGCCCTGAGTTTCCTCAGTTCTGTGTTTGGTCTTGTTTGCATTTATGTGGTGATGTGTTATTATATTTCTCCTTGTGATTCTACTATGTTTTTTCTCTTTGGATTTATCATTAGTATATTTTAGTTTGGATTAGTTCACTTCAAAAGGAACATTTCCTGATATTTAACTCACTCCCAACTCTGTCTCACGATTTTGAAGTTGGAGAGTTTTTTGGTAAAGGGCATTTGTATTAGTCTTAGCATGTTCCCTTTGGGGGTGTTCTTACGTCTAGTGTGACCTTTCCGACGTGATTATGCGTAATCCATGGTGTGCCGCAGAGCACAAGATGAGCAATTTAGGTTAAAAAGTTTAAAAAAAAGAGAAAGATAAGACACGGCTATTCCTCAGCTGTGATCGTGTAGAGTACTGTGGTTGCCATCAAAGTCCATTATGTAATTGTCCTCAAAAAACGTAATTTCTTTTTGAGTAAAGAAAGAAAGACATGAACATCTTGGATGAGATGGGGGTGAGTAAATTATCGGAAAATTTTCATTTTGAAGTGAACTAATCCTTTAAAGAATGTTTTATTGATATTCGCCAATCGTGCGATTTCTACAGCCATGATTAACAGATCTGTGACTTGATCTCATGAGAATTCATTGAAGACACTGACATCTAACATTATTATTAATGTATCAGCAACATTAAAGACATTAAAATGTTTATGAATCCTAATCCTTATTTAATCTAATACTAAATGTATAAATTAATCGGTTGATTCTGTTGCATTTATGATAAAGGATATTATGTTTTCAGTTCCATTTATTTAATGCAGTTGACTCACACAAATGCATATTTTCTAACACAAAAGACATTTTATCAATTAAGCCATACCCCTGGATGACAGCTAAAGCTTCTTGCTTCAAATCACATGAAAATATGGATATGTATATGGTATATATGGCTGCTGAGCAAAAAAAGTTAATGTCAAAGCCTACTGTACATTTAATAGGCTGTTGTGCCAGTCTAATAATATGATTTATTATCAACATATGCAGAAGCGTCTGACGCTAATGTGCTTGGGTCTGAGCGCTGTCATGATGCATCCCTTCCATGAAATGTTGTTTTGTGGCCAGTTGTCACCATATTCCACTGGAATGCACACTGTGTGATGCAAATATTTGTAATTTTATTACTTTTGTTTCATTTTGGTGACAACTGTGGTATTGCTTGTCAAAGGTAACATGTAGAATTTTAAAAGAGGGCACCGTAAGTTAGGCTGATTTAAGGCTGAGTTGACTTTTTCCCCGACAAGGGAAGGGTGTCACGGTTCGCTACTGATTTCCAATTGAACTTGGTTCGGCACAGCATGATTACAAACGGTTCTCGGCCCTGAATTCTCAGCACAGTTGGCTATAGTCTGACTGCCAGTTTCTATGTAGCTGGCCTAGGTGTTATTTGAGCAAAGTAAACACAAGTTGATAATAAAATTAAAAGAAATATCTGATCATCTTCCATAACGCAGTCGCTATTTACATCTCGTATCCAGCTGTAAACTCTTGCATTATCAATGTAATGCATTCCAAACAGCTGTTATCAACCCCACAGTGGAAAATTAAACCATAGTGGCTAGGCTGGATAGGAATGGAACGAATGTTAAGCAACAAGAACGGTTTGGCCAGAAAGTCGAAAAGTGTCGTGTGTGTGTGTGTGTGTGTGTGTGTGTGTGTTCTTACTAGTCTGGGTCTAGTTTCCCTCAGGAAGCTCTTCAGATCCCCTCCGGCCATCAATTCCAGCAGAATGAAGCGAGGCAGAGCCTGGAGACTCACCCCAATACATCTCACAATGTTTTGGTGACTAAACTTGCTGTCAGAGGAAGAGGAAAAGAAATGTGGTCCTCTTGCTATAAACATCCTGATAAATTAGCATATGAAATGATGTATCTTTGTGTGCTTATTTTTACCTGATTATTAGAGCTTCCATTAAGAAGTCCAGTTCGTCCTGCTCAGAGCACACCTCAGGAAGGGTCTAATCAAATAATAATTGAATCACCGTTAAATCATATGTTTTTTTCCCCCGTTCTTTCCTCCATGCATCTATCCCTCCATCCAAGTGTATTTTATATTAATAGTGACAGTAAAGATGTTTTGATTACAGTTTATTTTGATGGTCCCCTTGAGATGTTCTGTTGACTATGCATGGCATTACACCTACATGTCAACTAACACTCATTAGTGTATTAGTTGAGTGTTAGTAGACTTTTAGGTGTAGGATTAGGTTTAGTAAGGGGTTCTGGGTTAGTAAAATAAATTAGAATTAGTAGAATGTCTGTTGGAGAACAAAGTGTTCCCAATATTTATAATGTACAAAGATTTGTATGTATGTACAGTATTGTTCAAAATAATAGCAGTACAATGTGACTAACCAGAATAATCAAGGTTTTTAGTATATTTTTTATTGCTACGTGGCAAACAAGTTACCAGTAGGTTCAGTAGATTCTCAGAAAACAAACAAGACCCAGCATTCATGATATGCACGCTCTTAAGGCTGTGCAATTGGGGTATTAGTTGAAAGGGGTGTGTTAAAAAAAATAGCAGTGTCTACCTTTGACTGTACAAACTCAAAACTATTTTGTACAAACATTTTTTTTTAGCAATCCTGTGAATCACTAAACTAATGTTTAGTTGTATGACCACAGTTTTTTAAAACTGCTTGACATCTGTGTGGCATGGAGTCAACCAACTTGTGGCACCTCTCAGCTGTTATTCCACTCCATGATTCTTTAACAACATTCCACAATTCATTCACATTTCTTGGTTTTGCTTCAGAAACAGCATTTTTGATATCACCCCACAAGTTCTCAATTGGATTAAGGTCTGGAGATTGGGCTGGCCACTCCATAACATTAATTTTGTTGGTTTGGAACCAAGACTTTGCCCGTTTACTAGTGTGTTTTGGGTCATTGTCTTGTTGAAACAACCATTTCAATGGCATGTCCTCTTCAGCATAGGGCAACATGACCTCTTCAAGTATTTTAACATATGCAAACTGATCCATGATCCCTGGTATGCGATAAATAGGCCCAACACCATATTAGGAGAAACATGCCCATATCATGATGCTTGCACCTCCATGCTTCACTGTCTTTACTGTGAACTGTGGCTTGAATTCAGAGTTTGGGGGTCGTCTCACAAACTGCCTGTGGCCCTTGGACCCAAAAAGAACAATTTTACTCTCATCAGTCCACAAAATGTTCCTCCATTTCTCTTTAGGCCAGTTGATGTGTTCTTTGGCAAATTGTAACCTCTTCTGCACATGCCTTTTTTAACAGAGGGACTTTGCGGGGATTCTTGAAAATAGATTAGCTTCACACAGACGTCTTCTAACTGTCACAGTACTTACAGGTAACTCCAGACTGTCTTTGATCATCCTGGAGGTGATCATTGGCTGAGCCTTTGCCATTCTGGTTATTCTTCTATCCATTTTGATGGTTGTCTTCCGTTTTCTTCCACGTCTCTCTGGTTTTGCTCTCCATTTTAAGGCATTGGAGATCATTTTAGCTGAACAGCCTATCATTTTGCACCTCTTTATAGGTTTTCCCTCTCCAATCAACTTTTTAATCAAAGTACGCTGTTCTTCTGAACAATGTCTTGAACGACCCATTTTCCTCAGCTTTCAAATGCATGTTCAACAAGTGTTGGCTTCATCCTTAAATAGGGGCCACCTGATTCACACCTGTTTCTTCACAAAATTGATGACCTCAGTGATTGAATGCCACACTGCTATTTTTTTGAACACACCCCTTTCAACTAATTCAACTAATACCCCAATTGCACAGCCTTAAGAGCGTGCATATCATGAATGCTGGGTCTTGCTTGTTTTCTGAGAATCTACTGAACCTACTGGTAACTTGTTTGCCACGTAGCAATAAAAAAATATACTAAAAACCTTGATTATTCTGGTTAGTCACATTGTACTGCTATTATTTTGAACAATACTGTATGTTACACACATACATATATACATACATACACAATATATATATATATATATATATATATATATATATATATGTGTGTGTAGAAGTCGTGTGTTAGATTTGTAAATCTGGCGACTGCATTTAGGCTTCAAAATGCATAAAAGTTTCATATCAATCTGTGAAAATGATCTTGATGGACAAAACGTGAAGGTATCAAACTTTTATTTACAGCTTGTTATTAGCAATAATCCAAAAGCCTATGGGACCAGTGAAAAGCTAACTGCCGGTTGGCCTACAAAGTGACATAATACCTGCACCACTCTACAGGTCCTTCTAAAAAAATTAGCATATTGTGATAAAAGTTCATTATTTTACATAATGTAATGATAAAAATGAAACGTTCATATATTTTAGATTAATTGCACACCAACTGAAATATTTTAGGTCTTTTATTGTTTTAATACTGATGATTTTGGCATACAGCTCATGAAAACCCCCAAAATTAGCATATTTCATCCGGCCAATAAAAGAAAAGTGTTTTTAATACAAAAAAAGTCAACCATCAAATAATTATGTTCAGTTATGCACTCAATACTTGTTTGGGAATCCTTTTGCAGAAATGACTGCTTCAATGCGGCGTGGCATGGAGGCAATCAGCCTGTGGCACTGCTGAGGTGTTATGGAGGCCCAGGATGCTTCGATAGCGGCCTTAAGCTCATCCAGAGTGTCGGGTCTTGCGTCTCTCAACTTTCTCTTCACAATATCCCACAGATTCTCTATGGGGTTCAGGTCAGGAGAGTTGGCAGGCCAATTGAGCACAGTAATGTCATTTCGAATGACATGCAAAATTTGAGCGACAGTCCAGTGCTGCTTCTCTGTAGCCCAGGTCAGGCGCTTCTGCCGCTGTTTCTGGTTCAAAAGTGGCTTGACCTGGGGAATGCGGCACCTGTAGCCCATTTCCTGTACACGCCTGTGCACGGTGGCTCTGGATGTTTCTACTCCAGACTCAGTCCACTGCTTCCGCAGGTCCCCCAAGGTCTGGAATCGGTCCTTCTCCACAATCTTCCTCAGGGTCCGGTCACCTCTTCTCGTTGTGCAGCGTTTTTTGCCACACTTTTTCCTTCCCACAGACTTCCCACTGAGGTGCCTTGATACAGCACTCTGGGAACAGCCTATTCGTTCTTTCTGTGTCTTAACCTCTCGCTTGAGGGTGTCAATGATGGCCTTCTGGACAGCAGTCAGGTCGGCAGTCTTACCCATGATTGCGGTTTTGAGTAATGAACCAGGCTGGGAGTTTTTAAAAGCCTCAGGAATCTTTTGCAGGTGTTCAGAGTTAATTAGTTGATTCAGATGATTAGGTTAATAGCTCGTTTAGAGAACCTTTTCATGATATGCTAATTTGAGATTTTTGGGTTTTCATGAGCTGTATGCCAAAATCATCAGTATTAAACAATAAAAGACCTGAAATATTTCAGTTGGTGTGCAATGAATCTAAAATATCTTAAAGTTTAATTTTTATCATTATATTATGGAAAATAATGAACTTTTATCACAATATGCTAATTTTTTTTAGAAGGACCTGTATATTGGTTCAGAATACTACAGGTTGTTTTTGTATTGCTAATCAAATAACTGCAGTCTGTGTAGAAAGAAGACTTATTTCAAAAACAGTAAAAACTCTTACTTACCCCAAATGTTTAAACAGTAGTGTGAATATATGTATGCAGTATGCAGCTCTTACCTTTACAGCCACCTGCATCGGACTGGGCTCCCCTGGGATCCCAACAGCTAGTCCTTCATAGACCTCCCCAAATGCCCCATGACCCAATCCTCTACAAACAAAACACACATTATTGTTACTTATATGGTAACATAACTTTACTCTACAAATTTCACACAATACATTTAAGATATACTATATTGGCAAAAGTTTTGGGATGCCTCCCTGACTTTAATGTCATCCCATTCTTAATCCGTATGGGTTTAATATGGAGTTGGCCCACCCTTTGCAGCTATAACAGATTCATCTAATCACTGATGTTGGACAAGAAGGCCTGGCTCACAGTCTCCGACTGGGTTAAGGTCAGGACTCAAGTTCCTCCACACCAAACTCATCCATGTCTTTATGGACCTTGCTTTGTGCACTGGTGCGCAGTCATGTTGGAACAGGAAGGGGCCATCCCCAAACTGTTCCAACAAAGTTGGGAGCATGAAATTGTCCAAAATGTCTTGGTATGCTGAAGCATTAAGAGTTCCTTTCACTGGAGCTAAGGGCCCAACTCCAACCCCTGAAAAATAACCCCACACCATAATCCCCCCTCCACCAAACTTTACACTTGGCACAATGCAGTCAGGCAAGTACCGTTCTTCTGGCAACCACCAAACCCAGACTCGTCCATCAGATCGCCAGACAGGGAAGCGGGATTGGTAACTCCAGAGAACACGTCTCTACTGCTCTATAGTCCAGTGGTGGCGTGCTTTACACCACTGCATCCCTGGCTTTGCATTGCACTTTGTGATGTAAGGCTTGGATGCAGCCGCTCAGCCATGGAAACCCATTCCATGAAGCTCACTACTCACTGTTCTTGAGATAATCTGAAGGCCACATGAAGTTTGGAGGTCTGTAGCTATTGACTCTGTGATTGTACGTGGCCTACCATTTTGTGGCTGAGTTGCTGTGTTTCTCAATTGCTTCCACTTTGTTATAATACCACTAATAGTTGGCTGTGGAATATTTAGTAGTAGTAATTTCATGAATGGACTCCTAACCTGGTGAGAGAGATGTTCCGCCGGGGCACCTCCTTCAGGTCATTGACGGAGGCGGTCTTCCCACCAAAGCAATAGTTGGGATTGTAGTCAGTCATGATAGTGGAGGCTCTCAGTTTGCTCAGCTTACAGTCGGGACTCTGCAGCTCCAGCTGGATAGACTGGAGCTCCGTGTGTTTACGTCTGTACACTGGACAACAATCAGCACAGCATGATATTTTTCTGTTGACATCATTAATTTAAAAATCAATGTGGAAATGAACGGTCAAACTGCTGTACAATAGCCAGCACTGTTATTGTAATTTTCTTTTAAAGTTTAGTTTTAATGGTGCAAAAATATGATTAAAAAATATATATATATATATATTGACTTAGAGAGTTAGAGAACAATTAAGAGAGTTACAATACAATAACAGAGACCAATTAATACAGAAAGTTTGCATGGGTTCGTGATTTAAAATCTTTGAAATATATTCTTTAGTTTGAGGCCAACTAAATGAGACTGTAATTTAATGTAAGTTGTCATCATGTTTATTACACAGCCACAAACAGTTTTCACAAACAGGCATGTTTGCCCAAGTTTGGTGGGCTTGACCCAGCCAGTAAACACATTAGTTCGGCGTCTGGAAGTGATTTATTCATAAAGTGTAAACCGACAAGGCTTGTCAGAGCCCAGTTAGCAGCCCATTTATCATGCGTCTATCCTATTTATCACTCTGCTACTGCTACTACAGTGTAGATGGACAGATGATGTGTTAGGTGTGATGGCAGTGTGTGTGTGTGTGTGTGTGTGTGTGTGTGAGATAGAGAGTGAGAGAGAGAACCCATGGTTAATGCATTGTGCAAACCAGATCCCAAACATGAGACATGCATCCTCATTTTGAATCTTACTGGATTGTGTGGCATGTGCATGTAAGCAAATTACCATTATGTTGGGTTTTTAAAGGAGCACTCAATCATTTTATCCCCGTTAAAGTTTCTTACAGAAACTAAAGAACTTAAAAAAAATATATATATATTTACTACCAGGGTTTCCTAGAGAATGCAATTGGGCAGCCCCCATCCAACCTGAAAATAATTTTTGCAAATATATTTTAATGTTGCAAAACTGTAATAACGATATAATTGTGAAGTGTGCGAAAAAATAAAGTAAATTCTACAAAGGCATCGCTAACCGAAACTGTTGGCTTTGGCGTGACGCTACATCCACTCCCATAGGTGTCAGTATAATGTCTAAGACCACAGTCATATCAGTCAGTGAAGCATTGACATAAAGTGCACAACATAGTTATACATCCTTTTCTCTGATCTCACTGCAAGGGCAGTTTTATCCTCTGAGTCTAAAACAAAAAAAACAATGCAACAATGAAACCATGCTCATGAACTGGATTTTATATGGTCTACTTACTGATCATGACGCCTGAAACAGCCAACAGCAAAGCAGCGATGAGCGCGGAGGTCCCCACGGACAGAACCAGTGCCAGATGAGACAAAGACGACTGGGCGGGCAACACAACCTCTACACAAACACACAGCAATAAACATACACTTTAACATAGAACCACTTTTAACTGTGCAGTCATGGAAGTGATCATACCATTGTTGGTTGTTCCCCATCTTATGTACATTCTGCGCACACACACACAAAAAAACTTGACCTTGAAAGAAAACTTAACCACTTACCTGTTATTTTCATGCAAGACACCCCACGTGAATAGGGTAAAAAAATCCACCAATAGATATCTCCATACTTCACTAGTTGATTGATTACATTAATAATTGCAAACAATTTTTGCAATACAAGTTTTTTTAAATGTTATATTTAAATATGCAAATTAGGTTTTATCTAATTAAATCTGCACTAATTTGCAGATATTTCTAGAAAAAAAATATGAACATAAGTATGTTTCAAAACTTTTGCTCCTTTTTTGTTGGGTCATATTAAGAGTTGAAGGATTGTGTTAATCATTTAAGGTAGCATTAATCTCAAAGCTGTGTTTTAATCATTGCCTGTTACTGTAGCTGTGAAGCTATTATTCAGGCTAAAATGAATTTTCAGATGATACACCGATCAGGCATAACATTATGATATCCTAAGGCCTTGTTTACACTCGACGTGTCCGCGCGGCAAAAAATTACGTCAACGTGGTGTGGGTGTTCGTGCTCGTTGAGAGCGTGAGACCCCATTTTGCCTAGCGGTGTGCACGTCAAATTTTGTAACTTTGCATGCCGCTCCGCAACCGAAGATGCACGAGTTCGAGGCGAATCTGGCCGAACATGACGACGACAAAATGAGCCAACAATAGCAGAAATAAGCCATTTCAATGAAAATAAAGTTCCAAGTTTAATAAAAATGTTCACGAAACTAATTGAAAATGTTTAGAGAAACTAGAAAATGTTCGTTAATTTAGCTAGTTGTATACACGTGTACATAAATTGATCTAATGCCCAAATAAATCATATCAAGGTTTACTGAGTTGTAACACGATTCTTTTGTAGTGTGGTTTTTGGTGAAGTGTACTGAAATACATATCACCTCAGAGCCGTCACCTGTGTACAGTAGCTACTTCTTCTCAACATTGTTTCCTGTTGGTTTATAGAACAATTACTCTGCATCGCCCTCTGTCGTTTCAGAGAAAAGTACAGCGTTGAGTATAAAAGCCTCGTCCATGTGTGGAGGCTCGCGCTGCGGAGCCAGGCGAGAGTATAAACAAAGCTTAATACTGTGTTGGTCCCCCTTGCCCCTTTTTCCGGCTTCTAACACATCAACGTTGAGGATAAAATGTTGACTTGCTGCCTAATATATCCCAACCACTAACAGGTGCCGTGATGAAGAGATAATCAGTGTTATTCACTTCACTGGTCATAATGTTATGCCAGATCAGTGTAAATAAAAATGTCTCTCTTTCGGTAAAACAAAGTATAAATAGAAAGAGAACGTACCCTCCCCTCCTTCTGATATCACATACGTCTGACAAGCAGTATTCAGCAGTAAACAATGGTTACCAGCTATGAGGTAAACTAAAGACTCTTAGTTAAATAAATAAAAAAGATGAACATTTCAGTATGCCCTGTCCCAACTTCCAGTCTAGAAATATGTCAACACAGGACAGTAAACCATGCTTATCAAGTGATTTGATCCGATCTGTTGCCTATAGATTAACCGAGCGTGAAAAGCTTCCTTGAGTGTACGTCTTCAAAAGCCGTCAAGGTTTTCTAGGAGCTTTGAAATGTTAATATTAGCATATAATCAGAATGAATCCATGGGCATTAACTCACTTACTGATTAAAACATTTAAGAAATTGAGAAAAGCAGATCGAATTTACATATGAACAGATGTGTAAAACATTTTAAAATGAATGAAACGAGCTAAAAGAAGTGTGCAACAGTGGAAAGGTGGTTTTATCTCTTTTTGAGCACAAGCTGGCAAACGGTGCTTCGGTTCACAGTGATGACCTCTGTCAAAGAGACTGTAAATGGTGGAGAATTGAGCTGGGTTTTACAGAGGTAAGTGCCGCTCTTGAAAAAGAACTTCACTGAAGAAAGAACACTCTTCCTAGACCTTCATTTTACCATTTTATGAGACAGTCATTCATCTGATGATGGTGGTGAAGTGTGTTATAAATGAACTAACCGGTGGAGTTGATGCAGGACACTCCGTCCGGGGCCAGTGTGAGCTCTTCATCGCAGTAACACACCATGCCCTCAGAGGTCTCGTGGCAATCTCCTGACTCACAGTGACTGCAGTTCTGCACCGGGTTGATAATAACTTCACCGTTACCTTCCATGCCTGGAAACGACATTACCGCATCATACTTATTGGATGGTGAGGCAGTAGTAGTAAAGCTTGTGGTTTTGATCCCCACAGGGGTGAGCTATCACCATTGTGCCCTTAAGCAAGGCACCTTAAATCCAGGTGTCTCCAGGGATACTGCCCCTGTACTGTACAGAACGTTCTTTAGATAGGACCATCTGCTAAATGACTTGCTAATTCCTGACATGTCTCAAAAGGATGCATGCATGGATCGCATCAGAATGTGCCTTTGAACAGAGGGAGTGGGTAATGGGAGTGGCCGCATTAGCGGATAATGAGGCAGCTCGCCAACGACTGACATCTCTCTCTTTTCAAACAGATTACATAAAGAAAATATTTGTTTTAGATTTAAAAACTGTCATTTCAACGTTTCTTTAGACATGTCTGTTTGTGTGACACTAAGTTAAAGTTAGTACCAGAATAGACTTCATTGAAAGAGGCAGCAGATTGTGCATCATGTTTGCTTTATTTTGCAAAAAGCACCAAAAAAAAATGTGTTTATTGGGCCTCATTCATGAAACGTGTAAATCGTTCATAAAGCCACTCTGACGTAAATTTTCGGATTCACGAACATGTTCGTATTTTCAAAATGTTAGTTGGTATGAAAGAAATGTAAACCTGCTCCTACCACGAGTAAATGGTGCGTAAAACATTTGAGCGTTCTGTGTTCTAATTTTGACAAACTGATGACATTGCATTTTGCAGGGCAAGCCTACCATAATAACATTTCAAGAGTTGATTTGCCACGTCTTTTTTGTTTTGTTTGTACTGTTTAACATTGGGTAATAGGCAGTGCTCGCCACTGTCATTTTTTACCAGGCCGTCCAATCACAGTGGAGGAGGGGCGGGACAAAAACTACACCGACCAATAATCCCACATATACACCGACTGAACAACAATAATGGAGAAGTTAATACTGCTTTTTACTGCATTTTTATATTCAGTAATATTCTTCAAAATGAGATACTAGTGACATATTACTGCCATGGATATTCTGTATCATAGCAACCAAAGTATCTCAGCTGGAAAAACGCTGCCCTTGCAAAGCGCTTTCAAGCGCCAACAGCCGACCATATTCAGAAGAACACCAGGCATTTACCTGGCTAAAACATGCTTTGGTGGACAGACAATAATTTAATATTTATTGCTAGTCATACGGCCAATTAGTCTCTTTAGCATTTATGCAAAATACTGGATCCAAATCTGAGAAAGAATTCCAGAAGAGTCCACTGCGTTCCTGGCCATGTCATTTGCAGTTGTAACGCATGAGCGGGGATTATGCTAATTATGATTGAGCGTGCACGCGGATCCTATTTACGCATGTTTGGAATTCATTAATATACACACGTTTAACTGCCGAATCCATGGTATACAAAGCGTTTGTAAATCTAGAGGAGAGTTTTCATAAAGGTCCATTTATGGGCAAATTACTCCGATTTTGCTCATATATGTACGAAGGTTTCATGAATGAGGCCCAATGTGTGTACACAAACAAAGCAGACACTTAACAGATTTAAATGATGTTTGCGAGAGGCACTAAACTTTCTTTGTAAGTTGAATACGTCAAGTGGCCTGGCGGAAGCTAGATATTTTACTTTATAAAGTTTAAAATATGGATATTTTTCTAACACAAACCCATCGATTCACTTCAGAAGGCCTTTATTAAACCCTGGAGCCGTGTGAAGTACTTTTATAATGGATGGATGGACTTTTTTGGCCTTCAAATTTTGGACTGCCATTATAAAGCTTGGATTAGCCAGGACATTTTTTATATAACTCAGATTGTTTTTGTCTGAAAGAAGAATGTCAGGATGGCTTGAGGGTGAGAAAATTATGGGATAATTTTTATTTTTTGGTAAACTATTCCTTGCATAGCATTTGAATGCTAATGTGTGCTACTGCTAGCTAAATGTTGGCCCACTATCTAGTGCGATATTATAATAATAATATTATAAATATATTAAATTTAATTGGATGAATACATATATGAAATTGAATGACTGAATCATCACATAGCCATATAAAATTCACTTTGAGACTACTTAATTGGGTCACTTAAAATGACTTAATTCCATGATGTTCAAGTTACATGAACAAATTGTTTTGTTTAACTAAATTGAGTAATTTGGGACTGATGTACAATTCAACACACTTTTTTCCCCACAGTGTATTTATATTTTTCCCCATCACACTGGGAATGGATGTCTATTTCGTGGGCCAACAGGTCCTGAATCATGCCACGGATGTGTAAAACTAATTTTTTCATGTTTTCATAGTAGGCTACATCAAGCTGTTTTAACTTCCTCATAATACTTCCTCTTTAAATCAATAGTAAGCAGCAAACTTTTAGATGGCCCAATCCTACTTCCAGTATAGGAAAATCTTTTCCTGACTTGCAGTCTTCCTGGAACCACATGGGAGTTAAGTACATTGCTCAAGGGCACAATGGTGCCTGAGAGGGACTGTGATCTCAGAATTTGGGTCACCCCAACTTTAGGTACAAACTTCAACTAACTGTAGGGATGTGTCACTGACTATGTTTACATGGACAGCAGTAATCTAGTTATTGACCTTATTTTGAAGACAATATTCTGATTCCGGTGTTTACATGAGTTGCTTTTAGAATATTCCGTTAACGTTCCCGTTTTACATGTTATAGATCATAGATCGATTAATGGCTCGTCATTACGTCCCCATGCCATGCTACGCTGTCCGACGTCCACTTCGGTGGATCTGTTCAAATTGAATGTGCTCAGGAAACCCGCTTTAACTTTACCTGCAGGTGTCGCTGTTGGACAGTGTTACTTTATAAAATCTTGTGATTTCATATTTTTTTATATTATATATTGTCTATTTCAGCTTTTTTTTAAGAGACACTGCCTCTCTTGCCTCCTTCTTGACAGCCTACATTTCAAATAATAGCTTTGATTAATGATAAAAAAGGTTTAAAATTCGTGATTGTTTGGCTTGAGCCCATAAGGGTTTGAATATGGGATTACAGATACAAACTTATTGTATTTTTGTAATTTTCGATTATGACTTTAACTGTATTAAGGTCATTAGAAATTGCGGTTTACATGGTAGCTTCTTAATCAGAGGATTGTCTTAATCAAGTTGATAACGGAGTATTGTATTCCATGTAAACTTGTTGACTATTAGTCCACAATCATTTCGATGTTTATTTGACAGGAGCTTTGCTATTTCACCTCAAACTTTCAACAAGCTCTCATAATTTAAGTTGACTACATGAATCAACTTGAACTAACAATGAAAAATACTTCTACATCAGTTAAATGTTAATTTTAACATTTAGTAATACATTATTAAAATCAAATGTCCAAATTGAACTAAGGCCTAATTTTTTTTTTTTTTCTTTGTTGCGTTACCTTTGAGTGGTTCAAGGTACATCTCGCCGTCAGGACTTATGAACGATGTTCCATCATCTCCATCCTTTCTGGGATCATTATCATGCCAGGCGCTGCCCCCTATAGCCATGGAGGAGAGAAGTCATAAAATGTGGCAAAACTCAAGAAACTCATGTAAATCAAGGCTGACATTTAGTCTAACCTCTGTATCCTCCACCTCCTCCACCAGCCGTGCAGGCTCCTCCACCACCTCCAAAGCCTCCTCGAGTTTTCCAGCCCAGGACTTGACAGGGATCCCCACCCTGACCTCCCAAAATGAGTGGTCTACCACCTTGAGGAACAGGGGCGCTGTCATTCCAGCCTCCACCACCCCCTGAAATACACAGCAACACACATCATAAAAAACAGATAAAGACACTTGAGCCCCATTTCACTTTCTCAGTGTGGCTAATTAATTTCATAACAGGTGACTTTTTGCATCATCCTCCAGCAGATAGCACAGAGGTTTCTCCAGAGAAAGAATCTCCAGAGTCTCCTATGAACATGCATGTACTTCTAAAGCAGGTCAGCGCTGTTGCTTAGCATGAAAATATTCCAACAAAAAATGTGGCAAATTATTTCAGACGTCAAAGCTGTCCCATTTTGCAAACTCTCCAATGATTTCTTAGCAGCACATGCTTTGCTGGGGGAAAAAAAGGGAAAAAATACAGGATACAAGTCAGACCATTCAACAAGTTTTGAATAGAGGAGATTTTTTTTAGACAACCTCAAACATAGACGGACGGATGGATAGACTGATCGATGCTTGGAAAGATGGATGGACAGATGGATGGATGGCAGGACGGACAGACGGATGGATGGACGGATGAGGGAGGGACGTATCATTGCTAGGCGAACATTTGTACAAGATACCCTACCAAATCTAAGGTTTGCAGACATGCACTATCCATCTGCATATATCAGTGCTCTCTGTATTCTTGCACTATATATAGAGATACACTATGGAACAGAGGAACAGAATGTTCACCATGTTTTATGTATATCTGCAGGGAAGGAAAAATGATGTGTGATATGGTCTAGCACTAATAAAAAATGATCTAACCTAAGGTACTGATGAACGTATAAAGAGACATTTGAAAAATAACATCCAAGAGTAAAAAGAGACTAGAGAAAGATGAATACAGCAACTTACCAATAGCAATTTTCTGGAGTATAGATGACAATATGAAACAAATGAAAACCTCAAGATAAAATGTGATTAATATGGATCAAATATTGTACATTTGAGTCAAGCTGGACACTTCCTGCTATGCAGTAATGGCATGATGGAAACATATTGAAAGGAATTTGGAGTGAAGGTTTTGTGCCTTGCTGTCTGACCCCAGCGGCAGTAAACAGAGCACAGTGGGGATCTAGCCTTTGAAAAGAGCACCACTGATAGAAGCCATACTGAGCACTCAGCAGAAGGCAACCAGAGCACCCACAACACATGCAGAAACTTCAACACATGCACAACCACGCATGTGTCTTTTGCATGGCTTACACTACAGGAGTTTTAGACCGATTTATACCCGATTTCCCCCTCCCGAGATTCGGAGAAAAAATCTTGTCCAAGACCTCGATCGGTTCCGATGTTCGGCGCTGATTATCTGGTAATGTGAGACATTCACAGATAAAATCTTGCCCCTCCCGATCTGCTCTAACATAAATCGGGCTCTCCCCGATCATATCAAACATGTTTGATATTTATCGGGATGAGCAAGATTGTAATAACGTCAGTACTGTCACAATAGCCAATAGGAAACAAGTCTACGACTAGACAGAAATGACGGACATTTCGAAATGGCGACCGCGAAACCGACAACACGGATTCGTTGGACCTCGGAGATGGAGGAGCGACTTGTTGAAATGTGGCAACAATATGATTGTCTATATAACGTTTCTTCAAAGGTGTACCATAACCGCACCGATAAAGAGAAGAGCTAGGGAGAAATTGCATCTCTCTCTCTCTCTCTCTCTCTCTCTCTCTCTCGCTCGATAAGTGGCTCGACTCTCCCTAGTAGAATTTCAAATTCTTCTGCGGTCATGCGCAGCAGCTCCCTTAAGCCTGACCTATCCTCCAACTATGCATGAAACAAACAAAAATATATTGTTTAACCCTTGAATTAGTAATGTCATAGCCATTTGAGTCCTACTAATAATAACAATAATTGGATGGATGGATGGATGGATGGATAGATAGAGAGGGGATTGTTTGTGCGTGTGTGTATGTATGTATGTGCGGCACGCGCTGTGTGTGTGTGAGAGAGAGAAAGCTGTAAACCCTTGTTTCTTATAAATACATACTATACTAGCATCAATTGTATTTTCATATTACAGCACAAATCTACACTGTAAAAGGTGACACTATCGCTTTTGAACTAAGCAGGCAATATTATAACGGTAAACATTCTGGCACACTATGATACTAATATAAGGTACATTTTACCTCCATTTCTCGCTGAAGAACTGACAGTCCATGTTGATCCTGTCTCCCCAAACATTTTCTCATCCACACTCGTTTATTTTTCCACTTTTGTTTTTTTTTTCACAACAAACGATCATTATTGATAGAGCAAGTTTTCGGTTTACAGTATCCATTTTCCCCGATTCCAATCTGTTGTAGCTCACGTGACGTGCTTCCTCTGGCACGATAATCTTAATAACATTTTGTAGTGTGTGATGCTTCACGAATTTCAAATCTTGTAGTGTGAGCATGTTTAAGATTTAAGGGAAGAAAATCTGCAAAGATTCTCCTGAAGTGTGTGTTGCAACCAGAAACTACCACAAATACCATATTCAATCCCAGACTGGATTAAGGTCTATTCTGAAACCCAGACAGAAAACGAGTATGTCCCTGTCCAGGAAAGAAAAAATACATTTTGGGGTATCAGCATATATATATATATAGACCTTATATATATATATATATATATATATATATATATATATATATATATATATATATATATATATATATATATATATATATATATATATATATATATATATATATATATATATATATATATATATATATATATTTATTTTTATTTTTTCATAAGCAAACTTGATATCTAGGTAATGAAAATCTTAATTCCAACTATCCATATGAAGCTAAAAAATCTGCTCTGTGCAATATTTTCTGCTTCACTGCCATTGTTAGCTGTTTACCAGAAGGAATCGGCCTAACATCAGACTTTAATAACAGCATGCTAAAATTATCATAATATAATACATGTATAATACAGACAATTTGTAATTTATTACAAAACTGTTGAGAGGCACATCAGGGTTACCTGCAGTGCCTGATTTTCCATTGCGGCCTTGGATGCTGGGATTCCTGTCCATCACTTCATCTGGGGTTTCTGATTGGCTGCTGTAGCCACGGCCTCCGCCTCCAGCAGCGATGAGCAGTGGAATATGGACTCCATTCACCACCTGTAACCAGTGGAAACATGAAGTGGGACTAGTTTTTAAAGGTGTCATGAACTGGCATTTTTTATTTTGTTATACTGTTGTCTGAGGTCAACTTATGAAATTTGCATGGTTTTTACATTAAAAAACATCATAGTGAATAAGTAATAGGCTGTTTTCTACCCTGGTTTTGAGGCTCTCTCCTGGAACACTTGTTTTTTATAGGCGTGCTGCACAAAAGACTTGGAAGTAAACGCCCACGGCTAGGATTGGATAAGATTTGCATATTTAATGAGATTTAGCTCCCCTAGCTGTCAGTACACATGAGGGATTGTTTTGAAAGCATGTGGGGAAACGGCAAAGGAATGAATCGCCCACAGGGCTCGCAAAATGTCTTCAACAAACACACTGATTTATCTCTCATCCACCCGCAATTGATTGGAATGTTATTTTTAATACTTGGCCTGTCCGATCAGTGGATATAACCGTGAACCGTACACACACACACACACAGCCCTGGGACGTTGGGCTTTGTGAGCCCTGGCCCATACACGTACACCTAATCAATAGATGTCAAACGATATGTACTAATGCAATACTATCACATTTAAAAAACATTTTACTCACATTAATGTGTTGCTTCATTCATTCACATGATCTCATCCTTACTGCAAATCCAGTCTCTTGTTTACAAAAATCCGTTGTGAAATGAAGGACCAATTGCGCAATGTCTTCCCCACGTGAGCTGGATATTCATTAAAGATAAAGTTAATCTATGCATTCATAATATTGGAATCCGAAGGAAGTTTACGCGGCATGTTTATTGCTTAGAAGTTGGATCCGGTTGTAGGCCTTTCATGTCAGGCACGAGTCGGGGGCGTGGCTACAGAATCAGACATTGTTCTTATTCTGTTGAGGCGGTGTTCACCACATGATGACGTCAAGGGCTGGCATATTGTGAGATTGATCGATTTCTGGGCCTGGTGTCAATAAAAGCTTTTCTTTGACTAACAAGGAAATTTTCAGCTCTGAAACTTGCAGGATATTCTTATATTACCATGACCTTTTATATATCAAAAGCTCAAGGAAAAGTTGAATTCTCAATTCATGACCCCTTTAACAGCTTTTTAGTAAATTGATGTTTGAGCTTTGAGGACTTTCTCACCAATTAAATGAATGCAATTAAACAAACATTAAACATCATACATGACATGTTCCATTAGATTTATAACAGTTTCTTAGAGAAATGCTATTCACACTAAGTCAAAACAGTGATGGATTATAATTACACTGTAAAAATATCAGTATTTTAATAAGTGTAAATTAGTAGTTAGACCAATTTAAAATGCTTTTATAAAGGGTCACCTTGAAGACATAGGTGCCCCCCCCTCCTCCGCCGCCCCCTCCTTTGAGCTGGGTCTTGTTGATGGAGGGTCCTTGCTGTTCTTTGCAGATCCGGTCCATAGCCTGCACCATCTATCAAATCAAACCAAACAAATGAGATCCTTTACAAGATGCTAATCATACTCTTTGTCTGAATATCACAGAGACATATTGAAAGGATTACTCACATTAGGACAAGCATCCTCTCCTTCCTGTCCCACTAGAATATACAGCAGCTCATCCTTCTCTAACAGGAAGTCTCCAGTCATGTATACCCCATGTGACTTGTGAACAGCCAGGACACTGCGTCCGCCAGCTGCTCCATACGCCGTGATCCTAAACCCAAGACAAATAAGTAAGCAGTCATTTAGCAGACGCTTTCTTCCAAAGTGACTTATTAGAGCACTTATTACAGAGACAGTTCTCCTGGAGTGACCTGGGGTTAAGTGCTTTGCTCAAGGGCACAATGGTGATGGCTCTTGACTCACTTCTTACAGAGATCAAAATGGCAACCTTCTAATTACAGGCTCTAACTTTTAGAAAACTACACCAGGGATGACATATAGTGAGCTGCCCTACTGCCTACATAAGCAGCATTCCTAACTGAGGTGGAACCTCATAAATGGATTGGAACACTACATAAGCAGCATTTCTAACTGAGATGGAACCTCAAATTGATTGGTACACTACATAAGCACCATTCCTAACTGAGGTGGAACCTCATAAATGGATTGGAACACTACATGCAGCATTCATAACTGAGGTGGAACCTCATAAATGGATTGGAACACTACATAAGCAGCATTCCTAACTGAGGTGGAACCTCATAAAGGGATTGGAACACTACATAAGCAGCATTTCTAACTGAGATGGAACCTCAAATTGATTGGTACACTACATAAGCAGCATTTCTAACTGAGGTGGAACCTCATAAATGGATTGGAACACTACATAAGCAGCATTCCTAACTGAGGTGGAACCTCATAAATGGATTGGAACACTACATAAGCAGCATTTCTAACTGAGATGGAACCTCATAAATGGATTGGAACACTACATGCAGCATTCCTAACTGAGGTGGAACCTCATAAATGGATTGGAACACTACATGCAGCATTCCTAACTGAGGTGGAACCTCATAAATGGATTGGAACACTACATAAGCAGCATTCCTAACTGAGGTGGAACCTCATAAAGGGATTAGAACACTACATAAGCAGCATTTCTAACTGAGATGGAACCTCAAATTGATTGGTACACTACATAAGCAGCATTCCTAACTGAGGTGGAACCTCATAAATAGATTGGAACACTACATAAGCAGCATTCCTAACTGAGGTGGAACCTCATAAATGGATTGGAACACTACATAAGCAGCATTCCTAACTGAGGTGGAACCTCATAAAGGGATTGGAACACTACATAAGCAGCATTTCTAACTGAGATGGAACCTCAAATTGATTGGTACACTACATAAGCAGCATTCCTAACTGAGGTGGAACCTCATAAATGGATTGGAACACTACATAAGCAGCATTCCCAACTGAGATGGAGTCTCATAAATGGATTGGAACACTACATAAGCAGCATTCCCAACTGAGGTGGAACCTCATAAATGGATTGGAACACTACATACGCAGCATTCCTAACTGAGATGGAGCCTCATAAATGGATTGGAACACTACATAAGCAGCATTTCTAACTGAGATGGAACCTCATAAATGGATTGGAACACTACATGCAGCATTCCTAACTGAGGTGGAACCTCATAAATGGATTGGAACACTACATAAGCAGCATTCCCAACTGAGATGGAGTCTCATAAATGGATTGGAACACTACATAAGCAGCATTCCTAACTGAGGTGGAACCTCATAAATGGATTGGAACACTACATACGCAGCATTCCTAACTGAGATGGAGCCTCATAAATGGATTGGAACACTACATAAGCAGCATTTCTAACTGAGATGGAACCTCATAAATGGATTGGAACACTGCATACGCAGCATCACAACTAGTGCAATTCTAAAAGATTCTGATGTTAGCATGTCCCAAACTAACAACCTCTTACTCTTTTACTTATTAAAATGACATAACACATCAATATTGGGTGAAATAGTCAATTTACTGTATTTTCAGAAAATGACAATCACACCAGAGCAGTGGCTGACCCACAGAGAGCATTTGAACAGGTATGAAATAGCTTCACAGTCTCTGTGTTACAAATATTGATCTGGGATGAGAGTTTATAGTTTGAATATAAAAATATTAAAAAACGATGTCTACGGAAGTGATCAAAATTAGACTTTAGAAAGCTTTGAATAATTGTTGTATTAACAAGGTGACATCAAGTGACTTAACAAAAAAAAAAAAAAAAATCACAGAATCAACATTTTAATTTTCCCTCACTCAAGAACAAATCCTTTAAACTTAACAATATTCAGAACAGACCAGGAATGAAAAATATAAGTATAAAACAAAAATAAATTATAGTAGCAATCATCACAAACAACATTTATTTATAAATGACAAACCCGATTTATTTAAACTGAAACTGAAACTTCAAAAACGTTAGAATATAAGCTGCATCATGCTTTATAATAATTTTAATAATTTGTAAGTATTTAATTAAATATATCTGTAATCAGTGTTTCCAACCCAATCTCACAGCAATTCATACTTATTTTACGAGGTGGCTAATTCGCTTGAATTTGTACGTCCTCACTCTAAGATTTTTGCTAAATCATATGTATTTAACGAGTTGGTCAATTCATATGATTCCGTACCAAACCCCGCCCCTAAAACCTACCAATCACTGCAGTATAGACAAATCGTACGAGTGAGGTCATACGAATTAGCCACCTCGTACAAATACGTTCGAATTGGTCGTGATATAGCGTTGGTGTTTCTCACAACTCTGTCAGCCGTCTTGTTCGAGCTGAATTGTTTTGATGTTGTTTTTCCCACAGAGGCCACTTACAATGTTGTCTCAGTACTTGGCCAAATGAGATATTTTAGCAGACAGCATAATGCTACCTTTTGAAACAGCCTTTGCGCCGGGAGCATATACATTGTCTTAAAATGTTGTCTAGATAGGCAGTTCACTTTGAAATGAGCTGAAAAAGAAAAAAATCTGTTTTCTTTACAGATTTTGCTAAGTGAATCTCATTATCAGTCTGAGTACTACCTCAGCAATGAAGCTGATGACTTTGGAAATGTGTTTTCTCATTCCTCCTGCTCCATGGACAACAATTACATGAATGACCTGACGGGCTTGATAACAGACAGCAATTGTGCCGAAGAAGAATGCCTTCCCATTTCATGTTTGAAGAAGTAACTGGCTAAACTCCTGGAGGAGGGTATTTTTGCTGGTGGTGGACATTTTGTGTGTGTGTGTGTGTGTGTGTGTACTGTACCTGTATTTCCTAGTCTCTGGGACCCGCCACATCTGGATGCCCTTGAATGGTCCCTTAGTGCCCACAGTGACATTGACATTGGTGTTGCGGTAAGAGTTAATGCACTGAGTTGGCGTTGGACCATCTTGTCCTGTCGCTCCACATGTGTGGAATATCCACTTGACAGCTGCAAGCACATAGAAATGCCCACAGATATAACAAAGGTACAGTAGCATTAAATGCATACAATTAGAGAAAGACTGTACACTATTGTTTGGTGCAAAACTTGGACAAAAGAAGTCTGCACTCTTTCAGAAGGTGGAAATAAGAGGATATGCCGTGTGATGTGATTGGCTGGCTGGGTTGGCAACAAGCCATAGACAATTAATGATTATGTGTTCTTAGATGGAAACCTGTAGAACGTCTTTCACAGACCTGAAAATAGTGCTACATTCAAGCATTCAGTTCAATCATTGCTAAATGTCAAATGCAGTTATTTGTGCAAGGAATGATGTCCTGAGTGAGTTCACTGTCAGCATTTCAGTAAGATACACAGTATGCTCACTTTTGACACACTTTTGTGTATGCTCTCTCGCACAAACACACACACACGCAAAGATTTTAAAGGTTAAAATGTATTATAAATATGTTGCCGCACATTTCATGTTTCTGACAGTTTTATCAGCTCTATGTCAGGAGCTCCAGCAGAAACTGGAGGCTGATTCACGTCATCTTTATGTGCTATTTATTGTCTTTGTTTATGAAACCAAGTAAATTGGCCAAGGACACTGCTGTACTTCAGTGTTATTTTGTTTTAGTATAATTTTTTTATTAATTGGTGTTCCTATGACAACGGGCATATGGTGCATTGTCTTGAGGAAAAGAAGTACACCTTAAGAAACTTATACTTTAAAAGAATATAAAAATGCAGAGATATAATGTACGTTTCACAAACTTAACTGCATGTTAATTGCAATTAAATATTTTTTTTTAGTTAAAATGTCTATTAAATGCAAGTAGCTGATTTTTTTGCCCAACTAAAGTAAGAATTATGTACATTTTTATTTGTAATTTCATAATTAATTCTATTGTCGGTGGTGTATACTGTCAAATGTGCTGACATGCATATGATTAACTAAAATGCACGTCAATTAAACTTTTATATTATG